>OX387239.1:68339399-69574399 GCA_947561735.1 Cenchrus americanus | reverse complement strand
TGCGGGCGGGGGACCGCCTCTCTTTTTATAGGCCGAGGGGGCGGTTACATGCATGCCACACTATTTCCCTACGTGTGCGGGTATGGCGACCGGCGGCGCGAGCCGACATCCGTCTTGGCGAATCCCGCTTCGTAGAGGCGTCGTGACACGTCCCGTGCTCGCACGGGGAGCGACTTCGAGGGCGGCGGTGTAGCGGTTAGTTGACCGGCGCCGTGGCGGGCCGGTTCAAGGGTGCCGTTGACGGGAAGCCCGTATGTGGCACATTGGCCGTTGTGGTGACGTCTTGTCCCCGTACGTCACAACAGGCATTGGGATGTCGCCACGGCGTCGGCGTGGTGCGGTAGTGGCGGGGATGGCCGCACGGGGCGACGGGCGACGGGGATGACCGATCCCGCCGGCCCGACGTCACGGTGTGGTCTTGTAAAAGCACGTAGAGGATATTCGAGGGTGTTGCCGTACGGGGGTAGGCGGCACGGTGTCACGGAGCCGACAGCGGCCTTACCGCACGGTCGAACAACGGCGGGGATGGCCTTCCCTCGGGAGTTGGCGAAATAGCGCCGGGCGTGATTCCCGGGCGTGTCGAGTAGTGGCACGGCCCCGTGGCGTTAGAGGATTAAATGCCCGTACACGCGTGCGGGGAACGGGTGCACGCGGGGGCATGGGAAAGGCTCGCGTGGGTGCCCTCGAGCGGAGCGGGCCCCGCCCGAGGGGGGGTGCTCGGCCCTCGAGCGAGGCGGACCTCGTTCGAGGGGCGGGGGCCGAGCCCTCGAGCGAGGCGGTCCCCGCCCGAGGGGGCGTAAGGGCCTCGAATGAGGCGGACCTCGCCCGAGGGAGCGTCTATCTCTCGAGCGAGGCGGACTTCACTTCGAGGGGCGTCCGTGTGTTGCCCTGGCGGGCCGCGGGGGCCACCGGGGTCATGGTTGTGCTTGTGTATGTGCTTTAGGTGTGCAAGTTGATTCGTGTTTTGCGTTTTTGCATGTTTTGAGCGGGTTCCCCCCTGGTTATTTAGGGGACCCTTATGGCCGTCCCCGACAAAAGCGGCGAATGAACATGTGTCGGACCACTCCTTATCGAGTTACTCCATATTGAGTGTACTCCTTATCATAGTATAGGTTTAGATTGGTTTGTCACCTTGGCGGAACGGCAACAAGAAGACGATAGGCTAGGGTTACCTTTTGGATGCTTACCTTTATGGCTAGGTGGATAAGATCCATACGTCCTTTCATGTATGATTAACCTTTATGCAATCAACACTTCATGATAGGTTAGCTCATTAGATTAGATGGATAGCCTTAGGAGTTTGTTTCCGATACTTGGATTGACAAATTGGTGAAAAAGGCAGACAAGTCACCCGTATGCTTGCGGTGAACTTGACCACGGTTTTGAACTGTCAACGGTGGAGAGGTTCCGTCGAAGACCGATCTACCGAAGGTATATGTGACACCGTCTTCCGCGCCGAGCCTCCGGAGAAGGAGCCGGAGAAGTCGAAGAAGCACTCTACATTGTTCCAATCCAAACTCGATGGTGCCTTCGCGTAGTACCACAAGGAGGTACAAGAGATGCGGGCGAAGAGGGACGACTCGATCCGAAAGAACAAGTCAACGCGCCGGAAGAACAAAGGTGTGTCTTCCACCATGGTCGTTGAGTATTCATTATAGCACCTTGTAGTAATCCGAGATTGTACTCGAGTTGTCCGCAGATCTTGAGGCAAGAGTTGACCCGGTGAAGGCTTCGAAACGACCTCAAGAATATTGTATACCGGAGACCGATAAAAGAGAGGTACCGGAGTATGAATACGCTCGGTTGTGCCATGAACACACATGGAGCTCGCGAAGCCTCGGACCGTGATCTTGTAAATTGCTATAAATCTCTGTGGAATTTGAATGAAGACCTGCGAGAAGCTTCGAGGCCGACCGAAAGAACTCGAAGAAGCCGCGTTGCCCATCGCGAGGCTACCGGTGTCGCATCCGGGTGGGCCCAAGATAGCCCCACTTGTGGACGAGCCGAAGGAAGCCCCCGGGCACTTGGTGACATACGTCAAGCACCCGGCGAAGTCTATCCCAAACCAGGTGCTGACATACATGAAGTCATACTTCCCGAAGGCACCGGTGTATGTGGTAGTCGGTGGTCTTGCGGCTAACTGTAGTGATGAGCAGTACAAGACCCTTCTCGAGGAGATGGCGCCCATTGCAGAGCAGGTGGTGGAGAAGATTAATCTCTAGTAGTTGTACTTGTAGAGGTAGCTTAGGATAGTTCATGTAAGACAAACAAAGTTGTTAGGAACTTCTGTGTAATATTAATGAAAATTGTCCACTACTTGTGAGTAGTGGTACTCATTATGGTTTGCCTGGGCCAGGAGACACAAGTAAACAAGTTGAGTAGAATCAAACTTTTATTACCGATGGAAAAAAGGTACACCTGGATGGCCGGGGCTGTTTACGGATGAGTAGTCACTAGGACCCGTAGGCCGCCTATGGCTAAGTGGTGCTAGGGCTAGGGATGGCAACGGGGAATTCCCCTGTCGGGGATCAACCTCCCATCTCCGTCCCTCGCGGGGAGCAAAATTCCCCGCTCCCGTCCGAAAGTGCATCTAGGCCCCTAATTAATTTTGGTGATAATGACAATTATAATTTGAGTATTTGATGGTTTATCTAAGATGTGTGCAGGAATAAAGGAGATAAAATCTTATGTGAGAAAGGAAGGACTTCAATTTCTTTTATATGTGTTGAAGCTCAAATGGTGATTTAATTTTAATTTATCTTTTGAATTTGAGTTTAGGAAACACCGTGGTATAAAGAGGGACGTGATTGATAGATCAAAGTTAGTTACAAGTGCTTTAGTTGAGATTTAACATCCTTTGAGAGACACTATGCGCACATGGGCACGTTTCGCACCTTTGTTGTGCAGGGTGGGTGACCCGTTTTGCCACCGGTAAGGGGCGGGTGACCCGCCCCCTATGGCGGGTGACCCGGGGGTTGGTAGGCGGGTGACCCGCCCTATGGGGCCGGGTGACTCGTCCCGTGCTCGTTTGCTCCCAATGGCTAGTTCGGGAGTGTCGGGTATTTATACCCCTTCTTCCGCCTCCCACACCATTGGAACACCTCCAAAGCTTCAACCCCTCTCTCCCAACTCCCTCCCAAGCACTTCAATCAAGGATTTCTCCTAGGGTTTGGTTGTGAGAGACATTTGAGGTGTAGGATTTAGCCCCTTTGTGAGAGCTCTTCACTCCTTCATGTCAAGAAGCACTTGTGGCGGCTTTGGTTCATCAATTCGTGTTTGTTACTCTTGAAGCTTGCTTCTAGATGGTTAGGCATCGCCCTCTCGTGTGGAGCACACCGGGAACGTTTGTATTACCCATCCTTTGTGGATTTCTCTTAGTGAGCACCAATTTTACTTAGTGGGAATTGGATGAGGAAAAGCGGCTCTTGGTGATAGCCCTCCCTTTGTGGGATCCTCAACGTAGACGTACTTCCTTTTTGAGAGTGAACTTTGGATTAAATTCGCTTGTCTCTTGCTTGCTTGAGTTCATCCCCTCCTCTAACCCTAGAATCTTACTTTATCCCGATCTACTTTTGTGTGTTGTTGCTTGGCATATTATCTTGTGTAGGTTGTCTACAACATCCTTGCAGAACTTTTGATTCAAAGGGTTTCGGTAAAATCACTTCACCCTTAAGCTATTGATTTTCGTCTTCCTATCGCGGGGTGACCCGCACCGATATTCGGGGTGACCCCCCCCCCCTCGCGGGTGACCGGCCATAGGGTGCGGGTGACCCGGCCCTTGATCCGCTCGCTTAGTTTTTTCGGGGAAAATTTGAAGTGATCCTATTCACCCCCCTAGGCATCACAAGGTCCTTTCAATTGGTATCGAGCCTAATCCCTTGATTTATGATTAACCGCTAAGGGATCAAGATGTCGGGGAATGGAAGCAACCCAAATCACCGCAAGACAAGCTTAAGAAAGAGAGAGAGAGAGAGCTCAAGGCGGCTCAAGCCGGTGATCACCAAGCAAGGCTCCAAGACGTACACCATCCAACATTGAGAGCTCCGATGACTCTTCATCCAACTTGGACTCGGACTCCGATTCAAGTGATGAAGATGTCAAAGATGGTGATGATACGGCAAATGAGGCGGCTAAGAAGAAGAAGAAGGCCAAGAAGTTGGCCAAGAAGCTCCTCAAGAAGATGATTGACGAGGGCCCGGATTAGGGGCCCCCTTTGACGGCAAGATTATCCAACTTGAAGACAACAAAACCATCGTCCACTAGGTGAAGACTTCTGTCAGCTGGCGAGCAGCTTGAGGATGGTCATACCCTTGCTGATTACAACATCCAGAAGGAGAGCACTCTCCGCCTGGCATTGTGTCTCAGGGGAGGCATGCAGATCTTCGTCAAGACCCTCACTGGCAAGACGACTAGTCCTTGGCCGGACGGCCGCATCTCTCGACAAGTTTCCGCCTCGCACGACAAGTCTCTCGCCTCGCACGACAAGTCTCCACGTCAAGACCCTCACCGGCAAGACGACTAGTCCTCGGCCGGACGGCCGCATCTCCGACAAGTTTCCGCCTCGCATGATAAGTCTCCGCCTCGCACGACAAGTCCGGCTCCGACTAGTACATGGGCCCGGTACACACGGCTAGGGTGAGGCCACCGACGCATGCGGGGAAACAAATCTCCATGTCATGCGGGGACAACGGCTAGCGGCTATGCGGGCGACCGCCCGGCAGAAGCCTTAAATGCGAACCCGACTAGCCGCGCAACCGTCGCATCACCATCAACTTCCACTCGCCACATGAAAAGCTCGGCCGAGGCACTCGAGCACCCTCTAAGACGCGCGCGAGGCCTAGACTTAGGCTCACGCGTGGCAAGACAAGCAAGTACTCGAGCAGACTAAGTGTGACAACCCCATCCGAGATAATTCCGTACTATCGCCTAAACCACTCCATTTGGTCATTAAGCGATAATAAAGAATCATCCCATTGAGTGTTGCCGGGTTTACACCGGTAAATCACTTGAAAACACGAGAGAGGATCAAACGTACGCACTAAACTCCCACGAAGGAGAATCCAGAGTGCCTTACAAATTAATACCAAACTACGGGTAGGGTGCATTATTACAAATCATGGTACTTTGACAAGAAAGTAAATGGTTCGAGTTTTATTAAAACAGCGGACGTACCGATAGCGATACGATACGATACGACATCACAAGAGGCCATCCGTGATGCCATTACTCGGCGTCGTCATCCACCCATTCCAGCCCCCGGTCGGGTGGAATCTCACTAGGCCAAAAAACTCCACACTCGAAAACAACAATTATAGCAAGGTTGAGTATATTAATACTCAAAGCAAAACTTACCCGACAAAAGTTACCTCTAGACATGTAGGCTTTTGGGCCGGTGGGTTTGTTTTGCCAAAAAGAAACTAGGATCATGGATCCTTACTTTCAATATTTTAGCTCAAATTCTAGTGAGATTACCATTACTATGATGAGCAACTAATACAATCAGGAATTGTACAATACAATTAATTCACGCAGAAGATTTTACATAGTTTCATCATTAAGAGATATCATGGCCAGTTGATTAAGCAGTCTCGGATAACGGTGAGAGGCCGACAATCGATTGATTCATAAACCTTGCAAGGTAAACCTAAACACACGGAGCGGTGCCCCAACGGAGCCGACACCGACCAAACGGTTCCCAAAAATCCTCGGGTTGGGATAGTAGCCTACAGTCCTGAGTACAAGGCTATCTGGCATGCCCCACCTAGTACACCTAGCCTCATACAAGTACCCTCCTCCCGGTTGCAAGCCGGGCAGGAGACGAATCAAGAGTAGTAATATTAAAATCCTGTGCCGTCTCATTAAGGTACTAGGCTTACCTGTCCCATTCCCGACAAGTGTTTAGTACATTCAAAATCTTAGCCCACGAAGCCACTGGACCGGAGCCCAAATCCCATGCTCTTACCACATGAGCAATCCATTTATAAATAGGGTGATTCCAAAAAGGAGATCCTATTCTCGCGAGTGACGAACATCACTCGACTTTTGCTGGGTCCTTAGAGCATAACATCTAACGACCTAGCATACTAGTAAAAGAACATAGGCACATAGGGATCATGCAACTAGGGTTTCATTCAATGCCTGAACATAAATGCATATAGAATATCAAAGATAGTTGCATAATTTAAATAAACATGGGTTAATGATAAAAAGGGGCTTGCCTTCGTTGGCACAAGCGGTTAGACAAATTTCCGGACTTTGGCCGGGTCTTGCTCTACGGTTACGTAGTGCACCGTTGGGGGGATTCGGAATCGAGCCTTCGCATACCCAAAGAGTGGAGAGCAGCTATGCGAAGGACGCCGGCCGCAAAACCCCAGAGGCAGTAGATTGCACTTCCACCTTCCAGGCATTACGTTTTGGCAAATACCCTTCGTCACCGCCAAAGCCATCAGCACAAATCCAACTCAACACAGGGCGGCAAAGTCGCGCTTGTCAACCCATTCCACGACGAAATCCCTAGGGCGAATGTTATTCACACAGAGGGCCCCGACCTGGGATTCGAGCAGGGGGTTTCGTCGTTCCTAACACTTAATGAATTCAAGCTTGAGTGTAGTTTTTGTTTCAGGTAACGAGGAGCGCCGGGCGAAGGGGGATCTCCAAAAGGCTCGGGGGTTTTCACCCCGACAGGCGCACGTGATGAAAGCTGGAAAGGCGCCGCGATTTGCGGCGTGACATCATGAAGCGCCGATTACGTGGAGACCCGATTGGAGATCACCCGAAGATAGCCTAGCACATTCTGTTTTGATTCGTTTTACACAAGGGTGTTATCGGAATGTAAAAAGTCCGCCCGCCTCCCTATAAAAGGAGACGGACCGGCGCATGTAAAGGGGATCGACTTTTGAGAAATCAACTGTTGAGTAAAGAGCTTTTGGTTGTCTCTCGTCCTGAGTTTTTGGTTTTGGTTCTGGAGCTTTCGTCTTCTCTCATTGTTTGTGTGCGAACGCTGCGGCTTTCGCCACAACAATTGGCGCCCACCGTTTGTGTTCGGCTCGAGTATCAAACCCAGAATGTCCACAAGGAAGAAGAGAACCACCGTCAATTCCACCAAGGGAGCGTCGTCCTCCTTGGACGAGGAGCCCAATCTCTCTGCTATGCTCACTCAGGGAGAGGCGCTCCCAGACCCCAACCCTACGCAAGAGGCGGAGCTGGCCAAACTGCGCAAGGAGGCTGAGGAATTGGCCAGAACCAAGAAACGACTCCTGGCAATACAGCACGAAGCAGAAATCCAAAAACAGAAAGCAGATATCGCTAGTTTAAAGGAAGAACTGCGCGCTCTAAAAGCAAAACAATCCTTAAGCTTCACTCAACCCTCACCCGAATACACAGTTCCTAGCCAACCCAACTTCAATGAGCGCACCGAGTTTTTCACCCAGCCCCCTCCGCACACCACCTTCAGCCGCAACCCCTTCGCGAGCCCTTTTGAATCTGGTCCCTCGCACCAAGACATTCACACCATTCGCACGAGACCATGGGACCCCAAATCTCCCTTGTCTCAAGAGATTCAAATCACTCCCTGGCCCCAAACTTATAGGCCAGTTCACCGCCTAGATTCTCGGCCGATCTGACCCAAGGCAATTCCTAATGAGCTACGAAGCCGCCATTTTATCAGCCGGCGGTGACGACTCCGTCCTAGTGAAATCTTTCATCATCGCCGCCGATGACGCGGCAGCACAATGGTATTCTCTGTTAAGCCCAGGCGTGATTCACGGATGGGATGATCTAAAGCAGCGAATCCTCTCAAACTTCCAAGGTTTCCAGCGTCCGGAACTTACCGTTGACGGTGAAAATCCGTCAACCTAGCCATGAGTTTACCTTCGGTGTTGGCATGACTTTTGTATCTTATTCATTGGTACTAACCCCCGTGGTATAACAAGTTCACTTGTGCATGTCGGTTTTGGAGTTATGTGTTTACGCGGGGTTTTAGTGTTGAATGCAAGACTTTCGGGATAAGTTCATCAAGCACCTCATGACAAGACCTTGAAATCCCGAACAAGTCATGCAATAAAGCAAAATTAACTCCAAGAAGCCGGGGACTTGATCCGAGAAGACGACGGACTCCGGGGACCCGACCGGAAAAGTGCCGAATCTTGCAAGACAAGAAGTTGAGTCCAATTCGGAGAGAAACCGACGACATGGACCTACATGCGAAGGGGGGAAGCATCCGGGAAGCAAGGGAACCGACCTCGGGCAAAGGAGCCGCGGGGGCCGGGGCCTAAATGGGCCCGGGCCGGCCGGCCCCGGTCCGGTCGGCCCGAGCCCATTTTGGTCCCAAATGCGTCCTCCTTTGCCCTAGCCGCCAATCGGGCTATTTATAGTCCCCCGACCGAGAGCCACGGAGAACCGAAGTCGTATTCCGCCGCCGAGGAGCGAGAGAAGCTTGAGGGACACCAACTTGAAGATGAGGGTCGTGCTAGTTGTCTAGGGTTTCCCTAGCCGACGTGGGAACCTTGCATGGAAGACCACGTCGGAGCTCCGGAGCGCGGATCAAGATCTAGGGAGGCCCCGGTGGTGATCTTGTTCATGTAATCATTCATGGTGAAGTTTGTAAGTGAATCCGATTTCTAGCGATTAAGTGCCTTCTCGATGATTTTGTTTTCTTCTTGGTTTTGCTTCTTCTACGATCTAGTTTGCAGCTAGATTACATAGGGTGCTCTTGTAGCCGCGGTGGCTAGAGGTGCATACCGGACCGGCCAAGTGATTTCAACTTGTTCTATTGAACTCGCCCTAAGCTCCCCGCATGAATAGGGATACGTTGTGACAGAACGGGGGTCTCGAAAGGCGAATGTTTTCGGAGTCGGATGGGAAGGCCACGATTTAAAGATGCTTTTAATGAGATTCGCTTTGCTATCTTCATCTATCTTGTTTGGAGCTACAACATAAGCATGATCTAGATTCTCTAGATTGGTTATCTCTTGCTTTCTCTTGCTACCTCTTTAATAGATTAGATTAGATTCGTTTTCTTTATGAGTTCTTAGATTAGATGCAATTTGATTCTTCAATAGATAGCTTTACCTTGCTTTACTAGATTGAATCCTTGCGTTGCACATTGTTCCACGGATTCGATACCTTGGGTTCACCACTCGAGGGAAGAAGGGTCCCTTGACTACGACGGGAGACTTGTCCGCTTGCAAGTCACAAACGAACTTTGATACAACTATTAACCGTCAACAAGCCCCTTTTTCTGGCGCCGTTGCCGGGGAACAAGCAATCAAGATCCGATCTAGTATCGCTTATCTTTCAGTTTTTCTTTTGATTTTCTTTTGCATCTCTTATGTTTGATCATCCTCAAAAAGAAAAAAAAATCAATCTAATCTAGTTTTGATGAACCCTAATTTTTCTTTTGTTAGATTTTTGTTTTATCACTAACCCTAACCGGAGATGGTTGGCTACCTCTCCAAGAAACCCAAAACTTTTTTGTGGATGATCCGGGAAAACTTTACGAGGCAAAGGTGACGTGCAACACAAGCTCGAAGGACCATCAAAATCTCCAAGGGAATCACCACCTCCAAGTCAAGACGTCGGAAGGCCGTTCAAGATCAACGAGGACGGAGAAGATGGAGATGGAGAAAGAAGCTCAACACCTAAAGGCCGCCGAGGCAAGATCCACGTGCGAGGAGAAGTGTTCATCATGATGAAGATGCTAGACGCAAGTGGGACAACTTGCCGGGCGCCCGATGGGTAACAAAGAAGAATATCCGAAACAACTCCAAGGTCCCAAGACGGCGAAGGCTACTCAAACTCATTCGGGAGAGATGAAGGATCACACTAGAGACCATGAAGATCACGACCGAAGGACCGGAGTTCGAGATGCCGAGCCACAAGGAAGTTGTTGCATCCGTCAAGACCAAAGGACAAAGCCGACCGTGAAGACCAAAAAAATGACTAAGCCAAAGTGGGTACCCAAGATTGCAACGCCCGCAAAGAGCGTTGATCCGGAGTAATCAAGTGAAGAAGTCTAGCCATGGACTATAAACGAAGCGCTAGGCGGGAGGCAACCCGTTTCGTCGAGTCAAGAATAAGCTACGGGAGGACAACCCGATTCCAGATTTTTCAAGTCTTTTTAAATTTAATTCAGTTCTGAATTTTACTACGCAAAACCTTAGACTTAGAATGGTTGAATAATATTAGAGACATAATTCTTGGTTGAATATTTTGCTTGATCATAAACCCTTTACATGAACCATCCTATGTGATTGTTTGCTTCTTTTCGAGAAACCACAACCAAAACCAAAAAAAATTTCAGAACCTTAATCAACCTTTCAACCTCATTATGGTGCTGAGGTTGACTTGTTTTTCATGCTAAAAACACACGAGTAGAGCCACGACTTGTATCTAGATGTTATTTAAATTTCAGCACGTGGTAGGACTCGCGTGAACCTAGAAACTTGATTTTTGGTTGGTTTAAAAATCCATATCCTTGGTTTCTCTAAGATTAGAATTTTTCTAAGCCTCACTTAATTTTATTTCATTCAAAATCTCTCTCATCTAATCAAAATTAGGACCTAAACCTATGCCCCCATGATCAAGCCGGGAAAAGCTTGCTCTCAACCAATGAAGGCAAACTATACCGGTGAGACCGAAATCGACGTAATAAAAAATATTTTCGACTTGTATTTGTTTTTAATGGTTTAAAAACTTCTCTAAAATTATGTTTGAGCTCTTGCATGGCTCTGAAAAATATTTTTAAATTTCGAAATTAGAGGAGTGCTTAGCCTTAAACACACTTAAAGGGAGGCAATCTAGTTAACCTAACCATGCATGCACCATGATACATCACGGGATGCCCCTCCAACATATTTAAACCACATGCAAAGTACAAGCATGGGGGGCAGCCAAGGCTTTGTTTTGTAGAAATATCTTGGATGCATGGGAGGCAAGGGAGTATGGAAGTGAGTCAAAGCGAAAACATCAAGTGGAAGGAGCAATATTGCAAGCGAAGGAGTGGACGGGAATGTTTGGAAGGTGTACGCGATCACGAAGCAACATGAATGCACTAGAGAAGAACCGAGCCAAGAGGAGGAGAGTGGTAAGTCTTTCATCCAACTCTTTGTTCGTGTGCTCTAGTTTGTAGGCCGGAATCACCTTAGACTTAGCCATCCACCGCGTTTGTTTCGTGCAAACAAATCACATCCTTAATTCACTCAAAGTCCGGACACCAAAATAATATTTGTGTACCTTGTTACCGGGTGAAAACCCCGGATATTTATTTGTGAGGGAGAGTGCTGCAATCAAGGAAGAAAACTACAAGTCTTTTCACCGAAGAAGAAGGGATCATCGTCGTCTAAGCCATCATCGACAACCTCTTCGAGGAGTCACTCGGTTTCCGAGTTTCCTTGGAGTATGGAGGAGGACACGGCACCGCCGAGGAGGAACCACACTCTTCTCCTTGGTGGCATGAGGGCCACACGAAACTCGTTTATGAGGTTCATCAAACTTCAAAGACATATGGAGCAGCCGCCCGTCCAACCTCACCACTTGACACGATCATCCGCTCCACCTCCATACGCTCTCGCGGTATTCCAAGGGGTATGTCATCATGACGGAGGAGGAGAAGAAGCTCGCTCGCCTTAAGTAGAGGCTTGTAGCGAACGTCGACACCGACGACCAAGCTCTCCACATATTGGATTTCACACGGGACACCGGTGCAATTCTCTAGCGGAGTGTCGGCAAACACCCACAAGAAATTCGCCTAGGAAATTTTCATGACCATGGCGTATACCCTTGATGAAGGAGTGCCGAGTCTCTCATTCCGTTGGAGGGGGCCCACAAGAGGAGAAGAAGGAAGACACCGTCGGAAGGGTAACCTTGATCGGTGATGCTATTTCTAGCACCTTGATGGGGTAATCTCCTTTCATCCATGGGTTGCAATCGGTCTTGAGATGTAATCGAACTTGGTTGGATTATCTATCTATCACCTTGTGTTGAAAATACTTTAATGCTTAAGGCTAGCAACCATGCGGAAAGGGAGTATAGGCCTCAATGCTTCCTTGGATCCATTCAACACAATCCCCGATAGATTAGATTGGTTTTCATGATTCGAAACGATTGCATGTCTAGTATCGTAGACCCATGGGCGAGTGTCTCCTACTTTCAAAAGGGAGCTCGGAACAAGTATGTGCATGAAGGCACATGGGAAGGCTTTTGGAGTATGATCACGGGAAGAGACCATCAACGAAAAAATACTATCCGAACCCATCATCCAAGTGTGTCACCTTTGTGCAAGTGGATTTTTGGGGAGAATAAGAGAGACATAGATAACCAACACGGAGTTGAATTGGCTTTACTCGGCTTTGATTGCCAAGTGGCCAATAGACCCCACTCACCTATGATCAACCGGTGGTGTTGTTGCAACATCGAGTTCGGAAGATATTGGTTCGGGGTGTTACCTCTCCATATTGGCTATCTCTTTAAAACCGGGTATTACAAGGAACCCAAATCATCTCCTACCCGGGACTTCCCTAGGAATATATGAAGAAAGGAAAATATAAGAGTGAAGATGAGAGAGGAGGCTTCCAAGTGGCCTAGGTGAATTTGCCCCTTCCGGATTGAAGATTAAGACTTTTCTTGAGGGGAAGAAGATCGGTTAGAGGAAGGACTTCTTGTGCGGCGAAGAAAAAAAAATAATAGAGAAGGATTAGGAGAAGGTTTTTCCACGACCCAAGAAGGAGGTGCACAACAAAATTATGTCCCACCATTCGGAGAAATTCCGGCATCGCCAAATCACTACGGTGGTGTACCAATGCAAGCATGGGGGAGTGGTGCCCTACCCCCACCATTTTTGCGGTGCCCAACGTAGCCTTTGCGGAGCCATTTGCACACCTTCCTCAACCACAACAAATGTGACCACCATTGGAGGATACGCTGCAAGGAACATGCAAATTATTGCAGCCATCCAAACCAATGCAAACCAAATGGGTGAAGGAAATGCAAACGTCGCTTATGTGCTTGGACACCTTCACCTAGCACCGTCGGACAATTCATAGGAGTAGTGGTGCATTCCTATTACAAGTAAGGGTACAACAACCAAGACTATCAATAATCAACCCCCGGCGAAATATTAGAGAGAGGAGGAGCTTTAGTTATCTTTCCTTTACCCCCTTTTCTTTAATTTTCAGCTTGGATGTGCCTATGTTTGCGTAGTATTTTCAGCTTTGCTTTAATTTTCAGTTTTTAGTTTAATTTTCAGCGTGCATCTTAGTGTTTATTTTCATCATGAATAATGTCACCACCAAGTTTTTACCTTTGGTAAAGTTACAAAGTTTGTGCCATGATGATATATGATTATAATTGCCGCTTTGTTTATCTTTGTAATTGATTTATGCATGTTTAACCTAGTGCTCTCTTAAAAATACAAATCTGAAATTATCTAAATGCTAGCTTAATCTTCAGTGGAGGTTATGATTAAAATAAAGACCCATAGTGTTTTATGTGCTCTCAAGTTATGAATAGATTAAAGATGTCTTTTATGCTTAAAAATATTGCTAACCTTGTCACAAATATCGCTTGTGTGTTGCTCAACCTATCCGAGCCTTATATATATTTGAGTGCATAAACCTTAGTGTACAAGATTTATTTTTGAGTGAGTTATTGCAGGCCATGATTTCTCTGGCCCGAGACTAAGAAGCTGGTCATTTCGTTTTTGCGTATCTATCTTTTTGCTAGCCTTTTATCCGTGCATTGTGTATCCCCGCATCGGAGATCTCACAAACTTCGCCGGATATCCACCCTTAAACCAAATATCATCTTTTGTGATTACCTCCTTGACCACAACCTATCGTTGAGAATGGATCATCAATTCAAGGAAGATCGCAAGACGGTGCCAACGTTGAAGATTTCAAGTATCTCTCCAAGGAAAAATATTCCGGTACCTACCTTATTTTTTTCGCCTCTTTGCTCGAGGACGAGCAACGTCTAAGCATGGGGGAGGAGGTAGGTACGGTGCAGTTTTAGAGTTCAAAAGGGAGTATTTTAAAAAATATATATATATAATGATGAAAGAAAAAAATTCGGCGATGTACGTGACTTCCAAGGTGAAGAAAGAAAAAAAACATATATATATATAAGAAAGAAAGAAAGAAAGGAATGAGAAATATGAGAAAGAAAAAAAAATATATATATGTGCGTAAAGTGAACTCCCCGGTTCTCTAAGAGTGCATTCAAGGCTTCAAGTTAAAAAGATCCATTCTCATTTTCCAACCATGTGCAATCCGATAACGAGGACTTCTTTTGTGCCTCGGGATCACTCTTTGCCATTTGCACATGTCCACTTATCTAAAGTGTGTGTATTTTTCTCTTTCCCCTCCTTGATTTAACATTATTTTCCAATGACCTTTTTGACGAGTCTCGGTAAGACCATGAGAAGCTTGTCTTGTTTTGACAACACCTCAATTATAAAATCTTGTTAGGACTAAACTTTCCCAAAAGCTCCATATAAAGCCTACCACACATATATGTTATGAGAGGGAAATGAGTAGAATATATAGGCTTGAGAGACAAGTGAGATGAGAGTTCATGAGCAATATACAAGATGATTTAAATTTGTGAACTTGGTTTAGCTTTTCTTTATCTCGTTCTTTATTTCAAAAATTCGAGGTCTATTTAAACTTTGTGAGCATGTTAATACTTGTGGGATAAGCTTAATAAGAATCTACCCTCCGTAGGGATGAAGGCTAGTACATTATGAAACTTAAACGAATTAAACTTTTGAGAGCATTATGTTTTTTTTCATGTATGATCAAGTGCAAGGTTTAAACATTGTTTGGCAATGATGATATCCATCGAAGGCTTACTCGAGGACGAGCAAGGTTTAAGCATGGGGGAGATGTTGACGGTGAAAATCCGTCAACCTAGCCATGAGTTTACCTTCGGTGTTGGCATGACTTTTGTATCTTATTCATTGGTACTAACCCCCGTGGTATAACAAGTTCACTTGTGCATGTCGGTTTTGGAGTTATGTGTTTACGCGGGGTTTTAGTGTTGAATGCAAGACTTTCGGGATAAGTTCATCAAGCACCTCATGACAAGACCTTGAAATCCTGAACAAGTCATGCAATAAAGCAAAATTAACTCCAAGAAGCCGGGGACTTGATCCGAGAAGACGACGGACTCCGGGGACACGACCGGAAAAGTCGTCGAATCTTGCAAGACAAGGAGTTGAGTCCAATTCGGAGAGAAACCGACGACATGGACCTACATGCGAGAGGGGGAAGCATCCAGGAAGCAAGGGAACCGACCTCGGGCAAAGGAGCCCGCGGGCTGGGCCTAAATGGGCCCAGGCCGGCCGGCCCAGTCCGGTCGGCCCAGGCCCATTTAGGGCCCAAACGCGTCGTCCTTTGCCCTAGCTGCCAATCGGGCTATTTATAGTCCCCTGACCGAGAGCCACGGAGAACCGAAGTCGTATTCCGCCGCCGAGGAGCAGAGAAGCTTGAGGGACACCAACTTGAAGATGAGGGTCGTGCTAGTTGTCTAGGGTTTCCCTGGCCGACGTGGGAACCTTGCATGGAAGACCACGTCGGAGCTCCGGAGCGAGGATCAAGATCTAGGGAGGGCCCCGGTGGTGATCTTGTTCATGTAATCATTCATGGTGAAGTTTGTAAGTGAATCCGATTTCTAGCGATTAAGTGCCTTCTCGATGATTTTGTTTTCTTCTTGGTTTTGCTTCTTCTACGATCTAGTTTGCGGCTAGATTACATAGGGTGCTCTTGTAGCCGCGGTGGCTAGAGGTGCATACCGGACCGGCCAAGTGATTTCAACTTGTTCTATCGAACTCGCCCTAAGCTCCCCGCATGAATAGGGATACGTTGTGACAGAACGGGGGTCTCGAAAGGCGGATGTTTTCGGAGTCGGATGGGAAGGCCACGATTTAAAGATGCTTTTAATGAGATTCGCTTTGCTATCTTCATCTATCTTGTTTGGAGCTACAACATAAGCATGATCTAGATTCTCTAGATTGGTTATCTCTTGCTTTCTCTTGCTACCTCTTTAGTAGATTAGATTAGATTCGTTTTCTTTATGAGTTCTTAGATTAGATGCAATTTGATTCTTCAATAGATAGCTTTACCTTGCTTTACTAGATTGAATCCTTGCGTTGCACATTGTTCCACGGATTCGATACCTTGGGTTCACCACTCGAGGGAAGAAGGGTCCCTTGACTACGACGGGAGACTTGTCCGCTTGCAAGTCACAAACGAACTTTGATACAACTATTAACCGTCAACACTCACAGAGAGTGACCTTTTCTCCTGTAAGCAGAAAGACAAGGAACCCCTCCAAAACTACTTCAGAAGATTTGTGCACTTAAGAGCACAGGCACCAAATGTGTTGGATGCTGTCGCCATCAACGCTGCCATCGTGGGTTTAAGAGCCGGCCAATTCCGCTCACATCTCATGCGCGAAAGGCCCAAAACTATCCAGCGCCTCTATGAAGAATTCGAGAAGTATTGTCGCTCGGACAATGACTTCAGAATGTGCATGGAAGAGCAATCCCAGCAGAAAAAGTCTGCGAAAGCCAACCAACACAGCGAGAGGGAGTGGTCCAATCCCAGAAACACTTCTCACGCTAATCCTCGAGGCGTTTTCGGCCTGGAGGGCGAAAACACCCAAGAAAATCCTTGCCCACAGGCTGATCCACAGAGCCTAGTCCCAAGCCCACCCAGTCCCCCTCACCCCAATCAGGGGGGGAGGCCGCGAGGCGGAAGAGGTGGAGGCGAGAGGTAGAGGTCGAGGCGAGGCCGAGGCCATAACGAGAAAAGGAAATGGTATTGCATTTTCCACAAGGAAAACGATGACCATAGCTCAAACTACTGCCCAGACAAGAAAAGGTTCGAAGCTATCCTCGAAGAAGAGAGGAAGGAAAAAGAGAGAGCGAGTGCTGTAAACCATTCTGCCCCAGCTTGGCAAAATCCTAGTTTTGGGAGAAACTCTTCCGCAAACCCATTCCAACCACCTCAATACCAACCACCACTACCCAATTACTCCCAGCCTCCGCCTTGGCAATCACAAACTTTCCAAGCTCAAAATATCGAGCGCAGGCCCGTCGAGCAACATCCCATCCCTCCCCCTCCCCCTCCTTACAAAGGTCCCTCAGCTCCACCGCTCCCAACCAAGCTCGAGGGCCAAAACAATCCTTTGCCGTCTGTCGGCACCATAATGCCCATTTCAGGGGGCTTCGCCCTGGAGTTCGAAACCAAGAAGGAGCGGAAGCACTACTTTCGCGAGGTGCGAAACATTTGTGTGGAAGGAAGGGTGGAAAAAACAAGATGGTCTCACATCCCGATTACCTTCTCGGAGGAGGACGTAAGGCTGCAAGGTTTCCCTCACAACGATGCTCTAGTGATAGAAGCCAACATAGCGAGCCGGACTGCGGGAAAAGTGTTGGTGGACAACGGATCATCAGCAGACATCATCTTTGCCGACGCCTTTGACAAGATGGGGCTCAATAGAGACTTGCTGCAACCACCAGACACACCTTTGTATGGCTTCGGGGGGCGTGTCATCCACGCAGTGGGCAAGGTGGTCCTCCCTGTATCTTTCGGCACAGTGCAAAACGCCAGAACTGAGTATCTATCCTTCGACGTTGTGGAAATGTACTACCCATACAATGGTATCCTAGGCAGAGGGTTCCTCAACAAGTTCGAGGCAGTCATCCACCAAGCATTCCTATGCATCAAAATTCCGGCGACGCTGGGGGTCATCACAATATGGGGTCATCAAAACGATGGCCGCAACCTAGAAAGAGGCCGTACCCCAGGGCAGCGAAACGTGCACGCCCTCGATGAGGCAGTTGAACGCAGCGAGGCAGAAAAGCAGCCGAAAGCAGACAAGGAAAAAATCAACATCCAGCCAGACTGCGAGACCAAGCGAGTTCCTTTGGACACGATGATCCTCGACCAGGCCGTCGTCATCGGCTCGGATTTATCGACTGATGAGGAAGCAAGTCTAGTTCTTTTCCTCCAGAAAAACAAAGACGTCTTTGCATGGTCCGCCAAAGATCTCACAGGCGTCGACCGAAATTTCATCGAGCACAAATTGAACATCGACCCATCGGTCAAGCCACGAAAACAGAAATTGAGAAAGATGTCCGACGACAAGGTGGTGGCCGTCAAGTCAGAGGTCCAAAGGCTGCTTGACGCCACCGTCATCCGCGAAGTCATGTACCCTAAATGGCTGGCAAACACGGTGCCTGTCAAGAAAAAGAACGGCAAATGGCGCATGTGCATCGATTTCACCGATCTAAACAAGGCGACGCCAAAAGATAACTATCCGCTGCCTCGAATGGATCAAGTGGTGGATTCCGCGGCCAACGCCGCGATCATGTCTTTGCTGGATTGTTTCTCCGGTTACCATCAGTGTTGGATGGCGAAGGAGGATGAGGAGAAAACTAGTTTCATCACACCTTTCGGAACCTTCTGTTTCGTCCGCATGCCAGAGGGGTTGAAAAATGCCGGCTCAACATTCACCAGAATGACTGGAGCAGTATTCAAGCCACAGATAGGCAAGAACATTCAAGCCTACGTCGACGACCTCATCGTAAAAAGCTCCGACAGGGCCAGCCACATAAATGACCTGGCCGAAACCTTCGCCAATATGAGGAGGGCCGGCTTGAAGCTAAACCCGGACAAATGTGTGTTCGGGGTCACTAAAGGAAAGATTCTGGGGTGTCTCATCTCCGCTAAAAGAATCGAAGCCAACCCCGACAAGATCAAGGCAATCAGGGAAATGGAGGAGCCCAAAACAAAGAAAGACGTCCAGAAATTGAATGGCCGAGTAGCAGCCTTGAACAGATTCATCTCAAGGTCCGCAGAGCGAAGCCTTCCATTCTTCAAGGCACTAAAGGGCAAAGGCGCAATCGAATGGGGCCCCGAGCAAAGCAAGGCTTTCGCCGAGCTCAAGGACTACATAGAAAAGATGGCAATCTTGTCCCCACCTTCGCCCTCGGAGCCGCTACTCCTTTACGTAGCCGCTTCAAGGGCCGCAGTCAGCGCCGCTCTGGTCCGAGAGGTCGAAACTGAAAAAGGAAAACTCCAATCCCCAGTCTACTTTGTTTCTGAAGCCTTGGCAGGATCAAAACTGCACTATTCAGAGCTAGAGAAAATCGCTTACGCCGTAATCATGACCACAAGAAAGCTCAGGCATTACTTTGAGGCTCACAAAGTCACAGTGCTCACAGATCAACCTCTCAACGATCTGTTCATTAACAAGGAGGCTTCGTCCAGAATTGCCAAATGGGCAACCGAGCTGTCAGAATATACAATTGATTTTGGAAAGAGATCAGCAATCAAATCCCAAGTCCTAGCAGACTTCATCGTAGACTGGACTTCACCTAGCAACGTCAATGCCGACGAAGAGCTAGTGCCAATCTGGGAAATCAGATGTGACGGAGCCTGGGGGCACAAGGGCGCTGGCATCGCAGCTATTATCACCTCCCCAACAGGCATCAAGCTAAGATACGCCGCCCGGTTAGATTACAAGGACCCATCCGACAGATGCACTAACAACACCACTGAGTACGAAGCCTTGCTGCTAGGCCTTCGCAAAGTAAGAGCTCTAGGGACCAGCAACTTCTTAGTCAAGTGCGATGCCAAGGTCATCAAAGACCATGTGGAAAAGGAAAGTGAGGCCAAGGAGCCGGAGCTAGTCAAGTACCTAGCGGAGGTGCGCAAAATGGAAAGGCACTTTCGTGGATTCACCATCGAGCATCTGCCCAGGAAATACAACGGCGAAGCCGACGAACTCGCAAAGAAGGCCGCAAGGGGGGAGGCGATGCCCTCAGATGTATTCTTCGAAATTTTAGTTGCTCCATCCACAAAGCCAGAAAAGCAACCACTCAGCACCATCAATGCAATCGCAAGCCTGGACTGGAGAGCCCCCATAATTGCCTTCCTTCGCGGGCACTATGAACCTGTCGAAACCCACGACCTCAAAAGAATGCAGGCACGAGCCAAGGGTTACATTCTCAAGGATGATACCCTGTTCAAGCTGGGCGTATGTGCACCACTACTCAAATGCATTTCCCAAGATCAAGGCATCGAGCTCATGAGAGAAATCCATGGAGGGATGTGCGGCTCGCACATCGCAGCGAGAGCATTGGCAGGAAAAGCCTTCAGGCAAGGTTTTTATTGGCCAATGGCCATAAAAGACGCAGAGCACATCGTGAAAACTTGCAAGGCATGCCAGTTCGCCGCAAAGCACCAGCGAAGGCCGGCGCGCCATCGCGGTTCATCACACCAACCTGGCCGTTGCAGCGATGGGGAATGGACATCGTCGGGCCGCTCCCCACTGCCCAGGGCAACTTCAAGTTCGCAGTGGTAGCAGTCGAATACTTCACAAAATGGATCGAGGCGAGACCTCTCGCTACCATCACCTCAGCCACTATCAGGAAATTCTTTTGGCAGCAAAACATTTGCAGATTTGGAGTACCCAAGGAACTCACTGTCGACAATGGAAAGCAATTTGACTGTCAAGACTTCAGGGAATACTGTCGTTCAATTGGGACGAAGCTATGCTTCGCATCCGTGTACCACCCCCAATCCAATGGCGGCCGTGGAAAGGGCTAATGGGCAAATTTTTTTTCGCCATCAAGAAATGCCTCTTTGAACGAGAAGAAAGGAAAATGGGCGGATGAGCTCTCGCGGGCCGTCCGGTCGCACAACACTACAGAGTCAAGAACAACCAAATTCACCCCATTCGAGCCGCTGTATGGGGCCGAAGCGATGTGCCCCGAAGAATTAACCAACGAAAGCGCCAGGGTTTTGGCCGGTAGCTCTCGCGAGAGCGAAGAGGCTGACAAGGACTTGGTAGAAATTGACAGACTCGATGCAGTCCAAAACCTATTGAAGTATCAAGAGGAAACCAGGAAGTGGAGGAACAAGAAAGTATCCCTCAAGAACATCAAAGTGGGAGACTTCGTCTTGAAAAGAAAGAAGAACGCCGACGCTGTAGGAAAATTCCAGTTCGCTTGGGAAGGACCTTACGTGGTTTCAAGCTCGGTTCGAGATGGAGCCTTTCGTCTCAAAGACGAAGCAGGTGTGGAGTTGCCTTATTCATGGAATGTGGACAACTTGTGCAAGTTTTTTCCGTAGTTTACTTTCAGTAGGAGCCTTTCGCACGATACTATAAGTGCGGAGGACTCATCTTAGCTTTGCATTTTTCCAGTATTTACTTTCGCACTTTACAATTCAATAACAAGGCGGGTACTCTTTTCCTCACATAGGGAGGACTCCACTCTGGAGCGTGAGGTTTTTAACGAGGCAGCCTTGATGTAAAATTTATTTCCAAAATGAATGGAATACTTCCTCCCTAAAATTTTGTTGTGTCTCTTTCGCATGGCTTAAAGTGCTATCTCAATATAGCCCATCCCAAAAGAGGATGAATTGAAGTGCTATTTCAAAATAGCCCTCTCCGAAAGCGAGAGCATCAAAGTGCTACTCATTAGTAGCCCACCCACAAGTGGTGCAGTCGTAACGATTCACAAGAATCAATTTTATAAAGAGCTGCCCTCTCGTCAGCCCGTCCAGGAAGGACGTTCAAAAGCGATTCAATCTCGAATCGAAACAATTTCGTAGCTGAAGCGTCATAGTCCTTAACTTGTGCGAAAAATACGTCGCAAGTGATAAGGCACGTTTCAATGTCGACCATCTCTAAAAAACGCGAGCAGATGCGTCGTCAAAAAACAGCTCAAAAGCTGTAAAATTTGACAAACCCAAAGCGGCTCCTAGTCCTTCGACACGTTCCACGCCTAAGCGTCGCGTCGAAGGCTAGTTCTATTCGTTTTTTCACCAAAAAGGAAAAACCGTAAGCAACAAACGAGAAAATCCAACACTCAGCATCGTGAAACGTTTAAGTGGACCAACAAGCTCTAAACTTTGATGACATAACAATCCCAAGCGAAGTAGTCGATCTTAAGTTATCTCTGCTTCCGAAGGGGGGAAGACGTTTTCTTTCGAAACCTGTAACTCGAAAGCAGCGATAACTCAAGCTCTAAACGTTCGACAGCCTTAACACAACAAAAATTACGATCGACATCTACAGCACACTACAGTGGCATTCAAGTTTACACTTCATCTTTCAAATGTTCAACGGGCTAACACGCCATTCTCAATTTTCGTTCAAAACGTTGGTCCATTGATTCAGAGCCGAAGGGGAGCCAACGCCTCTCCGGTGACGGGATCCACCTGACTGCTTTCGCCTTGAGGCGCTTCACGAACTGGGGCTCCGGGAATCGCCTGTTCAGGGGCATCATCAGCGGGCTTCGGCGGCCAGTCTCTAGCGGGTCCGTAAGGCCCCAAAGTAGCCTCAGGACCGTGCGTTGTGCGATGCTCTCGAAGCTCCAAAGCTTGTTTTGCCTGCCCAAAATGGAGCTATGAGAAGGAAGAAAGCATTAACAACCATCATAAGCAATCGATTAGCAAAGGTGACCGAAGCTGAAATAAACCAAAACGACTTACCTTCGCCAAGCGGTCCACCGCCTTCTTCCGTGCATGCGCTCGCCCACTTTTGGCCCAAAAGTTCCGAAGGATGATCTTATTTATCAGATCAACCGTCTTGCTTGGGTCCGGGAGCGTCGTCGGGTGAAGGAAACACGAAGCCTCGGCTCCCAAAAGTTTTGAAGTGCTCACAACCCCGTTGCTCGAGAAGGCTCGGCAACATCTCGGAAGCGAGTAGCGGCGCCATAGTCCCCAATCTTGCTCATGGTATCGGGAAGAAGCTTCAATTCACTATGTAGCCACTCTACAAAACTTGAGATGTTGTCGGTAATTTTGAAGTCCCGGGCCTCGGCACCAAAGCTTTCCAAAGCTCGACGATATTCAGTCGCTAGATACGCCCCCCATTGGTGGCAGTAAGCTTCATTTTTCTCCAAAGTATCTTCGAGCTCGCCTTTCACTTTTTTCAACTCTGCAATAAGATTGGCATTGGCCTCCAACAGGATGTTCTGCGCGTCGTTTTGCGTCACCATATCTTTCAACTCTTGACGACACTCTTCGTAGCATTTAACGCTCAACTCGAGCTCCCTTTTTAAGGCGTCAAGGGCTTCTTGATGCTTGACGCGCTGATTCGCCCAACCATCGGCGTCGCGTCTTAACTTTTCATTCTCTTCCCTCAGGCGTCGATTCTCATCCTCCAATATCTTTTGCCTGTCAGCCGAGGTTTTCGCTTCCGACGTAGCCCTCTCGAAGCCCTTTTGGCAGGCGACGATACCTCTTGAAAGATAAGCGTGTACAATCTTCATTAGATCATCAGCGCTGAGGCCCTCCAGGGTACGCTTAAAATCTGCGAGATGGTTAGTAACAATGTCATCTAGCGCACATCCTCCGCATCGTCAGCACGACGAAGGCGCAAAATCAAAAATCAAAAAGCAAAACGATAAACAAAACATCACACCTGGCTCCCCTAGCATTGACGCGAGACTTGGCCTTGATGCGGAGGGATCCGCCTCAATCTGGAGCACTTCTTCCTCCCGGTCTTTAACGCTCAAGTTGACCAGAGTGTTCGCTGCCAAAAATAGTGGGAAAGCAAAAAGCGTAAACAAACAAAATGCGTAATGAAAAGGAAAAGCACGAAAGAAAAAAGCTCGGAGGTTCGCATTGTACCAGCATCTTCAGGCTGGAGACTTTCGGACGCCGTTAATTTTCCCGACGCGGCAGCCTCAATAGGTTTCGCAGACGCCGGGCCAACATCTTGTGACACCGGAGGAGGCGAGCGAGACGTCGGTGCCGCCGAAGCCTCAACTTCCGGAGCATCCAGATCAATTACATTCTGGGCCTTCGCACGGAACCCTCGTTCGAGTCGTCGCGGCTTCGCATTGGGGGCGCGCGGCGGCGCACATCCGGTCCTTTTCGATCGAGTGGCGTCGTCATCAATATAACAAAGCGATTCCGACTCATCCACAACATCCACAAGACCGGCCATACGCCCTCTCGGAGGCCCGCCTCGGCCATGGCAATATCCTTACCGGATCAATTCAGCCACACGTCTACCTCTAGCTTCCCGCGCCTCCAACTCTTCGCATCGGTTTGACCCAATGGCGGAGGCCCCTCAACGGTTTCTTTGCCGATCCTTTCGGAGGATACTTAGTGCGGGGTTGAATGTGAGGTGTAGGCATAATATCAGCATCTTCGTCGGTCTCCAAGAATTGGATCAACTCGCGCTCTCTTAGCGGAGGCCTCAACACCTTCGGTCTCTTTTTCTTTCACCGCAAGCTGTTTCACCTTTTCAACAGTATCCAGCGGTCTCTTCTTCAGGGCCGGCCCCTTGTCTGTCTCCACAGGGACGGCGGGGTCCTGCGCTTTCTTCTTCTCCCTTTCGGCGCAGCCACTTTTGCCGCCTCAATCTTCCGTCGAGCCAAGGTTTCGCTAACTTTCGATAACTTTGTAGACTTTTCAGCAAGCGGTGGCAGGGTCGCTTTCGCAGCGTCCGCTTTCCGCTTGGCCAAGATATCTTGGGCTTTCGTTTTTCACGACACTTTTAGCGACTAAGCGGTCTTGCCTAACTTGGCCTTTCGTCCGGTGTCGGCGACTTCAGACCCAACGTTGCCCGGAGGCTGCATCTTCTTGCCGGCCGTCGGAGGCACGGACGAGGGGAATATGTCACTCCCATCTCGTCAAAAACTCGGTTAACACGGCCCTGATGTTTCAAAATCCTCTGGGCACACTCCCATTCCTTATGGGTAAAATTTCCTATCATCTGTACAACCTTTCTCTCCACTTCAGCAACAATCTCTTCGTCTGTCATATTTTCTGGTCGTTTGACATTGAAAATGGGGCTTCGCACATCATTGTCGAGCCCGGGCAACCACTGCACCTTGAATGCCCACGACCCCCATCGGGGCTGGCACGGCCAGACATCAGCAGCCACAAATTCTTCCAGGGCATCGCGCGTGGTGATCACACGCGTAGCCTGATAGAACGCCGTCGTACTTGCTGAGGACCGGCTGGCTTTCGTCAACTCTGGCGACAGCTCAACCTCTAGATCGACCATGCGGCTAGCCAAATCGTAAGTCGTCACCTCTTCTTGCTTCGAGTTCTGACCAATCACTTCGATAGGAACATAAAACCAGTACGAAGTCCATCGATTAGCCCACTTGTTCTTGTATGCCGGAGCCAGCTCCACCGGAGCCTGATTTTTGGCCAAGCGACGGGTTTGAAAGGTGCAGCAGCCATATTGAGCTTCCCTGTCTTCATCATCAACCTTCACTAGCTTTCTAGCCCAATGAATCTCGAAATGACGAACGAAGGTCTCGACATCGTTATCTCCAGCAAAGGTTCGGCATGCCCACAAAAACTTCAGCACTTGAGGGATAGAATTGGGCGTCAGCTGATGAATTTGAACACCGTAGGCCGCCAAAATATCCGCAAACTTCTTGGATACAGGCAACCGAAGGCCCGCAGTGAAAAAGTCCCGGAACACCACACTTTCATTCTTCCGGGGCTTTGGCGTGGTCTCATTTCCAGGCAACCTACACACCCCGGGCTCGAAGCATCCCTCCAACCGCAAGGTATCTAAATCAGCCTGAGTCATCAAGGACCGACCAATATAGCAAGTGCGAGCTTTCGCCCCAGACGGGTTCCCTTCAGACTCTTCCATAATTGCATCAGCCTCCACTCCTATTTCGCCCTCCTCCACGTCCTCAAGCACTCGTTTTTCAACATCTGTGTCGCTAGGCATTATTTCGACATAACCCCCATCCGAACCACTACTTGCATCGCTACTAGAAGAAGATGAGGTAGTGCCGCTCTCACGAGAGCTGGCAGACCAATCCAAGCCAGAAATCTTACCAGACTCCGAGCTAGACGTCGAGGTGGAGGAGGTCGCGGTAGCTTCCGCAACCGCTGGCGCAATCTGTTTCCCACGGTTTGACGACGATCCTTCGTCCTCCATGGTTTCGCAAGAGCGCTTGACGCAAACAACTAAGTCTCTTCAGTAACATAGACTCAAGAGTGCAGTATTGGAAAGTGAAGAACGAAAGCAAGTGTGAAAAGCGGAAGCAAAATTAACCTCGAAAACTGGACTGGGGCTTCCGCGGAAGCGACTCGCCGGAAGCAGAGGCGAAAACAGCAAACAGAAGCCACGAGGAAAAATGAGGATGGGGAAAACAGGCGGGGCTGCACCGGCAGCGGTCCCCGGCTATTTATAGGCGGTAAAAATCCAACGGTCGAAAATTTCAAACTCAACGGTAAAAAACACCCGTCCAAGGGCAGTCTAGGTATTTCAAGTGAGACTTCGGGGGCACCGCTGCCGGGGAAGACGTTTTCTTTCGCCTCGATTCTCGATCCCAGGGTTTCGTTGGCTCGGGTTTGCATTCAAGGCAAGCGCTTCGCCATCGAGGGGCTTCGTTGGGGGGGATTCGGAATCGAGCCTTCGCATACCCAAAGAGTGGGAGAGCGACTATGCGAAGGACGCCGGCGGCAAAACCCCAGAGGCAGTAGATTGCACTTCCACCTTCCAGGCATTACGTTTTGGCAAATACCCTTCGTCGCCGCCAAAGCCATCAGCACAAATCCAACTCAACACAGGGCGGCAAAGTCGCGCTTGTCAACCCATTCCACGACGAAACCCCTAGGGCGAATGTTATTCACACAGAGGGCCCCGACACGGGATTCGAGCGGGGGGGTTTCGTCGTTCCTAACACTTAATGAATTCAAGCTTGAGTGTAGTTTTTGTTTCGAGGTAATGAGGAGCGCGGGCGAAGGGGGATCTCCAAAAGGCTCGGGGGTTTTCACCCCGACAGGCGCACGTGATGAAAGCTGGAAAGGCGCCGCGATTTGCGGCGTGACATCATGAAGCGCCGATTACGTGGAGACCCGATTGGAGATCACCCGAAGATAGCCTAGCACATTCTGTTTTGATTCGTTTTACACAAGGGTGTTATCGGAATGTAAAAAAGTCCGCCCGCCTCCCTATAAAAGGAGACGGACCGGCGCATGTAAAGGGGATCGACTTTTGAGAAATCAACTGTTGAGTAAAGAGATTTTTGGTTGTCTCTCATCCTGAGTTTTTGGTTTTGGTTCTGGAGCTTTCGTCTTCTCTCATTGTTTGTGTGCGAAAGCTGCGGCTTTCTCCACAACATGCACGTCTCCTCCTGCTCCCTCGTTCACGTCGGCGGCACGAGCGTGTAGCTACCGTTGGGGACTTCTACATGGAGGATGCAAATGCAAGACTTAATTGACAAATTGATTTAATTAGTTTCAAAACAACTTATGACAACCATGGGGTGCATGGCTGACCACATTCACCTAGATAATAATACATTCAGCATACTCTTCCTATAAAGGAACAATGTGCGTTGCTTTATTATATAGAGTTTTTAATAGTGATTGTGTGCATATATATACAAATTAATTAATTTAAACCTCACAAAACAGCAAGGGGTTGGTCATAAACTAATTAGCAAGTTTCACAACACCAACACATAATCCTTAGGTGACATTTGTGATTTTCCAATTAATTTCAATATTAAATCTACAAAGGTTCTTTCACTTTTATTCATCAAAACAAATCATAAAACACCAAGAGTGGTGTTCCCCGAACTCAGTAAGTCTAATACAAGCCACCACGATCACACATGCACACTTGTTGAAGCAATAAAAACAAAAATATCAAATATAGCATTTCTATTCACCATAAACAAGATAAATGCATATAAAAATAAATATAACACTTCTAGACCCAAACTTTCTCTCACTGTTTCTCCGGTCCCGAGAACAAGTCTAGGAAACCAACAAACACATCTATAGCCTTTATAGATCTTGATCTACACATTTATGATTAAAAACAAGTATAAATCGGGAAATAATATTTCTAACGAGAGATAAAATCATGATATATTCACCGGAGGTGCATTTTAGCATAACAAGACAATATACGAGAAGTTGGACTAAAAAATAATTATACTTTAAGCTACAAAAATCATCTAGGGAGATTTGACAATATCACAAGATAATTCATATAAAAAGATTCTTCGGTAACTTTGTGCAAATTTTGGCACGGGACCTACACATGCTAGGACTCACAAGCATATCCAAAATCCGGCTCAAGATCATGTATGGAATTTGCGGAATCACGGATCTAGGTAAATCACATTTCAATTTTTCAAGCAAAAACTAAAGCTCAAAAGTATATATATGCTTTGCTAAAGTTGTAGTTCTAGTCACACAGAGCACAACAAAATAGGGTTTGCAATTTTTGGATTTTTCTACGATTTTATATGTATTTTACAAGCTGTAGCCAGACACAACAAAGGGTGAAGAATCTTCTTTCACCACCACCCCTGGAAGTTTTGAACTTTCACAAAACTGCCCTTGCCTTTAACACCTAGGCCTTCGAGTACAAAAAGTCCTCACGGAGGTGCCCTCGGCGGGCGGGGCGGCTCGCCGCCGGCGATGTGGGCCCGGTGTTGGCAAACCGGGGACCCGGGTGCGCGATTCCCCTCACCTAGGGTTGATTGGCCACGGATTGGAGGGTGGGGGTTGCTCCGACGAGCGGGCGCGAGGGAGGACCGGCGGCGGCCATGGCCGCTCGGGCTCCGGCGAGGGGTAGGGACGGGGGCCGAACAACGTGTGGCACGGTTAGCTTCCCGTGACCTAGTGGAGGTCCTGGAAGGGCCGGGCGGCCGGGGAGCAAGTGGAGAGCGGGGCTTGCGGGGTGGGCTGCTCGGCGGCGGCCTGCGGAACCGTACTCGGAGAGTAGGCGATACGGTCGGGGGCAACACGCGGGCGTGCGAGGCTCTCTGGGTGTGGGGAGAAGCTCTATGCGTGCTCGGATGGCAACGGGCACGAGCGGTGTCGGGGACGGCCCTAGGGGTCCCCTTTAACAAGGCGGGGAATCCCCACTTAAAACCCGCAACAAAGCCAAAACATATTTCGCCTAACCATGTAGGATACGGCCCACGCCGCAAAGGACCTCAACGGCCCACCAAGGTGGCCCTCTTAAAGATCCCCCTCGAGCGAGGCTTCGCCTCGCTCGAGGATACACGCCTTCCTCGAAGGGGGCTCCGTCCCGTTCGAGGGGGTGCGCTCCCCTCGAGCGGGCTCGCGCCCCGCTTGAGGGTCCGCCCCGCCCTCGACCGGGGTCCGCCTCGCTCGAGGGCGCCCCCGCTCGCGTGCGCCCTGCCCCCATACACCGGGCATTTAACGCCCGACACCGGCGGGACGGTGCCATCATGCGCCGGGGGCTCGCGCCCGGTGCCGCCGCACCAACTCCCCGGGGGGGGAGCCCATCCCCATCACCGTGGGAATGGACCGTGCGGCGCGGCCGGTGTCAGTCCCGCGACGCCGTGCGCCTGCTCCAGTACGGCTAACGTGCCGAGCCCTCGAAGGGGGGCTGGCTTCACCCTCGATTCGCTTTCTTGTGACCCTACAGGGTTAGGTGGAGACGCTAGGCGGGAGGAACGCCATCCCCGCCCCTGCTTGTTACGGCGTGGCGGCCGTCCCCCGTGCGCGCGGGCGCACGCCTGGCGCTGTAGCAACAACTCCCGTACGACGGAGCGCATTGGAACGGGATGCTTGTTTTACCTACCCCCGTACTCCGTACGGGCCAACATCGCGGCTCCCTCGAGCCTATCGAGAAGACACCACCGCCGTCCGCCGCTCCTGCGCCCTCGAACCGCCACCGTTCGGGTACAAGATAGGCCATGATGGCCGAATCGCTGCAAGGATCGTCGGACGGCCGCCCACTCTCTGACTTAGCACGCCATGCCCCTTCACGTAGCTAAGTAGCGCGGCGTGCATGTAATTCGTTCCCTCCTTGATCTATAAAAGGGGGGACGAACTCCCCGCCGCGGGGGGGGGGGGGGGACGAGAGGACAAGGAAGTGAACACGGTACTCACTCTCCAATTCTCCCACAACATCTTCGGCCATCACACCGGGGACTTGGAAGCCGGGCTTCCTCTCCCACCTTGCTTGTAGCAGCCCCCACTACGGGCACCCCCGGTGCTAAGTAATATAGTGCCTTGAGCACGCCACCGCTTTGGACGTACGGCCCCCCCCCCGGTCGGAACCGGGATAAAAACTCGTGTCGCTTGTTACTTAGCATCGACCATTGAGGGGATAGACCGCGGCGCTTACTGCGGTTAGTGTCGGGACCACATTCCGCACCGACGGTTGGCGCCCACCGTGGGGCAATCTGAGCGCCTAAGGTCAATCCGTCAACTCCCTCCATGGTGATCCGCACTGAGTACCGTGGTACACGCTACTGCATGGGCAGCTCGGACCCCCTCCCCGCCGGGTTCGAAATCCGGTTTGGGGGCATGAACTTTCAGGCCACGGGGAATGGCTACCTCATGCGCCTCACCAACCGTGAGGAGCTCCGCGCGCGGCGCCAGGCCGAGCCCGCCTCGGTCCCCGCCGCACGCGCCACCACGGCGCGGACGCCCGCCGGCACGGACGCCGCGGGCCGTCGACGCCACGACGCCGCCGCCGCTGCGGGCTGCGTTCGCGCCGGGCGTGGTCGGAGCGACGGCGAGGCCGAGCGCGCCGCCTCTCGGCACGGCGCGCCCACCGCCACGACGACCGCCCCCGCCCCGGGCGGGGGCGCGCACGGTCTCCCGGCCGCGCATTCCCATTGGGTTGCGTGGAGCCACGTCGGCCCACAACAACAACGTCAACACCACGATGCGCGAGGGGTCCCGCCCGGCCGTCACGTCTTCGTCACCGAGAGATCCCGGCGCCTCCAGCGGCCGACGAGTCGTCCCCGGGCTCCCTCGACGCGTTGCCACCCGCCGGCCGCCACGGCTATGCGAATGGGACTTCTCGGCGTGCGGACCCGGTCATGTTCGGGCGATTCCTTGACGCTACGGACTGCGGTTCGGCCGCTCCGACGACTCCGCACGGGAGCTACGACCCCGCGCGGGAGTGCTACGCCGTCATCACCAACGACCCGGCCAATGCGGTGGCGCGGTGGGCGTCGGAGACGGGGGAGGTCACGCCCGCCCGGGAATTGCCGCGCGCCTAGGCGCGGGGCCAAGCGCTCCCCCGGGGCCGACGCCGACGCGCGGCGGCCCAAGCCCGCGAGCTCGAGGCCAAGCCGGCGGAGGAGCACGGACGGTGCGGCCGCTCCGCGCCTCGATGGCGGGGGGGAAGCCTCCGCTCGCGTCGAACGCGTGCGGGAGGCCGGGCGGCGGGCCGTGACCGCATCAACGCCGACAACCCCCGACATGCCGCCGCGGGCAAGCCGGAAGCTCGTTGCCGCCGCGACGGCGCTACGGGCCATGCCGGCGCCCTCGACTCCGAGGCACGAGACCCGCACCGCGAGGTGCGGACTCTCATCGAGCAAGCGGCCGTCCGGCGGGCCGAGAGCTCGGCCTCGCGCATCCGCCAACAAGGGGGATGCGCGGGGGCGACGGGGCCGCACAAGGGTGCGAACCCTCGGTCCACGCGGAGGAGGGGCGGCGGAGCGTCCCACCAACTCGGGACGCGCACCCGGCCAAGGAACGGCTCCTTGACACGCGTAGAGCCCTCGACGGTGACGCTCGCAACGTCATCAACGCCCGCCGCACGAGCAAGGCGGACGCGCGAGCGGCGGTGGGTTACCACCCTCGACGGGGGCGGGCGCTACGACGGCGGTGAGGACCGCTCCCCGACACCGGAACCCGCGGGGACCCGTGTGTTCGGCGGGAGATCCGCACGGCGGCCTTCCCCCGGCGCTTCCGCCAACCCTCGACCATTGTCAAATACAACGGGGAGACGGATCCCCGCGTGTGGCTCAACGACTACCGCTTGGCTTGCCGGCTGGGCGGGGGCGACCGGCCGACGAAGTCATCATCCGCAACTTGCCCCCGCACCTCGGCGATGCGGCCGGGACATGGCTCGAGCACCCGCCCGCCGGCCCAAATCCACAATTGGGACGATGCGGTCCGCACGTTCGTGGGCAACTTCCGGGGCACGTACGTGCGCCACGGGAATTCTTGGGACTGCGCTCCGCACGCGAAGCCGGCGAGTCGCCGCGGGACTTCATACGGCGCTTCTCCAAGCGCCGCACGGAGCTCCCCGGTGTGGCGCGGTCCGAGATCGTGCACGCCTTCCTCGAGGGCACCACGTGCCGGGATCTCGTGCGGGAGGCGGGACGCAGCCCACCCGCGGACTCCAACGAGGGTGTTCGACATCGCCACCGGCTTCGCCTCGGGAGAGGAGGCCGTGGGGGCGATCTTCGACGAGAAGAAGGGCAAGCGCCGGAGGGACGCGCCCGCGGAGGGCGCAAGTTCGGGGAGCCCCACCGCAACGACAAGCGGGGCAAGAAGGGGGGGGAAAGAAGCCGCGCCGCGAGGCGCGCGAGCAGGGGCGCGACGGCGGTAATGCCGAGGCCCTCGCTGTTGACCCGGCTCGACGGGGCCCTCGACCGGCCCCTCGAGGCCGGGGGGGTGTTCGATGACATGCTGAAAAAGCCATGTCCCTATCACAAGACCCCAGTAAACCATACCCCTGAGCAATGCGACATGCTCAAGAAGTTCTATGGCCGCGCCGCCGCGAAGGAGGCGAGAGGCCAAGAAAGACGGAGGAGATGGCAACGCGGCGGCTTCCCCCGCCGTGGAAAACGTGTTCCTCATCTTTGGGGGGCCCACCGTCGACATGTCGACCCGCCGGCCGCAAGAAGGAGCGGCACGAGGTCCTCGCCGCGGAGAAGGCGCCTCCCCTCCTTCCTCAATTGGTCGGAGGACGCCATTACCTTCGGCGGGAGGACCATCCGAACCGCGTCCCCAACCCGGCCGATGCCGCCGGTGGTCGACCCCATCATCGGGAACGCGTGGTTCTCGAAGGTCTTGATGGACGGGGGCAGCAGCCTCAACATCCTCTACGCGCATACGTTGCGCCTGATGGGAATCGGGCTGGACCAGCTGCGGCCCAGCACGAAGCCGTTTCATGGCATCGCGCCCGGCAAGCAGGTCCATCCCCTCGGGCAGATCGACCTGCCGGTTTGGTTTGGCACCGCGGAGAATTTCCGCAAGGAGATCCTCACCTTCGAGGTAGTGGGGTTCAAGGGAGCCTACCACGCTATACTTGGGCAACCCTGTTACGCCAAATTCATGGCGGTCCCCAACTATACCTACTTGAAGATGAAGATGCCAGGACCGAACGACGTCATCACCGTCGGCTCGTCCATCGAGCACACATTCGACTGCGACGTCGAATGCGTAGAGCATGCAGAGGTGCTAGCGCTGGACGAAGCGCTGGTGACCACCTTGGAGAAGATGGTCAACGACGACCTCGACTCCGCCGCCAAGCACACCGGAACACGTTCGAGGCCGCGGAGCGGTACCAAGGAGGTCCCCCTCGATCCTTCTCGCCCTCGAGGGCAAGGCGTTGATGGTCGGCTCCACCCTCGACCCCAAATAGGAAGTGGTGCTCGTCGACTTCCTCCGCGCCAACACCGACATCTTCGCGTGGTGCCCCTCGGATATGCCGGGCATCCCGAGGGAGGTCGCCGAGCACTCCCTTGACATCCGCCTCACGCCCGCGCCGTGCAACAACGGCTCCACCGCTTCGACGAGGAGCGGCGACGGGCAATCGGAGCGGAGCTGCGGAAGCTTCTCGAGGCCGGGTTCATCAAGGAGGTGTTTCACCCAACGTGGCTAGCAAACCCCGTACTTGTAAAGAAAAAGAATGGGAAATGGCGGATGTGTATAGACTACACCAGTCTTAATAAAGCATGTCCTAAAGTTCCTTTTCCTTTGCCGCGCATTGATCAAATCGTTGATTCAACGGCTGGGTGTGAATTGCTTTGCTTCCTTGATGCTTACTCGGGTACCATCAAATAAAGATGAAGGAGTCCGACCAGCTCGCGACTTCGTTCATCACGCCGTTCGGGATGTTCGCTACGTCACGATGCCATTTGGCCTCCGAAACGCGGGTGCAACATACCGACCGCATGCATGCGGCACGTTTTCGGAGACCACATCGGGCGGACGGTCGAGGCGTATGTTGATGACATTGTCGTGAAAACCGGGGAAGGCGGACGACCGGTGGGCGACCTTGCCATCGCGTTCGGTTGCCTACGGGCAAATGGAGTCAAGTTAAACCCCGAAAAGTGTGTCTTTGGAGTGCCACGAGGGCATGCTCCGGGATACATTGTCTCCCAACGGGGGATCGAGGCCAACCCCCGAAAAGGTTGCGGCCCTCGAACGAATGGGTCCAATCCGGAACCTCAAAGGGGTGCAAAAGGTGCCGGGGTGCCTTGCCGCCTTGAGCCGCTTCATCTCGAGGCTCGGCGAGAAGGGCCGCCCCTCTATCGCCTCCTCAAGAAGCACGAACGCTTCTCCCGGACCGCGCGAGGCCCGGGACGCGCTCGACAAGCTAAAGGCGTCCTTAGCGCACGCCCCCATTCTCACGCCGCCGCGGGGCGGCGAGCCCCTTACGGCTCTACGTCGCCGCAACCACCCGGGTGGTCGGGCGCCGTGATCGTCGTGGAGCGCACGGAGGAAGGGCATGCTTTACCTGTGCAGCGGCCTGTCTATTACATCAGCGAGGTCCTGTCAGACACCAAGACGCGCTACCCCCAGGTCCAGAAGTTGCTGTATGCAGTAGTCCTTGCGCGGCGCAAGCTCCGCCACTACTTCGAGGCCCACCCCGTCACGGTGGTCTCCTCTTTCCCGCTGGGGGAAATCATCCGCAACCCTGACGCCGCAGGCAGGATTGCCAAGTGGTTCGTGGAGCTGATGGGCGAGACGCTTGCCTACGCCCCGCGCAAGGCCATCAAGTCGCAAATCTTGGCGGATTTCGTCGCTAGGTGCACCGGATACGCGGCTACCGCCCCCACGGATCCAAGCAGAGTGCCGGACTGCGTTGTTCGACGGCTCGGTGATGAAAACGGGGGCGGGCACGGGCTTACTCTTCGTGTCACCCCTAGGGGAGCACATGCGCTACGCAAGTGCGCCTCCACTTCCCCGCGTCCAACAACATGGCCGAATACGAGGCCCTCCTCTCCGTGGCCTCAAAATCGCTATTGAGTTAGGCGTCAAGCGCCTCGACGTGCGGGGGGGACTCGCGGCTTGTAATCGATCAAGTCATGAAGAACGCGAGCCGCCATGACGACAAGATGGAGGCCTACCGCAAGGCCGTGCGGACCCTCGAAGACAAGTTCTATGGCATCGAGCTCAACCATGTGCCCCGCCGGTACAACGAGGAGGCGGATGAGCTGGCCAAGATTGCGTCCGGGCGGATCACCGTTCCCCCGAACATTTTCGCGCGCGACGTCGCTCAACCCTCGGTCGTCTTCGAGCCCCACCCCTCGAGTCACGCTGAACCCTCGGGGGCTCCCTCGAACCCAACGGGTGCGGAACCCATGGACGAGGACCCCTCGAACGAGGCGTACGTGCTCTCCCTCCTCGAGGGGTATGGCGCCTACGGGGATGACGTGATGGACATCGAGCCAGCTCCTGTCAAAACGGACTGGCGTGATAAATACATTGCCTGGATGGCTCGAGGGGAACTCCCCGCGGACCGGGCCGCGGCTAGGCGCATCGCCAGGATGGCCAAGTCCTTCGCCCTCGTTGAAGGCGAGCTGTACAAGCGCGCCGCCTCTGGCATCCTGCAGCGGTGCGTGCCCATCCCTGAAGGGCGCGAACTCCTGCGGGACATCCACGCCGGGATCTGCGGCCATCACGCAGCGCCTCGTACCCTCGTCGGCAATGCGTTCCGCCAAGGCTTTTACTGGCCTACCGCGGTTGCAGACGCCAGCGAAATCGTACGCACCTGCGAAGGGTGCCAGTTCTACGCCCGCAAGTCCAACCTACCCGCCCATGCCCTACAGACCATCCCCGTAACATGGCCATTTGCCGTGTGGGGGCTGGACATCGTTGGGCCCCTGCGGAAGGCGCCCGGGGGCTTCACCCACTTGCTGGTCACAATCGACAAGTTCTCCAAGTGGGTAGAAGTGCGCCCCATCACGAATCTAAAGGCGAGAGCGAGGGCGGTAACATTCTTCACCGACATCGTCTACCGCTTTGGAGTGCCAAACTCCATCATCACAGACAATGGGTCCCGAGTTCACGGGCGGGGAAGTTTTTGGAGTTTTGCGACAAATTCCACATCCGTGTGGATTGGGCGGCCGTGGCACACCCACGGACCAACGGCCAAGTAGAGCGTGCCAACGGCATGATCCTACAGTGCCTTAAGCCCGCATTTTTTGACCAGCTCAACAAATGCGGGCGAAAATGGCTCCAAGAACTACCGGCGGTTGTGTGGAGCCTAAGGACCACCCCCGAGCGAGCCACCGGGTTCACTCCGTTTTTTTCTAGTCCATGGTGCGGAGGTCGTCCTCCCCACGGACTTAGAATACGGATTGCCCGAGGGTTCGAGGCTATGACGAGGGATGCCAACCGGCGAGCCCGCGAGGGACTCGCCGGACCCGGCCCGGACGAGGCACGCCTCGTAGCCTTAATGCATTCCGCAAGGTATCAACGGTCCCTAAGACGCTACCAAGCACGCAAGATACGTCGACGGGACTTCGGTGAAGGGGATTTGGTCCTAAGGCTACGCCAAGACAACCGAGGGCGCCACAAGCCGTCGCCCCCATGGGAGGGACCCTACGTCGTGGTGAAGGTACTCAAGCCCGCACGTACAAGGCGGCCAACGAGGACGGTGAAGAGCTCACCAACGCTTGGAACATCCAACGGCCTACGTCGCTTCTACCCTTAGCTAGGATTTCCAAGTACTTTTGTTGTAAAAACCGTATGACCAACGCCCCGGTTGGTAACAACTACGTAAATATTTCAAGTCTAATAAAAAGGGCAACTCGGCTTTCCCCCGAAACCCAAGTTACCCTCGGGGGCCTACCGGGGGGGGCACCCCCCCCCAAAATGGTCCCATTTTTCGTGCAAAAACGAAACAATTCACGCGCGCTAAGTTTGTTTTCTACTTCAACTACGAGCAACGATTCGAACGGGGCGTGGGTGGCCCGGCGGAAGGAGCGTGCGAGCCGAGAGATAGCCTACGCCGCGTGGATATGGCCCTTCTCTCTCGCCTCCAACCCGGCAGCCCCCCGCGAAAATCGAACTCCCCTAACTAGAATCTACTCGGGAAGAAGGAGAAACAAAAAGCGTGATAAACAAATGACTTCATTACGGCGGACGTTTATGTCAAGAATAACTTGTTCATTTACAAAAGGCCACGAGGCCGAATGCGATACACACAAAAACGGGCCAAGTGCCCGGGCGTCTTCGAGCGGGGAGGAGCGGCGGCGTCAACAGCGTCCGGGAAGAGGAATTCTTCGAAGGCTTCAGCGAGCGACCCGGCGGCGTCAGCGGCGAGTGCGTCCACACGCTCCATTGCCACCTCGTCCTCGACACCCTCGGGGACGACGTAGCCCTCCGCCAGCGCCTCGAAGTTGACCTCGTAGTGGGATCGTACCACTCCGAGGGCCTTCTGGACACCAAGACGCAGCGCTCGGCGCATCCGCTCGGTGACGTGGCCGCCAAGGGCGCGCGGGCGGGCCGGCCAGCGAGCCGCCGGCCCCGAGCCTCGCCCTCCTCCACGGCTTGGCGAGGGTCTCGAGGGGCCGCATCACGCGGCTCCTGCGGCTCCCGCTCGGAGGAGTTATAGGAAGCTGCGGCGCCTCGGCCCACTCACTGCGTGCCCCGGAGCGGTGCGCAAGCTCGGAGTCACCAAGACAAGACCGAAATCGGGAGAAGGGGAGCGCGAATTCCCAAACGAAAAACCAACCAAACGAGAAGCCAGCGAGCGGCTCACCTTCGACTTGCTTCCTCTCCGCCTCGAAGTCGCGGCGCACGGCCTCGACCGCCAGCTCGAGGCGCTTGACGGTCTCACCTTGCTCCTGGAGGGCCAGCTCATTGTTTGCATTTGTGATGCTGAGCACAATGAGCTCGCCCTCGGCCTTGGAGAACGCAGTGTTCCGCTCCTCCAGCGACTTTTGCGCCGCCTCACGCGCGACACGCTCATGCTCCAGCACCGACCGGGCGTCGACGAGGGCGGCTTGCTCCTGCTGGAGCCGCCCCTCAGCCCCTTGGCGGGCGGTGTGCTCTCGCCGAAGCCGCTCCTCGGCGACGGCGAGCGCCGCAACCTTGGCGTCGAGGGCGGCCTTCAAATCGTCGGCCTCCTTAGCCCGGCCCCGCTCCCGGCCGCGCGCCGCTCCTCGGCCGGCGGCGCGCGCTGCGCCCCCTCGAGCGACGAGCGGAGCCCCGGTTCTCACCGCGGACGTTGGCCACCTCCGCCTCCCAATTGGTTGCCGGCATCCGCATTTTCTCCAAGTACGAGCGCGCACCGCCACGGCGCCTCATCACGATCGATGAGGGCTGTGCAGACCCGCTCGAGGCTCGAGCGGCGCGCTGGGTCCTGCCTCGAGCTCTCGGGGAGTTCGTCGCGCCAAGCCATGGCCCGGTACGCCAGCCAGCTGTCCGGGGTCCTGAGAGCATCGGCAAGCGCGTCGAAAGCGCTGCACCGCTCCCGGAGCTGGTGGACCTCGGCGTTCACCCAGTCGAAGGCGTCGTATTTATCATGGGCGCGGCACTCGAGCTCCTGGCACCCACAAATCAAGACCCGTAAGCGCTACGACACGGAGGCGGCACACAAGAACGAGAGATGGAAGAAAGCGAGCAACCACACCCTACCTGGAAGACGCGCCATGCAGGGCCGCCATGGACCCGCAACGCCTCGTTCAGCGCGCGGTCGAGCGTGGCGCCGTGGCTCCGGAGCTCTCCCTAGAGCTCCTGCTCCCCCCTGGCGTCGGCAAACGCAGGGGGATCGTCAACGGCCCCCTCCACCTGGGCGGGATGGCCGGCGCGGGAGGACGAGGCCTCGGCGCCGTGTCCTCGGCCCCCCGCCTCACGAGGGCCCCCTCCGGGGCTCGGGGGGAGCGTGTGGGGAAGCTAGCCCACCGATCCCCACCCGGGCGGCGGGGAGTCGTCCGGGACCTCCACCACCTCCCCGCCGGGAACCGCCGGCGGGCGCCGGCGCTTGCGCCGCCTCCACCGGCGCCTCCACTTGCGCCTCCGGTGGCCGCGGGCGCCCGACGCGGCGCCGCAATCACCACCTCCGGGCCGCGCCCTGCGACCACGGGCGCCGCCACGGGTTGCACCCGCTCCGCCTCCTCTGCGGTGGCGCCACGGACCGCGCCTCCGTAGCGACGACCTCCGCGGGATGCGCCTCGCCCACGGCCGCCGCCGCGGCTTGCGTCCCCACAATGGCCGGCGGCGGGCCGCTCCTCGGCGACCGCCGGCCGCGCCGCGGCGGGCCGATCTCGCCGGCCGAGGCCTTGAAGCTTCGGCCGGGCTTTGCGAGCTCTCGCCCGCCGCCGCGCTTGCCCCCGCCCGCGACGCCCTCGACGTGCGCCGCCGAGTGGGGATGGATGCGTCCGTCCTCGGCACCTTGGCCGGTGCGAGGGGAGGCACGGTTGGCACCACCGCGCAAGCACAAACAAAGGTTAGAATGCCGATCGACACGAAACCAAACTAAGCGAAAGAGCGAGTTCCTTACCTCGAAGAGGAAAAGGCACGTTTCCTTTTCCTCGAAGCCTCGGCGGATGAGGCCGGCGCGGCCGGCGCGCGCCCGCCGTCGCGCCTCCCCGCGGCGTCGCCGTGCGCGCGGCCCCCGCCCGCGCGCGGGCACGCTGCGCGCGCGTGCGGCGCGCTTGCCGTGCGCGCCTCCGCGGCACGCGCCGGCGCCTCCGCGGCGCGTGCCCTTATTGTCGATTGCACGGCGGCGGGCGCCGTTGCGCCCGCCCCGGCGATGCCGCCCTTGCCGCCGGCGCCGGCTCCCGGCGACGGGGGCGCGGCTCCCACCTATCGGAGGGGCCCCGCCCCTCGGCCTCTTCCTCTTCGTCCTCCTCCGAGGACGAGTACTCCCTCGGTCCCCCGGGGAGGAGAGCCCCGGCTCCTCGCGCCGCCGGTACTCGCATTCGGCGGTCGCGGCGCTCTTGGTGTCGCCTCGCGCGCTCCCTCTGCGCGCGCGCCCGCTCCCCGCCCCGCCGCCGCGCCGCCCGCCGAGCGCGCGCGGGAGTCGGGGGGTGGGCGGGACGGACTCGCGGCGGTGAAGTTCACCGGCCGCATGAGAGAACACCAATGGCGCGTCGAAGGCATAGGCAACACCAAAAAACTAAAAACGGAATCAAGAATCATGCTCACCGGCGGGCCGGTGGGGAGCATCTCAAGGTCCCACGGGGTCCGGTCGGGGTGCGCGGCATCCGGTGTCGACGGCGCTCCGCGCTCGGGTGAGCGCATACGGCCGCCCGAGGGGGGTTGGGAGCATCCGCGACCTCGCCAACGCGTTGGGGTCCGCCTCCTCTGTCATCTCAAAGATGCAGAGCGGCCTCTCCATCAGGGGCACGACCCGCCGGTGATGGAGGAAGGTGAGGACGCCCATCGCGGTCAGCCCCTGCTTCGACAGGCTCCTAAGGGCGGCCAGGACCGAGTCCTGCCGCCTCCGATGCTGGGCCATGGACACCCCGTGGCCCCAGGAGCTGGGCTTCTCCTTGAACACCCGACCGTGGTGGGGGGGGAAGACCGGGCTCGACGTTGCGCGGGTAGAACCATCCCCGCTCCCCGGCCGGCGTTGTTCGTCATCATGGTGCGGGGGATGTAGTGGTCCTTGAAGCTGCCCCCCGCGAGGCGAGCGACATCCCGGCGCGCACCGCGCGGCGGGTCCTCGGCTCCGTCGTGGGCTGCGTGAAGAGCTCCGCACGGAAGTGGTGCACCCGAGCTCCCGGTTGGCGGGATCCCCGGGTACCCCTCACAAACGCCCACGAACGTGGCCGCCGCGAGATCGCGTTAGGCGCGAAGTTGTGCAACTCCACGCCGTAGTAGTGGCACGGCGCCCGCATGAAGCGGCTCGCCGGCGCGTTGAAGCCTCGCTCGTGGAAGCGCACGAAGCTCACTACGTAGCCTTCGGCGGGTTGGGTGCGCGGTCCCCCGCCGATGGCACTATCCACTCCGCCGGGCGTCCGTCCTCATTGGCCGCCAGGCGGCGGCGGTGACCGGCTCGCCAAGGGCCGGCGGGGTCACCGACAACCTCTCCCGGGTGTACGGGTCTAGGATCGTGAGGGGCCGAGGCGGCGCCATGAGGAAAGACAAAGGATGCGAAGAACGAAGGACGGGGAAGAGGAGGAAAGGCTCTAATGGCGGAGCCGCACGGTGGCAAAGGCGAGATGAAGAAGAAAGCACGGTGGGCTAAAATGGTAGAGCGCTAAGGTAAAAAACCGCCGTTTCCCCTTCTCCTCGGATTTATAAGCCGCGGGCGAGCTCTCGGAGCGGATGTCCGCGCGCGTTAGCTGCAGGGGAATCTTCTCTTCTCGGCGGCAAGTGGACCCCACCACGACCACGGCGGCCACGTCACCGCAAACGGGCCATCATCACGGTGAAGAGCGGCGGGCCGTGGCGGGCGGTCACATCCGCCCGCCCACGCCGCCCACTACGCGCGCGCGCGGCCGCAACGCCTAAAAAGGCGCGCCGCGATGCGAAAACCGTAGCCTCTCTCGTGGAGCATTTAATGCCCGGTCCCTTGTGAAACAAGGAGAACCCTCGAGCGGCACGGACTCCGGCTCGGGATAAATTCAGCCCTCGAGCGAGGGTGCAAGCATGAGAAGGTCGCCCCGAGGCCCGCCTGAAACAAAGTGGGCCTCGTGAGCACCCATGCCACGTAGCACCCTCGAGCGGTACGAGCCCCTGGCTCCAAACGATGTCAACCCTCTAAGGGACATTGGCGTGAGAAGGTCGCCACGAGGCCCGCCTGAAACAAAGCGGACATCGCGAGCACCCATGCCACGCAAACGCTCGAGCGGTACGAGCCCCCGGCTCTAGACAATATCAACCTTCCGAGAGGGGCACAAGCGTGAGAAGGTCGCCCCAAGGCCCACCTAGAACAAGGCGGGCATCGCGAGCACCCATGCCATGTAGTGCTGCGACCAACGCCTCGAGGGCCGGCACGCCCGGACCCCTCGAGGCCACGAACGCAAAGATGGGGCGCCCGGGCGCCGCCTCGCACGGCCCTACCGATCGGAGGTTCGAAGCCCGACCCTCAACGGGTTCGAACGGGGCGCCACAGATCACGAGTCGGGGACGACGAGGGCACGCGCGTTCGAGCCGTTCCACGAGCCCATCGGCTCGAGGGTGCCCCACATGTCGTGTTCGAGAGCCGGCGAGGGCGCCTAGCGGGGGGATCCCACCGAGGAAGAGCTTCCGCGCCCTCGGTCCCTATCGAACGGGGACCGAGCCCCACCTAGCAAACCCATGCAAGCGCTTCAATGGACGTGTCCCCGGACCACGCGGCCTACCCTTATCGAACGGGGGCATGGGCGTCCACTCGAACCACCCGCTAGCGGCTCGACGAGGAATCCGCAAGTCGCGACCCGCTCGATGGGGGTTGCGGAAACCTCACCCTCCGTCCTGCGGAGGGACGGCGAGGGCGCATAAGGAAACAAGTCGTAAAGCTCTACCCGATCGCCTCGAACGGGCCCGGGCTCGGGGGGCTTGACGCACGGCTACACCTCCTTGAAATTGCACCCGCCGGGAGAGCCGGTGCCGGCGCGCGTGCGCCACCGAGGCCGGGGCCGAGACATCGCCGATGCCGGTTGAAACATGTGCCACGCCCTCGACCGGTTCTCACGGTTAACCCCTGCGAAGCGTCCACGCTCTCCGGGGCTTCGGGCTAGACCCGCGGGTCCGCCGACGCGGCCCCACGGAAAGCGCTCGCAAGGCAAGGAGGGGAAGAATGTCCTATCGGTATGTTCCGGCATCCGCGGGAGCCTCAATGGCAAACCCACGGATGCTAGGGGGCTCTTGTCGGGGACGACCCTAGGGGTCCCCTTTAACAACTAGGGAATCCCCACTTAAAACCCGCAACAAAGCCAAAACATATTTCGCCTAACCATGTAGGATACGGCCCACGCCGCAAAGGACCTCAACGGCACACCAAGGTGGCCCTCTTAAAGATCCCCCTCGAGCGAGGCTTCGCCTCGCTCGAGGATACACGCCTCCCTCGAAGGGGGCTCCGTCCCGTTCGAGGGGGTGCGCTCCCCTCGAGCGGGCTCCGCCCCGCTCGAGGGTCCGCCCCGCCCTCGGCCAGGGGTCCGCCTCGCTCGAGGGCGCCCCCGCTCGCGTGCGCCTGCCCCCGTACACTGGGCATTTAACGCCCTGACACCGGCGGGACAGTGCCATCATGCGCCGGGGCTCGCGCCCCGTGCCGCTGCACCAACTCCCCAGGAGGGAGCCCATCCCCATCACCGTGGGAATGGTGTGCGGCGCGGCCGGTGTCGGTTCGTGACGCCGTGCGCCTGCTCCGATGACGGCTAATGTGCCGAGCCCTCGAAGGGGGGTCGGCTTCACCCTCGATTCGCTTTCTTGTGACCCTACGGGGTTAGGTGGAGACGCTAGGCGGGAGGAACGCCATCCCCGCCTTTGCGCGGCGTGGCGCCCGTCCCCGTGCGCGCGGGGGGCGCACGCCCGGCGCCGTAGCAACAACTCCCGATGACGGCGGAGCGCATTGGAACGGGGACGCCGTTTTACCTACCCCCGTACTCCGTACGGGCCAACATCGCCAGCTCCCTCGAGCCTATCGGAAGACACCACCGCCGTCCGCCGCTCCTCTCGCCCTCGAACCGCCCTCGTTCGGGTACAAGATAGGCCATGATGGCCGAATCGCCGCAAGGATCGTCCGGACGGCCGCCCACTCTCTGACTTAGCACGCCATGCCCCTTCACGTAGCTAAGTAGCACGGCGTGCATGTAATTCGTTCCCTCCTTGATCTATAAAAGGGGGACGAACTCCCCTGCCGCGGGGGGGGGGGGGGGAGAGGACAAGGAAGTGAACACGGTACTCACTCTCCAATTCTCCCACAACATCTTCGGCCATCACACCGGGGACTTGGAAGCCGGGCTTCCTCTCCCACCTTGCTTGTAGCGGCCCCCACTACGAGGCACCCCCGGTGCTAAGTAATATAGTGCCTTGAGCACGCCCTCGCTGGACGTACGACCCCCCGCCGGAACCGGGATAAAAACTCGTGTCGCTTGTTACTTAGCATCGACCATTGAGGGATAGACCGCGGCGCTTACTACCGGTTAGTGTCGGGACCACATTCCGCACCGACAAGCGGAGCAAGGTGCTCGTCGGCGGCGGCAATGGTGGCCGCGGCGGGGCTCGGTGTCTCGCGCGAGAAGGGGTGAAGGGGAGGCTTTTATAGCCGGGCACGGGTGGTAAGGTGGTGCGCGACGGACCGGTTAACTCCACGGCATGGCATGGGGCGCAACATGGCGCAAACGAGACCGCGACGTGCGGCGGTGCCGTGGCTAATGGCGAGCGGTGGGCGGCGAGCGCGACCGGTTGGCGAACGGCACGTGGACCGCCCCCGGAGCCAAATGACATCATGCACGGATGCCAACGCGTGTGGCGCACGGACCCGTGGACGCGGGCCGGCCTCGGCGTGCGTGTACGGTGAGGTACGGTGGCGGCCGCCGTGGCACCGACGACGGCGGCGCGGGCAACGTCGCGCGCGCGGGAGCGGCTAACACCGTTTGAATTTCAATTAGCCCTGTTAGAACAAGAAAAACTCCCGATTTTGCAACTAAAGTGCTACCAACAATCTATACCAAAGTTGTAGACCACACATTCCTCCGCAACTTTTAAAAAAGCTCTAGGGTCTTTTCCTCAACCAAATTTGCACAAATTGCGTGCCAAGTTGGTTGTTTTCGGGCGCCCGTGAATAGTGGCCCGAGGCGTTGACTTGAATGTTTCACCTATTTAGGCTTCAAATCTCAAATGCCACTCAACATGAAAGTTGTGTCCCTCGACAAAACACACAACTTTTACATTGGGAGATTTTGAAGTGTTTAGGTGAATTTTGGAGAACACGGCAAAAGTTCCGGGCGACAAAGGGGAACAAGGGGGTGTTCAAGGGGTTGTGAGTAGGGTTTGACCAAGGGTTGACCAAGGTTGACCAAAAGGAGTCATTAGGGGTTGTTGGTGAAATCTTCGAGGTGATGGCCCGAGTTGACCGTCGTTTGACCAAAGTCAACGCGGTTGAATGGTTCATTAGGGTTAATAAACCCAACTAAAAACACAGGGCGTCACACTAAGGCAAGCCCAAACTACTCGGGGAGAAGGCCAAGCGTCCCGGAAGGAACAGTTCAACCCGGCCACGTGGCGGGTTCCCCAACAAGGTATCACAACTCGGTGCCGATACGCCCGACGGACGGCCGACGTACGATGGGACGTACCGGACCGCCAAGCACCGTAACTCTTTTGTATTTCCCCTTGTGCCCCTCCCCTTGAGACTATAAAAGGGAGAGGAGGGCAACGATCACAAGGGTTAGACTTCCTCACGATCATACACCACCACCGGGACACCGGGAACGAACTCCCTCTCCGACCGGCTTGTAAACCCTACCGCGAGCACCCTTGGCTCGGGAACACGGCAACCATGCACCGGACGTAGGGTATTACTCCTCGGAGGCCCGAACCGGTATAAACCTCGTTGTCTCCCGAGCTAACCATCCGAGCCCGACACACGATTGACATAAATTTACCTTGTCGGTGGTAGAGAACCCCGACGGTGATCAAGAAGGAGCAAGCCAAGTACACTCACTCCGGCTTCTACGAAGTGCCCCACAACTACACACAAATTTTGGGCAACAACTCTAATGAAAATTTCTATTCCGTGCATTTGGGAAAGCCTCCTCATTTTGATGGGAAGGACTATCCCAAATGGGCTTATGATATGCAAATGCACCTTTACGGGCTTCACCCTTCTCTTTGGAAGATTGTGGTTGTAGGTGTTACAATACCCACCGAAGGAGAGGCCCTCACAATTGAGCATGAGCAAGACCTCCACCGCAACGTGCAAGCAACAAGAGTCATCACGGGATCCTTGTGTGCCCAAGAATTCAACAAGGTTTGGAATATCCAAATTTCCAAGGTGATTTGGGATACACTCAAGGAAGCACATGAGGGAACCAAACATGTGAGGCAAGGGAAGATGGATCTAATCGACGGAGAGCTTGAGCCATTCTTCATGAAGGATGGAGAAACCGTAAGAGAAATGTATGATAGGCTTATGCTCCTTGTCTCGGACATTAGGGCTCTTGGAAGTCAAGATTGGGATGATTAAAAGGTCACAAAGAAGTTGCTAAGAGCTTTTGCCCCAAAGGACAAGAACTTAACAACAATGATAAGAAGGGATCCAAACTACCCCAAGATGACAGCCAATCAACTTCTTGGAGAAATCTTGCATCAAGAGCGAGTTGACCAAGATGTGGAGAAGTCTTTAAGCTTGAAGATGAACAAGAGCTTAGCCCTCAATGATAGCTCTAGTGAAGTGGTGGAAGTAAAGCCCAAGACCTCCAAGACTAAGAAGGAGGACAAAAGTGATGAAGGAAGCACGGATGAAGAAACCGCCTTTGCCATAAGGAAGTACAAGAAATTCTTGAAACATAGAACATGCGAGGACCGGGAGCGTCCGGTGGTCGATGAATGACCGCTCCTCGGTGATGAGTGATTGACAACGGGTGTTGGACCGACTCTTGGCTCGGTGCACGGGTGTAGGCTGCGGCCTAGTTCATATTGTTGCGGGTGAAGAACGGGCGCGAAAGGTCTTCAGCCTTGAGGGGCCTCCGAGAGATGGAGAGACAAGTAGGCTCGGTTCGAGGGACCCGGTGGACGGCGGGACTAGGTGCGGGCCACATGGTGGCGAGATGAGCAAGACGAAGTCGTGGACGATCGAGCCGGTGCACGGTGACGGTCGAGTCAAGAGGCTTGGCAGGAGGCTGGGCCGAGCACGCGGGGTTTGGTGGTTTGCCCACAAAACCATCAGAGGACAGTTTCTTGGTTTGGGCCTCAAAACCAAGTCCGAAGGCCCAACACGACGGAGACGGGATCCGAGCGTGTCGGGAAGCTTCGAAGCGAAGGACACGCGGCGGGATCGCATGGCTTGCGTCGGGAGGACGCGGGGTGCGGCGAAGGCGTGGCCGTCCAATGGCAAGACCCACAAACATTACATAAATGCCCCCGCGTGGGTTGTATCACCGTAGTTGCGTTAGGGGTAGTCGAGTCATTTCCCACACCGGCCGGACCCGATATATAAGCCATGAGTGTGTGTGGATGGTGCTCCTTCTCCGCGACTTAGGGTTTCATTTCCCCCCTTCCATTTCTCCTTTTCCTGGACTATTTTCTTCTCCATTTTCTCTAGGCTAGCATGAGAGCTTCATGAGAGATTTGTTGAGACGGATGGATGCTAGGGCGGCATGCTATACCTTGTGAATCTTTCCTGGTTTGTATAGAAGATTCAGCGTTGTGAATTTCATGGTCTTTTTCGTGCTTGTTTTTGGTGCCTTTGTTCTTGGTGTGGTTCCGCGGATTTGAGTGGGTTTCTCCTCGGATTTATTTGAGGTAAAAATGGATGGATGTCTTGTGCATCTTTATGATTGATCTTGTGCCCTCAAACGCCGGGAAACCACTTCGATTCAAGGATTTTCGGTCGGTGCTCTAGTTTTTGGTGGTGTTCAAAGGATCCGCGATTCCCGGTGATTTAGGAAGTTAAGAGGCGAAATTTTTGGGGTACAGCATCCTTGTTTGATGCTTTTCTTGTCCCCAAACTCTTGTCTCAACAGCTTCTACCGTTTGGGAGATCCGGTGATGGATTGGAGGGGTTGACCTTCGAGGTCGGGCTGTTTTCGGCCCGTCCGTGGGGGCGCGGACGATCCCGCGTGCCGGTGGCGGACGGTCCGTGACGTGCGTTCGTCGTGGTGTTCTTCGTGTTATAAGTTTGTTTCCGTTTGATTCGGTTTTGTTTTAGGTTTTCGTTGTAGCCGGTTTGCGGACGGTCCGAGCTTCGGTAGCGGATGGTCCGTAACCCGCGTGGACGGTCCGCTTGGTCTTCGCGGACGGTCCGTTTTTCTCGGGTCGGTTCCGGTGGTTACTGTTGGCTTTAACGGACGGTCCGTGGCTTCGGCCGGACGGTCCGCGTGGTCCTTGCGGACCGTCCGCGCACTGGCCGGACCGTCCGTGTGGGCTTTGTGGACGATCCGCCCCACCTAGCCGGACGACCGCCGAGCCCGGCAGCTTTGTTCCTTGGTTTGATTCCTCCCTCCTTCTTTCGTGCTTCCGCGTGTGCTTCAAGGAATCGTTCCTAAGACTTTAGGTTGGTCCATAACCTCGTTGTCTTGGTGATTGGTGTGTGATTCGATCCATCGCTCGTGTGTGACCGAGGATTTGACTAGGGTATAGGCTGGGTTCTTTGAGAAGATTTTTTACCGGCTCCTATTCATTCCCCCCTCTCTAGTCGCCATCCGATCCTTCAATTGGTATCGAGCTTGGTGCCGGATTCTTTGTGACTTTGACAAGTCTTGAATCCTACGATGGCGTACGTTGAGCGGGGCGGTCCGCCGCACTTCGATGGGAAGGGTTACCACAAGTGGGCGGCCCGAATGATGATCTTTCTTTGTGGCAAGTTGTTGGATTTCATTGTGCTTGACAAGACCTATGCTATTTCGGCCAACATCCGTACTCTTGTGGTGACCGATGCCGGTGCTAAGGCCAAGTATGAGGCAAATGCAAAAGCCGTTGATCACTTGGTCCGAAGCTTGTGTGATCCTGAGTTTGAGCATGTTCGCCATTTGAATCTTGCTTGGCAAATTTGGGAGAAGTTGTTGGTTGCTCACGGTGGTGATAACCATGTGAAGGCTTGCCTCTTTGTCTCTTACCGGATGCAATATGAGAACTTCACTCAACTTCCCGGTGAGGACATTGATGCGATGTTTCAGAGGTTCACCGCCATCGTGAACAACATGAAAGCCAATGTTGAGGATTTCCCTTACACTGAGCATGATCAAGCTTTGAAGCTCTTGCATATCTTGGACCCAAATGTTTGGGGTGCTAAGGTTGAGGCCATCAAGGAGTCCGGGCAATACTTGACAATTGAGTTGGATGACCTCTTTTCTAAGCTCAAGTCGGCTGAGGTTGACAGGAAGTTGCAATCCAAGCATGAGGGCTCGACTGATCATAGTCTTGCTCTTGTGGGCGGATCTAAGGGCAAAGCTAACCCTTCCCGTTGACAGTTTTCCTTGTCTTCTCTTATGTCTATTCCAGATGAGGAGTTTGATGTGCTGGGCGAGGAGGAGCTGGCCTTGCTCTCAAGGAGGTTTGATCGACTACATGAGAGCCGGAGGAATGCAAGGCGGAGCTCGGGGACATGCTACAAGTGTGGCAAGCGTGGACACTTCATCGCCGAGTGCCCAGAAGCGGAGGAGAACAAGTACAAGATGAGCGAGTACAAGGCGCACCCGAGGCGTGAAGACAAGTACTCCTCCAAGGGCAAGCACTTCAAGCAAGTCCAAGAGCAAGGACAAGGACAAGCGGCGACCGAGCAAGGGCGGCTACAAGAAGGACAAGGCAAGAGCCATGGTGGCCGGTGCAAGCGACGTCGACTCAAGCTCAAGCGACGCGCGTCAAGCTCAAGCAGTGAAGATGAAGACGCCGGGAGGCGCAAGGGCAAGAAGAGTGCAAGCCGGAACCTCAGTGGATTGAGCTGTGTGGCGCTTGAAGGCTTTTGTGGCATGGCCCATAGCTCAAGCAAAGCAAGAAGAGCGAGAAGGAAGACAGTGACTATGACTCAGAGGATGAGGTAAATCGTGATCCCGACTCTTTGCTTGCTGAGATCACTAGGTTGAATGGCTTGATTGACAACCGTGATAGTGTATTGAGAGATGCTAAGAAGATGAGGAAAGATCTTAGGGCTCAACTTTAGAATGCTAGAGAGAAAGTAGGAGAGTTAGAGTCCAAATTGCTTGAATTGAAACTTGAGAATGACTCTTTGAAACTTGCTCCTACTACTTCTGATGGTGTTGAGTGCTCTGAGTGTGATGCATGGTTGAATGAGATCAAGTTGCTTAATGGGAAGAATGCTTCTACTTTGGCTAAACTAGATGCTCTTAGGACTGAGTATGATGAGCTTAAGGCTAGACCCACTTGGCTTGGTGCTTATAAATCATGTCCTACCATGCATGCTAAGCTTGTTGATGCTCGTTCTACCATTAGCACTTTGGAAGGTTCTTTGAAATCTCCTGTTGTCAATGCATGCACTAGCTGTGATGAAGTTACTTTGCGCAATCTTGAATTACTTCCCATTTGGATGTCATCTATGAGGAGAATGATTATTTGGGAAGGTGTTGGGTTGGTTGTCCGGGTAGGAACCTCAATTGAAAATCATGATTGAGGAGTTCAAGAGAGCGGATGGTCGTGGTTTAGGTTTTGAGAAGTTGGGTGAGAAAGTGGGAGAGAACAAAGTGGGGACAAGTGTGTGTGAGAAGTGTGTTGAGTCTAACCCCGAGTTTGAGGTGATCGGAGACATCCAAGTTCCACTTCCAAAAGCACCCAAGAACTCTTTCACACCAAAGCCCAATCACCTTTGCAACAAGCTTGACACAACCCAAGATCCACCCAAATTCCCACCTAAAACAAATGACTTCCGTAAACCGGTGAAGTTTGTGAGTGAGAAGGGTGATAAACCTAGAGAGAAGCCGGACCCAAAACCAAAACCCATCCCCTTCGGGTGTGAGTATTGTAGCAAGGAGAGACATCAAGCGAGTTTTGCTACAAAAGGAAGAGGGATGAGAGGCTTTCTAGGGAGCAAGCAAACCAGGACAGGTATCGCCAGTCTCATGGTATTCCTGAGCCTAGAGTGCCACTTCCACGGGGTGTGGGAAGTGTGAGGAGTGTTGGTAGAGTTGGAGCTCAGGGTGGTAGGTTCCCACAGAGAGGTGGTGGTGAGAGGTTTGATAGGAGAGATGATGGTGTGCGTGCTGGTGAGAGGTTTGGTCGGGCTCGTGGTGGTTTTGCTGGACGTCCCCCTACTCGTCCTCAATACGGGTTTAGGGGAGATGATCGCAGCTTTGGGTTCCAGAGGAACTACGGACCACGTTTTCCCCCTCGTGGTGCTCGTACTCCTTCCATGGGACATGGGAAGTTTGGTGGCAAGGGAATGATGTTTGCTAACCCCTCTTTTGAGCAGATGGCTTGACACTGGTTCAACTTTCTTTGTGCTAACCCCAGTGTCGAGTCGTTGGCTCATTCTCGTTCTTGCTTCGACTACAGAGGGGGAGGCTTGGAGAACATTTGGTTGATCGACTCCGGATGTTCCCGACACATGACCGGAGACAAGAAGTGGTTCTCCCGGCCTCACCCTAGTGAAGGAAAAGATGTACATTACTTTTGGGGACAATGGATGAGGAAGGGTGATTTACGAGGGTGTGGTGCATGTGAGTGACAAGGTAACGTTGAAGAGAGTTGCTCTTTTGAAGTCTTTGGGTTTCAATTTTCTTTCGGTTTCTCGGTTGCTTGATGAGGGCTTTGAGGTGCGTTTCAAGTCCGGTGAGTCTCGTCCGCCGGATTCTCGAGGTGATCTTGTCCGTATGATCATCCCCGAGGGTCGATTTTCGTGGCCGATTTCTCTCGTTCTTTGGGTCCCGCTCGCCGTTTGATGGTCGGTCCTTCTTCGATTTGTGGAAATGGCATAGGAGGTTGGGTCACTTGAGCTTTGATTTGGTTTCCCGCTTGAGTGGTCTTGACCTTGTCCGAGGATTGCCGAGGTTGAAGTTTGAGAAGTATTTGGTTTGTGCTCCGTGTAGGCATGGCAAGATGGTAGCCACTCCCCATCCACCCCTGACCGATGTCATGACCCAGCGTCCGACAGAGCTGTTGCATATGGACCTTGTTGGGCCAGCTCGAGTTCGCTCGGTGGGTGGGAAGTGGTATGTCCTTGTTGTGGTGGACGATTACTCTCGCTATGTACGGGTGTTTTTCTTGGAAGACAAGAGTGAGACATTTGGTTTTGTTCGAGATCCGATCGTGAGGTTGAAGAACGAGAGGCATGGGAATGGTATTCGAGCTATCCGCAAAGTGACAATGGCTCGGAGTTCAAAAACTCTCGTTTTGATGACTTCGTCGTGATCTAGGTCTTGAACATCGGTATTCGACCCCTTATGTGCCCCCTCGAAATGGAGTTGTGGGAAGGAAAAATCGGACTCTTTGTGACATGGCTAGGACGATGCTCGATGAGCACGGGACTCCTAGGAGGTATTGGGCCGAGGCGGTCAATACGGCGTGTCATGTCTCTAACGAGATTTTATTGTGAGCTTTCAAGGAGAAGACCCGTTATGAGCTTATGCATGGTCGGGCACCCAAGGTGAGTCATTTCCGAGTTTTTGGATGCAAGTGCTTTATTCTTAAAAAGGGAAAACTCGACAAGTTTGAGGCTAGGTCTAGTGATGGGATTTTCTTTGGATATGCTAATCATTCTAGAGCATATAGGGTGCTTAACCTTGAGACTAACAAAATCATGGAGACTTGCGAGGTAACCTTTGATGAGACAATGCCATGTACCTCTCTTGGCTTTGAATGTGCAGGTGATGAAAAGATGGTTGAGGACCTCTTTGAGGAGGAGAAGGATGAAGCCGGAGATGATGATGGAGAGAACCATGCGCCCGACGCCGAAGGTGTACCCACTTCTCCCCCTACGACCACTAAGGAGGGTGGACCGTCTACTTCATGGACAACGACGGTGCGATAAGAGGACCGGGCGAGAGAGAAGCCGAAGTTGAGGGGGAGGTAGTCTCGAGGCGTGAGGCTCCCGGCAGATTCAAGAAGTGCATCCCCTATCGAGGATCATTGGGGACATCGACGAACAAACTACGTGGTCAAGGTCTAGAAATTCCTCTCATTTCTCTCATGTTGCATTTGTTGCCACCTTTGAGCCCAAGGACATTGGACACGCTTTATCCGATGCAAACCGGGTCAATTCTATGCATGAGGAGTTGGAAAACTTTGAGAGGAACCAGTGTGGGAGTTAGTTGAACCACCTCCAAATTGCCATCCTATAGGAACCAAATGGGTTTGGAAGAACAAAGAGGGTGAGAATGGGATGGTTGTGAGGAACAAATCCGGACTTGTTACTCGGGGATATAGTCGAAGGAGGGGATCGACTATGAGGAGACCTTTGCTCCCGTGGCCCGTCTTGAGGCAATTCGAATCCTTCTAGCCTTTGCCGTGGCTAAAGGGTTCAAGTTGTTTCAAATGGATGTGAAAAGTGCTTTTCGAATGGGGTCATAGAGGAGGAGGTGTATGTGAAGCAAGCAACCGAGTTCGAGAGTGAGAATTATCCACACAAGGTGTGTAGAGAGTTGAAACGGGCTCGTATGGGTTGAAACGGGCGCCCTGGGCTTGGTATGGGAGATTGAGAGGTTTTCTCGTTGAGCGAGAGGGTTTGTGATGGGTACCGTGGATAGGACCTTGTTTCTCCTCAAGCATGGGAATGACTTGTTGGTTGTGCGGATATACGTGGATGATATTGTTTTTGGTGGCTCGTCACATAACCTTGTTGCCAAGTTTGCGGATGAGATGACCAGGGAATTCGAGATGAGCATGATGGGCGAGTTGCGTACTTTCTCGGGTTGCGGATCAAGCAAGTGAAGGACGGAACATTTGTACATCGGACCAAGTACACAAAAGACATGTCGAGGAAGTTCCGGATGCAAGATGTGAAGCCTATGTCGACACCCATGGGGAGTACGTCTACTTTGGATGCGGACGAGGACGGAGAACTAGTGGACCAGCGGGAGTACCGGAGCATGATCGGCTCCCTCCTCCACTTGACGGCGACGAGGCCAGACATACAGTTCAGTGTGTGTCTGTGCGCTCGTTTTCAGGCTTCGCCGAGGACATCACATCGACAGGCCGTCAAGAAGATCTTCGGGTACCTACGTCCGCCCTCGGTCTTGGCCTTTGGTATTCTTCCTCCTCGACTCTTTCTCTTCATGGTTTTTCTGATGCGGATTTTGCTGGTTGTCGAGTCGAGAGGAAGTCTACTTCTGGTTCTTGTCAGTTTCTTGGGTCCTCGTTGGTTTCGTGGTCTTCCCGCAAGCAGTCTAGTGTAGCTCAGTCTACCACCGAGGCAGAGTATGTTGCAGCCGCGAGTTGTTGTTCCCAGCTGTTGTGGATTTCATACACTTTGAGAGACTTTGGTGAGGAGTGCACCCACATCCCACTTCTTTGTGATAGCACCAAGTGCCATAAGTGTAGCGAAAAACCCAGTGCTTCATTCCGGTAACCAAACACATAGAAGTGAGATACCATTTCTTGAGAGACAATGTGGAGAAAGGGACCATTGTGTTGAGCCATGTCCCTACCCAAGATCAGCTTGCAGACATTTTCACAAAGCCTCTCGACCAATCTACATTTGTGCGCTTGCGGGGGGAACTTGGGGTTTGTTGCCCTTTTTAGTTGATTCTTGGGGGATTTACTTTTGTACCATACGTATCATACCATGTTTCCTTTGATGTATATACATGATTTGCTTGATGTAAAAACCATGGTAGGATAGCCATCTTGTTATATATCATGTTGCATTTGTATCATATTGCATTTTAGGATGATGAGTTTCTTTGGCTACTTGTGAGATATTGGTCATGTGTGTGGAGAAATGGCTATGTGAGGCTATGCTCTTGGAATATTTGAGATATATGTGTTGTGAGATAGCCCTTTTTGAATCAAATGCTAATCTTGACTAAATTTGATGAATTGTGCTCCACTCATGTGTAGTAGTGTATCCATGTCACGTTTTGGTCTAAATGTGCTTTCTATGCTTAGATTGTGCTTGGATGTCTTTTTCTTGCATTTGGGCCAAAGGCCAATATCATTGTGAATGTTTAGCCTATGTTGCATTCATGGGGGAGCATAAGCTTCTTTTTGCCGCAAAAGCACTTCATGTACCATGAAATGCATTAATCTTGAAAAGAAGTGTGTATGCTTGGAAAATGCTCCATCCATCATGTTTATGCTTAAAATGTCTTATCTTTTACACATGGGTGCAAAACATGTTGCATGATGTTCACCAGTGGAGAAGTCTCCCCGAAGTGGACACATGGCTCATGAGCTTTAACATGACATGCTTTGCTTTATGGGTGTTTGCAATGATCTTTTGTTGAGAATTGAATATCCTTGTATGATCTCTCGATGATATGCATGTTTTTGGCTCGAATATGACATGGATAGGTCTTTACATTTGAAGTAAGCCATCTTTTGATAAAACTGCTCAAATCTGAAAATTTGCTTTGTCACATGCCTATATTTTCATATATTACTTGTGGCAATGCTTTGACTTTGTTATTATCCATTTATGTGCTCTTTGTCTCACTTCTAGCCTTTGACACTCATTTTGGCCTATTTGAGAAGCTCATGTAGATGTTTATATGCTTTGTTTTACATTCCTGCATCTTCACCTTGATTCATACATTGTCAACAAGGGGGAGAAGAGGTGAGCTTAATGCCAATTCAGAAGAGGTGAGCTAAAATTTGGAAGTTTGCATCCACATGTCGGGGGGAGCTTGCATTTGTTCGGGGGGAGCTTTCTTGTCGTTTTCAGTGTGGAGTTTGTGCTTTGCTCGGCTTGTGACCTTTCTTTGACTTTCCTTGGTTTTGGTCATGAGTTCTTCCTTTCTTTCTTTCTCTGAATTTCATTTCGCGTTGTGTGTTGTCAATGCACTTATCAAGGAGGAGATTGAGGACCAGGAGCGTCCCGGTGGTCGATGGATGGCCGCTCCTCAGTGATGAGTGATTGACAACGGGTGTTGGACTGACTCTTGGCTCAGTGCGCAGGTGTAGGCTGCGGCCTAGTTCGTGTTGTTGCAGGTGAAGAATGGGCGCGAAAGGTCTTCAGCCTTGAGGGGCCTCCGGGAGATGGAGAGACAAGTAGGCTCGGTTCGGGGGACCCGGTGGACGGCGGGACTAGGTGCGGGCCACATGGTGGCGAGACGAGCAAGACGAAGTCGTGGACGATCGAGCCGGTGCACGGTGGCGGTCGAGTCAAGAGGCTTGGCGGGAGGCCGGGCCGAGCACGCGGGGTTTGGTGGTTTGCCCACAAAACCATCGGAGGACCGGTTTCTTGGTTTGGGCCTCAAAACCAAGTCCGAAGGCCCAACACGACGGAGACGGGATCCGGCGTGTCGGGAAGCTTCGAAGCGGAGGACGCGCGGCGGGATCGCATGGCTTGCGTCGGGAGGACGCGAGGTGCGGCGAAGGCGTGGCCGTTCGATGGCAAGACCCACAAACATTACATAAATGCCCCCGCGTGGGTTGTATCACCGTAGTTGAGTTAGGGTTAGTCGAGTCATTTCCCACACCGGCAGGACCCGATATATAAGCCATGAGTGTGTGTGGATGGTGCTCCCTCTCCGCGACTTAGGGTTTCATTTCCCCCTTCCATTTCTCCTTTTCCCGGACTATTTTCTTCTCTATTTTCTCTAGGCTAGCATGAGAGCTTCATGAGAGATTTGTTGAGAGGGATGGATGCTAGGGAGGCATGCTAGACCTTGTGAATCTTTCCGGTTTGTATAGAAGATTCGGCGTTGTGGATTTCGTGGTCTTTTTCGTGCTTGTTTTTGGTGCCTTTGTTCTTGGTGTGGTTCCGCGGATTTGAGTGGGTTTCTCCCTGGATTTCTTTGAGGCAAACATGGATGGATGTCTTGTTCATCTTTGGGATTGATCTTGTGCCCTCAAACGCCGGGAAACCACATCGATTCAAGGATTTTCGTTCGGAGCTCTAGCTTTTGGTGGTGTTCAAAGGATCCGCGATTCCCGGTGATTTAGGAAGTTAGGAGGCGAAATTTTTGGGGTATAGCATCCTTGGTTGACGCTTTTATGTCCCCAAATTCTTGTCTCAACAACTTCTACCGTTTGGGAGATCCGGTGATGGATTGGAGGGGTTGACCTTCGAGGTCGGGCTGTTTTCGTTCCCGTCCGTAGGGCGCGGACCGTCCGCCACCAAGACGCGGACTCGTTCTTCGTGGTGTTCTTCGTGTTCTAGGTTTGTTTCTATTCGATCCGTTTTGTTTTAGGTTTTCGTTGCAGCCGGTTCGCGGACGGTCCGAGCTTCAGTAGCGGACAGTCCGGAACCCGCACGGACGGTCCGCCCGGTCTTCGCGGACGGTCCGTTTTTCTCGGCCTCGGTTCGGTGGTTCTCGTTGGCTTTAATGGACGGTCGGGGGCTTCCGGCCGGACGGTCCGCGTGGTCCTTGCGGGATCGTCCGCGGCACCGGCCGGATCGTCCGCGTGGGCTTTGCGGACGCTCCGCCCCACCCGGTCGGACGCCCGCCGCAGCCCGGCAGCTTTGTTCGTTCGATTCCTCCCTCCTTCTTCTCGTGCTTCCGCGTGTGCTTCAAGGAATCGTTCCTAAGACTTGAGGTTGGTCCATAACCTCGTTGTCTTGGCGATTGGTGTGTGATTCGATCCATCGCTCGTGTGTGACCGGGATTTGACTAGGGTATAGGCCGGGTTCTTTGAGAAGAATTTTTACCGCTCCTATTCACTCCCCCCTCTCTAGTCACCATCCGATCCTTCAACATCAAGGAAGGGCGGTGATGAAAGAAAGAAGAAGTCTCAAAGGAAATGCTATGAGTGTGGAGAGTATGGACACTTCATTGCCTAGTGTCCCAAGTACAAAAACAAGAATGAGGAAGAGAAGAAGTATAAGGAGAAGAGCAAGGAATACAAGAACAAGTATCAAGGGCGTGCTCACGTGGGTCAACAATGGGACTCAAGTGATGAAGATGAGGAACCAAAGAAGCAAGGCATGGCAACTGTCGCCATGGCACAAGGGTCATCTTCACCACGCCTCTTCAACAACTTCTCCTATGATGAGGACCACTCTCACTTTTGCCTCATGGCAAGGGGGAGCAAGGTACAAGAAACTACCACCTCATCCTCTCTAACCTCTTCTTCATCCACACCTAGTAGTGACATAGAAAACATAGATGAGGAAAAGGAAATCGAAGCTAACATGATAAAGAAATTTGGTAAAAAGGGCCACAATAAAATTAAAAAGCTTTTGGACAAAGTAGAGAAAAAGAATGAGATTCTTGATGAGCAAGAAGACTTGCTTATCCTTGAAAAGAAAAGAAACCTTACTCTAGAGAAATCTCTTGCCGTAGGGAAGGCTAAGGTGGAAAAGTTGACCACGGACTTGTCCTTGGCTAATGATTCCAACAAGAGGATGTCAAAGGATTACACCTTAGCAAATGAATCTCTAGCTTCCCTAGAGGATACTCATAGTGAGCTTCAATCAAGCCTTACATGCTTGACGGAGAAATATAAAACTCTTGAAGCAAACTATAGTACTCTTTGGGAAAGCACCAAAGCCACTCCTACGGCAACATTGGACTCTAGTTCCTCCACTAGCAAAGGTTTTTCTACTTGCTCTAATATTGATATAAATGCTCTCAAGACTAACCATGCAAGGCTTGAGGAGAAAATTAAGAGCAAGGACAAGGAAATAGCTCGGTTGAACATGTTGATCACACAAGGCAACATTGGTGCCAAGTCCATTCCTAAGGTGGTTGATAAGCAAGGACTTGGGCACTACAAGAACAACAAGGCCAATGGTAGAGTAGTGGTGAAAGGGCATGAGAACCCCTTGTGGAACAAGGGTGGCTACCCCAACACAATTATGGATATTTCCCATGGAGTCACCACCTCTACCACAACCAAGGACAAGCCAAAGGTAGTGAACACCACAAAAGGAAATGGTGGGGTTAATTCTCCATCAAAGGCATCGAAGAATGTGGTTGAACACAAACCCTCTCCCAACTACACTTGTGACTACATTGCGACCTTGGACCATAATAGTAAAATGGTGGTGAAGTATGTTAGGGCCTACACAAAGAAGGCTTTAAGGAAGAGTGTGTGGGTTCCAAAAGTTTATGAATCTAACCTCGAAGGACCCAAATCTTTTTGGGTACCTAAACCAAAAGCTTAAACTTGTTTTGTAGGCCTACTCCTCCAGTGGAAGCGCATGGTTGATTGATAGTGGTGCCACTAATCATATGACCGGAGATGAAGGCTTATTTGCATCCCTTGATCATTATGACAACCCTACGGAAACAATCGTCTATGGAGATAATGGTCAAGGAGATGTGGTCGGACTAGGTAAAATTGCTATGTCAACATCAAATTCAATTGAAGATGTTTATCTTGTTCAAGGGTTAGGATACAACTTGTTGTCGGTTTCACAACTTTGTGAGAAAGGCTATAATTGTCTCCTTACCCATGATGGTGTGACCGTCTCTAGAAGGGAGGATTTCTCTATTGTCTTTGAGGGTCATTTACAGGGAAAACTTTACTATGTGGATTTCACAAAAGTGAATGTGGACCCTAAGGCTTGCTTAATGGCAAAATCCGACTTGGGTTGGCTATGGCATCGCCGACTAGCCCATGTTGGCATGAGGAACTTGGCCAAACTTCAAAAAGGTGAGCACATCGTAGGACTAACAAATGTTGTTTTTGAGAAAGATAGGCTATGTAGTGCTTGTCAAGCCGGGAAGCAAGTAGGAGCTCATCATCCCGCCAAGAACATCCTATCTTCATCAAGACCATTGAAGCTACTACACATGGACTTGTTTGGACCAATTGCCTACATAAGCATCGGTGGTAACAAATATGGTTTAATATTTTTGATGACTTTTCCCGTTTCACTTGGGTATTCTTTTTGCAAGATAAAAGTGAAGCAAAGGGAGTGGTCAAGAAGTTTATTAGAAGAGTTCAAAATGAGTTTGAGCTCAAGGTCAAGAACATAAGAAGTGACAACGGCTCGGAGTTTAGGAACACTCAAGTTGAGGAGTTTCTAGATGAAGAAGGAATCAAGCATGAACTTTCTGCTCCATACACTCCTCAACAAAATGGCATTGTTGAGAGGAAGAACAGTACGTTGATTGAAGCGGCAAGGACAATGCTTGATGAATACAAGACTCCGGACTCATTTTGGGCGGAAGCCATCAACACCGCATGTCATGCCGCCAACCGCCTCTACCTCCACAAGTACTTGAACAAGACTCCCTACGAGATCATCACCAGTAAGAAGCCTAGTGTGCATTACTTTAGGATCTTTGGGTGTAAGTGTTTCATACTTAACAAGAAACCCAAAGCCTCAAAGTTTGCATCCAAGGTTGATGAAGGTTTTCTCATTGGTTATGGAACTAACGAACATGCCTATCGTGTTTTCAACAAAACCACTGGTTGTGTTGAGACCACAGTAGATGTGAAATTTGATGAATCCAACGGCTCTCAATGAGAGCAAGTTAGTGAAAACCTTGTAGATGATGAAGACCCCCCAAGTGTATCAATCTTTACAATGGGGACCGGTGAAGTGATGCCTCGTGAGGTTCAAGTACAAGCTCGGTTGACACAAGCAATCAAGATCCACCATCATTAATAAGAGTGGAACCACCAAGTTCTCAAGTTCATCAAGAAGAAAGTCAAGTTCATGGTGACGATCATGGATGGGTCTTTGATCAAGGGGGAGAACAAGGTGGTAAAGCTCAAGAAGAAGCTCCACAAGTTTAAGATGATGGACCCATTCAACGTCAATCTCAAGCACCACACCCAAGAGTACATCAAATGGTTCAACGGGATCATCCCGTTGACAACATACTTGGGAGTATTCAAATAGGGGTAACAACTCGCTCAAGATTGTCAAATTGTTGTGCATTTTACTCTTTTGTTTCCTCTTTAGAACCTCTTAGTGTGGAATAAGCTCTTGAGGACCCGGATTGGATTATTGCCATGGAGGAAGAGTTGAACAACTTCAAGAGAAATGAAGTTTGGGAGTTGGTACCAAGACCAAAGCAAAATGTGATCAGCACCAAATGGGTCTTTAGGAACAAGCAATATGATTTTGGTGTTGTCACAAAGAACAAGGCAAGGCGTGTTGGCAAAGGCTATACTCAAGTTGAACGTTTGGATTTTGTAGAGACCTATGATCCTGTAGCAAGGCTTGAGTTAATTCGTATTCTTTTAGCCTATGCTACCCATCATGATTTCAAGATTCATCAAATAGGCGTGAAGGGTGCATTCTTGAATGGGCCTCTTCAAGAAGAAGTTTATGTTGAGATACCACTAGACTTTGAAGATTCAAAGTTTCCAAACCATGTGTACAAGATCCATAAGGTGCTCTATGGGCTTAAGCAAGCTCCTAGAGCATGGTATGAATGCCTTAAGGATTTTCTTCTCAAGAACGGTTTTGAGATAGGCAAAGCCGATTCTACTGTCTTCATTCAAAGAAATGGAAAAGATATCATTATTTGTCAAATTTATGTTGATGATATTACATTGGGTCTACTAATGATGAATTTGTGAAGAGTTTAGTAGGATCATGACAAAGAGATTCGAGATGTCTATGATGGGGGAATTGAAGTTCTTCCTTGGTTTTCAAATCAAGCAAATGAAGGAAGGGACTTTCTTGTGTCGAACCAAGTATATAAAGGATATGCTTAAGAGGCTTAACATGGTTGATTCCAAGCCCATCAAGACTCCCATGGCACTAAATGGACATCTTGATCTCAATGAAGAAGGGAAGTCGGTCGACCAAAAGGTATTTCGTTCCGTGATTGGCTCGCTCCTTTATCTTTGTGCATCTAGGCCCGATATAATGCTTAGTGTGTGCATGTGTGCAAGATTTCAATCCAATCCTAAGGAGTGTCATCTAATGTCCATTAAGAGAATCTTTAGATATTTGGTACACACTCCTAACCTAGGCTTATGGTATCCCAAGGGCTCCAGCTTTGATTTACTTGGCTACTCCGATTCGGTTTGTGCCGGTTGCAAAGTAGATCGAAAGAGCACCACCAGGACTTGCCAATTTCTTGGTAGGTCTTTGGTGTCATGGAGCTCAAAGAAGCAAAATTCGGTTGCTTTATCCACAATCGAAGCCGAATATGTGGCGACCGATGGTTGTTGTGCACAACTTTTGTGGATGAAGCAAACATTGAGTGATTACGGTTGTGAGTTTAGTAAGATTCCACTCTTGTGTGACAATGAGAGTGCCATCAAGCTAGCAAACAAAGCACATAGATATTTGACATCATTTCTTAAGGGATCATGAGGCTAAGGGAGATATTGCTCTACGTCATGTGAGCACCGAGAGGCAACTTGCTGATATCTTCACTAGCCTCTAGATGAGCAAAGGTTTTGTGCTTTGAGAAGTGAGATAAATATCTTGGATTCTCGTAACTTGGCTTGACTTATCGCACATACTTGATTGTTGCCTAGATAGTTTAAAAACGTTTTATTTTCTCTCTTTGTGTGAGTTTTTCAAAAGATTGGATTTTCGAGATTGTTAAGGTCAAATCTTGATTCAAGTGCCTATAGTTTTGAATGTTTGTTTGTTGCTAGCCACTTGTAGTTAAGGGTTCATTATGAGTTCACAGGACATATCTATCTAAATCTCAATAAAAAATCTCTTTTCATAAAGTCAAGGAGACCTTTCAGGGTAACCACGGATCACCCGCACCCTCTTTGCGGGTCACCCGTTTCTTCTCTGGTGGACGGCGGGTCACCCGGGCTTTCAGGACTTAGGCAAAATCTAACCCTACAGGGTAAGGTGGGTCACCCGCCCCCCACATGGTGGGTCACCCGTTTTGTTACCGTCTAACGTCGGGTCACCTACCCCCCTATGGCGAGTCACCGTGCCCGTGCTCGTGCAACATAGCCCGCGGCCGCCGCCCTCTCCTTTCCTCACAAAAAAGGAAAAAATGCAGGTCTTCTTTCCCGCACCTCGCGAGTCGCCTTGCGTTGACAGAACTCCTCGTGAGCTACGCCCCTCACCTCGCGAGCCGCGCCCGTCCCTTTGCCTCTCACGCCTCGCGACCGGTGTCGCGCGGGCCGCTCCCCTCCCTCTTGAGTCATGCCGCACCCCGTGTCGTGAGGATCTTCGCAGCGCCGTTCCTCCCGACCTCGCGTGCGCCGCCCCCGCGCCTCGCGGGGTGCCGTGGGCCACCACTTGGGAAGCACCGCGCGAGTCGCCGCTCGACACCGTCGCTCGGTTTGCAGCCGCAAGGAGGCCCTACTCGACTTTGCTAGCGCCGCCGCCGGCTCCTCCGGGTCGCCTCGCGGATCTTGCGTGGACAAGCACTACCGCCGACCCTTTCGGAACCAAGGAGGCGCGCCTCCGGGGGCACCACAGATGGAAACGCCACTCTTTCGGGCACCGGGCCGGGGAAGTTCCCGCAATTTCTTGTGCTTGTGTTTCTCTTTGATTCATCCGGAGCTCCTTCCCTCGAACTTCCGGAAAATCTTTGCGTGGAAAAATCGAAGGTATTTCAATTTCAAATCCTTTTTCCCTGATCTCTCAATGCAGTTAGTTGTAGGAGTTTTGCCTTAGTCAAAAGCTTCGTCTAGTACCCTAGAACTCATACCTACAATCTCGATTCGATTCATGAACTCCTCATCTTGCAATAGGTGATTAGGGTTCATCCCTCCTAGGGTGGGTGACCCGCCCCCATAGGGCGGGTGACCCGGCCTCACGCGGGGTGTTCCCTTTTTACTTGTTTCTCCTACCCAATCTTAATGTTTCTTTGCAAAACTCTCTCAGATGGGTAGAGACAAGGTTCAAGGCAAGGGGAAGGAGATTCAAAGTGACGAAGATGCTTCAAGTGAAGATCATGACCGTGCTTCAGATGATAATTATTCTCAACCCACCCGCTCCAAGAGGCCCATGCCTCAAGATCCTCTCGCTCGTGCTCTTGGTTGTGGTCGTGGGGATAGTGGCAACCCCATGGTATGGAACAAAGTGTTGACAAGTGGCCCTAAGGGGAGTCGTGCTCGAATGAAGAATGCAAGCACCAGTGATGAAGGGGGACGTTTTGATGATGATATTGACATATCTCTCTATACAAAGATGGTTGTCCCTATTCATCCACCGAACGTACATGCAAAGACCCCAAGTTGGTTGACTACTCCAAGCATGCCAATGACATCTTCCCTCTCCGATTCCAAGATCCATGGAAGCTCCCTCGGAACTTCTTTTGTGATGATCGTTTTTGGCGTGCTCATGAAGCCAATTGATATGAATCGTCATCATCAACAAGAAGACCATTACCACGGATATGAAATGCATTGATTGGCAACACTTGCATGACCTCACCCCCCTCTTGGAGAAATTGCTCACACCGTATATCTTTGTTGTCATGCGCAAGGTATATCTCATCTTATGAGTTTTCTTGCAATTGGTGTGATGAGGCCATAGCTAAATTCTATGCCACCCTTTATGTTGATGTTCATGAGAATATCATGAATTTTCACTTGGAGGCAAGAGGTTTAAAATCACTTTATTTGAGTTTGCCTCACTCTTTAAACACTATGGTGTAAAAGACAATAACACTTTCAACCATCTTGTTTGCTTGCACGATAGTGATGAACTTGAAGTGAGTAAAATGGAGTTCATGTATGACAAGGCTTATGGATATATTCATTTTGGACATCCTAGTGGTCGCACCCCTTATTACAAGTTGATGTATCTTCTTTTCCGCAACACTTTGTGTCCTAGGGGTGGTAATTCCGACAAAATCTCCAAGTATGCACGGAACATTTTTTTCAAATGGCTCCTAACCAACCTCAATTCAATGCTTGTCATTATCTCTGGAGTGAAATAATTGCATTCTCTTATCAAGGCTCTGCATGTCACTATGCACCTTATGTTTTTGCAATTGTCAAGCACGCATCCAAGCTTAATCTTAAATGGGACATTGACCACAAAAAGTATAACACTCCTAAAGGAAAACTTGAGGAGCCTTTTCATCTTGGCAAGCATTGCACATGGATTGGTTCCAAAAGGTCCCCTTCCGGGTGCCTATCCAAAGGGAAGGCTCGGTGTGCTTTCGGTGCTTCATCTTCTCAAGCTCCACCTCCAACTCAACCTTTTGGATAGCTTCCAAAAGAAGGTCCTTCTCATTTTTGTGGTGCTCCTAAGAAAACGAAGGGAAAATTGAATTTTCTCGCACAGGTCTTTTTGCTTGCTTCAACATTGGTCGTCAAAATGCAAAAGAGCGTGAAAACATATGAAGTGGCAAGACCAAGAGTTTCATAAGGCTGAAACGGAGAGAAAAACCATCATGACAAAATTGGATATGCCCCACTCTCCCGTTCGTGAGCTTAAAACGTTTGATCCTCCATCTCCGGTTGACAATCCTTGGGAAAATCTAGCTTCATGGGTTGAAGAAGAGGATGGTGAGGCCACCGAAGACGAAGCGTGACTTCCCTTTTTGGTGCTTGGTGAATTTGTTGTTATTTGATGGATGAAAGCCCTCACACTTATCTTTTTATCTATCTATGGACTTATTATTTATGTAATGGCTTATGAACTTGTAATGAACTATGTGTGGTGTGATGAATGGTGTGCCAAGTGAAAACTTTATTTATGTAGGACTTATTCGTGGTACTCTATAATGATAGTGTGGTGTAATGAACCTTTTTTATCATGTGTGATGCATGTGTTGGTTGATGATATGTTGTTTCTCACTTTATTGTTGTGATATATCTTGTCATATGCATCACGGTTTATTGCTCATCACACTAATGTACCATGTGTTGTATGCAATGATTTAGGGGGATCCTACTCTAAATATGTGCAATTGGCATTTAAGGTCACTATAGTTGAAGAAGGACATATTTAGGGGGAATTCTTTTCTAAATAAACACAATCCTTGAATTTTATTCCTCTCTTATGAGCTCAAATTATGGTTGTCATCAATCACCAAAAAGGGGGGGGGGGATTGAAAGTGCATCCGGGCCCCTAATTAATTTTAGTGATAATGACAATTATAATTTGAGTATTTGTTGGTTTATCTAGGATGTGTGCAGGAATAAAGGAGATAAATTTTATATGAGAAAGGAAGGACTTCAATTTCTTTTATATGTGTTGAAGATCAAATGGCGATTTAATTTTAATTTATCTTTTGAATTTGAGTTTAGGAAACAACGTTCTATAAAGGGGGACGTGATTGATCGATCAAAGTTAGTTACAAGTGCTTTAGTTGAGATTTAACATCCTTTGGGAGACACTATGCACTCACAGGCACGTTTTGCACCTTTGTTGTGCAGGGCGGGTGATCCGTTTTGCCTCTGGTGAGGGGCGGGTGACCCACCCCCCTTAGGGTGGGTGACTAAGGGTTGTCAGGCGGGTGACCCACCCTATGGGGCCGGGTGACCTGGCATGTGCCTGTTTGCTCCCAACAGCTAGTTCGAGAGTGTGGGGTATTTATACCCCTTCTTCCGCCTCCCACACCATTGAAACACCTACAAAGCTTCAATCCCTCTCTCCCAACTCCCTCCCAAGCACTCCAATCAAGGATTTCTCCTAGGGTTTGGTTGTGAGAGACATTTGAGGTGTAGGATTTAGCCCCTTTGTGAGAGCTCTTCACTCCTTCGTCTCAAGATTCACTTGTGGCGGCTTTGGTTCATCAATTCACGTTTGTTACTCTTGAAGCTTGCTTCTAGATGGTTAGGCGTCGCCCTCCGTGTGGAGCACCCGGGAATGTTTGTATTACCCATCCTTTGTGGATTTCTCTTAGTGAGCACCTTCCTTTGTGGGAATTGGATGAGGAAATGCGGCTCTTGGTGATAGCCCTCCCTTTGTGGGATCCTCAACGTAGACGTACTTCCTTTTTGAGAGTGAACTTTGGATTAAATTCGCTTGTCTCTTGCTTGCTTGAGTTCCTAGAAGTTTGTTTTGTCCAGATCTACTTTTGTGTGTTGTTGCTTGGCATATTATCTTGTGTAGGTTGTCTACAACATCCTTGCAGAACTTTTGATTCAAAGGGTTTCGGTAAAATCACTTCTCTCTTAAACTATTGATTTTTGTCTTCCTGTCGGCAGGGTGACCCGCACCGATAGTCGTGGTGACCCCCCATGCGAGTGACCCGGCCATAGGGTGCGGGTGACCCGGCCTCTTGATCCGCCGCTCGCCTTTTTTTCGAGAAAATTTGAAGTGATCCTATTCACCCCCCTCTAGGCATCACAAGGTCCTTTCACCACCCCGCTAGAGCTCACGAGGAGACTTTCTTCCCGTCCCCACCCCGCGCAGGGAATAGTTCCCGTGGGGATCCCCGTCCCCGTATCCATTCATCTAATTGCTCGATTTTTTAATACAAATAAATTGCATTCGATTCGCATTTAGTTTTTTCCTCAACCGCATTCAAGTGGTTTCGCATTAAGGAAGAACTTTTTCAATAGAAATAAATCGTCAAGCATCATTGTTGGAGTTACAAAGGGGAGAAGATAAAAAAGCTTGGCATCTCGCATTGAAAAATCGAAATAGGAAAAGGGCAAAACAACTTGCGTCTCGAATCTTGATATGAAGCTCTAGTAGTCTAGTGTCCTACTTGTCCGCTACGGTGCTACTCGTGGTCGATGGGAATGAAGCCATGGCGGACGGTGACCTCTTGCGGGTGACGGGAGTGCGCCTCACGCGGCCGTGCGGGATACCACGGACCAACACTTGGGGCTAGCATGGGGTCGCAAAGGCCTAGGCAAAGAACCGGCAGCGGACTAAGGCCGGGCGGTGGCGGCCGACCGACGGTAGCAATTTGCGGCGGCGGCACGCGGAATCTAGGAGGACGGAGTGGGGAGACAAATGGATAGACTTGCTAGGGTTAGCCGGTTATATATAGTTTAGTACCGGTCTTTGTACCGGTGGGCTACTACTTATTAGGCCAGGCCAATTTCTATGTTGGAGCCGGCGGTAAACGGGGACGGGGAACGGTGGATCATCCCCGCTCCCGCCATCCCCGACGGGGACCTATTTCTCCCCGTTTAATTCCCCGCGGGGGTTAAATTACTACCATCCCCATCCCCTAATGGAGGAGTTTCCCATAGGGAATCGGGGATCGGGTCCCCATTGCCATCCCTAGCTAGGGCCCTTGAGCCGCTTACGGTACCGGAGATCCATTAGTAGCCGTATAGGTCGGATCTAGAGTACATGGTCTATAGACCGCCGCCGCAGTCCTCGCTCTAGGCGAACCCAAGATATGTTAGTAGCCGTTGACACCGGATCTTGGAAAACAAGTAGTCCGGAGACTAGTGTTAGGACCGAGAGGCCGCTTACATTAAAGAGTCCGTGAGTAGCCGTATAGACTTGGACCCGTAGATGAGTAGTCGAGCGACTACACGTAGAAGCAACATAGTTGGTCGACGTTCCACGAGTTATCGATGTCGTCGCCTTCAAGTGTTTGGAGGCGATATGAGCCCGGTCTCGGTCACCTTGGAGACCGAGAAGGGACCTTCCCATGGCGAGATGAGCTTGTGTAGTCCGTACGTGTTCGGGATGCGACGGAGGACTAGATCTCTAACGTTGAAGAAGCGTTCCTTGATGTTGCAATCATCGTAGCGCCGGATACCCTCTAGGTACCTTGCCGATCGGACAAGGGCGGCGCGGTGGGCTTCTTCGAGGTTGTTGATATCAACCCGTCTCGTCGTCTTCGAGATGCCTTCGTCGTATTGTTCTACGCCGGGGATTCCCATATCATGACAAAGTGGGTAGAATAGCTTCGCAGCCGTAGATCGTGAAGTAGGGCGACCGCCCCGTTGGCATGGTGGGTTGAGTACGAGCCCCCGCAGTGCATTGGGTAGTTTCTTGATCCACTTGCCTCCTTTTGTGTTGGTTGCGCCGTGAAATCGCTTCTTGAGGGCGTCGAGTACCATCCCATTGGCGTGCTCGACTTGTCCGTTGGCGCGCGGGTGGGTGACCGAGACATACCGTACGTCAATCCCGTTGTTCTCGTAGTACTCCCAGAACTGGTGGTTGTTGAAGTTGGAACCCAAGTCTGTGATGATGTCATGGGGCAACCCATAGCGATGCACAAGCTCATCCAAGAAGTTGAGTACACTCGTTGGCCTTTGGCGGGGTGATGGAAGCTCCAACGAGATGAACACGGCTTCCAACACACGTCTCGACTCACTACCCAAGTTGGCCAAGCCCACGTAGCCACCGGAGTGCCACCGGACCTAGGAACCAACACACAACCTTCCGACTCGAGAACGCGGCGAAACATCAAACCTCGAGTCCACCGACCAACACCGGTCGGACCGGTGAGCACCACCGGCCGACCGGTCCCCGCCGGTGAGCGTTGACGACTTCCACTAAGTGGCTTCACACCGGTCGGCCGGTGCAACACACCGGTCGGACCGGTCTAAGCCTCGAAAGCCCCCAAATCACCAAACAAAGCCTACCAACCTCCAAACTGACCCAAACTCGAAACAGCCCCAACACAGACAACAGCAAACTCACCCAAACGTTCACCCGAGCAAAAACCCACCAAGGGTTGCACCGGTCGACCGGCCAAGAGCACCGGTCGGACCGGTGTAGCTCCGGGCGCTCGGGATGAACAAAGACCCGCGGTCAACTCCCCCAAAATCCAAACCTCGATCTCCCGAATCGCTCCACGGACTTGAACAAGACTTTGGGGGTAATAGGAACACCTCATGAGGAGTCCATAGCCAAGTTTAATCCCACCAAAACTTGTCCAAAAAGAAGGAATCGAAGAAATCCCGCCAAAAGCACCTCAAACCCTAGAACACGAAAAACCCCAAAATCGAGCCCCTTTACTCACGCATTTGGGAGGGGAATCACAACCCAAAGAACCACGAAGGGTTACCACAAATTTCCCCCATCAAATCCCCAAGAGAAAGGTCACGAAAACAACCCAAGAAAAACACCAAGAAAGGGCTCGAAAATCACCACCAAGAACAACCGGGAACAACACAACAAGGCCTTGAGGAACCAGCACGCCGAATCATCTATACATGCCACAAAGGTTCATATAAGGTCTAGCTTGCCGCCCGATCATCCAACCCTCTCAACAAAATCTCACCATGAAGCTCTCAAGCTAGTCCTATGGAAATCCTAAGAAAATAGGAAGGGAAAATAGGAAAGCAAATGAACTAGGGTTCCAAGAGCTTTGTTGCCATCCTCTCACCTCATGGGTTATATGGAGGCAACTGAAAGTCTAAAATACCCTTTCCTAATAACTAGGGATACAAGCCCCTCAAGGGCGGTTTTGGAAGTCTTCAAGCTTTCTCCATCGGACGGATGCCCGGCGACCGCAACCTGCTTAGCCTCGACGCAAGCCTTGCGATCCCGATGTGTGTCCTCCGCTTCAAAGATTCCGGACCGTGTCGTCGCACAACGGTCGATCGGTGCTCCTCACCGGTCGGACCGGTACCCACCCGGGCCGACCCACCGGTCGACCGGTCCGCGCCGCCGTGCCTCCGTTTTCGGTTCTTCGGTCTTGGCTTTGTGGATCAACCAAGGAACCCGGTGGTTTTCCGGTGAACCACCGAAACCCCGCGAACTCGGTGTAGCCTCCGCCAATCGCCACTCATGACTCGGCTCCCACGTAGTCCCGGCTCGACCTTGGTTTTGTGGCTCAACCAAAAAACCATCCATGACTTCATCTTGTCGTTCATGCCACCATGCGGCCCGCACTTGACCCCCGCCGGCCACCGGTCCCTCGAACGAAGCTACTTGTCTTCTCCATAGCCGGAGGCCTCACCGGCGACGACCTTTCGCGCTTGTTCTTCACCAAAGACCAACACCGGTCAAGCCGCAACCTCGCACCCGCAATACTTAGCCAAGAATCGGTCCACACAACGTTGTCAATCACTCATCACACAAGGAAGTGAACATCCACCGGTCCTCGAACCACACATGGTCCTCAATCTCCCCCTTGATGAGTGCATTGACAACACCCACACAAAGTAACAAAAGAGAAAAGAAAACGGAAAGAAACAAACAAAAAGAAACTCCAACAAGCGATCGAAAGCCAAACAAAGGCAAAGAGCAAGATCACTTGAAGAAGACAAGTCTCGGACCCCTTAGGCAAGGGCAACGGCTCGACACATCCGAGACAAAACAAAACTCAAGCAAAGAGCGCAAACCACCGAAACAAAGCTCGAACAACCACAAAGAGCTCCCCCCCGCACACATGCAAGCTCCCCCCCGAACCAACGCAACTCCCCCCGGACGAATGTATGCAAACCACTTGAAAAAAAGCCGCAGCCGCAACAACTTCACTCACACCGGTCGACCGTCTCCACCACCGGTCAGACTGGTTCCCAACATGTGCACAGGACCAGCACTCTGACCGGTCAGACCGGTGACCTCGACCGGTCAAACCAGTGCACAACAGAGCCCAAAAATGGCTCGAAACCACCTGAAAACCTTCTAAATGCATCCAGCAAGCCATTTCAAGCTCAAACTTCTCCCCCTTGTTGACAATGCATGAATCAGGCCAAAAATGCAAAACTTTCAACCTAGAGCTTCTCAAATAGACAAAATTCAACAAAGGATGCCACACATGTCCAAATAAGCAAGTTAGATACTCTATAGCTTCGTATCGACATCAACTACATGATTATCAAGTTTCACAACCATTGGACGAAGCTAAGATGGATTTAGGCAATTTTGCGAAAAATTTGCCTCTCAAGAGCAAAGTCCTAAACATGATCAAAACATATCAAATTGGCAAAGCCACACAAACTTCATGCTAGGACAGCCATTCTATCCATAAGACCATCACAAACACCCACAAGCACCTCATGTCATGTCAAAGCCACCGAGTCATGTGCCTACTTCTATATATGAGACTTCTCATTGGTAGGCATCATGCAACGGTTTAGCACCCAAAGCAAATTAAATTCAAGCACAAGTGACATGACAAGACATTTTCCAAGTATTTTACATTTCATTTTCATATTCATATTCGGTACATGAAATGTCTTTGCGACAAAAAGGAATTTATGCCCCTCCACAAGATAAGGCAAGAGGGCTAAACATTTATGATGGCAAATGAGCCTTTGGCCCCATATGATCAATAAACTAGCTATCCAACTACAAATTAAGCATAGCAAAGCCACCGAAACATGTCAAGATCATGTAAAGGCATTTACACATGAGAGAGCATATATGTGACATTTTTCAAAAACATAGCCATCAACCATGGATTATTCATCAAGATCATCAAGAGCTAAGTCAAACTAACCATAGCATATCAAACAAGCTCACAAAGACATATATAGCATTCCATGGTGAACAATGTATATAGGAGAAGCTTTTCCTATCCAATGCATATGATACAAAATGCATGCAATCTAAGATACAAGGATGCCTATACATCATGTTACATATGCCATGCCAAATGCAAGAAATGCACAAAGGAAAGCTATACATATGCTACAAAGGAGCTCCCACACACTACTCACAAACCACCGGCTCCTCGAAGGGAGGCAAAAAGGGCTCGACACCACCGGCAAAAGAGCAAAGGAGCACAAAACTCACAAGCTCCCCCTAAACTCATGCATTAAGGCCAAAGAGCATACAAAGCTCACCTTACACAATGAGATAGGGCAAAGAGCAAAAGAAACCAAGTGGCTTGACCAAGACCACACACTTGAAGGTCACAAAAACACTCACCTTTATCATTTCTTCGCAATTCACTCATCCTTGTCTACCATCCCCGAAAGTGATGCACCTACATGTCACCACCGGCTATGAAGCCGAAGAACCACCCCCGATATCAACCAAATGTTCTCCGGGCCTCCCACCCGCAACTCAAAATCAGGAGCGAGAACGAGCAAACGACTCAACACTGGGGTTAGTTCCAAAAGTGTAAAACCAGTGCCTAACCATTTGCTCGAAAGTGGGGTTAGCACAAACCAAACCATCTTTCCTACCAAAGCTACCTCCACGAACACCACCACGAGGGAACCAACCCTCTCTGCCTGGAGGAGGACCAAAACCACAAAAGAAAGCCTGTGGACTGTCCCTCCTCTCCATCTCAAAGCTACAGATCCTCCCATCCCCGTATTGAGCACAAGGAAGAGAACTCCTAGCAAACTGACCTCCTGCAAACTTTCCAGACCAACCACCAGAACCACGACCTCCTGAACCAAACTTAGCATCTGTACGAGCGCGAAACCCAAACTCGTCGTCCGTCAGCCCGCACCGGTCCGACCGGTGCCTCTCACCGGTCTGACCGGTGTAGCCTCGGGCAAGCAACACCTCCAACGGCCTTCGGCTCTCCCCAAGCCCGAACTGTCCTCACACTCGCCTTGGCCCTGGGCAACTGCACACAAGGCTCAAGTACACCATCTGAAGGGTGGTACTTGTCCTTGTTAGCCCACTCCTTTGCCATTCTCTCCTCACGCTTCCTCTTGAAGCAAAATGCTCTCTTGTGACCATCCTTTCCACAAAACTCACAATGGAAACAGATTGATCTGGCCTTAGGCTTGGGGTGAGGCTCTTCACAAGGCTTTTCACTTGGTTTCTCACTAGGCTTTTCACTTGCCTTCTCACTCGGTTTTTCTCTCGGTTGGTTTGGCTTGGTTGCAAACTTGTCTTTGGGTGTGTGTTGTGGTGGAACTGAAACATTCCCAAATTTTCCTTCTCTCTCACCACCGCCCTCACCAACCTTATCTAATCCCAAAACCCAACCATCAAAGCGCTTACGCCTAGCAATCATCATACCAAGCCGAGGTTCTTGACTCGACAACCAACTCGCCGCTTCACGCAACTTATCATTCTCATCTTGCAAGCGACAAACACATTTTGCAAGATCCAAATTCTTCATAGCATGCAACTCACATGTAGAACAATAAGTAGGAATAGGCACTTTCAAATCAGCCTCAAGCGAAACAATGCGTGAACGAAGCTCAACAATTTTCTCATGCAAACTAGGGCAAGAAGTGCAAGCACCAAGTAGAGTGGGTCTAGATTGTAGCTCGGCCAACTCTACCCTAAGCACATCTAGTTCCTCACACTTGGAGGCATACTTCTCCCTAAGATCACCAAGTCGCCTAGAAAAGCAGAGCAATTAGCACAATCATTCTCATCGGAGACAACGGGGCTAGCCTTAAGAGAATCAATTTCAAGCTTGCTATCAAGAACCTATGTTTCTAGCTCAGCCACTCTAGTCCTAGCATCCTCGAGCAAAGATCTAAGCTCTTTCCTAAGCTTCTTAGCCTCTCTAAGCATGTGATCGTGATTATCAAGCAAGTCAACTAACTCCTCATTCTTCTTGCGCAAAGAAGAGAGCTCATCACATACCTCATCCTCGCAGTCTAAGTCCGAGGCGTCCTTCCGGCTTCTCTTGCCGCCGGAGCCGCGAGCCATGCCGCAGAAGTCGTCCTTGAGGCTTAGGCCCGTCACACAGAGGCCGTTGAGATACTTGCCGAGGTTCTTCTTCTTCTTCTTCTTCTTCTTCTTCTTCTTCTTCTTCTTCTTCTTCTTCTTCTTCTTCTTCTTCTTGTCATCCTCTTCATCTTCATCACTCGAGCTTGAAGACGTGTCCTCGGAATCGGACTCAGTGTCGCTCGATCTCTTCATCTTCTCTCAAGACCGAGCCTTCTTCCCATGTTCATGATCCTTCTTCTTGGACTTCTTCCTCTTGTCCATGAACTTGTGCTTGTCGTGGTTGTTCACTTTCGGACACTCGACGAAATAGTGTCTAGTCTTGCCGCACTTGAAGCATGTCCTCGTGTTCCTCCTCATGCTCACTCGGTTCTTGTGCAGCCTCTCGAACCGCCTCATCAGAGCGCCGACTCGTCCTCTCCAAGCATGTCGAACTCCTCATCCGGCATAGACATCAAAGAGGACAAAGAGAACATCCCGGTGGATGGGTTAGTGTTAGCCTTTCCTTTCAAATCACCGACGAGGGCGAGACTATGAGGGTCGGTCGGGCCCTCGATCTTGGTCGTCATGCCCCTATCCACCTCGGACCGACTTGAGCTTTGAGAATAGCTCATTCACCGTCGAGTGTCATACTTCTCTCGACTCCACAATGGCCTCGAACTTTGCGCCCCATATCGTACGATCCAAAGAGTGTAAGAGCTTGACGGCTCTATCATGATCATCGTATGGGAGCACGTCCACATTGGCCCTCATGTTGTTCACAACCACCGTGAACCTCTCGAAACAAGGCATCGATGGACTCACCGGGAGATGGGTGAAGTTTTCGTACTCTCTCCGTAGGTCGCATACATCCGTGCCTAAACCCCGGGCATTCCCAACATGAGCCTCCTTCAACACCAACCAGATTCTACAAGCCAAGTGCTCGGTGTGCACTCGATCGAACTCAGGCTGACACAAAGCACGAAATAAGTAGTCGACCGCCTTATTGTTGGCATCGAACATGTCCCTTGATCCTTCAAAGAAGAAAGTTCATCGACCGGACATAGCCCGTGTCCACCGTGACATCCCAAAGGATCTGACCCTTTCCACGGAGGAACGCCGCCATCCGTTTACTCCACATCTGGTAGTTCTTGCCATCAAAGTGTGGAGGACCCGAACTCCGTTCCTGGTACGCCATCCTTGGATCTTAGATTGGTTAGAGTCAATAAAGCCCCGAACCGGCTCTGATACCACTTGAAGGACCGATACGACGAACCAGAGAGGGGGGGAGTGAATGGGAGCCGATAAAAATTCTTCTCGAAGGAGATAGAAGCTCCAACGAGATCAACACGGCTTCCAACACACGTCTCCGACTCACTACCCAAGTTGGCCAAGCCCACGTAGCCACCGGAGTGCCACCGGACCTAGGAACCAACACACAACCTTCCGACCCGAGAACGCGGCGAAACACCAAACCTCGAGTCCATCGACCAACACCGGCCGACCGGTGAACACCACCGGCCGACCGGTCCCTCCCCGGTGAGAGTTGATGACCTCCACTAAGTAGCTTCACACCGGTCAAAGCCGGTGCAACACACCGGCCGTACCGGCCTAAGCCTCGAAAGCCCCTAAATCACCAAACAAAGCCTACCAACCTCCAAACCGACCCAAACTCGAAACAAACCCCCAACACAGACAACAAAGAAACTCACCCAAACGTTCACCCGAGCAAAAACCCACATGGGTTGCACCGATCGACCGATCAAGAGCACCGGTCCGACCGATGTAGCCCGGGGCTCGGGATGAACAGCACCCGCGGGTCAACTCCCCCAAATCCAAACTTCGATCTCCCGAATCGCTCCACGGACTTGAACAAGACTTTGGGGATAATAGCACCTCATGAGGAGTCCATAGCCAAGTTTAATCCCACCAAAACTTGTCCAAAAAGGAGGAATCGAAGAAATCTCGCCAAAAGCACCTCTAACCCTAAAACACGGAAAACCCCAAAATCGAGCCCCTTTACTCACGGATTTGGGAGGGGAATCACAACCCAAAGAACCACGAAGGGTTCCCACAAATTTCCCCCATCAAATCCCCAAGAGAAAGGTCCCGAAAACAACCCAAGAAAAACACCAAGAAAGGGCTCCGAAAATCACCACCAAGAACAACCGGGAACAACACAACAAGGCCTTGAGGAACCACGCCGAATCATCTATACATGCCACAAAGGTTCATACAAGGTCTAGCTTGCCGCCCGATCATCCAACCCTCTCAACAAGATCTCACCATGAAGCTCTCAAGCTAGTCCTATGGAAATCCTAAGAAAATAGAAAGGGAAATAGGAAAGCAAATGAACTAGGGTCCCAAGAGCTTGGCTCGCCATCCTCTCACCTCATGGGTTATATGGAGGCAACCGAAAGTCTAAAATACCCTTTCCTAATAACTAGGGATACAAGCCCCTCAAGGGCGGTTTTGGAAGTCTTCAAGCTTTCTCCATCAGACGGATGTCCGGCGACCGCAACCTGCTTAGCCTCGACGCAAGCTTTGCGATCCCGACGCGTGTCCTCTCGCTTCGAAGATTCCGGACCGCGTCGTCACACACCGGCCGACCGGTGCTCCTCACCTGGCCGGACCGGCACCCATCGGCCGACCGGCCGACCCATCGGTCGACCGGTCCGGCGCCGCGCTGCCTCCTTCTTCGGTTCTTCGGTCTTGGCTTTGTGGATCAACCAAGGAACCCAGTGGTTTTCTGGTGAACCACCGGAAACCCCGCGAACTCGGTGTAGCCTCTGCCAATCGCCACTCATGACTCGGCTCCCACGTAGTCCCGGGTCGACCTTGCTTTTTTGGCTCAACTAAGAAACCGTCCATGACTTCATCTTGGTGCTCATGCCACCATGCGCCCCGCACTTGACCCCGCTGGCCACCGGGTCCCTCGAACGAAGCCTACTTGTCTTCTCCACACCCGGAGGCCTCACCGGCGATGACCTTTCGTGCTTGTTCTTCACCCGCACCAACACCGGTCAAGCCGCAACCTCGCACTCGCAATACTTAGCCAAGAATCGGTCCACACAACGTTGTCAATCACTCATCACACAAGGAAGCGACCATCCACCGGTCCTCGAACCACACATGGTCCTCACGATCCACTTGGTGAACTTGTCAATGGCCACCAAGACTCGTTGAATCCTCCTAGCGCGGTTGGTAGAGGCCCAATCATGTCGAGCCCCCAGCAGGCAAAGGCCGAGTTTGTGGTATGGTGACTAGCTTGTAGGCCGAGAAGTGTTGCTACTTGGCGAAGAATTGACATCCTTGACACTTTCTAATGAGTTCTTCGGCGTCGGCCAAAGCCGTGGGCTAGTAGAAAGCTCGTCTGAAAGCTTTGCTCACCAAGTGTGCGAGAAGATGCGTGGTTGCCGCGGACACCCTTGTGGATCTCCTCCAAGATGTCATTGCCTTCAAGATGAGGTATGCACTTCATGAGTACTCCGTAAGTGGCACCCCACCTATAGAGCTTGTCTCCGACTAGTACGTAAGTCTTGGCTCGACGGATGAGTTGTTCGGCCATGTTCTTGTTGGAGGGAACCTTTCGCTCATGGATGTAGTCAATGAAGGGTTGTCTCCGATCCATGTCGATCATCATGAACTCCCGACTAGGCTACGGTGGCACGGGGTTAGTGGTCGTTGGCATTGTCTCCGGGATGGATGGCACATGAAGCTCGTGGATGAAGACTGCGGAGGGTACTTGTGCGCGAGTAGAACCAAGCTTCGACAGACATCCGTCGCAACATTGTTGTCGCGGACAACGTGGTGGAACTCGAGACTATAGAACTTGTTCTCGATCTTGCGGACTTCCAAACAAGTAGGGGTCCATATTCTCCTTATTGTGATCCCAATAATTGTTGACTTGGTTGATGACCACCGCGGAGTCGCCGTAGACTAGTAGCCGCTTGATGCCCAATAAGATTGCAAGGTGGAGCCCGTGCGTATGGCTTCATACTCGGGCTTCGTTGTTTGAGACCTTCCGGAAGATCCGTAGGACATACTTGAGTTGTTTGCCCTTTGGAGAAATCGAGGAGTACCGATGCACCCGCGCCCTCGTGTTTGAGTGAGACGTCGAAGTACATCACCCAATGCTCGGTCGCTCCGTAGGAGTTGGTAGTCGATTCTCCCGCCACTCTCCTTGAAGTCTACTAGTGTTTGAGACTTGATAGCGATGCGTGGCTTGAAGTCGATGTTGAGGGCGCCAAGTTTGACCGCCCACTTGGATATTCTTCCCGTAGCATCTTGGTTGCGAAGTATGTCACCGAGCGAGTCGCTGATGACAACGATCGAGTACTCCCGGAAGTAGTGTCGTAGCTTTCACGAGGTGATGAGCACCGCGTAGAGTAGCTTCGGACCGGGCCGGTACCGTGCCTTGGATTCGACGAGGACCTCGCCGACGAAGTAGACCGCTCGTTGGACCGGGTAGGCGTGGCCTTCTTCCCCGCCGCTCGACGATGATGGCATTACCGACCACATGAGTAGTTGCGGTGAGGTAGAGTAGTAGTCGCTCCTTTTGCGAGGAGCCGTGAGGACCGGTGGCTTTGACATGAAGTCTTTAAGTTGCGCCGGAGCTTGATCGGCCTCCACGGTCCACACAAACTTCTCTTGAAGCTTGAGTAGTTTGAAGAAGGGTAGTCCCCGTTCTCCAAACTTCAAGATCAATCTGTTCAAGGCCGACATGCACCGGCCGGTTCTCGGACATCCTTGATGCAGAGTTGGAGCTTTCATGTTGGTGATGGTGGGGATCTTCTCGGGATTGGCTTCGATGCCGCGATGGCCGATGATGAAGTCGAGTAGTTTCCCAAATGGTACGCCGAAGACGCACTTGTTGGGATTTAGCTTCCATTGGTACTCTCGCGAGAGATGCGAATGTCTCTTCAAGATCGGTGATGAGCATGTCGAGTTTCGGTCTTGACGACTACGTCATCCACATAGGCCTCGCCATTCTTGATGAGTCGCTCCTTGAAACGAGCCCGGATAGCTTGTCGGTAGGTGGATCCGGCGTTCTTCAACCCGTACGACATTGTCGTGTAGCAAGAGGGCACCGAACGGGGTGATGAACGCGGCCTTCTCCTAGTCTTCTTCCTTGATAGCGATCCGGTGGTAGCCCGTCGTGGAGTCAATGACTTGATCCATCCGCGGCAACCCGAAGGGGTCCTTGGGATAGTGTTTGTTGAGGTCGGTGTAGTCAACGCACATCCTCCACTCGTTGGTGTTCTTCTTGCGAACGAGGATGGGGTTGGCGAGCCACTCGAGATGGAAAACTTTACGGATGAAGCCGGCCACAAGTAGTTTGGCGAGTTCCTTCTTAATGGCATCCCGTCGGTCATCGGGGAAGTGGCGGAGGTGTTGTCGCTTGGGCGCAACTTTAGGGTTGAGTGATCGATCAACCTCTTGGGCACCCTTGGCATGTCCGCCGGCTTCCACATGAAGATGTCTCGGTTAGCTCGAGGAAGCCGACGAGCGCATCTTCCTATTTCGGGTCGAGCCCCACGCCGACCATGGTAGTATTGCTTCGTTGTCGTCCGTCTTGAGGTCAATGGCCTTCACCGCACTTTCTCTCGTTGGCCGAGGCTTGTTTGCGGTGTCGGCCTTCTCAAGTATCTCGAGTTCGGCTTGGGGCAAGCTTCTTGGAGGCAAAGCAAAGATCTCCATCATTGCATTGGGTACTTGATTGGTGGCCGCAAGTTCCACGGCTTCGGTATCGTAATCGTAAGAAACTTTCAAGTCTCCTTGCGGCGCGAGTACTCCAAAGAGGACTTGGCATTTTGAGTACCAAGTAGGTGTAGTGGGGGACCGCCATGAACTTGGCGATCACCGGTCCGCCGAGGATGACATGGTAGGAGGTTTCGAAGTCCGTAACCTCGAACTTGATGTACTCGGTGAGGTAGTTCTCCTTCGTCTCCCCGAAGGTAACTAGCGGGACCACCGAGCCAAGTGGAATAGCCGCGTTACCGGGACGATGCCGTAGAAAGGCGACGCACTCTTGGTGAGCATGTTAGTGATGTCGAGCTTCATTTTCTTCATGGTATTGGTGAAGAGGACATTGAGTCCACTCCCGCCGCCAATGAGTACCTTGTTGAGTTTGGAGCCCACGACTACTAGTTTCAGGACCAATGGGAAACGTCCCAGCTCAGAGAAGCTTGTCCATTGATCCGCACAGGAGAAGGTGATGGGTACCTCCGACCACCTTAGAGGTGTCGACACTGCTGGTTCAATGCTCAAGACTTCCCGTAGAGTGAGCTTTTGGGACCGCTTGGTTGGTAGTCCATCGAGCAGGACATTCACCATCTTGTCAGGTTCCTGGAAGTCGTTGTTGCCTTTATCAACTTTTTCTTGCCCTTTTGTCGTGAGGAGGCCGTGGCTCAGGAATATCCTTGAGTGCTCGTCGGAGTTGGTAGCACTGATTGGTGGTGTGATTGCCATCCAAATGCCACGGGCATTTCTCTTTGAGCAAATCTTTGAAGCCGCTAGAGTTGTCCTTCGCGAGGGCGCTATATAGTCGTGATTGTGTTGTCCGGCTTGCACTTGTGGTTAGGACCCGAGTAGTTGTTGTTGCGACCCCTTGATCCTTGTTCTTGTTGTTGTCGCTCGTGTTGTTGTTGCTCTTGCCACGAATGGAGTCATACTTGGCGTTCGCCTTGTCCTCTTCGTCGGCCCATGAAGTGATCATGTCCTTGAGCTTGGTGATGGAACCCGGCGGCGGCAACCGAAGTCTTCGAAGGTGCGATGGTGGTAGAGCCCGTCTTGGAAGAGATCGATGACTTCTTTGTCGGCGACGTCGACTACGGTCGCACGCTTGTCGAAAAAGCGAGGCATGTATTGGCGGAATGTATCGCCTTGCTCCTCGCTTGACCATCGCCGGATCCATGCGAGCACCCGAGTGCCCCATGGTGCCCGCGAGGTTACCGGTGAATTGAGCCTTCACCGGTCCCACCGGTCGATCGAGTTCTTGTCGAGTGACTCGAGCCATATGAGTGGAGCCCGGTCCGGACAAAAGGGGAAGTAGAGGCACTTCGTGTCGTTGTTGCCACTAGCGTTTTCAATGGACGAGGCATAGCACCCGAGCCACCGAATTGGGTCTTGCTTCGCATTGTACTTGGTGATCCCGAGAGGTTTGAATTTCTCGGGAAGGAGCGAGATCACGAAGTCGTGCGAGTAGGCGGGGACGCCATCGCCGTCACTGACTTCAGTAGCCCTCTTGGCGCAGTGGATCTCATCGATCCTATGGTGGGCATTGTAGCCGCCGTGAGTGTAGCAGGTGGCGTGGCTGTTCGCGTGGACTCGGCCTCCGCGGTCGCCGCCGCCACCAGATCTTCTACCGCTGCCGTGGGAGGAACTGCCACCACCATCGCCGCCGCCGCCGCCCCCACCGCTATGGCCACCATGCGAGGGTCCTCCCGCAGAGGCTCTAGAGAGATTGGGTGTTGGTTGATGTTTGCCACGGACACGGTTGCATCCGCCATCCGCTAGGGTGCGGCCGTGACTAGTGGCTTCGTGGTTTCTAGCGGGGGTGACTCGTTGTTGACCTGCATGAAGTTGGCGTCCTCAGCGAGCTTGGCGATGACTTCACCGTGTGGTGCCCCCGGGCCCGTCGTGATATCATGGTGATAGACATAAGGCATTGCTCGGGGGTAGTGTGCACCCGGTTGGCGACTTGATCCGCAGCCTCATTGAGGTTCCGGATAGGGAGAGCTTCCCGCATTCGTTGGTGTCGATTGGCCTCGCTTCCCGTTGCGGTTGCGTCGAGCGTTCTTGTCTTCGGTAGTCTCGTTGGGGGGTGCGTTGGCTGATTCCTCATCGTTCGAGATGTCGTCGAGGTACCGATCGAGCCGGTTTTCGAGGTTCCGGCTTCCCCGACCGCCATGAAGACTTCACGGTCGGGGGTGCGGAGGCCGGAGTTGGTAGTCGCCACCTTAATGGGGGTGTGCTTGTCTTCGTTTGGAGCCGGTGGTGTCCCCTCCCGGAAGGGGAGTATCTCGAGGTAGACGACGCAACGCGAGTTGTTGTCGATCGGTGTCCGCGGGCTTGCGGTCGGCCCGAAGAGATGAATCGTCGGCGGGAGTAGATGTAGTGACCAAGCCGGTGGCGGGGGCCCGACGCCAGTTCCTCGATTGTGTTGAGCTCGGACTCGAAATCGTTTGGGTCTGAACTGAAGTCGAACTCGTAGGAGGAGTGCGAGTTGTAGCCGGGTACAATGTTGGAGTCCGAGGAGTACTCGGAGATGATCTCTTTGCCGGCCCCGACGAGCGGCGAGAGTTTCCGTGTGGGCTGTGCTAGAGTTGCAGAGGCTGTATGGGAGTGCTCATGGAGGAGGACCGTTCCACATGATGGCTCGAGAGCCGACTCACATGACTCGATCGAGGGTGACGTCGAGTTCGAGTTGGAGGAGGATCCAATCTCAAAGTCGGCGACTTGGTTGTAGAGCGAAAATTTGCCGAATTTTTCGACGAGTGTGCCCGTGACAACTACGGGAAGCATCACGAGCCCGGTCTTTGGGTCCAAGGTCATGGTGAGGTAGCGCTAGAACGATCCAGCGCCGTCAGCAGTGCAGACCCAGGGGCCAAGATGAAGGTGTCGCCGCGGTTGAAAACGACGATTGGCTTGATGACGATTGAAGCCCTCGAGTTCGCCTTGTGATCTTCGACGAGATCCCCTACCTGGCGCACCAGCTGTCGGTGTTTTAACACGACAACCTACCAAGGGGAGTACCCGAGGTAGACATTTGTGGCCTCGCCGACATCGGCAACTCGAAGGAGAGACACGTGGCACACAATTTAGACAGGTTGGGGCCGCAAGGTGCGTAATACCCTACGTCCCGTGTCTTCGCGTAGCTCGGATTGATTGAGTGTGTTTACAAGATGATGCGGATGATGAGATAGGGGTCCCTACCTCGCCTTATATAGTCGGGAGGCGGGGTTACAAGTTGGTTTGCTAGAGGAGTACTAGTCGTGTATAGCTAGGGAGTACTCTACATGGATCCGGACATGTCTAGCTTCCTAACCAAGTACTAGTCCTCTATAGGACTTGCGCTCCACGCCGGCGGGTGCCGTGCAGCCCAAGTCGAGTAGTCCCGGGGGCCCACGGAGTAGTCGGGTCCCGCACCCACCCGAGTAGTGGGCCCGGGGATGTCCGTACGCACTTCCTCATTCCCCGGAGCAAAGCACGGCTCCCAACTCCTTCTGGGGGAGCCTCAAGGGGTTGCCATCCTCTCGCTCCAGATGAGTCACTAGGCGTACGAATCCACCCCTCCAATTTCCACTTTGAAACATCAGGGTTCTCGCTCTCGATCGTCATGTTAAACTAGCTAATCCTACTCTTCCACCATGCCACAATCAAACCAGTTGAGTTGAGGACAATTGGAACCCTCTCCCGAATCCCAGCTCAAACTAGTCGGTTCATTCCACGCACCTCCCCCTCTGATTTCTCAGCAATCTGTGCACAAACACGCAATAGAGGTAGGAGAGGGTGTAGAGTTTAAGTCGCTTTTTTGATTCCGCCGCTCCACTGAGGAATCCGACGAAGGAATACGGCGATCGTCGGGGTTTCTCTCTCTAGGCGCCGTGTAAATCCGAAGTTTCTTTCTACCAAAACGAGCTGGGATAGGAGCTGTATCTCGAGGTCCACTTCACGGCTTGGAAAATGGTTTGACTTCATAATCATGCCAGTAGTTCACTCAATGTGCAAGAAACCACTTACCTTATGTACCAAGGCACGGTCCCTAAAAAACCACTTTTTTAGCAAAAAAAAAAGAACGTGAATCCCACCGTGAGAGCGCTCTCTAGTTTGCCTTATCGCGAGACCCTCCCTAATCTTTCTCCGTTTCCCATCGGACGCTCGTCGCACTCCGTTTTAACGAGCGAGCACGACCGCGGACACCGCAGTGTGCGCCCGTCGTCTCTCGTCTGTGCCGCAGCCGAACGAATCTTGGTCACCACCACCCTCTCCGCCATCGCTGCCTCAGCTCCCTGCTCTGGAGGTCGGCGCCCCCCGCACATCCCTCCCTACGCTGTCGCTTCGGTAGAGACCGTGGATGTGCTGGACCATGGATGTGCTGGCTAACCAGGCCATGGGGACGAGGGGGAGATCTCAAGCTAGCGAATCGACGGCAGCGACTCCCTCGAGGTCCTCCAACGGCCCCCTCGAGCTCCGCCGGCCTGAAATCGAAACGGCGGTGGCCCCCTCAAGCTGAGAACCAGCATCCTTGACGTTGCCTCCATGGGCACCGCATCGACCACGTGTATGTGCTGCTTCTTCTCCCTCACCTCCTCCCTGATGCATCGACGGGGACTCAACCATCAGATTACTGCCTCATCCATGCATGCGTCAGGGGGCCATGGCTGCCTCTTAGTCTCACATTCGCGTCGTGATTGGAGCCACTGCCGAGCCAATGATCCCAACAATTGGCAAATCAGATAAGGCCTGAGGGGAGGTGAGACGAGTCAACGACGAGTTGGCCATTCTGAAGGACGGGAGGCAATGGGCGCGTTTGGTTTGCTGACGAGACGAGCCTGGCTCGCATCTACGGACCAGGCTGAGTTGAGACAGGCTCTGGACACGCAACGAGTTGATGTTTGGTTGATCGAATCAACACGTACAAAATGAAAGTACACTAAGTGTTTGGTTGGCCGCAGACTAAGTATTTGTTATATTGAATTGAAACAAAAAGATACAAAATAAGATTTTATATTATTTCGTTTCAATTGATTATATAATACTTCTTTCGTTATATTAAACCTTAACCTACTTTAAAATATACTAATATATCATAAAATATGCTAATCATTTGCTAATATCATCATTAACTTGGTAATACCCCGCATGTTGTTGAGCTCGGCTCCGGAGAAACGGATCTCAATCTCGTTTCCCGGGAGCCAGGTTCGGTGGCTGCTTTTGCATGTGGAGAGACAGGCTGAACGAGTCATACAGGCAACCAATCACCGTGATGCTGCATCTCCGGAGCCTGGGCGAGGTGCACGCAGGCATCCAAACGCGCCCAATGAGACGATGGGCCACCGGTTGGAGGAGTCGAACATCGACGACAAGCCACACATCTCTGGTTGTTGGCTTTCTACGGGCGAGAGGAGGCCTCACGCTTGTGTTCTCCCAAGGAAGGCGACACGCATCCACACCTTTAGATCCTGGAGCCCTGGAGGACATATGGGCGTACGGCTTTGGGTTGCAGTGTTGCTCGGCTCCCGGAATGAGTAATCGCCCGGTGTAAAAAACTCAGGCTGCGTGTGGATCTTCTTCTTCGGCACCTGAATCCCCTTCACCAATCGATGTAAGTGTTGTATTTTTCCTATCAGATAATGCTCGTTACTTTTTTTGCATTGAAACCATTTGTTGTTCGTTGGAAACTTGGGATCCCTATATAGAACATGTGATTCTGTAGTTCACATTTTTGATCGAAAACTTCTTCTATATGATGTCCTCGATCTCAAATCTTGTTCATCAGGTTCTTATTATTTTTTTTATGTTAGATTACATTATGTTACATGTATCAATTTATCAAGTTATCAATGTTAACGAGTAATGTTCAAAGTTACTTTTATTGCTAAGCTGCGTTTTATAGAGTGCAATTTTTCAAATTTACCAGTTCAATACCCGTGGCACCATCAATGATCTTTTGAACTAATTATTTTCTCCATTTTAAATAAGTATTTGGTACTGCTCTAAGTGGTCACTAATCACATGTTATAAGTGAATAGCTGAACTTTATCCAGTTCTCCATGCTGGAATAGAGATATTTATCTCTATTTATAATGCAAAACAACTCTATTTACAAACATAGAGATGCATTTCCCTTGGACAAATTTACTCGAATATAGGACACTAAACATTCTGAACTCTGCTTGAGGAGATTGTTTTGCATGTCTCGAAACACACAATCCTAGTACTCTACCATTTCAATTCATAACAAATATTTTTTCTAATTAACATTTTTGAAGTTGCATTTGTTACAGATGTTTGCACTTATTTTTCTTGTACAGAACATATTTCTTTTCTTCTCTGAATGATAAAGTAACTAATATTTGGTTTACGTAAGATTAGAAGTAACTAATATTTACTGACATTAGATAGGAAGTAACTAGGCCTTCATCTTAAACATATAGAAAGTAATTGAATTTATGAAACATGAGATTAGAAGTAACTAATGATTTTGTTGACATAATATAGGAAGTAACTGGATCTTAATCTGAAATATGTAGGAAGTAATTACATTTTTGTTCCATTATGTTGAAAGAAAACATACCTTTGTTTTAAACGATCAGTTAGGAGCTACCTCGTTTTCATAATCTGTAATTTTTTTCTCAGCATGTGTCGCCGTCACATTTTCTCACTACTTTCCTTTTTTTCCACACCACATCAATTTCAAGTAACACCATCAATATTTTTCATTTTTTTGACTGACGGACTGCAGCTTCCACATTCTCAAGTACATTGAATTTTGCTTAGAACAAACTGCATGTTCTCGCTGCCTTTTAACCATTCTATTTTTGTGGTACTAGGCTTAGAATCTCGTAGGAAGTAACTTTACCATATATGTAGTCTCATGGAAGTAATTAATTATGTTTTCATACTTCATACCAAGTAACTTAGCATCAATTCAGTGTTACAACAAGTAACTAGCTAGTTCTGAAATTTTATTCAATCAATATACCACATGTTGATGTTGTCGTCTTTTATGCACATTCCTTGGTATACTTGTGAGCTGATACTCTATACTTTTTTAACACTTGTTGAAAGCCTGAAACTATAACACTTAGTACATTTAGTATTATAGCACATGTTTTGTGCTGATCTAACCAATGCTATTTTGTTTTGTGACTAGACAAAGACAAGAAGAGCTAGTATTCAAGATCAGCAGGGAAATACTACATCCACTTGACTAAGTTTTGACAAAGGTTGTTTCTTAACTAGCTCATTGAAGTCATCATTGCTACTTTGTGCATCCAATTGACTATAATTCCTGCTAGTTGTGTGTTGTTTTCTATCTACAGTGAGTTTTTGTATTTTCTTTCATACTATATTTAGTTTGTCATCGCCATTTCTCAAAGCTGCAATTTCTCACTATCATTTCACTATTCACTTTTGGTAACGAGCTTAACTTACCATAGGAAGTAACTTTGCCACATATGTAGTCTCGTAAGAGGTAACTAATTCCATATTTATATTCCATGCAAAGTAACTAATTCTATATTTATATTCCATGCAAAGTGGCACAAGAAGTAATTGGTTCTAAATTTTTATTCCATAGGATGTAACACACTCACACATGTTTATCGAATGTTATGTTTACTTGAAAAAACAATTATATTCACAAATTCTTTTGTCATGACTAGCTTACTGGTATCTCATTATCAATGTTAATAATAATAGTTTAATAATAATGTTTTGATTTTCCCCTCTGATTTTACAAAAGAAAATGTGACTTAGCCCCTTTACTATTTTGAATTAAGAAGTAACTTGACATTATTCATCTTACTTAGGAAGTAACCTACCACATATGCATTAATATAAGAAGTAACTAATTCTATTTTTTATAGTATAAAGAGAGTAACTGATTCATTTTTCCTCTACTTTTTTATGCTATATTTTGCAGTTTCCATCCTTGGCGGTATCATCTATCAGTGCATATGTTTTGAGTCATTTGTGTTCTGTCAACAACGAATGTTCTCAATAGATATATCACAAATATAATTACACATGTTAGTTAGCTTTAACCATGCTTTGTTTTACTTGAACTTCTTATTTTAGTATTCTTTAAATAAAACAATTTAATAAACATTCCAGGTAGTAGCACCAATTTGTTACGAGCGGGTGCTCAGTTGCACAATTCACATTTTTTTGAGGTTCATGTAAGTCACTGACAGCTAATTGGGTGGATGATGTGTCTACTTTCTTCAATTGACTGTATAACACGTGTTGATGGTGTAGTCTTATATTCAACACATACTTAGTATAAATTACTTTTATGTCTTACATTAATGTCTATATATAAGTTACTTTTATGTCTTACATTAATGTCTACATATTATCAATTTTAGCTTGGCATCAAATGCTTAAGAATTAAGAAATGTAACAATTAAAGTCACAAGCACTTTTTTATTAGCTCTACACTAGAAGTGACTTCTTAGACAGCTTATCTCACTAGGAAGTACCTTCTCATGTTGCTTATCACACTAGGAAGTAACTTTCATATTTTTAGTATAACAATAACTAGCTTCTCCATGTTTTTAGTTTATCATAAAGTTTTTGATGTTACCACACTAAAAATAAATGTTTTTAGAAAATATTTTTTCAATAGTTTATGTAAAGGAAAAGGTAACTTAACCATATGTGATCAACATAACAGTGAGAAGGAACTTTAAAATATTTATGTGTTTCTAGGAAGCAGGTTTACAAGAAATAGAATGTAACTTGACACTAGTTTTGCACAACACCATAAGCAAATTTTAGGTATTATTGATGTGAACAGAGGAAGTTAGAGGGAAACATTTATTTGACTTTAGCATGTACTTTCAAGTATTTTACTTGGAAAAAGAAAACTTGTGATATTTAGTTTTATTATTTTTTGACATTGTTGAATGAGATTTTAATTTGTTGATTTTTTAGACACTTTCGGTTAAATATTGCTGCATCTTACTGTATTTTTCCATTGTATGTAACTATCACTTCAGAGTTGCATTTTATTTACACTGATGACAGATTGTGCTATCACTTTATTTCTTCTTTTATGTTGATGGCAGATCACGGGAATCGGCACAGAACTGTGACTATGTTTGATTTACTTTTTGGAAAAAAGATATCAATCTGAGGCTCAATGAATCACATGTCCATGCATGTACCATTTGTTTCTCTTTCCGCGGATGCAAGCACGTCATCTAACAACAATCAAATCAGGCTCTGTAGATAGTTTAGTGTGTTATATATGAATCACGCATCATTTGATGAATGTACCCAATTTTTCAATTTGAATTATGTGTCTTAGTTGATGAATCATGTTTTTTGTGTTGTACCGAAAGGATGTGTACATGGACCTTCTTGTGCTCCCTTTGATGTTGTTTGTATATTTAGTCTTCACATTGTTTCCATTCTATTTCTCATCGATCTGATCTCTCTTTTTTTATGTTCTGATTCATGCTTGGGATTCGTCATGCTCGGACGATTTTTTTATTTTAACCTTTTTTCAAAATTATTTTTAAAAATAACACCTCAAAAACATTATTTGCTGATCTAACTCTTTTGGTTGCGCCGGTCCGCGTGGCGCGGCGAGATAACGTTGTCGCGCCCCATGCGGTGGTGCGGCGAGCCCGCCACGCCGGCACGGTGGGCTTACGAGGCCTCCTCCTGTCGCGCCACATGCATCGGCGCGGCAACGTGATGGTGTCGCGCCATGTAGGCTGGCGCGGCAGGAGTTCTCCAATTTAATCTACTAACTTTGAATCATCTAAATAAAATAGTATTTGAATTCCAAATGTCGCAAAAATTGATATGCATGTTATATAAGGTCTAAACATTCCATTTTAGTGACATTTACGAGACTAAGTATTACATATTTTTAAAAATTTAATTTCAAAGTAGGCTATGTATTATCCTTATATCCCACTTAGGGATCTTGTTAAATGGTTATGTATCTAAGATAATACCAATTAAACATCATTTAAACTTTGAATGTCACGAAACTTGGCAATCACATTGTATAAGGTGTAAAGATCCCATTTTAATATCATGTAAATATTAAAGTGCTACATATTTTGAATTACATAATTTTAAAGTAGGTTATGTATTATCCCTAGATCTCACTTAGGGCTCTCGTAATCTAGGATGATACCAATTAAATATCATTTAAATATTAAATGTCACGAAATTTGTCATGCACATTGTATAAGGTGTAAATATCTCATTTTAATATCATGTTTACAGTCAAGTGCTACATATTTTGAATTACATAATTTTAAAGTAGGCTATGTATTATCCGTATATCCCACTTAGGCTATGTAACGACAGCCCTAACATGAATTTAGGGATAATACATAACCAACTTTAAAATTATATATTTCAAGATATGTAGCACTTGATGGTTTACATGATATTAAAATGAGATCTTTACACCTTATACCATGTGCATGGCAAGTTTCGTGACATTCAAAGTTTAAATGATGTTTAATTGGTATTATCCTAGATAGATAACCATTTAACGAGCCCTAAGTAGGATATAAGGATAATACATAGCCTACTTTCAAATTAATTTTTTAAAAATATGTAAAGAGCCCTAAGTAGGATATAAGGATAATACATAGCCTACTTTCAAATTAATTTTTTAAAAATATGTAATACTTAGTCTCGTAAATGTTACTAAAATGGAATGTTCACACCTTGTATAACATGCATATCAATTTTCACGACATTTGGAATTCAAATACTATTTTATTTAGATGGTTTAAAGTTGGTATATTTAATTGGAGAACCTTCTGCCGCTCCGGCCTACATGGCGCAAAGACCATCACGTTGCCACGCCGATGCATGTGGCACGGCGAGAGGAGGCCTCGTAAGCCCACCGTGCCGGCGTGGCGGGCCCGCCGCGCTGCTACATGTGGCGCGAAAACGTTATCTGTGGTGCCACGCGGGTTTGCGCGGCCAAAAGGGTCGGATCCGCAAATAATATTTTTGACGCGTTATTTTTAAAAATAAATTAAAAAGGTTAAGATTAAAAAAATCGTCTGTCATGCTCCAACGAACAACAACAATATCAGCACGATAGCAAATTCAATGTTTTATTAGTTTATGTCTAGCTAGATCTTTTTGTTACTTTTTATTATGAGCTGGCTTGTGCATAAGTCTTTTTGTTCCTTTTTATTGTGACTGACCCACGTAGAATTTCTCTCCGCATAGACCGCCGAGGCCGTTGTTGGCCCGCGGGAATTTCTCTGCGCGCAGAAGGCTCGATGTCGTTGCTGACCCGGCCCGCGGGCGTGACCTGCTCCTTTTCCTGGCTCTCCACTTTTTTTGCATGGGAAGAAACTTCCATTAACTCACGGGTGCAGCAACATCATTGGCCACAAGTTCATACACAAAGGACGGTGTGGAATCCCAGCGGGACTCGACATAAAGGCTTCGTTTGGCAGCAAAGGGGGTCCAGCCCCGTGCTGCACATCCCCCGTGCGGATCCCTAGGACATACGGATCCCTCCCGACGGAGGAAGGAAAGCCCCCCTCCCGCGGTGGCTATTTGGGACTCAAGGATTTGCATACCCCATGGATGGTGCTAATTATTATTTATATTAGGTACCGCAAACTAAAATTATGAGATATATAGCATAACTTTTCACCAATAATTATATTAAAGTCCATAATTATTATGAGATAATACCACAAAATATTTAGATAACAATCCACAATTTTGATACAATAACACCAATATTTAGATTACAATCCACAATTTTGAGATAAATATGAGATAAATTACACAACATAAATCAGATCACTTTTCGCAGCTTTAAAGCCTAGCACTTAGAACATCCACCGAACACCAACAACGGATTGAATCTCACATTGATCATATCACCATCACATATATATCCAAAAGACAATGTCAAAACCGTGCGGTATTTTGTCAAGAATCCACTCGTTGTTGTCAAAATCACATCCGCAATTGTCAATTAAACAAACATTATGTAGACCGAAAGAAAATCTTGCCTTATGTAAAGAGTGCATGTTAACAATTGGCCACATACTCAATGCATTTGATTACGGGCAACATAGGTAATAGGAAACTCGGGAAATGAACTCGGGTAATCAGCATTCGGGAATGAAATAGCACAAGGCTAAATTGGGTAAATCAAGTTGAAATGGCTTATCTTGTACCACTAAACTTTCGAAATCAAAAGGAAGCAAATTTTTGATATGTTGTCAAGAGATCAATATTAATACCATGAAATTCGGTACATACCATTCCGGGGTTTCCAAGATATTGGCAAAATACAGAGAAACAAGGTGTCATTCTTCGACGAGTTCGACCGGTGTTCGGTGTTCATTGTTCAAGTTCAAGCATCGGTACCTTCACCGACTAATCAAAGAAACTACTAAGGATGAGCAAACCATTGACATAACCACACATTAACACAACATGCGGCGGTTGTTCCTTTGCCGTGACACATTCACGCGGACATCTAATTAAACAAGCCACTAACAAGATCGGGTTTCTAAAGTTCGGTTATCACAGAAAGACACCGCTTGCTGCTCGCAGCACATAGTACAAAGCCAAAGACCCATGACGAGCTACTAGTACTAGTGAGGCAACAAGTTCCAAGACACACATGTGACATTCGAGCATTTACTACCAAGCAAATTAACAAGCCAAAGCATATCAAAAGTATATCAAATAGAGGGAGCGAGCGGAAGCATATCAAATGGTGCCAAGAAACAGACTCGACTAGTTTTCACCGGGGTAGAAATCCGAGCAATCTTTTTCTTCAACCAAATCAACCCGACATTTGGATTTTTGTACCCACAAACACTTTCCCGTGTGTTTCATTTTCAAAAACTTCATTTTCATCGGCCTTTTCTTCATCGACTGCCCTTCCATGGCATCCACAATGTCAATACATTTCTCAATTGAGTAATCTTCTTCACGTTTCTTTTTCTCTTCTATCGCTTCTTGAGCCTTTTGAATCCGAGCCTTTCTAAAGCCAAGGTAGTCTCCAAGTCTTGCCGCCATTTGACTTTGCTTGCGTTTCTTTCCATTGGTAACATCTAGGTCCTCTAAATTGTGAGTACCTATATCGATTGAACTTCTAGTCCTTCTACACCACCAAGACCAATACCGATATGAGATGGAAGTGGTACTTGGGGTGGCCGATTTGAGATACTACTTCGAGGATTGGGTTCGGGTTGCGGCTCACTTCTTTGTGGTGGATGTGGCACTAGTGGAGGTGGTACTTGGTTGAGTTGATGTGAAGTTTAGATCACCCGTGGCAATGCCGCCTATAAAACAAATAATTGAATAATTGAGTTCATGTGCATCCTTTGCATATGATGTAGCACAAAATGTACATTTCAAATATTTTGTTTGTTCTACTTAAAACAACCCCGATGACCAAGTGAGCTAAACACTAGCAATGCAACATAGACAACTTTGTGTTAAAAATAAGGATCCCGACATCCTTTGCATCAAAATTTTCCATATTCGGGAGATGCTAACTTTTATAAGCCATGAGAGGACCCGGACAACATGGGCGGATGCTAACGGTGCGAGGGGATGGCCACACCACACCACACTACCGTTTTTTGGTTGGTCCGATTCACCCTAGATTATTTGTGAAAGCTGCGAATTCCAAGGCATAGCACCAAGTTGTAGTAAAATTACGGATCCGAATACTCTAGTAGTAGGAGTATGTATATCAGCATAGAGAGTTGTACTCCGTAGCTCGTAGGAGCTACTCTGCTGACCATACCGTCCGCATATACCCCCGGTGCAACACCATGACCAAAGAGAGAATGACTAGCCATATATTTGCAGCCGATTTGATTTAGAAATAGAAGCAAGCACCAATGGATGAAAATCACTCATGCCTATGCATATGCTAGAATGACTAGCCATATATTTGTAGCGTATGGGATGAAGTGCAGGTGGTCCAATCTAGAAAGCAACAAGAACCTACGGAAATCAATTTGGCACTAGACCCTTGAATACATAAATAACCTAGCGAAAGAACCGAAGCAAGAATCAAATGGAAATGGCAATCATCCTCAACCAATTCATTCAATGCACAAGCTTGTAGTTAGAATTCTACATTGCTACAGACAACACTATTTATTTTTAAGACATCAGAATACCCCTAGTTTCTTAGATTTTTACAGTTTTACTCTGATAACAAGTACCCTGTAAAAATTTTCCAGCAAAGCTGAAACCATTATCCAGCAAATACCCAAATCAACCCCATGGAAACTATATAAGCTCTAGTGGCGTTCTAAAATTTAGGCATGATCATACTTGATGCATGCAACTGCACAACTACTTTTAACTTTGAAACCTGGACAATAGCAATAACTGACTCAAGTAGATAGGCACCGAGCTATACAAAACCATGACGACTAAATCAATATAGAGGTCGGATCGGAGAAAAGCAAAGGAAACCAAAAAATTGATGCGGTCAAATACTCAAATTATATAGCCCCACATATGCAGCAAGGTTCGGAACAACAAGACAACACCGAAATGAAAAAAATCATAACAAGCAAATTTTGAAACAATTTATTTTCTCATCTCTCTAAAAATATAATATCAATAGAGATTAGTGTTCCATGACAACATATGCAAGGAACTCAAATTCACATGTCCAAAAATTCCTCAACAACCAAGTAAATCTTGGCACTTCTTTCCTAGGGAAAGCTTCACCGAAAATATGGTAGTAAAGCATATTGTGGGGAACTTGCAATTCGGGCTCATTTGGGAGTTTTACTTCACCGAATTGTTCAACGAAAGTTCAACGAAAAAATAAAAACAACAAAAAAATCAACAAGCATCAGGCATGCTCAAGCTCAACATCGATCTCACACTCTCATAATCTCATGGCTTACACTAGCATTCGTATCAGTCATTGCAACTTTAACAAGCACAAACCAATGGTAGTAGTAACATGCTAATGAGCACTACTAGCATATGCACGGAGAGACTTACCTAGGCCAAGAATGTCCGGTGAAGAGAGGAAGAAAGGGATGGATCTTGGGTCTGGCAACTTTGAAATCGCCAAGATCTAAAACAAATCAAATCAGCAAGAGGAGTAGAAACCCTAGGTAATAGGAGAGGAAGAGAACTCACGTGTTGTGTCGCTTGGACGGAGGCAGGCAACGGCGCTTGGACGGAGGCAGGACGGCGATGTCTGGATAGAGGTAGGACGATGGGGAGGCAATGGGGTCTCCTCGCCTGATGGAGAGGGAAGGGTGGCATCTGGATGACGAGGATCAGGGACGGCGGCACTCGCCACCTGGGGAGAAGCAGCGACACGAAGGATGGGGGAGGCGCCGGGCGACGGCGCGTCACGAGGACGGGTGGCGGCGCGTCGCGAGGAGAAGAGACGGGGTGGAGCCGTCCAGACCCCAGAGGCGGGGTGTGGTCGCCCGGGGGAAAGGACGCGGATAAGGTCGGACGGGCCCGTGGTTGTGAGCTCCCAAACGACCACAAATGTGGCCCAGGGTGAAATCGACGCGGGGTTGTTCGACCCATGGAAAACTCAGGGATATTGCCCTAAAGGGAGAGGCCTCTCCACCGGCAATAATGAACGTCACAAAGAAATTAGTTGCTAGAGGCCCGTAAAAAAACACACTGGCATCCCGTTATATGGGCCTAAACCGTCTCCAAAGCACACACAATCAGTGGCCTACCCTGTTCCAGCTCGGGCCGGCCCACCGGTGTCCTTTCCCTCCCGCAAGCGAAAGCCCCCAAACAAATCCCCCTCACACCGCCGCAGCCGACGATGTCCTCCACCGCCGCGGACTCCGACGACGCCGACTACCACAGCTCCGGCGGATCCGTCATGCCCGACGTCCTCGCAAAGGGCCGGGAGGCCTGCTACAAGGTATACCCCCTCAGCCCCGTCCCCGCACCCCCTCCCTCCCTCCCTCCCCTGAACCCTCTCCTTCCTCGCCGGCTTTCCGCTGCTGACGGGAGGCGCGCGCCCTCCTCCTCCTCCGCAGGCACGGGACGCCTTCTACGCGTGCGTGGAGAAGCACGCGGACAAGAAGCCCACCGAGATCGCCACCATGGGGCTCCTCTACCCCGCTGACTGCAGGAAGTCCCGCGCCAACTTCGTCAGCAACTGCCGCCCCACCTGGGTAACCACTCGCCTCCGCGCTTAGCCCCTGCACGATTTCGCGCGCTTCCTGCTTTCCCTTGTTGGCAATTGGTTAAATCGGTGATTGCGCAGGTGAAGCACTTCGACCGGCAGTACTGCGCCAAGAAGCGGGTGCAGAGGCTGCTCGACGGCGACGAGGACCGACGGGGCCCCATCTCGCTTCCCCAGCCCTACACTTTCAAGCAATAGGTAGTCGTTTCTGAGGTTCTGATCTTGGTATTGAGCTAAATTGGATCAAGTACTATTTTGGTTTCCAGATGCTATAGCATTGGTTTCAGGCTTGATATCATTTAGGTCGATGCATATGTGACAGCAGTAAATTGCTCCGAATGTTATGGATATAAATGAATTTGTATGTGAGTTCCTCAAATTCAAGATATCCCTACATGGCATGTGAGTTGCAATACTTTTCTTCTGAGAGCACGCAGGTTGCTGGAATCTTGATTGAACCCTTTGCACCTTCATGCCTTATTTCAACAGATAACCAGGTTGCCAGAAACCAGAATGCCAGTTACCATCTGTAGCTCAAATCTGTTAATTCAATTGGTTATATTTCCGTCTAGCATCCACAATGCATTATTATCTGCTAAAGTATGATTTCATAGTTGTGGAATTTCTTTCGCTAGTATCGAGATTATATTTGTCCTGTGAAGTAGGGTAACTACAAGCATTCCTTGAAACAATATAATGTAAAAAATATTCTGTTTATGTTAGGTAAAATTGCCTCTACAGCACTACCGGTGAACCATTTTGCAAACATACCACCTCTCAAATTTGGACTACTATTTTAGCACCAGTTAGGTCTTCATTTTTGTGTTGTCTACCACAGTAGTAGGATAAAAAATCAACTGCTCAGATGAGATTTAATCCTTCCACCATTAGCCTCTTCCTGTCTCTGTCGCGCACTAATGCCCTTGCGGACCACACCTCCTGAACTATGGCTACTTCTCCACCTCCCTGAACTGGTCCACTGTCCGCTTAAGTGCATCCCTAGATCGACCCATTCCGGGAAAGATCAGAGTGGTCCTCCTCGAACCATGTTGTCCCTAGGTTGTGCACATCTGGTTGCACAGGACAGCGAGAACTCGGCAAGGTGATTGATGAATGAGGTAGTCTCGGCAGGCGCATCAAGGAGAGCATTGCAGTGAGTCAGCAGTAGGCTGACTATGCTGGCCGGCTTTTGGCTACCTCCTAGAATCATCCTGCCAGTTCGGCAGTTTGCTTTAGGCATGGCCAGATCTCACGTTAGGCAAGGGGGGATCTTGTGTTGCGCGAGGATGGGTGGTTTGGGGTCGTATGAGATACATTGGAGTGAGGGCACACTTGCTGATCTGCTGGAAGACATGTGGATGTGGCCGAGTGGAGGGAAGCTGTGGGAGATGGCAGTTTTGATGCCGCTGTCACGGGGTATTTAGCATAGTGGTATAACGAAGCAAAACTGAGAAACTAGGCAGTACTAAACTAGTAATTTAGAATGGCATAGATCATAATAGTATGTTTTCAAAAAAATTCACCGTTAGTGTTATAGAGAAAATTTTTCTCTATATTAACGACCTTATTAGATTTCATGCACTGATGTTTCATTCCATTATCAATGTTGTCAAATTGACACCTACCCCATATAAATTTTAAGCGCCAACTAGCATCCACAAAAGCATATTCTTGTTGTTCGATTGCCATATCTCTAGCATTCTATTTCTGGTAACTATTTTTTTGAGCATTAGGATGTCGGCCCTTATTTGTTATTTAAAGTCTTTGAACTGATTTGCACACAGTGACGGGCCTCTTTGATCACCGCATTCATTAGGCCTGGTTAGGTGTTTAACTGAACATACCTGTACTGTTAGGATTCATCGAGGTTCACTATTTATTTCTCCTAATGCCGCCATGCAGTCTGTACCTTTCCTCCATCATCAATAACCTGTTTTCACTGTCCAATTGTCCTGTACATGAATTCTGTTATCATAAAAGGAAAAGCTAAGTTTGCCCACCTTGTTCTAGGTAGTTTGTGCTATGATTGACAAACACAATGCTTGGATAACGTTATGTCAGATGTGTATTAAGTTAATAGAATAGAGGACCAATTTTTTAACACTGAACAGCTATATGAACTATCGATTTTCATTAGAAGAATCTTTTGTTTGTTTCCTTATTTTTGTAACAAAGATATTTTTCATTTCAAACTTTCACTTGTTCAATCAGTTACATCCATGTTTTCCTACACAGATCGATGGATTGTGGTGCATTATAATGATTTTTAGTTTATAACTTTATATTGCCATTGTGGTGCTGCACAAACCTACAAGATGGGATGAAGATTAGTCCAGTGGGCTTGAGTTAGGAATTAAAGATACATTCTGTGGTGAGATACTGAGATACATTCTGTGGTGAGATTCTGTGGCAAGCAGTTTTGTTGAAGATGATTGGACCTTTAAAAGCTGCTCTATTATTATGCTTAGCTTAATCCCAGGTTTTGCACCTTTGATCTTCATAGTTACTAAAATTTCATTAGAGCGGGGGTACCAGCCTGGCAGTGTCAGCACAAATGATTCAACTTAAACTGCACGCAGCAACCCAACTACATATCAGCTTTTATCTCAACCTCGTACTCCAGACTTCTTTATTACACCCTTTATGATGGTTGAAGCTCTGTTCCTCATCCCCAAATCACATTGTGTCGGTCATGTCTAATTCCCAGTCTCAACAAACTTTGAGGTCCTGCATAAATGATATAAATGAAGAATATCAACGATCCCATTTTTTGAGAACATTAATTTCAAATACTATATTGCTCCTTGTCTTTCTCAAGGCCCAGCAGACTCTCTTTACCAAAAATGATGAATTCAATTCTTAATAGAAAACCTTGAGCCAACCAGTTATTTGTAGCTTGATGAGATCATAAATAAAACCGGCATACACACTGCCAACCAACTGCATCTCTGATAAGTTTTATGTAAAATAAGGTTTTTTGCTGCGTTTGCATTTGCATTTGCTAATGCTGCTTGCAATGTTCAGAGCCTGCCTAGATTTGGGTTTACCTAGAAGAAGTACCATATGGGTGATGGATAAGTCTCTGTACTTGGTCTTTGTGGGGCTGCAGCACATGGTCCTTTGTAGGACTGCTGCAGGGTGGTTTGCTGCAGCACACATGGTTCTTTGTAGGACTGCAGCAGGGTGGTTTTTCAGCATCTTAGACTAGATTAGAGCATCTAGGACAGCAGCACCTCAGCTTGGACTGCTTTTAGGACAGCATCTAGTTTAGCATCTTGACTAGCATCTAGCATATGCTGGCTGACTAGCAGCTCCAGCAGCCTATAAATATGTAACCCCAACCTCCAGGGTTGGCATGGCATTGTGAATGAAGAAAAACCAGAAAATTGTCCCAACTTCTAGTGTCATCCTCTCTCAATGAGAGTTAGAATTCAGTTTGCAACAAGTGGTATCGAGCCGTTCTTTCCCCGCAGCCCGAACATCTTCTCGTTCTTCGTCGACCCGGCCCGCCGTGTGCGCCTCCCCCGGGAGCACCACCGCCGTGCGCGCCTCCCCCCAGAGCGCCACCGCCGTGTGCGCCTCCACCGGGAGCGCCACCGCCGTGAGCGTGCTCGGTTGCCCACCGTTCGTCCGTTCTCGAGCCTCGACCTCGACCGCGACGAGCTCTTCGCCGACACCACCACGGCCCGGCGACTCCGCGCACTCCGACACCGACGCCCACTCCTCCGGCACGTCCACTCCAACACCGGCTCGCGCCGAGCACGGCCGGTGGAGTTCGCTACTCCGCTCTCCCCACGACGAGGAGCGGATCGACGCGTACCACGACGGCGAGCCATTGCGGTACCGTACGATGGAGGATCTTCTCGACGACCGGTCGGTGCCGGGACCGGCGCCTCGTGACTTGGAGGCACGGTTGCACCTTGCGTGCGAAGACGGTGAGCCTCGGTCCTTCGCGGAGGTCGAGGGACACGCGGCATGGCGTGCCGCGATGCGATCGGAGATGGACGCGATTGAGAACAACCGCACCGGGAGCTTGCCGATCTCCCTCGAGGTCACCGTGCAATCACCCTTAAGTGGGTGTTCAAGCCGAAGAGGGATGAAGTCGGCGCCATTGTCAAGCACAAGGCTCGCTTGGTGGCTCGCGGTTTCTCGCGGAGGAGGGGATCGACTTCGACGATGCCTTCGCTCCCGTGGCACGGATGGAGTCCGTGCGACTCCTTCTTGCGCCGGGCGCCCGAGAGGGCTGGCGTGTCCATCACATGGACGTCAAGTCGGCGTTTCTTAACGGCGACTTGCAGGAGGAGGTCTACGTGCACCAGCCGTCGGGGTTTGCGATCCCCGGCAAGGAGGGCAGGTGCTACGCCGCGCAAGGCCCTCTATGGCTTGCGGCGGGCCGAGGGCGTGGAATGCCAAGTTGGATTCCACGCTCAAGAGGATGGGCTTCAAGCAAAGCCCGCACGAGGCGGCCGTCTACCGGCGGGGCAATGGAGGAAATGCCTTGCCGGTGGGCGTCTACGTCGACGACTTGGTGATCACCGCACCAACGATGCGGAGGTGGCGGCGTTCAAGGAAGAGATGAAGGCCACCTTCCAGATGAGCGACTTGGGGCCTCTCTCCTTCTACTTGGGGATCGAGGTGCACCAGGACGACTCCGGGATCACGCTTCGACAGACCGCCTACGCCAAGCGCGTCGTTGAGCTAGGCCGGGCTCACCGACTGCAACCCAGCTCTCACTCCGATGGAGGAGAGGCTGAAGCTCAGTCGCGACAAAGACGACGGAGGAGGGGACGCCACGCGATGCACGGCGCCTTGTGGGGAGCCTTCGCTACCTCGCCCACACGCGACCGGACTTGGCGTTCCCCGTCGGCCACGTCGGTCGGTACATGCGAGCCGACCGACGACGGAGCACCACCGGCCGTGAAGAGGATCATCCGCTACGTTGCGGGGACTCTCGACCACGGCCTCTTCTACCCGAGGTGTCCGGAGCGACACACTTCGTCGGGTACGGTGGACGGCCGACCACGCCGGCGACATCGACACCAAGAAGAGCACTAGTGGGATACTCTTCTTCCTTGGCAAGTGCCTCGTCAGCTGGCAGTCGGTCAAGCAGCAGGTGGTGGCTCTATCCAGCTGCGAGGCCGAGTACATAGCAGCATCCACTGCCTCGACTCAGGCGCTCTGGCTCGCTCGACTGCTTGGTGATCTCCTCGCCCGAGACACTGGAGCGGTGGAGCTGCGGGTGGACAGCAAGTCCGCTCTGGCCCTGACAAAGAACCCCGTTTTCCATGAACGGAGCAAACACATCCGGGTGAGGTACCACTTCATCCGCGGCTGTTTGGAGGAAGGGAGCATCAAGGCAGGCTACATCAACACCATGGATCAGCCGGCCGACCCGCTCACCAAGCCTCTTGGGAGGATCGAGTTCCCGGAGCTCGCTCCAAGATTGGGATGGTTCAGCGTTCCCACAAGACGACGCACGGGACTTAGGGGGAGAATGATGGATAAGTCTCTGTACTTGGTCTTTGTGGGGCTGCAGCACATGGTCCTTTGTAGGACTGCTGCAGGGTGGTTTGCTGCAGCAGACACATGGTCCTTTGTAGGACTGCAGCAGGGTGGTTTTTCAGCATCTTAGACTAGAGCATCTTAGACTAGATTAGAGCATCTAGGACAGCAGCACCTCAGCTTGGACTGCTTTTAGGACAGCATCTAGTTTAGCATCTTGACTAGCATCTAGCATATGCTGGCTGACTAGCAGCTCCAGCAGCCTATAAATATGTAACTCCAACCTCCGGGGTTGGCATGGCATTGTGAATGAAGAAAAACCAGAAAATTGTCCCAACTTCTAGTGTCATCCTCTCTCAATGAGAGTTAGAATTCAGTTTGCAACAATGGGAATCTCAACATTGTGCGGTAATTTTGCATTTAGGGTACCATGCATTCACAAATTAGGGTACCCCATGAATAAGGAAGGACTGCATATCTATACAGTAGGTTTGGAGTATAAAAGCACCGTCTTGTAGTTGTAGCAAGAGGACCATCCTGATTTTTTGGAGGTGAAAAATTAATCAAGTCTCAGAACTTTCTGCCTTGGAATTAGTTTATGCATTTTTCCCTGAGTGCCTTTTGCTACCATAATAGTGACATTCCTGTAATGGGCTAATGGCAACTCACATGTATTTTTAGTTCATCAAGGGATTGGTTTGTACTTTCTATACATGCATCTCCTTTTCTGGGCTCTGTGTTCTCAGGCCTCAGGGTACAATTTGATTGATATAGTTATTTTTGATGCAGTAGGTTGTGGTGAGGTTTGTTGTCCCTTGACAATGATTGGGCATCACACCATTTACAATCAGAATTGATTCTGATTGTTCGTTGTAGATTCCTTTCAAGTGAAAAGATTAGGTAGGTCAAAACATTACTTGTTTCCTACTCTCCTAGGTTCACCAACTCATTGTTGGTCTTGTTACTTAACTCGCTTGTGATCCTGGTGCTGTTAACTGTCATTATTTCTTGCAAGTTGCAATGGTCGTGCAAATTGTGTTTATTGTCGCGATCAGGGGTGGCAAAGTGGCGTTTTACTAGCTATTCTTGCATCACCATTAATAGAGCCTGTTCTTAAGCAACTAGGCTACCAAACATGAACAGCGAAATGTTTACTTCACACGTTCATTGTTTTTATGTTTGAGCAAGCAAGTTAAAATACAAGAATTCAGCATTCTGTTATTCATTTAGGGAGAAGTCAGCATTCTGTTATTCATTTTGTAGGATGACATTTAGGGAGAATTCAACCCTGGTCTAATATATGTCATAAGATCCAGACCACCATGTTGTATATGCCTGGCTACTGTCATTGTTTCTTGTGTGAGTTTCTTTGATCTTACGTCATATTGTTAATATTTATGGGACGATCAAAGTATTGGTGTAAGACAAATCTACTGTGCAGTAATATGCAGGTTCTAGTGCGTCAGGCTCAGGCAATAATACAGCTTAGCTCTGCATGCAACTAGGCTACCAAACATGGAGCTTATCCAATACGTTTTTTCTAACAAGGGTTTTTGGGTGTTCTGCACACTGTTTTACATTTGCTGGAGAAGCATGGCACATGCCAGGGCAGATCAGAGGAGACTTTCCTCTGTGATCCAAAACTATGGGAAGTCGGACATCCAATCCTATCCATTCTGAATTGTGTTGGCTCATTCATTTTCCATGTGCGAAAGTCGTGGTTTCAGAATTGCTTTGCAAGCATATTGATGTGGTTTCAGAATCGCTATATAAGCAAAACATTGAACGATCAGCACTTGGTTTACGAAGGACCAGAACATTAAACGAACATTGACCATATTTATTCACTCACTATTGTCCACAAAGAACATCACGACGTTACAAGTCATAGCATGGACATCAGGGACAGGTAGGCAACAAATACTACTTTCTTTTTTTTTTTTGAAACAACAAATACTACTTGTTGGTTTACACTTCAGGGACGGGGGGACAGCATGAACACTGCTTTCTGTTCATTCCGTGAGTGACATCTGCTTCTCATCACGCGCGGATGGCGATCCCGCCCTGCTGCACCTCGGCAGCGGCCTCCTTCTTCTCGGCCTCCGGCGTCTGCTCGCCGTCGCCGAGCACCGGCAGGTGGCCCTTCTCCTGCAGGCTCTTCACCGTGTCGTACAGCGACTGGCTCACCGGCCGGAACTCCAGGCCCAGGTCCCGGAGCTTCTGGTTCGTGAACTTGTACGGCTGCTTCCGCGGGTTCTTCTCGTCAGAGCACCTGCACCGGTCGGATCAAACCAAACACGAGGTCAGCTAAACTGAAAGCAAAATGCAGGTCATCCTAGAAATGAAGCACAGGTCAAGATGACGTCGGTTCAACGTTCCAGTGTGTAAACACGAGGTGATTCCCTTGCGAGAAAGGTGAGAGATCCCTTTATTCACTTGGACCAGAAGCATATACGACGGCCGTTGCGTCAGCGTGATGCTAAATGCTGGTTAGGTTTTCGTTGGTTGGGGTTGGGATTACGACATGGATCAAGGAGGTTGTCGATCGACGACGAGGTATCTTTGAAACAATCATACGGTGAACCTGTCGTGGACGCCGACTACTATTTGTAAACGAACACGGATCCATTTCTTCAGTCCACCGCTTACCTGCCTGCTACACGACGTCTCTGGGTTTGGTAGATGCACTAAAAATGTAGTCAACAGCTGAATATTCTCACCAGTTTCGCTTCCGTGTTCTTTGAATGAAACTAACTCAGTTGTGTTGCGCATGATTTGTTTGAAACGATACCCCGGAGGATAGCTAGCTAGTGTGCAAATATTCTACATGCGTGTGTAGAAATTTACCTGTGTGTCTCAGTCATCTAGAAAGTGATCATGTAGGAAAACAATGCAATACTGGTAGATCTTTCAGCCAGTAGGGGAAAATGATTGCAAGAAGAACCGTCAGATCATGATTGGTTTCTGATGTAGAAACAAATTACTGGTACATTTTCCGGGCGTGACGAGGAACACGATGACCTACTGATGCGCATGCAGAGATCACCTGCTCAAGAAACTATTGCCAATTGATTTGGGATGATACCCCCCCCCCCCCCCCCCCCCCGCGGTTGCCTTTGAATATCCTGTAGGGAAGTGAAACAGTAGTACACGGGGAAATTCCTACCATGCATCCTTCCCCTATTTCTTTAAACTGCGTTCTTTTTAGACAGATCTCCTAAGCGAACGGAAACTAACTAAACGTGCAAGTAGTGGTTGTGACTGTATCCTGTTCTCTCGAGGTCCTATATATTGCTGTCTTTGACAAAAGCATGATGGTATCTCTTAGCAACTTCTTAGATTATAAGCTCGGCTCCGTCGTCACGCAAGCCGTGTGGCTAGTGGACCAGCAAAACTGCTCCTGAGGTCGTGCATGGTGATGCTGATACATACCAGCACCGGCCGTGTTACGTATTCGATCAACTGGCCAACACGGAAGTGATCAACACGGCCGGGATAAATACAATGGCCAATGCCATCGACCAGAGCTCTTGCAAACACCACACGCTAGCTACTTTCCCCTGCTCTGATGCTACAGATTTCTACCGCCCTGACAGCTACCCGTCAAGGTCGTCAAGTGTTCACCAATCACCACCCATCCACTGACACTACTACACAAGCAAAAGGTAGTAGCATAGTGGACAAGCAACAAAATGATTCTGAGCTGGAGTTACTAAATCCTTGTTGATTTCAGTTGTGGCATAGTGCTGCAGACGACTCATGACACCTCCGGCCACCACCTCACCTACTTCCGCCGACGGCGACGGCCGGCCGTCGTCGACGTAGTATTGCCATCCATCGTCCACTTCTGATCAGTGGCAAACACACACTACTACACGTCTACACTAGTATTGCATTAGAACTTTCGTCTGGATCTCCAGACAGCAACTGGAGATCCATCCATTCGTGTGGTGACAAACACTTTTACCACAGGTTCTTTCTTCTTGACGACTTTCATTTGCAAATTGCAATCAGATTACGTGCAGTGGGGGTCAAAAGTACTCCGCCGCTCGCCCGCTCGAGGTTGCGTCAGGGCAAGGGAGTTGGTTCAACTGAACCCACGCACTCACGGCCTGCAGCTGCAGGTGATGAACTGATGATCACTTGCTTACGCGCACTCGATCGAGTTGTAGCGTGAGTGGCCGGCCGGCTAGTCCTATCCACCGTCTACCTACCGCCGATGGGATCCACCGAATTGATCTGATATATCAGTAGGAGCACTAGTTGCTATCACTTGCTCGCTTGCTACCTAATCTGTGCCGTTCCTTACTGACCAGTGCCCCCTCAAGGCCTCAACTAAGCAATTAAGCACGATAACAACATATAACATCATTTATGTCTAGGTGTGTGTATTAGCTAGGTCCAAGTAGACCTAGCTATGATATATAGTATATATGCTTGTAACGAATCAAGAAAACATGCTTGGAACGGACACAACACCAACAACTACTGCTATAACTAATTTAGCACACCAAAATTGCATTGCTCTTAGTTAGCACATCAATGTGTGGTGTGGAACTAGACATTACATGCCATTAAGGCATTAACAAAATGTGGTTGGTAGAATGGTAGCTGGTTAGCTAGTATAAACAATGAGGTACGTACGGAAGAAGGCATTAGGTAGCAGCTGAAACGACGACAGTCAAAATCTCGACTACACAATTGAGCTACAAACCAATTAGAAGAATGGTGATCGATGAAGTACCTGGTGGGGACGGGGTACTCGGGGAAGAGCTTGGCGAGGATGCGGACGACGTCCTCGCGGTGGAGGACGCGCTCGGCGCAGAGGTAGCGGCCGGAGGCGGCGGCGCTCTCGAAGACGGCGAGGTGCGCGGCGGCGACGTCGCGGACGTCGACGTAGGCCTGCACGGCGTTGGCGAAGGTGCGGGCGGAGCCGTCCAGGTACTTGAGGACGTGGGCGATGCTGGCGTTCACCGTCGGCTGCAGCAGCGGGCCCACCACCAGCACCGGGTTCACCACCACCAGGTCCACGCCGCGCTGCCGCGCCGCGTCCCACGCCGACTGCTCCGCCACCGCCTTCCCGTAGCAGTACCAGTTCTGCGTCAAACAACAGAAAAGTTTAGCAGTGTGCTGCAAGGACGACACTACTGATGAGCAGGCGAAATGTTCAAGAGCAATGGTGTGTCACCATGACGGAATTATTGCGCGAGTTTTTTTATTTTCTGTAAAATATGAGGGAAAAAATAAAATGCTAAGGGTGTCGGGTCGCTATGCTATGATGCAAAAGAAGAGCTAAATATTTTCCCTATAGCTTAGCATTGGTAATGTTCACTTGTCTGGAAATTTCTTATGTCCCGATCATCTATATATCTATATATGGTGAAAATATGAACAAGTTGGGAGTAATTTGCAAGACGACCCCTGGTATGTAGCTTTCTCAAGCTTAAAGCAGCAGGCACACACTTCAAACAAAGGCAAAGGTTCTTCTTCCAGAACGAAACGACAAAAGGCCCACCATTTCTGCCCATGTAGCTTGCTTGCTCGACATGGATCATGTTTTCAGCGACCAGCGCCGAAGGACGTACGCTATCATCAGTTCCATTTCCAGGCATGGCATGACCGTCCATTGACGACGCTAAAGTTACAAGAGATTCTAGTGGCCGGTTTCTAGCCTTTTATGCATATGGTGGGCGCGCATGTGCAACTACTACCACTTGTAGTGCTTCTAACTTTCACCTCTATCGATCACTATTGGAAATTAAGCCACACACCGGCAAGTACTACGAGATCGAGCTAGGTTCGATTTTTTTTCAGCTTTTCAAGGAATTAATTCATGTACATGTTCAGAAAAATATCACCTTTAATTTACAAAAAAAGTAAGATTAGTAAATGTTTATATGTCGTTTGAAATTGGAAGGAAGCAAATATCTGGGATGAATTTTGTACAAAACTCAAACCAAAACCGAGTTTTCTAGAGCGATCCCTAACCTCCAACCAGGCCCTTTATTCTTCTAGTCTCTTCTTGGAAAGTGAAACACAGAAGCAACAGGTACTAGCTGCTTCTGTTAAGCTAAGCTTGATCAGCTTTGCCGCAGTTCTCTCTGCATGCCATGCACGTGTCTCCACGGCGTGGCATCATGCAGGATTAACGTACGTTAATAAGCTCAATTAGGTTGCTCCACTTTTTGGGAGGATATATGCATGATAAGGTTTCCCTTTTGTTCTCATTTTTACCGATACCACAAACTTGTTTTATTCTTTTTGGGCACAAATTGGGCTAGTGCACGTCGATCACTAGAGGAAAAAGTTTTTGATTCAAATCTAGTGGTGATGTGTGTTTGCGCGCTCTGGACAGGCACCATCATATCGATACGCACTCGATCCCATTGGCTGCCTCAAAAGCCGAACTCTTTTTTTAGGGTTCGGTTGGTAGTGTGCATGCCCATATGCACTAATTCGATCGCCTATCTCTCATGATAGCTGTGGATCTTTACTTGTTTATCAGTGTATTATTTAATCCGTCCGTAGAAAGAATAGATAAAAACAGAGGGGGGATACAGATGCGGTGGGAATGAATAGTTTGTGGATAGTGAAAATTAGTGAGTGTTTAATTTGGAAAAAGTGGCGGAGATATGATGGGAGAACAGTCATTGAGCCGTGTGCTCAGCCTGAGAGAGGGATGCGAAGGGTGAAAGGATGGTGGATAGAGGAAATTTAGATCGGAGCTGCGTAGTTGGAGAAAGTGTAAAGATGTGATGAGATGAATACGGGATTGGAGTGGAAGTTCGCTCAAAGGTAGCATAGCATCAGGAGCTAGCTATACTGAGAGAGGTAGTACTAGTGATGAGTAAAAGTGACCAAGCACCCACCCTTGTTTTCTTGCAGAAGTCGAGGTCGCTCCAGCAGGATTCGTCCACCACCACGTCGGGCCCGCGGTTGGGGTCCATGGTCACGGCGCCTATGGAGGACGTGAACACCACCCGCCGCACCGTGCCGGCCTCCGCCGCCGCGCTCAGCACGTACTCCGTCCCGCGCACCGCCGGCTCCACCATTTGCTCCTGCACACACGCGTGCGTACAAGTCATCATGACCGGCCGTTTCGAGGAGCAGAAGGATGGGACGACGGTCTCGAGCGAGCAGTGGCTGTTGGCACTCACGGGGTCGTCGGTGACGGGGGAGGCGGTGTGGAAGACGCCCTGGCAGCCCTGCACGGCGCGGCGGATGGCGTCGTAGTCGAGGAGGTCGGCCTTGCAGAGGATCAGCCGCTCGGCGGCGCCGTCCAGCGCCTTGAGGTGCGCGTTCTTCGGGTCATCTGCCATCATCATCGTCGCCGCATGCGCAGCCACCAACAAGAAACACAACGACGTTAGTGAGGTGTCCTTTGCTTGCTTGTATTGTACATACGGACGCAAATACAATACAATCATGCGTCGTCGTCTCTACTAGCTAAAGCATATGATGTGCATGTGTGAATCCGTGCTGTGCATGCCTGGGTTCCTGACGGTGCCCTTGACAGTGTACCCCTTCTCGAGCAGCAGCTTCACCAGCCACGACGCGATGTACCCGGCCGCGCCGGTGACGCACACGGTCTGCCCGTTCCCCGATGGCGGCGCCGCGGCGGCGGCGGCAGGCGCTCCGGCGGCGTCGGCGGACACGGCGTCGACCACGGTCATCTTGTCGACGAGACGGCGGCGCCGGCGATGATTAGCTCCTCAATAATAATCCTCCGATCCCGTCGCCGATGAGTAGCGCCGAAGCAGCAGCGAGATAGGAGACGTTGGTGAGTTAGTTTTTTTAGGTTTCCCCCTTTGCGCAGCACGATCGGCCGAGTTGGTAGGTTTGGTAGGATACTTCCTTGATGAGTAGTTCCTGAGAGAGGTGGTGTTGGAGTGGCGCGGAATTTATAAGCCAATGCAAAGCCGAGGCCGGCCGGTGACGAGTGAAGAGACCGGACGGAGAGCACAGAGCGCGCGCCGGGCGGAGGGTGTTGGAGCGCGGAGCGCGTGAGCGGCGAGGGATCGAGTAGTAGTAGCTGAGAAAGCGAGATGCACGGATGGGATGGGGGCACGCACCGTGCGGTGGTCCCCGGCCTCGCCGGCTCGCCGCGATGGCGACCCCGGGTTAGGTGAGCCGGCAGCCTCTACCGTCTTCGGCGACGGCGTTCATCACGTGTCATGCGAACGTAGTACATACATACGGACCCGGCCGGCCCAATGCCCCTGCCCGTGCCCGTGCCCGTGCTGTGTGAAAGCTACACACCGGAGCCCTGCACTATTGGAGGACCTGCCCGACTTTTTTTAATTTTTAGCGCTTTTTGCGAAAGATTTTCTGAAGTAGGCGGCTTTTTTGGAAAGATTTGAAAAATGGCCCCTGCTATTTCGGAGCGCCGTGGATCATGGCGCCGAGCGCATGCCTCGGCGCCACAGATCATGGCGCGAGGTCTTGGGCTGAAAACAATATCGATTCTCCTACTTTGAAATTCTTTTGTGAAGAAATTTGTATGTTTTCATGGTCAACAACATACACAAAATGTTTATTAAACATCATACTACATTTGGGATCCAAATTCTTTCAATGTATATATGAAAACTTTTTCAGAATAGAATTTCAAAGTTGCATGCCAGTTAATGTTTTAAGGGTTCTCAGCACTTAGAATTTTTCAGCGCATGAGTAAATGCTGACAGCAATACTTTCAATTTTGGAATGTCATTTTAAATATGTAAACTCACTTAGTTTTTATTCACAAATGTTGTAAGATGTTAAACAAAGTTCATAGATTCCATTTTGCATGTTATTGGCCACATTTTACATACAAATTTCTTCACAAAATAATTTCAAAGTAGGGTAAGAATCGATATTATTTTTAGGCCCAAGACCCTGCGCCATGATCCGTGGCGCCGAGGCATGAACCTCGGCGCCATGATCCACGGCGCCGAGCTTGGGGGTCCATTTTTTGAAATCTTTCCAAAAAGCGATCTACTTGCGAAAATCTTTCGCAAAAAGCGCTACAAACCAAAAAAGACGGAGGACCTGCCATGGAGGCATGCATGCAGGGACCACCATTGATGTACTGCAAGGTCATACGGACGGGAGTGCAGTCAGCGGCGCAAGTTATTAGAGTAGCTAACACCTACTACCTGATGGAGTGATGGTCGCCGGTCAACTGGTGAGAATATCAGGCAGCAATTCAGCCATTCACCTGCAGGGGTGTGTACGTTGTTCATATTTGTCCGATTCATATGATGGTTCCTGCGGGCAAGAAAGAAACTTGCATTGGCTTCGATTTTTACTCACGAGTTGATGGGAATTGCTCTGACTTTGCGTGAGTCCATCGGGAACGAAGAAGATTGGATGATGGGAGATGCTCGGCTCAGCTGAAAGCCTGAAATTAACTACCTATATATCTTCTCCTGATCCAGTGGTTGGGTAGCTAGCTGGTTCGTTTGGCTGGCGGCCCGATGGACTAATCTTTGATTTGTTGTGAGAGAAAAGTCTCACTGGTGATTGTTAGTGGTGATTTGTTGTGAGAGAAAAATACCGATGACTGGCGGCTGATAATCCAATCGAACAAGGCGCTAGTGTCTGTGCTCTGCGCGGGGATGGAAGGATGCCGATGGATCGAGCAGGCAGAGGCCGTCGTCCCGGGCAGCACTACCGCCACCAGCCACGTGGTTCGCATGAAGGAGCCTTGCGATGGGCCGGACCACTAGACGTCACCGTGAGGTCAGCAATCGTGATAGCTAGCTTCCCCGAAATGGACGGCTAAACGATCGGATTTGTGGTTTGCACATTTTCTATATGTTTTTTTAAAGAACGGCAAGCGTAAAATTTATTAGAAGAAGAGCAAAGATATACAAACACATTTTCTATATGTATACAGTATACTATCGCATCCTTTTTCTTGCGCTGAAAGCTGCTGAGAAATGGCGGTTTTCTTTCTGTCCAGTTGTTGAGAAATTTGCGTCACGATGATATCGATCTGTATATTAGTTGGCGTCTGGTATGCGATTGCCCTATCTACTTTAATCAGACTATGAATTGCCCACAAGTTTGTACTTCCCTGAAATGGCACCATCGGTGTGTGCAGAATTGGTATTTCTAATAGCGCCACCAAACTTTCTTGAAATGGCACTGGGAGAACACCGGTAGTGTCGGGAGGCTTTTGTACACCCCATTAGTCCCGGTTCAACTTTGAAGTCGGGACTAAAGGATTTTTGTCGGCATGGCCCGAAATAGGCTGCAGGAACCGCCCCTTTTAGTCCTAGGTTGGTAAAATCAACCGGGACTAAAGGAGGGCATCGAACAACTAATTTCGAGTAATGATTGACTCCTCGCCTTTAGTCTTGGGTGAAAATATAACCCGGGACTAAATCTTTAGTCCCGGGTGGTGTTTTCACCCGAGACAAGGGGGGCGCCACTCAACCCCCTCCCCCTCCCCTGCATGGACCCAATACGAATGGTCGGCAGGAGGCGGATTCGACCGCGATGAAACAACTTAGCTGTAGGCGGTGACATCCACGATTACGGATCTCCATGTAGCAGGACGGAGAGGAAAACACCATTGCGCAGCTTCCTTGAACTCACGTGGACTTCCGACTGAGTTCTCTGGCGGTAGCGGAGGCGCGGTGAGGGCTCTGAACCGAAACAATTGTTTTTTTTTAATGAAGCAGGATCACTACTATGTCATATAAGAAGAAAGAGGTAATTGTACATAACATACCGAAGCAGACACCACAACACAAACTCACCACACAACACACCACCACTCCTGACCACTTAGGAGAGGAGGTCAGAGCATGTCGTCGACAACTGAACCGAAACACTGTTTCATGCTATATGTTGCGTGGACTGAAACGTGCCTGGAGTGGTGGACCATATGCGGATCGGTGGTTGCACCAGAGGGTAGCCAGAGACATGTAACACATGGTGCATACTAGCTCTTTTGCATATATGATATATATGGAATATGATATTATCCCAGACAAGAGGCCCGCCAACGTCGAAAGCAGAGAGGGCTTACTTGGTGGCCGGAATCATGCAGGCCGGCTGGGGCCCGGGGCCGCCGCGTGCGAGCGCCACATAAGGTGCATGTACACGCTGTCTCTGGCTCTCTGCTGCACGGCCTGCCCCGGCCGGCCGAGCAGGGAGGGCCAAAGCTCCAATGGAATCCACCCGTCGTCTCGTCTGCCCGTTCCGCGCATTCGGTTGATCGAGTCGGGAGACAACGCGGGAGGAGAGCATTATTTCCGTGCAAAATTTGAAGGATCGAGAGGCCCCGCGCCTCGCCCGACACCGACAGTCGGGGGTGTGTTTGCGAGGGTGGCTCGGTCCGGCCTTGCGCCCCGCGGGGTGCAGCCTCCTGTGTTTGCCGTCTTGGCTCGCGCGCGAGCCCGGCTCTCGCGAGCCAAAATCGACGCCGGAGCCTGGCTCCCGCGAAACGTCGATTCCCTGCGTTTCTGCAGAGCCCGGCCGGCTGTAGCACGAGTGTGCTCGCGTGGGCGTGCTTGAAGTCACCTCCCAAAGCGCCGCCGCACATCGTCCTCCTCGCCTGCCCCGGGGGTGGGCACATCCTCCCGATGGCCAAGTTCGCGAGGCGCCGCGCGCTGGACCACGGCTTCACCGCCACGGTCATCACCTACTCCAGCCTCTCCGTGCCCACGCAGATGCACGCCGCCGTGCTCGCCTCCCTCCCAGCGTCGTCTGTTACCACGGCCGCTGTCCCAGATGTGCCGCTCGACGACCTCCCCGCCGACGCCCGCATCGAGACCCGCATGCTCACGGCCGTCGCCGGGGCCATGCCGCACCTCCGCGCCCTCCTCGCCGACCTCGTCGGGCGAGCGCGGCGGCCAAGGCGGCGGCGTCGTCGCGTTCCCCGGCCGACATGTTCGCGCGCGGCGCTCCCGATTGCCGCCGACCTCGGCGTGCCGGCCTACATCGTGTACCGTCCAACCTCATGCTGCTCTCCCGATGCTCCACTGCCGGAGCTCGACGGCGCCACCTCCTGCGAGTACCGCGACCTCCGGGAGCCCCTCCGCCTACCGGGGTGTGTGCCGCGCGCGCGCGCGCGTGCCGACCTCCTCGACACCATACGGGACCGCTCCAACCCGGCGTACGCGCTCATGGTCGAGATGACGCGGCACTTCGTCCTCGCCAATGGCTTCGTCGTCAACACCTTCGACGGGATGGAGCACGACGCCATAACCGCGTTCCGGGGAGTTGGCGGGAAAGGTGTCTCCGCCCTCCTGTTTACCCCGTCGGCCCATTTATCCGGCCGTGCTGCGATGACGCCGCCGCGCGGCGGCATGGCCGCTTGCGGTGGCTCGGCCTCGACGACGATGGCGTCGGCGTTCACCGTTACGGCGGACCGGAGCACGACGACGACCCCGCGCCCTCTGCATCCCGCCGAGCACCAAGCGCTCCGCGGCCCGCCGCGATCTTTGCGTCTTTCGGAGGCACGCACCGCTCGGCCAAATCGTCGGAGAGTTGGTGGAACGAGCGGGCGGCGCGAGCGGGGCGCGAACGGCGCGGCGGTTCATCTTGCGGCGCGGCGGAAGGACGACCTCGCCCGCCGGCGTTAGCGGCGGCTCGCGAAGCGGTGCGCGGCGGGATGGCCTCGCGCCGCTGGCGCTGGTTGTAGGTCGCGACGCGGCTGGGCGAGCTCGCCGGCGCTGGTTGCCGACCGACGTCCCTAGAACTTCCTCTCCCATCTTCTCCTATCTTGAGATGGTGCCGGAAATGGATGGCGGCTGGAGCTTCTAGGCCAAGGTGGTTGAGTCTGCGTTAACCATGGTGCTCGCCCTCCACATGTTCGATGAAATGGCAAGAACAACCGTTTGGGGTAACATTACCACGTTCTTGAGTCGAAGGTCATTGTATCCATTTGTACAAGCGAGACAAACACGATCTCAACCGAGCTCGGCTCCGCTGGACTATGTTCACAAACACGAGCACTTGCGTCATTTGGACCGGGCTATGGATGGCCAGGCCATGGCCGGCCAGCCAGGCCAGCGAGGTACACCCTCACAAACGCACCCTCAAGCTCGCTCGCTCGCCCCGGCCCCCGGCCAGGGGGAAGTGGTCGGTGGAGCCCCCCCCCCCCCCCGCGCGCGTGACGCGTCGAGGGCTCTCCCACCCCTCTCGCTGCCGGACATGTGGCCAGGCCACGTAGTAAAAGGCACGGGGGCCGGCCGCGCGCGTCAACGCCACGCGGGTGGGGTGGCCGGGTGGGATGGGAAAGGAGTGGCGCGCAGCGCACTGTGCGGCTGGCGGCCGGCGCGGGGCGGGCATGGCATGGGCTCGGCTAGCTTTGCGTGGCGCCGGCGCCGGCGTCGCATTGTTGCCGCGTGCCCGCCCCCCGGGCCCGGCCGAGCGAGCGAAACGAGTGGTCGGTGGAATGATTTTGCCGGGAAAAAGAGGCGTTCGGCCCCGAGCCCCGCCGGCGATCGCGCTCATGCAGGGTGCTAGTGCGCTCACCAAACCCGGCCGGCGTCCGGTCATCCCAGCCACGACCCACGACGAGCTCTTTTCAGTCCGGTCCAGGGGCGTGGTGCGTTGAGCGTTGTGCAGGTCCGCCGTGCCCGTGTGTCCACGCGCGCCCGGCCACGGGCCACGGCGACAACATACGCATGCGACCGTGACGACGAGGGTTGCTGGTTTGGTTACTGAAAGTCTCCTTAACAACACTGGTTATTGCAGTCGCCGCGGACTACTACTAGTCTACCACGCACAACACATCAACATCGTGCTCGTCGAAGTGGGCTGCGACGTACGGGGTAGTTCGGTGACCAGTCTACTGCAGCCGGTTTACCAGTATACGGGCGAGTCCGCCGCGCGGCGGCGGCGGCGGCGGCTTCTTCCTGATTACCCTCGTGGTCGCCGATCAGAGCGCTCTGTTTCTACCCGGTGTCGGCGTTCGTAGAATTTACCTCTGGATCCGGAGACTGCAAGGCATCGATCGACCACCCTAGCCAGAACGCTACCGATCGTTTCAAACAAAGCAGGGCGAGCACGCTGTGTTGACGGTTGCTCTCGGGATCGTTTCGCACGTTGGTGATTGATTAGTTCTGCTGTGTGGCTAACTGCGTCAGTAGTGCACGTCTCCATGTTAAGCTTTTCGTACGTACGTCGTCGCTTCTGGAAATTTGGAGGTAGAAGAGAAAACCAATCACACACATCGTGATCGCAATGCTGAGGATGATCTTACTGCTGATTCGGATAAAACACACCGGCGTGATGAAATCTGACCCGGCACGGCACAGACGACGACGTTACTGATCTGCTGCTAGCTTCTTGCAGTTCCCCGAAGCCAGCATGCATGCGTGGCTGCTCCTGGCTTTTATCGCTCTGAAGCCGTGCACGCAGGCAGCGGCACGTACGCTACTCCATCACGCGATCGCGCGTGCCGGTAATTTCTGCACTTCGTCTTCTCCGGCGCGACAGAGGGATGGCGCTTTTGCCGACTGCAGTAGCGCACAAACTAGTGTAGCTTTCTCCTAGTTTGGTGTGGATGTTTACGGGTTCAAGCTTGGAGTCATCATATCACGCCGTCTATCGATGTGTTGTTTTACCGCGTGTACGGTTGGTGAAACGAAGCGAAAAGTTACTTTACGACGAAGTGTCAGCTAAGCTAGCTCCTGTACGAGATCGAAGTGACCAGCAAAGATCTAGAATTCTACTAGATGGAACCACACAGGACGAGTTGCAGGTTTGTTGCGAATACGTACGTTCATCCCCAGCTACGCGTGTGCTTACCTGCTCAGAAAGGACACACATGGCATCCTCTGATCCATTCGACAATTGCAGTCTCGCTCGTTCCATGATCTCAATTCCCGTCCTTTTCGTCCAACACCATTATGCAAACGATCGAATCATACCAAAAAATTAAACAATTTTGCCATGATTGACGACACGGCGGTAACGTGCCACCCAAACGACTAGGGATTGCAGTGCAGGTCGGCACCGGTGCTGATCATTGATCAAATTGGTCCCGGGACGACGACGACCCGGCCGCCGCCATGAGCGACGAGCACTCCACGGCGTTCGACGTCCGCGCGCACAACACAGGCACGCGCCGGGCAAGAAAGATCATGTACTACACGCGGCTGCGCACCGCGCTTCACATTAGCTGTAGCTCCAATGGCGATGCATACCAACCACCACCGGTCAAGGTTCAAGAAACGTTTTCGTGAGAAAAAGCAGAAGGTGGTTCACAAAACGTGATTGGATATTTGGATGTATAGCCGGACGACCTCGACAAACGTGTTGAGTTGCAGCACATGCATGCTATAGTCTCCAAAGCAGGTGTTGGAAACTTATTGGAATGCATATGGGATGATGGACAACAAAAAGATCCGCGACAAATCTCTGTGTCGTCCTCCTGCAACGTGCCGCCGGACACGAGCTTACTGAATTGGGAACGGCCGTCACATCAGTTTCATTTTTCCAGCAGGCTCCTACACAACTGTTGTACCCAAATCCAACCATCTACCGGCCGTATGAATTTTGAGACATGCAAGGTAGAGCCAGGCGGAGTCTCTCTCTGCAGTTTGCACCATGCCGATGCCGACGACCACTACAGGAGTACATAACAGAGGATAGATGTGGTTGAGAGCAGAAACCTCTTTACCCCATGCGCGGCAGCCACCACCTACTACAAGATGCCGAGAGGAGGAGCGTGCTGCACTCCACTTCCATGGATTCGTGAGGGACAGTGCAAAAAAGGGGGCCAGGCCACCAAAAGTCGCCGGACAACGCAAGAAGGCTACGCGCGCGTCGTCAGTGATCCACTAATCGGAAACGGCCATGACCGCCGGTGTGCAATCCGAAGGATGATGAGATGTCACGAATGCTACTCCACATACACCTCACATCTATCTCACCTTTATTCCACACCGCCACTACGTCCAAAGTTGCTCGCCGGCACAGTGGAGAGGATCGATCGGTTTATATACCATTGTTGCATAGGACGACTATATCATTGCTTTATATACCGTTCATTATTGGGGTCTTTTTCCCTTTTGAGATTACGATGAGTTTATCAGTTGTATAGTTTATAAACTGCTGCTTGCAGGTTGCAGCTATACACTTTGATGGGCAAAAGATAGAGCGCATTTTTGGCCTCCGATCCTTCCGGTTCTGTTGTTTAATTTGGAGAACACTGTCCACATCGTGAGGAAAGGATGTGCACGGATCACCAGCTGTTGGTTTTCGTGGGGGGTGTTCATTCTTCATTGGGCTAGCTAGCTTTGGATGTTGCTCTCAACGCGGCGCAAATGGGGATGATCCATGTGTTCTTGAACTTGAACGATCATGGTAGTGGTAGGGTAGAACATTCTCGGCCTTTCTGAGGCGAGAGGGACCATTAGCTAGCCAAGCGATGATAGTAGAGAGTGGATTCGGAATGATTCGAGGGTGTTTTTCCGGAAAAGCAGCTAGCATCCGGATAAAGAATCCAGTCGGCATTCAACCGCCACCGATACGCGATGTGGGTAGGACGGCAAAAGAGCACAATGGAGCTTGGACACTTGTAAATTGTAATGCATGCATGCTCGTTATTATATATATACCAGATACATGTTCCCCTTCCTCGTTACGATCCCTTATTTGCTTCAGTTTGTTTATAAAGGAGAAAAATTTCAGGTTTTCCGTTTTAAAAAGTCTAAACGAATCTATATTTTGGGATGGAGGGAGTAGAAATAGAGATTTTAGTGAAATATGCCTTCCAACAACTTATCTAAATGGTTATCCAAATATAGCCATCTTCTATTCCACATTTTCACTAGTCAAATATAGAAGATGAGGATGACTCTCGAGAGTGTCCATAAGAAATAAAAAACTTGTAGGAAAGAGAAAAGATATATAAAATGATTTTATGCAAATAGCTCTCTAAATGATGATTTAGAGAGTAAAATTTAGAAAGACTCTATGCAATCCAATTCTTTAGTTATTACGTCACCACATGCTAAGAACGAGGGGAAAGCAAGCAAGAGACATCAGACATCGTGATGTATGAGATATCATCTTTAACTAAGCTCACCACTATTTGGTCAAGAATTCTTGAAACGCATTGTGATGGGCATGCCACCTACAATTGAAAGAGATTTAATACTGCAAGTAATTATAGAAAAAAAAATTAGAAAAAAAATGCAAACACTCCTGTATGTTGAGTTGTACTCGAACCCAACTAGACATGTTCCACTATAAAGGAGTACTAATGGACAAATAAAATTAGCTACTTTTGCAACCACATTCAATGCTCGGCACACTTTGTTTTTATGTCACCCTTGAATTCCACAATCTCTTTTATCTAACCTCAAAATTTTGATACCTAAAATTCCCCTGAATAATAAAGATGTAATTCATGAAAGAAAAATTGATATATCCAAATAGCCCAACAAGGCACCACCACACCAAGTTGTTAAACTCACAAAGAGCTAAATTTCGAAGTCAACTCCACATCGTATGGGAGAAGTTATTGATCTTTCTCTAGAGTGGTTCTCACTATTTTCTCCAAACATAGTTCCTTCATTTATAAATATATATATCCATCTAAGTTTGTTCCAAGTATATTTTTTACATTTGACTATGAAAACCTAAAAAAGATTGACAACACAAAATTTCAATACTAGATTCATCATGAAAAAAATACATCCATGATATATAACTTATTTAAGAAATTTTGTGCTAGTCAAGGTGTCGTATTACAATTCACACGTCAATGTTCTAATGGATCTTATATGTCTGGCCAGAGGTAATAAAATTGTTAGATTTTTTTGGTTGTTGGACAAGCTAAAAAAAGTACCGGATTTTTGTTCGGCAGATTTTGATTGATTTGTACGGCTGATTTGTTCTGAGAGAAATATATTGTCTACTGATTTGTACGACAAATTTATTTTAAGAGAAAAACATTGCGCAAGAAGCAGAAGAAGGGAAGCCGAATAATGGAGCTGAATGCTGATTTGGCTCCTATTTCACTATAATTTTGCTAAGTTACAGTTGTTCAAAATAGTTCCTATGTGTCAGGGGAATACTTTTATGTAGGAAGCTTTATTAGTCGCCAGTGTGAGTGGAGAGGAGAGTTAAAAAGAGCTGTTGGAATTTGGAGGTGGGAAATGGAGAGTCTGTTGGGATGGTCAACTCAACATGAAGAGTTATATTTGTAGCGAGTCGAATCGAAAGCGAAAGACGAGTCAAATTTGGCTATTTTGTTGGAGTTGCTCCTAAGGAAGCTCTATCGGTCATCATAGTATTTTGGTGAAATAAGGATGTGTTGTGTTGCATAATCACTCTTAACTATGCTTGGCGAGGAAAAAAATAGGCCATCCTAGCTAGCATGCTGTAATAAGTTCATATAGCAATTATTATTATCTTCTTTAGATAGAATGATATTAACCAGTTGGACATTAGCGATTGGCGTATCCTCGCACGGAGATGCTAGCTTGCACATCACTCATCACCGTTGCCATGTATACGTGCCGTGCGTGCTTTTTTTCTCGGCGACATCAAACATCGTTCGCTAAGGGGTACCATTTTCAGTTAAATGAATATCCTCCTTATTCCGTCAAATGCGTCCCTATTTGCTCCAGCTGCATGTATGTGTAAAGTGTAAACCTACACGCCCATATGGCTAAACTTGCACGCCTTCCTGTGCGCCAACTGACACGACATGACATGTCCAAATTCAGACGTCGTCCGCATATATACAATCTTCATCCTGTCCTCCTGAGATGTGCCGTGGTTTGTTTCCCAGACAAACTAAATTGATCCATGTCTGCTCCCTACCTCCTACGTACCAAAACCTCTCCCGATCGATCAGGCTTCTAGGGATTAGAATGCAAGTTGCTAGAAAAAAGAAACGACCAGAGAATGAGAGAAGAGAGAGCGATTGCGAACCTGCCTGTAATTTCAACAAGGTGACCTGCCATATCCAGGTCCCAGCACTACACCTCTCCTCTCGACCGGGAACCTGTAGTCCTTCCATAGTCCCATCCATCATCCATCACCCTCTCCGATCCGATCCGTTCGCAACTGTGGCTCAAACCAAGTGACCTGCAACTGCAAGTGGCCGGCCGATCGATCCCTATCGGCAGTTGGGCACCACTGTAACCTCCACCATCTTACCGACCTTGCTGCACACCGGCGTCGATCAGGTGCAGCGCTGTGCTGAACACAGCGAGCACCTACCAACATTCTAGTCTAGTACTCCCATGACCTACCAACAATACATCATCAGACACCTGATCCTACCACCTCCGGTTAATTCTTACTCAATTTTACAGGCAGGCAGGGGCCTGAATCCTGACCTGATGGTCGGCGTGTGATGATGCACTAATAAATCAGAATCTTTTTGCGCACAACAAAAGGTGAGTGCGTGAGGCGACATAATGACAGATTGACAGGCGCGGTTAGCGTCTATTGCCCCCCCCCCCCCCCCCCCCCCTTTCTCGTTTAGCCTTTTTCAGGGAGGGAAAAAGGTTGATGGTAACAGTGGCGAGGCAGCAACCAACCACCAGGAGTGTAGTAGTAGGGAAAAGAGAGCATAGAAAGCGTCGTTTCAGAGGGCAGGGGCTGCTGAATCCGCCTGCCCGTGGCCGTGTGATGCCGTCGCTTTCGCTGCTGAGGGGGAGCTTTAGCTTTGCCGTCTCTTTCGCTCTCATGTCGCCACCGCCTGCAACCTGCATCGTGTACAAGAAGGGTTCAGTTCAGCAGCAACGCTCGTTTTTTTAAAGTACAGCAGCAATACTTTAGAGCATGGCTTGGGCCCTTTTTTTGGTACGATCCAGGCCCATGTTTCTGCTAAAGCTGTGGAGGAAGAGGCCCGGTCATTACTCCATTACTTACTTTATGAGCTGCTGCAATCGGGCCGCAGCCGCGCAGGATCGGGTGGGCCTCATGTGTGTGTGATGATGGCTTCTTTCTTGGTGGGAAGTGGGAACGACGGACGAAGCAAACAAGGTGGGCTTCCTTCGCAATTAGGCTTCTTCTTGTTTTGGGTTCTTGTAGATAATTTTCTGTTTTTCCCTTCTAACTTGTCCGCGAGCATCTCAAATTCAAAAGTTCAATCATGGTCAAGTATTGCTTGCTCTCGACTTGATGGAAACATCCACGGTATCGTCAACGCTATGCCAAAAAAAAAATCCTTATTCCTCCAACGGTAGTATTGTTCAGTCAACGATTGTAGGGAATTTGTCAAAATTTTCTCCACTGCAAACCTTTTAGAGAAAATCAATCGACAGTTCTAAATTTACAGCACGTGTGGCAACACCCAACTTTTGCAAACAGATCACGATTGCGTACTGAATTTAATGTGCCTCGTCTATTTTCAGTTGATGATACGATCTTCGTTTATCCAATTAGGTTCAGTGGCATACTTTTCACTAGTTTAATCTTTAATGGTGATGGTCGAGAGTGACGAGAATGCCACCATGCAAGAAAAGGAAATCATCATCCGTGATCCATCGATGCATCCATGCATCATCCATCCACACCACGCGCAAAATCTGATCTGCAAATCATTTGGAGGAATCGAGCAAAGTTTTTCCCTGTCCCAACAACGACTGTGACCGTCAAGGAAAAACCGATACTACGCGCGGCCGCTGTCAGTGTCACGATCGAGCAGCTCGCGGATGTCAGGACGCCACATCTGTTCACATCCATTTGACCTCTTGCAAAGTTGCAATGCGCCAATGGGGGGAGGCTCTCTGACTTCTCTCAAGGGAGCTGCTGCCCTGCAGGCCTGCAGCTGCTCGCCTGCTCGCAGCCTCGCACCATCCTTCAACGCTAATCAAGGAAAGTGATTGGTGAATCATCCTGTTCATACTCGTTGTCCTCCTCCCTTCCCTTTGACCATCTCGTGGCGTTCTTTCCGGCAGCAATAAATACCCAGCGCATCTCAATCTCCACTCCGGTCGAGCCGCCAAATCATCACCTCGTCTTCTTCATCTCTCTCTCTCTCTACAGCAGAAGCGGCAATGGCTGCGCGCGCGATTTACACGTTGGTGGTCTGCACCGCGGCGGCGCTGCTGCTACTGGCCGTCGTGTCGCCGTGCGCCGCCGGGCTCAGCCTGGACACGGTGAGGGAGTTCCTGACGCGGGAGGAGGACGCCATTGTCTTCAGCCTCATCGAGAGGGCGAAGTACCCGCTCAACCGGCCGGCCTACGACGCCATCCACCTCGGCGACGGCGACAGCGCCGGCCCGCCTGTTGGGCGCCGCCTCAACGCCTCCTTCGCCGAGCTCTTCATCCGCGAGTCCGAGGCCGTCCAGTCCAAGGTACAATTCAATCGACAGTTCACTCGATCGTCTTCTAATTTGTTTCGGCTTATTGGAAGTAGAATTCAAAGCTTCCTTTTTGCCGATCAAAGGAGAAGAATTTAGTTGGTTACCTCGTTTCTTTTTTCGTGTGATGATTGATCGTTCGTCGGCATGTCAGTAGCTGCATATGGCCGGCCGCCGGCGATCCGTTAAATTATTATTTGGATTATCTGGACTTTGTTTAAGATGCGCTGACTTGGGCGTATGCAAAATTCTGGTCAAAGGTTCCGGGGAAGGTGTTGACTGATGCTAATTAATTCGTTCCCTTTCATTAACTTTTGAACAATCTTGATCTAGGGAACAAAGGGGTGCTTTTAAAAGAGTATGTGGCCACTCTTCATTTACAGATTAAAAGACTTCGAAATATGAAAGCTTCTTAAACCTCTAGTCACAAAGTCATTTTTATGTTGGTTGTTGGCCAAATGTTTTTTTGCTTTGGTTATTAATATCTAAAATCTAAATTTCATATAGATCGGTATTTACATATAATGGTCATGATTAGTGCTAGAGCTTTATCATGAGAAATACTTTCATATCATCTCATTCTATTTGAATTTAAAAATACTACTTGAAACATCAATACCTAAAAATCAATATAGGTTGACAATGTAAGGTTGATGTTTCTAAATTTATATTATACTAACACATATTATATTTCACAGCTATTGTTCGTGTATATATGATGAGAGGCATTATTGTTTGCTTCTTTGTTGCACACTAAATTTGAATTTAGAATTCTGATCGCCATGCTTTAAAACCATGCATTAAGTTCTAACGGCAAGTTTTCTTTGCACCAAAACTTGAAGTGAGTGTTAATTTTGCTCCACTAATCCTGAGTTGCGGCTGAACTTTTTCATAGGCTGGAAGGTACCAAAGCCTACAAGAGATTCCATTCTTCGCTTACAGAGTTCCTTTCACTCTGGCACCTCCATACAACTTCACACGCGTAAGCATCCAGCTTCCATTTCTTAAAAAAAAATGATTCGTGAACAAAGCAATTCTGAAACGATTTATCTAACTCACAGGAGTTGCATCTTGCGGCTGCCTTTATCAACGTCAATGATGCCATTTGGAGCATGTACTTCAATGAGCTGCTCCCTCTGCTGGCTAAAAAGGGTGATGATGGCAACTATGCCGCGACTGTAGATTCAGATCTTGCATGTCTTCAGGTAAACAGTAACCTTACACTGAATACTCCGGATTCATAAAAAAATTCTATAATTCCTTAAATGTCAAGAATGTGCTCTGAAAATGCAAGTCCTCCCGCAGGTGCTTTCAAGAAGGATCAACTATGGCAGGTATGTGGCAGAAGTGAAGTTCAGAGGAGACCAGCAGACCTACACAACTTTAATTCAGGCCAAGGTACAAAGTTTACAGAGCATCAAGCGATTAATTGAAGATATGAAAATTTAAGCCAATTGACCAATTTACCAATTGCAGGACAGAGATGCTCTGATGAAATTATTGACATCTGAAGCCCAGGAAGATGTGGTAAAGAGAAGGGTAGAGAAGAAGGCCATAGTGTTTGGCCAAAGCATAACATCAGATGGACCGATAGAAACTGGTGTCAGCAACAGCAGTGGAACTAACTTCAAAGTTGACCCTTCGGTTGTTTATAAACTGTATGACCAATGGGTGATCCCATTGACTAAACAAGTGGAGGTCGACTACCTTCTACATCGCCTTGATTGATTGAATAAAATGTGTATGCAACTAACATATTTGTACACAACTGTAACCAATTGCTGTCCCACGCCAGCATAAGAAATAAGAAACGTGCATAAAGTCTGCAGAATTATACACATGGGGACTCTCAGTTTTCTACCATTATTTGTGACATAGATATCGAGTTCCGTCAGCCACTAACAGGAATCAAATATCACCAAAAGGATGAAACAGAACATCAACAGATAAAAAGGCAGTAAACAATGCTTTCCATAAAAGAAACTTTAGAATTGAACCTGTGAACGAAAGAAAAACAGGTTCGGATTTCCACGCAGTGCCTACTATGCAAAAGAGGAGGCCGTGGCCATATAAGCTGATTTCCAGTAAACTACTAATCGTCAATATAACAACACCCTATCTACAAGTTACGACAGACCATACATTGTAATTACCCACAAAAGAGTCAAATTCCAGCAATTTGACCCCAAAATGGCAGGAGATCAGCAAGGCTGGAGGGAATGAAATCCACTTCAATCCTTCAGTTCTTTACACGTGCCTCAAATTGCAACATCGTCTTTAGCAACTATGTTTACTGCATTTCAATTATGTGCACTGAGCACTGCCTGCTAGTTCTTTGCACCAAGATGTGAGGCAACTGTCATGCCAGTGCCTTGTATGGATTGTGCTTTGACAGTCTGCTGGTGCCTTCTGCCTCGTAGGTGGCTCTCCAAGTCAGACTCAGATGTACAATTAGCCTTGCAAATGCTACAATTCCATCTTGAGGTGGGTCTTTGGTCCATGTCAACAAGCTTTACCTCTTTCTTTTCATACAGCTCAGCTTCCTTGAACCCACTTTTTCCTTCAATTTCCTTGTTTTCTCCCCATAAAACTTCCACGTTTTCTTGATGCCTCCTGCCTTTTAGGTGATTATTTAGGTCAAACTCACCTGAACACTTAACTTGGCAAATGTTGCAATTCCATGAAGTTAGATGGTGCTGCATGCCATTGCTAGCCTCTGCTGTTGATATCCTCTTTGCTCCAGCAGCTTCCTTAGCCCATTCCAACTCTGCTACATTTGACTGGTGCCGGTAGCCAGCACGATGCTCCTCAAAAGAGACTTCACTGTATGTATTCACGTGGCAGAGAGAACAAATCCATTTCCCATATGATCTTTTCTTGTTAGATGCTGATGTTTCAGCAGTCCATTTCCTCTTCACCCCAGAGAATGTCTTCTTAGGCAGCCTAGCCTGCATACCAGTTAGTTTTCATTAACAGCATATGGCAATGCTAAAAAGAAAATGGCTACCATCTTTGACATAAACTTCGTAGCTACAAGATTTAACACCTTCATTGGGCACTAGATATATCAAATTTCAGTGCCATATAGGATATACATACCTTCTACTTTCAGTGATACCCCACCAGACTAGAGTTTCCATATTATAAATACACTATTATATACAGCAATCAGATGTACTCTGTCTGGCCATTACTTTATCATTTAAATTGTTCTGATGAGAACCTAGGCAGCATATGAAGCACAAAGGTACATGCAGGCAGCATACTTGCAAGCATATATTTAGATAATACTAAAAGAAACAGTGAATCTCAGAAAAGTTAAAAAAATTCTAGGTCATTCTTCAGACTGTCTGGGACTATTTATCTCTGGAGCGGATCATCAACAAGCACACCATGTAAGAAATCTGTAGGAATATCCAAGCATTGATGAAGGCCAAAGTTCAACACTTAATAAAGTGTTAGCGCTAAATTTACATGATTAATGATTTACAGATTGTGTTGCTAGTCATAGCCAAAAGGCAAAAGAGCACCATAATAGGCAGCCCAATCTGAATATTTAAGGAACAAATCGAAAACATGAAGCTGCATTATTAGGGTGGCATCAACTACTAAAAGCTCAAATCTAGTATCTACCATAAACCTAGAATGTTAACAGGGCCCCTATCTAGAGAGCAAATCAATGAATGACACAGAATGGGGTTGATAAAGGTCAGGTTCATGGATTTTCATTACATTAAAAATGCATACAACCAGCGGTGCCTAGACCGGTTGGTCAGGGCAGTAGCGTGGTATGCCGCCGGCCACGGTTCGAACCCCTTCGGGGGCGAATTTGTGGTCGCGGGTTGTGCGTATTTAGTGCGCGTTGTAAAAAAAATCTCCTCGTATGTCCCACGCCAAAGCACAGGTCTAAGGCCAGCCTCATCTCACGTGTGCTGCGGTGCAGCTGTGTATGGGTGGGGTAGGGGTTCGGAGATTTTCTCGATCTGTGTGAGAAGGTCTTCTTCTTCTTAATACAATACCGTGGGGGTGGTCTTACTCCCCGAGGTCGAGTTTTTTTTAATGCATACAGCAAAATCAATGGCATGCTTATCCATTAGTGCCAAGATAGAAGGATGCCAAATTTCCTTGCATGACAAGCTAAATCCAAACGTGTTTGCATAGATCAAAATGAATGCTCCAAAAAGTTTGGCAGCCTCTTTCATAAGTTGGCTTGATATGCTTCAAGATAGAATCAACACCTGGGAGATATGGGAATTGCGATGTGAACCCAATTTTCCGTTAATGTGCAACAAATTTTCCTTTGTAGTGTTGTAGCAAATGGGCGCAAAACCATCTTGTGAATCCAATTTATAATTTAATGTGCAAACTATATTCCTTCGTTTAGCATTTGCAATTTTGAAGAAAATGGACGCAAAGCCATGTTGAACATGGCAAGATTGCTAGATTTTGAACACGTGTATATAACAAACAGATGAAATTTAAGGAAAACAAGCTCACCCGGTCAATCAACATATCATCGTCTGCAAACCCTTTGTTCCATGGAGGGCGGTACCATTCATCAATGCGATCCTTAACAGAGACTCTGGGCACAGGGAACGGGTCATGGTGGGGCAGGGTGGGCAGCTGGAGCCAGGGATGGGTGCCCAGGGACAGGGGACCGGCGTGCTCCAGCCCGACCTCGCGCCGCACCTCGGACTCCGACTCCCTCCACTCGGCCAGTTCAGCGAGGATGATCTCCTGGAGAATGCTCTCCTTCACAAGCTCCCGCCTGAGCGCGTCCAACGACATTTGTCCTGCATCACCAGCGCCGCCGCTGTCAGTCCCTTCAATGGACGGCATTTTGTACAGACGATTCGGCAAGATCATTAAAATTTCTCGCCAATCAAGCGTAACATCCTCCAAACACCGATCGAATTTGTGCTCTAATAGTTAAATAAGAACTACATTTTTCATCATTTAAACTATTGAAATCCGTCACCGTTTCCTAAACCCTAGACATCGAGAAGAGGAACAGCAACTATCGAGAGAGCGGGAACTAGTGCGGTCGCGGAAACCGGAAGAGACAAAGGAGAAGTTGCATCACCGTGCGCGGGAGAATGGTCGGCGAGGCGGTGCGCGTCGTCCAGGCGGGCCGTAGCGGCGGCGCGGCGGGCGACCTCCATGGTTGGGGTGGGGTTTTGAGGGAGACGAGATAGGACGGGCCGGCGGAAGCGGAATCGAGAGAGAGCACCAGAGAGATTCACTGTTTACTTTGTCCACTGACGCACGCGACCGTCACGACTTACGAGCCCCGCCGCAGGCTGGCCAAGAACGGTACGACTGGTTTAATTTTGTAGTACTCAGCGACCCCCGTCCACTTGTCGCCCGTGATTAGTTGGATAAAAAAACTCATCGGATTTTATATTATTTAAATTTAAACTCATGCCTACGAACCTGTTGGGTTTCATTTTTTTTACAGGTTAACTTGACTTGACTTTTACAGGTTTCCCATTTGTTTTAAATCCCAGATAATGAATCCAAGAAACCGGAATTTGAAGGGGCCTGCTTTCCACAAAATGAAACACTGTTGATTAGAATTTGCTGCGAATGTTCGAAATTTTGGTGAGAACTTATAAACCGGCTGGATTGTGAGGCGACACCAAATTATAATAAAATAACTCCTAGATAAGGAGTTCAGCTTAACTCAACTTTTACAGTTTTCCTATTTGTTTTAAATCCCAGATAATGAATCCAAGAAACCGGAATTTGAAGGGGCCTTTCCACAAAATGAAAGACAAAGGCTTGACATGTTGCAGGAAATACAATCAGTGTCAAAATTTTCTTCAGTGACTGACATCACACCAAACCTACCGGAGCCTATGGCACTGGGTACGTCTTTTTTTCTACAACCTACATGTTAGAGTGTTAGAAGGTACTCCCTCAGTCCCATAATATAAGGTCTTGAAAGGTTCAAAATTTGTACCAAAATATAAGATTTTGGAGGGATATGACAAAATTAAATGAGGTTGGTGAGTGGTGGAGAGTTGGTTGATAGTGTAAAATGAGGGGCATGTGTCGTATGGACCTCCCTGGGCCCACTACCTCGCTGGGTACCAGGACCGACTACTCGGTGGGCCCCTGGGACTACCCGGCTTGCGCTACACGGCACCTGAAGGCGTGGAGCACAAGGACTACACAGGAGTAGTACTCGGTTAGGGAGCTGTACATGTTCCGCACTGTATAGAGGACTCCTAGACGTACTCGACTAGTACTCTCTCCCTACTCCGACTTGTAACCCTGTCTCCCGGACTATATAAGGCGAGACAGGGACCAATCCCTAGCATCCAATCTCCTCTCATACAACTCACGGCGCACTATTGCACCATCTTGTAATCGTGCCCTATCAATCCAGAGCTACGCAGCATACAGGACGTAGGGTATTACGCACCTCGCGGCCCGAACCTGTCTAAATTGTGTGCCACGTGTCTCTTCCTTCGAGTTACCGATCTCGGCGAGTCACATTCATCTACTTCGGGTACTCCCCTTAGTAGGTTGCCGGTCTAAAACACCGACAGCTGGCGCGCCAGGTAGGGGATCTCGCCCGAGATCACATGGCGAACTCGACGGCTTCCGTCTGCTTCAAGCCAACCGTCGCCTTCAACCGCGGCGACACCTTCGTGTTCGGCGCCTGGGTCTGCGTTGCTGATGGCGCGGGCTCCTTCCAGCGCCGCCTGACCATGCAGCCCAACCCGAAGACAGGCTTCGTGACGCTTCCTGAAGTCGTCACGGGTGAACTCACCGGCAAGTTCGGCGAAATTTCGCTCTTCGACCACCACGCTGACTTCGAGCTCGAGTCCACTTCCAACTCGGACTCGACGTCGCCATGGGCCATCGCATGCGAGCCGGCTGCCCAGCCATCGCAGGCGGTCCCCTCACCACGCGAGCACTCCGCACGTGGCCCCCGCATCCTCGGCCCGGGCCCGCACGGGGGCTCCCACTTCGCGCCGGGGCCGGCAAGGAGCCCGTACCCGAGTACAGCTCGGACTCCGACGCCGCCCCCGACCGCGCTCCGGACTCCAGCCCTCTCTCCGAGTTCTACTCGAACCAGGATTACGAGTTCGACTTCGGGTCGGACCCTGAGGAGCCCGAGTCCGAGGGCAACTCCACCGAGCTTCCCTTGTCGGGGCCGCCCTGCGGGGCCGGTTATAAAATCCACGCCGGCGGGAGATACGTCTCTCGGCCGGACCGCAAGCCTCGCCGACCCCGATAAAGGGAGACTCACGCTACGTCGCCTACATCGACTCGCTACCGTTCCAGGAGGGAACACCGCTAGCCCGGGCTGACTCAAGCACACCAACTGAGGTGGCACCCTCTGAGTCCAGCCTTGGCACCCCTGATCGCCAAGTCTTCATGGCTGCCGGCGACACCCCAGGGCCTTCAGGCACGGCTCAGGACAAGTACCTGGAGGACATCTCCTCCGACGAGCTCTCCGCCGATGCTCCACCAAACGAGACTCCGGCAGACAGAGACGCTCGACGTGAACGCAACCGGAAGCGCAACGAACGTCGTTGACGCCTCCGCGACAACTTCCCCGCCCGCAACCTTGCGGAAGCTCTCGAGGCGGTCGAGAGCAGAGTGCACACTACCCCTGAGCAGTGCCTCATGTCGATCACAGCGATCGCACGCCAGGCTCAGGGCATACGCGCTGGAGAGGTCATCGCCAAGCTCGCTGAAGAAGCCTACTTCATGCGGGTCGACAACAGAGTCAACCAACCTCCTCCAGCTAGACCCCGCGACAACGAAGCTACTAGTCGCAGCGCCAACAACGGTCCTAACCGTACTCGAGCTGACCTCCCAGCCGAGCCAAGCCGTCATCGCTCCAACGCCGGCGGACCTTCACAGCACGACCACGGCAACCGAGAAGTTGTTCCCCACCGCGCTTCGGCCGGTGGCGGCGGCAACGACCCCGACGGCGGCGGCAGCGACGACGGAAGCTCCAACCATGGAGCCAACGGGAGAGAGCCGGTGGCGGCGGCGGGCCGCGGCGGCCGAGGCCACGCGAACGACCACGCCTGCGGTGCCTCACATGGCGGGTACGACGCTCGCCGGAAGATCGAGGAGCCGCGGCGGAAGAAGTCGACCACCGCCGCCGAGGGCGACGGCTTCCCCGCCTTCTCACCTCGACTTCGCAACTTGCTCCTCCCCCGACAAGTTCAAGCCTTTGGGGATCACCAAGTACGACGCGAAGCGAGATCCCATCCAAGGTGGCTTCGATGCTACGCCCTCTCCATCGAGAACGGCGGCGGCAACGGCGACACCAAGTGCCTCTACTTCCCCTTCGCCCGGACCAAGCACCACTCACATGGCTCGAGTCGCCGGACAAGCACTCGATCGACAAGTGGGACCACCGAAGGAGCGAGTCACAAGTAACTTCGCGGGCGCCATGGGTCGATCGGGTACTCGCATGGACCTGGCCATGATCAAGCAGGAACAAGGCGAGACCCTCCGCAAGTACATGCGCCGCTTCTTCGACAAGCGCGCTACCGTCGTCGACGTCACTGACAAGGAGGTCATCGACCTCTTCCAAGACGGCCTCTACCACCGCCGCACCTTCGAAGACTTCGGTCGTCGCCGCCCCAGGTCCATCCCCCACCTCAAGGACATGATCACGTCCTGGGCGGATGAAGAAGACAAGGCCAATGCCAAGTACGACACCATCCGTGGCAAGACCAAGCAGAACCAGGGCGGCGGCAGCGGCGGCAATGCAAACCAAGGCGGCCGCAACAACAACAACTACTACTACTACTCGGGTCCCAACCGCAAGCGCAAGCCAGGCAACACCGTCGCGGCTATCCAGCGCCCTGCGAAGGGGAATTCGAAGAAGAACTCCGACGGTTTCAAAGACCTGCTGAAGGAGAAGTGCCCGTGGCATCCAAACGGCAACCACACCACCGAACAGTGCTACCAGCTAAGGCACGCACTCAAGGAGACGCCGGAGCCACCGCACCCTCACGACCAAAAGGGCAAGAAGAAGGACGACGACAACAACGACTTCCAGGAGCCGGACAAGACCGTCAACATCCTCTTCGGCGGATTGCCCAGCAGGCGGGAGCAGAAGGCTACCCGTCGTGAAGTGATGTCCATTGAACCAGCGGTCCCGACCCCTCTCAGGTGGTCGGAGGTACCCATCACCTTCTCTCGCGCGGACCAATGGACCAGCTTCTCCGAACCAGGACGGTTCTCCCTCGTCCTGAAGCCAGTGGTGGCGGGCTCCAAGCTCAACAAGGTGCTCATCGACGGTGGAAGCGGGCTTAACGTCCTTTTCACCAAGACCTTGAAGAAAATGAAGCTCGACATCACCCACATGCTCACCAAGAGCAACACACCCTTCTACGGCATCGTCCCCGGCAACGCGGCTATTCCACTGGGCTCAGTGGTCCTGCCAGTTACCTTCGGGGCGTCTCGGGACAACTACCGTACCGAGTACATCAAGTTCGAGGTCGCGGACTTCGAGACCTCTTACCACGCCATCCTCGGCAGGCCGGCCATCGCCAAGTTCATGGCGGTGCCCCACTACACCTACTTGGTACTCAAAATGCCAAGCCCAGCCGGTGTACTCTCCCTCCAAGGGGACTTGAAGATCTCCCACGACTGCGACACAGAAGCCGTGGAGATCGCCTCTACAAACCAAGTACCCAACGCGATGATGGAGGTCTACACCGCGTCGAAGAAGCTTGCTACAAGTGAACTCGACATCCCAGGGAAGTATGACAGCACCAACAAGCCTCAGCCACCTGAGGAGGTACTCGTCAAAACGGTCGACCTCGGAACAGGCGACCCCAGCAAGACCACCACCATTGGGGCTGGCCTCGACCCCAAATAGGAAGACGCGCTCATCAGCTTTCTTCGGGCTAACCGCGACATCTTCGCGTGGAAGCCAGCGGACATGCCAGGAGTGCCCAGGGAGCTGATTGAGCACTGTCTCAACGTCGATCCTAAGGCCACCCCCAAGCGACAACACCTCCGACGCTTTGCCGACGACAGGCGGGACGCCATCAAGAAGGAACTCGCCAAGCTACTTGCAGCGGCTTCATCGGAGAAGTCTTCCATCCCGAGTGGCTCGCCAACCCCGTCCTCGTCCGCAAGAAGAACTCGAACGAGTGGAGGATGTGCGTCGACTACACCGACCTCAACAAGCACCGCCCCCAAGGACCCCTTCGGGTTGCCGCAGATTGATCAAGTCATCGACTCCACGGCGGGCTGCGACCTGCTCTGCTTCCTCGACTGCTACTCCGGGTACCACCAAATCGCAATCAAGGAGGAAGACCAGGAGAAGACCGCGTTTATCACCCCGTTTGGCGCGTACTGCTACACGACCATGTCATTTGGGTTGAAGAACACCTGCGCTACCTACCAACGAGCTATCCAGACCTGCTTCAAGAGGCAACTCAACAAGAACGTCGAGGCCTACGTGGATGATGTGGTTGTCAAAACCAGGGACTCCAGTACCCTCATCGACGACCTTGAAGAGACCCTCGCATCACTACGCGAGTACCGCTGGAAGCTCAACCCGAACAAGTGCGTCTTCGGCGTCCCTTTGGGCAAACTACTCGGCTTCATCATCAGCCAGCGCGGCATCAAAGCCAACCCCGAGAAGATCTCCGCCATCACCAGCATGAAAGCTCCCACGAGCATCAAAGACGTCCAGAAGCTGACAGGGTGCATGGCGGCGTTGAACAGATTCATCTCGAGGCTAGGAGAACGGGGCCTCCCCTTCTTCAAACTACTCAAGCATCAAGAGAAGTTCGTGTGGACTCCAGAGGCGGATCAAGCCCTTGCCCAACTCAAGGACTTCCTATCAAAGCCACCGATCCTCACGGCTCCTCACAAGGGCGAGCGCCATCGCTCTACCTAGCCGCGACTACTCACGTGGTCGATCGCCATCGTTGTCGAGCGGCAAGAAGATGGCCACGCCTACCCGGTCCAGCGCCCAGTCTACTTCGTCAGCGAGGTTCTATCAGAGTCCAAGGCCCGCTATCAGCCCGTGCAGAAGCTCCTGTGCGCTCTACTCATCACCTCGCGGAAGCTACGACACTACTTCCCGGCGGTACTCGGTCTCCGTCGTCACCGACTACCCGCTCGGCGACATCTGCGGAACCAAGATGCTACCGGAAGAATCTCCAAGTGGGCCGTCGAGCTCGGCGCCCTCACTATCGACTTCGGGCCACGCACGGCCATCAAGTCGCGGGCACTAGTCGACTTCATGGCGGAGTGGCGGGAGAACCGTTGCCTACTCCCACCGTGCGACCGCAGCATTGGGTGATGTACTTCGATGGCTCACTCAACCTCGAGGGCGCAGTGCGGGGGTACTCCCGATCTCTCCAACGGGCGAACAACTCAAGTACGTCCCGCATCTTCTCGGAAGGTCTCAAACAACGAAGCCGAGTACGAAGCCCTCCTACACGGGCTCCGCCTCGCGGCTTCACTGGGAATCAAGAGGCTACTAGTCTACGGCGACTCCGCAGTGGTCATCAACCAAGTCAACAAGTCCTGGGACCGCAACAAGGAGAACATGGACGCCTACTGCCTAGAAGTCCGCAAGCTCGAGAACAAGTTTTATGGTCTCAAGTTCCATCACATCGTTCGCGACAACAACGTTGCAGTAGACGTCCTCTCGAAGCTTGGATCCACCCGCGCTCAAGTGCCAGCGGGTGTCTTCGTCCACGAGCTTCACGCGCCATCCATCCCGGAGCCGGCGCCACCGACCACCTTGTCCCGGCCCCCATCCCCCGGTGGGCGAGGAGGTCATGATGATCGACGTGGACTGGAGGCAACCCTTCATCGACTACCTCAGCGAGCAGAAGGTCCCCTCCGACAAGAACGCGGCCGAGCAACTCGTCCGCCGCGCCAAGTCCTACGTCCTCGTCGGAGATAAGCTTTACAAGCGGGGCGCTTCTTCTGGAGTACTCATGAAGTTCGTTCCTCGCGAAGAAGGCAAGGACATCTTGGAGGAGATCCACAAGGGCGTCTGCGGCAACCACACGTCCTCACGCACATTGGTCAGCAAAGCCTTCCGGCGAGCCTTCTATTGGCCCACAACTCTGGGTGATGCCGAAGAACTCGTCAGAAGGTGCCAAGGATGTCAGTACTTCGCCAAGCAGCAACACGTCCCAGCCTACAAGCTAGTCACCATACCGCCAACCTGGCCTTTCGCTTGCTGGGGGCTCAACATGATTGGGCCACTCCCAACTGCACCAGGTGGATTCAACAGGGTATTGGTGGCTATCGACAAGTTCACCAAGTGGATCGAGGTCAAGCCGGTCACATGCCCCAAGGCTGACAGAGTACTCGACTTCCTGGATGAACTCGTACACCGCTACGGACTACCCCATCGCATCATCACAGACCTGGGCTCCAATTTCAACAACCACCAGTTCTGGGAATATTGCGAGAACAGCGGGATCGACGTCCAATACGTCTCAGTTGCCCATCCACGGGCCAACGGACAAGTCGAGCGCGCCAACGGGATGGTGCTCGACGCTCTCAAGAAGCGGCTACACGACGCTGCGAACTCCAAAGGGGGCAAGTGGATCAAGGAATTACCCAATGCACTCTGGGGGCTACGGACTCAACCATCCAAGCCAACGGGGCAATCCCCCTACTTCCTGGTCTACTGTGACGCCCCAGGTTTTTAATTGCCGTCGTTAACGCTAATGACAGGATTAGCCGGTCAAATAGTCAACCCTAGGTCAACCTGGGCCCTCACCCATGAAAACTCCCTAACACACCCCTAGTGACCCTAGTGAAGAGTTAAAACACTTGTGGGGCCAACCCATGGTCAAAGGGTGGGTCAAACCCCCTTGCCATCCAGTGTCCACAGGTGTCTGCCGGAATTTTTGCCGCGTTCTCCAAAATTCACCTAAACACTTAAAATTCTACCTTTAGGAAAGTTGTAGGTCTTGTTGAGGGACACAACTTTCATGTAGAGTGGCATTGCAAATTTGGAAGGGAAATTTGTGAAAACCCCCTTGCAAGCCAGATTTTACTGTTGCCAGAAACCTGCTGACATTCAAAGTTGGCATTCATTTAGATTCAAATCTGGGAAACAAAACCCTATACAACCTTCGTAAAAGTTGTAGCTGGTACCTAGATCTACAACTTTGATATTCATCACTTGGTTCAGTTCTGTTCAAAATTTTTGAGAAAAACCGTTGTGAACCGGGTATCAGCAACACAGATGAGCCAGAGCGCGTCGCGCCGCGACGTCGCGCGCGCCCGTGCGCCGCCGTCGCCGCCCACCGCCGGCCTTGCTCCGGCGTCCGCGCCCGCGCCTCCCGAGGCCGCGCCCGGCCCAAGGCGCTCCATCCCGAGGTCCCGCGCTCCCGGCTCGCTCCATCCCGAGGCGTCCCGGCGTCCGCGCCGCCGTACGCGCGCGCACACGCCGCGGACCGCCGGTCCGTCGGCGGTGTCGCCGCCGTACGCGCGCGCCTCGAGCCGCCGTAGCACGGCAAGCATCTTGCGCCGTCACCCTTCGTCACCCGGTGCTCGCGCGCCTACTTAACCCCCCCCCCCCCCCCCCTCGCGCCCCTCCGCGCGCCACCGCGTGCTCCTCCCCGCCATGGCCGCCACCGCTCGGTGCTAGCTCCTCCCGCCCGTGCTCATCACCGACCAACCACTCTAATAGCTCCGGTGGGTGCTAGTGAAGCTCCAAGGCCCGCTTGTTGCCCGGCTTCGCGCCTCCTTGCCACTTTTCCCCGCGCCGCCGTGGGTGCCGCCGCCGGCCGCCGCCGCGCGCCCTCGCCGGAGCTCGCCTCGACCCCGCCACCACCGCCAATCAACCCAGGGTGAGGCCAATTGCACCCCCGTGCCGCATGTTGCTCTGGCCGGCCCCACATCGCCGCCGGAGAGCCCTCCCGCCGCCGCCGAGGGCATGGTTGTGAATCCAAGGGCCTAGTTGCAAGGAAACTTAACTTAGTTTTATTGCAGATCAGTCCAAGGTCTTAGAAAATTCCTAGAAATTCACAGAAAAATCAGAAAATTCCCAAACTAATTTTGTAGGTTTCAGGATGTTAAACCCCACCTCTTTGTTGTACACTTATGGCTAGATTCAAAATAGTTTTGGCAGGAAAATTACAAATGTGTTATACTTGGATCTGTCATAATTTGAAATGTATAGTTTCTCTGTAGCCAAGTTTTGGATATGTTGTGTGTTACGATATGACTAGATGCTGTGCCAAAATTTGCACAAAGATATGCAGTAGATTTTGCTAGACAAATTCTTTTCCATTCCTATAGTAACTGCCTAGGTGATGTTTCATGTTAAATATATTCATGTTCTTGAGCCCAACTTGTGCACACTGTCTTGTGATGTCAAAAGGCACATCTTGTGAATTAATCATGAATTTTGGATTAACAGAAATAATTATTCTTGATTTATGCATGTTTTCCTTTGTAAATTAATAAACCAAGTTCAGTAGAGGTTCCATGTGAACATGCTGGTTCTTTAGACTTGCTTAGGACCAGAGAGCATGCACAAGAAAGTTTGAATCATTTTGAGGCTTATTTATTTTTATATGCATTTACTTTGAATCACTAGCTAGCCTTTGTTATTTTCCATAATATTTAATTTCCTAGCATCCAACAATTACATGTGGGTCCAATGGACCAGGATAGGTGCTAGTAGGCTTAAGAAACACTCATGTAGTTTTTGGTAATTTAATTGGTTAATAAATGGCTTAAATGCCCTATTAATATTAAAGGAAAATTTAAGAAAAGAAAATCCTTAAATAAATCTTTTTCCTTTTTGAAAGCATTAATTAATATAAATAAAAGACATTTAATTATCATCACTGATAAGAGGTAATTCATAAATAAAAATATTAATTACACCTTTGTTAGTGAAGATAAAAAGAAATGAAGCTTTCACATGAAATGATAAACTTAATAAAAACCTTTATTCAAATGTGGAATAAAAGAGTAACCCATGTACAACCAATAACCTTCCTAAAAGAGAAACCTTAGGTAGATGCTTGTTAAGGTGAATATGACCAACTAGAGTTGGATAAGACAACAACTATCACATCACCTAAAGTGCATTGCATTCCGTGTAGATCTTCCGGACGGAGATTACTCCCTGGTCCCGGAAACCGAGGAAGGCGGAGCGGAAGGTTCTCTGCAGTACGTGGACGTACTCGACACCGAGGGTGCCCAAGCTAGCATAGCTGACGAAGGCAAGCTCCGGTGCATCTAACCCAGTTTTCAAATTCTTTATTCAATTATCTATGGATGATTGTGCATTTACGTTCAGGAGTTGAATGAAACCCTAGATGCATGATCCCTAGGTACCTTTGTCCTTACTAGTATGCTAGGTCGATAGCTGCTAAGCTATAGGACCGTTACAAGTCGGGTGATGACCTCACTCGCGAGAATAGGTTCCTAGATAGGAATCATACTATATCCTTAAATGGATTGCTCACGTGGTAAGAGCATGGGATCTGGGCTCCGGTCCAGTGGTTGTGTGGGTTAAGTTTTTGAACGTACTAAGCACATGCTGGGAATGGGACCGGTAAGCCTAGTACCATAATGAGGCGGTTAGGGATCCTACCGTTACTACTCTTGGGATTCGCTCTCACGGCTCGCCACCGGTGGTGTATGGTGACTCCGGGTATCTCGCGGGGTATGCCGGATAGCCTGCACCAAAGACTATAAGATTCGATCCCGACCTAAGGATTTATGGGGACGGCCTGGGGAGTTGTCCTCGCAGGGGCAGCCGACCGTGTGTTTGGGTCTACCTTGCAAGGTTTAAATCAATCGATTGTCGGCCTCTCACCATTATCCGAGACTACTTACTCCACTAGTCATGTGATCCCTAATGATGGAAGTTGATGAAGATGATGCTTGATTAATTGTATTGTACAACTTTGTTTGTACTAGTTGGCTAATGTAGTAAAGACTAAACCTACTAGAACTTGTGCTAAAATCTTGAAAGTAAGGACCTACTCTTTGTTTCTTTTTAGCAAAAGCGACCCAAAGAGCCAAAAAGCCTTTCATGGTCTAGATTTGGTGAAGTAGTTATCACCGACGGGTAAGTCTTGCCGAGTATTAGTATACTCGGCCTTGCTATAATGTGTTGATCCAGGTAATGCCTTCGGTGATGTGTGGCCGGTGAGATCCCGCCGGCTGGGAGCTGGAGTGGGTGGAGGACGACTACTGAAGCATCATGGATGGCCTCCCGTGGTGACTTTGCTGCCGCTAGTTAATTTCCGCTGCTTTTCAAAACTCTGAACTATTTCGTCATGACAAAAACTATGGTTTGTAATAAATAAACCCTACGGGGTACGAATTTGGATTTGAATGTTGTTGTATATCTGGACTTGCCTTCGAGTGAGTTTTAATGCATATATTCGATCCTTGTGCTCTCAAGTGATTTACCGGGCGTTAACCCGGCGACTTACGACAGGATGGTACTTTATTATTGCTTAATGACCAAGTGGATCGGTCTTAGGCAATAGTACGGTATTTTCCTGGGCGGGTTGTCACAGTTGGTATCAGAGCCAGGTTGCACCAGAGATTAACTAATAAACCTTAATCACTAATTGTTGAATAAAATATGCCAAGATCTTCTGATTTTCCAAAATACGTTGGTCCGCTAAGGATAAACTAGACCGAGAGGCCCTAGAGGGAATTTTGGGTTCTTTCAGGTGGCTTAAATAACCTATGGTTTATTTTGCTAACTCCCAGCACATTACTTTATGTCAGACTTACTTTCTCGCACAACCATACTAGTTCATCACGTTTTGCCATACGTGGTGGTACCACAGGGAAGTCCTGTGAGGGACTAGTGGGACCTATTCCAATGGGTGCCACGTCGCGTTTGAGTCTCGTCACGTTTTGCCATACGTGATGGTACCACGGGAAAGTCCGTGAGGGATGAGTGAGGCCTATTCCAATGGGCACTCACGTCGCGTCAGAGTCTTAAATAGGACGCTGTCCATGCAGCGGCTTAACGCATGGATACCGTTTCTATAGTGAACGGTAATGTATGTGGACGCTTTCGTGATGTGCTGGCACGAAAGGTTCGTTTTCTGCAGGTACATAACAACGCTTCGTTAGTTGTTAAGCAAGTACCGTATAGCTCTCGACTAGATATTATAGGGAGAGACGAATAAAAGCCTTGCCACCGGCACTAACTTCGATTTTTGGCTTGATTGCCATGTGAGGTCGAATAGGACGTCTTGCATGCATGTTAAAAATCGAAATAACTAAAATGGACCCAAAAATCGGAATTCCATGTGTTCTCTAAGGAAGTTTATGCTAGTGTGTGCTTTTTATAAACTATAATACCTCTCATACCTAGCCGTCATGCTGCCGAAATTTTGTGAAAAATTTGTTTACCATGTGCTAGGTTAATTAAACCAAATTGTTAAAAACAACTGATCCTCAACTAGTTACCTTGTAATAGCAAGTCTCAATCCTAGTTCGTTGGGTTGGTTCACATTTCCCCTAGGCACATCCAAGTTAAGGACCCTTCATCTTGTTCCTTGATCGATGCTCAATCTTAAAAAGCTGAATTAAAGGTATTAAGGTTTCATTTAAAACTTGGGAAATGTCTGAGGTTTCTGGATTTTTGGTTATGAATTTTTATTCACAGCTGCCAGAACTTCACCATTTGACATGCCGTTCTCTTTTGAGATCTGACATGGGTTACCTTTGTGTACAGATGGATTTCCCCGTGTTCCACCAGTTCGACGCTGACGGTACGATCCGTACCAACGGGTTGCACTGGGAGGGCTTTCCGCGCTTGGCATGGGAAGCACTTAGTGCCGCAGGCTACCTTACCCCGCCGACGTACGAGGTGAAGGAGTTTGAGCGCTTTGGTGTTCCCCGCTGCAGGGTGATCGTTACTGTGCTGCCGCACCCAGACCACGCCGACTGGTTTGACCTGAGTTTTATTTACTGGGGATTTATCACGCACGAGTCCGTGGAGTCGCCCGCCCTCGCAGTGTCGACGGACTTTTGTGACCACAACCCTACCGTTGTAGCTTTTTCCCCGTTTGGACTGTTTCCGGCTGTGAGTCCTCACGACCCAGCTTGGTTGGACCGTATAGACCATCTGCGGGAGCTACTGACCCTAGCAGATCCGTTGGATGTTACTCAGACACTTACCCGTTGTCTGAACGTGGTCTTCACACTCCAGGGGCTGCGTTTTAACACCGCAGTGATCATTGCACAGCGCTTGGAGGCATCTAGGCGCGATTGGGAGCGGCTTTCGGCAAAGACACCGGCGCCACCGAACTTCACGCTTACCCGTGTGCAGCGAGGAGAATGACAGGCTGCGTGCTAGGAGGTTCCAGTTGGAGTCGAGAGAGGTGACCGCCTCCAGAGGATCGTGGACCTAGAGGCGGAGAACCATGCACTAGAGGAGGATGCCGACGCACACGAGATAGAGAGGCCGACCCCCGCCGCAGAACATTGCCGAGATGCGGGAGCACGTGCGGGGAGGTCGACGTACGGGTGGCCGCCTTACGGGCTATAGTGGCCTTACGCCCATCGCCCCCGCATGCAGCACACCGGAGGAGCAGCGGGGCCGTGTCCGGTCCGGATCGAGCGAGCCGAGCAGACCACCGCTACCGACTCCCCCGGCTTCGCCTTCGTACAGGTGGTGCTTCGGTGGGCAACTAGGTTGCCGACAAGCGAGGAGCAACAGGATGTCGATCTTACCGAGTTGTCTTTGAGATGTTAGAGTAGTTGGCTTGACAGCACGTCTTCGTGCCAAGCAACTATTGTATCGTGTATTTGTCATGATGTTTCAAAATCGAGTTGTAATGACGTTGAACCTTGTTCTGTCATGTTGTAATAAGAATGCTTAAGCTTGTATGCTTTAAGTGAGTTTCGTTGTCTTTTAAATTGAGTTTTCTCGTGCTGAATACCAGATCCTTGGATAATTCGTTGCGAATGATCACGCTTGTCAAAGATTGCATTGTTTTTCTCCTAAGAACGTTGGTAAAACAAAGCATCTTTACGAACATCACTCGTTGCTAGAAAATAAGTACTCATTCGTATACCACCTTCCTTGGTATTCGGAATAACGACGATCGTTCAGAAGTGATTATGAGCCGCGCAATGGAGTAATCACCGTCCTAACCATATTAAGAGAAACGATTCTATGAATCTTGGTGGCTATAGAATGACGTGCTTGTTGCTGTCCTCATTATTTACTTACTAATGAGATGTGATAATGCATGATCGTGCTTGTCATCATTTGGAAGTAAGCTTTTGGTTATCTCACTAATGACGCTCACTTTTCAGATGGTGGGAACCACGCGCAGCTCTCCCAACGGTTTTGGAGCGAGTGGTAGTGGTGACTTGCCGCCACCCCCGCCCATGAACCCGACGGAGGCCTTCATGGCCACCCAAACTGAGGTGCTGCGCCAGATCCTACAGACGCAGCAGCAGATCGCCCAGCAGATGAACCGAGGGCCGCCACATGGGGCCAACCATGAGGGACCTAACCAGGTCACCACGTATGCCCAGTTCATCGCCATGAAGCCGCCAACTTTCGCGAAAGCAGAAGACCCTCTGGAAGCTGAGGCTTGGGTCAAGGCCATAGAGGCAAAATTCTCTGCCTTTGTGCTGCCTTGCTTCGAGGAGAACAAAGCGAACTTCGCAGCCCTACAACTGCGAGGGGAAGCTTTGATGTGGTGGGACCATTTCAAGTCCATGCAGCGAGGCCACGCCGTGACTTGGGAAGAGTTCAAGCAGGCTTTCAAAAGCCACCACATCCCCAAGGGTCTGATGGACAGGAAGATGAGGGAGCTGCTAGCCCTCCGCCAGGGATCTGACTCCGTGTACCGCTATGCTCAGAAGTTCAATAGCTTATGCCAGTACGATGGGCATCATGTTGATACTGATGCCAAGAAGATGGAGAGGTTCCGCGACGGGCTTGATGGCAAGCTGTATGAGCGCCTAAATCTGCTCGAGCCCGCCAACTTCCATGAGCTCATGAATAAATCTATCTCGCAAGAGGATGCTATGAAGAAAGCCCATGGGGACAACAAGAGGATGTCCGGTTTCACCCCAGGCAGCGGAAGAAACAAGAAGTTTCGCTTTGTGAAGAAGGAAGCTCCAGGCCCATCCCAACAATCTTCAACTGGACGCTGGACGATGAAGCCATTCCAGGGCAAACCTGCCGGGAACTTCCAGTTCCGCCGTGCCCAGCAACAGGCTCCAAAGCCTAATGCACCCCCTCGTGATGTTGGAGATCGTCGTTGCTACAATTGTGGCCAGCCAGGGCACTACATCAATGAGTGTCCTAAGCCCAGGCAGGTCAAGCTCAACCCGCAGAATCAGAGCACGGGAAACAAGCCTGCCACTCCGGCCAAGAAGCCGATGGTGCAAGTGCGCCAGGGCAAGCTGAACTTCACCACCATGAGTGACATTCCCGTAGGAGCTCCAGTACTCACGGGTACATTCTCTATCAATAACACTCCTGTTAAGGTCTTATTTGATTCGGGAGCCACCCATAGTTTCATTAATGAGAGTTTACTAGACAAATTGGGTCTAAGAAGAGTACACACCAAATCTGCTTATAAAATTACCACGCCCGGTGGAGACATTATGTCTCAATTGGTGACCTTCGAAGTTCCTCTGAGACTAGGAAGTAAGGTTATTCGATCTAATCTTATAACCATCAAATTGGGAAGCATGGATGTTATTTTGGGTATGGAATGGATGAATCAACATAAGGTGGTTCTAGATATATCAGATAGGGTCGTAGAGATCAACTCTCCTACGGTCGGGCACACTACCTTGTACCTACCTTTCCGGGACGGTACTGACTCTTGTGCCTATGCGACCATTATTTCCTCCCTTGATGAAATTCCAGTAGTGTGTGAGTACCCGGATGTATTTCCTGACGAGTTGCCTGGTATGCCACCAGACAGAGATGTCGAGTTTGTGATCGAACTCCAGCCCGGTACCGCACCCATTTCCAAAAGACCTTATCGCATGCCACCCAAAGAGTTAGCCGAGCTAAAAACTCAACTCCAAGAATTGTTAGATAAGGGTTACATTCGCCCGAGCTCTTCTCCTTGGGGTTGCCCTGCTCTCTTTGTCAAAAAGAAAGATGGTAGCTTGAGGATGTGCGTAGATTACCGACCGCTCAATGCAGTCACTATCAAAAACAAATACCCACTTCCTCGAACTGATGTTCTGTTTGATCAATTGGCCGGTGCCAAAGTCTTCTCTAAGATCGACCTTCGTTCTGGTTACCACCAAATCAAGATTCGACCATGCGACATTCCTAAAACCGCTTTTTCCACTCGTTATGGTCTTTACGAGTTCTTGGTCATGTCCTTTGGACTCACCAATGCACCTGCCTACTTCATGTACCTCATGAACTCCGTATTCATGACGGAGCTCGATAAGTTTGTCGTGGTCTTTATCGATGATATCCTCATCTATTCTAAGAGCGAGGAAGAACACGCCAAACATCTCCGAGTTGTCCTTCAGCGTTTGCGAGATCATCAGCTTTATGCTAAGTTCTCCAAATGCGAATTCTGGTTGAAAAGTGTCAAATTCTTGGGGCACACCATTTCCCACGATGGCATCTCCGTAGATCCTAGCAAAGTTCAAGAGGTGATGGATTGGAAACCACCCAAATCCGTACATCAAATCCGCAGTTTCCAAGGATTGGCGGGATATTACCATCGATTCATTCCTGACTTTTCTAGAATCGCAAAACCCATGACCGAATTGCTCAAGAAGGGAGTGAAATTCGTGTGGAGTGAAGCATGTGAGAAAGCTTTTCACACCCTCAGACAACATCTAACTTCAGCCCCAGTGCTAGCTCAACCCGATAATTCCAAGCCATTCGAAGTCTTCTGTGACGCATCAGGCACCGGTCTTGGCTGTGTCCTTATGCAAGAGGGCCCAGTCATCGCCTATGCTTCACGGGCCCTTAGACCCCACGAGCTCAACTATCCTACCCATGATCTTGAGTTAGCTGCCGTTGTTCATGCCCTCAAGATATGGAGACATTATCTAATGGGCAATCATTGCAATATCTTCACTGATCACAAGAGCCTCAAATATATCTTCACCCAGTCAGAATTGAATATGAGGCAGACAAGACGGCTTGAGTTGATCAAGGATTATGATTTAGAAGTGCACTATCATCCCGGCAAAGCAAATGTTGTTGCGGATGCTCTTAGCCGCAAGGATCATTGCAACCACCTAGAGTTGGGGCCAGTCAGTGAACCCTTGTGTGAAGAAATGAGAAGGCTCAACCTAGAAGTGGTACCGCAGGGAATTCTTTATGCCTTGACGGCAGAGTCAAGCCTTTATGACGGATTGTCACTGCCCAGCGCAATGATACAGATATTCAAACCATCAGGCAGAAACTAGCAGAAGGAGACCCAAAGTACACTTGTTTCCAGATGGATCATCAGGAGGTGGTCTGGTTTGGAAAACGCCTAGTGGTCCCCGTTGACCCAGAAATCAAGAAAATCATTCTAGATGAAGCTCACAAGTCCAAGTTCTCTATTCATCCCGGTAGTACCAAGATGTACCAAGATCTAAAGCAGAACTTTTGGTGGTCTAATATGAAGGTGGATGTAGCCAAGTATGTAGCCGAGTGCGATACTTGCCACCGGATGAAAGCAAGTCATTTGAAATCGGCAGGAGTACTCCAACCCCTGTCGATACCTATGTGGAAATGGGACGACATTAGTATGGATTTTATTGTGGGTTTACCCCTGACCCCTAGGAAGAAAGATTCTATTTGGGTAATCGTGGATAGACTCACCAAGACCGCTCACTTCATTGCCGTGCACACCTCTTACTCCGTACAACAATATGCAGAGTTGTACGTGGACCATATAGTTCGTCTGCATGGAATCCCAAAGACTATAATCTCTGATAGAGGGACTCAGTTTGTAGCCCGTTTTTGGGAGCAGTTGCATGAGTGTTTGGGAACTCAGCTACTCCGTAGTTCCAGTTATCATCCGCAGACAGATGGTCAGACGGAGAGGATAAATCAGATTCTAGAAGACATGTTGAGAGCAAGCATCTTGCACTTTGACAAGAGTTGGGACAAGTGCTTGTCCTTGGCAGAATTCTCCTACAATAACAGCTATCAGGCCAGCTTGAAAATGGCACCGTTTGATGCTCCATACGGACGCAGATGCCGCACCTCACCGAATTGGTCGAGGCCGGAGAAAGAACACTCTTTGGACCAGAGTTATTTAAAGAGGCCGAAGAGAGGGTGCAAGTGATAAGAGAGAATTTGAAGATGGCCCAGATGAGACAAAAGAGTTACCATGATAAGGGAACCACACCTCGACACTTTGAAGTGGGAGATCATGTGTATTTGAAAGTATCCCCCACTAAAGGTGTGCAAAGGTTCGGAGTTAAGGGAAAGTTAGCCCCGCGCTACATTGGACCCTATGAAGTAATAGAAGTATGTGGACCCGTGGCTTACCGTATCCAACTGCCCGAACGGTTTTTCGCAGTTCACAATGTGCTCCATGTAACTCAGTTGAAGAAGGGAATGCCTGTTCCGGAGAACGAGATCATCACAGAAGCTAATGCTTGGATCGAGCCGGATTTCTCGCTCGTCGAGCATCCTTTGAAGGTAATAGATCAAAAAGAGCGAAAGACCCGGAGGCAAACCGTGCGAATGTACAAGATCCAATGGAGCCATCACACGGAAGAAGAAGCCACGTGGGAGACGGAGGATTATCTTAACACCAAGTATCCGGGCTTCCTCCAATCCCGAAACAGTGAGTCTTTTTCCCATCTCTTCGTTGTCAAGTCGAATCTCGGGACGAGATTCCTTTTAAGGGGGGTAGGCTGTGACGCCCCAGGTTTTTAATTACCGTCGTTAACGCTAATGACAGGATTAGCCGGTCAAATAGTCAACCCTAGGTCAACCTGGGCCCTCACCCATGAAAACTCCCTAACACACCCCTAGTGACCCTAGTGAAGAGTTAAAACACTTGTGGGGCCAACCCATGGTCAAAGGGTGGGTCAAACCCCCTTGCCATCTAGTGTCCACAGGTGTCTGCCGGAATTTTTGCCGCGTTCTCCAAAATTCACCTAAACACTTAAAATTCTACCTTTAGGAAAGTTGTAGGTATTGTTGAGGGACACAACTTTCATGTAGAGTGGCATTGCAAATTTGGAAGGGAAATTTGTGAAAACCCCCTTGCAAGCCGATTTTATGTTGCTTAAACCCGCCGACATTCAAAGTTGGCATTCATTTAGATTCAAATGCGGGAAACAAAACCCTATACGACCTTTGTAAAAGTTGTAGCCGGTACCTAGATCTACAACTTTGATATTCATCACTTGGTTCGGTCCGTTCAAAATTTTTGAGAAAAACCGTTGTGAACCGGTATCAAACAACACGGATGAGCCGGAGCGCGTCGCGCGCGCGACGCCGCGCGCGCGCCGTGCGCCGCCGTCGCCGCCCACCGCCGGCCTTGCTCCGGCGTCCCGCGCCCGCGCCTCCCGAGGCCGCGCCCGGCCCAAGGCGCTCTATCCCGAGGTCCCACGCTCCCGCCCTCGCTCCATCCCGAGGCGTCCCGGCGTCCGCGCCGCCGTACGCGCGCACACGCCGCGGACCGCCGGTCCGTCGGCGGTGTCGCCGCCGTACGCGCGCGCCTCGAGCCGCCGTAGCACGGCAAGCATCTTGCGCCGTCACCCTTCGTCACCCCGTGCTCGCGCGCCTACTTAACCCCCCCCCCCCCTCGCGCCCCTCCGCGCGCCACCGCGTGCTCCTCCCCGCCATGGCCGCCACCGCTCGGTGCTAGCTCCTCCCGCCCGTGCTCATCACCAGCCAACCACTCTAATAGCTCCAGTAGGTGCTAGTGAAGCTCCAAGGCCCGCTTGTTGCCCAGCCCCGCGCCTCCTTGCCACTTTTCCCCGCGCCGCCGTGGGTGCCGCCGCCGGCCGCCGCCGCGCGCCCTCGCCGGAGCTCGCCTCGACCCCGCCACCACCGCCAATCAACCCAGGGTGAGGCCAATTGCACCCCCGTGCCGCATGTTGCTCTGGCCGGCCCCACATCGCCGCCGGAGAGCCCTCCCGCCGCCGCCGAGGGCATGGTTGTGAATCCAAGGGCCTAGTTGCAAGGAAACTTAACTTAGTTTTATTGCAGATCAGTCCAAGGTCTTAGAAAATTCCTAGAAATTCACAGAAAAATCAGAAAATTCCCAAACTAATTTTGTAGGTTTCAGGATGTTAAACCCCACCTCTTTGTTGTACACTTATGGCTAGATTCAAAATAGTTTTGGCAGGAAAATTACAAATGTGTTATACTTGGATCTGTCATAATTTGAAATGTATAGTTTCTCTGTAGCCAAGTTTTGGATATGTTGTGTGTTACGATATGACTAGATGCTGTGCCAAAATTTTCACAAAGATATGCAGTAGATTTTGCTAGACAAATTCTTTTCCATTCCTATAGTAACTGCCTAGGTGATGTTTCATGTTAAATATATTCATGTTCTTGAGCCCAACTTGTGCACACTGTCTTGTGATGTCAAAAGGCACATCTTGTGAATTAATCATGAATTTTGGATTAACGAAATCATTATTCTTGATTTATGCATGTTTTCCTTTGTAAATTAATAAACCAAGTTCAGTAGAGGTTCCATGTGAACATGCTCGGTTCTTTAGACTTGCTTAGGACCGGAGAGCATGCACAAGAAAGTTTGAATCATTTTGAGGCTTATTTATTTTTATATGCATTTACTTTGAATCACTAGCTAGCCTTTGTTATTTTCCATAATATTTAATTTCCTAGCATCCAACAATTACATGTGGGTCCAATGGACCAGGATAGGTGCTAGTAGGCTTAAGAAACACTCATGTAGTTTTTGGTAATTTAATTGGTTAATAAATGGCTTAAATGCCCTATTAATATTAAAGGAAAATTTAAGAAAAGAAAATCCTTAAATAAATCTTTTTCCTTTTTGAAAGCATTAATTAATATAAATAAAAGACATTTAATTATCATCACTGATAAGAGGTAATTCATAAATAAAAATATTAATTACACCTTTGTTAGTGAAGATAAAAAGAAATGAAGCTTTCACATGAAATGATAAACTTAATAAAAACCTTTATTCAAATGTGGAATAAAAGAGTAACCCATGTACAACCAATAACCTTCCTAAAAGAGAAACCTTAGGTAGATGCTTGTTAAGGTGAATATGACCAACTAGAGTTGGATAAGACAACAACTATCACATCACCTAAAGTGCATTGCATTCCGTGTAGATCTTCCGGACGGAGATTACTCCCTGGTCCCGGAAACCGAGGAAGGCGGAGCGGAAGGTTCTCTCGCAAAGACGTGGACGTACTCGACACCGAGGGTGCCCAAGCTAACATAGCTGACGAAGGCAAGCTCCGGTGCATCTAACCCAGTTTTCAAATTCGTTATTCAATTATCTATGGATGATTGTGCATTTACGTTCAGGAGTTGAATGAAACCCTAGATGCATGATCCCTAGGTACCTTTGTCCTTACTAGTATGCTAGGTCGATAGCTGCTAAGCTATAGGACCGTTACAAGTCGGGTGATGACCTCACTCGCGAGAATAGGTTCCTAGATAGGAATCATACTATATCCTTAAATGGATTGCTCACGTGGTAAGAGCATGGGATCTGGGCTCCGGTCCAGTGGTTGTGTGGGTTAAGTTTTTGAACGTACTAAGCACATGCCGGGAATGGGACCGGTAAGCCTAGTACCATAATGAGGCGGTTAGGGATCCTACCGTTACTACTCTTGGGATTCGCTCTCACGGCTCGCCACCGGTGGTGTATGGTGACTCCGGGTATCTCGCGGGGTATGCCGGATAGCCTGCACCAAAGACTATAAGATTCGATCCCGACCTAAGGATTTATGGGGATGGCACGGGGGAGTTGTCCTCGCGAGGGGCACCGACCGTGTGTTTGGGTCTACCTTGCAAGGTTTAAATCAATCGATTGTCGGCCTCTCACCGTTATCCGAGACTACTTACTCCACTAGTCATGTGATCCCTAATGATGGAAGTTGATGAAGATGATGCTTGATTAATTGTATTGTACAACTTTGTTTGTACTAGTTGGCTAATGTAGTAAAGACTAAACCTACTAGAACTTGTGCTAAAATCTTGAAAGTAAGGACCTACTCTTTGTTACTTTTTAGCAAAAGCGACCCAGTAGCCAAAAAGCCTTTCATGGTCTAGATTTGGTGAAGTAGTTATCACCGACGGGTAAGTCTTGCTGAGTATTAGTATACTCAGCCTTGCTATAATGTGTTGATCCAGGTAATGCCTTCAGTGATGTGTGGCCCGGTGAGATCCCGCCCGGCTGGGAGCTGGAGTGGGTGGAGGACGACTACTGAAGCATCATGGATGGCCTCCCGTGGTGACTTTGCTGCCGCTAGTTAATTTCCGCTGCTTTTCAAAACTCTGAACTATTTCGTCATGACAAAAACTATGGTTTGTAATAAATAAACCCTACGGGGTACGAATTTGGATTTGAATGTTGTTGTATATCTGGACTCGCCTTCGAGTGAGTTTTAATGCATATATTCGATCCTTGTGCTCTCAAGTGATTTACCGGGCGTTAACCCGGTGACTTACGACATGATGGTACTTTATTATTGCTTAATGACCAAGTGGATCGGTCTTAGGCAATAGTACGGTATTTTCCTGGGCGGGTTGTCACATCTACGGCTCCGAAGCAATCCTCCCTGCCGACGTCATATGGAACTCGCCAGCAGTGGAGCACTACGACGAAGGCGTCTCAGAAGACAGCAGACGAGTTGACATCGACGACCGGAAGAAGCTCGCCGCGCCGCCCTCGTCCAATCGGGAAGAAGGTACCCGGAGGGTATCCGACGCTACCATGATCGCAACGTCAAGGAACGCTCCTTCAACGTTGGAGATCTTGTCCTCCGCCGTATCCAGAACACGGAAGGACTTCACAAGCTCAGTTCCCCCTGGGAAGGTCCCTTCACCGTGGCAAATGTGACCAGGCCGGGCTCCTACCGCCTCCAAACACTTGAAGGCGAAGATATCAACAACTCGTGGAACGTCGACCAGCTCTGTCGATTCTACGCCTAGTCTACACGACTACTCTAGGGGTTCAAGTCTACACGACTACATCAACACCCCCTGGCCGCAAGCGACCCCCCGGTCCCGGCTCCGCCTCGGACTTCTCCTCTCCAGGCTCCAGCCCGTGCGGCTACCTACGGACCCTGGGCTGCGACAAGCGTCAAGGACTCTAGCAGCGGTCTACTAAGAGACCACACTCCAAGATCCGGCTCGCGCGGCTACCTACGGATCTACGATCCGGCCTACACGGCTACCTACGGATCAACCGCCGTAAGCGGCTACCTCGCTCCGGCCGCTACTCCCGTAAGCGGCCTCCGGGTCCAAGCGACTACTCTGTAACTACGGCCCTGGCCATCCAGGTGTACTTCTTCAGTAATAAAGTTTGATCGTTCATCAACTTCTTTACTGCCTACTCCCTACAACAGGACCACTACCGCCGAGTACTACTACTTGCATCCACTCCACGATGGGGGCTCCGCACTCTGAGATCGCGACTACGAGTACTCATTGCTGGAAAATCTCTTTCATTGATACTTAAACAATTCATTACAATTGTTTTCCTGTACAACCATGGCTACTAGCTACCTATTACAGGACTACTGGAGGTTCAGCTTCTCAGCTACCTTCTCCGCGATGGGAGCCATCTGTTCCAGCAGCTCTGCATACTGCTCATCCGTGCAGTTGGCGGCCACCCCGCCGGCGACTACCTCCACTGGGGCCTTCGGGAAGTACGACTTCATGAAGGCCAAGACTTGTCTTGGGATCAACCTCGCCATGTGCTTCACGTAGGCGGCCAGCCGGCTCGGAGCTTCCTTGAGGCGATCCACCAGAGGAGCAATCTTGGGGCCGCCCGGGTGTGGCACCAGGAGTCTTGCGATCGGCAGTGCGGCTTCTTCCAACTCCTTCAACTGGGCCCGCAATGCCTCGCAGTCTTTGTTCAACTTCTGCAAGGATTTGTAGTAGTTGACGAGATCTCGGTCAGAAGCAATCCGAAGCTCCATATGCTTCTCGCACTCGAAGGCGAGTTCTTTGTAGTCGAGCTTGAGTACCTGGCGGGCTTCTTGCTCCCGGTAGAAGAGATTCTTCATGCTCGTCTCCGAGGACTTCAGCTGCTCCACCTGGCCCTCAAGCTCTGCAACACAGCAACGCAACAGCGGGTCAGAGGCTTCTCGACCTCCAACAAGTACCCGACCAGTTCAGCGGCGTACCTTTGTTCTTGTTGCGGAGGCCCTTATTCTTTCGCACCAAGTCGTCGCCCTTCGCCTGCAACTCTTGGACGTCGTTGTGGTACTTGGCAAAGGCGGCGTCAAGCTTTGACTGCATGGCAGCCGCGTGCTTCTGCGACTTCACAAGTTGCTCTTCTAGTGCCTCGGCACGGAGCACCGCGTCGCCATAGCCCTGCAGCAGGTTCGACTTGTCGCGGGACCGCTCCGCAACGTCCTGCACAAGACAACTCAAGTCACAAAGAGTACTCAACGACAAGGGATTGGCTACTCAAAGGCTACGGCTACTTACCTTCATCCACTGCTCGGCTTGACGGATCGCCTCCAGATGCTTGGCCACCGTCGCCGGCTCGATGAGATCGTCCGCGAGCAGCTCTATTCCACCACGACTACTTGCGGCGGCCTCCGTCATCGGCGCAGAGCGGATGGGCTCTGCGTCCTGGATCTCGGGGGAGTGGATAGCCACCTCCAGAGCAACCTCTGGCGACGTGGTGACCGCCTCTCCCCCGTCGGACTTCTCGACGACCTCCTCCATGGGCTCGGGGGCTCCTTCCGTAGCCTCCGGGGCCTCTGGTGTCAACCTCTGCATCGGCACCCCTGCGCGGGATGTCACCACCTTCGCTGCCGCGCCCGTCAAAGAGACGACAAGTGCATCGGTGCCTACGACTACTCCTCAAAGAGCCTTATAGCTTCAAGAAGGGTACTCACCTTCGACTACGGCGGCCTCCGCAACGGCGCCTCGGCAGCCGGTGGCTCAGTCGCGGCTTTGGTAGCGGGAGCGGCGTCCTCGGCGGGCGGCGCATCCCCTTCCGCCACCACTGAAGAGGGCTCATCTCCCTCCCAGGACAAATCCGTGGATTTCTTGCAGAAACATTCACAGATGGTCGTCAGTCAACATCGACTACTGTAACAAGTACTACTCAGAAGGATACAATACTTACAAGTTCGACCGGAAAATTGTCACGGCCGGAGCACCGAGGATGCTGGCGATATCGACCAGTCCACCCTCGGCGGGCGCCTCCTCCTGCGCCCCTGCGGCTACCGCCTCCTCCACAGCAGCGGCGGCCGGCGCAGGTGCTCCCCGCGCTCCTGAGGCCACCACCTCTTCAACGGCGGCGGCCACGGGTCTCGTGCTCCCTTGTGGAGCTGGGGGCCGGCGCTCCGCCCCGCGCCAAGATCTCTTCAACGGGGGGGGCTGGACTACGACTTCCAGCTGGCTCCCCCACTGTGTCCCACACGCCTTCGTCGCCCTCTTCGACGGGCTCCGTTGGCGGCACCTCCTGCATACAAGGAAGACTACTCGTCAGCAAACGTACTCGTACGACGGGTACTCGACTACTCTGTTCAAGACAACTTACCTCCTGAGGCGTGGTCTCTGAGACCTTCAGCTTCTTCGTCACCCGCTTCCTGGCGGGGTTGCGCGGCTTCCGTGGCGGCGCAGCCAGGCTAGCCTCCAAGCTAGTCGGAGGGTCTTGTACCAAAGGAACATGAGGCAAGCCCGGGCGGCTAAACCTCGATCGCAGCTGGAAGCGGTCCTGCAACGTCTCCTCGTCTTCATCGTCGTCGTCGGAGGTATCCTCCACTACGACGGTATCGTCTCCTTCACCAACTTCTCGCCGCTCCTTCACCTTCTCCTCCATTGGGATCTCGATTCCGCTCGGAGGTGGCTGCGGCTCGGAAATGAACTTCTTCACGTCATCCTGCACAAGACACAAGACGTCAGCAACTCTACACCAGGAAATGACTACTCGACTAGGGGAGTACGACTACTCATCTCCTTGGGCGGGCGCGCGGCGGAGTATTCTTGGACAGGGCACGCCGTGTACGGCGGCATATCTTTGAAGATCCGCGACAACCTCTCGATGATGTCGCTGTCGTCCAGTTCGCCCCCCGGCATCCGCGACGTGTCGTCATCGCCGGTGTACTTGAAGCCTAGGGTGTCTCGAGCCATCAATGGCTGCACCCTCCGCTTCATGAAACTGAAGGCCACGTGCTCGGCCCTTAGTCCCACTTCCCTGAGCACCTTAATGCGTGCCAGCAGCTCGGGAAGTTGGATCCCTTCTTGCATGGTGGGCTCCGTGTTCCACCATTCTCGGTGCCTGGGCTGCCGTCCGCTCGGCTTCGGCAGGCCGGGGTGGTGGTTCGTGATGTAGAACCACCTGGTCTTCCAATCTGTGTTGGAGTCGACAAGCTTGTACGCCAGATATTGCTCCGCGGCGTCCTCCCTCAACTGGATGCCGGCTCCTCCGACTACTCTTGGATTGGTGGCACTTGGCTGCGGCTTGACGCGGAAGAACTTCCGGAAAAGCACCCAATGTGGCTTGATCCCGAGGAAGGCTTCGCAGAAGTGCACGAAGACCGCGGTGTGGAAGACGCCGTTGGGGTTCAGGTTCAGGTACTCGATCCCGTAGTACCCGAGCATCCCCTTGAAGAAATCGCTGGCCGGGAGCGCAAGTCCGCGCTCCACGAACCGCGCAAACATTGGGATCTCGTCTTCGGCCTTCTCCATCGGATATGGATCTCCAGCGGCGGATCTCCACATGTCGACTTCCTTCTCCCTGATGAACCCACTGTTCAGGAGGGTCAGCAGATCCTCCGTCTTCACTTTGGACTTCTTCCACTCGCGGCTTGGATCAGCCCGCGGTGGAGACATGGGCGGCGCTGCTCCGGTGGCAGCCGCGGCGGCCTCTTCGCGGCCCCTCTTCTTCCCGGCGGCCTTCGACGTCTTGGACGGTGACGGCTTCATCCTCCAAGTGCAGGGCGTCTTCACTCGCATCCGCTCGGGGGCTACCCTAAAAGCTTTGGGTGGCGGCGCACTTGAATCTACTACGGTGGCGCAAGCGCCGGGAGTGGATTTGCTTCGTATGCAAACGGAATAGCTGCCGGCTCGAATGGGTGAAAAACCCTAAGGGTTTTGGCTTCTATTTATAAGTCAAAACAAAGACCGCAACGGGCGGCCGGATAAGTCCACGTGCGGCCGACTCGGCCGGCCGCGCGTGACCCTTCGTATTCTACTAGTCGACGCGCCTCACCTCGGGGGCTCGGCTACTTCTACTCGACTACCTGGGAAGCGGCTAGTCTCAAGAGCATCTCAGGACACATTCTTCAAGATGACCCTTCAATTCGAGAGGAAGTACTCGACTCAAGGCTCGGGGGCTCCGTGCCACGTGTCCTTCGGTTTTTTCTCTCCGGATTCTTTGGGATTTTCTTGCCAAAACTTCAGATGGACCCTCAGCCAGAGCCCGCGGCTCAACCTAAGGCTCGGGGGCTACTACATATGGAGTGCGATTTTGCAATCGCACCTCCATATCAGCTCCGACTTCAAGACAAGACAGGCAGTTTTTGAAGACCTTCGAAGGCAGTGCTCGAGGACGCTTGGGACTACTCGAGAAGACTTCAAGATTGCTCAAACATCAGCTGGAGTACATTCCAGCCTCAGGATGCTTCGACTACTCTTGAGGACTTTTGACTTGTAGCACTCAGGGACGCTTGAGGACTATTCGTCAAGGCGTCAAGACTACTTGAAGCTATCCTTCTCGACTACAAAGTACTCGGGGGCTTGTCGTATGGACCTCCCTGGGCCCACTACCTCGGTGGGTACCAGGACCGACTACTCGGTGGGCCCCTGGGACTACCCGGCTTGCGCTACACGGCACCTGAAGGCGTGGAGCACAAGGACTACACAGGAGTAGTACTCAGTTAGGGAGCTGTACATGTTCCGCACTGTATAGAGGACTCCTAGACGTACTCGACTAGTACTCTCTCCCTACTTTGACTTGTAACCCTGTCTCCCGGACTATATAAGGCGAGACAGGGACCGATCCCTAGCATCCAATCTCCTCTCATACAACTCACGACGCACTATTGCACCATCTTGTAATCGTGCCCTATCAATCCAGAGCTACGCAGCATACAGGATGTAGGGTATTATGCACCTCGCGGCCCGAACCTGTCTAAATTGTGTGCCACGTGTCTCTTCCTTCGAGTTACCGATCTCGGCGAGTCACATTCATCTACTTCGGGTACTCCCCTTAGTAGGTTGCCGGTCTAAAACACCGACAGTATGTAGGTCATTTTCTTTCACTGTTGTTTCTGAAATTTGAATGCTAAGTCCTTATATTGTGGGACGGAAGGAGTAAAACATAATTCCAGCAAGCGGAAACTGAAAAACTAGATCGGTGAAAAATGAAAAAAAACATGCATTGCACTTCCCACAGGCAGTGTCGGCTTTGCAGAAGGGAAGGCCACACGAACTATTTTACCAATTCCCACATATTACAGCCATGGTTGAGGATCTCATATGCCTACAGGCTGGTAACTCCAGGGAACAGCCCAGGCAAAGATTGACGATCCCAGTGGGTGCCCCCTCCACCAGGTTGGACCAAGGTGAACTCTGACGCCTCCTTCCATGCCTCTACGGCAACTGGCGCTTCAGGGGCTGCGTTCCGCGATGCAGATGGAAGGTTGCTTGCAGCAGCAGCAAAACGCTATAGCCATTTGGCGGATGCTCTGACAGGGGAGTTCCTTGCTGCTCGTGATGGGATTGCTTTGGCGGCACAACGTGGTTTTGATAGGGTTGTGATGGAAAGTGACAACCTTGTGTTGGTGAACATGTTACAATCTGGTATTGGCGACGGTAGTGTGTTTTATGGTCTCTGGGAAGAGATCAAGAGCTTAGCAGGTCTTTTGCTTCTTTAGAATTTTCGTTTGTTCACAGGGAAGGCAACGGGGCAGCACATGTGTGTGCAAGCTTGCCTTCATTGCTAAAACCTGATCTTGCCTGGTTAGACTTGTTCCCGTCGCGTCTTGAGGAAGCGACGACGAAAGACTGTAATCCTGCTGTGATTTAATAAAGCTCTTGTGATCTGCTAAAAAAACGTGAAGCCTACAAAAAGGAAAATCATAACAGTATTCAACCACTAAAGAATGGTGCAATTCAATCCCAAACACGTCAGGAGCAATGAGCAGATATATTCGACTTGGGAGTCATTCAGGTTTCACTTCAGTTATACGACATGTGCCTCAAATTGCAACATCATCTTTAGCAACTACTATATGGCAGCAGCTGCATCTAAGTTGTGTGCACGCTACTACAGATTGGAGGCTGAGGGCACAGTTGTGTCGTTGCGTCGTTGCCTCATAAGAACCGAGCTTTTACATTCTGCTGCTGCCTTTGGCCTCGGAGGTGGTTCTCCAGGCCAAACTGGCATCCTCCTTGCTCACAGGCGGGCGGCGGGCGTAGGGCAGTCGGGCGAAAGCCTTCTCCGGTGTCGGTGGACATGATGGCGGCGTTCTTGGAGCGTTGTTCACCCTGCTGGGGGCATCATGGTGAGGCGCTACGATCTCGTTGCGAGGGGCTCACAGGGTGAAAACCCCGTCCTTCTGGACGTGCGACATCGGCGCCTTGGCGTCGTACCCTTCTTGAAGGTGTCGTGTCTGGAGCCCCGTCACTAGTGGTGGTGGAGTTGGCCGGTGGTGTTGCTGGAAGTGCGTTGGTCCGTGTTGCTGTTGGGGTGCTGAGGGCCCATGGGTTCTGGAAGACTTGAGTTGCTGAGCTCAGTGCGGCGGTGTTTCTCCGTGACGGCGGGGGTGGAGGAGATGCTCTTTTCGCGGCGTTTGTTACCTGTGTCTTTGGCAGAGAGTGGCGGTGGGTGAGGCGAGGCCCCCACGCAGAGAGGTCAAGACCAGTGGGCGTCCCTTGTGCTGTGGTGGAGTGTGTGTTGAAGCTTCTTTGGATCGGAGGGATCGACGGCCGGGTTTGTGCAGCTTGTGGACGACAGTCCCATGATGGAGGGGCTTTGTGGGTTGTTGGTTCCTGCAGCGAGTTGCGCCTTGGCGTGGCACAACGTCGGTGACGACGGCGCAGGTGTCGGCGGCTTGCTTTGGTCTTCTCTCCCATGTGGTCGTAGCTGGTGGCGTGTTGTGTTGGGTGCGTTTGTTTTTGTTCTTGGGCTTGTTCGTGTGGTGGTGTGTGCTTCGGCCCGTTCTGTACCAATGCCGTTTCTTCTTAAATGACATAGCAGTGCTCCTGCTTTAATAAAAAAAGGCCAAACTCAGATGCACCACGAGTCTTGCAGATGCTACAATTCCATCTTGTTGCGTGTCTTTGGTTCTTGTAAATAGGCTGAGGCAACTTAGCTTCCTGCAGCCATCTCTTCCCTCCAATTTGCTTGCTTTCCCACCATAAGGCTTCTGCATTCTCTTGGTGCATCCTGCCATTCAGATGGTTATTTAGCTCTGACTCGCATGAACACCTAACTTGGCATATGCTGCAACTCCATGTTGGATTGTGCTGCAGACGAGGGTAAGACTCTTCTGTTACTATCCTCTTCAGCCTAGTAGTTTGTTTTGTCCATTCCATGTCTGCTAGAGTTGACTGGTGCAAGGGGCCAGCACAATGCTCCATGAAAGGAAATTCACTGTATATTTTTTTTGAAACCAACAGGGGGAGAGAGGTTCCCCACCATTTTCATTTCAAATGCTCAATCCCTAGCTAGTTGCCAGGGCTCAAGCCAAACGTATTACTCCCTCCGTCCTGTTATATTAGGACCTGAGGGCTTAAAAAATTTTCCAAGAATATAAGGTCTTGAGAGTGGGTCCCACAGGTCACAATCTCCATCAGCCAGCACATGACCCACCCACCCCCGCAGCCGCAGGGAAAAAATCTCCATCGACCCCAACAGCACGACCCATTCCACCCCGCACGACCCTCCCGCCGCTCCCCAGAAAAATCCCCAATCTCAAACCCCAGCGCCGGCGATTCCCTACAGCTCCTCCTTCCGCAGCGGGCACCGCTCCCCACCACCTCCCTCCCTCCCCCATGGCTAGTACCTCGAGCGAATCGGAGACGAGTGAAGCCAAGCACCGACACCTGCGAGTTGAGCGCCACAGGCGGCAGCTTTTCGAGCAGCGCCGGAGCTTCGAAGAATCCAGGCGGCGGCTGCGGGCTGCACGGCGACCGGGGGGAGGTTATCAGGCGGCGATGCGTCGTGCGGTGGCGTTCTTGGGGCCGTACCGTGGCAGCGATGCGGAGATGTCGTTCGCGCTAGATCTGAAACCGACAGCGCCGACAGTTGCAGCAGGCTCCGCGACGGGAGGATCTGTGGGGGAAGGCGCGGCAGCGGCTGGACTTGCGGCACACTCAGGTGCGGCGGCCTCGGCGGCTTCGTGCCTCGGGCCGGGAGGCGTGGCCGTGGCAACCGCGGAAGGCACCGCGGCGGGAGTTGCTTCACGCGTAGGTGTGGCGGCGTTGCCATGCCGTGCTGCACCCGCGGTGGCTCTGACTTCTACGGTGTTGATGGGAGGCGTAGCAAAGGCGTTCCCTGGACGTGCTGGTGCCCTATCGTCGCCACCTGCATCATTGGTGATGGGAAACACGACAGCGTTCGTGGAACATGCTGCTGCTACGTCGACTGCAGGAGTCATTGTTGATGAAGACATCCTCGCTGTGCACGATGCCATGAAGTTCCATCTTGGTGGCCGCAGCTGGTAATCGTCTGCATCTATCCTTCGTGGCCATATGTTGACATCTTTTGTGTGATGCTATGTGTAGAATGGATGATGGTAGTCCAAGTAGGAAGGATAGTAGAATGTGGTAGTCAATTGGATGATGCTTTTGTGTCTCATATTGACATGCTTCTGTGAATGTCATGTTAACTCATCTGTACATGCTTTAAGATGATGTTATGTTCAATGTTATGACTGTTTTAATTTTCAATCCTTGCAAATGCATGATGGAATGCTTTATACTCCCTCAGCTCCAAATAATACACCATTTTCGATATACACTCAAAATGACTTATAATTTGGAATCGAGGAAGCACATTTACACATAGTCAGTGCTAATATAACAAGTCTAACTTAATTCATGGGAAGGTCCTTCATCACAGTTTAGTTGTTTGCAAAATATGGTGTCATATACATCCAAACGAGTTGTGCAGCCACTTCGATACACTTAGGCTGCAACATACAACATCAATACAACAAAAGTCATAGTCCCTGATCCACATCTATACAACAAAAGTCATAGTCCCCGGTCCACATCAATACCTACAGCAAAAGACACATCCTTCCCTCGTCATGGAGCAGCAAGTTGTTGTAGGACAGCATGGTACAGATCTTGATCCACACTAAGGCTATTGGGAAACATTCCTGCACCCTCTAACCCATCTTTATTCATATGGGGGATCTTATAACCATTTCCTCCTCCATTTTTCATTACTTCTATCATGCAACTTTGTAGAGTCAGGAAGACATTTCTAATTTTGGATTCATCATAATTAGTGAACTCTCTTTGCACATTCTGAATTAATTCATCCATGTTCTTGGACGATGTAAGGTAGGTCTTGGATTGTAAGGCTGCGAAGAAACCTAGGTCTAGAACATTGAGATCCGATGAGTTTGCTGGTTGGTTAAAGATGCGAATGTCTAGCCCTGTTTGGCGGACTGCATGACAAAATGCTTCATCATTTGGTTCTATGTGCGTGCGTGCGTTATCTTGTTGGATCCAGATTGCCTCTCCTCTAGCTTCCCGAGGCCACTTTGCAACAATAGCCGGAAGAACCTTTGTGATAAGGTAACTTCTACTAACATCCCTTGTCACAGTGATTGGTTTTGTGATTGGAGTACCCTTCTTTCTATATTTGCTCTCCCTTTTTGCTGGTTCCTGGAACATGGGACAACATAATTACATTGTCAAACTTAGTCAAACACAAAGAAAAACATATGCATTGATGATTAGAAGTACACCTGTCTCACAAAGGGCCATATGCCTATTTTGCCATCAAAGTAGCATTTCCCATGAGCATCATATCGTGGCTCAGTGATAGCACATAAGAGCATACATTTAGGAATAGAATTCTTGTTATGAATTGTTCTCAATGGATCGTCTTCCTCGGGCAGCATGTAAAACTTTTTTGCTTTTTTTTTGTGGTGTTGAACCATTTCTCGTCTGAGTGAATAATATTTTTCATAGGAATGAAATGCAATGTGCCACCATCTATCATACATACAGAATGTTGCAGTCGTGCCTTCTTGTTGTCATCTCTCAAATATGGTTTAAGAGTGTTAGAGTGTCGACGTATCATGCCTTGTTTGAAACATCGGTGTAGGGTGGACTTTTTCACACCTAGTTCATGAGCAAGAGCCCTAAGAGTTGTCCTTTTATTTAGAGGTATTGTTCGAAGCATAGACATATCAATGGCAACCTTCTTGCGACCAAAATTTTTTTTCTTTTGCATGATACATCGACTGGTTCACCTGCAGCAATGCACTCCTTTGCTCTCCTCCATATAGATGACACATAACGCCTATTAACATTAAACAAATTGGCTACTATTGTGCTGGTCCTCCTTTTCAATTTTCCATTCAGCAGAGAAGTAAAGCTTCATAAATTTCTTGTCTTTCGTTGTCCGACAAATTCTTCCTTCTAATCACCATGTTTGCATGTTGAGTTTGGCTGCCTGTGAGAATATTTTCATTTCAAAGTCATTACTTGATTATTGCTGAAACTAATTTTTGTGATGTTGTTTTAACCTTGTTCAACATGTTCATCACTGGACCCATCGAGGACCTCTTCCTCGAAGGCATAGTTCAGATCAAAGGTGCCTGTTTGATGGGCGGCATTGAATGCAGCAGCTACATGGAGGATTCAAAGAAAGTTTAGAGGTAAAACATTTACATCAAGCCTCAAATGCTAAAGTTGTTGAAACTGAAAAATTAGATTCACTGCATGTACCTTGATTTACATGATCACTGGACTGTTGGAGCTCCTCTTCGGTGAACGTGACATGAAAGTCACCAAAGATACACATTGGCGTCTCCATCTACATGGTGGCAGCAAAAAAACAAATGTAAGATACAAACATGTATGGCATGAATCTGGTGCAAAACTACTCTTAACCTTCCATGTACTGTACCTGCCTCCTCTTCCTCCAAATCAAAGTTTAAATCAAAGATTGATGCTGTTGTAGGTGCAATGAACCCATCCACTTCACCTACCGTGCATGGAAGAGTGAGAAAATTGAGGTAAACCACATAACCCAAGTGTATGCATGCATGCTGGTATGAAAAGAAGGTGCTCCAGCAAATTTTCTAACCTGATTTGTTTGTTGCCATGCTGGTGTCAAAAGAAGGTGCTCCAACGGAGGTGGGTGGTCCTGGACATGAGGGAAACCTCCAAAAGGATCATCTTCTTCAGCTTCAGGTGGTGGAATGTTGAGATCCAAAGCCATGGAGTCCCGGAGTCCCTAGAGGTGTGGAGTTTTTGTGGTGCTTTTGCATGTTGGCCAACATATGGCTTTTAACCGTGATGATGGATGTCCGTTGTGTTTAAATTTGCCGCCCGCTTGTGTGGCGGGTGTGAAAATTTGGTACCGGTGAAATTTGCGAGTGAAAAGTGGCGGGTGAAAAGTTGTTGGTACTGTACTGGTGAAAAGTTGGTGGTTGTGGTGAAAAGTTGGATTGCCTGTGGTTGTGGTGAAAAGCTTGACTGCATGCTCTTTTTTTATTGCTTCACATCTTAATGCTTTTCACAAACTCAGGGGTACATGCGTCATTTTCTCCTACCACTAGTTGTTGCATTTGAATGCTTCAGGTCCTAATATAGTGGGACGGAGGGAGTACATGATAGCAGGGTTACAGCTGCGAATATACTCACACCAGCCACGAATGTTGTCTACAAGACGGCGAGGCAATCTATGTCGCTAGGTGTTGCTTTTGTGCGGGGCAGGAGTCCATCCAACATTTGTTTTTTGTTTGTCCCATGGCTAGACTAATGTGGGGAATTGTTTGTTTCACTTTTGGGATTAAGAAACCAATTGACGTAGGGCATCTTTTTGTCCTAAGCTTAGAAGTTTTTCGAAGAAGCAAAGGAACCTTGTGCTGGTTGGGATGGCGGCTTTTTGCTGGGCCTTATGGATCAATAGGAATGACCTGGTGTTTCATAAGTCACAATTTAAATCTATTTTGCAGGTGATGTTTAGAGGAACCTACTGGATTAAGTGCTGGGCCATCTTGTCTAAGGAGGATGGCATGGTTATTTTGAAGAAAGGTTGCCGGTTGTTGGAGACTATGGCGTTGGAGATCTTCCATAAGTCTGGTTGGAACACTCGAAGGCGTATCGGCATTTAGTTTCGGGTGTTTTTGATTTCATGTTTGCCATGTATCCCGTACCTTGTTTAGGATGTATCTGTGTTGGTTTGTTGCTGCGCCATAGGGCGGTTGGTTGGGTGTATACCTTTCTGGTGCAGCTTTGTTGCTGTGACGTTGTATGATGGCTGCAGACAATTCCTGTAATTGTCGAGGCCGGAACATTGTTCCATTATCTAAAAATGTCGCCAAATCAGAAGGTCATCGCAGACCTTTGCCAAAAGCACACGGCAGCAGAAATTTTCTTGGCGGAAGACATGTCCATTGCGTGCATCCCATATTCACTGTACAAATTCACACGGCAGAGAGCACAACTCCAATTCCCAAATGAGTTTTCATGCCCTGCAACTGAAGTTTCAGCAGTGCATTTCCTCTTCACCCCAGAGAATGTCTTTTTAGGCGGCCTTGCCTGCTTTAATACGATCGATCAGTTAGTTTGCAGTATCAGCACAGGAAATGGCAGAACAAAAATTGTTACCGTTTCCATCGGGAAAAAAAACAGGGGTTACTGTGTGACATAGGTTAGTAAATACACATTTACGACCAATTCTCGTTACTAGACTAGATGATAAAGATTCTCAGTAAACTTTCAGCGCCATACACATTGAAATCAAATTGAATCTGTCTCGTCTCATTTTTATTACTAACTGTTGTAATCAAAAGCCTGACAGCATTTATAACAGGGAAGGAAAACAAGCAGCATCCTTGTTAGGTAAACATTCTAAAGAAAAGGCCCATAAAGTTCAGTGCTGTCCTAGAAGAACCATTGGATCTGAAAACTTACTATGCTTAGAACCTTGAGGTTTAACCATAAAAAAGCAAAACATCCTTAAAACATAGTGCAGTACCAGTATCACCTCATTAATTTGTTTTTATCCATACGCATTGATGCAACCCCATGTTTAACAAAATACCAAAACATCGGATATTGCTAGACTGCTAGTCCATAACACTAGTTACATTTGATGTTTCTTGTTAAGGACGCTAATTGGTAGCACATATAAATACGTACAAGGAAACAATGCACTGACTTTAGTGTACTTAAAAGCCCAGAACCAAAGATCAATTATAGTGCTGAAACCAGGGGCGAAATCATCATGTTGCATATGATTCATATATTCAGCTTAAAGCAGTTTCAGTACTTTGAGATCCAAGATCATCATGTTGCATATGATTCATATATGTCAGCTTAAAGCAGTTTCAGTACTTTGAGATCCAAGAAACTAATAAATGACAGTCATGCTTAGAATGTAGTTATAAGATTGGTGGATCAAAAATTTTCTGCAGAACATGTACATTGTTGCACAAACAGTCAACTGGATTCAACAGCACAAGGCTTCACAGTTTGTTACATAAGCTGACATGGCTAGTACTAACCACTAGAAACACAGTTATATTTGGCAAAAACAACTGACTTTCAGTTAGAGATAACATATCTGACTTTAAAGGAGGACACATTTTGTAGCAATGTAACAAGTGGATGCCAAGCTGGAAACTTATCTTCAACATGGCAGCATTTCCAGATTTTTTAAATACATTTGAAATAAAAACAGAGGGAATTGTAGCACAGAATAAGATCGAGCAGGTAAGATGCCTCACCCAGCAGATGGAGGATGACTCCTCGTTGCCTGCCGACCTGTCATGTTACTGAGACTGAGACCGATGCCATCCACTGAGCCGATCCTTAACAGGCCGTCTGGACATCACCACTCCGGGTGCCCCCATGGCCTCTCCTAAACGAAGTTCTGGTGAGAGGAGCATGTGGGGACGGCGCCGATCTGCTTGCCGCGCAGGGGATAAGCCATGGTGGGGAACAACATGCTCGCACCGGACCTTGGTCTCGGAGTTGCGGCGCTCGGTCGTACTGGTGATGATCTCCTCGCGAATCCTCTCCTTCAGGAGCTCCCGGCGGAGCGCGTCCACCGCCCCCCGCGCTGCATCAAAAAAGCCCCCCGCCATTAGCTCACGGCATTGCGCCCAGATAGTGCGTTACTGATCACCAAATCTCAAACCAACCAGGCATCATATCTTCCCAATACCCTATTGATTGAACAATGAACAATTGTGCCAGGAGTAGGAGCTCAATTGCCCAAATTGAACCGACAAAACAATGAAATCCACCCATTTCGTAGACTCTTAAGACAGTAGAACCGCACAAAGAGGAATTGCAACTATGCGGATTCCGGAGAACACAGAGGGAACGACGGTGAATAACTAGATGTCTCACCGTGCGAAGATGCGCCGAGGAGGCTGCGGTGTCTGTCCGCGCGGGCCGCGGCGGCGGATTGGTCGGCGGGTTCCATGGATTGGTCGGGGGACAGGGTACCGAATTCTGCTGCCGCAAAATTGACGATGCCTGGTTGACGATGGTGGGGTCATTGGCGGAGCTACCAATATGGTGAGTCCTGGCATCCGCCATATCTACCGCTGGTAAAGACTCCAGTCCCTCCCCCTCCCATCAACATACCTGTCATTGGCCATCTGCGACTTTGTGCGTCCCAGGAAGAAGAATCACATTACTAGGTTGTGCTGGGCTTTTTTCTTTATCCGTTTGTGCCTTTGCCTTATGGACCATCAAATGGACTGGCCACTTGAGAAGATGGATCAACGTACAAATCAAAAAAACAGATGAGCGGACGACCGCTGATCATAGTTCTAAATAACCCTGCTACTACTTTTTTTTTTGAGCGTTGATGCTACCCTATTGACAATTGTTCTACTATGGCCGCTAAGAAAGCTTTAGCTTCACTAAACAACACTATTTGGCTTAGCCGCGAATTTTTGTTTATCACCGCTAATCTTATTTATAGCTTGTGTAGATTAAGGATGCTTTATTTTCTTAGTACCAGAGAGGCTCAAAAGCCTATTATTTACTTAAAAAAATTATGATACACTGGTAGAGAGTGAGACTTTGGTTCGGGCCTTTAGTCCCGGTTCAACTTTGGAGCCGGGACTAAAGGTCTTTCGTCTATGTGGCCGAAATGCTGGTTGGAGACACCCTCTTTAGTCCCGGTTGGTATAACCAACCGTGACAAAAGGGCTGGCTCCCAACGTCACTTTCCCGCAATGATTGACGCGGGCTTTTGGCACCGGGTGGAATTACCAACCGAGACTCAAGGGTACCCTTTAGTCTCGGTTGGTAATTCCACCCGGTACCCTTTAGTCTCGGTTGGTAACTCCACCCGAGACTAAAAGTCGATGCCCTATAAATCTAGCTCATTCTTCCTCTTTCTCTTGCCCGAGCCATTCTTCACAAAGAGCTCAAGCTCCTCCTCCATGGCGCCTCAACCTTAGAGAGGTGCTGCTGAATTTTTTCTTCATGTATTTGTGAAGATTTCTCTCCTCTAAAGTGTTGCCGAGGTTTGATTCTTCTTCCTCTCATCATTTGTTGTGATTAATTGTTTTTATATATTTTAGAGATGGAGAAAATAGAAATCTTAAATCCTAGGGGAGGAGCTAATGAGAGATGAGGTTATTTATAATAGTAAAAATTCTAACATAATTAATAATTTTAAGTGGTAGCCATGCATAGATGTTCTCCTATAAGCCCGAACATGCATCACCTTCGTACTTTTTTTTCTTAGGTCCGTATTTCTATGAATCATTGATTGAAATTTCTCATATTTTTACTAAACCGCTAAATAAAATAGCTTCCGCCATAGCCCGCTGTAGCTTATTATAGCTTTTGGAAAAGGTCGCCCCTAAATAAGTTAGCCCGTTATTTAAAACATTGCCACTGATTGATCCTCGCGCGACTATTCCTATTCGCCTGGCATCGTCCCTGCTTTCTGGTAATGCAGTGCCACTGCCCCGCCTCTGAGGCGCGCTTGTGTCACTGTGATGGCGGTAGATGGAGAGGGAGACCATACTGCAAACCAGTCTATTTTAGATGCTAGTGGAGTTAGAAAAATTTGAAAAGTGAGAGAAAGTTCATTTGTAGAAGTTGGGAAAAAAAATTAAAGTGAGAGAAAGTTCATTTTTTTACTAATACAAATTAGTAGTAATTAGTTTGCCATAACTGCGCTACTGTTAGGAACCAGTCATAACCAGTCATACCAAGTACTAGGCATATTGATTATTCCCCAGTTAGGCCTCCTCCAACAATGATACCTTATCCCGCACAAAACATCCTCATTTTATTTAAAAATAAACAATTTAACACTTAAAGTATAACCTAAATCCAAATAACCTTCTAAAATAATAAAAGATCTAATTAGCCCCTGATTTCGAACTAGTTGAAAACACACCTTTTCTTTTAATGTATTCAAATTCGATTTTGCAACGGCTATTTCCGAAGCTGCACCGGGAGGAACAAACATTCGCCTAGAAGCCGTTGCTTGCGCTCCCCATCTTTGCTTCCTCCGGGCCCCCTCCCTCCAAGCTCTGGCGAGCTCGTGCTCGCCGCAACCGGCAGGTAGGGGAACACCCGCCCCGGTCGTCTATGTTTAGCTCTAGTTCATAAGTAATATTAGCTCATAGTAGTACTTGCCAAAATGGCTTTCTCCACTCCTCTTCGTCGCCACCGTCGCCGGAGTCTTCGTCGTCGGGTTCCTCGACGTCCCCTCCGCCACTGTCTCCATCGGAGCTAAGGTAAGTGGCAATAAAATAAATCCTCACCTGCCTTCCGCAGATCCCCTTCCCCCTTCCCTTTCGCCTTCCCTCATCGCCACATCGGGGATCTGCCTTGCCACCCCGACACCACTGCCGTCCGCATCCGCCATCCTCACCCCCCAGATCTACCTCTCCACCCACTTCTGCGTCTCCTCCGACTTGGATCCCCTACTCCTCTTGCACCACACCATCGATCTGAGCTTAACCGCCCCGAGCACCCCCCTCCTCCATCTGCCTCCACCCATATCCCTAATCCTAAAGCAGCAAGGTCTCCTTCGGCTTCCTGTCTCCTCAAGCTTATTCGACATCAACTGGGCAGCGAGCCACCCACAGGCTCTGAAGACGACGACCTTCTACACGCTGACACCAGTTTCAACCTCATCTTTGGGACATCGACGATGCATCACCTCAACGGCGTCTTCAACCACTTCAGGCCTATGCTTGCCGAGGTCCTTCCGCACCAATGCAACCATGCGTCCGTGACGCCTTTGCTGCAGCTCACCGGCGATCTCCATCTGTCGGTGCTCCAAGATCTAATTCTAGGGACTGTTTTGTAAATGACTCCTTTTCAAGGGCCTAGTTGTACGTTTGCTGCTTTAATATATATATATATAAGTGGTAATTGTAAAAAAATAGATTTGATATTTTAGCAAACTAGTAAAGTGCACGTGCGACACGCACGTGTTGAAAAATTTTATGTTATTGAAAAATTATTAACAATCATATTAAGATCAAACAAATAAAAAACTCATAAAACATTTCGTGTGTTACAATAATAATTGATACCTAAATTGGTCCTGAAAACTTATTTTGTACTTACATAGAAGTGACTACTATACTAAACTTATAATTGCTGGATAGACGATGAAAACAAAGTTGAGTGCAAAAACTTCTCATTTTTTCAAAAGAATTAAATGCTTTTATCACATTGGGAATTTATACCATGCAGCAAGATACATAGTAAACCCTCTCTATATTTGATTCGTAACAAACATACAAATCTTGAACCACACCATTCTCCACAAGGCCTGATTTCTCAAAGTAAAAGCAAAAAAAAACTGAAAGTGTATCATGAAATCTCAAAGCATGATATCCATATTCATTTACGAGAATCCATTTAGAATACCTTTGTAATCATTCCTTCACTCAGTGCTACCAAATATTGTGAAATCATCACATGTGCAACAGGCAAGATAAGTTTAGCAAATTATTAAAAAATGAACCGAACAAAGAGGCAACAATCCCAATGTTGACCCATAATATGTTGAAGTTACTATATATATTATTTCTCTGTCATGTAACTGTTTGGAAGGCAAAGACTGAACCTATTACAACATTAGCAAGGGCATAGCGCCATGAAACATACATCTGGGTCCCATCATCAATTGTCATTGCCCATATACCACACCATGAAGCCATGTGGACGGTCGTCTTCCAAGTGGCCAAATCTTCCAAGTGGTCAAATTGCTATAGCTACATCCATTCAAGGTAGTGGCCGCACTTTCCTCTTCCAGTCTTCAGTTAATCACAGCTCCTCTGTCTTGACCCCTCCATCCATCGGAACATTGCAGTGTTGATGAAAGGCATTAGAATAAATAAGATTGTATGTTTGTCTTCAGTATAGTGTTCAACATTTCCTACATGCACTTTGTTGCTACTTAGATATTGTGTTGTTGGTACTATTATTTTTTAAACAAATTTAATATTCATATATGTTTAAATCGTACATGTAAGATATTTACAATGTCACAATCATTCCAATTAGGTGATTTTAAAAGATCACTGGACATTGCTCTCATCTACAGAGGAGGAACCACCTAGGATTTCTTAATTTGAGTGTGTGGTTCCAAACATTAAACATGAATTGCACGACTGCTTGAAACTAATCAATAGATCTATCTATTGTGGTCATAATCATCACCTATGTTTTATATGTAACAAGAATTAAAACAAATGCAAATTCTCTCTCCTACAAAAAAGAACTAGAGAAAGTCTACCACCTGTTAAAATAGTTTATGATCTCAACAATCTTTACCCCTATAACACAAATGAATGCTTGAGCTAAAGTGTCAGCACTCAAGCCAATCATTTAAGCACGCTTTATCCTTGTAATCTATGAGTGTCAAAGTTCCTTCTATTTTATTCTATTAGGCATTTTAACAACACAGATCCTATGCAGTGACGATAGGTACACATGCAGAAATCAAACTCAGTATATTTCGCACTCTCCCTATTTTATTCTATTAGGCATTTTAACAAAACAGATCCTATGCAGTGGTGATATGTACACATGTAAAAATCAAACTCTCAAGCTTCAAATTAAGAAATTCTTGATTTTACCTTTCAAACTATAAACCCTGGCTCCATTAGATTTGGCTGGCTGCAGATGCACCATAAGGCAAGATTAACCGAGTGATGTCACCAATAGGTGTGCAAGGACATGGCAGACCCATATGCCAGTGCCTCCTATGCCCACTGCGGAATCAAAGGATGCTTAAGCCTACCAGCTGTATGATGGCCAACCCTGTGAGGTCTATGATGCTCCTCTGCACCTTGATGATGGCCTCACCCTGCTGTGATGACAGTCGTAAGCCATTGCCATCACATACAGGAAAACTGTGACCTTCTCCTTCAGATTCTACACCGCCACCTTTATCTTTTGATTTTGGAGCCTCTTTCATCAATCTATCAACCAAAAACCTCCAAAAAAATCATCCATTTGATGAATAACACATTATTAATATAATAGGTAGCTGACATTCTAGAATTTCAGGTGAAAATTGAAATTAATGGCAACATATCTGAAAATATATAAGAGGACTTGCCTCATGGAAAACAATTGGTTAGCAACTTAACATCCTGGTACTGTTTGACATAACACTTAATTTAGCATGAATAAAAGCATCATAAGGGTGAATCACATCTTGGCAAATTTTGATTTCACAATGGACAATAAATTAATATGTAGACATCAATATTAAGAAGAGATATATTGGAAGGCAACAACTTGTTAGCTTATCCTCTCATCACTGCAAAGGTAATGCTATATATGCAAGTGTGAAGTGTATGATCGTTTTGTACAAATCTTTTGCTTCTGAATGAAGAGTATACATGGGGACAAGCAAAATGCACTCATTTCAACTTTACCAATGCCCACAGTCCAAATGTACTTTCCGCAACCGATATCTCTTTTGTTGGAAAGAAGGGAGAAAGCAGTTGCAGATTAGAAAATTGAAATCAATCCAAAATTCTGAATAGCACGATTCAGTTTATTAGCAGGCTCGTACAGTCGTACCCATATACCAAATAATTTGGGAATCATAGCTATGGACGATGGAAGGACGCAACTCACCAGGCACGAAGAAGAAGGAAGTTGTTGATGTCGAGCAGCAGGTTGTTGTACAGCTGCAAGCCCTGGTCGGTTGCCATCTGTCACACCCTGAAATTTCCAATTTCAGGATGTGAATAGAAAGAATAATTAAATAACGATTTTCTCATAATTTTAAAATTTTTGCCAACATTTATTTTCTTTACAGGGAATATAGTATATTTTTTTTCTCGAATACGCAGGAGAGCTGCGTATCATTGTTAAGAAGAAAGAAAATTGGTCCCTTACAAAACACCGCCACCTCACTCCGGACCGGGCCGTGAGGGGCTGAATAGTACAATAGGATTTAAACTTATAAAATACACACTTAGGAGGGACCTGACCCTAACACGCCAAACTGTGAGAGCTTGGCGTCTCCCCTGGACCTATAGCCTGCAGTGAATGAGCACCAGCAAGGTGCCACAATTTCCTCTCAAGACTGAAATTTTGTAAGATGTGCCGGATGCTAGGCGGGCTCCTTCAAACACGCGAGGCGTTGCGATGTTTCCAAAGGATCCAAGCACCCAAAATGATCAAAGAATTAAGCCCTTTCCTCTTTATCTTGTCAGCGCGTTTCCTTGCTCTTCTCCACCAGTCCGCAAACACCTCATCACTTTGATTTGGAGCACAGGTTTGCAGCCCTACTGAAGCCAAAATCTTGTACCAAAACTCCCGGGTGAACACACAGCCGACAAGAACATGTTGGATGTCCTCATCAGCCTGGTCACAAAACATGCAGTTATCCGGGTGTGGTAGGCCTCTTTTTGCCAATCTATCCGCCGTCCAAAGCATTTATTCGGATGGCAAGCCACGAAACACCTTACACTTAGCAGGTGCCCACGACTTCCATAGTCGTCTCCATGGCTCGAAGGTTATTGCCCCATTGAAGAAAGCTTGATAAGCAGATTTCGTGGAGAAAGAGCCCGAAGCTTCCCAGCGCCAAGAGTGTTGGTCGTTGTCGTCTGACAGATTAACTTCTAGAAGAGCATCCCATAGCTGAAAATACTCGTATAATCCGACCAAAGAGAGCCCTGCCTGAATATCCCTCGGCCATCTCCTTTCCAGAAAAGCTTCAGCCACTGTCCGGTGTTTTCTAGTCTTGATAGGAACAACTGCGACCACGGCCGGTGCTAGGTCCATCAAGCTACACCCGAACAACCATTTATCAGTCCAAAATAAGGTACTTGTTCCCTGACCAACCTGTGATACAATGGAAATATCAAATAGAGCCACTGCATTTGAGTGTACTGGAATATCCAATCCCTTCCATGGTCTGTTCGAATCAGTTTTTGGAACCAGAGCCACCGAATTTGTAAAGCCCAACTCATTATTTCCAAATTCAAAATTCCAAGCCCTCCCAGATGGAGAGGACGCTGCACCTTTTCCCAAGACACAAGACAAGATCCACCATTTACCTGGTTCCGACCCTTCCACAGAAAAGCTCGACGGAGTTTATTAATCGCTTTGATGAACCATTTTGGAACTTTGATAGCAATCAACGCATAGATGGGAATAGCCGATAAGACAAAGCGAACCCAAGCAGTCCTCCCTGCCATATTCATGAGGGAAGCCTGCCATCCAGGAAGTTTGTTACCAATTTTGTCAATCCATACCATGAGCTCAGCCTTCTTTAAGTGTCGATCTGAAATCGGAAGGCCCAAATACGTGCAAGGGAACTCGGCTGTAGTACACGGAAGAGTTTGGTCAACCAGTTCCATTTGGCTATCTTCGCATCGGATCGGGATAACACAACTCTTCTGCAAATTAGTATAAAGTCCTGATGCCTCGCCAAAGTGACCAAGAATTTCCATCGTGAGATTCATTTCGTCTTGTACGGGCCGTATAAATAGAGCCACATCATCGGCGTAAAGGGAGATCCGATGTGTTTGATGTCGACGAGATAGAGGTTGTAACAGCCCCAAATCCCCAGCCTTCTTAAATAGACTGTTAAGCACATCCATGACTAAGATGAACAACATCGGGGAGAGTGGGTCCCCTTGACGAAGGCCTCGCTGATGTCGTATCTCCTCTCCGGGCTGTCCATTCACCAAAATGCGAGTTGAAGCCGTGCGCAAGAGATTCCCCACCAATGTTCTCCAAAGTGGCCCAAACCCCAAATGCTCCAACACTTCCATCAAAAACGACCAAGAGACCGAATCGAAGGCCTTTGAGATGTCCAATTTCAAGAAGAGGCTAGATACCTTTTGCCTGTGTAGGAGCTTAATTGTTTGCTGCACCAAAACATAATTATCATGAATGCATCGACCTCGAATGAACGCACTCTGGTTTGTAGATATCATCGAGTCAAGTCGAGGTGCTAATCTGTTAGCAAGGATCTTTGCCACCATAGTATAGAGAAAATATCTGTTTGATTTTCTAAATTAAATAAAAGTTATGTGCGTTGCATTCATGCCGATGCATCTAGTGGTTCTTGAGTGCAAAAGGTTTCAAAAATGCGTGTAGGAGCTGTCCAAACTCTCCCGAGAATTTTCCGAATTTTTCTGGAATTTATTCTCATTTTCCTTGAGCTATTTCTATTTATTAGAAGGCTCTAAAATCTTTTTCATGAGCACCAAATGCTTTATTTGGATTTTTCATGTCATAATCTACCTCTAGGATTTTTCCTGAATTTTTTGTGATTTTCTGAATATTTTTGGTGCCTTGCAAACATTTACTAGACTTACTGTAATTGTTTTTGCACTAGAAATGATTTCAGAAAAAAAAAGAAACCTAACCTTCCGGGCTGGGCCGAGCCCGTGGGCTCGACCCGCCCGCGCCCGCCGCTCCGGCCCACCCGCGAGCCGGGCCGGCCCATCGGTCGGCCGGAGGCCGAACGGAGCCGGGCGCCGCCGCCGCCGCCGGTCTTGGCCTAGGCGTGCGCGCCCGGCCCCCGTGCCCCGCGCCCTATAAAGGGCGGCGCGCGCCGCCCTAGCACGCCCCCCCGCTGCGCTGCGGTCGCCGCCGCCGCCGCCGGAAGCCGCCCGCCCCACCGAGCCGCCGCCGCCGGGGGTCGCAAGGGTGCCGCCGGACCGCTCGTCGATTCGCCGATTGGAGCATCCCCGGGGCGAACCGACCCCCACCGAGAGCATCCACGCGCCGAGCCCCCGCCCGTTCCGCCGCTTCCCGCCGCCGGGAACCCACCGGAGCGCCGCCGCCCATTGGGTGCCCGAGCCAGCCGCCATGGATGCCACCGCCGGCCACCTCTTCGTCCTCCTTTGTCCAAGGTGAAGGCTCCATCCCGTTCCCCTTGAGCTCCTCTTCGCTTTCCCTTACTCACTTGAGCCCATAGCCGCTCCAGGTCGCCGGCGCCGCCACCCACCGGAGCGCCACCGCCCCCCTGTCCATGCTCTGCTCGAGGTCCAGAGGAAGGAGAAGGAGTTTTTGCACATGACCCCCTGAGTAACCTGTAATCTTGTTTCGTTTTTATGTATCTTGTAGATCTTGCATATAACCCCTAGAACTTTCCGGATCTTCACACCCAATCCAACCCAAGCCTTTTTCAGATCTAATCTCGAGCTTTATCAGTTCGCAAGCACTATTTAATGTGTCTTACAAGTCTCTTTGCTAGCCCCTAAAATCTATAGATAATCGCGTATAGGTCCTTTCAATCTTGTTTTATGTATAAATCTTTTGTTTTAGCTCCGATTCCATCCGTTCAAGTTGCGTTAGGTCCATAATAATGTAAAGCACGTGTTAGTGGAGTGTTTTCACCATGTTTTGTTTTCTGAAAATAAAATTTTTATTAATTTTGATTAATGTCTATTTGCACATGCCTTTTATAAATAAAAGCAATATAGGTCTATATATCGTTTTTCATAAGAAAATTTAATTGGATTAATGTTTCTATCACATGTTTTTGTACATAAAAGTTAATTAGATCTTTATCTCGGTTTTCGTAAACCAAATGTTAATTTGCTTAATAGTTAATTAATCTTTTCTAATTAAAACTTGATTAGGCTTTTACATCGGCTTTTATAATAAATATTAATTTGATTAATGCCAATACCATAATGTTTTTAGTAATAATGTGATCTACTCGAATTACAAAGTTTCGTTTAGATTGTTCATATAGTTTAGTTTTTCTAAATTAAATGTTTAATCGGTTTAATCAATATATGAATCTTTATTAATAAAACTTGACTAGTTCTTTACACCGTTTCATAAATAAAGTTTAATATTGCATTAATGTCAACAAAGGGTATTTTATTTCTAAAATATCCTTTACATTTGTTTTGTTAATTAAAATGAACCTAGCTCATAGCCTTGCTCTCTCATATATGTAAAACGTTCGTTAGACGTTCTTTTCTCAGCTCAGTCTCAGTGTGATCTTTCCGGTTCTTGCTCAATCTTTCATAACCATCTCTTTTAATCTAACCAAGCCTTTCCCTTCTAAGCACACTTTGTGTTCTTTAGTGATCCATCTAATCGATCCTATCCTTTAGTGCGTTCTTTTAAAGTTTTCTTTTGATCGGTGCTTTGTTCTTAGTATATGCTTGTTTGTTTGCTTTGTGTATGTTTGTGCCCGATGATTGATGCGCTTAGAGTGAACGTCGTTCGAGAAGCTTTGAAGAGCAAGAGGTTGAAGATATTCTGAGCAACGACATTACTTTGGTTAAAGGCAAGTGTGTTCTTGATCTTTGTCCCAATAACTATGATTAATCACTTTGCATTGCTTTGCATTAATATTGATGGGTCCTATTAAGGCTTAACCTAGTCTTTGATTGTCATTCCTTGTTAACCTGGGTTTACATTTATGTTGGATAGCTATGCTTAGTTGCTATACCTGGGTTATGGTGGTTTTAATGAACAATAATGATGAATCATGCTATACCTTTATGTTATATCTTTGTTTGCTTAATACAAGACCATATGCTTAATCGGAACATGGAGAACCACCCAGGAAAACCGTACAACCACAAGCACATGGCTCTGCCTTGGCTGAATAACTAGAGACTTTGGTGTTGTAGCAACCTTACCTGAAAGGGACAAATGGGGAGGCGTTGACGGTGTATAGACTCGCTCTAGTAGGGAGTTGGGCTTTGCTAAGACACGGTACCTACTAGGGGACTTTATGCCCCGCTTCGTCCTGAAACCTAGTGGGTTGTTGCGCATTGGAGGATCTTCGTAAAGGCCTCATAGCGTCCCTATGCAATCACACCTCGGTAGTGTGGTATGATGCTTGGCCAGCATCGCATGGTTGGGTTCAAAGTTCCTAGAACTTTTACGCGACTTGTGGGTAAAGATGTACAACCTCTGCAGAGTGTAAAACTGACTAGTTAGCCGTGCTCACGGTCAAGAGCGGCCTGGACCCTCACATGATAACTGAACTTAAAGATGAACTTAAATCGCGCTCTCTGGTTATGCTTGCCATGTGCTTATGGCGTACCTCTTACCTTTCTGTTTAATGTGGGTTGGTATACACTTATACTTTATTAGTAATCAGGTGCTAATAAAACTTGACCAACTAAAATTGCTTAAATGCTTATAGCCCAGTCCACTATAAAGCCTTTGCATTCATGCCTTTCCCCACACTTGCTGAGTACGACAAGTGCTCACCCTTGCTATAAACATTGTTGCTCAGAGAGAGGAAGCTACTTCGAAGTCTTGTGAAGAAGTTGCTGGTGCTAGGCGTACGCAACCCCCAGTCGATTGCTTGTGATGTTTGGAGCCTTCGTTTCCAGGATTAAGCGTAAATCTCTGATAATCTTTCTTTTTCTTACGTGATACTGTTTCTGTATTCACTTATATGTCACTATATGCATGAAACTTGATCCTGGCATGCATATAGGTTTGCACTTGGTTTTCTTCGGAAAGTCGGGTGTGACACCATCATGCCTCCTCCACGGCCAGCGAGCAAACCGCTGAGAAGCAGGACCTAGCATAACTAGAGCCCTGATTCATTGCCGTCACCATCGCACCTCCTCCACATCACGCCATGACCCCAGCACCGCGGTAGTCCCCGTACCCGTGCGCATGCTTTTGGAGTTCGACACCCATCCGGAGGTCCCCGAAGGGCTGGGCCGGACGCCGGCCTCCCCCACGATGGGCGCATCCGGCGGCGTCGTGGAGGTGTCGTTGGCATGGGTGTGGACGGGGGCTCCTAGGCCGGAGGCAAGGGGGAGGATGTGTTGGACGGAGGCGGTGGCGTGATGGGTAGCGCCGGTGGTAGGATCTGCACACAGGAGCACAAATATTAGATTCATTTCTGATTTATCTTTCGAAATCACTGCATGAACTCTCACATATATGGTTCTGTAATGAACAAATAAACATATTAGTCCTATAACATGTCCCACCAAAGCACAAAACAATGAACAATCTCCATTGCAAGGAAAGAATCCCAAAAGTGCCATATTGACCGGGGCATCATTGGACTAAACCTATTTGACCATTGGAAAATAGACATGAATTTTAAAGTTTTAATATTAGAACAAGATCTAAAACTAACACTTACCAGAGTACGCATGTAACCGAGTGTGGTAGGATAATAGGATTAGGGTAATCAGATTAGTTCAGCCACTTTTGAGGTATGGGATATATAGAGTTCCATAAAGCAAATGCAGGTTTTGAAGAACTTAACAGGCAAAAAAGAGGCGTATAGAGGAGTAGGAGAAATAGACCTCCAGAAGGGAGCTGCGAATTAGATCCTCGACGTCCTCCTCATCCTTCCCCATGGCCCGCGGTGCCCCAGATGGAGCGCGGGGGCACGGTGGTCGTCGCCACCCTCAACGTCGGTGCAGGACTTCGAGGTGAGCGGTGCGAGCGTTGAGAAGACCTCCTTTTGCGGTGGCTCCTGCTGTTACGCTGCTCTGTCCAGGTACTCGAGCGTCGTTAACACATTGCCGGTGTTGAGCTATTGGAGTGTGCAAATCGAAAAAATTGGTGACGGGAAGATTACCTCTGCGGGATGTCGGTGACTGCGGCCATCGAAGAGGGTAGAACACGGGCGATCGTAGTGTGTAGCGGGGCGACGACTCAGAGAGCCCCGAAGAGGCGCGACAGGGCGTCGAAGGCATCGGTCTAGCAGCGGCCTGGTGCTCCTGCTGCCCGCGAGGCGTAGGGGGTGTCTCCCGTGATTGGTTCGGGGATGACAGCAGGGTCGGTGGTCGACGAGGCAGGCAGAGATCGGCGGTCCGCGGGGCGGCCGGAGATCTGGGCGGCTGCGGCTAGGGAAGGAGGCAACGCGCAATCGGTGAGGCGGTGTAGTGCAAAGGGCAGGTGGCGGCGCGGTGCGGATTGAAGGCGAGGGAGGCAGAGTCAGGGACAAAATTGGAATGTCAAGGGGTGAGTGGAAGGCACGGCCGGTGGGCGGGCGAACGCGCGGGGGAAAGGGGCGGACGCGCGGAGGCAGATTCACGCGAGCGGATGAAAGTAGGAACGGATTTTTGTCTCCACTTCATTTAGGAGTAGAGATAATTAGGCTCGTTAGATTCGTCTCGAAAATTAGGGTAGGGGATGTGGAATGGGTTTTATCATTAATCTACATTTCATACTCCGAATTAGTGGAAAAAGATTGATGTGACGGTTAGTTAGTGAATATTAGGTGAATATTTAGGCAAATTTACCTCACTTTTTTCTATTCACCTATCACATCGAGTTATATCTTCTCTCACATCATACTGTCTAATGCGATAACTTTTTTATGTTCCAGCACTATTCATACACGCAATTTGCCGAACTAAATGGACTAGACGATATTGATTCCAAAAAAACTAGACACGGTTTTGGTCTTACACCACCCAGTGCTATCAATTTGACAAGCTATGTAACAAGCCATACAGGGGTACCAAACTATCTGTTCCGTAGCTGGAAAATTAAGTCTCTTGCCACGTAAAAGCACGGCAAAATTCATCAAGAGACTTTATGTCTTTATCTACGATAAACTACCGTGTAGGACATGCAAAAAATGCAGGGTCCAGTGGCCCGCCAGCACATACATCCACGCGTATTATATTAGTCATGAAAAAGTTAAATTCATATAGCTTAGGTGTTCCATACTTTTATTATTAGAAGTGTTTATCGGTCGTCCATGTAAACAGAGGGCTTCCTTATATGAATTTTCAACCATTGGATGAAAAATATATGGATCATATCAACTTCCCTTCCTCTCACTTGCGGGACGCACTACTGGAAAAATAGGCATTTGTACCGGTCGATAACCCTCATTCGTACCGGGTATCCAACCGGTACAAACCATCCAGGAACAAATGAGGGATCACATTTGTACCGGGTGGGATACCCGATACAAATGTTATTTCCGTCAACTCCGTCCATTGCCGTTCTCCTTCCTTCCTTTTTTTTCTTCTTTCTGTTTTCTTTTCTTTTCTTTTCTCATATCATCTCATCTCATCTCATTCATTCATTCATTCACAACACAAATCACTACACAAATAGGATGTACAATCACAAATTCATCCACATCTCACTCATCTCATCTCATTCACAACACAAATAGGATTTACAATCACGAATTCACAAGAAACACAATAGCTCGCAACATCAAGAAACAACATCAAAACCGCCACTGCCACAAGCCAAAATCGATAAAATTTCTCACCCTTTTTCTCCTCGCGCCAGCAGGGGCCTTCTCCGATCGTGCCCGCTCACGCCGCAGGCCGCACCCCGCGTCGCGCTCGGGCCCGCCCGCTGGCGCCTCTCCCGCCGGGAGGCCCCTCCAGGCCGGCCTGATCCAAATCCCTGGAGGAAGAAGAGAGAGAGAGGTGAGAATCGGAAGAGATAAGAATGAGGGAAGTAGGAAGAAGGCACAGAGAGTAAATAGGAAGGGAGACATGAACCGTGGGACTTAGAAAAATCGAGAGTCAGGGGTGCATATACATTATTACTGGGTGAAGCAATAATCCGGTATAAATGCCCCACATTTGTACCGGGTGGTGGCTCCGCCTGGTACAAATGTTAGCTATTTGTACCGGGTGGGTTGGAGATGACCTCGACGCGCCTCTGTGAGGGGGCATTTGTACCGGGTAGTGGCTCCACCCAGTACAAATCAAAAAACAAAGCAGGACAAATGCCCGATTCTCTAGTAGTGACCCTACTCCCCACTCCCTGCGCCGACTGCCCTAGAGGTTCTCTCGCTGCCACCTCCTTTCCCCCCTCCTCCGTCGAGTTAGCTAGCGGTGAGCAACAGCCCCCCGGCAACATAGAACTCCTAACCCGAACCCCCTAACATTGCCGGAGTTCACTAGAGTTGGAGAATAAAAAAGATGAAGGTGCAGATGGAGATGAAGAAAAATTTGTGTGAGGAGTTTCAAATAACATGTATATGGATGATCTATAGCTTTTCCGTTATTTTTTATTGCGAGAACACACTTTTTTGTTTACAACAAATCATCTCCTCTCGAAGTGGATGATCTGCTCGCCTGCAAGATCGTTGTCAAGCTTTGGTAACCCAGAAAATTCCTAAAACTGACCACTGTTGACCAGGTAGTGTTGGAAATGAAGGTCAGTGTTCCGTGTAGAATAGGGTAGAAAACTCTCCAGAGAATTCATCCGGTGATATGATGTTGAACCACCGATAATGTTTAGTAACTAGTATTATTGTAGCTTCACTAGCTAGCTGCGAGCGAGCCCTTCAATACGTCATCGATCATATGCTGTTCACTTGACTAGCTATGCCGATACGCCTCGCCAAAGGCTACGTTTCCACTCGGCGATATCCTTTCTCCGCTGATGCTGGTACTAGACCATACTTTTACAAAATTATGTTTCTAATTTCGTACATAATAAAATGAATGTATTTAGAAAAATTAAAATGATAAGTAATTTGGTACGGAGGGAGTAGTATACTATGATGACAATTAGAAAATAGAGATCACATTTCTGACAACTACGTTGCTTGGTCCCTCACCGTCGACTCGAAGTCGTCGTCCTGGCCTAAGTCATCCTTCTGCAGCCTATTTAAAAGTTGTCCCAGCCTGTTCGTTTGGCTGTTGGCTGATGGCTCTAGTCTTTGGTTTGTTCACGAGAAAATCTTCTTGGTACAGTTCTTTGGTGGCTGGTTTGTTACGAGAAAAAATCTTCTTGCTGGTGGTGATAAAGCCAAACGAACAGGGCGCTAGCTCCTGCAATATCATACCTCATAATAAGCACTAAGCACCTTCTTCACTTAATAGTCACCACTAGTTTGAAAGTTGAAACCATGTTTCGCTGCCATCCTCTTCCCAGCTACCTCCTCCTTGTCATCGTCATCCTCGGTACCAGCGGGCGTGGAGCAAGCCTGTGCCGCCAAGATCAAAGTGCTGCCCTGCTACGCCTCAAAGCCAGCTTCTGCTTCAACACCACGTCTCCAACTTGCTTGTGGTTTTCATCTGATGAAGAAACAATTCTTTCGTCGTGGAAGGTACATACAGACTGTTGCAACTGGGAACGTGTAACATGTGACAGCACGTCGGGCTATGTCACTGCCCTCGACCTGTCATTCCTCTGCATCTCGGGTAATCTCAGCCCATCAGACATCTTTAAACTTACCTCGCTTCGCTCCCTTGACCTTGCTTTCAACGATTTTTATGCAAGTCCGTGGCCACGTTCCGGATTTGAGCAGCTTACGGACCTCAAGTACCTTGACCTTTCTTATTCTGGCTTGTCTGGTGCTTTGCCAATCGAGAACGGACAACATTCCAATTTGGTCGCTCTAAACCTCTCTGGCCTTGATCTAAAAGATTTGAACCTTTACACTTTGATTGACAGCCTTGGCAGTCTCCAACAGCTACATCTTGATGACGTCTACATTTCGGTCTCAAAGAGCTAAGGATGCGCTGGTGCACGATCACTAGCGGCCGTTTCGATACCTTCCTTGCTGATCTCGTATTTCGTCACAAGCTAGCCAATTTAGTCATGCTAGACCTCTCAGACTTTGATCTTAAAAATTTGAGCCTCCATGCCTTGATTGATAGCCTCGGCAGTCTCCAAGAACTTTATCTTGATAATGTAACCATTTCGGTAAGTCCAACCGATTTGGCACATGCATCTTCTGCCAATATATCGTCACATCTCAAAGAGCTAAGCATATGGCAGTGCGCGACCACTGGCGGACATATTGGTACTGTTCTTACTAGTCCCCAGTTTCATTCTATGCTCACCGATTTAGTCACACTAGAGATAGGCTACTATGATCTTAAAAATTTGAGCCTTCATGGCTTGATTGACAGCTTTTGTAATCTCCAACACCTATATCTTGAACATGTAAACATTTCGGCCAGCCCAGTTCATTTGACACATGCCTCTTCTGCCAATGCAACGTCACATCTCAAAGAGCTAAGGCTGTCGTGGTGCACGATCACTAGCGGCCATTTTGATACTGTTCTTACTAGGTTCCAATTTCTTTCCATGTTGACCCTTGATGGCACAAAATTCAGTGGTCCAGATCCTATTCTAGAACGTTTTGCTGAGTTCCCATCTCTCACAGTTCTCAGTCTTCGAAGCTGTGGGTTGATTGGGACCACCTTCCCTTCTTCGGTATTTCGTATCAAAAGCTTGACAGAGCTCGATGTATCAGGGAATGAGAACCTACGGGGAGAGTTGCCCGAGTTCACACAGGGTAGCGCTTTGCAGGTTCTGATGCTTAAGGGAACCAAATTTTCAGGAAATATACCAGAGTCTGTCAGTAACCTCCGAAATCTGACAGAGTTGGAGCTTTCTAATTGCCAGTTCCAGGGTCTCCTCCCGTCCTTTGCTCAATGGCCAATGATTAGGTCGGCTGACTTGTCAGGTAACAACTTAACTGGTTCATTACCTTCAGATGGCTACCGTGCTCTACGCAACCTAACCTACCTTTCTCTTAGAGGGTGTTTGGATCCCTTTAGTCACCAGACTAAAGTTTAGTCAGACTAATTTTTTTTAGTCAGCCCCTGTTTGGAAGGGGACTAAAATTAGTCAAGCATTAAATCCTCTCCCATCCATTCCCTTCTCCTTTCTCTCTCCTCTCTCCTCCCCTCCCCTCTCCTCCCTCCCCGCGCCACCCCCAAATCCATGGCCGCTGCCTATGATGCGTCGTCGTGCCACCCTCAAATCCATGGCTGAGGAGGGCGAGCGGGGTTCGGGAATGGAGGAGAAGGCGGCGGTGGGGGCGGCACGGTGTACTGAAGCGGGCACCCCTACCGTCCCCACGCGACGGCGGCTGCGGGGGCGGGTGCCGACGACATCTGCGCCGAGAAGCTCGGCATGTTGGTCTCCTTGTCCAAGTCCAGCCCCGTCCAGCCATCGCCATTGGCCTCCGCGTCGCCGTCCTTGATGCCGCCATCCTCCAATGCGCCGCCTCGGAGGCGCCGGTGTGGCGGTGTCGCTCGGCCGCGGCGGCGCCGCCCCGATGCCCGCTCGGGCCGCGGCGGCGGCGAGCTCAAGCGGAGACAGTCGGGCGCGCCAAGGCCAGAGGAGCCGCTGTCGCTAGAGCACGACGTCGGCGGCATCGGCCAACAGCGGGGAGCGGCAACTGCAGGTTCTCGGGAGAGAGAGGGGCGCAGGACGACTGCATAAGGGTGCGGTTTTAATGAGGAGAGAGAGAGGGGAGGTTTTAGTCCCTTTTAGCAGGGTCAGGGGTGACTAGAGGCTAGACTAAAATTAGTCACCCTTTAGTCAGGGGTGTTTGGCAATTTAGCCTCTCAAGGTGACTAAAATTAGTCTAGTCACCTCTAGTCACCTGGATCCAAACACCCTCTTAGTAACAACTCGATGAATGGTGTGATACCTGCAGCTCTGTTCTCTCACCCATTCTTTGACTGCTTTAGATCTCTCGCAAAACGATTTCACTGGAAATTTTCTATTGCATCCCACCACCATATCTTCTAGTTTGGAATATATCGATGTCAGTTTTAACAAACTACAAGGACCTCTACCAAAATTGTTATCAGAGTTTGTAAAACTACAATGGTTGGATCTTTCGTCAAACAATCTCAATGGAACTGTGGACATAAGCTTCATAAAAGATTACAAGGAGCTCTACTATCTCTCTCTGTCCAACAATAAGTTGTATGTTGTAGAGGAAGATGGCAATCACTCCTACGTAGAATATCCAGTTGTTCAGGAACTGGGGCTAGCATCATGTAACCTGTCATATGTACCGAAATTTTTGCAGCACCAGAGACGTATTTACAATGTGGACCTATCAAACAACAATATTGGTGGGCACATACCTGATTGGATATGGGGAATTGGACAAGGACCTTTTACACTACTCCAATAACCACTTCAATTCTTCTGTCATGCCCGATTTTTGGTCACGCATTAGCTCTGTCAACTCCCTGTCATTGGCAAACAACAGTCTTACCGGAGAAGTTTCCCATTTTATCTGCAATGCAACTGATATCGAAGTGCTGGACATTTCTTTTAACAGCTTTAGTGGATTAATACCACCTTGTTTGTTGAAAAATAACATTCATCTTGAGGTACTGAACTTAAGAGGTAACAATTTTCACGGACCCTTGCCTCAAGACATCAGTGAGGACTGTGGTCTTCAAATAATAGATCTCAACGGCAACAAGTTGGAGGGAAAGCTGCCCATGTCTTTGATCAACTGTCAAATGCTACAAGTCCTAGACCTTGGTGACAACCTAATAGTGGATACATATCCAGAGTGGCGGGGAGTTCTACCTTTGTTGAAAGTGCTTGTTCTGAAGTCAAACAGGTTTCATGGTCTCATTGATGACTCTTGGGATAAACAAACAGACGCGTCCCTTCTTCCTAGAGCTGCATGTTCTGGACCTATCTTCAAATTCTTTTAACGGTAGCATACCTACACAGTTCCTCAAGCAGTTGTTTTTTGATGAATCAGGAGGGGAAACCCCTACTGATTATATATTAAATAAAAAGGACCAGTTTAGCACAGTACAACACACAAAATCAAGAAACAAAAAAGAAAGGTAAAAAATCAAATAGATTACACATAAGCTTCTAGCCATGGAGCCATAAGATGTTTGAGACTAGGTTTTGCTCTAAGGATAACTAGAGCAAACTCCTTCCGAAAGCAAGCCTTGGCCGACTGCAGAGATGGTTGCAGCCCGTTAAAGATGAAGTCGTTGCGGGCCATCCAAATAGACCAACTCATGATTATAATGACATCCATGAAGAAAGACAAGTTAAGTTGCTGACGAAATGAAATGAGGACATCAAAAGGGTCACCAACAGGAATGAACAGGTTTAAAGATGTCCAGCAGCTTCGCGCAAAATTGCAATGTAGAAAAAGATGCTCCAAAGTTTCTTTAACATGCAGATTGTAGAGAACACATTCATATGACGGTATGACTTGATTTCTGCGTCGAAGAATGTTTTTTGTGCTCAGCCGATCCTTAAGCAGCAGCCAGAAGAACACTTTATGTCGTTTTTGCACCGATGTTTTCCACAACCATTTGAAAGCTTGATGTACCTGTCGAGGACCAATAAGATGAAGATATGCACGTCTGGGGGAAAAAGAAGGCCCCATCTGTAACTCCAAATGTCATCTGAATCCGAGGTTTTGAGGTCATCTAGAGTTTGTGCAAGAACCAACGCCTGATCGAAGGCCTCCTCTGAAAGTGGCAACTGAAAGAGGTTGCTGATGTACATTGACCTAGCTTTACCAATTGAAATGAATTCCAATCTTGTAAAGGAGAACAAGTGTGGAAAAGCTTGACTAGGGACTAGATCACACCAAGGGTCATGCCAAAGGGAACAAGTACTTCCTGATTGTATTAACACTGAAGCACAACTTTTGAACTTTCCCAGAAGCCTTAAAATATCTCTCCACCAGAAGGAACCTTTCAAAGTGTGGTTGGGTAGTCTGCCATTTCTATAATGCTTTTCCCAAATCAAATGTACCCAAGGAATATCAGCCTTATTGAAGAACTTATGAAGGTTTTTGAGCAGCAAGGCCTCATTGTGGATTTCAAGCTGAAGAACACCAAGTCCACCTTCAGATTTAGGAAGGCAAACCAAATCCCATGCAGCTTTAGGAGGCGTTTTGGCATTAATGTCAGCACCTCTCCATAAACAATGCTTTCTATATTTGTCAATCTGGTGAATGACTGTTTTGTGCATTTTGAAAGTGCAAAGATGAAAGGTTGGCAGTGCAGATAACACAACATTTGTCATTTGAAGCCTGCCTGCTTCGGAAAGAAATTTAGAGGTACTGATCAACCTCCTTTCACACTTAGAGATGAGAGGCAAAAAATCAGCAACTCGTGGCTTTGTGGTACCCAAAGGATGCCCTAAATAAGTGAAAGGCATTGAGCCAATTGAACAGCCCAGAGTGTTTGCAAGGATGGACATCCTTCCTTTCCTCTATATTGATTGGGATCATCATTGATTTGCTATAGTTAACTTTGAGGCCAGTGGATGTTGCAAAAGTTTGCAACAGACTCTTCAAAAAAACAAGCTGCCTAGCACAACCTTCCATGAATATCAAAGTATCATCAGCATACTGTAGAATTGGGAAGTCTGTAGAGGAAACCAGTGGGATTGGCAAGTTCAAAAGATTCAGATCTTTGGCTCTGTTAAGAAGTGTTTGCAATAGATCTGCTACCAGTACAAACAAAAGAGGAGAGAGTGGGTCACCTTGTCGAACTCCTCTCCTACAGTGAAAGGTTTTTCCTGGCACACCATTTAACAGGATGGCTGATGTACCAGAGTTGAAGATTAAAGACATCCATTGTAACCAAGTGACATTAAAACCTTTGTGTTCCATAATCTGCAACATTGCTTGGTGTTCAATCCTATCAAAAGCCTTTTCAAAGTCTAGCTTGAGAATAATCAATTCTTTCTGTGATTTGTGACATAGGTGTAAGTATTCAAAAGCCCAAGCAAGGCAATCTTGGATGGTTCTAGATTTAATAAAACCATATTGATTTTTGTGAATAATACCCTTAATGACTCTTTGCAGCCTGTTAGCCAAAAGCTTGGTGAGAATTTTGATGGATGTATTCAAGAGAGAGATAGGCCTGAAGTCTGAAACCGATGATGGATATCTGTTTTTGGCAGAAGAGTTACATGAGAACCATTTAAACTTCGAAGGCAGACTTGCCCTGCATGAAAATCAGCACAAAGTTTGTAGAAATCCTGCTTAATGATTGGCCAGCACTTCTTTACAAAATCAGTGTTAAAACCATCTGGGCCTGGGGATTTATCTGAGGGCAAATTAGCAACAACAACATCAATCTTCTCATGAGTAAAAGGTTCAGAAAGAGTATCCAGAACATCTGATTGCTGAAGTAACTGACCAAGGTCAAAAAGCATTTCAGGAGAATCAGAAGTTCCCAATCTGTCTTTATAAGCTTCCCAGAGGATGTCAGCCTTAGTATGATGCTCGGTGTGAGAGACTCCATTAGCATCTTGCAAAGAGGTGATCAGATTTTTTTCTATGTCTGATTGTTGCTATGGCATGGAAAATTTTTGATCCTTCATCTCCAAACTTGACCCATTTCAGAGTACCCCTTTGCTTCCAATAAATTTGTTGCTGGTTCAAAAGTGAGGAATATTTATCCTGAAGCACAATCCTAAAATTCCATTCATGGATTGTGAGATCCCTATATTCCTCTAAAATCCCCAGAAGAATGAGCACACTTTTGACATTAGCAATGTTAGATTTGAGGTTAGAAATCTGAGATTTCCAGGCTTTTAGAACTCTTCTCAGGTTCTTGAATTTTGCTGAAAGAATTTTAGCTGAATCTGTCTAATATGTGGGTACTGCCCAACCATGAGCAACTACTGCTAAAAAATGTTCATGTTCCATCCAATAATTTTCAAATCTAAAAATAGATGACTTGGGTATTGAAGTATTGATGCTAACCACACAAGGCACATGATCAGATGGCTCCATGGAGAGTGAAGTAACAAAGCTGTCTGGAAAGCTAGTTGTCCAAGATGCTGAAGTGAAGAACCAATCAAGCCTTTCTAATAAAGGAGAGCTTTGCTTGTTAGACCAAGTATACTTTCTTCCACGCAGAGGCAATTCAACCCAGCCCTGAGCACTAATGACTTCATTAAACAACAACATTTCTTGAAGATTTCCTCCCGGTTTATTTCTGTTGTGGGGGCCTCTTATCAGGTTAAAATCACCTACAATAAGCCAATCTACCTCTTGAGCTATTTGGATATCCTTCAACCAATTAAGAAAATTAATCTTTCCTTCAGATATGCAGGGCCCATAAACATTGGTCAAAAGCCAGGCAGATTGATCATGTTTGGAAAGAAATTCAATAGAAATTGCATATTCATTGCTAAAGGCCAGTGAACCTAAGAAAAGAGAAAACTTCCAGATAGTAATGATTCCACCAGAGGCTCCCACTGAAGGAAAGAATTCAAAAGCATCAAAGCTGGAAGGGCAGAATTTTTTGATAAATTGGACATCAAAAAACTGTCTTTTAGTTTCCTGTAAACAAATAACATAACAACCACTTTCTGAAATTTTATCTCGAATTGCTTCCCATTTTTCTTTTGCATTCAGACCTCTAACATTCCAGCACAGCACTTTCCATTTTCTAGTTTGTTGTGTTGCATTCATGAGAAACCAAAAGATAGAAGAGGTACTGTTGACGCAAAATGTGCACTCAGCGCCAATCACACAGCAAGCCGAAAAGCTTAGCTTCGCACGCGCAGAGAGAAAGTGACGTGCCAGTCAATTTTTCCTGAAAATTAACAAAAGATGAAACGGTTAAATACCAAAATTTGGAACCTACCGGGTGGTACCAGGCAGTTCCATATTTACGGCTAAGAAGCCAAGCAAGACGACATGTAGCTATGCGAAGCTACTGTCAAAGAACCACGACCATTCGGGTAACCAAGAAGGGGAAAAAGAACATTGCCGAATGGATGACGTAAGCATGACAACGATCGATCTTTGAATGAACATGGATGCATGTGCCAAGCCATAACCGATCCTCATGAAGATTAACATTAAATAAAGTAGAGCACGAACATGATCATGTATTAAAATAAGCATGCATAGATCCAAAGCGTTAGTCTACCGCATGTCTAATCACTTTAAGATCCGTCGGGCACGACATCGGCAAATCTATCCACCGCATGATACAACTTGCATGAAAGAACGCACCACTTTCCACAAATAGATCTATCCACCGCATGATACAACCTAAATATGGAAAGCTAGAAGCATACGTCTTTTAAAACATAAATAACGCACGTGATCTACTCGTGAAGATATAACCGAATGCGGCCGAACAACCGATTCGGGGTCCATGAAGAAGGAACAAACATTACCACGTGAATAAATCTATCGAGTTGAATTGGAAATCTAATCCACCGGATGACTAGCTCCAAAGCAACCCAAAAACCCGCATCTACCGCATGATACCCGGCTCTTTCAAGATTTATGCTAACAAAGCAAGCTTGAACCCGCAACATGTAACAACCTAGATCGATTCGGTTTCGGCTATCGGAGAGCACGAGATCCACACGTCAAAATACGAAACCCGCTCGTGCACGGATCTTAAAAGAAAAAGAGCCGATCCAAACCCATCTAGATTGGGCAAAGTGTATTACATGAATTAAAACATAAAGCAAAACTCATGATAACACGGGGTAACTTAATGAATCTACTGGATCTTGCCAAAATCCAATAGAGCCGATAACTAGCTTCGAGCTAAACCTTAGCCTACCGCATGGCTCATGATCTAACAAGAAACCCTCTTGAACCAAGCTTGAATCTACCGCATGACACGAAGCATGGTAACAAGACTACTTGCATCGGATCTAAATCCACCGCATGATACTAGACATGATACAAGGTTGCCGGTACTCACGGAGGTCGACGGATCGATTGGTCCTCTCGAAGAACTCGACGACACGACAAGGGACTCTAGGGTTGTGGCGTAAGGCCGGTGTGTATTGAGGAATGAACGTACGTTTTACATACATCCGGGGATCATATTTATACCCTGGCGATTACAATTGCGAATGGATTCATTGCCTAACTAAACTTGATCACCTGTCCATCCATTCGCTTCTCCCGATCGAGCCACGTCACCGTCCAATCCCGCAAAATCGGCTCTCTTGTTCCTTTGCCGAACCGGAGCGGATAGCCGACCGCGGATCCTTTCCGCCGAAAATCTCCGAAGATACCTTTCCTTCCACCGGACGGACTCTTTTCCGAATCGGTCCCACATGTCATACTCCTTACCAAATTTTGGTGTTAACACATGCCCCTTCAATTGTGGGATAAAAGTAATTTTGTTCCACAATTGACTCCGGCCGCAAATCCTTGAGCCAAACTCGTCAACTTTTGTTCTTCGCAATCCGCCGGATTCTTCGTTCGAGATCCAACCCTAGATCTCCTCCGTTCCGAGCTCGAATCTCCAATGGCAACTCGGAACCAAGCTGCTCGGGTAAATTCACCCCTCCAAACCTTTGTTCGGCATTAGGTTTTCAATTTTACCGAGATTTTCTTCTTCCGCTCTCTTCCGGGGGAACCGTCTCTCGCCCTTCGATCCCTATTGAGGCCAATTCGCAATCTTATTATCTTGGTCCGAAGGGAATCCCGACCCTCGAGATTTTATTGCCGCCGAATCTCGAGAGAATCCCTTTTAAGGCAGCTTTATCTCCACCTCCTCGGTGGCAAGATGCGTTCAAGAACCGGCCTTTGCCCCCCAATCGCAGGTGGAAGACTTGGTATCGTAGGATTCTTGCGGATAAGAGCGGATTGACCAATGCGGATACTCTCCGCATTGCTCAATGTTTGGAGTTATCCGTAGGCGAGACGCCCAAGAATGAAGATCTTCGATAGCCGCGTGCCACTTCTCGGTCCAATGGCGTCAATGCCTTCCTTTTTGGTCATGGCCCAATGTCTCCAACTTTGGCCGATGTGTACATGATCACCGGCCTTGACATCACCGGTCTGTTCGGCCTTGGAATTTCAAAAATTCCTCACGCCGGACGGGGGTAAAGCCGGGGAATGGCTACAAGCAATATATTTCGAAGCACATGAGAGACAATCCCCTTGGTGAAGTTGAATATAGAGCCTTCCCGAACATGTGGTTATGTAGATTTGTCTTCCGTGGCAAGGCCAACGAACCCACTCGAATCATATCGCAATGGCGATCCATCGGCCGAGTGGCAATCGCCTTCCTCCGGGAAAATTCCTCTTGGGCGGTGTATACCATATGCTTCATCGACGGTTACCCAAATGTATACCGACGAGGAGGATAACGTGCGTCAATGGCCCTTGGTGGTTTGTTCAAATTTGGCTGCGGCTTCACATGCACCGGATTGTAGGCGTCGACTTGAACTCCGGGTTCTTCCCCTGGTCCAATCCCCCGAAGGAGAGCTTCAAGTCACCGAGAGGGTGCCAAAGCTATGGAGAAGCGGCTTCAATCGTTATCGTTCGGCGGGACATCACCCAACTCTTCGAGTTGTTCTTCAAAGGCTTCCCCAATCCTCTTTGGCTTCCCTATATAGGCTATGACACTCGACCTTTCTGTCGAGTTCTCCTTCGAGCCCGACCATCAAGATGGGAGATTCCCGGAAATCTTTAATATCATAATCCGCCCATGTATATTACCGGCCGAGTTCAATGGAGGGAGGCGGAATGCCGTACTTATGAGTACTACCGGCCTAACATAATGGCCGGGCAACTTGGATGTGGCCAGTTGCCCCCAAGATTGTTTACGCATGAATTCCTCAAGCCCGGGGAGGAAATCAAAGAATCGATGCGGTGCGGCGAGTTTTCAACTATGTGTGCGGTCCCACTGTCTACACATGTCCTTTTGTGCCCGCAATCATAGCTCACCCTACCTTCAACTCATGGTGGCAAGAATTCCACGACCACATCTTCGGTGAACCCGTTCATGTGTTACGTGCGAGCCGGTGCCCGATTTCCCGCCGACTTCGGAGGTAACACAATGAGCCCCTTGATCGGACTTTTACTCATGGTCCCGACCTCCATCTTCCGTCCACGAGAACACGGTTCCGCCCCTCGAGCCGGGGTAATAACTTATAATGCCGAAGGCCCAATTTCAAGACGCGGGGTTTAAATCTACAACCCTGCGCCAAGCGATGGACGGGTATGCTACCACCGATCCCAGCCTTTCTAGCCTTGCTGGCGACAGGAGGCAAGGATTGTATCTGGTTCCCCCTCCGAGCGCTAAAAGGAGGAGAACCGTCAAGAAAGTACTGGTTGAGGTAAACTCCTTTACCTTCTTGATTACTGGGTCACTCTGTTCTTGATGGATCATATCATTGTGTATTTCAGACCAGAGCCCAACATTCTTCAGATCCAATACCTGCCGATGCCCCATCCATTGGTATGGCTTTTTTTCGTTCTTTCTCAAGGATGAGCACCGGCACTTATCCCTTCAATTGAACATTTGCAGAAGAAAGCTGTTGGAGAACCACTTGTAGATGTCCCGGTGGTTCAACGGGCGAGCCCTTCCGGGGTTGAATTGCCCATCCCGAGAGAGGTTTCATCTTCATCACCTTCTGCGGAAGCAGTACGCTCTCCAGAGATGAATCCCCCAACTCAACCGGAGCCACCAAGTTCTCCCCAGATGCCATCGCCCATCAGCCAAGCAGCAACGGCCAACCCAACAGAGGAAGATCCAATTCTTCCCCAGCCAGAAACTCACGAGTCGCTGATTGGTGCACCAGCATCTCCCGACTTGGACGTTTCGGCTCTACTCGGGACGCCTCCTCCGTCTGCGATTGCTCCCGCTCAAGATACCATTCATGAGGTACTTGATTCCGCTCTTAATCTTGATACCTTGATGCTAGCATTCTCACCTCGGCAGTGTTGTTTTCAGGATCACGCCCCGTCATCATCGAGCTTGCCATCAGAGAGCCCATCGGCTGCCGATGTGATGAAAGAAGTGAGCCAACCGTTGCCAGACGAGGTATTGCTCAAGCTCAAAGAAATTGCGGCCTCGGCTAGAAAAAGACGTCCGGGATCGGCTCAACGATCTTCGCCATTTTGAAGAGATGTTTGAGCCCATTAGCCGCAAACTCCCCGATGACATCGTAGCTTTTCGTCGTCCGTCTACGACTTAGAGCCCTTTTATGTTCCCTTGAGGCGCACTTGGAGGAAATTGCGCTCCCGTTCGGCCATTGAAAAGGAGAAAAGCGATGCCGAACGGGCCATGAACGAGATACAATCCCAAGCAAAAAGCCATACGGATACCTTGGCTGACCTGCAAGCTTCTTACGATCTGAAAGTCGCCAGAAAGGCTGCTCTAGAGGCGGAATTAAAAAGCCTGTCAGCGGAGATGGAAATTGACCAGAAGAAAATAGCCGATCTCCCTGGATTAATAGCAAAGACCGAAGCGGAGGCGAAGCGAGTCGTCACCGGAGTAAAGCAGTGCGATGCAGAGCTTATTGACTTATCTGATGCCCGAAAGGACTATCAGGAGATCTTGGACAACTCCCACTTGATAATATCCAATGTTCGTCACGCACTTGCAAAACTCCTTAACGCTTGAATGTTCTTATTGATGTATACCGGACCGGTCGTTCTTGTAATATTTCCTTTGCAATTTGTTTCCTTTCCTTGGCGTACTTTGAGATGTGATGCCGAACGACCCATTCGGTAGTGAAACGCTAGCTCGCCGAACGACACCTTGAATTCCTTTAGCCGAAACCATCGACCCACACGCGTTTCAGCTTAGAACTCCAAACGACCCACCGGTGGGTTGGTCAAGGAAATCTCTCCGCCTTCCGATTTTATTGGGACGTGCGCCACGATCCACAGCCACGATTCGAAGCCACAATTACCCCTGCCGGGCCTATAAATGTTGCCATAGGTGCCCCTAGCTCTCCACCGGGCCTTCTAGCTCTCGAATCTTTGCCAATCTGCGGCCTTCTTGCAAACAAGACACATCCCCAAGCCGCAATGGTGCGCCGCCTCAGCCGCCGCCGCGCCTCCGACGAGGCCGAGGGGAAGCGGCGCTAATGCGCGCGGGCGGTAATGATCGTCAATTTCTCCTTGTCGATCTTCCTTTTGATCTTCCTTTGCCTTGACGATCATCTCCCCCTTTCAGTTTGATTCGGTGGAATTCGCCCCGCGCGCCGGCCCAATCGGCCCCTCCCTGATGACTCTTCGGAGTCCGATGGCCACTCCCCGGTGCCGTACGGGGGAAGCGAGACGCTATTCGCTTCAAGGAGGAGCTAGAGGCGTCTCGTCTTGAGCCGGGAGGCCGTCTCCAAAAAGGCGGGCGTGGCCGAACTAGAGTGGGAGGACCGGCGGAAACATTTCTTTGGAAGCCATTGATGGTACGGTTCGATTCTTGATTCGGTCCGGCCTTTGATGTCGATCCTTTCTTGTTTGTCTTTTGCGGCCGTGATGCGAGCTCAAACGGCTAAAAGCGCGGTAGAGCAGGTCGGGCGGAGAAGGTGAACGCTCACGGCGACACGCCGGCGGAGCGCCCGGCCGCGGTGGAGCGCCGCATTGACGAGGTGGCCGTCCATGGTGTTCGTCCGGGCACCACCTTGGGCCGGCTGCGATGGCGACGCATACGGACGTCGACTATTCCACCGGGCCGCGTGGCTTCCGGGCGGCGCGCGCGGAGTATATCGACGAGATCGAGCTCATCCTGGAGCGCCTCGACGGCCACGGCGACGCCATTGCCGAAATTACCCATCCCCGGTCCGTGCCGAACGGACTCTTTGATTAGATTGTACTAGGGATGTGTAAATGTCGGCAATATATGATGAACTTTTGGAATCGCATTTGTTCCGTGATATTTCCCCTCGCATTTGCATCCGTGGACTTGTCTTCTTCGAATGCATCCGGGAAGCGTCGTAGCCGAACGCTCGCAAACAAGCGCCCCTTGGCGCAAGATCCACAAAGGATCCCAATTCGGCAATCCGCAAATACCGTTCAAAAGAAACCCTTCGCACTCGGTGGAAACCCCCGCCGCTTGGTATTCCCACGGTGTGTGCGGCCGGATCATCACTCCCAATGCGCCCCCTTGGTCAATAAAATAGCCCGTGGGGTGCTCGCAAATCCACTCGCACACTCCTCCATCACTTCTCGTCTCTTCTTCTCGTCGCTAGAAGAAAAAACCCCAACACCATGGACAAGGGTAAACAACCTCGGGGGAGCGGCCCGTCAAGGAAGCGTACGATTCGGAAGTGAGTTCTTTCTTGATCCGCTCCTTGTCCTTCTCGCTTGATCTTGCGCTTCATGTTTTCCTCTCGCCTCTTTCGGCCTTGATTTGCTTCTGAAGAAATCATCGGAACCGAAGATGTTCCTGAGTACATCTCCTCCGATTCTTCTCCTGAGGCGGAGGATGCCACGCCTGAGCAAAAGGTCATCCATCAGCTGCGCCGCCGTGCTCGGCACCTGGAGCGTGACCTCAGGGACATATCCGTCCGCTGTCAAGCCGAACGCGAGCGTCGTATGGCGCTGGAAGCGCTAGTAGGGGGTAAACGCTTCTGTCCCCCTTCATGTTTGCATCTGGATCTCTTGCCCCTAACCTTGATTCTTTTGCCCCAGATGTTTCTGACAGGTACAGCAACCTGAAGGCGGCCTGGGATAGCTTGGTAGAGGCCGCCAATCGTGGTCATCCTCGTGCGTTCCAAGTCGCCGTCACGGTGGTCCCGGAACAAGCGAAGAGGGAGCGACGGCCGAAGAAGTAAAGAAAAGATTGAATCATACTTTCGCTTCTTTCTCCATGCCTTCTCGCTTCCCTCCCTTAGGGGACTTGACCTTCGGGGCGCTATGTGTAATCCGCAAGAAACCGGTTGTAGTGTAGTATTGGGCTAAGGGCAATGCATCGCGAACGGCCATTTTCTTTTGTTCATGGATTTTTGTTCTAAAGGTGGCCTCATCCTCGAGCGCCGGCCGCTTCGTGTCGATGTGTATAATCATCGATCGATTTCAATGCTAGGATAATACTTCTTCGGATATCTTCCATTTATTGCGGCGGAAAACTCCTCTCCTAGCAAAGTTCTCAATATGTATGCATTACCGGGAACGCACACGACCACACGAAAAGGCCCCTCCCGGTTAGGGGACCATTTGCCGAATTCACCGTATTTAGTTCCAATCGGCGGTAGCGCTTTCCAAACTAGATCGCCCTCCGTGAATTGCTTTACTTTTACTTTCTTGTTATAGCACTTGGCGACCCGCGGCTTGTTTTTCTCGATGTTCTCCGGGGCCCCGAGGCGGATCATATGCAAATCTTCTAACTCATCCATCATTAGGCCGCCGTAATCCTTGGAGCTCAAATCGTTTTGGCAGCACTACTCTCCTTGACTCGATTGCATTTCCCGGGGCAAGATTGCGTGATGCCCGTAAACCAACTCGTAAGGAGAAGTCTTTGTTTCTCCATGGGGGGCCATTCGGTAAGCCCACGGTGCTTCACCGAGCACCGAATGCCATCTCCTCGGCTTTCCGGTCGATCTTCTTCGTATAAGCTTGATCATGATCTTGTTAGAAGCCTCTCGCTTGACCATTAGCTTGGGCGTAATATGGTGAGGAGTTAAATAATTTGATTCCCATGCTTTCGGCAAAATCTCTTCGAATTCCAATGACACGAATTGTGCCCCTTGGTCGGTGGTAATTGTCCGAGGAATCCCAAATCGATAGATGATGTGCTCCCCGACGAACTCAATCATGTTTTTCGACGTCACCTTCTTGAGTGGGATTGCCTCGACCCATTTGGTGAAGTAATCGTAGCCAAAAGCACGAACTTATGCCCCTTGCTAGATGGTGGATTAATTTGGCCAATCAAGTCTATACCCCAACCCCCGAATGGCCATGGCTTGATGATGGGATTTAACGCCGATGCGGGAACTCTTTGAATATTCCCGAACCTGCGGCAATCTTGACACCCCTTGTAATACTCAAAGCGGTCCTCTAATATCGTCGGCCAAAAGCATCCGGCCTGCCTAATAACCCATTTCATGCGATAGGCCGATTGGTGCGCTCCACATATCCCATCGTGCACCTCGCTCATCATGTTCTTGGCTTCTTCGGACCCGGTGCATCGTAGCGATTACTCCATCTAATGACTTATAGAATAAATTGTCATCCGGAAGAACGAACTTGATTGCCTTGTACCCGAGCTTCCCGGAGACTTTTCGGGATGGCTCTCTCAAATAATCAACGATCTCTTTCCTCCAATCATCTTCGTAAGATCCGTCCCCGGTGCGTTCACCTCGCAAAGCAAATGCTTCTTGATTTTCTTTATAACCGAGGCGCTCCGAGCCGGCTTCGTTTGCTTCTTCGTTATGCTCTCTAGGAATGTCTTTGTAAGGTTACCGGTGGAAAGCTCTTCAAGATTTCTCTCGCATTCCTCGTAGTAACTCCTCGGCGCCTCGCTTCGCACTCGTCTTGGCCGTTCAATTGCTTGATGACCAACTCGAATCTCCATAAATTTCAACCGAAACGGCCTCGGCTTCTCTCAAATATTGAAGCCCTCGAAGCGATTGCCTCGTACTCAGCCTGGTTATTTGTGACGGTGGGTTGTATAGGAATGGCGAATTCGAACATCTCACCTCTGGGAGAAATTAGTAGGATCCCTACTCCCCCACCTTTGCCACATGATGACCCGTCAAAGAATAGAGCCCATGGGGTAATTTCAAGCAGATCGATCGAAGGGTCACGGTGTTCAGTTATAAAATCGGCAATGACCTGACCTTTGATGGCTTTTGCCGATTCGAACTTCAACTCGAATTCGATAGAGCTAAAATCCATTTGCCAACCCGACCATTCAAAATTGGCATAGATAACATATGTTTTATCACATCAAACTTCGAGTATACGGTGCATTCGGCATTCGGCAAGTAGTGCCGAAACTTTGTACACGAGTAGTATACGCAAAGACATAATCTTTCTATAGCCGAATACCGGTTTCGGGATCAAGTAGTTTTCGGCTAAGATAAGCTACTACCCGTTCCTTCCCTTCGAATTCTTGAATAAGGGCCGATCCAATAGTTTGGGTATCGGCCGCCACGTACAACTTGAAAGGCTTGTTCGGCCGAGGAGGAACCGAAGACCGGCGGCTCCTTCATGTATTGCTTGATTTCTTCGAAAGCCTTTCGTTGTTCGTCGCCCCATGTGAACTTCGATCCTTCTTTAGTTTTAGCAACGGAGAGAACGGCAACACCTTCGTGATAAATTTGAGATGAACCTTCTCACAAAGTTGATCTTGCCGAGCGAGTGATTGTAACTCCTTGAGGTTGGTTGGAGGAACGACTTCATCAATGGCCTTCATGCTCTTTTTGCCAACTTCGATTCCCCCTTCGTGGACCAAAAATCCCAAGAATTCTCCAGTCGACACCCCAAATGCACACTTGTTTGGATTCATCTTCGTGCCATGCTTCCGGTGCATTCCAAGGTCTTCTTCACATCTTCCGGATGGGTGACATGACTTAAGGACTTGATCACCACGTCGTCAATGTAGATCTCCACGGTCTTGCCGATTAACTCATGAAAGATGTAATTCATGGCCCGCCGATAGGTTGCACCGGCATTTTTCAAACCAAATGTCATGACGATCCATTCAAACGAGCCTATATGGCCGGGACATCTAAAGGCCGTCTTCGAGATGTCTTCTATTGCCATAAAGATCCGATTGTACCCTCGCATTGCCATCCATGAAGCTAATCACCTTGTGCCCGGCGGCGGCGTCAATCGGCAAATCGGCAATAGGCATCGGGTATCCATCCATGGGAGTAGCTCGTTTAGGTCCCCGAAGTCTATGCAAACTCTCATTTTTCCATTTTTCTTATACACGGGGACGATGTTAGAAATCCACTCCGCATATACCCGGGGCCGAACGAAGTTTGCGTCAAGTAATCTTTCGATTTCCTTCTTCACATCGGCCGTACTTCATCCTTGTAGATTTTCCGGGGCGGCTGCTTATATGGCTTGAAACCGAGGCTTGATTGGCAACCGGTGCTCGACGATGGATCGATCCAATCCAGGCATCTCCGAGTAATCCCAGGCGAAGCAATCTTTATATTCTTTGAGAAGCTCAATTAGTTTCCCCCCCGAAGTCCGGGCCGCAAATTTGCACCGATGAACGTCGGCCTTGGCTTATCACCGCTTCCAATGTCAACTTCCTCCGGCCTTACCGGCCGACATGAATCCTCGTCCCGGCTTGCCATCGGTGCCATCCACGGGGTTCTCCATTAAAAATTACCGTAAGAGCCGACCGCTTGAATCGGCCGTTGGTCACCGCCGACGGGTTCAACAGACCTTCTCCCCGTCCTTCCCCGAGAAGCAATCGATGCCTTGGTACTCCCGGAAGGCCGGTTCCATGTTAGCCACGCTCACGCAGTCATCCGCCCGGACGACCTCGATTTCATCGTCCACCCACCGGATCGACTCGTTGATGCATGGTGGATGGGATGCGGCAGCTTGGCGTGTATCCGGCCCCGCCCAAGCGGCGGCCGTAGGCTCCCTTCCCTTCGATGACGAAGAAGGTGGTGAGCGGCGTTTTGGACCCGATCATCAAGTCCACGTGAGCGCATCCTTTGGTGTCCGAGGGGTTCCCGCGAAGTCGTTCGGGATGATGCTTGTTGGTGTCGGATCGCTCGGGGTCATGCCAAGCTTCCCGAAGGTGGTGTACGACATCACGTTGATCGCCGCGCCGCCGTCGACGAACATCTTGGTCAATGGCTTGCCATTGACGTACCCCCTCAAGTACGGTGGTCTCATGTGGCGGTTCTTGGCCGGCTTGTCGAAGACGGCTCCGTTTGGCGAGCACTAGTTGTGCCATCATCTCCTCGGCGTGCTCGTCGTCGAAGGAAACTTCCTCCCGCATGACCCGGTTAGCAGGAGCCATGAACTCGTTCGGTAGGAAGTATACCATGCATGTAGGGGCCGAACGCTTCGATCCTTCCGGGCCGATCCTTGGGGCGCCACTTCGTCTTGTCCGGATCCCGCTTGTTTCAACTCGCGGTTCCTCAAGCGTTGGACCCGCCTCTTCGGCTCTTGCGCGGCACCGGTGGGCACCATTGCCCCTTCGCCGGACGTAGACATCTTCATCCTCCTCGTGGTCGGCCCACCCGAGATCGGCTCGGCGCTTCCCGGGATGATCAATGATTTCAATTTTTTGCCGCCGATCCCCATTCGGGTGGATCCTTCCAAGTCTTTCATGGACGGATCGGCGATTCGCGGTTTCTGCGCTCGTATTCGGCATATCCGTCGCCGCATTCGGGACGGTTCCTTAATGTGGGCGTTTCGGGCCCTCATTCCAGGCGGTGTACGAAAAAGGCGCACCCCCGGTGGGTGCGCTCTCGCCGCGCGCGTGCCGTTCCCCGATTCCATCCGCGCGCTTCCTCCTCGGCCCGCGTTGCTCCTCCTCGTGACGACGCTCCCGGTAGCGTTCCTTCTCCATCCGGCGCTGCCATTTGTTGAGGAGAATGCGTGACGTCACCTTGGGTTTAGGCTTGGACGATTCCCCAATCTCGACGTGGCTTTTGAGAACGCGGGGGCGTCGCCCCGTACTTGCTCTATGGTCACCCGGCGCTTCGGGTCAACCGATCCATCTTGCTTGGACTCGGCCGAGGTCGGGACCTTGACTTTCCCTTTCTCTTCGGCCGTTATCGCATTGATAGAAAAGCCGAGCATGTTCTCACGGGAAGGGGTGGCCATCCGGCCTTCATCTTGTTGTCGAACTTGAGATGCCCTTCCCGGATAGCCTTCGGATCCTCATCCCGAAGACCCCCGCAATCGTTGATGGAGTGCGAGTCCCTGTCATGGAAGCCGCGAGGAACGCTTAGCTTTGACTCCATCGAGCCGAAGCATAGAATGCCCCTCGGGCGCTTGATTCGGCCTTCTTTTACCAAGAGCTCGAACAACTTGTCGGCCTTTGTGATGTCGAAGTCGTAAGTTCCTTTGGTCCGTCCGACCCAACGCTGATTCATTGTGAGAGGCTCTTTACCCCACATGATTTCCGCCGCAGCCTATCTCCGGTTCGTCGTCAGAATCCTCGAACAAATCAGCTTTGTCCAAGAATTGATTGTAGATATCGGCGATGTCGTGCCGCTTGCCAAACTTGGGGTCTTTCTTGAGGCCATATGCTCGATTGCTCATCGGGGATAACTTTTGCGACAGACTGGCCCGGAGTTCTCGAACTCCATCCCAAATAACTTTTCGCGCACGGCCGGCAACATCCCGGCGACGGCCATATCGCCTAGCCGATCGTCCGGCAAGTTCAATGAGAAGCACATGCCCTTGACTTCTCCGAACCTTCCGAGGAACTCCGGCGGTGTTTCACTATGCCTTTGCTTTAGGGTGGCGAGATCAATCAACTTCTTCTCGGCGCGCCGCCGAAGTAATGAGCGTGGAATTTGCGCTCCAAATCTTTCCACCGGCCACGGATTCGGGCGGCAAGGACGAGAACCACCGAAAAGCCGGACCCGTCGGCCGAGGCGGGGAAGTAGCGAACCCCCGAACGTCTCTTCGGCCGAACACTCCCCGAGCCGCATGAGATAACGAGCGATATGCTCGACCGTGCTTGTCTCGTCCTCGCCCGCAGAACTTTGTGAATTCCGTCGGCGGTTTCACCCTTGGTGGCGGGAGCACGTTATAGTACCATTCCGGGGAACGGCGGCCGTAGGTGGGGCCCCGCATCCTTGGCTTGAGGCCGAACCGATTCTCGCATCAATTCGGCCATCTTGCGTGCTAGGGCATCTTCCTCCCCGAGCGCCGTAGCCGGCGCGTACCCTCGGGTGCGGAAAGGCATCGAACGCTCCGTAATTCCCCACTTCATGATAGCCACCGCCGTATAAATTCCTCCGGGAGCCGGTTGGTGGACGGAGCTATTCTTCGAGCGGGGTCGAGTGGGGCCCCGGATGAGCCGAACGCTAGGTCTCCGTACGTGGGCCGGCACGGATTCGGCCGTTGCACGGGCCGACCCGTGCCGCTTTGTGGTGGCGGCGGGATTGGTTGACTTCCCGAAGCTTGCAACGACGGCCGAACCGGCCGCCCCCCGGCTCCCCGTGGAGGAGGTCGGAACGTTTGGCTCCGGAGCTCCGAGGAGGAGGCTGCCGCACCGGCCCCGTGGTGGCGGCCGAGAGCTTGATTCGCCCGGCTCCACGGTGCTCTTCCGGCGTACGCCTTTCCGAACGCCCGCCCCGCGCCGACCAAAGAGGGCCACCATCATCCGTTGGAGCGACCCAAGGAAAGCTTGATTGTGCTTGGTGAGCACGTCGTCCATTGACTCTTGGAAGATCCGCGCGCATTCTTCCTTTTCTTGTTGGGTCGTAGCGTCGGTTTCTCCCGGCAACGGCACTCGGGGCGGTGCCATTCTTCGGATATGGTACACCGCTTCGATTCTTTTTGAATGACATGAGACACTTTTGTTGAAACCGATTCACGGCGTCCAAGAGCCGCCGATGCCGCTCCGGAGAAAGGTCCTCAATGTTGACATCCGGGAGGTCCGTGATCTCGGGCATCCCGAACCAATTCGCCGTAGGTCCCACCTGTGCGTGCCAAAAAATGTGTTGACGCAAAATGTGCACTCGGCCGCCAATCACACAAGAAGCCGAAAAGCTTAGCTTCGCACGCGCGAGAGAGAAAGTGACGTGCCGCTCAATTTTTCCCGAAAATTAACAAAAGATGAAACGGTTAAATACCAAAATTTGGAACCTACGGGTGGTACCAGGGCGGTTCCATATTTACGGCTAAGAAGCCAAGCAAGACGACATGTAGCTATGCGAAGCTACCTGTCAAAGAACCACGACCATTCGGGTAACCAAGAAGGGGAAAAAGAACATTGCCGAATGGATGACGTAAGCATGACAACGATCGATCTTTGAATGAACATGGATGCATGTGCCAAGCCATAACCGATCCTCATGAAGATTAACATTAAATAAAGTAGAGCACGAACATGATCATGTATTAAAATAAGCATGCATAGATCCAAAGCGTTAGTCTACCGCATGTCTAATCACTTTAAGATCCGTCGGGCACGACATCGGCAAATCTATCCACCGCATGATACAACTTGCATGAAAGAACGCACCACTTTCCACAAATAGATCTATCCACCGCATGATACAACCTAAATATGGAAAGCTAGAAGCATACGTCTTTTAAAACATAAATAACGCACGTGATCTACTCGTGAAGATATAACCGAATGCGGCCGAACAACCGATTCGGGGTCCATGAAGAAGGAACAAACATTACCACGTGAATAAATCTATCAGTTGAATTGGAAATCTAATCCACCGGATGACTAGCTCCAAAGCAACCCAAAAACCCGCATCTACCGCATGATACCCGGCTCTTTCAAGATTTATGCTAACAAAGCAAGCTTGAACCCGCAACATGTAACAACCTAGATCGATTCGGTTTCGGCTATCGGAGAGCACGAGATCCACACGTCAAAATACGAAACCCGCTCGTGCACGGATCTTAAAAGAAAAAGAGCCGATCCAAACCCATCTAGATTGGGCAAAGTGTATTACATGAATTAAAACATAAAGCAAAACTCATGATAACACGGGGTAACTTAATGAATCTACCGGATCTTGCCAAAATCCAATAGAGCCGATAACTAGCTTCGAGCTAAACCTTAGCCTACCGCATGGCTCATGATCTAACAAGAAACCCTCTTGAACCAAGCTTGAATCTACCGCATGACACGAAGCATGGTAACAAGACTACTTGCATCGGATCTAAATCCACCGCATGATACTAGACATGATACAAGGTTGCGGTACTCACGGAGGTCGACGGATCGATTGGTCCTCTCGAAGAACTCGACGACACGACAAGGGACTCTAGGGTTGTGGCGTAAGGCCGGTGTGTATTGAGGAATGAACGTCCGTTTTACATACATCCAGGGATCATATTTATACCCCGCCGATTACAATTGCGAATGGATTCATTGCCTAACTAAACTTGATCACCTGTCCATCCATTCGCTTCTCCCCGATCGAGCCACGTCACCGTCCAATCCCGCAAAATCAGCTCTCTTGTTCCTTTGCCGAACCGGGAGCGAGATAGCCGACCGCGGATCCTTCTGCCGAAAATCTCTGAAGATACCTTTCCTTCCACCAGACGGACTCTTTTCCGAATCGGTCCCACATGTCATACTCCTTACCAAATTTTGGTGTTAACAGGTACCACATGGGCTGACTAGCAACCATGGTAGCAAACAAACCAGGACATCTACCACAGAAGAAGGATAACTTAAGAGTATAAATATTACAGGCCCTCAAAATAAAGATCCTTTCACAAAGACAAAAGAGAGAACTAATCCACTCAGTTCTTCTTGGGCTTTTTCTTGCTTGCTGCCTGGCTGTCATCATTGGTAGAATCAGGATTGGTTTTGCTTTTGCTTTTGGCTTGCGTCTTCCCACTAGGGGCAGCAGCCTTCTTGTTCCTTGCCTTTGATAGCTTCTCCACTGCCAATTTGTCAGGATTAATGTTACAGAAAGTGGCACCTAAATTTTTAATAACTGATGGTGACAGAGTGGGAGGATCCAAAGAGCAACCTAGACAGTTCTTATTAGAGCAAGGAGAATTTTTGTAACCTTTGTGCAAAGCCTTCTGCCTCAAACTCCTTCTAGTTTTGGCATCTTTAAGAACTGAAAAATTCCCATTTTGTGCAGCCAAATCAAGCAGAGCTGTCGACCATGGACCAGACATAGGAGCTACTTTGGATTTGAGTTTCTCTGGAGGTGTAGCAGGGGACAGCTGTTCAGAGTTCACTGGACAAGTGGGTTCATGTGAAGACAAAGAGGCATCAGGTTCCTCTGTAGCTGGCAAATTGTTGGAGCACAAGAAAAAACCTGCATCTGGAACTGTTTGAGGAAGGCTAAAGGGAACTGAGGACGAGGAGGTTCCAGCCAGATGCTCCAGAGCCGAAGAGGTGACAAATTGCTTGGCCCACTGAAAAGACCTAGGGCTCAAAAGCATCATAGTAAAGAAATCAGCCCACACTTTGGGAATCTGGACTAAAGAAGCCCCAGCCACAAGAGCTAGAAAATTGGCCCAAAGTCTGGTGACCTCAGGATAACTTTTAAATGCAGGAGAGCCTGGAAAGTTTGCAAAAAAGCCTCTGCATAAAAACTGGATCCTGAGCCGGCTGAAAGAGTTCTACAAAACCAAGTTGTTCAAAGTTATTTTCCATCTGATCCACAGCTGCTACATTGAAATCTGAAGCATCCATTAACTCATGTTCCTGTATCTCATCAGGTATCAACTGCAAGGGAGCACCATTGTCCATAGGGATGAAGACATTGACCTCTTGCTGCTCTGCTGCCATTTGCTGCTCTACTGCCATTTGAATGGGCACATTTTCAGCACCCCCTTCTGAATCACTGCTGGCCACAATAATATCCTCATCCATAGGTTTTGCAGGTTGCTGTGGTGGCTGTAAGAGTCCTGGGATATTTTCAACCACACCCAAATCATCATCCACCTGTTTCAGAGGTTGATTTAAATCAAAATTCAAGGGTTGGGCTGTAGGAATAGCTTGAACAATTTGTACATCTTGATGGGCCTGTTCATCTTGGCCTTGGGGCCAAAGTGCCCAACCTCCACCTTGTAAGTCATGAGCTGGCCCAGGCTGTTGCTGCTGTGGCTGCAACTGAAAAGCAGGGCCATGTCCTGGCTGCCCAAAACCAAAGAAGTCAAAGAATTCAGGTTGAAGGTCATCAGGACCTAGTGGGATATCCTCATCAGGACCTAAACCACCGAGCATGCGAGCTTGAATTATCTCAACTTGAATAGTCCAGGAGTCACCATTAAAACCAGGCCCTTCAGTGCTAACAATAAACCATGGGATTTCCTCCAAGTTAACTACTTTGGCCTTGACAAGAACTCTGGCTATGTGATTAGGATCTTCTTCCCAGGCTATTATGTGACCATGATCTCCCAGAATTTTATTCATGTGCACATCAGACCAAAAATCAATGTTTGTCCCCAAGAGCATAAGCCAAACTTCATGGTTCAGAGTGACAGCCCTATGATTAGCACCCCTATCATGGTCGATGAAAGAAATAAAAACATCCCCAAACTGATGAGGACTGTTATGAATGAGCTGATCTCTGTCACGAAAGTAAACAAACTTGACATAGGCGTGACCAAAGGGACATGGTTGGATGTATGTGTAACCCACACGAGCATGATTACGGAGAAAGTCATGCAGCACATCACGAATGTTGTTGAAAGCTACCTGATGCCGGGGAAGTGGGTTGATGGTGACAATAGCAACATCAGGATTGCGCTTAGCGGGCCTACCGAGAATCACCCTGCTCATGGCCTTGCGATTGGGAACAACCACATGTTGAAACCCCCGTGGGATGAAAGGCGCAAGATCAACAAACTGATACGCCATCTGAACCGGGGGATTCGAGCCTACTGTAGCAACAGCAGGGTTTTCTTGTTGGGATTGTAGCTCTGGCTCCGGTGGCTCAGAATGCGGGTGGGGAGACGGCAGCAGCGAAGATTGCTGAGCAGGCGGCGGATTAGGCGGCTGAAGCTCAAGGATTACCCTGGATTCAGGAAAGACATCCTGCCCGGATTTGGTAGGCGATTGTGCCGAGGAAAGGAAAGAACTCGGTGGCAAGAGCCAGGGTATTGAAGTTGAAGAGACAGGGGTGAGCACGAGTGGAGCTGATGTGCTGGCCCCACTAGTCATAGACTTGAACCAGGTAGCTGTAATTAAAGGATCCCAAGCAACCGAATGAACCTGAGTGGAGAAAACCCCATCTTTGGAAAGGCCCGGGAACCGAGGCGGGAAACGGCAAGAAAAGACTACATGTCCCAACCGAAAACAGGCAATACACCTTGTGCTCGAACGACAGTTGGGCCGAGTGTGAAAATTAGACAGACAACGAGAACAACTGGGCCGCAGAGTGGGTTTTCTAGCTGTGGGCTTTGAAGGCCTGTTTCCCAATGGCACCGCATTGGACCTGAAAGGAAAGGAGGCCCATCCAACCCAACCGAATTTGAATTGACTGCAGCACGAGAAAGGAAACTCCTGCCGTGATTGGGGCGTGGAGGTGAAGAACACGACAGTTGATTGGGCTGAAGATTAAGATCTGGCACAGATCTAAAATTGAGCCTCGAGAACACCGATTTGGACTTGCCAACACGCAGAATCGGAGAATGCCCACCCTGAGAAACAGCGGCAGCATATGAACTCGCCGATTTCTTCTTCTTAGCAGGAACCCACTCAAAACGCGAACCAGAATCCATGGTGGAGGAGATGCGAGCTCGAGCTAGACCATTTTCGTTCCAAAGGTGGAAGAAAACCTTGAAGGTAGCACAAGCAAAAGACTTCAAGGCGTAAACACGAAGACCCACTTGCCGATCAAGAACAATGAATTTGAAAAGCTGATGCTCAAGTTCAACCACTGAGAAGAGGTCTGCCGAACCGCCAAGGATTGATTGCAGAATGAATCCAACAGAATCCGACGAGAGGCGCAAAGGAGAACAACTAAAAGCGGCAATAAGCCAAAAACTTGAACCCAGATCAGGGGTTGGGGAGCAAACCGGGCGACCAAGAGAGGAGCGTACCTCCGAGGAGAACGCAAAGCCATGGGTGGGATCAAGAGATGAGGGATCCATCACGTGCCAACGACGGCGAGCGATGACGGCGGAGAGCTAGGGGAGACGGGCATGGCTGGCGCTACCGAGAGGAGCCATCAGAGTAAAAGTCTACCTACAAGTAAAAGGCAAAACATTAAAGTCAAACCCTTCCTTCACCAACACTGCCTGCTCTCGTGATGTATGGTGTCGGGCATCGCCGCCGTTGTCACCTTCCCGTGATCAACTGGCCATGCCTCGTTCCTCAAGCAGTTGAAGGCTATGATGGTAGTTTCTTCAGAAACTTGTAGCTTGTATGTTGAAATTCCTCCAATGTCACCAGCATCATCTCCAGGTGGACAAGTTTACCGTCCATACTACAGGGATTCGGTCACGGTCACGGTCACGCTCTAGGGGCAAGAAACAACTCTGGTACAAATACTTTCAGTCTTCATGTACATCGATCCCTCTGGAAACAATTTCGAGGGTATCATCCCCAGTGAAATCGGTGACCTAAAGTATCTCAAGCAGCTCAACCTGTCCAGGAACTTCTTCACTGGTGAGATTCCTTCACGGATAGTGAACATGCTGCAGCTGGAGTCGCTGGACCTCTCATACAACCAGCTCTCTGGGGAGATCTCTCCCGCAATGGCAGTGATGTCATTCCTCGAGGTACTCAACCTCTCCTACAACCACCTATCAGGGATGATTTCGCAGTCCAGCCAGTTCTTGACGTTCCCGGGCACATCATTTCTGGGGAACGACGGGCTGTGTGTAAGGTTGTAAGTGGGGCGGCAGCGGGTGACCCAACCCACATCCGCACAACCCGCCAGAGAAAGTGGGCTTTAGCGGCAGCCCCACATTGCGCTGCAAACTTTATGTGGGGTTAGCAGCAACCCGCATAAACCCACAAGCTTGCACATGGTTCCCTGACCCTGAGACGCTGACACATGCAGAGCTCGCCCAGGCCAAAAGGTTACGGAGACGTTGTGGCATGCATGCCATAACATATATCTGAAATAAATTATACCATGACATCTCTCTGAAATAAATTAAACAAGAGATTGATACCCACTAGAGTTCCCTAAAGAACGCATGCGTCCACTTATTAAGTGGAACTTATTTGAAGGCTCTATAGCTACATGCAAATGCATCCTTTGCACTGTGCAAGCGAGTCAACAAATATACAGCGCAATTTTAAAAACTCCAAGTGCCGCGAACACCAGACTTTGCATGTGATCTTCAGACGGGATGGCATCATTTGCAAGGACAAACGATCTTCACCTTCAGACGACAAGTGCCGACTCTTCCAATTGCTCATCCCGTTCTGCTTCAGCCTACCAGTTCCAACTCTTCCAAATGTTCCTCCTGTTCTACTCCTGCATCAGACGACCAGACTCAAAAAATTCAGTATGCATCCCGCGATGTGGACAGTTCAACCAAATCAAGATTTAATGTTGCAATGAGTGTTGATTCAGAAAATAAAAAACATTGCAAGGAATGATGCACCGAGGCAATAGTGCAGGCACATCGACTGGAATTGCGAAACTAGAATTTCAGGATGCAGTTAAAAATCCTATAGTAATACAATATGATGCCACTTTATTGCTGATAATCAGAAAGAGCAACAAAATGCTCACAAGGAAAACCAAGCATAAAGATTTGATGGGAAGTCTAAAAAAGAAGATAATATGGACATGCAGTGACTAAGTTTGTAGATATGTCAATTAGTTCATACCTAATTCTTATTCCATGACTGCTCAACCTCCGGCCTATGGACTGACATGCGAGCAATCTCAGATATAACCTCAGGCCTGACATAATAAAAAAGCATACAAAATTATAATCTGACATAATTCTGAATAAACAATCTGACATAATCAAAAAGCATACAAAATTACAGATAACCAAGACCAGTTGGTAAATGATAACTGACAAGATTAGCAGAAGACATAGCATAAAGTATTAGCATCATTGTATCTAGCTGACTGCTACGGCCTATGGCAATGAGGTTAGCTTTGCTCCAGAATGAAATGAGGCTCTGACCACTAAGTCTAAACTGAGCTGATGCGTGCAGCGCATTGAGAATTGATGGCACTGCTAATAAGACAAAGGTTCCAGAAGTTCAATTGACCAAATTAACACAAGTCCAGGATCTGAGTATTCAAAAGGAAAATGACATAATCAAAAAGCATACAAAATTACAGATAACCTTGTTGGTATTGGACGCCGATGCGGCCGCCTCCGAGAACAGGGATGTGTGCCTGGCGGCGGGCGGGATGAGGCAGAGGCCCTTCATGTGCAGCCGCTGGTTCTTCTCCACGGCCTTCCTCTCCAGCTTGCAGCTGCCGCCGCCGCTGTGCGTGTTCGCCCCCTCCCCCGCCGCCGTGGCGCCAGCCGAGCTGCCCCTAATTGCCTCCCGACATGCAGTTGCGATGTCGACGACAGCTTTTACTGCTGAACTCCTCTCCACGAGCCGGGGTGCTGCAACGGGGGGAGGGTCAGGAGGCATCTTTGGCGGGGCAAGGGGCATCTCCGGCGGGGCAGGGGCGGGGCAGAGGTAGGGTTCTCCATGGACCATGGGCGGTGGCGGGGATGCGGCCGAGACCAGGGATGCGGGTATGCGGGAGTATGTGGGTTGATTGGGTTAACCCGCGTGGCCCGCTTATTTTATGTGGGCTGCTTTGTGGGTTTGTGGGAGTCTGTGATGCATGTTGGCCCAGCGGGCTGGCAGCGTGGCCTGTGCCGCTTGCAAGGCTAGCTGTGTGGGAAGCCACTGACACGCTTGTGTGAGCCAAACTGTGCACCAGGACCGTCAGCTTCAGCTACACCGGGCTCTTCTAAAGAGTTGAACTGGGAAATTTTGTCAGTTGAGATAGGGGTTGTTTCAGGCTTGGCCATTGTGGTTGCCACCACACTGCTGTGGGGCAACGGGAGAAGGTGGGTCTACTTCCATGTCGACAAGTTTTGGCTGCTTGTTCTGCAGCCATGGATCAGCCGTCGTCTTCACTGAAATGAAATCATCACAGTGTGTGTTAGTGTTTGTATGCCTTAGTGATATGTGCAAGAAAATGAGCGAGCATTGTGCCATGCTTTTGCTCTACAACATAATTGTAGTATGTATACTTCAAGTGTTCTGAATACTTATGTGGTGCGGCTGCATGTTTTGATACTACTATCTTTTTTCCATAGGATAAATTTAGTTAGAGGATCTCATCTGAATTTTCAAATCAATTCACATACCATATGATGTTTATTTGATATGATTTTTAAAAGAAAAGAAAAGAAACTCTGCTTTGCTAGGAAAAAGAACGGCAACATAAAACTAAAACAGCTGAAAAGTTAGCAGATCTTACCTTTCTGATTTGCCAAACGAACAACAGAGCATACATGACCAGTTACTGCTGGAAGTTGACCCACCATGAACATCAAAATTTACATCTGCATCGAGCCTACCAAGTCCTGCACGTTGCTCGTTAAACAATACAAGTACAAGAGTTCCAAGTCTTTTGACATGCTTTCTTTCAGTTACATACTATTATCTCCTACTGCAACTCCTGTGCAACAACTATATGTCTACTGAATATCACACAATTCCGTTATGGTGGTGCACCGCTTAAGGAACATATAATTTCTTTGTTTTTTTGTGGAAAATATAATTTCTTTGCAGAAATATTTAGGTCTAGTTAGTGGCAATATTTTCTTTTAACCTGGTGTCAGGCTATTCATGGTAGCCTCAGAGTTGACGACTTTTCAACAACTTTATTTTTTCCACCAGCGCAGCGTCGTCTTTTGTTTCTTCGCACTCGGTTCACGGAAGTATCCACGTCATTTGCCCCGCCAAAGGTACGACAACTCCATAAAAACTTGTGGACTCGGGGAATCGAGTTGGAAGAACTTGTGGACTTGGGGAATCGAGTTGCAAGTAATGTGATGGATTTGAACCTTGTAAGCCGCATCATGATCTCTGTGAATCTTTTCAACACTGTTAATCTCAGTCCGACTGTAAAGAAATCACGGAAAACCACACATTCATCTGGTTTCTGTGACGCCACAGGTTTTTAATTAACCTTAATTGTCGGTTAACTCTGTTGACAGTGGTCAAATCAGGGTCAACCTGGGTCCTCACCTCGAAAACCTCACCAACCAACCCTAATGACCCCATTGACCAAGTTGACACACATGTGTGGTCAACCCTTGGTCAATGCCTTGGTCAAACCCCACCTAAACCCTAGTGACTCTAGATGTCTTCCGGAACTTTTGCCGCGTTCTCCAAAATTCACCTAAACACTTAAAAATCTACCTTTATGAAAGTTGCTCAGTTTGTTGAGGGACACAACTTTCATGTAGATTGACATTTTAAATTTTGAGTGGAAAAGGGTGGAAAACTTGCTCAATTGACAATACCTCCTGTTCACTGAATTTGAGTGGCATTCAAAGTTGACAAACCTTTTGTGCAAAATCTGTTGAGAAAAACCCCATATGGCCTTTGTGAAAGTTGTAGGTGGTACTGAGATCTACAACTTTCGTATTCAAAGATTTGTGCACTTGTATTAAGAAAAAGGAGTTTTTCAATTTCAAACACGGGTACACGGTCAAGGTGTCGGCCGGAGCGTCGCGGCGCCGCGACGCGCGCGCGCCGCGCCCCTCGGCGTCCACGCCCGAGGCAGCCCCGCCGTCCCGGGCCACACGCCTTCCCCGGGCCGTCGTCGCGCCCCAAGACGCCTCGACCGCCCCGCGCCACGCGCCTCCCCGTCGCCGCGCCGTACGCACGCCGTGCACGCGGCGGACCGCCGGTCCATCCGCGGTCCGGCCGTACGCGCACCGGCCGAGGAGCGCCGTAGCATGGCGGCATCTCGGCCCTCGTCACCCCGCCGTCACCGCCTGTCGATCGCGCGGCCAATAAAAGGCGCCAGTGCCTCCCCGTGAGCGGGCACCGAGCCGCTGGCCGCCATTGCCGTCCTCGCGCTGAGCTCGATCCTCCACAAGTGCTCTGAGCCGCCCAACCACATTTCCCCCTTCCTTAGGCCTTGCTAGCACTAAAGCGCTCAGGCGTTTCCCAACCGAGCGCCTCCCCTCGCCGTCACCCGAGCCGCCGCTGCCGCCGCCGGTCGTCACAGTGCACCCTCGCCGGAGCCGCGCCCGCGCCGTCCAACCCGTCCAATCGACCCTAGGTGAGCCCCTAGAGGTCCCGCGCCGCTTGTTGGTCAAGGACGGCCGGCGGCGAGAGGGTACGGATGTGAGGATTGGGATTTTCCCAGGGGCCTGAGTGCAAGGGAAGGGTATATATGTGAGGTTTTGAGAAGTTCTAGGGGTCCCTGTGCAAAATGGTAACTTCAATAGTATAACACATTTGCTGAAACTTGTAAAATCTCTAGAAAATTATAGAACATTTAGAAAATTGAAAACACAATTTTGCTAGATTCCAGGTGAGGAGCACTACAATTTTTGTTATACTCACCTAGACTGTTTTTTAATAATGTTGGCATGAAAAATAGAAATGTGAAAAACTTAGATCTGGGATATCTCAAAATCCATAGATCCTCTGTACCCAATTTTTGGATATGTTGTGTGTGATGTTATGACTAGCTCCTGTACCAAAAATTGCACAAAGTTATGATGTAAATCTTTTTATGTGAATTATTTTCCATTTATGCAGAATCTGTCTAAATGATTTTTGTAGTTAAAAATAATTATGTTTTTGTGCCCAACTTCTGCATTCTGTCTTGTTATGCCATGTTACAGCTCTGCGGAATTAATCAAAAATTTTGAATGATTAGAAGTATTTATTCTTAGTATATGCATGTTTTCCTTTGTAATTGTTTAATGCTAGATCAGTAGTAGTTCTAGGTGTGCTTGCTACTTTTCTAGGATGGTTTAGGACTAGAGAACATGTGTGATGAAGTTTGGAGCATTTGGACGCTTATTTATTTTTGTATGCATCTAACTTATTTTGCTAAGCTAGCTTTTGTTATTTTCAAAACAATTATTTTTCTAGCCTTCGAAGCATTGCAAGGGTGTTCAGTGGCTTAGTATAGGTGTTATGATGCTTGAGAAACCCTCCACTGAAATTGTGAATAATTCATTGTTAAATAAAAGCTTTGGAGGCCTTTTATAGATTAATGTTTGATAAATAGGAAAATGCCTTTTTATTCTTATACCCCTTTTGTGAAATGTTTGCAAAACTTATTTAAGATCTAAGAATACACCCTTGCTGAGTTAAAGGTAATTAATTATCTTTTGTACACACCTTTATTAGTAAAAGGTGAAGGATTAAATCTTCACATGAAATAACAATTTATAAAAGGAGGCATTAATTAAGTGTTTAATTAAAAGAATAAAATACGCATCAATAATAACCTTCATGAAAAGGAATTTATAATGAATAAATTGTTAAGGTGAATATGGCTAACGAGAATTGGATAAGATAAATAATCAATCTGTCACATCACCTGAACCCTACATTGCATTCCGTGTAGATCTTCCTGACGGTGACTACTCGCTCGTACCGGAAGCCGAGGAAGGAGAAGCGGAGGCTGCACTGCAGTACGTGGAAGTACTAGAAGACACCGAGGGTGCTCAGGCTAACTTTGCTGACGAAGGCAAGCCCCAGTGCATTTAACCTTGTATTTCAAAATTTTATTGCAATTATTTATGGATGCTTGTGCATTTAAGTTCAGGAGTTGTATGGAACCTTAGATGCATGATCCCTAGGTACCTGTGTCCTTACTAGTATGTCAGGTCGATAGCTGCCATGCTATAGGACCATTACAAGTAGAGTGATGATGTCACTCGTGAGAATAGGTTCCTAGGTAGGAATCATAAGATCTCCTTAAATGGATTGCTCATGTGGTAAGAGCATGGGATGTGGACTCCGGTCCAATGGCTATCGTGGGTTAATTGTTTGAACGTACTAAGCACTTGTCGGGAATGGGACCGGTAAGCCTAGTACCTTAATGAGATGGTTAGGGATTTAACTGTCACTACTCTTGGGATGCGTCTCACGGCTAGCTACCAGTGGTGTATGGTGAGTCCGGGTGCCTCCCGGTGTATACCGGATAGCCTGCACCAAAGACTGTGGCCTTTTGTCCTGACCTGAGGATTTTGGGAACCGTTTGGTGGTTGTCCTCGCAGGAGCACCCCACCGTGTGTTTAGGTCTACCTTGCAAGGTTTGAATCAATCGATTGTCGGCCTCTCACCGTTATCTTAGACTACTTACTCCACTAGCCATGAAATCCCTAATGATGGAAGTTGATGAATATTATGCTTGATTAATTGTATTGTACAACTTTGTCTGTATTAGATGGCTAATTTAGAAAAGAATAAACCCACTAGAACTTGTGCTAAAATCTTGAAAGTAAGGACACACTCTTTGTTACTTTTCAGCAAAAGAAACCCAGTGGCCAAAAAGCCTCTCATGTCTAGAGTTGGTGAAGTAGTTATCACCGACGGCTAAGCCTTGCTGAGTATTAGTATACTCAGCCTTGCTATAAACTGTTACTCCAGGTAATGCCTTTGGTGAGGTGTGTCCCGGAGAGATCCCGCCCGGCTGGGAGCTGGAGTGGGTGGAGGAGGACGACTGAATCCATCATGGCTGGCCTCCCGTGGTGTTCTCGCTTTCCGCTTAGTTTAATTCCGCTGTTTTAAAAACTCTGAACTGCGTGGTCATGTCAAAGACTCGTTTTGTAATAATTAAACTGTTCGGGGTAAATTTCTGTTGTTAATTATGTTGTATCTCTGGACTCGCCTTCGCGTGAGTTTTAATGCATATATGTCGATCCTTGTTGTTATATAAGTGATTTACTGGGCGTTAACCCGGCGACTAACGACAGGATGATACTTTATTACCGCTTAATGACCAAAGTGGATTGGTGTAGGCGGTAGTACGGTATTTTCCTAAGCGGGTTGTCACAGTTGGCATCAGAGCAATTATATGCACCAAAGATTAATTAATCACCTTAATCACTAGTTTTTGAATAAAATTTGCCAAGATTGTTTGTTTTTCCAAAACACGTTGGTCCGTTAAGGATAAACTGGACCGAGAGGCCATTGAGGGAATTTTTGGGTTCTTTCAAGTGGCTTATTAACCTATGGTTTATTTTGTTAACTTCCACCACATTTACTTTATGTCAGACTTACTTTCTTGAACAACCAAACTAGATGAGTCGTGTGTTTTATATGTGTGCTGTGCCGCATCACGGAAATTGCGAGGGTTGATGGAGTGATCCATTCCACGGATCCCATCTTCACGTCTGGTTATAAGTTGTGTTGTTGCCACGTGTTTCATACGTGAGCATTCCGCATGTTGAATATGCGAGGCAAGGATACACTCCATTCAAACGGAGGGTGTCCGAGGTTGGACGTTGTCCATGCAGTGGCTTAACGCATGGATGTTGTTTCTATAGTGAACGGTAATGCATGTGGACGCTTTCGTGACGTGCTGGCACAGAAGGTTCGTTTTCTGCAGGTACATAACAACACTTTGTTAGTCTCTAAGTGAGTACCATATAGCTCTCGACTAGATATTATAGGGAGAGACGAATAAAAGCCTTGGCACCGGCACTAACTTCGATTTTTGGCTTTATTGCCATGTGAGGTCGAATAGGACGTCGTGCATGCATGTTAAAAGTCAAAACAACAAAAATGGACCCAAAAACATAACTGTCTAGGTTCACTAAGGAATATTTGCTAGTGTGTGTTTTCTAAGCTAGAATATCTCCCATGCATAGGTGTTGTGCTGCCCAAATTTTGTAAAAGTTTGTTTGTCTTGCTTTCGCACCATGTTCTAGGAGTAATTAAAATAGGTGTGTTAAACAAAAGTTTCTCCAAATCTAATCTAGTTCCTGCTCGCAAAATGTTTTTTTCGATCATAGATTCTCTCCACCTTGAGTTGCACCTTTCTAAGCGAACCTAGGCTTGCTGTTTTTACGAATCAGCACCTAGACCTTGCATCCTTCCACCTTGTTTCCTTTTGATCTAGCTCAACCTTTGAATACCAAAAGTGTGTAGGAGAACCATTCAGAGTAGCCGGAAAAATTTGGGGAATTTATGGGGTTCTGGATTTTTAGTTATGAATTTTAATTCATAGCTGCCAGAACTTCACCATTTGACATGTTGTTCTCTTTGAGACCTGACATGTGTTACATTTTTGTACAGATGGCTTTCCCCGTATTTCACGAGTTCGACGCTGATGGTACGGTCCGTACTAACAGGTTGCACTGAGAGGGTTTTCCATGCCTTGCATGGGAAGCACTCAGCGCCGCTGGCAACACCAATCCACCGACTTACGAGGTGTCCGAGTTCGAGTGCTTGGGCGTTCCCCGTTGCATGGTGATCATCACTGTGCTACCACACTCGGACCACTGTTGACAGTGAAAATCCGTCAACCTAGCCATGAGTTTACCTTCGGTGTTGGCATGAGTTTTATACTTTATCCATTGGTACTAACCCCCGTGGTATAACAAGTTCACGTGTGCATGTCGTTTTTGGAGTTTAATGTTTATGCAGGGATTTAGTGTTGAATGCAAGACTTTCGGGATAAGTTCATCAAGCACCTCATGACAAGACCTTGAAGCCCCGAACAAGTCATGCAATGAAGCAAACATAACTCCAAGAAGCCGGGGACTTGATCCGAGAAGACGACATACTCCGGGGCACCCGACCGGAAAAGTGCTTCGAATCTTCCAAGACAAGGAGTTGAGTCCAATTCGGAGAGAAACCGACGACATGGACCCGTATGCGAAGGGGGAAACATCCGGGAAGCAAGGGAACCGACCTCGGGCAAAGGAGCCCGCGGGCCGGGCCTAAATGGGCCCGGGCCGGCCGGCCCGATCCGGTCGGCCGGCCTGAGCCCATTTAGGGCCCAAATCCGACGCCCTTTGCCCTAGCCGCCAATCGGGCTATTTATAGTCCCCCGACCGAGAGCCACGCGAGAAAGATTTCGTCTTCGGCCGCCGAGAAGCGAGAGAAGAGAGGGACACCATCTAGGAGAGGAGAGGGTCGAGCTAGTTGACTAGGGTTGCCCTAGCCGACGTGGGAACCTTGCAAGGAAGACCACGTCGGAGTTCCGGAGCTAGAAGCAAGATCAAGGAAGGATCCCGGTGGTGATCTTGTGTATGTATCATTGTTATAGTTGAATTATCAAGTTGAATCTTTTCCCGGCGATCAAGTGTTTCCTCGAAGATTTCGTTTTTCGATCGGCTTTGCTTATTCCAATTCTATTCTCGAGATAGATTACATAGGGTGTTCTTGTAGCCGCGGTGGCTAGAGGTACACGCCGGATCCTCCGAAAGAATCTCGACTTGTCTTTTGACTCGCCCTAAGCTCCCCGCATGAATAGGGATACGTTGTGACGAACGGGGGTCTCGAAAGGCGGATGTTTTCGGATTTGGACGGGAAACCACGATTTAAAGAGGCTTTTATTAAGATTCGATTTGCTACTTCTTCTCTTGCTTGGAACTTCAACAAAAGGCTTACCCCGATCCCTCTAGATCGGTTTATCTACCCAATCTTACTTTGTTTTCTCCGGTTTTTAGTAGATTAGATCTGTTTTGTGTCTTTAACTTAGATGCATTAGGTTCTTTATTGAAGATTGCAGTTATTTGGCTTTAATAGATTAAGTCTTGCGTCACACATTTGTTCCACGGATTCGATACCTTGGGTTCACCACTCGAGGGAAGAAGGGTCCCTTGACTACGACGGGAGACTTGTACGCTTGCGAGTCACGAACGAACTTTGATACAAACAATTAACCGTCAACAACCACGCCGACTGGTTTGACTTGAGCTTTGTCTACTGGGGTTTTATTACCCACGAGACTGTCGAGTCAGCTGCTCTTCGAGTGTTGACAGACTTCTGCGACCACAACCCTACTGTGGTGGCTCTCTCGCCGTTCGGGTTGTTTCCCGCTGTGAATACTCACGACCCGGTGTGGCTGGATTGTATGGATCACCTACGGGAGCTGCTGATGTTAGCAGAGCCGCTGGATGTCACTCAGACGCTGGCACGTTGTCTCAACGTCGTGTTCACCCTTCAGGGGCTGCGTTACAACACCGCAGCGATCATCGGGCAGCGTTTGGAGGTAGTTAGGCGGGATTGGCAGCAACTCTCAGCAGCCCACCAACAGCTGAACTTTACACTTACTCAGATGTAGCAGGAGAATGACAGGCTACGCGCTAAGAGATTCCAGTTAGAGTTAGAGAGAGGTGACCGTCTTTAGAGGATCGTGGATCTCGAGGCGGAGGTTCATAACCTCGAGGAGGATGCCAATGCTCACAAGATTGAGAGATTGATGCTATTACATAACATTGCCGATATGCAGCAGCAGGTCGAGGAGGCCGAGGTGCAGGTTGCAGCCTTGCTAGCCATAGTGGCCTTACAACCACTACCTCTAGTTCAGGCACTTCCGGAGGAGCAGTAGGGACAGTCTGGTCTGGATTAGGTGAGTCAGGCTGGACCGCCGTTACCGACCCCACCAGCTTCACCTGCTTGTAGTGGTGCTTCAGTGGGCAGCTAGGTTGCTAGAGAACGACAACAGGAAGAATTGTGCTCCTAGGTGTCACCTTCGGGATGATTGTGATAGTCAGCTTAGGAGTATGCTTTCGTGTAGGGTGACTGCGTTGTGACCCTGTTGTATCACGATGTTTTCAGACTTGAGTCTTGCAGTTTCTTTGGACCCTTTTTCCATCGTGTTGTAATAAAGAATGCTTAAGCATATTGTGGTTTGAATTGAGTTTGATTGGTTCAACCAAATTGTTGGAATCTTGTTACATGTGATCACCAGTGATGAGCGAAAAGTTACAATAACCACACTCGCCAAAACTCAGCATTGTGCATAAGTAATGAGAGAACTACGACATTTCCGGTGAGTGTCGGTCGATTGCCAAAACAACTAGGTGATTTTCCGCACATTGCCTTCTCCGGGCACGCGAAATAAAAAACTCACCGAGAAGTGGAAAGCCAACTCGAGGCACTTGAGTTATCATATCTTCTAACTGGGTTGAAGGATGATTCTATGAATCTAATTTTTGGCTACATGATATCTTACGACTGTTGCTGCCATCATCATATGAATGCAAATGAACTATTGTTATACATGATTGCACTTGTCATCATTTCTGAATAAGATTTTGGCTATGTGTCTAATAAAGGCTCACATTTCAGATGGTGGGACCCTAGCGCAGCTCTCCCAATGGGTTCAAAGCGACCGATAGCAGTGATCTGCCGCTGCCGCCGCCCATGACGCCGTCGGAGGCCTTCATGGCCACTCAAACCAAGGTGATGCGCCTGATCCTACAGGCGCAACAGCAGATCGCTCAGTAGATGAACCGCGGGCCGCCACATGGGGCCAATCACGAGGGGCCTAATCAGGTCACCACGTACGTGCAGTTCATCGGGATGAAGCCACCGACCTTTTCCAAGGCGGAAGACTCCCTGGAAGCTGAGGCTTGGATCAAGGCCATCGAGGCAAAGTTCTCTGCCTTTGTGATGCCTTGCTCTGAGGAGAACAAAGCCAACTTCGCAGCTCTGCAACTGCGAGGAGAAGCCTTAATGTGGTGGGATCACTTCAAGACTATGCGGCAAGGGCGTGCTGTCACGTGGAATGATTTCAAGCAAGCTTTCAAGAGTCATCACATTCCTAAGGGATTAATGGATAGAAATATGAGGGAGTTGTTGGCCCTCAGGCAGGGATCTGATACGGTGTACCGTTACGCCCAGAAGTTCAATAGCCTTTGCCAATACGGTGGGCATCACGTAGATACTGATGCAAAGAAGATGGAAGGGTTCCGTGATGGGCTAGATGGCAAGTTGTATGAGCGACTTAACCTGCTCGAGCCCGAAAATTTCCATGAGCTTGTGAACAAGGCTATATCCCAAGAGGATGCCATGAAAAAGGCCCACAAGGACAAGAAGAGGTCGTCTGGTTTTGCTCCGGGCAGCGGAACTAACAAGAAGTTTCACTTTGTGAAAAAGAATGTTCCAAACCCATCCCAACAATCTTCAATTGGACGCTGGACGATGAAGCCATCCCAGGGCAAACCTTCAGGGAACTTCCAGTTCCGCAACGCTCAGTAGCAGGCCGCAAAGCCTAATGCACCCCCACGCAACATCGGTGATCGCCGTTGTTTCAAATGTGGTCAACCAGGGCATTACATTAGTGATTGCCCCAAGCCCAAGCAGATCGAGCCCAACCCACAGAATAAAGGTGCAGGGAACAAGATTGCCACTCCGGCGAAGAAGCCTATGGTGCAATTCCGCCAAGGCAAGCTGAACTTCACCACCATGAGTGACATTCCAGAGGGAGCTTCAGTGCACACGGGTACATTCTATATCAATGACACTCCTATTAAAATTTTGTTTGATTCGGGAGCTACCCACAGATTCATAAGTGAAAAACTATTAGGCAAAATGGGTTTGAAGGGTTCTCTTACCAATTCCGCTTATAAGATAATCACTCTGGGAGGGAAAATCACCTCTAGTACCTTAATCCGTGGAGTATGTTTGGGATTGGGTAGTAAAATCTTTCCAACAAACGTCATAGCCATAAACTTGGCAGGTATGGATGTTATCTTGGGTATGGATTGGATGACCCAGCAGAAGGTGGTTCTAGATATATCAAATAGAGTTGTAGAGATCAATTCCCCTATGGTCGGGCACACTACCTTGTACCTACCTTTCAAGGACGGTACAGACTCTTGTGCCTATGTGACCATTATCTCCCCTCTTGATGAAATTCCAGTAGTGTGTGAGTATCCAGATTTCTTTCCTGATGAGTTGCCTCGTATGCCACTAGACAGAGATGTTGAGTTTGTAATTGAACTCCAACCGGGTACTGCACCCATTTCTAAACGACCTTACCGTATGCCTCCCAAAGAACTAGCCGAACTGAAAAACCAACTCTAGGAGCTGTTAGATAAGGGTTATATTCACCCGAGCTCTTCTGCTTGGGGTTGTCCTGCTCTCTTTGTCAAAAAGAAAGATGGTAACTTGAGGCTATGTGTGGATTACAGACCGCTCAATGTCGTAACCATCAAGAACAAATATCCTCTTCCCCGAATTGATGTTCTTTTTGATCAATTGGCTGGAGCCAAAGTTTTCTCCAAGATCGATCTTCGTTCTGGTTACGACCAAATCAAAATTCGACCTTGTGACATTACTAAAACTACTTTCTCCACCTGTTATGGTCTTTACGAATTCTTGGTGATGTCCTTTGGTCTCACCAATGCCCCAGCCTATTTCATGTACCTCATGAACTCCGTGTTTATGACGGCGCTCGACAAATTCGTAGTGGTCTTTATCGATGATATCCTTATCTATTCCAAAAACGAAAAAGAGCATGCCAAACATCTCCAAATTGTCCCACAGTGTTTGCGAGGTTATAAGCTTTATGCTAAGTTCTCCAAATGCGAATTCTGGTTGAATAGTGTGAAATTTTTGGGGCACACTATTTCCAAGGATGGTATCTCCGTAGATCCTAGCAAAGTCCAAGAGGTGATGGATTGGAAACCACCCAAGTCCGTACACCAGATCCGTAGTTTCTTAGGTTTGGCGGGTTACTACCGTCGATTTATTCCAGACTTCTCCAGAATCGCTGAACCTATGATCGAACTGCTCAAGAAAGGAGTGAAGTTCGTGTGGAGCGAAGCATGTGAGAAAGCCTTCCACACTTTGAGACAACACTTAACTTCAGCCCCAGTGCTAGACCAACCAGATAATTCCAAACCTTTTGAAGTTTTCTATTATGCGTCAGGCACGGGTTTTGGTTGCGTTCTTATGCAAGAAGGTCGAGTCATTGCCTATGCTTCACGGGCACTTCGACCTCATGAGATCAATTATCCTACCCATGATCTTGAGTTAGCCGCTGTTGTCCACGCTCTCAAGGTATGGATACATTATCTGATGGGTAATCGTTGTAATATCTTCACTGATCACAAGAGTCTCAAATACATCTTTACTCAGTCAGAACTGAATATGAGGCAAAGGAGATGGCTTGAGTTGATTAAGGATTATGACCTAGAGGTGCACTATCACCCCGGGAAAGCAAACGTTGTTGCGGATGCCCTTAGCCGCAAAGTTCACTACAATCACCTAGAGATGGAGCCAGTTAGTGACCCTTTATGTGAAGAAATGAGAAGGCTCAAGTTGGAAGCAGTAGAGCAAGGAAATCTTTATGCCTTAGCCACTGAATCTAGTCTTTATGATAGAATTGTCACTGCCCAACACAATGATGAAGAATACAAATCATCAAACAGAAACTCGCAGAGGGACATCCCAAGTATACATGTTTCCAGAGGGATCACAAGGATGTGATCTGGTTTGGAAAACGCCTTGTGGTTCCTGTCAATCCAGAGATTAAGAAGACAATCTTTGATGAGGCTCATATGTCCAAATTCTCTATTCACCCCGGCAGTACCAAGATGTACCAGGATTTGAAACAGAATTTCTGGTGGTCCAACATGAAAGTTGATATAGCCAAGTATGTAGCCGAGTGCGATACTTGCCACCAGATGAAAGCAAGCCATTTGAAATCGACAGGTGTACTTCAACCGTTGTCGATACCCATGTGGAAGTGGGATGACATTAGTATGGAATTCATTGTGGGTTTACCTCTAATGGCTAGGAAGAAAGATTCTATCTGGGTTATTGTGGACAGACTCACCAAGACCGCCCATTTCATTGCAGTTCATACTACTTATTCAGTGCAGCAATATGAGATATAGATGGATCAAATAGTTCGTTTAGATGGAATTCTGAAGACCATAATCTCTGATAGAGGAACTAAGTTTGTAGCTCGTTTCTGGGAGCAGTTACATGAGTGCTTAGGAACCAAGTTGATTCGTAGTTCCAGCTATCATCCGCAGACCGATGGTCAGACAGAAAGGATAAATCAAATTTTGGAAGACATGCTGCGAGAAAGCATCTTACACTTTGATAAGAGTTGGGACAAGTGTTTGTCCTTGGCAGAGTTCTCTTACAACAATAGTTATCAAGCTAGTTTGAAGATGGCACCGTTCGATGCTCTTTACGGATGAAGATGTCGCACTCTATTGAAATGGTCAGAAGCCGGAGAAAGGACACTCTTTGGTCCGGATTTTGTTAAATATGCCGAAGAAAAAGTGCAAGTGATAAGGGAGATTTGAAGATGGCTCAAATGAGGCAAAAGAGTTATCATGATAAGGGAACGGCACCCCGACTCTTTGAAGTGGGAGATTATGTGTACCTAAAAGTTTCCCCCACCAAGGATGTGCAAAGGTTCGGTGTTAAAGGGAAATTAACTCCACGCTACATTGGACCTTATGAAGTCATAGAAGTATGTGGGCCAGTGGCTTATCTTATTCAATTACCGAAACGGTTTTCCGTAGTCCACAATGTGTTCCATGTGACCCAATTAAAGAAGGGAATGCCTGTGCCAGAGAACGAAGTAATCACAGAAGCTAATGCTTGGATTGAGCCAGATTTCTCGCTCATCGAGCATCCACTGAGAGTGTTGGACTGAAAGGAGAGAAAGACCCGAAGACAGACCATAAGAATGTACAAGATACAGTGGAGTCACCACACGGAAGAAGAAGCGACTTGGGAGACGGAAGAATACCTCAACACCAAGTACCCGGGCTTCCTGCAATCTCGAAACCGTGAGTTTCTCCTACCTATCTTGTTTTTCTTAAATCGAATCTCAGGACGAGATTCCGTTTAAGGGGGGTAGACTGTGACGCCCCAGGTTTTTAATTAACCTTAATTGTCGGTCAACTCTGCATACAGTGGTCAAATCACGGTCAACCTGCGTCCTCACCTTGAAAACCTCACCAACCAACCCTAATGACCCCATTGACCAAGTTGACACACATGTGTGGTCAACCCTTGGTCAATGCCTTGGTCAAACCCCACCTAAACCCTAGTGACTCTAGATGTCTTCCGGAACTTTTGCCGCGTTCTCCAAAATTCACCTAAACACTTAAAAATCTACCTTTATGAAAGTTGTCCAGTTTGTTGAGGGACACAACGTTCATGTAGATTGGCATTTTAAATTTTGAGTGGAAAAAGGTGTAAAACTTGACCAATTGACAGTACCTACTGTTCACTGAATTTGAGTGGCATTCAAAGTTGACAAACATTTTGTGCAAAATCTGTTGAGAAAAACCCCATATGGCCTTTGTGAAGGTTGTAGGTGGTAGTGAGATCTACAACTTTAGTATTCAAAGATTTGTGCACTTGTATTCAAAAAAAGGAGTTTTTCAATTTCAAACACGGGTACACGGTCACGGTGTCGGCCGGAGCGTCGCCGCGCCGCGACGTCGCGGGCGCCGCGCCCCTCGGCGTCCGCGCCGAGGCCACCGCCGGCCGAGGCGCCCCGCCGTCCCGGTGCCACGCACCTTCCCTAGGCCGTCGCCGCGCCCCAAGACGCCTCGATTGCCCCGCGCCACGTGCCTTCCCGTCGCCGCGCCGCGCACACGGCGGAGCGCCGGTCCATCCGCGGTCAGGCCGTGTTGACGGATAAAAGACGTATCCCTCTACGATCCGCAAACGTATGGACCCCACACCTTTTTCACCACGAGATTCCCAAGGTTCTTGTCAATCCGTGGAGCAAGGGGATTACAAGCATTCGATCTACAACGACACACTAGCTACTAACACCCTAACTAATATTATACTAGAAAACAACTAAACTACACTAGAGAGAATGATTAAGATATCAAGATAAAAGACACTCGCCCACGGGTCTACGATACTAGAGCATGCAATCTCTTAAAGACATGAAAACCAATCTAATCTATCGGGGTTGTGACCACGGTTTCGCCCTTTCCCTCCTCTCGTACTGTCACTACGCGAAGGTATTCATGACTAGACCTTTGATGGACACGGCGTATTGAATGGATCCAAGGAAGCATTGAGACTTATACTCCCTTTACGGCATGGTAGCTAACCTTAAGCATGAAAGTATATTCAACACAAGATGATAGATAGATAATCCGACAAAGTGCGATTACATCTCAAGATCGATTACAACCCATGGACGAATGAGAAGATTACCCCATCAAGGTGCTGATCATGGCACCGTTGATCATGGTTTCCCTTCCGCCGGTGTCTTCCTTCTTCTCCACGAGAGGGTGCTTCCTTCGAGGTGGTTGATCTCCCTCCGGAGATCCTCCTCCTCTCTCTCTAGCTTGTGGATGGCCTTCTGGTGCGAATGACTCCCCCTCTGGTGTTGGCGGCGCCTCGAGGCTTTTAGGGTTGAAGATCCTTCAGGTGCAAGGAAAACGGGACCGAACCGGCGCCAGAACTGGGCTGGGCCGGCCGGCCTGGGCCCAGTTCGGCCCGGTTCGGTCGCCCCTTTTGCTCCGTGGGTCCTTATGCACTTATGTACTTTGCCCCCTCCACTTGCATGATTTTGATGACGTTATCCTCGCGTCCAAGATGGAGGTTCTCTTCGCATGAAGTTCGATCTTTTACGCTTCAATCCCCGGGGGTGTTCCTCGTAGCACTTCGGTCCTTACCACCATTGGAAGTGATTTCATCAAGCTCATGAACACGAACAAGACTCCGTAAATGCTCCTTTGAACTTGTTGCGAATCCGTCCTCTATGTCCATGTTTTCCTACATAAACACAACACTTCCAAATGCATGCACAAAGACGAACTTGTTATATGATTAGTGTGCCTAGTGGCGGGTTAGTTCCATAATCAAATCCAAACCAAGTGTAATGAACATGCTTGGTGCACCAAAATACACCGTCAACATCTCCCCCCCACGCTTAGCTCTTGCTCGTCCTCGAGCAAGTACTCGTAAAAGAACTTCGTCCAAGGTGTTGTAATCATATACCACTTATCCTTCTTCACAAGTTAGTCAATCCCTTCATCTTTAATACATAAACACAAAGTAATGATAATCAAACATAAACATGGGCGTTTAGAATTTTTACCACGTCAAGTTTTACCCCACAACTCAAACTCTTCACTCGAAGCTTTCAATCTCAACCATGCTTACTTCTTTGCTTCCGTCGGAGGGTTTTTATGATTTTCAAAACAAAAATTCCTGCAACAAGTATTAGACAAAAACCTTTCTCCAAGCTCTCTCAAGTCACTCATATGAAGTGGCTATCCTAACCAAATTTTATAAAACTCTCACCTCCCATTAATCTCTCATATATCATGTAAAGTGGAGGTATAGGTAGGGCTAGCGCAATCAACACAAGTATTGTCAAACTAAGAACTTCCTCTAATGTTTGTCTACCTTTCAAAGCCAATGATCATGAGAATTAACCATATGTAGGGATATCAAGGATGAGAAGATTTAGAATGGTTGACATGTGCAAGGTCAAAAGAAAATTGTGACTACAAGGCACCGATGACGTCCTCGTTGTCGGATTGCACATTGTTGGAAATAGAGTAAAAGTTTCGTCTCACAACAACGTGACACCCTTCCTTACACTTTATTTTTTTCTTTTCTTTCACTTGATTCATCCCTCTCATATCTTTATTGCTACCACATCTTTCTCTTTTTCTTTTTCTTCTTTCATTCACATATAATTTTTTTTCATCTTTCTTTCTTTCTTTTCCATACTCATACTTTTTCTCTTTATTTTTCTCTCTCTTGACAACTTTTCAAAGCTTTCAATTCTCTCTTTCCTTGCATGCATACAATCTGAAATTTTAAATAAATCATGCTAGAGACGAGATGAAACTTTGAAAATAGGTTATGTTCTAGGAATACGATGTACAAAAGAGATGTATAGGGTTGGGTATGGAATTCGGCGATGTACGTGACTTCCGTTGTGAAAGTCACGTTACCGAATATATGACGAGGCTAGCAACAAAAGATAAGCACAAGAACATGATCATTGCTCGAAATTAAAACTTACCAAGAGAGTAGGGTCCTAGCCTAACTCATCGTGCTAATCACACTTATGGTGGAGCGAAAAAAATAAACTTGGCTTTGAATAGGAATTTTTTTCTTACTCTCAACTTGGAAAAAGAGGTTTTGCTAACCTTTATTACAAGGGTTTTAAGATAATTTTCAGAACTGAAATCCTCCAACTTTTAGCTTTGAACATAGCACAACTAACATGTGAAGCTCAAGATCGAAGTGCGGTATGGGTACTTTAAGTAGTAGCAATTCCACTAAGCACCACGGTAAACGTTTTTCAAACCACATACTTATGTTCATATATCAAGAATTGAAGATTAAACAAACAAGTGAATAAAGATAAGCAATACATAAAACACAAAGATATATATATAGACTCTTTTTATTCGATTTTCTTTGACTCAACACTAATTTAAGACACTTGCAAAAATTTTAAAACACACTCGAAAACTAAAGACTCATTAAAACGCTAAGACTCTCACACGAAGATTAAGCTGAACCTAAACTTGAAGTTCAAAAGCTAAGGCTAGCGAGCTAGCTCTCCCCCACGCTTAAAACATACGACGTCCTCGTCGTATCTTACAATTCCTAAGGGGAAAACTAGATCTAGTGGTACTTCAAGCAAGTATTGCACCACTTGCCTCTCATGTTTCCAACCATGCCGAAAAGTTTGCGCACGTTACAGTTAAGGAACTTGAAATTGTCTCCAACTACGTGCTCCAAATCCTCCATACACTGCTTCATCGCTTCCATGGCTTGGAGACATTCATCGGCCGACGTGTAGAGATCCCCGATAGATTGACGGCAAGTTCGACAACACATCGGATGCAATCCGAAGGGGTCTTCATCGCCATTGTCTTTACCGTCGTCACCACCGTCGTCGCCACCTCCATTGTCGATGCCGCTCTCGTTGCCATCGTTATCGTCACCGTTGGGGCCTTCGGGAGTCCTCTCTTTGGGCTGCTCATCCCAATCGTCATCGTCTCTTCCGGCGGCCGCCCACGAGCTCGGGCTACGATCGTCAGAGTAGTCACTACCCCCATAATCCTTAGGCTCTGGCGACGCCTCCTTGTAGTCTTTACGCTTCATGCCTTGGATGTGTGCCGACCTTCGAACGGGTGTAGGGACCTTCTCTCCTTCGACGGGGTTGCGAGATGCAAGAGCTCCGATCGGGACACGCCCTCCGTAACGGATGCGTGCGGTCCTCTTGACGGGTAGCTTGAGCTCGCATCGCATCGCCTCCTCCATCGATGACTTCTTGGATTCTAGCTTCAATTCTAAGCTCCTTGGGGGCACAATGGCTGCTACAAGGGTAAAAAATATTGCTTGAAAGGTTTGATCCTCGAGCTCCCAATTCGGCCAAATAAATAGTCCTGAGAGAAAAGCCTTGGGAACCTTATTTTCCTTTTTTACACTTCCCTTAAAATTTTCTGACCAAACAAGGAAGTCAAAAAGGAGCAATTCGGGCGAAATTCGGCGTCATCGGCCGCCGGAACCCTCTCGGCCGGTCGGCGGGGCCGGCCGGCCCACCCCGTCTCGGGGGCGGGCGGGGCCGGCCGTTTTTTGCATACCGCCCTATTTTTTCTTCCTTAGCCCATGGGAAAAAGTTGACCCAGTAAATCTTCGCGAAAAACTCCAGAAAACTAAAAGAAAAACTATTTACAGAAATTCATGCCTTGTGTTTCGTCCTAGGCGGGACGTTCGGGCTCTTCTTCCATGGTGAAGATGTCAACATGGTGAAGGGGCACGACGTCGGGTTCGTAGTAAACCTTAAGCCGCTGACCATTCACCACAAATTGATCACCGTTTATATCCATAATGGTTACCGCTCCATTGGAGAACACCGAATGCACAACATAAGGTCCGTCCCATTTGCTTTGCAATTTCCCTTTTCCGAAGGTTTTAAACCTCGAATTGTAGAGGATGACCTTATCTCCTTCTTTAAATTCTTTTTTCTTCAATCTTTTATCGTACCACCTTTTGATTCTCTCCTTGTATATGCTTGCGTTTTCATATGCTTTCAACCTCAACTCCTCTAGCTCGCTTATTTGGATTCTTCGTTTCACCACCGCGGCATCGAGATCAAGGTTCATCTCTTTAATCGCCTAATAGGCTTTATGTTCCAACTCAACCGGAAGGTGGCAAGCTTTTCCATAGACAAATTGATAAGGGGTCATACCTATCGGTGTTTTAAACGCCGTTCGATAAGCCCATAAAGCTCCGTCTATTTTCTTTGACCAATCTTTGCCTCCCTTCTCTATGGTTTTGTTGAGGATGCTTTTTAATTGCCTATTTGACGTTTCCGCTTGTCCGTTGGTTTGTAGGTGATAGGCCGTTGAGACCCTATGTTCGATCCCCAACTTGGACAAGCACTTTTTGAAATTCTTCCCGGTGAAGTGAGTTCCTCCATCACTTATCAAGATTCTCGGTGTACCGAAACGGGGAAAAATCACGTTCTTGATCATAGTGATGGACTCCTCCGTGGAAGCTTTACGACATGGTATTGCCTCTACCCACTTGGATACATAATCAACCATAACAAGGATGTACTCAAATCCAAATGAGTTTTTAAAAGGCCCCATGAAGTCTATGCCCCATACATCGAATACGTCAATTTGTAGGTTGTATTTCAAAGGCATAGAATTTCTCTAAGAGATGTTTCCGGTTCTTTGGCATTCGGGGCATGATGCAACATATCTTTTAGTATCTTCATGCATCTCCGGCCAATAGAATCCGCTCGACCATACCTTTGCATGGGTTCGAAAATGGCTATAGTGTCAACCGTACTCCGCCGAGTGACACTTTCTCAAAATCTCTACCCTTTCTTCTCTTGGCACACATCTTCTCATTACTCCATCATTGCCAAGTTTGAAGAGGTATGATGCATCCCAAAAATATTTCCTACTTTCAGAGATTATCTTCTTTTGAGTGTTTTTATCTAGATGGTCGAGAGGCATCTTTCGAATTGCTCGAATGATATCGATCATCCATGTGTCTTTATCAAGCACTCTATAGAGGTGGTCATCTCTCATCTTATCTTGTATGGGCTCTTTATCATCTTGTCCACGATTCATCCTAGACAAATGATCGGCCACAACATTTTCCACCCTCTTTTTATCAGGAATTGCAACATCAAACTCTTGGAGAAGAAGGATCCAACGAATCAAACGTGGTTTAGCTTCCTTCTTAGCCAAGAGATACTTGATGGCTGCGTGATCGGTGTAAACAATGACCTTCGAGTTCACGATGTAAGATCTGAATTTTTCGAAAGCGAATACCACCGCTAGCAACTCTTTTTCCGTAGTGGCATAATTTAATTGTGCCCCACTAAGAGTTTTGCTAGCATAGTAAACGGCGTGAACTTGGCCTTCCTTTCTTTGACCCAAGACCACGCCTACGGCGTAGTCACTTGCGTCACACATGATCTCGAAAGGTTGGCTCCAATCCGGAGGTTGGATGATGGGAGCACTCACCAATGCATTTTTCAAGGTCCGGAATGCCGCTAGACACTTCTCATCAAAGTAGAATGCCACATCCTTTTGAAGGAGATGTGTTAAAGGCTTAGTGATCTTCGAGAAGTCCTTGATAAATCTTCTATAGAATCCGGCATGGCCTAGAAAGCTCCTTAAGGACTTAACATCCGTAGGAGGTGGGAGTTGCTCAACCGTCTCTACCTTAGCCTTGTCCACTTCAATTCCTCTCTCGGATATAACATGTCCGAGCACTATGCCTTGCTTAACCATGAAGTGACACTTTTCCCAATTTAACACAAATCTACCTCCGCACACCTCGTAAGGACCTTTTCTAAGTTTGATAAGCAATCCATGAACGTCTTCCCATAAACGGAAAAATCATCCATGAACACCTCAACAATCTCCTCGATGAATTCCGAAAATACGGCCATCATGCAACGTTGAAAAGAGGCCGGAGCGTTGCATAGGCCGAAGGGCATCCTCCTATATGCAAACGTTCCGTAAGGGCACGTAAACGTTGTCTTATGTTGATCTTCCGGGTGAATGGGAATTTGCATGAACCCCGAGTACCCATCGAGAAAGCAAAAATAAGTGTGGTTTGCTAACCTCTCGAGCATCTCGTCGATGAACGGTAGGGGGAAGTGATCTTTCTTCGTCGCTTTGTTAAGCTTACGATAATCGATACACATCCGCCACCCGGTCACGGTTCTTTGCGGTATCAATTTGTTCTTCTCATTCTTCACCACGGTCAAACCTCCTTTCTTTGGTACACAATGTACCGGGCTCACCCATTCGCTATGCGGAACCGGGTAGATGATTCCGGCATCAAGTAACTTGATAACCTCTTTCTTTACTACCTCTCGCATGGCATGAGTGAGCCTCCTTTGGTGTTCCACTACGGGCTTACATTGGTCTTCCATTGGTATACGATGAGTGCAAAAGGCTGGGCTAATTCCTTTGAGATCATTAATCGAATATCCAATCACCTTCCTATGTTTTTTTAATAAAATCAGCAACGCTTCATTTTTTTTTGGGACTCAACTCGTCGCTCACAATGACTGGATAGGTCTTGTCGGGGCCCAAAAATTCATACTTTAATCCTTTGGGCAAAGGTTTAAGGTCTACCTCGGGCACTTGTGGCTCCTCGGGTTTGATTTCTCCTATGTCTTCGAATTTCTCTTCCTCCACACTACCGTCATGCGGCTCTAAGCCTTTTGTTGCTTCCTCTAGTTCTTCATCTTGTTGATTACTAATTTGATTTTCTATTGCTCTTTGCAGCGGGTCTCTAAGAGTTTCAACAAAACAAAGACTATTTATCTCTTCTACTTCTTCATCTTCGGGAGGAAAGGGTGTAAGGTGTTTAGAAGCACGAAGAAAGTTATATGTGTACTTTGTTCCATTAAGGTTCATTGTTACTTTGCCTTCTCCGGCATCTAACACGGCATCAACCAACTTAAGAAAAGGCCTACCTAAGATTATATGATCAGAATTACTATGGTAAGCATCAATAACAAAGAAATCGGTTGGTATGTAGTTTCTAGAGATTTTTACTTTCATGTTTCAAGCAATACCTAGAGGTTTGATAGTTCTACCATCTCCCATAATTAATTTCATTGATGTTGGAGCTAAGTCTAGGTTGTGGTCTTCAACTTTATCGTAAATTTTAGAAGATAGAACACTTACTTGGGCTCCGATGTCGCATAAAGCTTTGCATTGAACTCCGTTGATCTCGCAACTCAAGTGTGGTGTCATCTTCTCTTCTTCTTCGGATCCTATTGCGTAAATTTCAGCGAGGCGAGCGTATGGTGATGCTTCGGGCTTGATCCCCATGATTCTCTTCACCTCGGCAATATGTTCCGGATCCACTATATCATCTCCAAAGAGCTTTTGAAAAATCTCACCGGTGGTTTCAAGGTCGTATGAATTTTCCGCTTTCTTCTCCGGTGGGAAATCCACTTCCAATGCTCTTGCCATTCCCTTTTGATTAGGGAACGGTCTTCTCTTGTCGAATACTTCTCCGTAATCAATAGGAACCCAATCCATTGGTTCGAACTCCCTTAGTGGCTTCGCGCTTGACATGCTTCTCTTGTTCGGCTCATTTGGTGCGGCGAAGTCGACGTTCGGTGTAGTTCTTGACTTGATGTGTTCTTGTTCAAGCTTTTCCATGATTGGTTCCTCTTTTGTGACTTCCGGGGTTGCCTCTTTAGAAAAACCAGCACACTTCTTCTTCCTCGAATTATATTCCGGCTCTTCCGCAAGTCTTGTTTCCCAATCTCTTCGCATGGCAGCCGCTTTACTAATTTTTTGTAGAAGTTGGGCGGCTTCCGTGAGTGTTTCTTCATGAGATCCCCACCTGCACACATTTCGACGTGTTGCATGCAACTAGGGGTTAGGGAAAAGAAAAATGTATTCAAGAGTACATCACCGGTGAAGCCGAGTTTTGGTCCTTGTTCGATCAATCCATTAAACCTATCCAGGCTTGGTCTATCCCTTCCTCTTCTCCTTGCATGAAAGTGATCACTTGCCTCCTTAGATGTTGAACCTTGCTAATTGGAAAGAACTTCTCGCAAAACTTCTTTGTCAACTTGTTCCAATTGCCTTCAACTTCAAAGGACGCAACCGAATACCATGTCTTTGCATTGCCGGCAAGTGAGTAGGGAAAGAGATTCCATTTGAACCATTCATCGGGCACTCCTTCTTGACGCACCATGTTGCATATTGTCGTGAAATCCCTTATGTGTCTATATGGGTTCTCCGTAACCATCCCTTCAAATGGGTTCGCCGCCACCATCTCGATGATCTTGGATTTAATCTCATACTTGGTCGCTTCGAGCTTCGAATCCGACTCTTGTACTTTTATGTCTTCACATCGAGGGCTAGCGTAATCCCTTAATGATTTCTCTTGTTCTTCCATGGGTTGATTAACGAACGCCATCTAGACAATAAGATAAAAACAAAAACAAAAACAAAAACAAAACAAAGTGTTTTTCTAGATAATAAGTGTTAGATATAGCAAATAAAAGATAAACTAAATATAAAACTAAGTTAGATGCAAATCAAACGATGTAAACTAACTTGCTCCCCGGCAACGGCGCCAGAAAAAGGGGCTTGTTGACGGATAAAAGACGTATACCTCTACGATCCGCAAGCGTACGGACCCCACACCTTTTTCACCACGGGATTCCCAAGGTTCTTGTCAATCCGCGGAGCAAGGGGATTACAAGCATTCGATCTACAACGACACACTAGCTACTAAAACCCTAACTAATATTATACTAGAAAACAACTAAACTACACTAGAGAGAATGATTAAGATATCAAGATAAAAGACACTCGCCCACGGGTCTACGATATTAGAGCATGCAATTGCTTAAAGACATGAAAACCAATCTAATCTATCGGGGTTGTGACCATGGTTTCGCCCTTTCCCTCCTCTCGTACTGTCACTACGCGAAGGTATTCATGACTAGACCTTTGATGGACACGGCGATTGAATGGATCCAAGGAAGCATTGAGACCTATACTCCCTTTACGACATGGTAGCTAACCTTAAGCATGAAAGTATATTCAACACAAGATGATAGATAGATAATCCGACAAAGTGCGATTACATCTCAAGATCGATTACAACCCATGGACGAATGAGAAGATTACCCCATCAAGGTGCTGATCATGGCATTGTTGATCATGGTTTCCCTTCCGCCGGTGTCTTTCTTCTTCTCCACGAGAGGGTGCTTCCTTCGAGGTGGTTGATCTCCCTCCGGAGATCCTCCTCCTCTCTCTCTAGCTTGTGGATGGCCTTCTGGTGCGAATGACTCCCCTCTAGTGTTGGCGGCGCCTCGGGGCTTTTAGGGTTGAAGATCCTTCAGGTGCAAGGAAAACGGGACCGAACCAGCCACGGGACCGGGCCGGGCCGGCCGGCCTGGGCCCAGTTCGGCCCGGTTCGGTCGCCCCTTTTGCTCCGTGGGTCCTTATGCACTTATGTACTTTGCCCCCTCCACTTGCATGATTTTGATGACGTTATCCTCGCGTCCAAGATGGAGGTTCTCTTCGCATGAAGTTCGATCTTTTACGCTTCAATCCCCGGGGGTGTTCCTCGTAGCACTTCGGTCCTTACCACCATTGGAAGTGATTTCATCAAGCTCATGAACACGAACAAGACTCCGTAAATGCTCCTTTGAACTTGTTGCGAATCCGTCCTCTATGTCCATGTTTTCCTACATAAACACAACACTTCCAAATGCATGCACAAAGATGAACTTGTTATATGATTAGTGTGCCTAGTGGCGGGTTAGTTCCATAATCAAATCCAAACCAAAGTGTAATGAACATGCTTGGGGCACCAAAATACACCGTCAACAGGCCGTACGCACGCCGGCCGAGGAGCGCCGTAGCACGGCGGCATCTTGGCCCTCGTCACCCCACCGTCACCGCCGGTCGATCACGCGGCCTATAAAAGGCGCCAGTGCCTCCCCGCGGGCGGGCACCGAGCCGCCGGCCACCATTGTCGTCCTCGTGCCGAGCTCGATCCTCCACAAGTTCTCCGAGCCGCCCAACCACGTTTCCCCCTTCCTTAGGCCTTGCTAGCACTCAAGCGTTCACGCGTTTCCCAGCCGAGCGCCTCCCCTCGCCGTCGCCCGAGCCGCCGCGGCCGGTCGTCGCCGAGCGCCCTCGCTGTAGCTGCGCCCGCGCCGTCCAACCCCTCCAATCGACCCTAGGTGAGCCCCTAGGGGGTCCCGCGCCGCTTGTTGGTCAAGGCCGGCCGGCGGCGAGAGGGTATGGATGTGAGGATTGGGATTTTCCCAGGGGCCTGAGTGCAAGGGAAGGGTATATATGTGAGCTTTTGAGCAGTTCTAGGGGTCCCTGTGCAAAAGGGTAACCTCAATAGTATAACACATTTGCTGAAACTTGTAAAATCTCTAGAAAATTATAGAAAATTCAGAAAATTGCAAACGCAATTTTGCTAGATTCTTGGTGAGGAGCACTACAACTTTTGTTATACTCACCTAGGCTGTTTTTTAATAATTTTGGCATGAAAAAATAGAAATGTGAAAAAACTAGATCTGGGATATCTCAAAATCCATAGATCCTCTAGGGTAGGTTGTGGTATTTCATTGCTACAAACATATCTTATTTTACAATAAGACATGTCATTTGGACACTTCTCTTCAAATTCGAAGTATTTTGATACAAATAGTTATAGTTGAAGTTAATTTTACGAAAGAAAATAAGGCGGATTATGGGAGTGTGTGACTTGAATTATTAATTTGGCCATGCAGATAGAGAATTGGATCTGGCACATTAGAATTCACGACCAAAGGTGTCTCCGCATCCAATCAACAAGTAAGTTCCCCATTTAGGAAGGATAGGCTGGTTCACTCGAGGAGAATTTTTGGATATGTTGTGTGTGATGTTATGACCAGCTCCTGTACCAAAAATTGCACAAAGTTATGATGTAAATCTTTTTATATGAATTATTTTCCATTTATGCAGAATCTGTCTAAATGATTTTTGTAGCTAAAAATAATTATGTTTTTGTGCCCAACTTCTTCATTCTGTCTTGTTATGCCAAGTTACACCTCTGACGAATTAATCACAATTTTTGAATGATCAGAAGTATTTATTCTTACTATATGCATGTTTTCCTTTGTAATTGTTTAATGCTAGATCAGTAGTAGTTCTAGGTGTGCTTGCTGCTTTTATAGGATGGGTTGGGACCAGAGAACATGTGTGAGGAAGTTTGGAGCATTTGGATGCTTATTTATTTTTGTATGCATTTAATTTATTTTGCTAAGTTAGCTTTTGTTATTTTCAAAACAATTATTTTTCTAGCCTTCCAAGCATTGCAAGGGTGTTCAGTGGCTTAGTATAGGTATTATGGTGCTTGAGAAACCCTCCACTGAAATTTTGAATAATTCATTGTTAAATAAAAGCTTTGGAGGACTTTTATAGATTAATGATTGATAAATAGGAAAATGCCTTTTTATTCTTATACCCCTTTTGTGAAATGTTTGCAAAATTTATTTAAGATCTAAGAATACACCCTTGCTGTTTAAAGAATTAAAGGTAATTAATTATCTTTTGTACACACCTTTACTAGTAAAAGGTGAAGGATTAAATCTTCACATGAAATAACAATTTATAAAAGGAGGCATTAATTAAGTGTTTAATTAAAAGAATAAAATACACATCAATAATAACCTTCATGAAAAGGAATTTATAATTAATTAATTAATTGTTAAGGTGAATATGGCCAACGAGAGTTGGATAAGATAAATAATCAATCAGTCACATCACTTGAACCCTGTATTGCCTTCCGTGTAGATCTTCCTGATGGTGACTACTCACTCGTACCGGAAGCCGAGGAAGGAGAAGCGGAGGCTGCACTGCAGTACGTGGAAGTACTCGAAGACACCAAGGGTGCTCAGGCTAACTTTGCTGACGAAGGCAAGCCCCGATGCATTTAACCTAGTATTTCAAAATTTTATTGCAATTATCTATGGATGCTTGTGCATTTAAGTTCAGGAGTTGTATGGAACCTTAGATGCATGATCCCTAGGTACATGTGTCCTTACTAGTATGTCAGGTCGATAGCTGCCATGCTATAGGACCGTTACAAGTCGAGTGATGATGTCACTCGCGAGAATAGGTTCCTAGGTAGGAATCATAAGATCTCCTTAAATGGATTGCTCATGTGGTAAGAGAATGGGATGTGGACTCCGGTCCAATGGCTATCATGGGTTAAGTGTTTGAATGTACTAAGCACTTGTCGGGAATGGGACCGGTAAGCCTAGTACCTTAATGAGAAGGTTAGGGATTTAACTGTCACTACTCTTGGGATGCGTCTCACGGCTAGCTACCGGTGGTGTATGGTGAGTCCGGGTGCCTCGCGGGGTATACCGGATAGCCTGCACCAAAGACTGTGGCCTTTTATCCCGACCAGAGGATTTTAGGAACCGTTTGGTGGTTGTCCTCGCGGGGGCACCCCACCGTGTGTTTAGGTCTACCTTGCAAGGTTTGAATCAATCGATTGTCGGCCTCTCACCGTTATCTTAGACTACTTACTCCACTAGCCACGAGATAACTAATGATGGAAGTTGATGAATATTATGCTTGATTAATTGTATTATACAACCTTGTCTGTACTAGATGGCTAATTTAGAGAAGAATAAACCCACTAGAACTTGTGCTAAAATCTTGAAAGTAAGGACATACTCTTTGTTACTTTTCAGCAAAAGAAACCCAGTGGCCAAAAGCCTCTCATATCTAGAGTTGGTGAAGTAGTTATCACTGACGGGTAAGTCTTGCTGAGTATTAGTATACTCAGCCTTGCTATAAACTGTAACTTCAGGTAATGCCTTTGGTGAGGTGTGGCCCGGAGAGATCCCGACCGGCTGGGAGCTAGTGGGTGGAGGACGACGACTGAAGGCATCATGGCTGGCCTCCCGTGGTGTTATCGCTTTTCGCTTAGTTTAATTCTGTTGTTTTAATAACTCTAAACTGTGTGATCATGTCAAAGACTCGTTTTGTAATAATTAAACCCTTCGGGGTAAATTTCTGTTGTTAATTATGTTGTATCTCTGGACTCGCCTTCGCGTGAGTTTTAATGCATATATGTCGATCCTTGTTGCTATATAAGTGATTTACCGGGCGTTAACCCGGCGACTAACGACCAGGATGATACTTTATTACTGCTTAATGATCAAAGTGGATTGGTTTACGCGGTAGTACGGTATTTTCCTGGGCGGGTTGTCACCGTTTTGATTCAGGAGTCGTTTCTTTCGTAGGAGGACGACCAGCATCAACCGACAAGCAACCCTCCGAAACCAAAGAGTCCAATTCTGTGTGAGTCATTGCTGACCGACCCATGAAGCAGGTGCTAGGTTTTGCTCCTACAAGTTTATTGGGGTTCGCATCAACATTTTTCAGATTCTCTCCAGAGTTTTCTTTGGAATCTACAGTGCCACTGGAATTAATCTCGCCTTCGATGCCGGTATCGGTTCTTCCCACATCTACGTCGCTCAATGTCATTTCTCTTTTGCTGCTATTATGATCCGAACTACTAGTGTCGTCGCTAGTATAATTAGAGGAGTAATGTCACTTCCTCGAGAAGTAGAGGATCCATTCAACTCAGAAATCTTACCGGAGTCTGAGCTAGACGAAGATGAAGCTTATGTATCAATGCCCGCCGGCGGGGGAGACCTCGCCTCTGGATTCGACGACAAACCTTCAGTCTCCATCACCCATGTTGCGTGCCTAACATCACTACGGGAAACAGGGGCTTTGCCGTGCGCCCCGAGCGCACGGCAAAGGACAAAAAACGCACGACAAACCCTTTGCCGTGCGTTTTTTGTCGGGGCGCACGGCAAACGGCGCACGGTAGCATTTTGCACGGCGAAGCCCCTTTGCCGTGCGCCGCGCCTGACAACGCACGGTAGACAAAGTTTGCCGTGCGTTTTTCCACGACGCACGGCAAACAAAAGCAACTAACGGCACCGACGCCAAACGGCGTGGAACAACCTTTGCCGTGCGCCGGAGCAAAACGCACGGCAAACGGGGGGGGCCGTTTGCCGTGCGCCGCCCTGAAAAACGCACGGCAAACAACCCCTGTTTGCCGTGCGCCGGCCCGTAAAACGCACGACAAACAGGGCTGTTTGCCGTGCGCTTTCCTGAAAGCGCACGGCAATGAATGGCACGTTTGCCGTGCGCCTCCACAAACGCACGGCAAACGCACCGTTTTGGTCGTTGGTTTTGGTCACTTTGCCGTGCGTCTTCCGAAAGACGCACGGCAAAGTGACCATTGCAATTTATTTTTTTTGGTTTTCACATTTAAAAATACCCAAAAATCACAGTAATGTCATATATATATCATAATATTCATCACAGGCATCATATATATCATAATATTCATCACAGGCATCATATATGTCACAATAACCATCACATACATCATATATATCACAATAAGACATCACATATAGATAAATTCACACGTTACTCATCGACAAGTCCACTAGTACATCCAAGTTCATCGGAAAGTCCACAAGTTTATCAACAAATCCACAAGTTTATCAACAAATCCACAAGTTAAACAACAAGCATTATTCAAGTTCAGCGGCAAAGCTCCACAAAGTCCAGGAACTCAAATCACATAAACGCGACTCACTGAGTAGGAGGGAAGAGCTGCTGTGGGGGCATCGGCGGTGACATGCCCGGGGACCCTTGTACATTATTCGAAGCCGCCGATTGATTCTTTCAATAAAAAAAGTAAATTGCATGTGAGACCACAATCATGTTTTCTATGTTATAATCTAAGTTCTAAGTCTCTACTTTCTCTAGGTTTCTAAGTTAGTCTAAGTCTCTACGTTCTCTAAGTCTGTAATTATTGAAATGAAAGAGCAGATGTCAAGTAACTCACCACAGGAGTCTCAGGAGCTGCAGCCGGAGTCGGAAGGACGGGCACCGGGGGCATCGGGGGCATCACGGGCATCACGGGCATCGGGGGCATCGGGGGTATCGGTTGACCGTTCTGGACAGCTAGCATGGAAGCTTGCATGTGCTCGGCCATCATCTGCTGCTGCAACGCCATCCACTGCTGCATCTGCACGTGGTGTGTGGCAAAAAGCTGCTGCTGCTGGGTCATCATCGACCGCTGCGGGTCATCAGCCGCCTTCGCCGGGTCATCTCGCTCGCCGGTCGACCACACGTAGCTCAACCGCATTTAAGGCCGTCTGCAATTGGTTATCCAAGTGTTACAATTGACAGGAAACATATGTAGAGATTCATTAAGGATGAGTATAACAGAAATAACCTGAAGTCGCTCCACGTGGGCCAGTGCCGCGGCCGGCCGTGGGAGTATCGGAGGGGCATTGCCCGTGTCCTTTGCTTTTAGCATCGCGAGAGTGGGAGTAGTGGCTGTGTCCAAAATGCTGTCACCCATGTAGTAATGGCCATGCTTCTTTCCATGACCCATCCTCATGACCGCCTCTCCATCAAACGGTGCACGGATCGGATCCCACTCTGGCCCATGGATCTGCCGTCCCGTCTCCATGTATGCATTGATGCGGGAGTGGATGGAGGGATTGCTATACGCCTCCGGCGGGTCGTCGGGGTTGTAGGTGGTCTCGGACGCGGTGGCCTTGCCCTTGTGGGACAAGATCCATCCCATCACCTCGCTGCACTCACTATCTCCATGTGCCCGAGACTGAAAAAAACAAGTTCATTATAGGTCAAGCAGAATTGAGCTTAACAACAAAGAAATGGATATTCGTACCCATCTAGCCCTGTACTGTGAGTTGGAAAGGTTTCCTTGGTGGTGTGATGGGCCTCCCATCAACAAACGCTTCTGTCGGCCAGCATCATGCTTCTCAATCCACTCCGGTGTGAACCACTTGTCCACTATGAGTTTCCAGCAGTCCAAATCGTTGCGGCACCACCACACAGGCATCTACAAGTAATCAAGTGAACCACATGTAAGAATCTCATATTAAGTATTGTTCTCAAGGTGAAATACAATTGTACCTCCTCGTATTGCTCCCGGGTCAGCTTATAGGTTCTTGCTTCTGCTTTTGACATCTTCTTTGCAAACTTTGAAGCGAGTAGTTTATGACGCACCGAATTTGCGCCTCGTAATGCATGTCCAGCACAAGCTTCTTGCATACCGTCTCCTGCACCTTATTTGCATGCTCCTCAAATCCACCCACCAACCTATAGAAATCCTGCATATAAACCAGATGATATACAATCAATATTGCAAGAATGTCCAATGATTACGATGAATTGAGCAGTGTGTGCTAGAAAGACTTACCCACAGCAATGCAACACATGGAAAAAATTAGGGGAAACACCTGTGCGGCACGGGCCGGAGCTGGGGCGCCGGGGGCGGCGCGGCGTCCGAAGGTGCCGGAGGAGGGGGGCCGGCGCCGGAGGGAGGGGGCCGGGGGCGGGCGGGGTGGGCGGGCGGTGGGCGGGGGCGGTGCGCCGGAGGAGGGGGGCGGCGCCGGACGAGGGGGGGGGGGCACCGCCGGCGCCGGGAGCGAGGAGCCGGCGAGGCGGCGGACGGGGGGCGGCGAGAGGGACGCGGCGCGGCGGCGGATGGGCGGCGGGCGCGGCGGCGGGCGGGCGGCCGGGCGCGGCGGCGGGATCTGGAGGTAGGGGTCGATGTGGGCGGGCGCTAGAGATGTGGGCGGATGCGCTTCTTTTTTTTTAACGCTGTTGACTCTTGCGAACCCTGCCCGAGGTGTTTGCCGTGCGCCTGCGGAATCAACGCACGGCAATATATGCCCTTTGCCGTGCGTTTTTTCCTGCAGCGCACGGCAAAGAGATGTACATTTATACTTTCTTTATTCCTACAAATGGAAATTTCAAATTCTTGCGAATGCGGTATTTTGTGAATGCGACATTCAAAATTAGATGAAGCTTTTCATTATAGTAAAAAATATGAATGTCTTTTTTACAACTAGGTTAAGTTATTACTCAAATTCAATATATGTCTATTTAAATTATTTAGTTACAGTTATTTAGTCACAGTTAATATATGAAAATTAGCAAATGGATGCGAAAAAAGACCATGAACTAACATGAGTCAATGTAAGTTTTATGTTCACTAGAGAAAAGTTTTCAAGTCAAAAACCAAGTTCAAAATTTACTAAGACTACGTACCAAGTGAGATGACTATAAACATTATGAAACTACGAGTTAGATGCTTCGGTTTTTAAACACTATACGTGACGGATCGTTCCAAACCTCTTTGTACTATTTTTCGCACCCTTCCCACGGTATATCACGAGCTCTCGACAAATCTCTTCACTTTCAAACTTCATTTGCAATTAATAGAATAAAAAAACATTTCACATACATATATTTTATCATTCCCCGCGAAAAAATTGTTTAAAATTCCAAGTACTTTCATGCATAAGGTCCTAAAAAGGTATCAATTAAACAAATAACATTTTTCTAGAAACTATACTTTATTATTTTATGCACTTGCAGTTCAAATTTGGTTAACACAAAAAAAATCCCATCAATCAAAACAATTCCTTAAAATTAGCAAAAATAAAGATATGAGTATATAATTGAAATGTAGAGTGCAAAATAATATACTTGTGGAGGAAAAACTGAAATAAGGTGTGAAAACTCAATTTTTAAAAATACATTGCCGTGCGCCAAAGCAAAACGCACGGCAATGCTGTAACTTTGCCGTGCGCCATACGAAAACGCACGGCAAACATCTTGTCTTTGCCGTGCGTTTTTCCAAGGCGCACGGCAAAGCTTCACGCCCGTCAGCATCCCGTTCGGTTGGGGCGCCCAACCGTTAGTGTGCAACAATTGCCGTGCGTCCATGGAAAAACGCACGGCAAAGAATTGTGATTGCCGTGCGCCCCCATAAAAACGCACGGCAAAGTATATAGGTACCGTGCGTTTTTGGTTGCCGTGCGTCTTCTAGAAAACGCACGGTAAAGTCAATGTTTGCCGTGCGCCCGATGAAAAGCGCACGGCAAACATTTTGACGCACGGCAATTAGCCGTTTTCCCGTAGTGCATGAGCCATCACACAAAATTGCTTGGACGAAAGGGCATCCACGAAAAGCCTTCACCCGACAACCGCACGTGCTTTCGCCTGAATATGCGGCGCCATTTGCAGTGCGGGTTTCGACAAGGCGTGGATCGTATGAAGACCTGGATGTAAACTCCCAAGTTAGTTTCAGTACATCCTGGAATGATTCCTCCCAAGTTACGAACAAAGCATCTCCTTGAAGTGGATATGGTCCGCTCACCAGCAAGAGCTGCAAGTTCTCATGCTTTGGTAACCCCCAAAATCCGTATAATTGACTACTGTTCAGCGAGTAGAGATGGAAATGTATGTCAGTGTTCAGAAATCTCTAAAGAATTGCACAGACACTGCTGATCACCTGCTGGTCAATTGCCCACCACGAGGGATGTTTGCTGGAATGTGTTCACATGGGCTAGGTGTGCCTGCAACTTGGGCAATGACGACGAGCTGCGAGAATGTTGGGAGCACCTGGTGGCCATGCAGCAACCAAGGACAAGGAAAGGGGCATCCACATTATTCATGATTGTGGCATGGCACCTATGGAAGGATCGTAACCTGCGACTCTTCGAGCAACGCACCGCAATCACTAGTGTAATCATAGATAGAATCAAGCCTGAGGCCAATCTGTGGGTTGTCGCGGGTGCGCGGAAGATAGGACGTCTATTTTGTGAGTAGTCCGCATGAGGTAAGCACATTAGAGTGCATTGTAAACTCGTTTTATTCTCCTTAATACAATGATACGCAGCTCTCCTGCGTATTCAAGAGAAAAAAGAAATCTCTCGAGAATTCATTCGGTGATGTTGAAGTTGCAACACATCAATGTTTATCAAAGCATCTCCAAGAGACTCTCTAAATGGTACAAATAGAAATTTTGGTGAAAAATGTCTCCAACAGCTTATCTAAATGGTCATGTAAATATAGTCATCTATTCCGACTTTTTTCTAGTCAAATATACAAAACAAGAATGACTCTCTCTAGAGTGCGCATAAGAAATAGAAAAATTGTTGGAAAGTGAAAAGATATATAAAATGATATTTTATGCAAATGTCTCTCTAAATGATGATTTAGAGAGGAATATTTAGAAAGACTAGATGTTTTTTCCGAGTATGCGAGACCTTTAATCCGTCGTAGACTCGATAAGTTTATTGACTTGACTAGACATATGCGGCCGGTACAATTGCATTTGGCAATTTCTCCACTGATGCTGGCTATGTTTTTTTTAACTACATTCATTTTGCTTTTTACAGGTCTTGGTCTTGCTTTTTCCGAGTATGCGAGACCTTTAATCCGTCGTAGACTCGATAAGTTTATTGACTTGACTAGCCATATGCGGCCGGTACAATTGCATTTGGCAATTTCTCCACTGATGCTGGCTATCTTTTTTTTTAACTACATTCATTTTGCTTTTTACAGGTCTTGGTCTTGCTCCTCTTCGAATCGAAGTCGTCCATCTACAGCCTACTTAAGGTTGCTTGCACCGAGCACCTTCTCTGCTCAATTCACCACTAGCTTCAAACCATGTTTCGCTGCCATCCTCTTCCCAATCCCAGCTACCTTCTCCTGGTCATCTTCGTCCTCGCTACGAGTGGGCGTGGAGCAAGCCTGTGCCGCCAAGATCAAAGTGATGCCCTGCTACGCCTCAGAACCAGCTTCCGCCTCAACACCACGTGGTTCACGTCTCCAAATTGCATTTGGTCTCCTTCTGAAGAAACAACAGTTCTTTCGTCGTGGAAGGTACATACGGACTGCTGCAACTGGGAACGTGTAACATGTGACAGCACATCGGGCTATGTCACTGCCCTCGACCTGTCCGACCTCTGCATCTCCGGTAATCTCAGCTCATCAGACATCTTTAAACTTACCTCGCTTCGCACCCTTGACCTTGCTTACAACAATTTTGATGCAAGTCCATGGCCAAGTCCCGGATTTGAGCAGCTTACGGACCTCAAGTACCTTGACCTTTCTTATTCTGGCTTGTCTGGTGCTTTGCCAATCGAGAACGGACAACTTTCCAATTTGGTCGCTCTAAACCTCTCTGGCCTTGATCTAAAAGATTTGAACCTTTACACTTTGATTGACAGCCTTGGCAGTCTCCAACAGCTACATCTTGATGAAGTCTACATTTCGTTTAGTCCAACCGATTTGGCACATGCCTCTTCCACAAATGCAACGTCAGGTCTCAAAGAGCTAAGGATGCGCTGGTGCACGATCACTAGCGGCCGTTTCGATACCTTCCTCGCTGATCTCCTATTGCGTCACAAGCTAGCCAATTTGGTCGTTCTAGACCTCTCAGACTTTGATATTAAAAATTTGAGCCTCCTTGCCTTGATTGATAGCCTCGGCAGTCTACAAGAACTACGACTTGAGAATGTAATCATTTCTGTAAGTCCAACCGATTTGGCACATGCATCTTCTACCAATATATCGTCACATCTCAAAGAGCTAAGCATATGGTACTGCACAATCACTGGCAGTCATATTAGTACTGTTCTTACTAATTCCCATTTTCATTCTATGCTCACCAACTTAGTCACACTAGAGATAGGCTATTATGATCTTAAAAATTTGAGCCTTCACGGCTTGATTGACAGCTTTGGTAATCTCCAAAACCTGCATCTTTTTAATGTAGACATTTCGGCCAGTCCAACCGATTTGTCACATGCCACTTCTGCAAATACAACGTCAGGTCTCAAAGAGCTAAGCCCTGCAAATACAACGTCAGGTCTCAAAGAGCTAAGCCTGCAGTGGTGCACGATCACTAGCGGCCATTTTGATACTTTTCTTACTAAGTTCCCATCTCTCACAGTTCTCAGTCTTCAAAGCTGTGGGTTGACTGGGACCACCTTCCCTTCTTCGGTATTTCGTATCAAAAGCTTGACAGAGCTCGATGTATCAGGGAATGAGAACCTACGGGGAGAGCTGCCCGAGTTCACACAGGGTAGCGCTTTGCAGGTTCTGAGGCTTAGTGGAACCAAATTTTCAGGAAAAATACCAGAGTCTATCAGTAACCTCCGAAATCTGACAGAGTTGGAGCTTTCTAATTGCCAGTTCCAGGGTCTCATCCCGTCCTTTGCTCAATGGCCAATGATTAGGTGGGTTGACTTGTCAGGTAACAATTTAACTGGTTCATTACCTTCAGATGGTTACCGTGCTCTACACAACCTAACCTACCTTTCTCTTAGTAACAACTCGATGAATGGTGTGATACCTGCATCTCTGTTCTCTCACCCTTCTTTGGAGGATTTAGATCTCTCACAAAACGAATTTACTGGAAAGTTTCTTTTGTACCCTAGCATATCTCCTTCTTTGGAAGATATCGATGTTAGTTTTAACAAGCTGCACGGACCTCTTCCAAAATTGTTGTCGAAGTTTGTACGGCTATATAGGTTGGATCTTTCGTCAAACAATTTCAATGGAACTGTGGATTTAAGCTTCATAAAAGATTACAAGGAGCTCGACTATCTATCTCTGTCCAACAATAAATTGTCTGTTGTAGAGGAAGAGGGCAATCACTCCTACGTAGAATATCCAGCTGTTACTGTACTGGGGCTAGCATCATGTAACTTGTCATATGTACCGAAATTCTTGCTGCACCAGAGACCAAGAACTGTGAGCGATTTAGACCTCTCAAACAACAATATTGGTGGGCACATACCTGATTGGATATGGGGAATTGGACAACAACAATTTTCTCTTAACCTCTCTCATAATTTATTTACCAGTGTCGATACAAATTTATCAAGTAGATCAATTTTTGATCTTGATCTCAATTCTAACAAGATTAAGGGAGCTGTCCCACTACCCCCATCAGGAATTGTCCGATTGGACTACTCCAATAACCATTTCAATTCTTCTATCATGCCTGAGTTTTGGTCACGCATTAGCTCCATCAACTCTCTGTCATTGGCAAACAATAGTCTTACCGGAGAGGTTTCCAATTTGATCTGCAATGCAATTGATGTCGAAATTCTCGACCTTTCTTTTAACAGATTCAATGGATTAATACCACCTTGTTTATTGAAAGATAACAATCGTCTTGGGATGCTGAACTTAAGAGGTAACAATTTTCATGGATCCTTACCTCAAGATATCAACCAGGACTGCGCTCTTCAAATAATAGACCTCAACGGCAACATGTTGGAGGGGAAATTGCCAGTGTATTTGATCAACTGTCAAAGGCTACAAGTCCTAGACCTCGGAAACAACCTGATAGTGGATACATATCCAGAGTGGTTGGGAGTTCTTCCTTTGCTGAAAGTGCTTGTTCTGAAGTCAAACGGATTCCATGGTCCCATTGACAACTCTGGGATGAACAAACAGAACCATCCCTTCTTCGCAGAGCTGCAGGTTCTGGACCTTTCTTCAAACTCTTTTAACGGTAGCATACCTACACAATTCATCAAGCAGTTAAAGGCTATGATGGTAGTTCCTTCAGGAACTGCCAGCATGTATGTTCAAATTATACCAATGTCATCAGCACAATCACCAGGTTACCGTCCATACTACAGGGATTCGGTCACGGTCACGCTCAAGGGGCAAGAAACAACTCTGGTACAAATACTTTCAGTCTTCATGTACATCGATCTCTCCAGAAACAATTTCGAGGGTATCATCCCCAGTGAAATCGGTGACCTAAAGTATCTCAAGCAGCTCAACCTGTCCAGGAACTTCTTCACTGGTGAGATTCCTTCCCGGATAGCGAACATGCTGGAGCTGGAGTCACTGGACCTCTCATACAACCAGCTCTCTGGAGACATCCCTCCCGCAATGACGGTGATGTCATTCCTCGAGGTACTCAACCTCTCCTACAACCACCTATCAGGCATGGTACCGCAGTCCAGCCAGTTCTTGACGTTCCCGACATCATTTCTGGGGAACGACGGGCTGTGTGGGAAGCCGCTGACACGCTTGTGTGAGCCGAACCATGCACCAGGACCATCAGTTGCTGCTATACTGGACACTTCCAAAGAACTGAACTGGGAAATTTTGTCAGTTGAGATAGGGGTTGTTTCAGGCTTGGCCATTGTGGTTGCCACCACACTGCTGTGGGGCAACGGGAGAAGGTGGGTCTACTTCCATGTCGACAAGTTTTGGCTGCTTGTTCTGCAGTCATGGATCAGCCGTCGTCTTCACTGAAATGAAATCCCTGTGTGTTGGTGTTTGTATGCCTTAGTGATATGTGCAAGAAAATGAGCGAGCATTATGCCATGCTTTTGCTGTACAACATTGTAGTATGTATACTTCAAGTGTTCTGAATACTTATGTGGCGCGGCTGTATGTTTTGATGCTACTATTGTTGACACCCAAAAATAGCAGGTCTGGGCTAACCCGGTTAGACCGCCCTCTACCGTACCCCGATTAGACCGCCCTGGCCAAAGTCCTTAAAAGGTAAATTGGACTTCCCTATTGGATAGGTCTCGTCGAATAGATCAAGATCCATATATATAGAACGTCCAATTCGTAGTCCGGATGAGAGAGATATGCTTCCGGAAGATCTCCACGTCACCCGGGCGGTTAGACCGGGGGGCCCAGGCGGTTTACCCGGGTCCAGACTTTGTAAACCAAGTCGGAGTTGTATTTTAGCACGAGATTTGTTAGGCTTTCAACTCCAGCAGGGGCAAGACCTCCCCACCCTATAAATATAAAGGGTCATGGCCGATTGAGGAGCTATCACCCAATCGAACATATCAAATTTACCTTTTTATCTTCAACCCTACTTTTCCAACCCCCTTGCTTCCTTCTTCGTCTCTACGGCGATTTAGGGCGTTCTAAGTGGCTTGTCGACCTTAGAACAATCCTAGACGCGTTGTCCCTGACGGGGTCCCTCCCGGGGCAACGATCTTAGGTTTTCGGCGACGTTCATGTCCAAGGCGGTTAGACCGGCCCCCAGGGCGGTTAGACCGGCCCGTGCTGGGAACCTCGACGAGGTGATATTCGACTACCGCGCGATCCAACGCACTCGTGTGTTCGACCGGAAAAGGCGTCAACACACTTTTGGCGACTCCGCTGGGGAACAGATCTGGTTTTACAAACCGATCATGGTGAACATCGAAGATCTCAGTGAAGAGGACCAGAGGAAGTACATCGAGCTTCAAGAGTACATCAAGCAGCAGTTCCTCTCTGGCGCCAGAAAAGATCGCTCAGGCAAGGTGACAATGACTCAAGATTTCGAGTTCAAGGTCAACAACGACAAGATTGAGGTAATCACCACTGTAAGCAAGCCTGAAACTGATTTATCTACAAAGCTTACTGAAATATCTGATAAATTCGAGCATGCTTTTAGTAATCAGCATAGTCAGGTTGCTAGAATAATTGCTCGTTTAGAAAAGGTTGAGGATAAAAGTAGTAGTTTAAATTTTCCTAATGATTCTATCCCTCAAATAGATTCACAAGGGGTATTGCAAACAAGCATGTCGGCAGCGTCAGGAACCTCAGTTGAGACACCTGTGCATGGCGTGCCGACTGGTTTTTACCTGGGACAACCATCATTGTTGGAGCCGACCCCGGTCAGACCGCCCCCCATGGCCGGTCAGACCGCCCCGTCTAGCCAGATGATGGGTGTTCCAGGGATTCCACCTCTTGTGAATAAAGTTGATTTATCAGCTGCAAGGCAATCCCAACTAGCTGCTATAGATGAACTTAATAAATTTAAGGAACAAGTAGCTAGCATGGTTAAAAATAAATTCGGCATTGATATGGGTAGTTCTAAGTTATACCAAAAACCGTATAAAGCCGAATTTGATCTTATGGCTTATCCCCCTGGTTGGCACGTACCTGATTTTATTAAATTTAGTGGTGCAGACAATCGTACAACTTGGGAGCACATAAGCGTGTACATTGCTCAACTAGGTGAAGCAAGTGCCCATGAATCTTTTAAAGTGCGATTGTTTTCTTTATCTTTAACAGGTACCGCCTTTGCTTGGTTTTCATCTTTAGCCCCCAACTCCATTGATTCTTGGAATCAATTAGAGCAAAAATTTCATGATCACTTGTTTAGTGGGGATTATCAATTAAAATTGATAGATTTAACATCGGTTAAGCAAGGTAAAGACGAGACAGTCTCTAATTACCTTAAGCGTTTTAAAGAGGTTAAAAACTGTTGTTTCAATTTGTCAATTTCTGGTTCCGACCTAGCTAATCTTGCTGCCAAAGGTTTAAAATCTGCTCTTAGAGAGATTAGAAGATGTGAAATTTTATTCGCTTGATTCTGTTCTTGTAAGAGGCATGGCACAAGACCTGAAATTAAATAAAGAAATAGAAAAACTTGAGTCTCATCGGTCTGATGTGAATGTAGTTGATTATGTTTCTAATAATTTGAACGATGAGACTGAAATTTATAGTGCTGAATTTGTGTGGCCTTCTGAAGATAAATCTTTTTTCTTGTACATCACTTAAGACGGCTAGTAAAGGTCGGCAAGAAGAATTAAGATTTACTTTTGATGTTTCTAAGTGTGATCACATTTTTGATGAATTGCTTAAACTTGGAAATATTAAAATATTTCACACCATGCCTCCACTTGATGAGATAAAGCGACGTGCATATTGTAAATATCATCATTCTTATTCGCATGCTACCAATGATGGCAATGTGTTTCGTCGCAAGATTCAATCGGCCATAAATGAAGGTCGTTTGGTACTTCATGAAAAGCAAGTTGTCAAGCATCCTTTTCCTATCAACACCATGGAATTGCAGCAGTCCAAGGTTCTGGTTCGGCCACATCAAGTTGAAGCAACCAAAGACAAGAATGTGGTAGTTAGGGAAGCAAAGCCTGATTTGAGAGAAAAAGAGCTAACAAGAGCAGTTGCTTATGTGAAGACCCCTGATGGTAAAGAAACATTCAAGATCACTGTCAAAGCTTCTGGACTTAGGGGGCAAGGGTCGTCCCCGTCTATCAGTCGGCAACCACTTGAGCCTGAAAAGGCTGGGGCGGTTAAACTGGCAGGGGTAGGCGGTCAGACCGCCCCTGCTCATGGTCGCCCAAAGATGCTCAAACCAAAGCGACCGGAGATTGGAAACTGGAAGCTTAACGTGGCAAAGAACCAAGGGAGTGTTCCAAAGCCAAAGGTCACATTTGACATGCTATTCGACAAATACTCCAAACAAAAGGCCGTTATGAGTGATCGACCGTTAAAAAAAGGATGAGGTCACCCACACATCAAGATTGGCCGTCATCGCCTCCCAGGGCAGCTACAAGGTTCAAGGGTGAATTATCTCAACAAGGAAGGTGCTTTGCTCCATTATGGGCTCCTTCACAAGTTCAAGTCCGCCTCATCCGATCTATGATGACAATGGAGTGATGTGGGTGCCATATCGACAATCCTTTTATCCTGGACGGGGAGGCTCAAGGAGGCCAGCTCTGGATCAGATTTCATGACCTACACGAGATCGCTGGACGCCACGTCAGTCTGGACAGGGTCACCAGGACCACCCGGTTAGACTGCCCCTATAGGCGGTCAGACCGCCCTACGCAGAAAAGTTCAACTTTCTCCGAAGCAAGTCTACAAGCCCAAGATCAGAGAGGAGAAGGTTGAAGAGATGGATGTCGACCCAGAAAGGACCACTAGTCAAGATATCATCCAGATTGGGACGATGGACGTTCCCGTTGAGAAAGATAGCAAGAGACCGGTTCTTTTAAACAATCAGGTTGGGACATCTGCTCAAAAGGGATCTGTTGCTACTAGTGACCATGAGGCCAGTGGAAGTGGTTCCAAGTCCAAGTACTTTCTACCGAGATGGTGTCCTCCCGGTTTGACTCGCACTCAAAGCAGGAAGTTTAAACGCTTGAGGTTGCGAAAGAAGAAGGAAAAAGAGTTGGAAGAATAGAGGGACAAGTTCTTCAACAACTACAAGCCCATGGTACCGCAAGGGAAGGAATGGAGAGATAAAACAACACCTCAGGCAGAGGCGGTCAAACCGACAGAGGAGACGGTTAAACCGCCTGAGGCGGTTAAACCGACTGACCAGGCGGTCAGACCGGGTTCACCAGAGATGTTGCCCGGTTTCACTTCTTCAGTCCCCATGGCTTGTGATGATAAGTTGTTGTCGGTACCTGCTCCAGAAGACGACGAGCAACTTATTGATTACAGTTCTTCTCCAGAGCGCATGGATCTTGAAGACAATTGAGAAGGCATGGCCGATTTTAATGAGAATCGCCCTTAGGACAAAATGGCTGGTGGAAAATGTTTCATCGACCTTAGAATTGTTTTTTAGTAAAGCTTGCAAGCTTTACTAAAAAACAGGGGGCTTATGTTGACACCCAAAAATGGCAGGTCTGGGCTAACCCGGTTAGACCGCCCTCTACCTCGGTTAGACCGCCCTGGCCAAAGTCCTTAAAAGGTAAATTGGACTTCCCCATTGGATAGGTCTCGTCGAGTAGATCAAGATCCATATATATAAAACGTCCAATTCGGAGTCCGGATGAGAGAGATATGGCTTCTGGAAGATCTCCACGTCACCCGGGCGGTTCAACCGGGGGCCCAGGCGGTTTAACCAGGTCCAGACTTTGTAAACTAAGTCGGAGTTGTATTTTAGCACGAGATTTGTTAGGCTTTCAACTCCAGCAGGGGCAAGACCTCCCCCACCCTATAAATATAAAGGGTCGTGGCCGATTGAGGAGCTATCACCCAATAGAACATATCAAATTTACCTTTTTATCTTCAACCCTACTTTTCCAACCCCCTTGCTTCGTTCTTCGTCTCTACGGTGATTTAGGGCGTTCTAAGTGGCCTGCCGACCTTAGAACAACCCTAGGCGCGTTGTCCCTGACGGGGTCCCTCTCGGGGCAACGATCTTAGGTTTTCGGCGACGTTCATGTCCAAGGCGGATAGACCGCCCCCAGGGCGGTTAGACCGGCCCGTGCTGGGAACCTCGACGAGGTGATATTCGACTACCGCGCGATCCAGCGCACTCGTGTGTTCAACCGGAAAAGGCGTCAACAACTATCCTTTTTTTCCATAGGATAAATTTAATTGGAGGATCTCATCTGAATTTTCAAATCAATTCTTATACCATATGATGTTTATTTCATATGATTTTTAAAAGAAAAGAAACCCTGCTTTGCTAGGAAAAAGAACGGCAACATAAAACTAAAACAACTGAAAAGTTAGCAGATCTTACCTTTCTGATTTGCCAAACGAACAACAAAGCATACATGCGGTTAGTACCAGTTACTGCTGGAAGTTGACCCACCAGGAACAGCAATATTTAAATCTGCATCGAGCCTACCAAGTCCTGCATGTTGCTCCTTAGACTGTCTCCAACATGATCGGATCCCGTTGCCCATCTGCAAAAAACACCCATATGCAGATGATCTCATCGCGCAAAGGAGGAAGAGCCGCAGCAGTGGAGCGATTCCTCTCGCGCATCGACTCATGGTAGTTGGCTCCCGCATGCGGTCGGAGGCCGGGGAAGGAGGGCGATGCCATCACTGAGGGAAGAAGGACGCCGGGAAGGAGGAGGTCGCGCCTAGCCGTGCGGCTGCGCACATGTTGCAGGGGAAGTAGCGAGTGGAGCAGGGAGTCCGACGCTGCCGGCCTGGAGCGGTCCCCGCCCCTGCTCGACGCCGGAGCGCGACCGACGGCGGAGGTGAAGCGTTGACCCGTGCGCGTCGGAGTGAGGAGGATGCCGAGCTGCTCCCGGAGACCGTCGCGGAGGTCGTCGTCATCCGTTAATGTCGGAGCCTCTGTCGCACCGCTCGCCGTCCCCCCGCCCCCGGCCGGGCGCGGAGCTCGGCCTCCCGGGCGGAGTCTCACCGGCCGGCCTCGGAGCCGGAGGAGGACGAGCTCGAGTTCGCGCCCGGAGCCGGATCCGGCTACCGTCTCACGCCTCCGGCTACCGCCTCGCGCCTGCGCCACCGGACGCGGCCGCTACCGCCGGGACCGAGGGGGCGCGCGCGCGCGGCCCGGGCTCCGGGCTCCACGCCGCCCCGGATTTGCGCCTCCGCTGGCCGGGGAAGGAGCCGGAGGCGTCCTCCCGATGGTCGGGAGGAGGTCCCGCGCCTCTCTCCACCTCGCCGGAGCCGGCTTGGAGGAGCTGCGCGAAGGGGTCACGGGCTCGTGGCCATGGCGTTGTGCGGGAGGGAGAGAGAGAAGACGAGGTGGGGACTGGGGGAGAGGCCACCGTTGGCTGAGAGGATGATGCAGAACGAAACGATTTCCCCGAGGATGCGCGACGCAGAGGCAGCAGCTGCAAAATGCAGCACGCAATGCAACAACTGCTGGAGTCCAAACAGTAGCGATGCTTCACTTATTTTGCAGATGCAGCAGCATATGGAGAATCTGCTGGAGATAGTCTTAAACAATACAAGTACAAGAGTTCCAAGTCTTTTGACATGCTTTCCTTCAGTTACATACTATTATCTCCTACTGCAACTCTTGTGCAACAACTATATGTCTACTGCACATTACCAAATATCACACAATTCCGTTATGGTGGTGCACCGCTTAAGGAACATATAATTTCTTTGTTTTTTGTGGAAAATATAATTTCGTTGCAGAAATACATAGTGTATTTAGGTCTAGTTAGTGGCAATATTTTCTTTTAGCCTGGTGTCAATGTGTCACGGTGCCATGGTACATCAACATGGCTTCGCCAGGCTATGCCTCAGGAGCTGATGACTTTTCAACAACTTTTCTTTTTTCCACCAGCGCAGCGTCGTCTTTTGTTTCTTCGCACTCTGTTCAGAGCATTTCGCCTTGTTATCTTCGAGTCGGAGTATTTTGGTTTTTTCATTCGCGTCAGTAGTTTTCCTTTTCAGTGTCTCCCTCTTCTCCAAGCGTAAAGCAACAGATGTATCCTGCTTTTCTTTGTATCTTTTTCAGCCACTAGCACTTTTGCAGCCTTAGTTTTTCGTCGCGCCAACCCTTCGATAGTTCTAGCAATTTTCGACCGCTTATCAATAACAGTCGGAGCCCTAGGTGCCACCTTCTATGATTTTTCTTCGTCTGAGGCTTCAGCCACCTCAGAACTAGGCCATATTTCAACTGCCACAAATTCTTCAAAAGTGTCGCGAGTAGTAATCACGTGCCTAACCTGAAAATAGGCAAAGTACTTGGAGATGACCGGGCTGCTCTTAGTAAGCCTTGGCCCAAGGTCAACTTCCAAATCTTTCATTACACTCGCAAGGTCAAAACTTGTGACCTCTTCATTTTCCTCATTTTTACCAACCACTGGAATGGTGGCATAAAACCAGTAGGAGGTCCATTTATTAGCCTACTTATTCTTATAGGCGGGAGCCAGCTCCACAGGAACCACATTTTTGTTTATGCGTCAAGTTTGAAAAGTGCAGCAACAATACCGAGCCTCTTGTTCTTCTCCATCTACAATCAAAGTTCTCTTACTCGAATGAATATCGAAATGCCGAACGAAAGTATCCACGTCATTTGCCCCGCCAAAGGTACGACAACTCCATAAAAACCTGTGGACTTGGGGAATCGAGTTGGAAGTAAGCTGATGGATTTGAACCTTGTAAGCCGCATGATCTCTGTGAATCTTTTCGACGCTGTTAATCTCAGTCTGACTGTAAAGAAATCATGGAAAACCACACATTCATCCGATTTTGATTCAGGAGCCAGTTTCTTTCCCAGAAGGACGACAAGCAACAGCCGAAAAGCAGCCCTTCGAAACCAAAGAGTCCAATTCCGTCCGAGTCATTAATGACCGACCCATGAGCAGGTGCTAGGTTTTGCTCCTACAAGTTCATTGGGGTTCGCGTCAACATTTTCCAGATTCTCTCCAGAGTTCTCTTTGGCATCTACGGTGCCACTGGAATTAATCTCGCCTTCGACGCCGGCATCAGTTTGCATCTACGTCGCTCAATGTCATTTCTCTTTCGCTGCTATCATGATCCGAACTACTAGTATCGTCTCTAGTAGAATTGGAGGAGGAATTGTCACTTCCTCGAGAAGTAGCAGATCCATCCAACACAGAAATCTTACCAGAGTCCAAGATAGACGAAGATGAAACTTCTGTATCAATGCCCGCCGGCGGGGGATACCTCGCCTCTGGATTTGATGACAAACCTTAATTCGCCATCACCCGTGTTGTGTGCCTAACATGAGCCATCACTTGAAATTGCTCGGACGAAAGGGCATCCAGGAAAAGCCTTCACCCGACAACCGCACGTGCTTTCGCGTGAAGATGCGGCTGGATTTGCATTGCGGGTCGACAAGGTGTGGTGTCGGGGTTCTCTACCGCCGGCAGTAAATCTATGTCGGTCGTGCGTCGGGCTCAGATGGTTAGCTCGGGAGACAATGAGATTTATAATGGTTCGGGCCTCCAAGGAGTAATACCCTACATCCAGTTCGTGGTTGCCGTGTTCCTGAGCCATGTGTGCTCGCAGTAGGGTTTACATGTTGGTCGGCAGAGGGAGTTCGTTCCCAGGTCCCGGGTGGTGGTGTATGATCGTGAGGAAGTCTAACCCTTGTGACTGTTGCCCTCCTCACCCTTTTTATAGTCTCAAGGGGAGGGGCACAAAGGGAAATACAAAAGAGTTACAGTGCTTGGCATATCGTCAGGGCATATCGGCGCCGAGTTGCGATACCCTATCAGGGAAGCCTCCGCATGACTGGGGTTGAACTGTTCCTTCCGGGACGTTTGGTCTTCTCCCTGAGTAGTTCGGGCTTGCTTTAGTCTGCCCGAGTTCTTGCTTTTCTTGCCACGCGTGAGCCCAAGTCTAGGCCCACGTGCGTCATAGGGGGTACTCGAGTGCCCTGGGCTGAGCTTTGTGTGTGGCAGAGCGGAGGTTGATGGCGATGTGATGGCTGTGCGGCTAGTCAGGCTCGCATTTAAGGCTCCTACCGGGGCAAGTCTATACCCCTGCAACCCGGAGCCCCCTGTGTTCCTTTCGGATAGGGTCGTCAATACAATCGCACACCTAATTAATTGGCTAAGCCAGAGCCATATGGACTGTGGTTGCACTGTTTTCCTGGGTGGTTCTCCATGTTCCAATTAATTTATAGTGTTCTTGATTAAAGCATAGGTAGAAGGGCGGTTAGGGTCACTTGCCTTTCTCCAACGATAAGCTACTTTCCTTATCTGCAAAGCTCTGCACTTGTTCTTCCTCGAACGGCGCGTTGGCTACGATCATGCAAGAAAACATACAATAAATAAAACAATACATCAAACATTACGAAAAGACTAAAACAAGCTTTTAGAAATGACGAGCTCGGAGAGATGATCGAGTGGACACCAAGAACGCGTAAAACGGAGCTAGGACGGAAAAGATATGGCTGAAACAAGATTCAGGGACTAAATTGTGATTATCTGAAAGTTTATGGAGTTTTCTGCAAGATTTCAGGGACCTAAACATAATTATGTATGAAACTAGGAGGTCTAACATGTAAAAGGTTAAGGGTGGGCTATAGAACATAGAAACTAAGGACTGCAGGGGCCTAAGCATAAAAGAAAGGACGTAGTTGAAAGGCTTTTATATAAGTGGAAGGGTATTTATGTAATTTTGGAAACTGCAGGGTTTTTTTGCAAATATGTCTGGGCGGCCTGCGGGTGAACTGTGGTGGCGCCACGTGGCGGGCTGTGGTTGGCTGGCACTGACGCAAGCATGACGCAGGGCTGATGCAAGCGGTGGACCGGCGCCCGTGGACCCGGTCCATTGGTCCACCGTGGACCGATCAAGGGGTACGCAGCCCGTTTTAATCTGGGCCGTCGGCTTAGATCCGACGGCCACTATCGCGTGTGAGCGGTCGGGCGGCGGCGGACGGCCGGCCGCGGTGGCGCCGGCGGCGCGCGGCGGTGTTCGCCGGAGAGGAGCCAAGGATGGCCTCCCGGCCACCAAATTCTATGGGAAGGGCACCGGGAGGAGGAGAAGAAGGTGGGGAAGCTTACCGGCGGCTTGAAGAGGAGGGAGGGAGGCCGTAGGAGGAGATCGGCGACGAGGGGCGGCGGTGGCGGCGATGTTCCGCGGCGGCGGCACTATGGAGAGCGGGGAGAGGAAGGGAGGGGTGCGGGAGATGCGGGAGCTCGGGGGAGGGGGGGGCTTTATAGGTGAAGAGGGGGAGGGGAGGGGGCACGACCGAGGTAGTGGGCGGCGGCGTTCCGATGGCCGCCATTGATGGCGGTGCGGCTCGATGGGGGTGGCGGCGGGTAGGGGGAAGGGGAAGGGGCCGGGGAGGTGGTGGGTGAGTGGGGGCGGCGCCTTGATGGCGTAGTGGAAAAGGCGGACGGGCGCGGGGAGCCGGGGAGGCGGGGGCGGTGCGGGAGGGCCGGCGGTCGGCGCGGGGAAGGGGGGGGGTGGCGGCCTGAGGTAGGAGGAGGACCCGACGGGTGGGCCCCGTCTGTCTGTGAGAGAGAGAGAGAGGGAGAGAGGAGGCGGTGCGCTGGCGGGCCGTGTGGGCCGGAAGTGGGGATTGGGCCGCGACAGAAAGAAAAGGGGAGGGAGAGGGAAGTGGGCCGCGGGGTTCGACTGGGCCGGTGTTTGGGTTTGTTGTTTTTTTCTTTTTTTTCAAATCCATTTCAAATCTTTTCAAACCTTTCTTTTATATCTTTTCAAATTTAAATTTTAACACAAATTTCTCCAACTATTTTAAAGGCTTTTCACAAACTATTTTTTAACAACTTTTCAAACATGTTTTAAATTCAAACTTTCATTTTTAATTCAAACTTTTACACCAATTTTCACAATTATTTTTTAAGGACTTTTTCACAAAATTTTTATTAAGACTTTTAGAATCACACCACAAACAAAACTTATGCATTTCAACATGATGCACAAACACTTGTTTGATTCTAATTATTAAATGATATTTAATTTAATTAAAGGCAAATTTATTTATTCAAATTTATTAAATCCTTAGAAAATAAAACTAAACCATGTTGCTAACAATATTTTATTGTGATGGAATTTTCGGGTGTTACATTAGTACGTTCAAACACTTAACCCACGATAGCCATTGGACCGGAGCCCACATCCCATGCTCTTACCACATGAGCAATCCATTTAAGGATATCGTATGATTTCTATTCTAGGAACCTATTCTCGCGAGTGACATCATCACCCGACTTGTAACGGTCCTATAGCTTAGCAGCTATTGACCTATCGTACTAGTAAGGGCACAGGTACCTAGGGATCATGCGTCTAAGGTTCCATACAACTCCTTAACTTAAATGCACAAGCATCCATAGATAATGGTATAACAAATTTGAAAAACTGGGTCATATGCAGCGGGGTTTGCCTTCGTCAGCAAGGTTAGCCTAAGCACCCTCGGTGTCGTTGAGTACTTCGACGTACCGCAATGCAGCTTCCGCTTCTCCTTCCTCGGCTTCCGGGATGAGCGAGTAGTCACCGTGAGGAAGGTCTACACGGAATGCAATGCAGGGTTCAGGTGATGTGATAGATTATTTATCTTATCCAACTTTTGTTGGCCATATTCACCCTAACAAATAATTAATTATTAATTTCCTTTTATGAAGGTTAATAATATGTGTTTTATTCTTTTAATTTAACACTTTAATTAATGTCTCTCTTTTTATAATTGTTATTTCATGTGAAGATTTAATACTTCACCTTTCACTGGTAAAGGTGTGTACAAAGATAATTAATTACAATTTAATTCTTTAAACAACAAGGGTGTATTCTTAGTTCTTAAGTAAGTTTGACAACACTTCACAAAAGGTAAAGTAATTAAAAAGGCATTTTCCTAATTAAATCAAAACATTAATCTATAAAAGGCCTCCAAAGATTTTATTTAACAATAAATCATTAAAAATTAAGTGGAGGGTTTCTTAAGCATCAACACACCTACACTAAGCCACTGAACACACATACAAGGCTTGGAAAGCTAGAAAATTAATTGTTTTAAATTAACAAAAGCTAGCTTAGGAAAACAAGTTAAATGCACACAAAAATAAAAAAGCATCCATTTGCTCCAAACTTCCTCACACATGTTTTCTGGTCCTGAACCATCCTAGGAAAGTAGCAAGTACACCTAGAACTACTACTGTACTTGCATTATTAAATTACAAAGGAAAACATACATATATTAAGAATAAATACTATGCAAAAATTGTGATTAATTCACCAGAGGTGCAACTTGGCATAACAAGACCACATGAAGAAGTTGGGAACAAAAACATATATTTTTTAGCTAAAAAAATCATCTAGACAGATTCTGCATAAATGGAAAATAATTCATATAAAAAGATTTACATCATAACTTTGTGCAATTTTTGGCACAAGAGCTAGTCATAACATCACACACAACATATCCAAAACTTGGATACAGAGGACCTATGGATTTTGAGATATTCACATTTCTATTTTTCATGTCAAAAATATCAAGAAACAGCCTAGGTGAGTATAACAAAAGTTGTAGTGCTCCTGACCAGGAATCTAGCAAAATTGAGTTTGAAATTTTCCGAATTTTCTACGATTTTCTAGAGATTTTACAAGATCCAGCAAAAGTGCTACACTATTGAAGTTACTCTTTTGCACTAAGGACCCTGCAAAGATTTGAAACCTCACAAATATGCCTCTAGTTCACGGAAAACACCCTAGAAATACTTGGGGGCTTGCAATCAGGGCCTTGGCATGGGGAGGTGGCGGCGCCGGCCGAATTCCGGCGAGTCGGCCGCGCTCCCGGCCGGGGAAGCGGTGGGGCACGACCACGTGCCCACCTAGGGCCTAGGGATGGCCGGAGTTGGGGTGGAGGAGCTGCCAGAGCGGGCGCACGACAATGGCCGGTGGTGGCGGCCGCGGCGGCTTGGTCCTGGCGACGGCAAGCGCTCGGCTTGGACTACAAGCGACTCAAATAGGTCCTACTGGGTCCAGGGGAGGTTCAAGGAGGATTTGGCGCACTAGAGGATGGACGGGGAGGCGAGCTCACCGGCGGCGGCGCGGATGGCGCGACGGACAGTGGTGGCGGCGCAAGGAGGGGGAAGGGCGCTCGGTTTAAATAGGGCGGCTCGCTCGCGCTGACGAGGGAATGACCTTGAAGATGCGGCCGTGGCACGGCGGCCTCGGCCGGCGCGCGTACGGCGGGTGCCGCCGATGGACCGGCGGTCCGCGCGCGCGCACCGAGCCGTATGACGCGGTCCGTGGCGTGCGCGCGGCCGGGGAGGACTCCAATGGCCTCGGGGTGCGGCGCATGGGGGAAGGGGCACACCTCGGCGGCGTGTGGCCTTGGGCGGCGCGTGACGCGGACGCCGAGGCCGGCCGGCGCGCGGGCACGACGCGCGGCGTGTGGGCGCGCGCGACGTCGCGGCGCGGCGGCGTTCGGGCCCAAACGTGTTGGTGATCCATTGTTCAAATTGAAAACTCCAAAATTTTGTATAAAAGTGCATGAAACTTTGAATACGAAAGTTGTAGATCTCAGTACCACCTACAACTTTCACAAAGGTCATAAGGGGTTTTTCTCATTAGATTCTGCACAACAAGCTTGTCAACTTTGAATGCCACTCACTTTCAGTGAACAAGAGGTACTATCCTTTGGGCAAGTTTTTCCCCTTTTTCCACTCAAAATTTTCAATGCCAATCTACATGAAAGTTGTGTCCCTCAACAAATTGGACAACTCTCATAAAGGTAGATTTTTAAGTGTGTAGGTGAAATTTGGAGAACGCGGCGAAATTTCCGGAAGACATCTAGGGTCACTAGGGTTTAGGTGGGCTTTGACCAAGACTTTGACCATGGGTTGACCCCACATGTGTGTCCACTTGATCAATGGTGTCATTAGAGTTGGTTGGTGAGTTTTTCGAGGTGAGGACCCAGGTTGACCGTGATTTGACCACTGTCCGCAGAGTTGACCGACGATTCAGCCTACCCCCTTAAACGGAATCTCGTCCCGAGATTCGATTTAATCTCATCCCGAGATTTGATTTAAGAAAAACAAGATAGGCAGGAGAAACTCACGGTTTCGAGATTGCAGGAATCCCGGATACTTGGTGATGAGGTATTCTTCCGTCTCCCAAGTTGCCTCTTCTTCCGTGTGATGACTCCATTGTATCTTGTACATTCGTACTGTTTGTCTTTAGATCTTTCGCTCCTTTCTGTCGGTGCGGAATGTAGTCCCGACACTAACTAGTAATAAGCGCTGAGATCTGCCTCTCGATGGTCGGTGCTAAGCAACTAAGGACACTTGGTTTATCCTAGTTCCGGCCGGGGCCGTACGTCCAGCAGAGGTGTGCTTGGGGCACTATATTGCTTCGCACCGGGGCGCCTGTAGTGGGGCGGCTACAAGCGAGGTGGGAGAGGAGGCGTGGCCCCCAAGTCCCAAGAGGAGTGATTGAGGCGAGTGCCAATATGGTGGGGAAGACGGAGAGCGTATGAACGATCGCTATCCATTGTCCCATGTTTGATGTCTCGTGTCTTGTCCCCGCGGCGGGGGGGGGGGGGGGGAATCTCCTCCCTTTTATAGGCCAAGGAGAGGGCAATTTACAGGCATGCCGCACTATTTAGCTACGTGTGAAGGTATGGTGTACAGTGCCGCGGAGCTGAGGGCCGTCCTGGCGAATCTTGCTCCAATTACGGTGTCGCGGCGTGTCCTGTGCCTGAACAGGGGCGACTTCGAGGGTGGAGGCGTAGTGGTTGACCGGGGTGTCACCAGGCGGGCTCGAGGGAGCCGTTGACGGTGATCCGTACGGGGTGCAGTAGCAGGCGTGGCGGCGTCCCATCCCCGCGTGATCAACAACGTTGGAGTAGTTGTAGCAGTGCGCGGCGTGGCGCTGCAGGGGGCGGGGATGGCCGCACAGGACCGTCAGCGACGGGGATGGCGCTCCCGCCGGCCTAATGTCAGGGTTTGACCCTGCAGAGTAACGAGAGGAGGGTTCGAGGGTGCGACCGGCCCCCCTTCGAGGGTGCGGCGCGTTAGCCGTACTAGAGTGGGCGGCACAGTGTCACAGAGCTGACACCGGCCTCGTCGCACAGTCCCCCACAGTGGCGGGGATGGGCTCCCCCTAGGGAGTTGGCGGAACAGCACCGGGGCGTGATTCCCAGGCGCGTGATGGTGCGTCTCTGCTGTGTTAGAGCATTCAATGCTCGTACCCGTGTGCGGGAGTAGGTGCGCTTGTGAGGGATCCTTGAGCGAGGCGGAGCCCACCCGAGGGAGGCGGGGACCCTCGGGCGAGGCGGAGCCCGCTCGAGGGTGGCGGGGACCCTCGAGCGAGGCGGAGTCCGCTTGAGGGAGCGTGAGCCCTCGAGTGAGGCGGATCTCGCTCGAGGGGGCATTTTGCTGGGCCGCCCTGGTGGGCCGCGAGGTCCACCGCAGCGTGGGCCGTGCCATGTGTGCGCATTTTTTGCAGGTTTTAAGCAGGATTCCCCCAGTTTTTTAGGGACCCTTGTGGCTGTCCCCGACAGTAGCCCCCGAACATCTGTGGGTGTACCGGTCAGGTTCCCCCAGATGCTGGAGCCTACTGCTAGGACGTTCTTCCCTCCCGGTCGCAAATGCCTTTCTGTGGGGCCGGGTCAGCAGACCCGCGGGTCTAGCCCCCGAAGCCCTGCAGGAGCGTGAGTGCTCCTGTAGGGGTTTTCTCGCGGAATTTTATCAGCGGGCGTGGTACATGTCTCAACCGGCATCGGCGATGTTTCAGCCGGCTTCGGTGACGCACGCGCAACTGATATCTTTCCCGTTCGGCGCATCCCAGGAGGTGTAGCCGTGCATCGAGCCCCGAGCCCGGGCCCATTCGAGGCGATCGGAGCGAGCTCTTCGTCTTGTTTCAAACGCGCCCTCGCCGTCCCTCCGCGGGACGGAGGGTGAGGTCTCCGCAACCCCCATCGATCGAGTCGCGGATTGCGGATTCCTCATTGAGCTGTTAGCGGGTGGTTGCCCCATTCGATAAGGGTAGGCTCGTGGTCCGGAGAATCGTCCATTAAAGCGCTTGCGCGGGTTTGCTAGGTGGGGCTCGGTCCCGTTCGCTAGGCACCGAGGGCGCGGAAGCTCTCCCTCGGTAGGATCCCCCCAGCTAGCTACCCTCGCTGGCTCTCGAACACGACATGTGGGGTGCCCTCGAGCCGGCGGGCTCGAGGAAAGGCCGGAATGCGCGCGCCCTCGTCGTCCCTAACTTTGGTGATCTGGGGCACCTGTTCGAACCTGTCGAGGGTCAGGTTTCGAACCCCTGATTAGTAGGGCCGTGCGGGGTAGCAGCAGAGTGTTCCCGTCTTTTCGCATCTGCAGGTTTCGAGGGTTCTTGGCCATGTCGGCCCTCGAACCGCTGATCATTAATTCCTGTAGATCGAGGGCACCTGTGGTGCCCATTTATTTTGAACGGGCTTCGAGGCCACTGGTCGGTATTCGCACCCTTCGAGGGTCGGTCTTATTTGAGCCTGGGGCTCGGGCCGCTCGAGGGTCTTCCTTACTTGGTAAGGGACCGGGCCATTTAATGCCCGCAGTCGCGGCTATAGTCATGTGCTGCGGGCGCGCCTTTTCAGGTATTGCGGCCGCGCGCGTAGTGGGCGGACTGGGCAGGCGGACGTGACCGCCGCCGCGGCCCTCCGGTTACTGCGCCGTGATGATGGCGCGCGTGCAGACGTGCGACCGCCGCGGTCATGGTGGGCCCCGCTCGTCAGTGAGGGAAAATTTCACCTGCAGTTAATGCGCACGGGGCGTGCGCTCCGGAGAGCACGCCCTGTGGTCTATAAATCCAATAGGCGGAGGAGGGGCGGTTTTTACCTTTGCTCTTAGCATTTGCCATCCCTGCCTCTCGCGCTTCAGCCCCCGAGCCGTTCTTGCCTTTGCGCTCTTTGTTTCGTCGCCCGTCCGTATAGCTCCCCAGCAGTCCATCACCGTCATCGACCCGCCGGCATGGGAGCGCTCGACGGCGACGATGCTGTCTCTGAATCTGCTGGTGGACGGCGGCCAGCTGGCGGCGAATGTGGATGCGCAGCCCGCGGAGTGGATCGTGCCGTCGGAGAGGGACCGAGTTCCCAACCTACCGTTCGGCTATGTCGTTAGCTTCGTCCGTTTCCACGAGCGCGGCTTCGCAGCGCCGGCAAGCCGCTTCATGCAGGCCCTGTGCTACCACTACGGCATGGAGCTGAAGGATCAGATGGCGACTAGAGAGGGGGGAGTGAATAGGAGCCGGTAAAAATTCTTCCCAAAGAACCCGGCCTATGCCCTAGTCAAACCCCGGTCACACACAAGCGATGGATCGAATCACACACCAATCGCCAAAACAACGAGGTTATGGATCAACATCTAGCCTTAGGAACGATTCCTTGAAGCACACGCGGAAGCACGAGAAAGGAAAGGAGGAATCGAACCAAGAAGCAAAGCTCACAGGCTCTGGCGGACCGTCCGCACTGGCCTCGCGGACCGTCCGGCCTGAAGCCGCGGACCGTTCGCGCCAACCCTGCGGACTGTCCGGCCCTACGCCGCGGACCGTCCAATAAGGCACACAGAACCAACAGGGACGCACCCGAATAACGGACCGTCCGCGGGGAGCACGCGGACTATCCGCCAGGCACCCGCGGACCGTCCGCCCCGCACACACAGACCGTCCGAAACTTCGTCCAACCAAAACTCAAAGCCACGACGGATCGAAACAAAAGACGAGCAAGAACACGAAGAACACCTGACGAACACTGTTCACGCGGACCGTCCGCTTGCCCCTCGCGGACCGTCCGCCAGGCACGGACAGAACTGAAACAGCCCGACCCCGAAAGTCAACTCCCCCAAATCATCATCAGATTTCCCAAACGGTTGAAGCTGTGGAGACAATGGTTTGGGGACTTGAAAAGCATCACACAAGGATGCTATAGCCCAAAAATCTTGCCTCCTAACTCCCTAAATCACCGGGAATCACGAATCCTTTGAGCCCCACAAAAAGCTAGAGCACCGAACGAAAATCTTCGAATCGAAGTGGTTTCCCGACGTTTGAGGGCACAAGATCAATCACAAAGATGCAAGAGCATATATCCATGTTTTCCTCAAAGAAATCCGGGGATAAACCCACTCAAATCCGCGGAATCGCACCGGGAACAAAGGCACGAAAACAAGCACAAAAAGACCACGAAAAACACAACTCCGAATCTTCTATACAAACCAGGAAAGATTCACAAGGTCTAGCATGCCGCCCTAGCATCCATCCCTCTCAAGAAATCTCTCATGAATCTCTCATGCTAGCCTAGAGAAAATGGAAGAAAAATAGCTACTTAAATGAGAAATGGGAGGGAGGAAATGAAACCCTAAGACGCGGAGAGCGAGAGCCATCCACTCACCTCATGGCTTATATATCAGGTCCCGCCGGAGTGGTAAATGACTCGACTACTCCTAACTTAACTACTGGCGATACAACCCACGTAGGGGCATTTAGGTAATGTTTGTGGGTCTTGCCATCGGACGGCCACGCTTTTGCCGCACCCCGCGTCCTCCCGACGCAAGCCATGCGATCCCGCCGCGTGTCCTCCGCCTCGAAGCTTCCCGACATGCCCGGATCCCGTCTCCGTCGTGTTGGGCCCTCGGACTTGGTTTTGAGGCCCAAACCAAGAAACCGTCCGCCGATGGTTTTGTGGGCAAACCACCAAACCTCGCGTGCTCGGTCCGGCCTCCCGCCAAACCACTTGACTCGATCTCCACCGTGCACCGGCTTGATTATCCATGACTTCGTCTTGATCGTGTCGCCACCATGTGGCCCGCACCCAGTCCCGCTGTCCACCGGGTCCCTCGAACCGAGCCTACTTGTCTCTCCATCTCCCGGAGGCCCCTCAAGGCTGAAGACCTTTCGCGCCCGTTCTTCACCTGCAACAACACGAACTAGGCCGCAGCCTACACCTGTGCACTAAGCCAAGAGTCAGTCCAACACCCGTTGTCAATCACTCATCACTGAGGAGCGGTCATCCATCGACCACTGGGACGCTCCTGGTCCTCAATCTCCCCCTTGATGAGTGCATTGACAACACACAACGCGAAATGAAATTCACAGAAAGAAAGAAAGGAAGAAGAAAGAAAAACAAAGAAGCTCAACTCATGACCAAAACCAAAGAAAGGCGAAGAAAGGTCACAAGCCAAGCAAAGCACAAACTCCACACCGAAAATAGCAAGAAAGCTCCCCCTGAACAAATGCAAACTTCCAAATTTTAGCTCACCTCTACTGAATTTTCATTAAGCTCACCTCTTCTCCCCCTTGTTGACAATGTATGAATCAAGGTGAAAATGCAGAAATGCAAAACAAGGCATATAAACATCTACATGAGCTTCTCAAATAGGCCAAATCTAGTGTCAAAGGCTAAAAATGAGACAAAGATCACACATAGGAATCATAGCATAGTCAAAGCATTGCCACAAGTAATATATGAAAATACAAGCATGTGACAAAGCAAAATTTTCAGATTTAAGCAGTTTTACCAAAAGAAGGCTCGCTTCACATGTAAAAGCCTATCCATGTCACACTTGAGCCACAAACATACATACCATTCAAAGATCATACAAGGATATCAAATTCTCAGCAAAAGATCATGGCAAACACCCATAAAGCAAAGCATGTCATGTCAAAGCTCATGAGCCATGTGTCCACTTCGGGGAGACTTCTCCACTGGTGAACATCATGCAACATGTTTTGCACCCATATGTGAAAGATAATACATTTTAAGCACAGACATGATGGATGGAGCATTTTTCAAGCATTATACACTTCTTTTCAAGATTAAATCATTTCATGGTACATGAAGTGCCTTTGCGGCAAAAAGAAGCCTATGCTCTTCCATGAATGCAACATAGGCTAAACATTCACAATGATATCCGACCTTTGGCCCAATTGCAAGAACAAGGCATCCAAGCACAATCTAAGCATGTAAAGCATATTTAGACCAAACTGTGACATGGATACACAACTACACATGAGTGGAGCATAGTTCATCAAAAATTAGTCAAGATTAGCATTTATTTCAAAAAGGGCTATCTCACCACACATATATCTCAAATATTCCAAGAGCATAGCCTCACATCACCATTTTTCCACACATATGACCAATATCTCACAAATAGCCAAAGAGACTCAAATTTGGCATATGAAAGAAGCTCATCATCCTAAAATGCAATATGATACAAATGCAACATGATATATGACAAGATGGCTATCCTACCATGGTTTATACATCAAGCAAAGCATGTATATACATCAAAGTAAACATGATATGATACTATGATACACAAGGAAAATCCCCCAAGAATCAACTAGAAAGGGCAACAAACCCCAAGTTCCCCCCGCAAGCGCACAAATGTAGCTTGGTCGAGAGGCTTTGTAAAGATGTCGGCTAGCTGATCTTGGGTAGGGACATGGCTCAACACAATGGTTCCTTTCTCCACATTGTCCCTCAAGAAATGATACCTCACTTCTATGTGTTTGGTTGCGGAGTGAAGCACTCGGGTTTTTGGCTACGCTTATGGCACCGGTGCTATCACAAAGAAGTGGGATGCGGGTGCACTCCTCACCAAAGTCTCTCAAAGTGTATGAAATCCACAAAAGCCGGGAACAACAACTCGCGGCGCAACATACTCCGCCTCGGTGGTAGACCGAGCTACACTAGACCGCTTGCGGGAAGACCATGAGACCAACGAAGACCCAAGAAACCGGCAAGTACCGAAGTAGACTTCCTCTCGACTCGACAACCAAAGACAAAATCCGCATCGGAAAAACCATGAAGAGAAAGAGTCGAGGAGGACGAATACCAAAGGCCAAGACCGAGGGCGGATCGTAGGTACCGAAAATCCTCTTGACGGCTGTCGATGTGATGTCCTCGGCGAAGCCTGAAAACGAGCGCACAGACACACGCTGAACTGTATGTCTGGCCTCGTCGCCATCAAGTAGAGGAGGGAGCCGATCATGCTCATGTACTCCCGCTGGTCCACTGGTTCTCCGTCCTCATCCGCATCCAAAGTGGCCGTACTCCCCATGGGATCGACATCGGCTTCACATCTTGCATCTGGAACTTCTTCAACATGTCTTTTGTGTACTTGGTCTGGTGCACGAATGTTCCATCCTTCACTTGCTTGATCTGCAGCCCGAGAAAATACTGCAACTCGCCCATCATGCTCATCTCGAACTCCCTGCTCATCTCATCTGCAAACTTGGCAACAAGGTTATGTGACGAGCCACCAAAGACAATATCATCCACGTATATCTGAACAATCAACAAGTCATTTCCACGCTTGAGGAGAAACGAAGTCCTATCCACGGTACCCATCACAAACCCTCTGCTCAACAGAAAACCTCTCAATCTCCCATACCAAGCACGGGGCGCCTGTTTCAACCCATACAGAGCCCTTTTCAACCTGTACACCCTGTGTGGGTACAGCTCGCTCTCAAACCCGGTGGTCGCTTCACATACACCTCCTCCTCTATGACCCCATTCAGAAAAGCACTCTTCACGTCCATCTGAAACAACTTGAACCCTTTAGCCACGGCAAAGGCTATAAGGATCCGAATTGCCTCAAGACGGGCCACAGGAGCAAAGGTCTCCTCATAGTCGATCCCCTCCTTCTGACTAAACCCCTGAGCAACAAGTATGGACTTGTTCCTCACAACCATCCCATTCTCTCCCTCTTTGTTCTTCCAAACCCACTTGGTTCCTATGGGATGGCAATTTAGAGGTGGTTCAACTAACTCCCACACCGGTTCCTCTCAAAGATTTCCAACTCCTCATGCATAGAATTGACCCGGTTTGCATCGGATAAAGCATGTCCAATGTCCTTGGGCTCAAAGGTGGCAACAAAAGCAGCATGAGCAAAATTAGAGGAATTCCTGGACCTTGACCGTGTAGTGCGTTCGTCGATGTTCCCAATGATCTTCGACAGGGGATGCACTTCTTGAATCCGCCGGGGAGCCTCACGCCTCGAGACTACCTCCCCCTCAACTTCAGCTTCTCTCGCCTGGTCCTCTTGTCGCACCGTTGTTGTCCATGAAGTAGACGGTCCACGCTCCGTAGTGGTCGTAGGGGAAGTAGTGGGTACACACTCAGCTTCAGGCGCATGGTTCTCTCCATCATCATCTCCAGCTTCATCTTTCTCCCCTTCAAAGAGGTCCTCGGCCATCTCTTCATCACCTGCACATTCAAAGCCAAGAGAGGTACATGGCATTGTCTCGTCGAAGGTCACCTCGCAAGTCTCCATGATTTTGTTAGTCTCAAGGTTAAGCACCCTATAGGCTCTAGAGTGGTTAGCATATCCAAAGAAAATACCATCACTAGACCTAGCCTCAAACTTGTCGAGTTTTCCCTTCTTAAGAATAAAGCACTTGCAGCCAAAGACTCGGAAATGACTCACCCTGGGTGCCCGACCATGCATAAGCTCATAACAGGTCTTCTTCTTGAAAGCTCGCAATAAAATCCTGTTGGAAACATGACAAGCCGTATTGACCACCTCAGCCCAATACCTCCTAGGAGTCCTGTGCTCATCGAGCATCGTCCTAGCCATCTCACAAAGAGTCCGATTTTTCCTTTCCACGACTCCATTTTGAGGGGGCACATAAGGGGTCGAATACTGATGTTCAAGACCTAGATCATGACAAAAGGCCTCAAAACGAGAGTTCTTGAACTCTGAGCCATTGTCACTGCGGATGGCTCGAATAGCATTCCCATGCCTCTCGTTTTCAACCTCACGATCAGATCTCGAACAAAACCAAATGTCTCACTCTTGTCTTCCAAGAAAAACACCCAGGCATAGCGAGAGTAATCGTCCACCACAACAAGGACATACCACTTCCCACCCACCGAGCGAACTCGAGCCGGCCCATCAAGGTCCATATGCAACGGCTGCGTCGGACGCTCGGTCATGACATCGGTCAGGGGTGGATGGGGAGTGGCTACCATCTTGCCATGCCTACATGGAGCACAAACCAAATCCTTCTCAAGCTTCAACCTCGGCAATCCTCGGACAAGGTCAAGACCACTCAAGCGGGAAACCAAATCAAAACTCAAGTGTCCCAACCGCCTATGCCATTTCCACAAATCGAGAAGAAGGACCGGCCATCAAACAAAGGAGCGGGACCCAAAGAACGAGAGAAATCGACACGAAAATCTGACCCTCGGGGATGATCATACAGACAAGATCACCTCGAGAATCTAGCAAATGAGACTCGCCAGACTTGAAACGCACCTCAAAACCCTCATCAAGCAACTGAGAAATCGAAAGCAAATTGAAACCCAAAGACTTCACAAGAGCCACTCTCTTCAACGTTACCTTGTCACTCACATGCACAACACCCTCAGACATCACCCTTCCTCGTCCATTGTCCCCAAATGTGATGTACATCTTTTCCTTCACTGGGGTGAGGCTGGAGAACCATTTCTTATCTCCGGTCATGTGTCGAGAACACCCGGAGTCGATCAACCAAATGTCCTCCAAGCCTCCCTGCCCGCGTCGAAACAAGAACGAGAATGAGCTAGCGACTCGACAACGGGGTTAGCACACGGAAAGTTAAACCGGTGTCGAGCCATCTCGCTCAAAAGAGGGGTTAGCAAACATCATTCCCTTGCCACCAAACTTCCCATGTCCCATGGGAGGAGTACGAGCACCACGAGGGGGAAAACGTGGTCCGTAGTTCCTCTGGAACCCAAAGCTGCGATCATCTCCCCTAAACCCGAATTGAGGACGAGTAGGAGGACGTCCAAAGAAACCACCACGAGCCCGACCAAACCTCTCACCAGCACGCACACCATCATCTCTCCTCACAAACCTACCACTCTGAGCCCCAACTCTACCAACACTCTTCACACTTCCCACACCCCGTGGAAGTGGCACTCTAGGCTCAGGAATACCATGAGACTGGCGATACCTGTCCTGGTTTGCTTGCTCCCTAGCAAGCCTCTCATCCCTCTTCCTCTTGTAGCAAAACTCTGCAAGATGCCTCTCCTTGCCACGATACTCACACTTGAAGGGGATGGGTTTTGGTTTTGGCTCTGGCTTCTCTCTAGGCTTCTCACCCTTCTCACTCACAAACCTCACCGGTTTCTTGAAGTCATTTGTCTTAGGTGGGAATTTGGGTGGATCTTGGGTTGTGTCAAGCTTGTTGCAAAGGTGGTTGGGCTTTGGTGTGAAAGAGTTCTTGGGTGCTTTTGGAAGTGGGACTTGGATGTCTCCGATCACCTCAAACTCGGGGTTAGACTCAACACACTTCTCATACACACTCTCCCCACTTGTTCTCTCCCACTTTCTCACCCAACTTCTCAAAACCCAAACCACGACCATCCGCTCTCTTGAACTCCTCAATCATGATTTTCAACCGAGGTTCCCGCCGGACAACCAACCCAACACCTTCCTCAAATAGTCATTCTCCTCATAGATGACATCCAAACGGGAAGTAAGTTCAAGATTGCGCAATGTAACTTCATCACAGCTAGAGCATGCATTTGCAACAGGAGATTTCAAAGATGCTTCCAAAGAACTAATGGTAGAATGAGCATCAACAAGCTTAGCATGCATAGTAGGACATGATTTACAAGCACCAAGCAAAGTAGGTCTAGCCTTAAGCTCATCATACTCAGTCCTAAGAGCATCTAGTTTAGCCAAAGTGGAAGCATTCTTCTCATTAAGCAACTTGATCTCATTCAGCCATGCATCACACTCAAGACATTCAACATCATCAGGAGTAGTAGGAGCAAGTTTCAAAGAGTCATTCTCAAGTTTCAATTCAAGCAATTTCGACTCTAACTCTCCTACTTTCTCACTAGCATTCTCAAGTTGAGCCCTAAGATCTTTCCTCATCTTTTTGGCATCTCTCAGCACACTATCACGGTTGTCAATCAAGCCATTCAACCTAGTGATCTCAGCAAGCAAAGAGTCAGGGTCACGATTTACCTCATCCTCCGAGTCGGAGTCGCTGTCTTCCTTCTCGCTCTTCTTGCTGCTTGAGCTATGGGCTATCCCACAAAAGCCTTCAAGCGCCACACAGCTCAACCCACTGAGGTTCCGGCTAGCACTCTTCTTGTCCTTGCGCCTTCCGGCGTCTTCATCTTCGCTGCTTGAGCTTGACTGCTCGTCGCTTGAGCTTGAGTCGACGTCGCTCGCACCGGCCACCATCGCTCTTGCCTTGTTCTTCTTGTAGCCGCTCTTGCTCGGTCGCCGCTTGTCCTTGTCCTTGCTCTTGGACTTGCTGAGGTGCTTGCCCTTGGAGGAGTACTTGTCTTCACGCCTCGGGTGCGCCTTGTACTCGTTCATCTTGTACTTGTTCTCCTCCGCTTCGGGCACTCGGCGATGAAGTGGCCACGCTTGCCACGCTTGTAGCACGTCCCCGAGCTCCGCCTTGCATTCCTCCGACTCTCGTGTAGTCGATCAAACCTTCTTGAAAGCAAGGCCGGCTCCTCCTCGCCCGAGACATCAAACTCCTCATCCGGAATAGACATAAGAGAAGACAAGGAAAAGCGTCGACGGGGAAGGGTTAGATTTGCCCTTTGATCCGCCCACAAGAGCAAGACTATGGTCGGTCGAGCCCTCATGCTTGGATTGCAACTTCCCGTCAACCTCGGCCCGACTTGAGCTTAGAGAAGAGGTCATCCAACTCAATAGTCAAATAATGCCCAGACTCCTTGATGGCCTCAACCTTAGCGCCCCAAACATTTGGGTCCAAGACATGCAAGAGCTTCAAAGCCTGATCATGCTCGGTGTAAGGAAAATCCTCAACATTAGCTTTCATGTTGTTCACGATGGCGGTGAACCTCTGAAACATCGCATCAATGTCCTCACCAGGAAGTGGAGTGAAGTTCTCATATTGCATCCGGTAAGAGACAAAGAGGCAAGCCTTCACATGGTTATCACCACCTTGAGCAACCAACAACTTCTCCCAAATTTGCCAAGCAAGATTCAAATGGCGAACACGCTCAAACTCTGGATCACACAAGCTTCGGACCAAGTGATCAACGGCTTTTGCATTAGCCTCATACTTGGCCTTAGCACCGGCATCGGTCACCATAAGAGTATGGATGTTGACCGGAATAGCATAGGTCTTGTCAAGCACAATGAAATCCAACAGCTTCCCACGAAGAAAGATCATCATACGAGCCGCCCACTTGTGGTAACCCTTGCCATCGAAGTGCGGCGGACCGCCCCGCTCAACGTACGCCATCTTAGGATTCGAGACTTGTCAAAGTCGCAAAGAATCCGGCACCAAGCTCTGATACCAATTGAAGGATCAGATGGCAACTAGAGAGGGGGGGGGGAGTGAATAGGAGCCGGTAAAAATTCTTCCCAAAGAACCCGGCCTATGCCCTAGTCAAACCCCGGTCACACACAAGCGATGGATCGAATCACACACCAATCACCAAGACAACGAGGTTATGGATCAACCTCTAGCCTTAGGAACGATTCCTTGAAGCACACGCGGAAGCACGAGAAAGGAAGGGAGGAATCAAACCAAGAAGCAAAGCTCACAGGCTCTGGCGGACCGTCCGGCCAGAGGGGGCGAGACCGTCCGCACCGGCCTCGCGGACCGTCCGCTGGCCGCGGACCGTCCGCGCCAACCCTACGGTTGCCGCGTCCGGCCCCTACGCCGCGGACCGTCCGATAAAGCACACAGAACCAACAGGGACGCACCCGAATAACGGACCGTCCGCGGGGAGCACGCGGACCGTCCGCTGGGGCACCCGCGGACCGTCCGCCCCGCACACGCGGACTGTCCGAAACTTCGTCCAACCAAAACTCAAAGCCACGATGCATCGAAACAAAAGACGAGCAAGAACACGAAGAACACCTGACGAACACTGTTCACGCGGACCGTCCGCCTGCCCCTCGCGGACCGTCCGCCAGGCACGGACAGAACTGAAAACAGCCCGACCCCGAAAGTCAACTCCCCCAAATCATCATCGGATTTCCTAAACGGTTGAAGCTGTGGAGACAAGGGTTTGGGGACTTGAAAAGCGTCACACAAGGATGCTATAGCCCAAAAATCTTGCCTCCTAACTCCCTAAATCACCGGGAATCGCGAATCCTTTGAGCACCACAAAAAGCTAGAGCACCGAACGAAAATCTTCGAATCGAAGTGGTTTCCCGGCGTTTGAGGGCACAAGATCAATCACAAAGATGCACGAGACATCTATCCATGTTTTCCTCAAAGAAATCCGGGGAGAAACCCACTCAAATCCGCGGAATCGCACCGGGAACAAAGGCACGAAAACAAGCACAAAAAGACCACGAAAAACACAACTCCGAATCTTCTATACAAACCAGGAAAGATTCACAAGGTCTAGCATGCTGCCCTAGCATCCATCCCTCTCAACAAATCTCTCATGAAGCTCTCATGCTAGCCTAGAGAAAATGGAAGAAAAATAGCTACGAAAATGAGAAATGGGAGGGAGGAAATGAAACCCTAAGACGCGGAGAGCGAGAGCCATCCACACACACTCATGGCTTATATATCAGGTCCCACCGGAGTGGTAAATGACTCGACTACCCCTAACTTAATTACTGGCGATACAACCCACATAGGGGCATTTAGGTAATGTTTGTGGGTCTTGCCATCTGACGGCCACGCCTTTGCCGCACCCCGCGTCCTCCCGGCGCAAGCCATGCGATCCCGCCGCGTGTCCTCCGCCTCGAAGCTTCCCGACACGCCCGGATCCCGTCTCCGTCGTGTTGGGCCCTCGAACTTGGTTTTGAGGCCCAAACCAAGAAACCGTCCATCGATGGTTTTGTGGGCAAACCACCAAACCCCGCGTGCTCGGTCCGGCCTCCCGCCAAACCACTTGACTCGACCGGCACCGTGCACCGGCTCGATTATCCATGACTTTGTCTTGCTCGTGTCGCCACCATGTGGCCCGCACCCAGTCCTGCTGTCCACCGGGTCCCTCGAACCGAGCCTACTTGTCTCTCCATCTCCTGGAGGCCCCTCAAGGCTGAAGACCTTTCGCGCCCGTTCTTCACCTGCAACAACACGAACTAGGCTGCAGCCTACACCTGCGCACTAAGCCAAGAGTCAGTCCAACACCCGTTGTCAATCACTCATCACTGAGGAGCGGTCATCCATCGACCACTGGGACGCTCCTGGTCCTCAGGAGCTGCACAACTTCACGCCGAACGCGATCTCGCAGGCGGCCACGTTCGTCGGCGTCTGCGAGGGCTTCCTGGGGATCCCGGTAAACTGGGATCTCTAGGTCCACCTCTTCCGCGCGGAATTGCACATGTTGGCCACGTCGGAGCCGAGGACTCGCTGCGCGGCGCGCGCCGGCGGATTGTCGCTTGCGTTGCGGAGCTCGCGCAGGGAGGAGTACATCCCCTGCACGATGACCTCCAACAACGTGGAGTGGGAGCGGGGGTGGTTCTACCTTTGCAACGCTGATCCCGGCCTCCCCCTACACCGGCAAGGTGTTGAGGGAGAAGGCCGCCTCCTGGTATCACGGGTATCTCCGCCCTTGCACTAGGCGTGGCTGGACTCGCTCGTGGCCGCGTTGAAGCACCTAGCGGACCGCGGGCTGACCGCGGGATGCGTCCTCGCCAACCTCCACCACCGGCGGATCGTCCCCCTGATGAAGAGGCGGCTCCGCATCTTCGAGATGAGCGAGGACGCGGACCCCGTCGCGTTGGCGGAGTCGCGGCCGGCCGCGGGACCCCTTCCCGCGGGAGTACGCGGCCACCCGGGCGCGGCGCGCCATCGACCTCAGGCCAGGGCGTTGTGATAACGCGTCCCTGTGGGCATTCGCCATGCTCCCCGTCAGCCAATTGGTGAGTGAATTTCTTGACTTCCTTTCTTGTTCTGCCGGTTTTTCGGTTGCCGGCACGTTTTAAGGCTTTGCCTGATCCCCGTAGATGGTGCGCAAGAACGCCGCGCTGTCTGACCCGCCCACGCCTTGGTCTCGCGCGCTCGCGCGTGCGGCGCAACAGCGAGAGCAGGAGCGGGTGGATCGCAGGAGAGGGCGGAACGCGTGGCGGCTGGAGCGCCGGGAGCGGAGGAGCGAGGAGTTCCGGCTACGTGAGCAGAATGGACTTTCCTCGCCCGGGACAGAGGAGTACTCGTCGTCGGACGAGGAAGAGGAGGAAGAGGGGGAAGAGGATCGGGGGCAGGTTCTTCCCGACAGGTGGGGGCCTGCACCCCCGTCACCGGAGCCGACTCCGGTGGCAAGAGAACCATCGCCTGTGAGGACCATGTGTGGTTCGAGGACCGGTGGATGGTCGCTTCCTTGTGTGATGAGTGATTGACAACGTTGTGTGGACTGATTCTTGGCTAAGTATTGCAGGTGCAGGTCGCGGCTTGACTCGTGTTGGTGCAGGTGAAGAACAAGCGCGAAAGGTCGTCGCCGGTGAGGCCTCCAGGTGTGGAGAAGACAAGTAGGCTTTGTTCGAGGGACCCGGTGGCCGGCGGGGGTCAAGTGCGGGCCGCATGGTGGCATGAACAGCAAGATGAAGTCGTGGACGGTTTCTTGGTTGAGCCTCAAAACCAAGGTCAAGCCGGGACTACGTGGGAGCCAAGTCATGAGTGGAGATTGGCGGAGGCTACACCAAGTTCGCGGGGTTTCCGGTGGTTCACCAGAAAACCACTGGGTTCCTTGGTTGATCCACAAAGCCAAGACCGGAGAACCGAAGACGGAGGTGCAGCAGCACCAGACCGGTCTGACCGGTGGGGACCCGGTCGACCGGTGAGGAGCACCGGTCTGACCGGTGTGTGACGACGCGGTCCGGAATCTTCGAAGCGGAGGATACGCGTCGGGATCGCATGGCTTGCGTCGAGGCTACGCAGGGTGCGGTCGCCGGGCATCCGTCCGATGGTGAAGACATCAAGAATTCCAAATCCGCCCTTGAGGGGCTTGTATCCCTAGTTAGTAGAGAGGGGCATTTTAGACATTCGGTTGCCGCCTATATAACCCAAGAGGTGAGAGGATGGCAGCCAACTCTTGGAACCCTAGCTCATTAGTTTTCCTATTTTCCACCTATTTTCTCTAGGTTTTCCTTAGGACTAGCAAGAGAGCTTCACGGAGAGATCTTGTAGAGAGGGATGGATGATCGGGCGGCTTGCTAGACCTTGTACGAACCTTTGTTTCATGTATAGATGATTCGGCGTTGTTCCTCAAGGTTTGGATGTGTTTTTTCCGGTTGTTCTTGGTGGTGATTTTCGGAGCCCTCTCTCGGTGATTTCTTTGGGTTGTTTTCGGGGCTTTTCTCTTGGGGATTTGATGGGGGAAATTTGTGGGAACCCTTCGTGGTTCTTTGGGCCGTGATTCCCCTCCCAAATCCGTGAGAAAAAGTGCTCGATTTTGGGGTTTCTTGAGTTCTTGGGTTGGAAGTGCTTTCGGCGGGATTTCTTCGATTCCTCCTTTTTGGACGAGTTTTTGTGGGATTAAACTCGGCTATGAACTCCTCATGAGGTGTTCTTGATATCCCCAAAGTCTTGTTCAAGTCCGTGGAGCGATTCGGGAGATCGAGATTTGGATTTGGGGGAGTTGACCGCGGGTGCTGTTCATCCCGAGCTGCCCAGGCTACACCGGTCTGACCGGTGCTCATGACCGGTCTGACCGGTGCAAGCCCTTGTGGGTTTTTGCTCAGGTGAACGTCTTGGTGTGTTCGTTGTTGTCCCGTGTTGCTGCTGTTTCGAGTTTGGGTCCGTTTGGTGGTCGGTTGACCTGTTTGGTGCCTTGGGGGGCTTTCAGGCTGCCACCGGTCTGACCGGTGTGTCTCACCGGTCTGACCGGTGTAGAGCCACTTAGTGAAAGTTGCTCAGTTTCACCAGCAGGGACCGGTCTGACCGGTGGTGCTCACCGGTCTGACCGGTGTGGGTCTGTAGACTCGAGGCTTGGTTTTTCCGCTGCGTTTCTCGGGTCGGAAGGTGGTGTGTTGGTTCCTAGGTCCAGTGGCACTCCAGTGGCTACGTGGGCTTGACCAACCTTGGTAGTGAGTCGGAGACGTGTGTTGGAAGCCGTGTTCATCTTGTTGGAGTTTCGATCTCCTTCGAGAAGAATTTTTATCGGCTCCCATTCACTCCCCCCCTCTCTGGTTCGCCGTATCGGTCCTTCAAGTGGTATCAGAGCCGGTTCGGGTCTTTGTTGACTCTAACCAGTCTAAGATCCAAGGATGGCGTACCGAGAACGGGGGTTCGGGTCCTCCACACTTCGATGGCAAGAACTACCGGATGTGGAGCAAGCGGATGGGTGCATTTCTCCGCGGAAAGGGTCGGCTTCTTTGGGATGTCACGGTGGACACGAGCTATGTCCGGCCGGTTGATTTCCTCGCACCGAGATCGAGGGACGGCTTCGATGCCAACAATAAGGCGGTCGACTACTTGTTTCGTGCTTTGTGTCGACCGAGTTCGATCGGGTGCACACCGAGCACTTGGCTTGTAGGATTTGGGCGGTGTTGAAGGAGGCTCATGTTGGGAACGCCCGGGTTCAGGGCACGGATGTATGCGACCTACGGAGAGAGTACGAGAACTTCACTCATCTCCCCGGTGAGTCCATCGATGCCTTGTTTCAGAGGTTCACGGTGGTTGTGAACAACATGAGGGCCAATGTGGACGTGCTCCCGTATGATGATCATGATAGAGCGGTCAAGCTCTTACACTCTTTGGATCGTACGATTTGGGGCGGAAAGTTCGAGGCCATTGTGGAGTCGGAGAAGTATGACACACTGACCGTGAACGAGCCGTTCTCGAAGCTCAAGTCGGCTGAGGTGGATAGGGGCATGACTGCCAAGCTCGAGGGTCCGACTGACTCCCATAGTCTCGCCCTCGTTGGTGGTTCCAAAGGAAAGGCTAACTCTAACCCATCCACCAGGATGTTCTCTTTCTCCTCTTTGATGTCTATGCCAGATGAGGAGTTCGACGAGCTTGGAGAGGACGAGCTAGCGCTCCTGACGAGGCGGTTTGAGAGGCTGCACGAGAACCGCGTGAACAAGAGGAGGAACACGAGGACATGCTTCAAGTGCGGCAAGACTGGACACTATTTCGCTGAGTGTCCAAAGGTGAACAGCCACGACAAGCACAAGTCCAAGGACAAGAAGAAGAAGTCCGGGGAAGAAGGATCATGGACATGAGAAGAAGACGCGGTCTCGAGAGAAGATGAAGAGATCGAGCGACATCGAGTCTGATTCTGAGGACATGTCTTCAAGCTCGAGTGATGAAGATGAAGAGGATGACAAGAAGAGGAAGAAGAAGAAGAACATCGGCAAGTATCTCAACGGCCTTTGTGTGACGGGCCTAAGCCTCAAGGACGACTTCTGCGGCATGGCTCGCGGTTCGAGCAAGAAAGAGAAGCCGGAAGGACGCCTCGGACTTGGATTCCGAGGATGAGGTATGTGATGAGCTCTCCTCTTTGCGCAAGGAGAATGAGGAGTTGGTTGACTTGCTTGATAATCGCGATCACATGCTTAGAGAGGCTAAGAAGCTTAGGAAGGAGCTTAGATCTTCACTCGAGGATGCTAGGACTAGAGTGGCCGAGCTAGAGACACGGGTGCTTGATAGCAAGCTTGAGATTGATTCACTTAAGGCTAGCCCCGTTGTTTCGGATGAGAACGATTGTGCCGATTGCTCTGTTTTCCGGGCCGACTTGTCGATCTTAGGGAGAAGTATGCCTCCAAGTGTGAGGAACTAGATGTGCTTAGGGTTGAGTTGGCCGAGCTACAATCTAGACCCACTTTGCTTGGTGCTTGCACTTCTTGCCCTAGTTTGCATGAGAAAATTGCTTGAGCTCCGTTCTCGCATTGTTTCGCTTGAGGCTGATTTGAAAGTGCCTATTCCTACTTCTTGCTCTACATGTGAGTTGCATGCTATGAAGAATTTGGATCTTGCAAAATGTGTTGGTCGCTTGCAAGATGAGAATGATAAGTTGCGTGAAGCACTGAGTTGGTTGTCGAGTCAAGAACCTCAGCTTGGTATGATGATTGCTAGCCGTAAACGCTTTGACGGTTGGGCTTTGGGATTGGATAAGGTTGGTGAGGGCGGTGGTGAGAGAGAAAGGAAATTTGGGAATGTTTCGGTTCCACCACAACCCACACCCAAAGACAAGTTTGCATCCAAGCCAAACCAACCAAGAGAAAAACCGAGTGAGAAGGCAAGTGAAAAGCCTAGTGAGAAACCAAGTGAGAAGTCTTGTGAAGAATCTCATCCCAAGCCTAAGCCCAGATCGATCCGTTTCCATTGTGAGTTTTGTGGAAAGGATGGTCACAAGAGAGCGTTTTGCTTCAAGAGGAAGCGTGAGGAGAGAATGGCGAAGGAGTGGGCTAACAAGGACAAGTACCACCCTTCCGATGGTGTACTTGAGCCTCGTGTGCGCTGCCCGGGGCCAAGGCGAGTGTGAGGTCGGTTCGGGCTTGGGGAGAGCGGAAGGGCGTTGGAGGTGCTGCGTTGCCCGTGCTACACCGGTCGGCCCGGTGAGGGGCACCGGTCGGACGGTGCGAGCCGGACAGCGGCGAGCTTGGGTTTTGTGCTCGTACGGGTGCAAGGGTTGTTTACGGGAGGTCGTGGTTCCGGTGATTGGTCCGGAAAGTTTGCGGGAGGTCGGTTACTAGGCATTCTCCCCCTCGAGCTCACTACGGGGATGGGAGGAGTCATGGCTTTGAGAAGGAGAGGAGGGATGGTCCACGGGCTTTCTTTCGTGGTTTTGGTCCTCCTCCGGGCGAGAGAGGGTTGGTTCCCTCATGGTGGTTACCGTAGTGGTGTTCGTGGAGGTAGCTATGGTAGGAAAGATGGTTTGGTTTGTGCTAACCCCACTTTCGAGCAAATGGCTAGGCACTGGTTTTACACATTTGGAACTAACCCCAGTGTTAAGTCATTTGCTCGCTCTCGCTCTTTGTTTTGAGTTGCAGGTGGATAGCCCGGAGAACATTTGGTTGATTTTGGGGGTGGTTCTTCGGCTTCATATCCCGGTGGTGACATGGAGGTACATCACTTTCGGGGATGGTGGACAAGGATGAGAGAATTGTGAAGAAATGATAAAGGTAAGTGTATTTGTGACCTTCGAGTGTGTGGCCTTGGTCAAGCCACTTGGTTTGTTTTGCTCCTTCTCTGTCTCATGTGTCTAGGGTGAGCTTTGTATGCTCTTTGGCCCTAGTGCATGTGTTTAGGGGGAGCTTGTGAGTTTTGTGCTCTTTTGCTCTTTTGCCGGTGGTGTCGAGCCCTTTTTGCCTCCCCTCGAGGAGCCGGTGGTTTGTGAGCTTTGTGTGTGGGAGCTCCTTTGTAGCATATGTATAGCTTTCCTTTGTGCATTTCTTGCATTTGGCATGGCATATGTAACATGATGTATAGGCATCCTTGTATCTTAGATTGCATGCATTTTGTATCATATGCATTTGTTAGGAAAAGCTTCTCTCATATACATTGTTCACCATGGAATGAGATATATGTCTTTGTGAGCTTGTTTGGTTTGCTACGGTTAGTTTGGCTTAGCTCTTGATGATCTTGATGAATAATCCATGGTTGATAGCTATGTTTTTGAAAAATGTCACATGTATGCTCTCTCATGTGTAAATGCCTTTACATGCTCTTGACATGTTTTTGTGGCCTTGCTATGCTTAATTTGTGGTTGGATAGCTAGTTTATTGATCATATGGGGCCAAAGGCTCATTTGCCATCATGAATGTTTAGCCCTCTTGATTTATCTTATGGAGGAGCATAAGTTCCTTTTTGTCGCAAAGACATTTCATGTACCATTTACAAATCTGAAAATGAAATGAAAAATGCTTGGAAAATATGCTCCCATGTCATACGTGCTTTGAATTTAACTTGCTTTGGGTGCTAAACCGTTGCATGATGCCTACCAATGAGAAGTCTCATACATAGAAGTAGGCACATGGCTCGGTGGCTTTGACATGACATGAGGTGCTTGTGGGTGTTTGTGATGGTCTTATGATTGGAATAGCTGTCCTAGCATGAAGTTTGTGTGGCTTTGCCATTTTGATATGCTTTGATCATGTTTAGGACTTTGCTCATGAGAGGCAAGTTTTTCGCAAAATTGCCAAAATCCATTTTAGCTTCGTCCAATGGTTGTGAAACTTGGTGATCATGTAGTTGAGATCGATACGAAGCCGTAGAGTACCTAACTTGCTCATTTGGACATGTGTAGCATTCTTTGTTGAATTTTGTCTATTTGAGAAGCTCTAGGTTGGAAGTTTTGCATTTTTGGCTTGATTCATGCATTGCCAACAAGGGGGAGAAGTTTGAGCTTTAAATGGCTTGTTGGACGCGTTTAGAAGGTTTTCAGGTGGTTTCGAGCCATTTCTGGGCTCTGTTCCACACCGGTCTGACCGGTGAAGAGCACCGGTCTGACCGGTGTGAGTGCTGGTCCTGTACATATGTTGGGCACCGGTCTGACCGGTGGTGATGACCGGTCTGACCGGTGTAAGCTGAAAATGATGCAGCTGCCCTGTTTTCAGCTGTTTTGCATGCATTCATCCAGGGGGAGTTGCATTGGTTCAGAGGGAGCTTGCATGTGTGCAGGGGGAGTTCTTTGAGAGTTTTCGAGCTTTGTTTCGGTGGTTTGTGCTCTTTGCTTGAGCTTTGCTTTGTCTCGGATGTGTCGAGCCGTTGCCCTTGCCTAAGGGGTCCGAGACTTGTTTCCTTCAAGTGATCTTGCTCTTTGCCTTTGTTTGGCTTTCGATCGCTTGTTGGAGTTTCTTTTTTTGTTCGTTTCTTTTTCTTTTTCTTTTCTCTCTTGTTACTTTCGTGTGGGTGTTGTCAATGCACTCATCAAGGGGGAGATTGAGGACCATGTGTGGTTCGAGGACCGGTGGATGGTCGCTTCCTTGTGTGATGAGTGATTGACAACGTTGTGTGGAGCGATTCTTGGCTAAGTATTGCGGGTGCGGGTCGCGGCTTGACTCGTGTTGGTGCGGGTGAAGAACAAGCGCGAAAGGTCGTCGCCGGTGAGGCCTCCAGGTGTGGAGAAGACAAGTAGGCTTTGTTCGAGGGACCCGGTGGCCAGCGGGGTCAAGTGCGGGCCGCATGGTGGCATGAACAGCAAGATGAAGTCGTGGACGGTTTCTTGGTTGAGCCTCAAAACCAAGGTCAAGCCGGGACTACGTGGGAGCCAAGTCATGAGTGGAGATTGGCGGAGGCTACACCAAGTTCGCGGGGTTTCCGGTGGTTCACCAGAAAACCACTGGGTTCCTTGGTTGATCCACAAAGCCAAGACCGGAGAACCGAAGACGGAGGTGCGGCAGCACCGGCACCGGTCTCGACCGGTGGGTCCGACCGAAACCGGTGTGCGACGACGCGGTCCGAATCTTCGAAGCGGAGGACACGCGTCGGGATCGCATGGCTTGCGTCGAGGCTACGCGAGGTGCGGTCGCCGGGCATCCGTCCGATGGTGAAGACATCAAGAATTCCAAATCCGCCCTTGAGGGGCTTGTATCCCTAGTTAGTAGAGAGGGGCATTTTAGACATTCGGTTGCCGCCTATATAACCCAAGAGGTGAGAGGATGGCAGCCAACTCTTGGAACCCTAGCTCATTAGTTTTCCTATTTTCCACCTATTTTCTCTAGGTTTTCCTTAGGACTAGCAAGAGAGCTTCACGGAGAGATCTTGTAGAGAGGGATGGATGATCGGGCGGCTTGCTAGACCTTGTAGAACCTTTGTTTCATGTATAGATGATTCGGCGTTGTTCCTCAAGGTTTGGATGTGTTTTTCCGGTTGTTCTTGGTGGTGATTTTCGGAGCCCTCTCTCGGTGATTTCTTTGGGTTGTTTTCGGGGCTTTTCTCTTGGGGATTTGATGGGGGAAATTTGTGGGAACCCTTCGTGGTTCTTTTGGCCGTGATTCCCCTCCCAAATCCGTGAGAAAAAGTGCTCGATTTTGGGGTTTCTTGAGTTCTTGGGTTGGAAGTGCTTTCGGCGGGATTTCTTCGATTCCTCCTTTTTGGACGAGTTTTTGTGGGATTAAACTCGGCTATGAACTCCTCATGAGGTGTTCTTGATATCCCCAAAGTCTTGTTCAAGTCCGTGGAGCGATTCGGGAGATCGAGATTTGGATTTGGGGGAGTTGACCGCGGGTCTTGTTCATCCCGAGCCGCCGAGCTACACCGGTCGACCGGTGCTCATGACCGGTCTGACCGGTGCAAGCCCTTGTGGGTTTTTGCTCGGGTGAACGTCTTGGTGTGTTCGTTGTTGTCCCGTGTTGCCGCTTGTTTCGAGTTTGGGTCCGTTTGGTGGTCGGTTGACCTGTTTGGTGCCTTGGGGGGCTTTCGGTCGCCACCGTCCGACCGGTGTGTCTCCGCGGTCCGACCGGTGTAGAGCCACTTAGTGAAAGTTGCTCGGTTTCACCGGCGAGGGGACCGGTCCGGCCGGTGGTGCTCACCGGTCGACCGGTGTGGGTCTGTAGACTCGAGGCTTGGTTTTTCCGCTGCGTTTCTCGGGTCGGAAGGTGGTGTGTTGGTTCCTAGGTCCGGTGGCACTCCGGTGGCTACGTGGGCTTGACCAACCTTGGTAGTGAGTCGGAGACGTGTGTTGGAAACCGTGTTCATCTTGTTGGAGTTTCGATCTCCTTCGAGAAGAATTTTTATCGGCTCCCATTCACTCCCCCCTCTGCGGTTCGCCGTATCGGTCCTTCAAGTGGTATCGAGCCGGTTCGGGTCTTTGTTGACTCTAACCGGTCTAAGATCCAAGGATGGCGTACCGAGAACGGGGTTCGGGTCCTCCACACTTCGATGGCAAGAACTACCGGATGTGGAGCAAGCGGATGGGTGCATTTCTCCGCGGAAAGGGTCGGCTTCTTTGGGATGTCACGGTGGACACGGGCTATGTCCGGTAGGTTGATTTCCTCGCACCGGGGATCGAGGGACGGCTTCGATGCCAACAATAAGGCGGTCGACTACTTGTTTCGTGCTTTGTGTCGGCTCGAGTTCGATCGGGTGCACACCGAGCACTTGGCTTGTAGGATTTGGGCGGTGTTGAAGGAGGCTCATGTTGGGAACGCCCGAGTTCGAGGCACGGATGTATGCGACCTACGGAGAGAGTACGAGAACTTCACTCATCTCCCGGTGAGTCCATCGATGCCTTGTTTCGAGAGGTTCACGGTGGTTGTGAACAACATGAGGGCCAATGTGGACGTGCTCCCGTACGATGATCATGATAGAGCGGTCAAGCTCTTACACTCTTTGGATCGTACGATTTGGGGCGGAAAGTTCGAGGCCATTGTGGAGTCGGAGAAGTATGACACTCGACCGTGAACGAGCCGTTCTCGAAGCTCAAGTCGGCCGAGGTGGATAGGGGCATGAGCGCCAAGCTCGAGGGTCCGACTGACTCCCATAGTCTCGCCCTCGTTGGTGGTTCCAAAGGAAAGGCTAACTCTAACCCATCCACCAGGATGTTCTCTTTCTCCTCTTTGATGTCTATGCCAGATGAGGAGTTCGACGAGCTTGGAGAGGACGAGCTAGCGCTCCTGACGAGGCGGTTTGAGAGGCTGCACGAGAACCGCGTGAACAAGAGGAGGAACACGAGGACATGCTTCAAGTGCGGCAAGACTGGACACTATTTCGCTGAGTGTCCAAAGGTGAACAGCCACGACAAGCACAAGTCCAAGGACAAGAAGAAGAAGTCCAGGAAGAAGGATCATGGACATGAGAAGAAGACGCGGTCTCGAGAGAAGATGAAGAGATCGAGCGACATCGAGTCTGATTCTGAGGACATGTCTTCAAGCTCGAGTGATGAAGATGAAGAGGATGACAAGAAGAGGAAGAAGAAGAAGAACATCGGCAAGTATCTCAACGGCCTTTGTGTGACGGGCCTAAGCCTCAAGGACGACTTCTGCGGCATGGCTCGCAGTTCGAGCAGCAAGAGAAGCCAGAAGGACGCCTCGGACTTGGATTCCGAGGATGAGGTATGTGATGAGCTCTCCTCTTTGCGCAAGGAGAATGAGGAGTTGGTTGACTTGCTTGATAATCGCGATCACATGCTTAGAGAGGCTAAGAAGCTTAGGAAGGAGCTTAGATCTTCACTCGAGGATGCTAGGACTAGAGTGGCTGAGCTAGAGACACAGGTGCTTGATAGCAAGCTTGAGATTGATTCACTTAAGGCTAGCCCTGTTGTTTCGGATGAGAACGATTGTGCTGATTGCTCCGTTTTCTGGGCCGACTTGAGTGATCTTAGGGAGAAGTATGCCTCCAAGTGTGAGGAACTAGATGTGCTTAGGGTTGAGTTGGCCGAGCTACAATCTAGACCCACTTTGCTTGGTGCTTGCACTTCTTGCCCTAGTTTGCATGAGAAAATTGCTCGAGCTCCGTTCTCGCATTGTTTCGCTTGAGGCTGATTTGAAAGTGCCTATTCCTACTTCTTGCTCTACATGTGAGTTGCATGCTATGAAGAATTTGGATCTTGCAAAATGTGTTGGTCGCTTGCAAGATGAGAATGATAAGTTGCGTGAAGCACTGAGTTGGTTGTCGAGTCAAGAACCTCGGCTTGGTATGATGATTGCTAGCCGTAAACGCTTTGACGGTTGGGCTTTGGGATTGGATAAGGTTGGTGAGGGCGGTGGTGAGAGAGAAAGGAAATTTGGGAATGTTTCGGTTCCACCACAACCCACACCCAAAGACAAGTTTGCATCCAAGCCAAACCAACCAAGAGAAAAACCGAGTGAGAAGGCAAGTGAAAAGCCTAGTGAGAAACCAAGTGAGAAGTCTTGTGAAGAATCTCATCCCAAGCCTAAGCCCAGATCGATCCGTTTCCATTGTGAGTTTTGTGGAAAGGATGGTCACAAGAGAGCGTTTTGCTTCAAGAGGAAGCGTGAGGAGAGAATGGCGAAGGAGTGGGCTAACAAGGACAAGTACCACCCTTCCGATGGTGTACTTGAGCCTCGTGTGCAGTTGCCCAGGGCCAAGGCGAGTGTGAGGTCAGTTCGGGCTTGGGGAGAGCGGAAGGCTGTTGGAGGTGCTGCTGCCCAGGCTACACCGGTCAGACCGGTGAGGGGCACCGGTCAGACCGGTGCAGGCCTGGACAGGCAGCAGTTTGGGTTTTGTGCTCGTACAGGTGCAAGGGTTGTTTCTGGAGGTCGTGGTTCTGGTGATTGGTCTGGAAAGTTTGCAGGAGGTCAGTTTACTAGGCATTCTCCCCCTCGAGCTCACTACGGGGATGGGAGGAGTCATGGCTTTGAGAAGGAGAGGAGGGATGGTCCACAGGCTTTCTTTCGTGGTTTTGGTCCTCCTCCAGGCAGAGAGGGTTGGTTCCCTCATGGTGGTTACCGTAGTGGTGTTCGTGGAGGTAGCTATGGTAGGAAAGATGGTTTGGTTTGTGCTAACCCCACTTTCGAGCAAATGGCTAGGCACTGGTTTTACACATTTGGAACTAACCCCAGTGTTAAGTCATTTGCTCGCTCTCGCTCTTTGTTTTGAGTTGCGGGTGGATAGCCGGAGAACATTTGGTTGATTTTGGGGGTGGTTCTTCGGCTTCATATCCGGTGGTGACATGGAGGTACATCACTTTCGGGGATGGTGGACAAGGATGAGAGAATTGTGAAGAAATGATAAAGGTAAGTGTATTTGTGACCTTCGAGTGTGTGGCCTTGGTCAAGCCACTTGGTTTGTTTTGCTCCTTCTCTGTCTCATGTGTCTAGGGTGAGCTTTGTATGCTCTTTGGCCCTAGTGCATGTGTTTAGGGGGAGCTTGTGAGTTTTGTGCTCTTTTGCTCTTTTGCGGTGGTGTCGAGCCCTTTTTGCCTCCCCTCGAGGAGCCGGTGGTTTGTGAGCTTTGTGTGTGGGAGCTCCTTTGTAGCATATGTATAGCTTTCCTTTGTGCATTTCTTGCATTTGGCATGGCATATGTAACATGATGTATAGGCATCCTTGTATCTTAGATTGCATGCATTTTGTATCATATGCATTTGTTAGGAAAAGCTTCTCTCATATACATTGTTCACCATGGAATGAGATATATGTCTTTGTGAGCTTGTTTGGTTTGCTACGGTTAGTTTGGCTTAGCTCTTGATGATCTTGATGAATAATCCATGGTTGATAGCTATGTTTTTGAAAAATGTCACATGTATGCTCTCTCATGTGTAAATGCCTTTACATGCTCTTGACATGTTTTTGTGGCCTTGCTATGCTTAATTTGTGGTTGGATAGCTAGTTTATTGATCATATGGGGCCAAAGGCTCATTTGCCATCATGAATGTTTAGCCCTCTTGATTTATCTTATGGAGGAGCATAAGTTCCTTTTTGTCGCAAAGACATTTCATGTACCATTTACAAATCTGAAAATGAAATGAAAAATGCTTGGAAAATATGCTCCCATGTCATACGTGCTGAATTTAACTTGCTTTGGGTGCTAAACCGTTGCATGATGCCTACCAATGAGAAGTCTCATACATAGAAGTAGGCACATGGCTCGGTGGCTTTGACATGACATGAGGTGCTTGTGGGTGTTTGTGATGGTCTTATGATTGGAATAGGGTTGTCCTAGCATGAAGTTTGTGTGGCTTTGCCATTTTGATATGCTTTGATCATGTTTAGGACTTTGCTCATGAGAGGCAAGTTTTTCGCAAAATTGCCAAAATCCATTTTAGCTTCGTCCAATGGTTGTGAAACTTGGTGATCATGTAGTTGAGATCGATACGAAGCCGTAGAGTACCTAACTTGCTCATTTGGACATGTGTAGCATTCTTTGTTGAATTTTGTCTATTTGAGAAGCTCTAGGTTGGAAGTTTTGCATTTTTGGCTTGATTCATGCATTGCCAACAAGGGGGAGAAGTTTGAGCTTTAAATGGCTTGTTGGACGCGTTTAGAAGGTTTTCAGGTGGTTTCGAGCCATTTCTGGGCTCTGTTCCACACCGGTCTGACCGGTGAAGAGCACCGGTCTGACCGGTGTGAGTGCTGGTCCTGTACATATGTTGGGCACCGGTCTGACCGGTGGTGATGACCGGTCTGACCGGTGTAAGCTGAAAATGATGCAGCTGCCCTGTTTTCAGCTGTTTTGCATGCATTCATCCAGGGGGAGTTGCATTGGTTCAGAGGGAGCTTGCATGTGTGCAGGGGGAGTTCTTTGAGAGTTTTCGAGCTTTGTTTCGGTGGTTTGTGCTCTTTGCTTGAGCTTTGCTTTGTCTCGGATGTGTCGAGCCGTTGCCCTTGCCTAAGGGGTCCGAGACTTGTTTCCTTCAAGTGATCTTGCTCTTTGCCTTTGTTTGGCTTTCGATCGCTTGTTGGAGTTTCTTTTTTTGTTCGTTTCTTTTTCTTTTTCTTTTCTCTCTTGTTACTTTCGTGTGGGTGTTGTCAATGCACTCATCAAGGGGGAGATTGAGGACCATGTGTGGTTCGAGGACCGGTGGATGGTCGCTTCCTTGTGTGATGAGTGATTGACAACGTTGTGTGGACCGATTCTTGGCTAAGTATTGCGGGTGCGGGTCGCGGCTTGACTCGTGTTGGTGCGGGTGAAGAACAAGCGCGAAAGGTCGTCGCCGGTGAGGCCTCCGGGTGTGGAGAAGACAAGTAGGCTTTGTTCGAGGGACCCGGTGGCCGGCGGGGGTCAAGTGCGGGCCGCATGGTGGCATGAACAAGCAAGATGAAGTCGTGGACGGTTTCTTGGTTGAGCCTCAAAACCAAGGTCAAGCGGGACTACGTGGGAGCCAAGTCATGAGTGGAGATTGGCGGAGGCTACACCAAGTTCGCGGGGTTTCCGGTGGTTCACCGAGAAAACCACCGGGTTCCTTGGTTGATCCACAAAGCCAAGACCGGAGAACCGAAGACGGAGGTGCGGCGGCACCGGCCGGTCGACCGGTGGGTCCGGCCGGTCGACCGGTGGGGACCGGTCGGCCGGTGAGGAGCACCGGTCGGCCGTGTGCGACGACGCGGTCCGGAATCTTCGAAGCGGAGGACACGCGTCGGGATCGCATGGCTTGCGTCGAGGCTACGCGAGGTGCGGTCGCCGGGCATCCGTCCGATGGTGAAGACATCAAGAATTCCAAATCCGCCCTTGAGGGGCTTGTATCCCTAGTTAGTAGAGAGGGGCATTTTAGACATTCGGTTGCCGCCTATATAACCCAAGAGGTGAGAGGATGGCAGCCAACTCTTGGAACCCTAGCTCATTAGTTTTCCTATTTTCCACCTATTTTCTCTAGGTTTTCCTTAGGACTAGCAAGAGAGCTTCACGGAGAGATCTTGTAGAGAGGGATGGATGATCGGGCGGCTTGCTAGACCTTGTACGAACCTTTGTTTCATGTATAGATGATTCGGCGTTGTTCCTCAAGGTTTGGATGTGTTTTTCCCGGTTGTTCTTGGTGGTGATTTTCGGAGCCCTCTCTCGGTGATTTCTTTGGGTTGTTTTCGGGGCTTTTCTCTTGGGGATTTGATGGGGGAAATTTGTGGGAACCCTTCGTGGTTCTTTGGGCTGTGATTCCCCTCCCAAATCCGTGAGAAAAAGTGCTCGATTTTGGGGTTTCTTGAGTTCTTGGGTTGGAAGTGCTTTCGGCGGGATTTCTTCGATTCCTCCTTTTTGGACGAGTTTTTGTGGGATTAAACTCGGCTATGAACTCCTCATGAGGTGTTCTTGATATCCCCAAAGTCTTGTTCAAGTCCGTGGAGCGATTCGGGAGATCGAGATTTGGATTTGGGGGAGTTGACCCGCGGGTGCTGTTCATCCCGAGCTGCCCAGGCCTACACCGGTCGACCGGTGCTCATGACCGGTCTGACCGGTGCAAGCCCTTGTGGGTTTTTGCTCGGGTGAACGTCTTGGTGTGTTCGTTGTTGTCCCGTGTTGCTGCTTGTTTCGAGTTTGGGTCCGTTTGGTGGTCGGTTGACTTTGTTTGGTGCCTTGGGGGGCTTTCGGGGCGCCACCGGTCCGACCGGTGTGTCTCACCGGTCCGACCGGTGTAGAGCCACTTAGTGAAAGTTGCTCGGTTTCACCGGCGGGGACCGGTCCGGCCGGTGGTGCTCACCGGTCCCCGGCCGGTGTGGGTCCGTAGACTCGAGGCTTGGTTTTTCCGCTGCGTTTCTCGGGTCGGAAGGTGGTGTGTTGGTTCCTAGGTCCAGTGGCACTCCAGTGGCTACGTGGGCTTGACCAACCTTGGTAGTGAGTCGGAGACGTGTGTTGGAAGCCGTGTTCATCTTGTTGGAGTTTCGATCTCCTTCGAGAAGAATTTTTATCGGCTCCCATTCCCTCCCCCCCTCTCTGGTTCGCCGTATCGGTCCTTCGACTCGGGGCGGGCGCGGGCGCCCGCCGCCGGGCGGTCTACAACGGAGGCGGCACGAGCCGCGGAGGTGCCGGTGCGCGCCACGGAGGCGCCCGCGCGCGCGGCGGAGGCGCCCGTGCGCGCGGCGGAGCCGCGCGCGTGGTGGAGGCGGCGGGGAGGCGCGACGGCGGTCACATCGGCCGCGCCCGCGACGTCAGCGGGGACCTCGAGGAAGAGGAAGCAGGCCTTCTCCTCCTTGAGGTAAGGAGTTGCCTTTCGAGGGGTCGCGTGCTCGACAGGCGGGGATGTGACACTCTGTTCTCATGTTTGCAGGGTGACGCCAACCGTGCCTCCCCTCGCACCGGCCAAGGTGCTGAGGGCAGACGCGTCCGTCCCCACCAGGCAGCGCTCGTCAAGGGCGACGTGGGCGGCCGCGAGCACGGCGGCGGTGGCGAGCGGGAGTTTGCAAGGCGCGGCCGAGGCCTCGAGGCCGCGGCGGCAACGCGCCGCCCACCGGGCCGCGGCCGGCGGTCGCGGAGGCACGGCGGCGCCGGCCGCGGCGGAGGCGCGGCGGTGCCCGCCGTGGACGAGGCGCGACCGGTGGGCGAGGTACGGCCCGACGGTGCCGGTCGCGGTGGCGCGGCCGGCGACGTCGGCCGCGGAGGCGTGTCCCGGCGCCCGCGGCCACCGAGGCGCGGTTGGAGACGGCGGTCATGGCGGCGCAGCGGCGGGGCCGCCGGCCGCGGAGGCGCGATCGGAGGCGGCCGTGGTGGTGCGGCGAGGGCCCGCCCTCACCGGCGGTTCCCGGGCGACGGCGGTGGAGATCCCTGACGACGACGTCCCGCCGCTCGGGTGGGACCAGTGGGCAAGCCTGCCTACGCCAGCCCCCGAGCCCCAAGCGGGGGCGCTTGTGAGAAGGTGGAACGACCGCATGGTGGACGGGGGCGCGAGGCATGGCGCCGAGGCCTCTTCGTCCCACGCCGGCCCTCCTGCCTCGGGCGAGGAGCGCGTTGATGCGCCGCCCCCACTTCGCCGACGCCCAAGAGGAGCAGCAGCTGTGGGAGGAGCTCCGCGATCACGACGCCTCGCTCAACCGGGTGCTGAACGAGGCGCTGTGGAATCATGGCGGCCCGGCATGGCGTGTCTTCTAGGTGCGTCAGCATTCGCTAGCCTATTGCTTTCTTCCTTGCTCTTGTCGTTTTCGCGTGTGTCTTTGCGGTGCGGCACTCATGGATTTTGTCTACTGGTGGCAGGAGCTGGAGCTCCGCGCCCGCGGCAGGTACGGCACTCTCGACCGGATGAGCGCTGAGCTCCGCCAGCTCCAGGAGCAGCACGATACTCTCGACGCCCTCGTCGAGGCCCTGAGGACCCGAGATGGCTGGTTGGCATACCGGGCGGAGGCCCTGCGCGACCAGCTCTTGGAGCTGGAGGGGCATCCACGGCGCGCCCCTCTGCCATCGAGCGGGTTCGCATGGCCCTCATCGACCGGGACGAGGCACTGCATCAGGCGAGAGGGCACCTGGAGAGGGCGCGCACCGTGGCGACTGACTGGGAGGCAGAGGTGGTCTCCGTCCGGGCCCAGAACCGGCAGGTCCGCGCGAAGCTCTAGGAGGCACGGTCCCGGTGAGGCCAGGCCGAGGATAGGGCGAGGGAGGCCGAGCAGAAGGCCAAGGAAGCCGAAGAGTTGAAGGCCGCCCTCGCCGCTAAGGTCGCCGCGGTTGTCGCGACGGAGGAGCAGCTCCGGCAGGAGCGTGCCGCCCGCCAGGAGGCCGAGGGTCAGCTCCAGTAGGAGCGGGCCTCCCTCGTTGATGCCCGGTCGACGCTCGAGCGGGAGCATGCTGCTCTCGAGAGGGCGCAGGCGTCGCTGAAGGAGCGGGAGGACGAGGTCTCAAAGCTCGACGGGGAGCTGATCGCCCTCAGCATCTCGAACGCGGACCAGCTCCGGACCGTCGAGGAGCAGAGCGCCACAGTCGTCAACTTGCAGCAGGTGGTCGAGAGCGTACACCAAGCTCTCGAGGGGGAGAGGAAGCATGTTTAAGGTGAGTTTCCGCTTCGTTCCTTTGTTTTGTTGATCTTCCCTTCGGGGGTTCGTTCCCTTCTTGATTTTCTTTGCTCGTGGTATCCAGGCCTGCGCACCGCGCTGGGGCGCGCGACCGATCGGGCCGAGACGTTGTAGGCGGCCTACGACTCTTCCGAGCAGGAGCTGGTAGAGCTACGCGTTGCGGCCCTCGAGATCTGCCGGGCGGTCGAGGAGGGCGAGGCACACACTGGAAGCTCGCTGGCGAGTCATCTGCACGCCCTTGGCGAGTACGTCTCGAGGCGCATGCACTGTGCACTTCACTTGGGCGTCCAGAAGGCCCTCGATGTGGTGCGATCCCACTACGAGGTGAACTTCGAGGCTGTGGCATCGGGCTACGTCGTCCCGGAGGGCGTCGAGGACGAGGTGGCGATGGAGCAAGTGGACGCGCTTGCCGCTGATGCTGCCGAGACGCTCACCGAGGACCTCCTGGAGTTCTTGTTCCTGGACACTGCTGATGCCGACGGGCCTCAAGCCTGAAGACCGTTGGGCACTTGGCCCTTTTTTTGTTCAAATGTTAGTATCTGGGCCATGTGGCTGTGTAAACGAACAAGTAAACTCTCGAAATGTATTAAGCATTTGTAAATTTAAGTAGTGTTTCTTGTTTCGCTTATTGTGCTGTTTCGTTTTTCCTTTGCTTGGGCGAATTCGGGTTGGGAGAGTTCGATTTTCGTTAACAGCCCACTGGGCCAGGGGCGAAAGAGAAGGGCCGTATCCTCGCGGAGGCGTAGGCAATCTCTGGCTCGCGCGTCCTTTCTGCTTGGCCACCCGCGCCCGCTTGAATTCATTCTAGGCTAAGGTCGAATCGTACTTAGCACATTTGTGAATCGAATTTTTTGCGAAACATGGGACCATTTTTTGGGGGGATGCCCCCCGCAGTAGCCCCCGAGGGTGACTTGGTTTTCAGGGGAAAGCCGAGTTGCCCTTTAACTTTATTGACTTGTTGTTATTTACATTGTGCTGCCAACTGGGGTGTTGGGCATGCAATTTACAACAAAAGACTTGGAAATCCTAGCTAAGGGTAAAAGCGACGTAGCTGCTGGATGTTCCAAGCGTTGGTGAGTTCCTCGCTGTCCTCGTTGGCCAGCTTGTATGTGCCGGGCTTGAGCACCTTCACCACAACGTAGGGTCCCTCCCACGGGGGCGACAACTTGTGGCGGCCTCGATTATCTTGGCGTAGTCTTAGGACAAGGCCCCCCTCGCTGAAGTCTCGCCGCCGCACCTTTCGAGCTTGGTAGCGCCTTAAGGACTGTTGGTACCTCGCGGAGTGCATTAGGGCCACGATGCGTGCCTCATCCAACTAGTCCAGCGAGTCCTCGCGGGCTCACTGGTTGGCACCTTCGTCGTAGCCCCAGACTCTGGGCGACCTGTATTCCAAGTCCGTGGGGAGGACGGCCTCCGCGCCATGGACCAGGAAAAATGGGGTGAACCCGGTGGCCCTGCTTGGGGTGGTCCTGAGGCTCCACACAACTGCCGGCAGCTCCTGGAGCCATTTCCGACCAGACTTGTTCAGCTGGTCGAAAATCCTGGGCTTGAGGCCTTGCAAAATCATGCCGTTGGTCTGTGGGTGCACCACGGCTGCCCAGTCCACGCGGATGTGGAACTTGTCGCAGAACTCCAGGAACTTCTTGCCTGTGAATTGGGACCTATTGTCGGTGATGATAGAGTTCGGCACTCCAAAGCGATAGACGATGTCGGTGAAGAACGTCACTGCCTGCTCCGCCCTTAGGTTCGTGATGGGGCGTACCTCCACCCACTTGGAGAACTTGTCGATTGCGACCAACAGGTGGGTGTATCCCCCGGGCGCCTTCTGCAAGGGCCCAACGATGTCCAGCCCCCACACGGTGAAAGGCCACGTGATGGGGATGGTCTGCAGGACGTGTGCGGGGAGATTGGACTTGCGAGCGTAGAACTGGCACCCTTCGCAGGTGCGCACGATCTCGCTGGCATCAGCGACCGCGGTGGGCCAGTAAAAGCCCTGGCGGAACGCATTGCCCACGAGGGTGCGGGGTGCGGCGTGGTGGCCGCATACGCCCGCGTGTATATCCCGGAGGAGCTCGCGCCCCGGGGGGATGGGCACACATCGCTGCAGGATGTCGGAGGCGGCGCGCATGTACAGCTCGCCGTCGACGAGGGTGAAGGACTTGGCCATCCTGGCGATGCGCCTGGCCTCGGACCGGTCCGAGGGGAGTTCCCCTCGGCCCATCCAGGCGATATACTTGTCGCGCTAGTCTACCTCGCTGGGGGCTGGCTCGACGTCCATGTGAGGACCAAGAGCGTCACGGTGGTCGATGGATGGCCGCTCCTCAGTGATGAGTGATTGACAACGGGTGTTGGACTGACTCTTGGCTCAGTGCGCAGGTGTAGGCTGCGGCCTAGTTTGTGTTGTTGCAGGTGAAGAATGGGCGCGAAAGGTCTTCAGCCTTGAGGGGCCTCCGGGAGATGGAGAGACAAGTAGGCTCGGTTCGAGGGACCCGGTGGACGGCGGGACTAGGTGCGGGCCACATGGTGGCGATATGAGCAAGACGAAGTCATGGACAATCGAGCCGGTGCACGGTGGCAGTCGAGTCAAGTGGTTTGGCGGGAGGCCGGACCGAGCACGCGGGGTTTGGTGGTTTGCCCACAAAACCATCGAAGGACGGTTTCTTGGTTTGGGCCTCAAAACCAAGTCCGAGGGCCCAACATGACGGAGACGGGATCCGGGCGTGTCGGGAAGCTTCGTGGCGGAGGACACGCGGCGGGATCGCATGGCTTGCGTCGGGAGGACGCGGGGTGCGGCAAAGGCGTGGCCGTCCGATGGCAAGACCCACAAACATTACCTAAATACCCCTACGTGGGTTGTATCGCCAGTAGTTAAGTTAGGGGTAGTCGAGTCATTTACCACTCCGGCGGGACCCGATATATAAGCCATGAGTGTGTGTGGATGGCTCTCTCTCTCCGTGACTTAGGGTTTCATTTCCCCCCTCCCATTTCTCATTTCCGTAGCTATTTTCTTATCCATTTTCTCTAGGCTAGCATGAGAGCTTCATGAGAGATTTGTTGAAAGGGATGGATGCTAGGGCGGCATGCTAGACCTTGTGAATCTTTCCTGGTTTGTATAGAAGATTCGGAGTTGTGTTTTTCGTGGTCTTTTTGTGCTTGTTTTTGTGCCTTTGTTCTCGGTGTGATTCTGCGAATTTGAGTTGGTTTCTCCCCGGATTTCTTTGAGGGAAACATGGATGGATTCCTTGTGCACCTTTGTGATTGATCTTGTGCCCTCAAACACCGGGAAACCACTTCGATTTAAGGATTTTCGGTCGGAGCTCTAGCTTTTGATGGTGCTCAAAGGATTCGTGATTCCCGGTGATTTAGAGAGTTAGGAGGCAAGATTTTTGGGCTATAGCATCCTTGTGTGAAGCTTTTCAATTCCCCAAACCCTTATCTCCACAGCTTCTACCGTTTGGGAAATCCGATGATGATTTGGGGGAGTTGACCTTCGAGGTCGGGCGTTTTTCTGTTCTGTCCGCGAGGGGCGAACGGTCTGCGTGGTGTCGGCGGACGGTCCGCGTGGGTGCTGTTCGACGGGTGTTCTTCGTGTTCTTGCTCGCCTTTTGTTTCGATCCGTCGTGGCTTTGAGTTTTGGTTGGACGAAGTTTCGGACGGTCCGCGTGTACCGGGCGGACGATCCGTGGGTGCCTGGCGGACAGTCCGCGTGCTCCCCGCGGACGGTCCGTTTTTCGAGGTTCACTACTGGAGGTTCTGTTTGCTTTAACGGACGGTCCGCGGCTCAGGCCGGACAGTCCGAGGCAAGGGTGCAGACAGTCCGCGGTACCCTGCCGGACGGTCCGCGCGGCCCATCGCGGACGGTCCGCTAGAGGCTGAGTGCTTTGCTTCTTGGTTCGATTCTTCCCTTCCTTTCTCATGCTTCCGCGTGTGCTTCAAGGAATCGTTCCTAAGACTGGAGGTTGATCCATAACCTCGTTGTCTTGGCGATTGGTGTGTGATTTGATCCATCGCTTGTGTGTGACCGGGATTTGACTAGGGTATAGGCCGGGTTCTTTGAGAAGAATTTTTACCGGCTCCTATTCACTCCCCCCTCTCTAGTTGCCATCTGATCCTTCAATTGGTATCAGAGCTTGGTGCCGGATTCTCTGCAACTTTGAAAAGTCTCGAATCCTAAGATGGCGTACGTTGAGCGGGGCGGTCCGCCGCACTTCGATGGCAAGGGTTACCACAAGTGGGCGGCTCGTATGATGATCTTTGTTCGTGGCAAGTTGTTGGATTTCATTGTGCTTGACAAGACCTATGCTAATCCGGTCAACATCCATACTCTTATGGTGACCGATGCCGGTGCTAAGGACAAGTATGAGGCAAATGCAAAAGCCGTTGATCACTTGGTCCGGAGCTTGTGTGATCCTGAGTTTGAGCGTGTTCGCCATTTGAATCTTGCTTAGCAAATTTGGGAGAAGTTGTTGGTTGCTCACGGTGGTGATAACCATGTGAAGGCTCGCCTCTTTGTTTCTTGCCGTATGCAATATGAGAACTTCACTCAACTTCCCGGTGAGGACATTGATGCGATGTTTCAGAGGTTCACCGCCATTCTGAACAACATGAAGGCTAATGTTGAGGATTTTCCTTACACCGAGCATGATTAGGCTTTGAAGCTCTTGCATGTCTTGGATCCAAATGTTTGGGGTGCTAAGGTTGAGGCCATCAAGGAGTCTGGGCAGTATTTGACTATTGAGTTGGATGACCTCTTTTCTAAGCTCAAGTCGGCTGAGGTTGACAGGAAGTTGCAATCCAAGCATGAGGGCTCGACTGACCATAGTCTTGCTCTTGTGGGCGGATCAAAGGGCAAATCTAACCCTTCCTGTCGACAGTTTTCCTTGTCTTCTCTTATGTCTATTCCAGATGAGGAGTTTGATGTGCTGGGCGAGGAGGAGCTGGCCTTGCTCTCAAGGAGGTTTGATCGACTACATGAGAGCCGGAGGAATGCAAGATGGAGCTTGGGGACATGCTACAAGTGTGGCAAGCGTGGACACTTCATCGCCGAGTGCCCGGAAGCGGAGGAGAACAAGTACAAGATGAGCGAGTACAAGGCGCACCCGAGGCGTGAAGACAAGTACTCCTCCAAGGGCAAGCACTTCAGCAAGTCCAAGAGCAAGGACAAGGACAAGCGGCGACCGAGCAAGGGCGGCTACAAGAAGGACAAGGCAAGAGCTATGGTGGCCGGTGCAAGCGATGTCAACTCAAGCTCAAGCGACGCGCAGTCAAGCTCAAGCAGTGAAGATGAAGATGCCGGGAGGCGCAAGGGCAAGAAGAGTGCAAGCCGGAACCTCAGTGGGTTGAGCTGTGTGGCGCTTGAAGGCTTTTGTGGGATGGCCCATAGCTCAAGCAGCAAGAAGAGCGAGAAGGAAGATAGCGACTCTGACTCGGAGGATGAGGTAAATCGTGACCCCGACTCTTTGCTTGCTGAGATCACTAGGTTGAATGGCTTGATTGAAAACCGTGATAGTGTGTTGAGAGATGCTAAGAAGACGAGGAAAGATCATAGGGCTCAACTTGAGAATGCTAGTGAGAAAGTAGGAGAGTTAGAGTCCAAATTGCTTGAATTGAAACTTGAGAATGACTCTTTGAAACTTGCTCCTACTACTCCTGATGATGTTGAGTGTCTTGAGTGTGATGCATGGTTGAATGAGATCAAGTTGCTTAATGAGAAGAATGCTTCCACTTTGGCTAAACTAGATGCTCTTAGGACTGAGTATGATGAGTTTAAGGCTAGACCCACTTTGCTTGGTGCTTGTAAATCATGTCCTACTATGCATGCTAAGCTTGTTGATGCTCGTTCTACTATTAGCTCTTTGGAAACTTCTTTGAAATCTCCTGTTGTCAATGCATGCACTAGCTGTGATGAAGTTACTTTGCGCAATCTTGAACTTAGTTCCCATTTGGATGTCATCTATGAGGAGAATGACTATTTGAGGAAGGTGTTGGGTTGGTTGTCTTGGCAGGAACCTCAATTGAAAATCATGATTGAGGAGTTCAAGAGAGCTGATGGTCGTGGTTTGGGGTTTGAGAAGTTGGGTGAGAAAGTGGGAGAGAACAGTGGGGAGAGTGTGTATGAGAAGTGTGTTGAGTCTAACCCCGAGTTTGAGGTGATTGGAGACATCCAAGTCCCACTTCCAAAGGCACCCAAGAACACTTTCACACCAAAGCCCAACCACCTTTGCAACAAGCTTGACACAACCCAAGATCCACCCAAATTCCCACCTAAGACAAATGACTTCCAGAAACCGGTGAAGTTTGTGAGTGAGAAGGGTGAGAAGCCTAAAGAGAAGCCAGAGCCAAAACCAAAATCCATCCCCTTCAGGTGTGAGTATTGTGGCAAGGAGAGACACCTATCAGAGTTTTTCTATAAGAAGAAGAGGGATGAGAGGCTTGCTAGGGAGCAAGCAAACCAGGACAGGTATCGCCAGTCTCATGGTATTCCTGAGCCTAGAGTGCCACTTCCACGGGGTGTGGGAAGTGTGAAGAGTGTTGGTAGAGTTGGAGCTCAGGGTGGTAGGTTTGTTAGGAGAGATGATGGTGTGCGTGCTGGTGAGAGGTTTGGTCGGGCTCGGGGTGGTTTTGCTGGACGCCCCCCTACTCGTCCTCAATACGGGTTTAGGGGAAATGATCACAGCTTTGGGTTCCAGAGGAACTACGGACCACGTTTTCCCCCTCGTGGTGCTCATACCCCTCCCATGGGACATGGGAATTTTGGTGGCAAGGGAATGATGTTTACTAACCTCTCTTTTGAGCAGATGGCTCGACACTGGTTTAACTTTCTTTGTGCTAACCCCAGTGTCGAGTCGTTAGCTCACTCTCGTTCTTGTTTCTGACTACAGGCAGGAGTCTTGGAGAACATTTGGTTGATCGACTCCGGATGTTCCCGACACATGACCGAAGATAAGAAGTGGTTCTCCAGCCTCACCCTAGTGAAGGAAAAGATGTACATCACATTTGGGGACAATGGACGAGGAAGGGTGATTTCTGAGGGTGTTGTGCATGTGAGTGACAAGGTAACGTTGAAGAGGGTTGCTCTTGTGAAGTCTTTGGGTTTCAATTTGCTTTCGGTTTCTCAGTTGCTTGATGAGGGTTTTGAGGTGCGTTTCAAGTCTGGTGAGTCTCGTTTGCTGGATTCTCGAGGTGATCTTGTCTGTATGATCATCCCCGAGGGTCAGATTTTCAGGGCTGATTTCTCTCGTTCTGCGGGTCCTGCTCGCTTGTTTGATGGCCGGTCCTTCTTCGATTTGTGGAAATGGCATAGGCGGTTGGGACACTTGAGCTTTGATCTCGGTTTCCCGCTTGAGTGGTCTTGACCTTGTCCGAGGATTGCCGAGGTTGAAGCTTGAGAAGGATTTGGTTTGTGCTCCGTGTAGGCATGGCAAGATGGTAGCCACTCCCCATCCACCCCTGACCGATGTCATGACCGAGTGTCCGACAGAGCTGTTGCATATGGACCTTGTTGGTCCAGCTCGAGTTCGCTCGGTGGGTGGGAAGTGGTATGTTCTTGTTGTGGTGGACGATTACTCTCGCTATGCCTGGGTGTTTTTCTTGGAAGATAAGAGTGAGACATTTGGTTTTGTTCGAGACCTGATCGTGAGGTTGAGAAATGAGAGGCATGGGAATGCTACTCGAGCTATCCGCAGTGATAATGGCTCAGAGTTCAAGAACTCTCGTTTTGATGCCTTTTGTCGTGATCTAGGTCTTGAACATCAGTATTTGACCCCTTATGTGCCCCCTCAAAATGGAGTTGCGGAAAGAAAAAATCGAACTCTTTGTGAGATGGCTAGGACGATGCTCGATGAGCACAAGACTCCTAGGAGGTATTGGGCTGAGGCAGTCAATACGGCTTGTCATGTTTCCAACAGGATTTTATTGCGAACTTTCAAGAAGAAGTAATGTTATGAGCTTATGCATGGTCGGGCACCCAAGGTGAGTCATTTCCGAGTCTTTGGTTGCAAATGCTTTATTCTTAAGAAGGGAAAACTCGACAAGTTTGAGGCTAGGTCTAGTGATGGGATTTTCTTTGGATATGCTAACCACTCTAGAGCCTATAGGGTGCTTAACCTTGAGACTAACAAAATCATGGAGACTTGCCAGGTAACCTTCGACGAGACAATGCCATGTACCTCTCTTGGCTTTGAATGTGCAGGTGAAGAGGAGATGGCCGAGGACCTCTTTGAAGAGGAGAAGGATGAAGCTGGAGATGATGATGGAGAGAACCATGCGCCTGAAGCTGAGTGTGTACCCACTACTTCCCCTACGACCACTACGGAGCGTGGACCATATACTTCATGGATAACGACGGTGCGACAAGAGGACCAGGCGAGAGAAGCTGAAGGTGAGGGGGAGGTAGTCTCGAGGCGTGAGGCTCCCCGGCGGATTCAAGAAGTGCATCCCCTGTCGAAGATCATTGGGGACATCGACGAACGTACTACACGGTCAAGGTCCAAGAATTCCTCTCATTTTGCTCATACTGCTTTTGTTGCCACCTTTGAGACCAAGGACATTGGACACGCTTTATCTGATGCAAACTGGGTCAATTCTATGCATGAGGAGTTGGAAAACTTTGAGAGGAACCAGGTGTGGGAGTTAGTTGAACCACCTCCAAATTGCCACCCTATAGGAACCAAGTGGGTTTGGAAGAACCAAGAGGGTGAGAATGGGATGGTTGTGAGGAACAAGTCCAGACTTGTTGCTTAGGGGTTTAGTCAGAAGGAGGGGATCGACTATGAGGAGACCTTTGCTCCTGTGGCCCGTCTTGAGGCAATTCGGATCCTTCTAGCCTTTGTCGTGGCTAAAGGGTTCAAGTTGTTTCAGATGGATGTGAAGAGTGCCTTTCCGAATGGGGTCATAGAGGAGGAGGTGTATGTGAAGCGACCACACGGGTTTGAGAGTGAGTTGTACCCACACAGGGTGTACATGTTGAAAAGGGCTCGTATGGGTTGAAACGGGTGCCCGTGCTTGGTATGGGAGATTGAGAGGTTTTACGTTGAGCAGAGGGTTTGTGATGGGTACCATGGATAGGACCTTGTTTCTCCTCAAGCATGGAAATGATTTGTTGATTGTTCAGATATACGTGGATGATATTGTCTTTGGTGGCTCGTCACATAACCTTGTTGCCAAGTTTGCAGATGAGATGAGCAGGGAGTTCGAGATGAGCATGATGGGCGAGTTGCAGTACTTTCTCGGGCTGCAGATCAAGCAAGTGAAGGATGGAACTTTTGTGCACCAGACCAAGTACATGAAAGACATGCTGAGGAAGTTCCAGATGCAAGATGTGAAGCCGATGTCGACTCCCATGGGGAGTACGACCACTTTGGATGCGGACGAGGACGGAGAACCAGTGGACCAGCGGGAGTACAGGAGCATGATCAGCTCCCTCCTCTACTTGACAGCGACGAGGCCAGACATACAGTTCAGCGTGTGTCTGTGCACTTGTTTTCAGGCTTCGCCGAGGACATCACATCGACAGGCCGTCAAGAGGATTTTCAGGTACCTACAGTCTGCCTCCTCGACTCTTTCTCTTCATGGTTTTTCCGATGCGGAATTTGCTGGTTGTCGAGTCGAGAGGAAGTCTACTTCTGGTACTTGTCAGTTTCTTGGGTCTTCATTGGTTTCATGGTCTTCCCGCAAGCAGGCTAGTGTAGCTCAGTCTACCACCGAGGCGGAGTATGTTGCAGCCGCGAGTTGTTGTTCCCAGCTGTTGTGGATCTCATACACTTTGAGAGATTTTGGTGAGGAGTGCACCCAGATCCCACTTCTTTGTGATAGCACCAGTGCCATAAGCGTAGCCAAAAACCCAGTGCTTCACTCCAGAACCAAACACATAGAAGTGAGGTATCATTTCTTGAGGGACAATGTGGAAAAAGGAACCATTGTGTTGAGCCATGTCCCTACCCAAGATCAGCTTGCAGACATTTTCACAAAGCCTCTCGACCAAGCTACATTTGTGCGCTTGCGGGGGGAACTTGGGGTTTGTTGCCCTTTCTAGTTGATTCTTGGGGGATTTTCTTTTGTATCATATGTATCATACCATGTTTTACTTTGATGTATACACATGCTTTGCTTGATGTTCAAACCATGGTAGGATAGCCATATTGTCATATATCATGTTGCATTTGTATCATATTGCATTTTAGGATGATGAGGCTTCTTTCATATGCCTTATTTGAGTCTCTTTGGCTATTTGTGAGATATTGGTCATATGTGTGGAGAAATGGTGATGTGAGGCTATGCTCTTGGAATATAGATATATGTGTGGTGAGATAGCCCTTTTTGAAATAAATGCTAATCTTGACTAATTTTTGGTGAAATGTGCTCCACTCATGTGTAGTAGTGTATCCATGTCACGTTTTGGTCTAAATGTGCTTTCTATGCTTAGATTGTGCTTGGATATCTTTTTCTTGCATTTGGGCCAAAGGCCAAATATCATTGTGAATGTTTAGCCTATGTTGCATTCATGGGGGAGCATAAGCTTCTTTTTGCTGCAAAGGCACTTCATGTACCATGAAATGAATTAATCTTGAAAAGAAGTGTGTATGCTTGAAAAATGCTCCATCCATCATGTCTATGCTTAAAATGTCTTATCTTTCACATATGGGTGCAAAACATGTTGCATGATGTTCACCAGTGGAGAAGTCTCCCCGAAGTGGACACATGGCTCATGAGCTTTGACATGACATGCTTTGCTTTATGGGTGCTTGCCATGATCTTTTGCTGAGAATTTGCTATCCTTGTATGATCTTTGAATGGTATGCATGTTTGTGGCTCAAGTGTGACATGGATAGGCGTTTACACGTGAAGCGAGCCTTCTTTTGGTAAAACTGCTTAAATCTGAAAGTTTTCTATGTCACATGCTTGTATTTTCATATATTACTTGTGTCCATGCCTTGTCTATACTATGATTCATATGTGTGATTTTTGTCTCACTTCTAGCCTTTGACACTAGATTTGGCCTATTTGAGAAGCTCATGTAGATGTTTATATGCTTTGTTTTGCATTTCTGCATTTTCACCTTGATTCATACATTGTCAACAAGGGGGAGAAGAGGTGAGCTTAATGAAAATTCAGAAGAGGTGAGCTAAAATTTGGAAGTTTGCATCCACATGTTTAGGGGGAGCTTGCATTTGTTCAGGGGGAGCTTTCTTGCTGTTTTCAGTGTGGAGTTTGTGCTTTGCTTGGCTTGTGACCTTTCTTTGCCTTTCTTCGGTTTTGGTCATGAGTTGCGCTTCTTTGTTTTTCTTTCCTCTTCCTATCTTTCTTTCTCTGAATTTCATTTCGCGTTGTGTGTTGTCAATGCACTCATCAAGGGGGAGATTGAGGACCAGGATCGTCCCGGTGGTCGATGGATGGCCGCTCCTTAGTGATGAGTGATTGACAACGGGTGTTGGACTGACTCTTGGCTCAGTGCGTAGGTGTAGGCTGCGGCCTAGTTCGTGTTGTTGCAGGTGAAGAACGGGCGCGAAAGGTCTTCAGCCTTGAGGGGCCTCCGGGAGATGGAGAGACAAGTAGGCTCGGTTCGAGGGACACGGTGGACGGCGGGAGTAGGTGCGGGCCACATGGTGGCGATACGAGCAAGACGAAGTCATGGACAATCGAGCCGGTGCACGGTGGCGGTCGAGTCAAGTGGTTTGGCGGGAGGCCAGACCGAGCACGCGGGGTTTGGTGGTTTGCCCACAAAACCATCGAAGGACGGTTTCTTGGTTTGGGCCTCAAAACCAAGTCCGAGGGCCCAACACGACGGAGACGGGATCTGGGCGTGTCGGGAAGCTTCGAGGCGGAGGACACGTGGCGGGATCGCATGGCTTGCGTCGGGAGGACGCGGGGTGCGACAAAGGCGTGGCCGTCCGATGGCAAGACCCACAAACATTACCTAAATGCCCCTACGTGGGTTGTATCGCCAGTAGTTAAGTTAGGGGTAGTCGAGTCATTTACCACTCCGGCGGGACCCGATATATAAGCCATGAGTGTGTGTGGATGGCTCTCTCTCTCCGTGACTTAGGGTTTCATTTCCCCCTCCCATTTCTCATTTTTCGTAGCTATTTTCTTCTCCATTTTCTCTAGGCTAGCATGAGAGCTTCATGAGAGATTTGTTGAGAGGGATGGATGCTAGGGCGGCATGCTAGACCTTGTGAATCTTTCCTGGTTTGTATAGAAGATTCGGAGTTGTGTTTTTCGTGGTCTTTTTGTGCTTGTTTTCGTGCCTTTGTTCTCGGTGTGATTCTGTGAATTTGAGTTGGTTTCTCCCCGGATTTATTTGAGGGAAACATGGATGGATTCCTTTTGCACCTTTGTGATTGCTCTTGTGCCCTCAAACGCCGGGAAACCACTTCGATTTAAGGATTTTCGGTCGGAGCTCTAGCTTTTGGTGGTGCTCAAAGGATTCGCGATTCCCGGTGATTTAGGGAGTTAGGAGGCAAGATTTTTGGGCTATAGCATCCTTGTGTGAAGCTTTTCAAGTCCCCAAACCCTTGTCTCCACAGCTTCTACCGTTTGGGAAATCCGATAATGATTTGGGGGAGTTGACCTTCGAGGTCGGGCGTTTTTCTGTTCTGTCCGCGAGGGGCGGACAGTCCGCGTGGTGTCGGCGGACGGTCCGCGCGGGTGCTGTTTGTCGGGTGTTCTTCGTGTTCTTGCTCGCCTTTCATTTCGATCCGTCGTGGCTTTGAGTTTTGGTTGGACGAAGTTTCGGACGGTCCGCGTGTACCGGGCGGACGGTCCGCGGGTGCTTGGCGGACAGTCCGCGTGCTCCCCGCGGACGGTCCGTTTTTCGAGGTTCGCTACTGGAGGTTCTGTTCGCTTTAACGGACAGTCCGTGGCTCAGGCCGGACAGTCCGAGGCAAGGGTGCGGACAGTCCGCGGTACCCTGCCGGACGGTCCGTGCGGCCCATCGCGGACGGTCCGCCCTGCATGGCCGGACGGTCCGCCAGAGGCTGAGTGCTTTGCTTCTTGGTTCGATTCTTCCCTTCCTTTCTCGTGCTTCCGCGTGTGCTTCAAGGAATCGTTCCTAAGACTGGAGGTTGATCCATAACCTCGTTGTCTTGGCGATTGGTGTGTGATTCGATCCATCGCTTGTGTGTGACCGGGATTTGACTAGGGTATAGGCCGGGTTCTTTGAGAAGAAGTTTTACCGGCTCCTATTCACTCCCCCCTCTCTAGTCGCCATCTGATCCTTCACCATGACTTCGGCCTCGTCGGTGTCGTACGCCTCGAGGAGGGAGAGCACGTACGCCTCGTTCGAGGGGTCCTCGCTCATGGGCTCCGCGCCCGCTGGATTCGAGGGAGCCCCCGAGGGTTCCGTGCAGTTCGAGGGGTGCGGCTCGAGGTTGACAGACAGTTGGGCGACATCCCGAGCGAAGACGTTCGAGGGGACGGTGATCCACCCCGACGCGATCTTGGCGAGCTTGTCCGCCTCCTCGTTATACCGGCAAGGCACGTGATTGAGCTCGATGCCGTAGAACTTGTCCTCGAGGGCCCGTATGGCCTTGCAGTACGCCTCCATCTTATCATCGTGGCAGTTCACATTTTTCATGACCTGGTCGGTCACGAGCTGCGAATCCCCCCGCACATCGAGGTGTTTGATGCCTATCTCGATGGAGATCTTGAGGCCGCAAAGCAGGGCCTCGTACTCAGCCATGTTGTTCGATGTGGGGAAGTGAAGGCGCACAGCGTACCACATGTGCTCCCCGAGGGGTGAGACGAAGAGCAGGCCCGCGTCCGCACCTGTCTTCATCACCGAGCCATCGAAGTCCAGAGTCCAGCATTCAGCCTGGATCTGTGGCGGCGGCAATTGCGTGTCCGTCCACTCGGCGATGAAATCCGCCAAGATTTGGGACTTGATGGCTTTGCGAGGGGCGTAGGCGAGCGTTTCACCCATCAGCTCCACCGACCACTTGGCAATTCTGCCCGCTGCATCTGGGTTACGGATGATTTCTCCTAATGGAAAGGAGGAAACCACCATGACAGGGTGAGCCTCGAAGTAGTGGCGGAGTTTGCGTCGCGCGAGAACCACCGCGTAAAGCAACTTCTGGACTTGCGGGTAGCGCGTCTTGGTGTCGGACAAGACTTCGCTGATGTAGTACGCCGGCCGCTGAACCGGCAAGGCGTGTCCCTCCTCCGCGCGCTCCACCACGATGACGGCACTTACCACCTGGGTGGTCGCAGACACGTAGAGGTACAGAGGCTCGCTGTCTTGCGGCGGCGTGAGGATTGGGGCGTGGGTGAGGGACGCTTTCAGCTTATCAAGCGCCTCCTGGGCCTCGGTGGTCCAGGAGAAACGCTCATGCTTCTTGAGGAGCCGGTAGAGGGGCAAGCCTTTTTCGCCGAGCCGCGAGATGAAGCGGCTCAAGGCGGCAAGGCACCCCAGCACCCTTTGGACCCCCTTAAGGTCCCGAATCGGACCCATTCGTTCGAGGGCTGCAACCTTTTCGGGGTTGGCCTCGATGCCTCGCTGGGAGACGATGTATCCTAATAGCATGCCCCGCGGCACGCCAAAGACACATTTTTCAGGGTTTAACTTCACCCCGTTGGCCCGTAGGCAGCCGAACGCGATGCGAAGGTCGCTATCCAGGTCATCCGCCTTCCTGGTTTTTTACAACTGTTCGCCCGATGTGGTCTCCGAAGACGTGCTGCATACATCGCTGGTATGTTGCGCCCGCGTTTCGGAGGTCGAACGACATCATGACGTAGCAGTACATCCCGAACGGCGTGATGAACAAAGTCGCGAGCTGGTCGGACTCCTTCATTTTTATTTGGTGGTACCCGGAATAGGCATCAAGAAAATAGAGCAGCGCGCACCCAACGGTCGAATCAACGATCTGATCGATACGCGGCAAAGGAAGAGGAACGTTAGGACATGCTTTATTAAGAATAGTGTAGTCTACACACATCCGCCACTTCCCATTCTTTTTCTTCACTAATACACGATTAGCTAGCCAAGTAGGGTGGAACACTTCCTTGATGAACCCAGCCTCGAGGAGCTTCTGCAGCTCTACTCCAATTGCCCAGCGCCGCTCCCCGTCGAAGCGGCGCAGCCATTGCTGCACAGCGCAGGAGTGAGGTAGGATGTCAAGGGAGTGCTCGGCGACCTCCCTCGGGATGCCTGGCATGTCGAGGGGCTCCACGCGAAGATGTCGGCGTTGGCGCGGAGAAAGTCGACGAGCACCACTTCCTATTTCGGGTCGAGGGTAGAACTGACCTCAACACCTTGCCCTTGGGGGCAGCAGGGTCGAGGGGCACCTCCTTGGTCTGCTCAGCAGCCTCGAAGCCGCCGGTGTGCTTGGTGGTGGAGTCGATGTCCTCGTTGACCATCTTCTCCATGTTGGCCACCAGCGCTTCGTCCAGTGCTAGGGCCTCGGCGTGTTCCACGCACTCGACGTCGCAGTCGAAGGCGTGCTCGATGGATGAGCCCACGGTTATGACGCCGTTGGGCCCCGACATCTTCATCTTGAGGTAGGTGTAGTTGGGGACCGCCATGAACTTGGCGTAGCAGGGCCGCCCAAGTATGGCGTGGTACGCGCCCCTGAATCCCACCACCTCGAAGGTGAGTGTCTCCTTGCGGTAGTTGTCCGGTGTGCCTAACCAGACCGACAGGTCGATCTGCCCGAGGGGCTGGACGCGCTTGCCCGGCGTGACGCCATGGAACGGCGTCGTGCTGGGCCGCAGCTGATCCAACCCGATCCCCAGCAGGCGCAGTGTGTGCGCGTAGAGGATGTTGAGGCTGCTGCCTCCGTCCATCAGGACCTTCAAGAACCGCGCGTTTCCGATGACTGGGTCGACCACCAGCGGGTACTGGCCCGGGTTGGGGATGCGTTTCGGGTGATCCTCGCGGCTGAACGTGATGGCGTCCTCCGACCAGTCGAGGAAGGAGGGAGGCGCCTTCTCTGCGGCGAGAACCTCGTGCCACTCCCTCTTGCGCTGGCGGCTGGACATGTCGACGGTCGGCCCCCCGAAGATGAGGAAAACGTTCTCCACGGCGGGGAAGCCGCCGGCATTGCCGTCACCCCCATCCTTTTTGGCCTTGTCGTCCTTCGCGGCGGCGCGGCCGTAGAACCGCTTGAGCATGTCGCACTGCTCGAGGGTGTGGTTGACCGGCGTTTTGTGGTAGGGACATGGCTTCTTCAGCATGTCGTTGAAAACTCCCGGGCCTCGAGGGGCCGGTCGAGGGCCCCGTCGAGCCGGGTCAACAGCAAGAGCTTCGCCGTCGTCGTCGTCGTGCCCCAGCTCGCGCGCCTCGTGGCGCGGCTTCTTTCCCTTCTTGCCCCGCTTGTTCTTTTGGCGGGGGTCCTTGGACTTGCTGCCCTCCGCGGGCGCATCGTCCACGCGCTTACCCTTCTTGCTGTCGAAGATCGCCCCCACCGCCTCTTCGCCTGAGGCAAAGCTGGTGGCGATGTCGAACAACTCGTTCGAGTCGACCGGCGGGCTGCACCCGAGCTCGCGCACGAGATCCCGGCATGTGGTGCCCTCGAGGAAGGCGTGCATGTTGACGGATAAAAGATGTATCCCTCTACGATCCGCAAGCGTACGGACCCCACACCTTTTCACCACGGGATTCCCAAGGTTCTTGTCAATCCGCGGAGCAAGGGGATTACAAGCGTTTGATCTACAACGACACACAAGCAACTAAAACCCTAACTATTATTATGCTAGAAAACAACTAAACTACAATAGAGAGAATGATTAAGATATCAAGATAAAAGACACTCGCCCACGGGTCTACGATACTAGAGCATGCAATCGCTTAAAGACATTAAAACCAATCTAATCTATCGGGGGTTGTGACCACGGTTTCGTCCTTTCCCTCATCTCGTACTATCACTACGCGAAGGTATTCATGACTAGACCTATGATGGACACGGCGTATTGAATGGATCCAAGGAAGCATTGGAGCTCTACTCCCTTTACGGCATGGTAGCTAACCTTAAGCATTAAAGTATATTCAACACAAGATGATAGATAGATAATCCGACAAAGTGCGATTACATCTCAAGATCGATTACAACCCATGGACGAATGGGAAGATTACCCCATCAATGTGCTGATCATGGCACCGTTGATCATGGTTTCCCTTCCGACGGTGTCTTCCTTCTTCTCCACGAGAGGGTGCTTAGTTCGAGGTGGTTGATCTCCCTCTGGAGATCCTCCTCCTCTCTCTTGCTTGTGGATGGCCTTCTGGTGCGAATGACTCTCCCTTCTGTCGAATGTCGGCGCCCAGGCTTTTAGGGTTCAAGATCCTTCGGGTGCAAGGAAAACAGGACCGGACCGGCCTGGGCCGACCGGCCTGGGCCCACCTCGGCCCGGTTCGGTCGCCCCTTTCACTCCGTGGGTCCTTATGCATTTATGTACTTTGCCCCCTCCACTTGCATGATTTTGACGATGTTATCCTCGCGTCCAAGATGGAGGTTCTCTTCGCATGAAGTTCGGTCTTTTACGCTTCAATCCCCGGGGGTGTTCCTCGTAGCACTTCGGTCCTTGCCACCACTGGAAGTGATTTCATCAAGCTCATGAACACGAACAAGACTCCGTAAATGCTCCTTTGAACTTGTTGCGAATCCGTCCTTTATGTCCATATTTTCCTACATAAACACAACACTTCCAAATGCATGCACAAAGATGAACTTGTTATATGATTAGTGTGCCTAGTGGCGGGTTAGTTCCATAATCAAATCCAAACCAAAGTGTAATGAACATGCTAGGTGCACCAAAATACACCGTCAACATCTCCCCCACGCTTAGCTCTTGCTCGTCCTCGAGCAAGTACTCGTAAAAGAACTTCGTCCAAGGTGTTGTAATCATGTACCACTTATCCTTCTTCACAAGTTAGTCAATCCTTTCATCTTTAATACATAAACACAAAGTAATGATCATCAAACATAAACATGGGCGTTTAGAATTTTTACCACGTCAAGATTTACCCCACAACTCAAACTCTTCACTCAAAGCCTTCAAATTCAGCCATGCTTACTTCTTTGCTTCCATCGGAGGGTTTTTATGATTTTAAAAACAAAATTCCTGCAACAAGTATTAGACAAAAACCTTTCTCCAAGCTCTCGCAAGTCACTCATATGAGGTGGCTATCCTAAACCAATTTTATAAAACTCTCACCTCCCATAAGTATCTCATATAACATGTAAAGTGGAGCTATAGGTAGGGCCAGTGCAATCAACACAAGTATTGTCAAACTAAGAACTTCCTCTAATGGTTGTCTACCTTTCAAAGCCAATGATCATGAGAATTAACCATATGTAGGGATATCAAGGATGAGAAGATTTAGAATGGTGGACATGTGCAAGGGCAAAAGAAAATTATGACTACAAGGCACCGATGACGTCCTCGTTGTCGGATTGCACATGGTTGGAAAAAGAGTGAAAGTTTCGTTTCTCAACAACGTGACATCCTTCCTTACACTTTATTTTTCTTTTCTTTCACTTGATCCATCCCTCTCATATCTTTATTGCTACCTCATCTTTCTCTTTTTCTTTGTTTTCTTTTTTTCATTCTTATATATTTTTTCTTTCACATATTTTTTTCTTTCTTTCTTTTCCATACTCATACTTTTTCTCTTTATTTTTCTCTCTCTTGACAACTTTTCAAAGCTCTCAACTCCTCTCTTTCTCACATGCATAGAATCTGAAATTTTAAATAAATCATGCTAGAGACGAGACGAAACTTTTGAAAGTAGGTTGTGTTCAAGGAATGCGATGTACAAAAGAGATATATATGGTTGGGTATGGAATTCGGCGATGTACGAGACTTCCAAGGTGAAAGTCTTGTTGCTGAATGTATGACGAGGCTAGCAACAAAAGATAAGCACAAGGACATGATCATTGCTCGAAATTAAAACTCACCAAGAGAGAAGGGTCCTAGTCCAACTCATCGTGCTAATCACACTTATGGTGGAGCAAAAAATAAATTGGCTTTGTATAGGATTTTTTTTCTTACTCTCAACTTGGAAAAAGAGGTTTTGCTAACCTTTATTACAAGGGTTTTAAGATAATTTTCAGAACTGAAATCCTCCAACTTTTAGCATTGAACATAGCACAACTAACATGTGAAGCTCAAGATCGAAGTGCTGTGTGGTACTTTAAGTAGTAGCAATTCCACTAAGCACCACGGTAAACATTTTTCAAACCACACACTTATGTTCATATAGCAAGAATCCAAGATAAACAAACAAGTGAATAAAGATAAGCAACACACAAAAATATATAAAGACTCTTTTTATTTGGTTTTCTTTGACTCAACACTAATTTAAGACACTTTCAAACTTGCAAAAATTTAAAAACACACTCGAAAACTAAGACTCATTAAACTCTAAGACTCTCGCTCGAAGATTAAACCGAACCTAAAATTTTGAAACTCAAAAGCTAAGGCTAGCTAGCTAGCTCTCCCCCACACTAAAAACATACGACGTCCTCGTCGTATCTTACAAAAATCCTAAGGGGGAAAACTAGACCTAGAGGTACTTCAAGCAAGTATTGCACCACTTGCCTCTCATGTTTCCAACCATGCCAAAAAGTTTGCGCATGTTACGGTTAAGGAACTTGTAGTTGTCACCAACCACGTGCTCCAAATCCTCCATACGCTGCTTCATCGCTTCCATGGCTTGGAGACATTCATCGACCGACGTGTAGAGATCCCCGATGGATTGACGGCAAGTCCAACAACACATCGGATGCAATCCGAAGGGGTCTTCATTGCCATTGTCTCCACCGTCGTCACCGCCGTCGTCGCCACCTCCATTGTCGTTGCCGCTCTCGTTGCCATCGTTGCCGTCGCCGTTGGGGCCTTCGGGAGTCCTCTCTTTGGGCTGCTCATCCCAAATGTAGAGGTCGTTATCATCTCTTCCGGCGGCCACCCACGAGCTCGGGCTACGATCGTCGGAGTAGTCGCTACCCCCATAATCCCTAGGCTCGGGCGACGCCTCCTTGTAGTCTTTGCGCTTCATGCCTTGGATGCGTGCCGACCTTCGAACGGGCGTAGGGACCTTCTCTCCTTCGACGGGGTTGCGAGACGCAAGAGCACCGGTCGGGACACACCCTCCGCAACGGATGCGTGCGGTCCACTTGACGGGTAGCTTGAGCTCGCATCACATCGCCTCCTCCATCGATGGCTTCTTAGCTTCTAGCTTCAAATCTAAGCTCCTTGGGGGCACAATGGCTGCTGCAAGGGTGCAAAATATTGCTTGGAGGGGTTGATTCCCGAGCTCCCAATTCGGCCAAATAAATAGTTCAAGGAGAAAAACCCTGAGAACCTCATTTTCCTTTTTTAAACTTCCCTTAAAATTTTCTGACCAAAGAAGGAAGTCGAAAAGGAGCAATTCGGGCGAAAATCGGGGACGACAGCCGCCGGAACCATCCTGGGCCGGTCGGCCTGGGCCGGCCGGCCCACCCCTGTCTCGGGGGCCGGGTCGGTCCGAGCTTTTTCACGTACCGCCCTTATTTCGCCTCCTTAGCCCATGGGAAAAAGTTGGCCCAGCAAATCTTCGCGAGAAACTCCAGAAAACAAAAAGAAAAACTATTTACAGAAATTCATGCCTTGTTTTTCGTCCTAGGTGGGACGTTCGGGCTCTTCCTCCATGGTGAAGACATCAACATGGTGAAGGGGCACAACGTCGGGTTCGTAATAAACCTTAAGCCGCTGACCATTCACCACAAATTGATCGTCGTTTATATCCATAATGGTTACCGCTCCGTTGGAGAACAGCGAATGCACAACATAAGGTCCGTCCCACTTGCTTTGCAATTTCCCCTTTCCGAAGGTTTTAAACCTCGAATTGTAGAGGAGGACCTTATCTCCTTCTTTAAACTCTTTCTTTTTCAATCTTTTATCATACCACCTTTTGATTCTCTCTTTGTATATGCTTGCATTTTCATATGCTTTCAACCTCAACTCCTCTAGCTCGCTTATTTGGATCCTTCGTTTTACCACCGCGGCGTCGATATCGAGGTTCATCTCTTTAATTGCCCAATAGGCTTTATGTTCCAACTCAACCGGAAGGTGGCAAGCTTTTCCATAGACGAATTGATAAGGGGTCATACCTATCGGTGTCTTGAACGCCGTTCGATAAGCCCATAAAGCTCCGTCTAATTTCTTTGACCAATCTTTGCCTCCCTTCTCTATGGTCTTGTTGAGTATGCTTTTTAATTGCCTATTTGACGTTTCCGCTTGTTCGTTGGTTTGTGGGTGATAGGCCGTAGAGACTCTATGCTCAATTCCCAATTTGGACAAGCACTTTTTGAAATTCTTCCCGGTAAAGTGAGTTCCTCCATCACTTATCAAGATTCTCGGTGTACCGAAACGGGGAAAATCACATTCTTGATCATAGTAATGGACTCCTCCGTGGAAGCTTTACGACATGGTATAGCCTCTACCCACTTGGATACATAATCAACCATGACTAGGATATACTCAAATCCAAATGAGTTTTAAAAAGGCCCCATGAAGTCTATACCCCATACATCGAATATGTCGATTTGTAAGTTGTATTTCAAAGGCATAGAATTTCTTTGAGAGATGTTTCCGATTCTTTGGCATTAGGGGCATGATGCAACATATCTTTTAGTATCTTCATGCATCTCCGGCCAAAAGAATCCGCTCGACCATACTTTTGCTTGGGTTCGAAAATGGCTATAGTGTCCACCGTACTCCGCCGAGTGGCACTTCCTTAGAATCTCAACCCTCTCTTCTCTTGGCACACATCTTCTCATTACTCCATCATTACCAAGCTTGAAGAGGTATGGTGCATCCCAAAAATATTTCCTACTTTCAGAGATTATCTTCCTTTGAGAGTTTTTATCTAGATGATCGAGAGGCATCTTTCGAATTGCTCGAATAATATCGATCATCCAAGTATCTTTATCAAGCACTCGATAGAGGTGATCATCTCTCATCTTATCTTCGATGGGATCTTTATCATCTTGTTCACGATTCATCCTAGACAAATGATCGGCCACAACATTTTCTACCCCCTTTTTATCACGAATTTCAACATCAAATTCTTGGAGAAGAAGGATCCAACGAATCAAGCATGGTTTAGCTTCCTTCTTAGCCAAGAGATACTTGATGGCTGCGTGATCGGTGTAAACAATGACCTTCGAGTTCACGATGTAAGATCTGAATTTTTGAAAGCGAATACCACCGCTAGCAACTCTTTTTCCGTAGTGGCATAATTTAATTGCGCCCCACTAAGAGTTTTGCTAGCATAGTAAACGGCGTGAACTCGGCCTTCCTTTCTTTGACCCAAAACCGCGCCTATGGCGTAGTCACTTGCGTCACACATGATCTCGAAAGGTTGGCTCCAATCCGGAGGTTGGATGATGGGAGCACTCACCAACGCATTTTTCAAGGTCCGGAATGCCGCTAGGCACTTCTCATCAAAGTCGAAAGCCACATCCTTTTGAAGAAGATGCGTTAAAGGCTTAGTGATCTTTGAGAAGTCCTTAATAAATCTTCTATAGAATCCGGCATGGCCTAGAAAGCTCCTTAAGGACTTAACATCCGTAGGAGGTGGGAGTTGCTCAACCGTCTCTACCTTCGCCTTGTCCACTTCAATTCCTCTCTCGGATATAACATGTCCGAGCACTATGCCTTGCTTAACCATGAAGTGGCATTTTTCCCAATTTAACACCAAATCTACCTCCGAACACCTCGTGAGGACCTTTTCCAAGTTTGCCAAGCAATCCATGAACGTCTTCCCATAAACGGAAAAATCATCCATGAACACCTCGACAATTTCCTCGATGAATTCCGAAAATACGGCCATCATGCAACGTTGAAAAGAGGCCGGAGCGTTGCATAGACCGAAGGGCATCCTTCTATATGCAAACGTTCTGTAAGGGCACGTAAACGTTGTCTTGTGTTGATCGTCCGGGTGAATGGGGATTTGCATGAACCCCGAGTACCCATCGAGAAAGCAAAAATAAGCGTGGTTTGCTAACCTCTCGAGCATCTCGTCGATGAACGGTAGGGGGAAGTGATCTTTCTTCGTCGCTTTGTTAAGCTTACGATAATCGATACACATCCACCACCCGGTCACGGTTCTTTGCGGTATCAATTCGTTCTTCTCATTCTTCACCACGGTCAAACCTCCTTTCTTTCGTACACAATGTACTGGGCTCACCCATTCGCTATGCGGAACCGGGTAGATGATTCCGGCATCAAGTAACTTGATGACCTCATTATTTACTACCTCTCACATGGCATGAGTTAGCCTCCTCTGGTGGTCCACTACGGGCTTACATTGGTCTTCCACTGGTATACGATGAGTGCAAAAGGCTGGGCTAATACCTTTGAGATCATTAATCGAATATCCAATCACCTTCCTATGTTTTTTCAATAAAATCAGCAACGCCTCATTTTCTTCGGGACTCAACTCGTCGCTCATGATGACTGGATAGGTCTTGTTGGGGCCCAAAAATTCATACTTTAATCCTTTGGGCAAAGGTTTAAGGTCTACCTCGGGCGCTTGTGGCTCCTCGGGTTTTATTTCTCCTATGTCTTCGAATTTTCCTTCCTCCACGCTTCCATCATGTGGCTCTAAGCCTTTTGTTGCTTCTTCTAGTTCTTCATCTTGTTGATCACTAATTTGATTTTCCATCTCTCTTCGCAGCGGGTCTCTAAGGGTTTCAACAAAACAAAGACTATATATCTCTTCTACTTCTTCATCTTCGGGAGGAAAGGGTGTAAGGTGTTTAGAAGCACGAAGAAAGTTATATGTGTACTTTGTTCTATTAAGGTTCATTGTTACTTTGCCTTCTCCAGCATCTAACACGGCATCAACCAACTTAAGAAAAGGCCTACCTAAAATTATGTGATCATGATTACTATGGTAAGCATCAATAACAAAGAAATCGATTGGTATATAGTTTCTAGAGATTTTTACCTTCATGTTGCAAGCAATACCTAGAGGTTTAATAGTTCTACCATCTCCCATAATTAATTTTGTTAATGTTGGAGCTAAGTCTAGGTTGTGGTCTTGAACCTTATCGTAAATTTTAGAAGATAGGACACTTACTTGGGCTCCGATGTCACATAAAGCTTTGCATTGAACTCCGTTGATCTCGCAACTCAAGTGTGGTGTCATCTTCTCTTCTTCTTCGGATCCTATTGCGTAGCTTTCGGCGAGGTGAGCGTATGGTGATGCTTCGGGCTTGATCCCCATGATTCTCTTCACCTCGGCTATGTGTTCCGGATCCACTATGTCATCTCCAAAGAGTTTTTGAAAAATCTCACCGGTGGTTTCAAGGTCATATGAATTTTCCGCTTTCTTCTCCGGTGGGAAATCCACTTCCAATGCTCTCGCCATTCCCTTTTGATTAGGGAACGGTCTTCTCTTGTCGAATACTTCTCCGTAATCAATAGGAACCCAATCCATTGGTTCGAACTCCCTTAGTGGCTTCACGCTTGACATGCTTCTCTTGTTCGTCTCATTTGGTACGGCGAAGTCAACGCTCGGTGTGGTTCTTGACTTGATGTGTTCTTGTTCAAGCTTTTCCGCGATTGGTTCCACTTTTGTGACTTCCGGGGTTGCCTCTTTAGAAAAATCAGCACACTTCTTCTTCCTCGAATTATATTCCGGCTCTTCCGCAAGTCTTGTTTCCCAATCTCTTCGCATGGCAGCCGCTTTACTAATTTTTTGTAGAAGTTGGGCGGATTCCGTGAGTGTTTTCTCCATGAGATCCCCACCTACACACATTTCGACGTGTTGCATGCAACTATGGGTTAGGAAAAAGAAAAATGTATGCAAGAGTACGTCACCGGTGAAGCCGAGTTTTGGTCCTTGTTCGATTAACCCATTAAACCTATCCCAGGCTTGTTCTATCCCTTCCTCTTCTCCTTGCATGAAATTGATCACTTGCCTCCTTAGATGTTGAACCTTGCTAATTGGAAAGAACTTCTCGCAAAACTTCTTTGTCAACTTGTTCCAATTGCTTTCAACTTCAAAGGACGCAAACGAATACCATGTCTTTGCATTGTCGGCAAGTGAGTAGGGAGAGAGATTCCATTTGAACTATTCATTGGGGACTCCTTCTTGACGCACCGTGTTGCATATCGTCGTGAAATCCCTTATGTGTCTATATGGGTTCCCCGTAACCATCCCTTCAAACGGGTTTGCCGCCACCATCTCGATGATCTTGGATTTAATCTCATACTTGGTCGCTTCGAGCTTCGAATCCGACTCTTGTACTTTTATGTCTTCACATCGAGGGCTAGAGTAATCCCTTAATGATTTCTCCAGTTCTTCCACGGGTTGATTAACGAACGCCATCTAGACAATAAGATAAAAACAAAACAAAAACAAAACAAGGTGGTTTTCTAGATACTATATGTTAGATAAAGCAAATAAAAGATAAACTAAAATATAAAACTAAGTTAAATGCAAATCAAACGATGTAAACTAGCTTGCTCCCCGGCAACGGCGCCAGAAAAAGGGGCTTGTTGACGGATAAAAGACGTATCCCTCTACGATCCGCAAGCGTACGGACCTCACACCTTTTTCACCACGGGATTCCCGAGGTTCTTGTCAATCCGCGGAGCAAGGGGATTACAAGCGTTCGATCTACAACGACACACTAGCTACTAAAACCCTAACTATTATTATGCTAGAAAACAACTAAACTACACTAGAGAGAATGATTAAGATATCAAGATAAAAGACACTCGCCCACAGGTCTACGATACTAGAGCATGCAATCGCTTAAAGACATGAAAACCAATCTAATCTATCGGGGGTTGTGACCACGGTTTCGCCCTTTCCCTCTCGTACTGTCACTACGCGAAGGTATTCATGACTAGACCTATGGTGTACACGGCGTATTGAATGGATCTAAGGAAGCATTGGAGCTCTGCTCCCTTTACGGCATGGTAGCTAACCTTAAGCATTAAAGTATATTCAACACAAGATGATAGATAGATAATCCGACAAAGTGCAATTACATCTCAAGATCGATTACAACCCATGGACGAATGAGAAGATTACCCCATCAAGGTGCTGATCATGGCACCGTTGATCATGGTTTCCCTTCCGACGGTGTCTTCCTTCTTCTCCACGAGAGGGTGCTTACTTTGAGGTGGTTGATCTCCCTCCGGAGATCCTCCTCCTCTCTCTCTAGCTTGTGGATGGCCTTCTGGTGCGAATGACTCTCCCTTCTGTCTAATGGCGGCGCCCAGGCTTTTAGGGTTCAAGATCCTTCGGGTGCAAGGAAAACGGGACCGGACCGGCCACCGAAGTGGGCTGGGCCGGCCGGCCTGGGCCGACCAGCCTGGGCCCACCTCGGCCCGGTTCGGTCGCCTCTTTCGCTCCGTGGGTCCTTATGCATTTATGTACTTTGCCCCCTCCACTTGCATGATTTTGACGATGTTATCCTCGCGTCCAAGATGGAGGTTCTCTTCGCATGAAGTTTGGTCTTTTACGCTTCAATCCCCGGGGGTGTTCCTCGTAGCACTTCGGTCCTTGCCACCATTTGTCGGGGACAACCCTAGGGGTCCCCTTTAACAACTGGGAAATCCCCACTTAAAACCCGCAACGAAGCCAAACACACTTTGCCTAACCATGCAGGATACGGCCCATGCCGTGGGGACCTCAACGGCCCACCAAGGCGGCCCTCTTGAAGACCCCCTCGAGCAGGCTTCGCCTCGCTCGAGGATGTGCGCCTCCCTCGGGCGGGCTCCGTCCCGTTCGAGGGGGTGCGCTTCCCTCGAGCAGGCTCTGCCTCACTCGAGGGCCCGCTCCCTCTCGGGCAGGCTCCGCCTCGCTCGAGGGTCCGCCCCGCCCTCGACCGGGGTCAACCTCGCTCGAGGGCGCCCCGCACGCGTGCGCCTGCCCCCGTACGCGGGCATTTAACGCCCTGACACCGGTGGGACGGCGCCATCATGCGCCCGGGGCTCGCGCCCCAGTGCCGTCGCACCAACTCCCCAGGAGGGAGCCCATCCCCATCACTTTGGGGGGGGGGGGGGTCTGTGCAGCGCGGCCGGTGCCAGTCCCGTGACACCATGCACCTGCTCTAGTACGGCTAACGCGCCGAGCCCTCGAAAGGGGGCCGGCTGCACCCTCGATTTGCTTTCTTGTGACCTTACAGGGTTAGGTGGAGGCGCTAGGCCGGTGGGACGCCATCCCTGCCACTGTTACGGTATGGCTGCCGCCCCCGCGCGTGCGGGCGCACGCCAGGCGCTGTAGCAACGACTCCGAACATCGTGGAACGTATTGGAACGGGACGCCGTTTTACCTACTCCCGTACCCCGTACGGCCGACGTCGGCCAGCCTCCCTCGAGCCTATCGGAAGACATCACCGCCATCCGCCGCCCTTCTACCCTCGAACCGCCCGCGTTCGGGTACAAGATAGGCCATGATGGCCGGATCGCTGCAAGGATCGTCCGGACGGCCGCCCACTCTACAGCATAGCACGCCACGCCCCTTCACGTAGCCAAATAGCGCGGCGCGCATGTGATTCACTCCCTCCTTGATCTATAAAAGGGGGACGAACCCCCCCTGCCGCGGGGGAGAGACACAGACACAACACAGCAGGATATAGGCTGCGCCACGCACTTGCTCTCCAATTCTCCCACAACATCTTCGGCCACTACACCAGGGACTTGGAAGCCACGCTTCCTCTCCCGCCGTGCTTGTAGCAGCCCCACTACAGGCACCCCCGGTGCTAAGTAATATAGTGCCTTGAGCACGCCACTGCTGGACGTACGGCCCACCGGCCGGAACCAGGATAAAACTCTGTGTCTCTTATTGCTTAGCATCGACCATTGAGGGATAGACCACGGCGCTTATTACTAGTTAGTGTCGGGACCACATTCCGCACCGACAGTTGGCGCCCACCGTGGGGCTAACTGAGCGCCTAAGGTCATTCCACCAATTCCCTCCATGGTGATCCGCACTGAGTACCGTGGTACACGTTACTGCATGGGCAGCACGGACCCCTCCCCGCCGGGTTCGAAATCTGGTTCGGGGGCCTAAACTTTCAGGCCACGGGGAATGGCTACCTCATGCGCCTCACCAACCGTGAGGAGCTCCGCGCGCGGCGCCAGGCCGGGTCCGCCCCGGTCCCCGCCGCGCGCACCGTCACGACGCGGACGCCCGCCGGCACGGACGCCGCGGGTCCGTCGGCGCCACGACGCCGCCACCGCTCCGGCCGGCGTTCACACCAAGCACGGTCCGAGCGACGGCAAGCCGAGCGCACCGCCTCTCAGCACGGCGCGCCGGCCGCCACGATGACCACCATCCCAGCGGGACAGCGCACAGTCTCCGGACCGCGCATCCCCATTGGGCTGCGTGGTGCCACGTCGGCCTACAACGCCAACGTCAACACCACGATGCGCAGGGTTCCGCCTGGCCGTTACGTCTTCGTCGCCAGGGATCCCGGCGCCTCAGCGGGTGACGAGTCGTCCCTGGGTTCCCTCGGCGTGTTGCCGCCCGCCAACCGCCACGGGCACGCGGAATGGGACTTCTCCGGCGTGCCGGACCCAGTCATGTTCAGGCGTTTCCTCGACGCTACGGACTACTGGTTCGGCTGCTCTGATGATTCCAGCACCGGGAGTCACGATCCCGCGCGGGAGTGCTGCGTCGTCGTCGCCAACGACCCAGCAAACGCCACCGGAGCGGTGGGCGCCGGCGACGGGGAGGTCACGCCCGCCCCGGGGATCGCTCCGCGCCAAGCCACGGGACCAAGCACCCCCGCCGGAGCCGACGCCGACGCGCGCCTAGCCCAAGCCCGCGAGCTCGAGGCTGGGCGGCGCAGAGGAGTACCGCACGGTGCGGCTGCTCCGCGCCTCGATGGCAGGAGAAGCCTCCGCTCGCGGCGAACGCGTGCGAGAGCTGGGCAGGCAGGCCCGCGACCGCATCAACGCTGACAACCCTGACGTGCCTCCGCGGGCAAGTTAGAAGCTCGTTGCCGCCGCAACGCTGCTGCAGGCTATGCCAGCACCCTCGACCCCTGAGGCGCGGAATCTGCAGCGCGAGGTGCAAGCCCTCATCGAGCAGGCGGCCGTCCAGCAGGCCGAAAGCTCAACCTCACGTATCCGCCAGCAAGGAGATGCGCGAGGCGACGGGGCCGCACAAGGGGGCGAACCCTCGGTCCATGCAGGAGAAGCCGCGGTGCGTCCCGCTAACTCAGGGCGCGCAGCGGCCAAGGAGCGGCTCCTTGATACGCGCAGGGCGCTGGACGGTGACGCCCGCAACGTCATCAACGCTCGCCGCACGAGCGGGGGCGGACGCCGGCGGCGGTGGGCTACCACCCTCAACGGGGCGGACGCTACGACGGCCGGCGAGGACCGCTCCCCAACGCCGGAGCCCCCAGGGACCCGTGTGTTCAGCCGGGAGATCCGCGCGGCGGCCTTCCCCCAGCGCTTCCGCCAACCCTCGACCATCGTCAAATACAACGGGGAGACGGATCCCCGCGTGTGGCTCAACGACTACCACTTGGCTTGCCAGCTGGGCGGGGCCACCAGCGACGAGGTCATCATCCGCAACCTGCCCCTGCACCTCGGCGACGCAGCCTGGACGTGGCTCGAGCACTTGCCCGCCAGCCAGATCCACAACTGGGACGATCTGGTCCGCACGTTTGTGGGTAACTTCCAGGGCACGTACGTGCGCCCTGGAAATTCCTGGGACCTGCGCTCCTGCACTCAGAAGACCGGCGAATCGCTGCGGGACTTCATACGACGCTTCTCCAAACGCTGTACAGAGCTCCCCAGCGTGGCGCAATCCGAAATCGTGCACGCCTTTCTCGAGGGCACCACGTGCCGGGACCTCGTGCGGGAGCTGGGATGCAGCCCGCTCGCGGACTCCAACGAGCTGTTCGACATCGCCACCAGTTTTGCCTCAGGAGAAGAGGCCGTGGGGGCGATCTTTGACGGCAAAAAGGGCAGGCGCTCGGACGATGCGCCCGCGGAGGGTAGCAAGTCCAGGGAGATCCACCGCAAGGACAAGCGGGGCAAGAAGGGAAAGAAGCCGCGCCGCGAGGCGCGCGAGCAGGGGCGCGACGGCGGTGATGCCGAGGCCCTTGCCGTCGACCCAGCTCGACGGGGCCCTCGACCGGCACCTCGAGGCCCGGGGGTGTTTGATGACATGCTGAAGAAGCCATGTCCTTATCACAAGACCCCAGTGAACCACACCCTTGAGCAGTGCGACATGCTCAAGAAGTTCTATGGCCGCGCCGCCGCGAAGGAGGCAGAGGCCAAGAAAGACGGAGGACATGGCGACGCCGGCGGCTTCCCCGCCGTGGAGAACGTGTTCCTCATCTTCGGGGGGGCCACCGTCGACATGTCGACCCGCCAGCGCAAGCGGGAGCGGCACGAGGTCCTCGCCGCGGAGAAGGCGCCTCCCTCCTTCCTCAATTGGTCGGAGGACGCCATCACCTTCAGCCGGGAGGACCATCCGAACCGCATCCCCAACCCAGGCCAGTACCCGCTGGTGGTCGACCCCATCATCGGGAACGTGCGGTTCTCGAAGGTCTTGATGGACGGAGGCAGCAGCCTCAACATCCTCTACGCGCATACGCTGCGCTTGATGGGGATCGGGTTGGACCAGCTGCGGCCCAGCACGAAGCCGTTCCACGGCATCGCGCCCGGCAAGCAGGTCCAGCCCCTCGGGCAGATCGACCTGCCAGTTTGGTTTGGCACCGTGAAGAATTTCCGGAAGGAAATGCTCACCTTCGAGGTGGTGGGATTCAAGGGCGCCTACCACGCTATACTTGGGCGACCCTATTACGCCAAATTCATGGCGGTCCCCAACTATACCTACTTGAAGATGAAGATGCCAGGACCGAACGGCGTCATCACCGTCGGCTCGTCCATCGAGCATGCGTTCGACTGCGACGTCGAGTGCGCGGAGCACGCAGAAGAACTGGCGCTGGATGAAGCGCTGGTGACCACTTTGGAGAAGATGGTCAACGACGACCTTGACTCCACCGCCAAGCACACCGGCACCTTCGAGGCCGCGGAGCAGACCAAGGAGGTCCCCCTCGATCCTTCTGCCCCCGAGGGCAAGGCGTTGAGGGTCAGCTCCACCCTCGACCCTAAATAGGAAGTGGTGCTCGTCGACTTCCTCCGCGCCAACGCCGACATCTTCGCGTGGAGCCCCTCGGATATGCCAGGCATCCCGAGGGAGGTCGCCGAGCACTCCCTTGACATCCTGCCTCACGCCCGCGCCGTGCAGCAACGGCTCCGCCGCTTCGACGAGGAGCGGTGACGGGCAATCGGAGCGGAGCTGCGGAAGCTCCTCGAGGCCGGGTTCATCAAGGAGGTGTTCCACCCAACGTGGCTAGCCAACCCTGTGCTTGTAAAGAAAAAGAACGGGAAGTGGCGGATGTGTATTGACTACACTAGTCTTAATAAAGCATGTCCAAAAGTTCCTTTTCCTTTGCCACGTATTGATCAAATCGTTGATTCAACGGCTGGGTGTGAATTGCTTTGCTTCCTTGATGCCTACTCCGGGTATCATCAAATAAAGATGAAGGAGTCCGACCAGTTCGCGACTTCGTTCATCACACCGTTCGGGATGTTCTGTTACGTCACGATGCCGTTTGGCCTCCGAAACGCAGGTGCGACATACCAGCGCTGCATGCAGCACGTTTTCGGAGATCACATCGGACGGACGGTCGAGGCGTACGTGGACGACATCGTCGTAAAAACCAGGAAGGCGGACGACCTGGTTGGCGACTTGGGCATCGCGTTCGGCTGTCTACGGGCCAATGGGGTCAAGTTAAATCCCGAAAAGTGTGTCTTTGGAGTGCCGCGAGGCATGCTCCTGGGATACATTGTCTCCCAACGGGGAATCGAGGCCAACCCTGAAAAGGTTGCGGCCCTCGAACGAATGGGTCTGATCCGGGACCTCAAGGGGGTGCAAAAGGTGCTGGGGCGCCTTGCCGCCTTGAGCCGCTTCATCTCGCGGCTCGGCGAGAAGGGCCTGCCCCTCTATCGCCTCCTCAAGAAGCACGAGCGCTTCTCCTGGATCACCGAGGCCCAGGACGCGCTCGACAAGCTGAAGGCGTCCTTAGCGCACGCCCCGATCCTCACGCCGCCGCAGGATGGCGAACCCCTGCAGCTCTACGTGGCCGCAACCACCCAGGTGGTCAGCACCGTGATTGTCGTGGAGCGCACGGAGGAAGGGCACGCCTTGCCGGTCCAGCGGCCAGTCTACTACATCAGCGAGGTCTTATCCGACACCAAGACGCGCTACCCTCAGGTCCAGAAGCTGTTGTACGCGGTAGTCATTGCGCGGCGCAAGCTCCGCCACTACTTCGAGGCCCACCTAGTCACGGTTGTCTCCTCCTTCGCCAAGTGGTCCGTGGAGCTGATGGGCGAGACACTTGCCTACGCCCCGCGGAAGGCCATCAAGTCTCAAATCCTGGCGGATTTCGTCGCTGAGTGGACGGACACGCAGCTGCCGCCGCCACAGATCCAAGCAGAGTGCTGGACTCTGTTCTTCGACGGCTCGGTGATGAAAACAGGGGCGGGCGCGGGCCTGCTCTTCGTGTCACCCCTCGGGGAACACATGCGGTACGCGGTGCGCCTCCACTTCCCCGCATCTAACAATATGGCCGAATACGAGGCCCTCCTCTGCGGCCTCAAAATCGCCATTGAGTTAGGCGTCAAGCGCCTCGACGTGCGGGGGGACTCGCAGCTCGTAATCGATCAAGTCATGAAGAATGCGAGCTGCCATGACGACAAGATGGAGGCCTACTGCAAAGCCGTGCGAGCCCTCGAGGACAAGTTCTACGGCATCGAGCTCAACCATGTGCCCCGCCGGTACAACGAGGAGGCGGACGAGCTGGCCAAGATTGCGTCCGGGCGGATCACCGTCCCCCCGAACGTTTTCGCGCGCGACGTCGCTCAGCCCTCGGTCGTCTTCGAGCCCCACCCCTCGAGCCGCATAGAACCCTCGGGGGCTCCCTCGAATCCAGCGGGTGCGGAGCCCATGGATGAGGACCCCTCGAACGAGGCGTACGTGCTCTCCCTCCTCGAGGGGTATGGCTCCTACGAGGCCGACGTGATGGACATCGAGCCAGCCCTCGTCAAGACTGACTGGCGCGACAAGTATATCGCGTGGATGGCTCGAGGGGAACTCCCCGCGGACCGGGCCGTGGCCAGGCGCATCGCCAGGATGGCCAAGTCCTTTGCCCTCGTCGACGGCGAGCTGTACAAGCGCGCCGCCTCCGGCATCCTGCAGCGGTGCGTGCCCATCCCCGAGGGGCGCGAGCTCCTACGGGACATTCACGCCGGAATCTGTGGCCACCACGCCGCGCCTCGCACCCTCGTCGGCAACGCGTTCCGCCAGGGCTTTTATTGGCCTACTGCGGTCGCGGACGCCAGCGAGATCGTACGCACCTGCGAAGGGTGCCAGTTCTACGCCCGCAGGTCCAACCTGCCCGCTCACGCCTTGCAAACCATCCCCATAACGTGGCCGTTCTCCGTGTGGGGGCTGGACATCGTCGGGCCCTTGCGGAAGGCGCCCGGGGGCTTCACCCACTTGTTGGTTGCGATCGACAAGTTCTCCAAGTGGGTGGAGGTGCGCCCCATCACGAATCTCAGGGCTGAGCAAGTGGTGACGTTCTTTACTGACATCGTCTACCGCTTTGGAGTGCCAAACTCCATCATCACCGACAATGGGTCTCAGTTCACGGGCAGAAAATTTTTGGAGTTCTGCGACAAGTTCCACATCCGTGTGGATTGGGCAGCTGTGGCACACCCACAGACCAACGACCAAGTAGAGCGTGCCAACGGCATGATCCTACAAGGCCTTAAGCCTAGAATTTTCGACCAGCTAAACAAATCTGGCCGGAAATGGCTCCAAGAGTTACCAGCAGTCGTGTGGAGCCTAAGGACCAGCCCGAGCGAGCAGCCACCGGGTTCACCCCGTTTTTCCTAGTCCATGGCGCGGAGGCCGTCCTCCCCACGGACTTAGAATACGGATCGCCCAGAGTTCGAGGCTACGACGAGGATGCCAACCAGCGAGCCCGCGAGGACTCGCTGGACCAGCTGGACGAGGCACGCCTCGTGGCCTTGATGCATTCCGCAAGGTATCAGCAGTCCCTTAGGCGCTACCAAGCACGCAAGATACGCCGACAAGACTTCAGTGAAGGGGACTTGGTCCTAAGGCTACACCAACACAAACGAGGGCGCCACAAGCTATCGCCCCCATGGGAGGGACCCTACGTCGTGGTGAAGGTACTCAAGCCCGGCACGTACAAGCTGGCCAACGAGGACGGTGAAGACACTTGGAACATCCAACAGCTACGTCGCTTCTACCCCTATCTAGGATTTCCAAGTATTTTTTGTTGTAAAAATCATATGACCAACGCCTCAGTTGGTGACAACTATGTAAACGCCTCAAGTCTAATGAAAAGGGCAACTCGGCTTTCCTCTGAAACCCAAGTTACCCTCGGGGGCTACTGCGGGGGGCATCCCCCCAAAATGGTCCCATTTTCGCGTAAAAACGAAATAACTCACGGACGCTAAGTTTGTTCTCTACTCCGGCCTCGAGCAACGATTCGAACAGGGCACAGGCGGCCTAGCGGAAGGAGCGCGCGAGCCAGAGATAGCCCACGCCGCGAGGATACGACCCTTCTCTCTCGCCTCCAAACCAGCAGGCCCCCCGCGAAAATCGAACTCCCCTAACTAGAATCTACTCAGGAAGAAGGAGAAACAAAAAGCGCAGTAAACAAAAGACTTCATTTCGTATCAACAAATGTTTACGATTAAGATAACTTGTTTATTTACAAAGGCCGCGTGGCCAGAATACTGATGCACAATTAAAAACGGGCCAAGCGCCCAGCTGTCTTCAGGCAGGAGGAGCGGCGGTGTCAACAGCGTCCGGGAAGAGGAACTCCTCGAAGGCTTCAGCGAGCGACCCGGCGGCATCAGCGGCGAGCGCGTCCACACGCTCCATCGCCATCTCGTCCTCGACGCCCTCGGGAACGACGTAGCCCTCCGCCAGCGCCTCGAAGTTGACCTCGTAGTGGGACCGTACCACTCCGAGGGCCTTCTGGACGCCAAGACGCAACGCCCGGCGCATCCGTTCGGTGACGTGGCCGCCAAGGGCGCGCGGGCGGGCGGCCGGCCGAGCTTCCGGCCCGCGCTTCGCCCTCCTCCACAACCTGGCAGGTCTCGAGGGCCGCATCGCGCAGCTCCTGCAACTCCTGCTCGGAGGAGTTGTAGGAGGTCTGCAGCGCCTCGGCCCGCTCAACCGCGTGTCCCAGCGCGGCGCGCAAGCCTGGAGTCACCAAGACAAGAAAGAAATCAGAAAAAGGAGTGCGAATTCCCAAACAGAAAACCAACCAAACAGGAGTCAAGCAGCAGCTCACCTTCAACTTGCTTCCTCTCCGCCTCGAGGTCGCGGCGCTCGGCCTCGACCGCCAGCTCGAGGCCCTTGACGGTCTCACCTTGCTCCTGGAGGGCCAGCTCCTGGTTTGCGTTTGTAATGCTGAGCACAATCAGCTCGCCCTCGGCCTTGGAGAGCGCGGTGTTCCGCTCCTCCAGCGACTTCTGCGCCGCCTCGCGAGCGACGCGCTCCTGCTCCAGCGCCGACCGGGCGTCGGCGAGGGCAGCTTGCTCCCCGCCGGAGCCGCCCCTCGGCCCCTTGGCGGGCGGTGCGCTCTGCGGGGGAGCCGTTCCTCGGCCGACGGCAAACGCCGCGACCTTGGCCCGCCGCTCCGGCGTGCGCGCCCGCTCCTCGGCCCGGCGCCGCCGCGCCCGCGCCCCCTCGAGCGACGAGCGGAGCCCCCGGTTCTCGCCGCGGACGCCGGCCACCTCCGCCTCCCAGTTGGTCGCCAGCGTCCGCATCTTCTCCAGGTTCGAGCGCGCCCGCCACAGCGCCTCATCACGATCGATGAGAGCCGTGCATACCCGCTCGAGGCTGGAGCGACGTGCCGGGTCTTGCCTCGTGCTCTTGGGGAGTTCATCGCGCAAGACCACGGCCCGGTACGCCAACCAGCCGTCCGGAGTCCTGAGGGCGTCAGCGAGCGCGTCGAAAGCGCCGCATCGCTCCCGGAGCTGGTGGAGCTCGGCGTTCGCCCGATCGAAGGCGTCATACTTGTCGTGGGCGCGGCGCTCGAGCTCCTGGCACCCACAAATCAAAACCCGTAAGCGCCACGACACAGAAACAGCGCACAAAAACGAGAGAAAGAAGAAAACGAGCAACAACGCCCTACCTGGAAGACGCGCCATGCGGGGCCACCATGGACCCTCAGCGCCTCGTTCAGCGCGCGGTCGAGCGTGGCGCCGTGGCTCCGGAGCTCTCCCCAGAGCTCCTGCTCCCCCTGGGCGTCGGCGAACGCAGGGGGATCGCCAGCGGCCCCCTCTACCTGGGCGGAGTGGCCGGCGCGGGAGGACGAGGCCTCGGCGCCGTGTCCTCGGCCCCCCGCCACCATGTGGCCCTCGCGCCGCCTCACGAGGGCCCCCTCCGGGGCTCGGGGGGAGCGTGTGGAGAAGCTCGCCCACCGGGTCCCACCCGGGCGGCGGGGAGTCGTCGTCCGGGACCTCCACCACCTCCACCCGGGAGCCGCCGGCAGGGCGCCGGCCCCTAGCGCCGCCTCCGCCGGCGCCTCCACTTGCGCCTCCGTAGCCGCGGGCGCCGGCGCGGCGCCGCGGCCAGCGCCTCCGGCCGCGCCTCCGCGACCACGGGCGCCGCCGCGGGCTGCACCCGCTCGCCTCCTCCGCGGCCGGCGCCACGGATCGCGCCTCCCTCGCGGCGGCCTCCGCAGGCGCGCCTCGGCCACGGCCGCTGCCGTGGGCCGCGCCTCCGCCACGGCCGCCGCCGTGGGCCGCGCCCCCCACCACGGCCGGCGCCGGCCCGCTCCTCGGCAACCGCCGGCCGCGCCATGGCGGGCTGATCCGCCGGCCGAGGCCTCGGGGCCTCGGGCCGCGCCCTCGCGAGCTCTCGCCCGCCGCCGCCGTGCTTGCCCCCGCCCGCGACGCCCTCGACGAGCACCGCCAGGTGGGGATGGACGCGTCCACCCTCAGCACCTTGGCCGGTGCAAGGGGAGGCACAGTTGGCACCACCCTGCGCAAGCACAAACAGAAAGTTAGAATGCCTGATTGTCAAAAAACCGAACCGAGCAGGAGAGCGAGCCCCTTACCTCGAAGAGGAAAAGGCGCGCTTCCTTTTCCTCGAGGCTTCAGCGGATGAGGCCGGCGCGCCCGCCGTCGCGCCTCCGACGCCGCCGCCGCGCGCGCGCGCGCTCTTGCCGCGCGCGCGCGGCACCGCGCGCGCGCGCGCCGTCCCTCGTTGTCGATTGCCTAGCGGCGGGCGCCGCCGCGCCCGCCCCGGGCGATGCCGCCCTTGCCGCCGGAGCCGGCTCCGGCGACGGGGCCGCAGGCTCCCACCTATCGAGGGGCCCTGCCCCTCAGCCTCTTCCTCTTCGTCCTCCTCCGAGGACGAGTACTCCTCGGTCCCCGGGGAGGAAAGCCCCGGCTCCTCGCGCCGCCGTACTCCGCGTTCCGTCGCTCGCGGCGCTCGCGGTGCCGCCGCGCGCGCTCCCTCTTGCGCGCCGCCCGCTCCTCGCTCCCGCCGGCCGCGCCGCCCGACCGAGCGCGCGGGAGTCGGGGGTGGACGGAACGGACTTCGCGGCGGTGAAGTTCACCAGCTGCATGCGAGAATGTCAATGGTGCGTCGGGGGGCAGAGGCAACACCAAGAACTAAAACGGAATCAAGAATCATACTCACCAGCGGGCCGGTGGGGAGCATCTCGAGGTCCCACGGGGATCGGTCTGGGCGTGCCAGCATCCGGGTGTCGACGACATTCCGCGCCCGGGTGAGCGCATACGGCCGCCCGAGGGGGGTCGGGAGCACCCGCGACCTCGCCAGCGCGACGGGGTCCACCTCCTCTGTCATCTCGAAGATGCAGAGCGGCCTCTCCATCAGAGGCACGACCCGCCGGTGATGGAGGAAGGCGAGGACACCCGCCGCGGTCAGCCCTTGCGCCGCCAGGTTCCTCAGGGCGGCCAAAACCGAGTCCTGCCGCCTCCGATGCTGGGCCGTGGACACCCCGTAGCCTCAGGAGTCGGGCTTCTCCTTGAACACCCGACCGGTGTAGGGGGGAGGCCGGGCTCGGCGTTGCGCAGGTAGAACCATCCCCGCTCCCAGCCGGCGTTGTTCGTCGTTATGGTGCAGGGGATGTAGTCGTCCTTGAACTGCCCCCGCAGGGCGAGTGACATCCCCCCGGCGCGCACCGCGCGGCGGGTCCTCGGCTCCGTCGTGGGCTGCGTAAAGAGCTCCGCGCGGAAGAGGTGTATCCAGAGCTCTCAGTTGACTGGGATCCCCAGGTACCCCTCGCAGACACCCACGAACGTGGCCGCCTGCGAAATCGCGTTGGGTGCAAAGTTGTGCAACTCCACGCCGTAGTAGTGGCACAGCGCCCGCATGAAGCAGCTCGCCGGCGCGGCGAAGCCGCGCTCGTGGAAGCGAACGAAGCTCACCACGTAGCCTTCCGGCGGGTTGGGCGCGCGGTCCCCCGCCGGCGGCACTATCCACTCCGCCGGGCGGCCATCCTCGTTTTCCGCCAACTGGTCGGCGGTGACCAGCTCGCCAAGGGCCAGCTGGGTCACCGTCGACCGCTCCCAGGCGTACGGGTCAAGGATCGTGAGGGGCGGAGGCGGCGCCATGAGGAAGGACAAGGGATGCGAAGAACAAAGGACAAGAAGAGGAAGAAGATCTCTAACGGCGAAGCCGCACGGTGGCGAAAGCAAAGCGAAGACGAAAGCACAGGGGGCTAAAATGGCGGAGCACTAAGGTAAAAAACCGCCGCTTCCCCTTCCCCTCAGATTTATAAGCCGCGGGCGAGCTCTCCGGGATGGACATCCCGCGCGCATTAACTGCAGGGAATCTTCTCTTCTCGCTGACGAGCAGGCCCCACCACGACCGCAGCGGCCACATCACCGCGAACGGGCCATCATCACGGTGAAGACTAGCAGGGGCCGTGGCAGGCGGTCACGTCCGCCTGCCCACGCCACCCACTACGCGCGCGCGCGCGCGCCGACGCCTAAAAAAGCGCGCCCGCGATGCGAAACCGCAGCCTCTACTGTGGAGCATTTAATGGCCCGGTCCCTTGCAAAACAAGGAGAACCCTCGAGCGGCACGAACTCCTGGCTCGGGATAAATTCAACCCTCGAAAGGGTACAGGCGTGAGAAGGTCGCCTCGAGGCCCGTTTTGAAACAAAACAGGCATCGCAAGCACCCATGCCACGTAGTACCCTCGAGCGGCACGAGCCCCTGGCTCTAAATAATTTCGACCCCCTAAGGGGTACAGGCGTGAGAAGGTCGCCTCGAGGCCCGTTTTAAAACAAAACAGGCATCGCAAGCACCCATGCCACGTAGTACCCTCGAGCGGCACGAGCCCCTGGCTCTAGATAATTTCGACCCCCTAAAGGGTACAGGCGTGAGAAGGTCGCCTCGAGGCCCGTTTTGAAACAAAGCGGGCACCACGAGCACCCATGCCACGCTATATTACTAATCAGCGCCTCAGGGGCTGGCTCGCCCAGGCCCCTCGATGGTCGCAAACGCAAAGACAGGGCCGCCCAGGCGCCGCCCCGCACGGCCCTACTAATCAGGGGTTCGAAGCCTGACACTCAACGGGTTCGAACAGGCGCCCCAGATCGCAGAGTCAGGGACAACGAAGGCACGCACATTCGAGCCGTACCTCGAGCCCGCCAGCTCGAGGGTGCCCCACAAGTCGTGTTCGAGAGCCAGCGAGGGCAGCTAGCCGGGGGATCCCACCGAGGGAGAGCTTTCGCGCCCTCGGTCCCTAGCGAACGGGACCGAGCCCGTTGACGGTGAAAATCCGTCAACCTAGCCATGAGTTTACCTTCGGTGTTGGCATGAATTTTATACCTTATCCTTTGGTACTAACCCCCGTGGTATAACAAGTTCACGTGTGCATGTCGTTTTTGGAGTTTAATGTTTATGCGGGGATTTAGTGTTGAATGCAAGACTTTCGGGGTAAGTTCATCAAGCACCTCATGACAAGACTTTGAAGCCCCGAACAAGTCATGCAATGAAGCAAAACTAACTCCAAGAAGCGGGGACTCGATCCGAGAAGACAACAAACTCCGTGGACTCGACCGAGAAAAGTCTTGAAGCTTGCAAGACAAGGAGTTGAGTCCAATTCGGAGAGAAACCGACGACATGGACCCATATGCGAAGGGGGAAGCATCCGAGAAGCAAGGGAACCGACCTCGGGCAAAGGAGCCCACGGGGCCGGGCCTAAATGGGGCCGGGCCCGGGCCGGCCCGATAGGATCGGCCCGGGGCCCATTTAGGGCCCAAATGCGACGCCCTTTGCCCTAGCCGCCGATCGGGCTATTTATAGTCCCCCGACCGAGAGCCACGCGAGAGAAGATTTCGTCTTCGGCCGCCGAGAAGCGAGAGAAGAGAGGGACACCATCTAGGAGAGGAGAGGGTCGAGCTAGTTGACTAGGGTTTCCCTAGCCGACGTGGGAACCTTGCAAGGAAGACCACGTCGGAGTTCCCGAGCTAGAAGCAAGATCAAGGAAGGATCCCGGTGGTGATCTTGTGTATGTATCATTGTTATAGTTGAATTATCAAGTTGAATCTTTTCTCGCCGATCAAGTGTTTCCTCGAAGATTTCGTTTTTCGATCGGCTTTGCTTATTTCAATTCTATTCTCGAGATAGATTACATAGGGTGTTCTTGTAGCCGCGGTGGCTAGAGGTACACGCCGGATCTTCCGAAAGAATCTCGACTTGTCTTTTGACTCGCCCTAAGCTCCCCGCATGAATAGGGATACGTTGTGACAGAACGGGGGTCTCGAAAGGCGGATGTTTTCGGATTTGGACGGGAAACCACGATTTAAAGAGGCTTTTATTAAGATTCGATTTGCTACTTCTTCTTTTGCTTGGAACTTCAACGAAAGGCTTACCCCGATCCCTCTAGATTGGTTTATCTACCTAATCTTACTTTGTTTTCTCCGGTTTTTAGTAGATTAGATTCGTTTTGTGTCTTTACTTAGATGCATTAGGTCTTTTATCGATTATTGAAGATTACTTGGCTTTAATAGATTAATTCTTGCGTCACACATTTGTTCCACGGATTCGATACCTTGGGTTCACCACTCGAGGGAAGAAGGGTCCCTTGACTACGACGGGAGACTTGTACGCTTGCGAGTCACGAACGAACTTTGATACAAACATTAACCGTCAACAAGCCCCTTTTTCTGGCGCCGTTGCCGGGGAACAAGTGATCAAGATTTGATTTTTTATTGCTTTTTTTTGTAATTTTCAGTACTGATTTTGTTTTATTTTTGCATCTAATAAGCTTCAATCATCCTCAAAATACATCTAATCTAGTTTGTCTAACTCTAGTCTTTATAGATTTGTTTTGTTTTCTAGTTTCTTTTGCATATTTTGTTTATCGCTAACCCTAACGAGGAGATGGACGGCTACCTCTCCAACAAACCCAATAATTTTGTGGATGATCCGAAAAACTTTACAGGCTAAGGAGACGCGAAGCACATCAAGCTAAAAAGCTGGATTTTGTAGATTCTGAGTCGGAAGACGAAGGATCGCAGGAATCTCCGGAGAATTCACCACCTCAAAGTCCGCGGGAGAACCGACGTCCACCAATGGGTGACCAACCACCGGAAGAACGCAAGATTGGGGAGCTATGCACCCCAGACATCATCGACCTACCAATCTTGAACCTCGACGAGATCGGAAGACCGTTCGAGATCAAGACCTCAACAATCCGCATGGTGCAACATTCACCCTTCACCGGCAAAGAGGATCCGAACCTTCACCTCCAAGCATTCATTCAACTATGTCAGACTTTCAATATGGAGGGGGTGACTCAAGATCAAATGAGGGCAAGGCTTTTTCCGTTTTCACTACTCGGGAAGGCGTTGCAATGGTTCCACTCTCAACCGGCGGAGACGGTGCAAAATTGGAACACGTTGATGAAGGCTTTCATGAAGGAATACTACTCACCGGGTAAAACTCAAAGCTTGCGTAATAAGATTGCCACCTTTGTTCAATATCCTACGAAACTATCTCGGAGGCATACGAGCGCTTCAACGAGTACACCCGGCGGTTCCACATCACAAGTTCCCGAAAGAAGACCTCGTGCAAAAGTTCTATCAAGGACTCACCATGGCGTCAAGGACGATCATCGATGCATCGGCGGGAGGATCTATCATCGAGCTTACACCGACGGAAGCTCTCACGCTATTCAAGAAGGTCGCGGATAATGACACGTGGGCGTCATCCGGCGCCTACACCCGGCTCAACCTATGGGGAACGTCAAAGGAGTCTTGCAAGTGGAGAAGGAAGACATACTTGAAGGCAAGATCGACTCGCTCATGAGGAGGTTGGAGAAGATGGAGATAGAAAAGAAAGAGGCTCAAGACTTGAAGGCCGCCGAAGCAAGGTCCACATGCGAAGAATGTGGAGAGTATGGCCATGTCCGCAAAGATTGTCCGGAGGAAGCCAAAGTGCTCGACTACATGAGGAAGGGAGAATTGCCGAACTTCCGCTACGGGCAAGGTAGGCCTCAATTTAATGCAAGCTCATCTATTCCTAACGCGGTTCCACTTCGGATACAATTGAAGGAGTTCATGGATGAGCAAGCTAAGATCAACAAGGACACCGTCACCAAGTTCAAGACCATAGATAAGGTGTTGGAGAACATCGATAGCAAAGTGACGGAGGTCGGAAGTTCCAATCATCAAGTGCTCAACATGATGAAGATGCTCGAGACGCAAGTCGGACAACTTGCGGGGCGCCTCACTAATGATGAAGGGAAGCTTCGGGACAACCCAAATGTCCCGAATCGGCGAAGGCCATTCAAACACGTTCGGGGAAGGAGACCGAAGATCCGGAACGTACCGCGGGAGCAAGAAAGCCGAAGCCGTCCACCGAGGTGGAAGGAGTCGCTAAAGAGAAGGTTACGGGGATCGTCACCGAGGAACCCGAATTTGAGATGCCGGAAGATGACACGAGGATACCGCAACTCAAGCCACGCTACTTCCGAGGTAAACTTGACAACCACTTTGAGAAGTTTGTGGAAGTTGTGCGTAGACTTAGCATCAACATGCCGTTACTAGATGCCCTACAAGTACCTACATATTCTCGTTACTTTAAAGACATTCTTGCAAATAAATATGAGATAGCAACACTCGGGGTAGATCATGTCAAGATGTCCGAGGAGTGTAGTGCAGCTATTGCTTATGGGCTGGAGAAGCAAAAAGACCCCGGGTGCCCTACAATTCCATGTTCAGTTGGTTCTTTCAACTTCGAGAAGGCGTTATGCGACCTTGGAGCTAGTGTGAGTGTCATGCCGAGGGATGTGTTCGAGAAGTTACGCCTACCGATGGAGCCTACGGGAATATGTTTGGAGCTGGGTGACAACTCCATTCGCTATCCCTTGGGCATTGCCGAAGATGTACCCGTGAAGATTGGACACCACTTCATCCCCGTCGACTTCGTTGTGCTCGAGATGGGAGAGAGGGAGAAGCCGCCGCTCATCCTAGGGAGGCCGTTCCTCAAGACCGTGGGAGCAACTATTGATGTTGGCAAGGGGGAGATCATGTTCGATATCAACGGAGAAAGGAGTTCCTTCAAGTTCCGTCCAAGGATTGAGGCATGCAACATGATTGGAGTGAAGATAGAACCAAAACAAACGGAGGGGCTGAAAAAGAAGAAGGAGCCGGAAAAAGTGAACGTAACGAAAATTAAAGAAGGTGTTGCATCCGTCAAGACAAAGGAAGAGAAGCCGCCCGTGAAGACCAAAAAAATGACTAAGCCGCCCAAGCCAAAAGACAAGCCCGCGCCCAAGATGGTGCGGAAGTGGGTACCCAAGATTGCAACGCCCGCAAAGAGCGTTGATCCGGAGTAATCAAGTGAAGAAGTCTAGCTATAGACTATAAACGAAGCGCTAGGCGGGAGGCAACCCGTTTCGTCAAGACAAGTCAAGAATAAGCTACCGGGAGGACAACCCGATTCCAGGTTTTTCGAGTATTTTTAATAATTTAGTTTTTGAGTTTTACTACGCAAAGACATTAGACTTAGAAGTGGTTGAACAATATTAGAGACATAATTCTTGATTGAATGTTTGCTTTATCATAAACCCTTTGCATGAACCCTCCTATGTGCTTGTTTGATTCTTTTCTTTTCGAGAAACCCCTCAACCAAATAATTTCAGAACCTTAGCTCAACCTTTCACCCTCATTATGGTGCTGAGGTTGGCTTATTTTTCATGCTAAAACCACACGAGTAGAGCCACGATTTATATTCAAGTGTTATAAAAATTCAGCACGTGGTAGGACTCGCGTGAACCTAGAAATCAAAGCTTTTGGTTGATCTTAAAAATCTTTATCCTTGGTTTCTCTAGGATTAGAATTTTTCTAAGCCTATTCTAATTTTGTTTTATTCAAAATCTTTCTTATTTAGCCAAAATTAGAACCTAAACCTATGCCCCCATGATCAAACCGGGAAAACGTTCGCTCTCAACCGATGAAAGCAAACTATACCGGTAAGACGAAAATCGACGTAGTCGAAAAATATTTTCGACTTACATTTGTTTTTAATGGTTTAAAAACTTCTCTAAAATTATGTTCAAGCTCTTGCATGGCTCTGAAAAATATTTTAAAATTCGAATTAGAGGAGTGCTTAACCTTAAACACACCTAAATGGAGGCAATCAAGTTTGAATTAATCATGCATGCACCATTGGATCCCCTTTTATCAACTTTCACCCACTCCATATGCAAAGGACAAGCATGGTGGGCAGCAAGCATCAACTTTGCAGGATTTCAATGGTGGCATGTGAAGCAAGTGGAGCTAGGGAGCATGGACATGACCCAAAGCATGGAGCATCAAGTGGGAGGACCAATAATTCAAGAAAAGGAGTGGACGAGAGCGTTTGGGCGGTGCAACTTGTGGAGCACGCGGGCGGGGAAAGTTGCGAGAGGCGAAATGATCGTGGCCGGGAGAAAGACGCACCGAGGAAGAGCCGTTGGAGCCCCGGGCCGGCCGGCCTAGGCCGGCCGGCCGGCCTACCCTATAAATGGTGCCCCCCCGGCGCCCGTCTTCTCGCAGCAAGCTTCCCTCTCCTTCCCTTGTTTGTGTGTTCAAGTTTGTGTGCTCGAACCTCCGTAGACTTAGCCAACCACCCAAGCTTGAGAGCTCAAGAAAAAATCCACCTCCCTAATCCACTCAAAGTCCACATCCGAAGCAAAGAGTTTAAGTGCCTAGTTTACCGGTTGCAACCCGGATTTTTAGTTGAAGAGAGAGTGCAGCAAGCATGTGGAAGAAGACCACAAGTCTCTTCTCTAAGAAGAAGAGTTCGTCGTCGTCCAAGCCGTCATCAACCACGTCTTCGAGGAGGCACTCGGTTTCCGAGTCTCCCGGAGCATGGAGACGGACACGGCACCACCGAGGAGGAGCGACGCTCTCCTCCTTGGTGGGATGAGGGCTGCAAGAAGCACTTCCATGAGGTTCACCGAACCTCGTGGGCACACGGAGGAGCAGCCCGCGCCACCACGACGATCGACTCGCTCAACCGCACCACCTCCTTACACCCCCGACACAATCTTCGTACGGCTTCATCATCATGTCGGCGGAGGAGGAGGATAGGCTCGCCAATCTTGAGAAGAGGCTTGTGCCAAATGTCGAGATCGACGACCAAGCACTCCACACCTTGGGATTTCGCACCGACATAAACTACATGTTGGGGCACCTCGGGTGGACTCAATTCTCCAACGGAATCTCGGTGGACACCCACTTGGGTTACACCTTGGAAATTTTAATGACTATGGCACCCATCGTTGATGATGATGGGGTGCAATGCTTGTCATTCCGTTTGGAGGGAATCCAACAAGTGGTTCCCTACGAGCACGTAAGGGAGCTGCTTGGATTCCACAAGGGCGCTCCGGAGAAAGTCGACGTGCCTCCCGGCATGTTGGCGGAATTTTGGGGCATGATCTCCGGAGATGCCCATCAACAACGCAAAAGCATCCGCAACCCCATTATCCGGATATTTCACTCTTGGATGTGCAAGAGGGTATTGGGGAGGATGAGGGAAACGAAGGTGACCGACACGGAGTTAAATTGGCTATACTCGGCTTTGATTGCCAGGCAGCCAATCGACCCCTCCTACCTCATGATCAACCGTTGGTGTTGTGAAGCAACATCGGGGGCTAGTGATATTGGTTCGGGGTGTTACCTCTCCATGTTGGCCTATTCCTTGCGACCGGGGATCGCAAGAAACCCCGCTCACCTTTTGCGCGGTACCTCTCTCGGTTTTGAGTACTTGCGGCAAGGCAAGTACATTAGTGGAGATGAGAGAAGAGGTTACCGATTGGCCATTGTGAACCTCCCTCTTCCGGATGAGAGGCTTAGGCTTTTCACCGAAGGAAGGGAAGATTGGTTGGAAGAGGGAATACTTGTCCCCGCAAGGAAAAATAAAAGAGGAAGGATCGTAGAAGAGGGAACATCCTCCGCACAAGAGGGTGGAGCACAACCCAATGTGCAACCATCCGGCGGGGTTCCTCCTCCGCCAAGTTATTACGGAGGGTCTCAACAACAAGCATGGGGGGGTGGTGCACCGGTACCCCCTCAAAATTATGTTGTGCCCAACGTTAACTTCACGGAGGCCTACGCTCATCATCCCCAACCACAACAAAGCATGGCTATTATTGGAGGATACGCTGCAAGAAATGCTCAAAATATCGCAGCCATCCAATCCAACGCAGCTCAACTCGGTGAAGGCAACGCGAATATTGCCTTTGAACTTGGTCGCCTTCACCTTGTAGAGCCAAATCAATTCGACGGAGGAAGCGTTCATTCATATTATGAGCAAGGCTATTATTATCAAGACTATCAACATCAACCACCGGCGGAGGAGTAGAGGACTTAAGGAACTTTAGTTTTCTTTTCTTTTCTATTTCTCCGTAATTTTCAGCTTTTTCTTACGTGTGTTTGCGTAGTATTTTTCTGTTTTTATTTAAATTTCAGCAAGCTTGTTATGTTTATTTTCAGTGTGTATTTCAGTTTGATATCACCTTTAATAAAGTCACCACCTTGATTTTTATCATTGGAAAAGTTACAAAATTTGTGCCATGTTGATATATGATTAAAATTGCAGCTTTGTTCATCTTTGTAGTTGATTTATGCATGTTTAAGCTAGTGCTCTCTTAAAAATACAGATCTGAATTTATTTAAATGCTAGCTTATTTTTCAGCGGAGGTTATGATTAAAATAAAGACCCATAGTGTTTTATGTGCTCTCAAGTTAAGAATGGATTGAAGATGTCTTTTATGCTCAAAAATATTGCTAACCTTGTCACAAATATCACTTGTGTGTTGCTCAACCTATCCAAAGCCTTATATATATTTGAGTGCATGAACCTTAGTGTACAAGATTTATTTTTGAGTGAGTTATTGCAAGCCATGATTTCTCTGGCCCGAGACTAAGAAGCTGGTCATTCCGTTTTTGCGTATCTATCTTTTTGCTAGCCTTTTATCCGAGCATTGTGTATCCCCGCATCGGTGGTCTCACAAACTTCGCCGGATATCCACCCTTAAACCAAATATCATTTTTTTGTGATTACCTCCTTGACCCAACCTATCATTGAGAATGGATCATCAATTCAAGGAAGATCGCAAGACGGTGCCAACGTTGAAGATTTCAAGTATCTCTCCAAGGAAAATATCTCCGGTACCTACCTTATTTTTCGCCTCTTTGCTCGAGGACGAGCAACGTCTAAGCATGGGGGAGGAGGTAGGTACGGTGCTGCCTTAGAGTTCAAAAAGGGAGTATTTTAAAAAAAATATATATAATGATGAAAGAAAAAAAAATTCGGCGATGTACATGACTTCCAAGGTGAAGAAAGAAAAAATATATATATATAAGAAAGAAAGAAAGAAAAGAATGAGAAATATAAGAAAGAGAAGAGAAAGAGAAAAAATATATTTGTGCGTAAAATGAACTCCCCGTCTCTAAGAGTGCATTCAAGGCTTCAAGATAAAAAGATCCATTCTCATTTTCCAACCATGTGCAATCCGATAACGAGGACTTCTTTTGTGCCTCGGGATCACTCTCTGCCATTTGCACATGTCCACCTATCTAAAAGTGTGTGTATTTTTCTCTTTCCCCTCCTTGATTTAACATTATTTTCCAATGACCTTTTTGACGAGTCTCGGTAAGACCATGAGAAGCTTGTCTTGTTATGACAACACCTCACTTATAAATTCTTGTTAGGACTAAACTTTCCCAAAGCTCCATATAAAGCCTTCCACATATATATGAGAGGGAAAGGAGTAGAATATATAGGCTTGAGAGACAAGTGAGATGAGAGTTTATGAGCAATACATGAGATGATTTAAATTTGTGAATTTGGTTTAGCTTTTCTCTATCTCGTTCTTCATTTCAAAAATTCTGAGATCCATTTAAAACTTTGTGAGCATGTTAATACTTGTGGGATAAGCTTAATAAGAATCCACCCTCCGTGGAGATGAAGGCTAGCACATTATGGAACTTTAATGAATTAAAATTTTGAGAGCATTATGTTTTCTCATGTATGGTCAAATGCAAAGTTTAAACATTGTTTAGCAATGATGATATCCATCGAAGGCTTACTCGAGGACGAGCAAGGTTTAAGCATGGGGGAGATGTTGACGGTGAAAATCCGTCAACCTAGCCATGAGTTTACCTTCGGTGTTGGCATGAATTTTATACCTTATCCTTTGGTACTAACCCCCGTGGTATAACAAGTTCACGTGTGCATGTCGTTTTTGGAGTTTAATGTTTATGCGGGGATTTAGTGTTGAATGCAAGACTTTCGGGGTAAGTTCATCAAGCACCTCATGACAAGACTTTGAAGCCCCGAACAAGTCATGCAATGAAGCAAAACTAACTCCAAGAAGCCGGGGACTCGATCCGAGAAGACAACAAACTCCAGGGACCTGACCGGAAAAGTGTCGAAGCTTGCAAGACAAGGAGTTGAGTCCAATTCGGAGAGAAACCGACGACATGGACCCATATGCGAAGGGGGAAGCATCCAGGAAGCAAGGGAACCGACCTCGGGCAAAGGAGCCCACGGGCTGGGCCTAAATGGGCCCGGTGCCGGCCGGCCCGCAGGATCGGCCCGGTGCCCATTTAGGGCCCAAATGCGACGCCCTTTGCCCTAGCCGCCGATCGGGCTATTTATAGTCCCCCGACCGAGAGCCACGCGAGAGAAGATTTCGTCTTCGGCCGCCGAGAAGCAGAGAAGAGAGGGACACCATCTAGGAGAGGAGAGGGTCGAGCTAGTTGACTAGGGTTTCCCTAGCCGACGTGGGAACCTTGCAAGGAAGACCACGTCGGAGTTCCGGAGCTAGAAGCAAGATCAAGGAAGGATCCCGGTGGTGATCTTGTGTATGTATCATTGTTATAGTTGAATTATCAAGTTGAATCTTTTCTCAGCGATCAAGTGTTTCCTCGAAGATTTCGTTTTTCGATCGGCTTTGCTTATTTCAATTCTATTCTCGAGATAGATTACATAGGGTGTTCTTGTAGCCGCGGTGGCTAGAGGTACACGCCGGATCTTCCGAAAGAATCTCGACTTGTCTTTTGACTCGCCCTAAGCTCCCCGCATGAATAGGGATACGTTGTGACGAACGGGGGTCTCGAAAGGCGGATGTTTTCGGATTTGGACGGGAAACCACGATTTAAAGAGGCTTTTATTAAGATTCGATTTGCTACTTCTTCTTTTGCTTGGAACTTCAACGAAAGGCTTACCCCGATCCCTCTAGATTGGTTTATCTACCTAATCTTACTTTGTTTTCTCCGGTTTTTAGTAGATTAGATTCGTTTTGTGTCTTTACTTAGATGCATTAGGTCTTTTATCGATTATTGAAGATTACTTGGCTTTAATAGATTAATTCTTGCGTCACACATTTGTTCCACGGATTCGATACCTTGGGTTCACCACTCGAGGGAAGAAGGGTCCCTTGACTACGACGGGAGACTTGTACGCTTGCGAGTCACGAACGAACTTTGATACAAACATTAACCGTCACCGAGCCCCACCTAGAAAACCCACGCAAGCGCTTCCATGGACATGTCTCTGGACCACGCAGCCTACCTTTATCGAACGGGGCATGGGCATCCACTCGAACCACCCACTAGCAGCTCAACGAGGAATCCGCAATTCGCGACCCGCTCGATGGGGGTCGCGGAAACCTCACCCTCCGTCCCGCGGAGGGACGGCGAGGGCGCGTTAAGAAACAAGTCGTAAAGCTCTACCCGATCGCCTCGAACGGGCCCAGGCTCGAGGGCTTGACGCACGACTACACCTCCTTGGCTTGCACCCGCCGGAGACAGTGCCAGCAGCGCGTGCGTCACCGAAGCCGGCTGAGATATTGCCGACGCCGGTTGAAACATGTACCACGCCCTCTGACCAGCTCTCGCGGTTAACCCCTACAGGAGCATCCACGCTCCTGCAGGGCTTCGGGGGCTAGACCCGCGGGTCCGCTGACGCGGCCCCACGGAAAGCGTTCGCAAGACAAGAAGGGAAGAACGTCCTATCAGTAGGTTCCAGCATCTGCGGGAGCCTCAATGGCAAACCCACAGATGCTCGGGGGCTACTGTCGGGGACAGCCCTAGGGGTCCCCTTTAACAACTGGGAAATCCCCACTTAAAACCCGCAACAAAGCCAAACACACTTTGCCTAACCATGCAGGATACGGCCCATGCCGCGGGGACCTCAACGGCCCACCAAGGCGGCCCTCTTGAAGATCCCCTCGAGCAGGCTTCGCCTCGCTCGAGTATGTGCGCCTCCCTCGGGCGGGCTCCGTCCCGTTCGAGGGGGTGCGCTTCCCTCGAGCAGGCTTCGCCTCACTCGAGGGCCCGCTCCCCCTCGGGCAGGCTCCGCCTCGCTCGAGGGTCCGCCCCCGCCCTCGACCGGGGTCAACCTCGCACGAGGGCGCCCCGCACGCGTGCGCCCGCCCCCGTACGCGGGCATTTAACGCCCGACACCGGCGGGACGGCGCCATCATGCGCCGGGGCTCGCGCCCCGCGTCGCCGCACCAACTCCCCGAGAGGGAGCCCATCCCCATCACCGTGGGGGGGGGGGGGGGTCCGTGCGGCGCGGCCGGTGCCGGGGCCCCGTGACGCCGTGCACCTCGCTCCAAGACGGCTAACGCGCCGAGCCCTCGAAAGGGGGCCGGCCGCACCCTCGATTTGCTTTCTTGTGACCTTACGGGGGTTAGGTGGAGGCGCTAGGTCGTTGGGACGCCATCCCCGCCACTTTGTTATGGTATGGGCGCCGCCCGCGCGTGCGGGCGCACGCCCGTGCGCCGTAGCAACGACTCCAAAGATCGTGGAACGTATTGGAACGGAGACGCCGTTTTACCTACTCCCCGTACCCCCGTACGGCCGACGTCGCCAGCCTCCCTCGAGCCTATCGAAGACATCACCGCCATCCGCCGCCCTTCTACCCTCGAACCGCCACCGTTCGGTACAAGATAGGCCATGATGGCCGGATCGCCGCAAGGATCGTCCGGACGGCCGCCCACTCTACAAAGATAGCACGCCACGCCCCTTCACGTAGCCAAATAGCGCGGCGCGCATGTGATTCGCTTCCTCCTTGATCTATAAAAGGGGGACGAACCCTCCCTGCCGCGGGGGAGAGACACAGACACAACACAGCAGGAGACAGGCTGCGCCACGCACTTGCTCTCCAATTCTCCCACAACATCTTCAGCCACTACACCAGGGACTTGGAAGCCACGCTTCCTCTCCCGCCTTGCTTGTAGCAGCCCCACTACAGGCACCCCCGGTGCTAAGTAATATAGTGCCTTGAGCACGCCACTGCTGGACGTACGGCCCACCGGCCGGAACCAGGATAAAACTCTGTGTCTCTTATTGCTTAGCATCGACCATTGAGGGATAGACCACGGCGCTTATTACTGGTTAGTGTCGGGACCACATTCCGCACCGACACCATTGGAAGTGATTTCATCAAGCTCATGAACACGAACAAGACTCCGTAAATGCTCCTTTGAACTTATTGCGAATCCGTCCTTTATGTCCATATTTTCCTAAATAAACACAACACTTCCAAATGCATGCACAAAGATGAACTTGTTATATGATTAGTGTGCCTAGTGGTGGGTTAGTTCCATAATCAAATCCAAACCAAAGTGTAATGAACATGCTAGGTGCACCAAAATACACAGTCAACAGTGCACGATTTCGGACTGCGCCACACTTGCGAGCTCCGTACAACGCTTGGAGAAGCGCCGTATGAAGTCCCGGAGCGATTCGCCGGGCTTCTAGGTGCAAGACCGCAGGTCCCAGGAGTTCCTAGGGCACACGTACGTGCCCTGGAAATTTCCCACGAACGTGTGGACCAAGTCATCCCAGTTGTGGATCTGGCTGTCCGGCAGGTGCTCGAGCCACGTCCGCGCCGAGTCGGCGAGGTGCAGGGGGAGGTTGCGGATGATAACCTCATCGCTGGTGGCCCCGCCTAGCTGACATGCCAGACGGTAGTCGTTGAGCCACACACAGGGGTCCGTCTCCCCGTTGTACTTGACGATTGTCGTGGGCTGCCGGAAGTGCTGGGGGAAGGTTGCTGTGCGGATCTCCCGGCTGAACACGCGGGTTCCCGGGGGCTCTGGTGTCGGTGAGCGGTCCTCACCGCTGTCGTAGCGTCCACCCCGTCGAGGGTGGTAGCCCGCTGCTGCCCGCGCCTCCGCGTTACTCGTTCGTCGGGCGTTGATGACGTTGCGGGCGTCGCCATATTGGGCTTGCCCGTGCGTGTTGAGGAGCCGTTCCTTGGCCGGCGTACGCCCCGGGTTGGCGGAACGCTCAGCTGCGCCGCCCGCGTGCACCGAGGGCTCAGGGCCTTGCGTACCCCCATCGTCCCGCACGCTCCCCTGTTGACAAATGCAGGACGCCGAGCTTTCGGCCTGTTGGACGGCCGCTTGCTCGATGAGTGCCTGCGCCTCGCGGTGCAGGTTTCGCTCCTCGGGCGTCGAGGGGGTGGGCATGGCACATAGCAGTGTCGCGGCGGCGATGAGCTTTTGGCTTGCTCGCGGGGGTGTGTCCGGATTGTCGACGTTGAAGTCGGCGTTGATGCGATCGCGGGCTTGCCTGCCCAACTCGCGTGCGCGTTCACCGCGCGCAGAGGCTTCTCCCGCGATAGAGGCGCGAAGCAACTGCACCGTGCGGTACTCTTCTGCCAGCTTGGCTTCGAGCTCGCGTGCTTAGGCCAGCTGTGCGTTGATGTCGGCCCCCCCTCAGCGGTGAGGGGGGAGGGGCACTTGGGCCCGCAACCAAGCACGGTCCAGTTCCCAGAGCAGGAGAAACCTCTCCGTCGCCGGCACCAACCGCGTCGGCGGCATTTGATGGGTCGTTGACGATTACGACGCAGCACTGTTGACGGTTAATAATTGTATCAAAGTTCGTTGGTGACTTGCAAGCGTACAAGTCTCCCGTCGTAGTAAAGGGACCCTTCTTCCCTCGAGTGGTGAACCCAAGGTATCGAATCCGTGGAACAAATGTGTGACGCAAAACTTAATCTAATAAAGCCAAGTAACTTCAATCTTCGATAAAAGAAACCCTAATGCATCTAAGTAAAAGACACGAAACGAATCTAATCTACTAAAGACCGGAGAAAACAAAGTAAGATTGGGTAGATAAACCGATCTAGAGGGATCGGGGTAAGCCTTTTGTTGAAGTTCCAAGCAAGAGAAGAAGTAGCAAATCGAATCTTAATAGAAGCCTCTTTAAATCGTGGTTTCCCGTCCAAATCCGAAAACATCCGCCTTTCGGAACCCCCGTTCTGTCACAACGTATCCCTATTCATGTGCGGAGCTTGGGGCGAGTCAAAAGACAAGTCGAGATTCTTTCGGAAGATCCGGCGTGTACCTCTAGCCACCGCGGCTACAAGAACACCCTATGTAATCTATCTCGAGAATAGAATTGGAATAAGCAAAGCCGATCGAAAAAAGAAATCTTCGAGGAAACACTTGATCGCTAGGAAAAGATTCAACTTGATAATTCAACTATAACAATGGTACATACACAAGATCACCACCGGGATCCTTCCTTGATCTTGCTTCTAGCTCCGGGAACTCCGACGTGGTCTTCCGTGCAAGGTTCCCACGTCGGCTAGGGGAACCCTAGTCAACTAGCTCGACCCTCTCCTCTCCGAGATGGTGTCCCTCTCTTCTCTCGCTCCTCGGCGGCCGATGACGAATTCTTCTCTCGCGTGGCTCTCGGTCGGGGGGCTATAAATAGCCCGATTGGCGGCTAGGGCAAAGGAGGGGGCAAATGGGCCCCGGATGGGCCGGGCCGACCGGACCGGGGCCGGCCGGCCGGGCCCATCCGGGCCCGGCCCCAAGGGCTCCTTTGCTCTACGTCGGTTCCCTTGCTTCCCGGATGTTTCCCCCTTCGCATGTAGGTCCATGTCGTCGGTTTCTCTCGAATTGGACACAACTCCTTGTCTTGCAAGATTCAAGACTTTTCGGTCGGGTCCCCGAGTCCGTCGTCTTCTCGGATCAAGTCCCTGGCTTCTTGGAGTTAAGTTTGCTTCGTTGCATGACTTGTACGGGGCTTCAAGGTCTTGTCATGAGGTGCTTGATGAACTTATCCCGAAAGTCTTGCATTCAACGCTAAAACCCTGCATAAACATTAAACTCCAAAACCGACATGCACACGTGAACTTGTTATACCACGGGGGTTAGTACCAATGGATAAGGTGTAAAACTCATGCCAACACCGAAGGTAAACTCATGGCTAGGTTGATGGATTTTCACCGTCAACATCTCCCCCATGCTTAAACCTTGCTCGTCCTCGAGTAAGCCTTCGATGGATATCATCAATGCCAAACAATGTTTAAACCTTGCACTTGATCATACATGAGAAAACATAACGCTCTCAAAATTTTAATTTATTAAAGTTCCATAATGTACTAGCCTTCATCTCTACGGAGGGTAGATTCTTATTAAGCTTATCCCACAAGTATTAACATGCTCACAAAGTTTAAATAGATCTCAGAATTTTTGAAATAAAGAACGAGATAAAGAAAAGCTAAACCAAGTTCACAAATTTAAATCATCTTGTATATTGCTCATGAACTCTCATCTCACTTGTCTCTCAAGCCTATATATTCTACTCCTTTCCCTCTCATAACATATATGTGTGGTAGGCTTTATATGGAGCTTTGGGGAAGTTTAGTCCTAACAAGATTTTATAAATGAGGTGTTGCAAAACAAGACAAGCTTCTCATGTTCCTACCGAGACTCGTCAAAAAGGTCATTGGAAAATAATGTTAAATCAAGGAGGGGAAAGAGAAAAATACACACACTTTTAGATGAGTGGACATGTGCAAATGGCAAAGAGTGATCCCGAGGCACAAAGGAAGTCATCGTTATCGGATTGCACATGGTTGGAAAATGAGAATGATCTTTTAAACTTGAAGCCTTGAATGCACTCTTAGAGAACCGGGGAGTTCACTTTACGCATATATATATTTTCTCTTTCTCATATTTCTCATTCTTTTCTTTCTTTCTTTCTTTCTTTCTTTCTTTCTTTCTTTCTTTCATTATATATATATATATATTTTCTTTCTTCTTGTGAGACCTTCACCTTGGCAGTCACGTTCGTCGCCGAATTTTTTTCTTTCATCATTATATATATATTTTTTAAAATACTCCCCTTTGAGCTCTAAACTGCACCGTACCTAAAACTGCACCGTACCTACCTCCTCCCCCATGCTTAGACGTTGCTCGTCCTCGAGCAAAGAGGCGAAAAATAAGGTAGGTACCGGAAATAATTTTTCCTTTGGAGAGATACTTGAAATCTTCAATGTCGGCACCGTCTTGCGATCTTCCTTGAATTGATGATCCATTCTCAACGATAGGTTGTGGTCAAGGAGGTAATCACAAAAGATGATATTTGGTTTAAGGGTGGATATCCGGCGAAGTTTGTGAGATCTCCAATGCGGGGATACACAATGCACGGATAAAAGGCTAGCAAAAAGTTAGATACGCAAACATGGAATGACAACTTCTTAGTCTCGGGCCAGAGAAATCATGGCCTGCAATAACTCACTCAAAAATAAATCTTGTACACTAAGGTTTATGCACTCAAATATGTATTAGGCTTTGGATAGGTTGAGCAACACACAAGTGATATTTGTGACAAGGTTAGCGATATTTTTGAGCATAAAAGACATCTTTAATCTATTCATAACTTGAGAGCACATAAAACACTATGGGTCTTTATTTTAATCATAACCTCTGCTGAAAATAAAGCTAGCATTTAAATAAATTCAGATTTGTATTTTTAAGAGAGCACTAGCTTAAACATGCATAGATCAATTACAAAGATGAACAAAGCTGCAATCATAATCATATATCATCATGGCACAAATTTTTGTAACTTCTCCAATAATATAATCAAGGTGGTGTCTTTATTAATGATGACATCAAGTTGAAATACAAACTGAAAATAAACAAACATGCTTGCTGAAATTTAAATAAAAAACAGAAAATACTACGCAAACACACATAAGCAAAAGCTGAAAATTACTGAGAAAAAGAAAAGAAAAGAAAAGAAAACTAAAGTTCCTAAATCTTCTAGTCCTCCGCCGGTGGTTGATGTTGATGATCTTGATAATAATACCCTTGCTCATAATATGATTGGACATTTCCTCCGACGAATTGATTTGGCTCCACAAGGTGAAGGCGTCCAAGATCAAAGGCAATATTTGCGTTGTCTTCACCAAGTTGAGCTGCGTTAGCTTGGATGGCTGCGATGTTTTGAGCGTTTCTTGCAGTATACCCTCCAATTATGGTCATGCTTTGTTGTGGTTGGGGATGATGAGCGTAGGTTTCCGCGAAGTTAGCGTTGGGCACAACATAATTTGGTGGGGGTACCGGTGCACCACCCCCCATGCTTGCTCTTGTGGCCCTCCGTAATAACTTGGCGGAGGAGGGATCCCGCCGAATGGTTGCACATTGGGTTGTGCTCCACTCGCTTGTGCGGAGGATGTTCCCTCCTCTACGATTCTTCCTCTTTTGTTTTTCCTTGCAGGGACAAGTAGTCCCTCTTCCAACCAATCTTCTCTCCCTTCGGTGAAAAGCCTAAGCCTCTCATTGGGAAGGGGTAGGTTCACTATGGCCAACCGATAACCTCCTCTCTCATCTCCACTAATGTATTTGCCTTGCCGCAAATACTCAAAGCCGAGAGAGGTACCACGCAAAAGATGGTCGGGGTTCCTTGCGATCCCCGGCCGTAAGGAGAAGGCCAACATGGAGAGGTAGCACCCCGAACCAATATTACCCACCCCCGATGTTGCTTCACAACACCAACGATTGATCATAAGGTAAGAGGGGTCTATTGGCTGCCTGGCAATTAAAGCCGAGTATAGCCAATTCAACTCCGTGTCGGTCACCTTTGTCTCCTTCATCCTCCCCAATACCCTCTTGCACATCCAAGAGTGAAATATCCGGATAATGGGGTTGCGGATGCAATTGCGTTGTTGATGGGCTTCTCCGGAGATCATATTCCAAAATCCTGCTAACATGTCGGGTGGCACATCAACTTTCTCTGGAGCTCCCTTGTGGAATCCAAGCAGCTCCCTAACGTGCTCGTAGGGAACCACTTGTTGGACTCCCTCCAAACGGAATGACAAGCTTTGCACCCCATCATCATCAAGGATGGGTGCAATAGTCATCAAAATTTCCAAGGCGAACCCCAAGTGGGTGTCCACCGATATTCCGTTGGAGAACTGCACCCATCCAAGGTGCCCCAACATATAGTATATGTCGGTGCCAAAACCCAAGGTGTAGAGTGCTTGGTCGTCGAACTCGACGTTGGGCACAAGCCTCTTCTCAAGATTAGAGAGCCTCTCCTCCTCCTCCGCCGACAAGATGATGAAGCCGTACGAAGAATATGTCGGGGTGTAAGGAGGTGGCTCGGTTGAACGGGTCGATCGTCGTGGTGGCCCGGGCTGCTCCTCCGTGTGCCCACGAGGTTCGGTAAACCTCATGGACGTGCTTCTTGCAGCCCTCATACCACCAAGGAGGAGAGCATCGTTCCTCCTTGGTGGTGCCGTATCCGTCTCCATGCTCCGGGGAGACTCGGAAACCGAGTGCCTCCTCGAAGACGTGGTTGATGACGGCTTGGACGACGACGAACTCTTCTTCTTAGAGAAGAGACTTGTGGTTTTCTTCCACATGGTTGCTGTACTCTTTTCTTCAACTAAAACTCCGGGTTGCAACCGGTAACTAAGCACTTAAACTCTTTGCTTCGGATGTGGACTTTGAGTGGATGAAGGATGTGGATTTTTTCTTGAGCTATCAAGCTTGGGAAGGTTGGCTATGTCTACGGAGGTTTTGAGCACACAAACTTGAACACACAAACAAAGGAAGGAGAGGGAAGCTTGCCTGCAGAAAACGGGAGCCGGGGGGCTCCTCGGTGCACCACCCCGCCTCATCTTTCTTCCAGCATGATCATTTCGCCTCTACAACTTTCCTGCCCGCGTGCTCCACGAGTTGCACCGCCCAAACGCTCTCGTCCACTCCTTTTCTTGCATTATTGGTCCTTCCACTTGATGCTCCATGCTTTGGGTCATGTCCATGCTCCCTAGCTCCACTTGCTTCACATGCCACCATGAAATTCCTGCAAAGTTGATGCTTGCTGCCCACCATGCTTGTCCTTTGCATGTGGAATTGGTGAAAGTTGATGAAAGGGAATCCAATGGTGCATGCATGATTAATTCAAACTAGATTGCCTCCATTAAGGTGTGTTTAAGGTTAAGCACTCCTCTAATTCGAAATTTAAAATATTTTTCAGAGCCATGCAAGAGCTCAAACATAATTTTAGAGAAGTTTTTAAACCATTAAAAACAAATGTAAGTCGAAAATAGTTTTCGACTACGTTGATTTCGGTCTCAGCGGTATAGTTTGCCTTCATCGGTTGAGAGCAAACATTTCCCGGCTTGATCATGGGGGCATAGGTTTAGGTTCTAATTTTGGCTAAATAAGAAAGATTTTGAATAAAACAAAATTAGAATAGGCTTAGAAAAATTCTAATCCTAGAGAAACCAAGGATAAAGATTTTTAAAACCAACCAAAAGTTTTGATTTCTAGGTTCACGCGAGTTCTACCACGTGCTGAATTTTATTAACACCTAGATATAAATCGTGGCTCTACTCGTGTGGTTTTAGCATGAAAAATAAGTCAACCTCAGCACCATAATGAGGGTGAAAGGTTGAGTTAGGTTCTGAAATTATTTGGTTGAGGTTTCTCGAAAAGAAAAGAACAAACAAGCACATAGGAGGGTTTATGCAAAGGGTTTATGATAAAGCAAACATTCAATCAAGAATTATGTCTCTAATATTGTTCAACCACTTCTAAGTCTAATGTCTTTGCGTAATAAAACCCAAAAACTAAATTATTAAAAATACTCGAAAAACCTGGAATCGGGTTGTCCTCCCGGTAGCTTATTCTTGACTCGACGAAACGGTTTGCCTCCCTCCTAGCGCTTCGTTTATAGTCTATAGCTAGACTTCTTCACTTGATTACTTCGGATCAACGCTCTTTGTGGGCGTTGCAATCTTGGGTACCCACTTCCGCACCATCTTGGGCGCGGGCTTGTCTTCCGGCTTAGTCGGCTTAGTCATTTTTTTGGTCTTCACAGGCGGCTTCTCTTCCTTTGTCTTGACGGATGCAACACCTTCTTTGATTTTCTTTACGTTCATTTTTTCGGCTCCTTCTTCTTTTTCAGCCCCTCCGTTTGTTTTGGTTCTCCCTTCACTCCAATCATGTTGCATGCCTCAATTCTTGGACGGAACTTGAAGGAACTCCTTTCTCCGTTGATGTCGAATGTGGTCTCCCCCTTGCCAACATCAATAGTAGCTCCCACGGTCTTGAGGAAAGGCCTCCCTAGGATGAGCGGCGGCTTCTCCCTCTCTACCATCTCGAGCACAACGAAGTCGACAGGGATGAAGTGGTGTCCGACCTTCACGGGTACATCTTCAGCAACGCCCAAGGGATAGCGAATGAAGTTGTCTCCCAACTCCAAACATATTCCCGTAGGCTCCATTGGTAGGCGTAGCTTCTCGAACACATCCCTCGGCATGATGCTCACACTAGCTCCAAGGTCGCATAACGCCTTCTCGAAGTTGAAAAAACCAACTGAACATGGAATTGTAGGGCACCCGGGGTCTTTTTGCTTCTCTAGCCCATTAGCAATAGCGACACTACACTCCTCAGACATCTTGACATGATCTACCCCGAGTGTTGCTATCTCATATTTATTTGCAAGTATGTATTTAAAGTAACGAGAATATGTAGGTACTTGTAGGGCATCTAGTAATGGCATGTTGATGCTAAGTCTACGCACAACTTCCACAAACTTCTCAAAGTGGTTGTCAAGTTTACCTCGGAAGTAGCGTGGCTTGAGTTGCGGTATCCTCGTGTCTTCCTCCGCATCTCGAATTCGGGTTCCTCGGTGACGATCCCCGTAACCTTCTCTTTAGCAATTCCTTCCACCTTGGTGGATGGTTTAAGCTTCCTTGCTCCCGCGGAACGTTCCGGATCTTCAGTCTCCTTCCCCGAACGCGTTTGAATGGCCTTCGCCGATTCGGGACATTTGGGTTGTCCCGGAAGCTTCCCTTCATCATTAGTGAGGCGCCCCGCAAGTTGTCCCACTTGCGTCTCGAGCATCTTCATCATGTTGAGCACTTGATGATTGGAACTTCCGACCTCCGTCACTTTGCTATCGATGTTTTCCAACACCTTGTCTATGGTCTTGAACTTGGTGACGGTGTCCTTGTTGATCTTAGCTTGCTCATCCATGAACTACTTCAATTGTATACGAAGCGGAACCGCGTTAGGAATAGATGAGCTTGCATTAAATTGAGGCCTACCTTGCCCGTAGCGGAAGTTCGGCAATTCTCCCTTCCTCATGTAGTTGAGCACTTTGGCTTCCTCCGGACAATCTTTGCGGACATGGCCATACTCTCCACATTCTTCACATGTGGACCTTGCTTCGGCGGCCTTCAAGTCTTGAGCCTCTTTCTTTTCCATCTCCATCTTCTCCAACCTCCTCATGAGCGAGTCGATCTTGCCTTCAAGTATGTTCTCCTTCTCCACTTGCAAGACTCCTTTGACGTTCCCCGTGGGTTGAACCGGATGTAGGCGCCCGGATGACGCCCATGTGTCATTATCCGCGACCTTCTTGAATAGAGTGAAAGCTTCCGTCGGTGTAAGTTCGATGACGGATCCTCCCGCCGATGCATCGATGATCGTCCTTGACGCCATGGTGAGTCCTTGATAGAACTTTTGCACGAGGTCTTCCTTCGGGAACTTGTGATGTGGAACCGCCCGAGTGTACTCGTTGAAGCGCTCGAATGCCTCCGAGATAGTTTCCGTAGGATATTGAACAAAGGTGGCAATCTCATTACGCAAGCTTTGAGTTTTACCCGGTGAGTAGTATTCCTTCATGAAAGCCTTCATCAACGTGTTCCAATTTTGCACCGTCTCCGCCGGTTGAGAGTGGAACCATTGCAAAGCCTTCCCGAGAAGTGAAAACGGAAAAAGCCTTGCCCTCATTTGGTCTTGAGTCACCCCATCCATGTTGAAAGTCTGACATAGTTGAATGAATGCTTGGAGGTGAAGGGTCGGATCCTCTTTACCGGTGAAGGGTGAATGTTGCACCATGCGGATTGTTGAGGTCTTGATCTCGAACGGTCTTCCGATCTCCTCAAGGTTCAAGATTGGTAGGTCGATGATGTCTGGGGTGCATAGCTCCCCAATCTTGCGTTCTTCCGGTGGTTGGTCACCCATTGGTGGAAGTCGATTCTCCCGAGGACTTTGAGGTGGTGAATTCTTCGGATATTCCTGCGATCCTTTGTCTTCCGAACCCGAATCTACAAAATCCAGCTTTTTAGCTTGATGTGCTTCGCGTCTCCTTAGCCTGTAAAGTTTTTCTGGATCATCCACAAAATTATTGGGTTTGTTGGAGAGGTAGCCGTCCATCTCCTGTTAGGGTTAGCAATAAACAAAGTATGCAAAAAACTAGAAAGTAAAAACAAATCTATAAAAACTAGGGTTAGACAAACTAGATTAGATGTATTTTGAGGATGATCAAAATTTAGTAGATGCAAAAAGAAAAACAAAAAGAAAACTGAAAATTACGAAAAGGCAATAAAAAATCAAATCTTGATCACTTGTTCCCCGGCAACGGCGCCAGAAAAAGGGGCTTGTTGACGGTTAATAATTGTATCAAAGTTCGTTTGTGACTTGCAAGCATACAAGTCTCCCGTCGTAGTCAAGGGACCCTTCTTCCCTCGAGTGGTGAACCCAAGGTATCGAATCCGTGGAACAAATGTGTGATGCAAAACTTAATCTAATAAAGCCAAGTAACTTCAATCTTCGATAAAAGAAACCCTAATGCATCTAAGTAAAAGACACGAAACAAATCTAATCTACTAAAGACCGGAGAAAACAAAGTAAGATTGGGTAGATAAACCGATCTAGAGGGATCGGGGTAAGCCTTTTGTTGAAGTTCCAAGCAAGAGAAGAAGTAGCAAATCGAATCTTAATAGAAGCCTCTTTAAATCGTGGTTTCCCGTCCAAATCCGAAAACATCCGCCTTTCGGAACCCCCATTCTGTCACAACGTATCCCTATTCATGCGGGGAGCTTAGGGCGAGTCAAAAGACAAGTCGAGATTCTTTCGGAAGATCCGGCGTGTACCTCTAGCCACCGCGGCTAAAAGAACACCCTATGTAATCTATCTCGATAATAGAATTGGAATAAGCAAAGCCGATCGAAAAATGAAATCTTCGAGAAAACACTTGATCGCTAGGAAAAGATTCAACTTGATAATTCAACTATAACAATGATACATACACAAGATCACCACCGGGATCCTTCCTTGATCTTGCTTCTAGCTCTGGGAACTCCGACGTGGTCTTCCGTGCAAGGTTCCCACGTCGGCTAGGGGAACCCTAGTCAACTAGCTCGACCCTCTCCTCTCCGAGATGGTGTCCCTCTCTTCTCTCGCTCCTCGGCGGCCGATGACGAATTCTTCTCTCGCGTGGCTCTCGGTCGTGGGGCTATAAATAGCCCGATTGGCGGCTAGGGCAAAGGAGGGGGCAAATGGGCCCCCGGATGGGCTCCGGGGCCGACCGGACCGGGCCGGCCGGCCCGGGCCCATCCGGGCCCGGCCCCGAGGGCTCCTTTGCTCTACGTCGGTTCCCTTGCTTCCCGGATGTTTCCCCCTTCGCATGTAGGTCCATGTCGTTAGTTTCTCTCCGAATTGGACACAACTCCTTGTCTTGCAAGATTCAAGACTTTTTCGGTCGTGTCCTCGGAGTCTGTCGTCTTCTCGGATCAAGTCCCTGGCTTCTTGGAGTTAAGTTTGCTTCGTTGCATGACTTGTACGGGGCTTCAAGGTCTTGTCATGAGGTGCTTGATGAACTTATCCCGAAAGTCTTGCATTCAACGCTAAAACCCTGCATAAACATTAAACTCCAAAACCGACATGCACACGTGAACTTGTTATACCACGGGGGTTAGTACCAATGGATAAGGTATAAAACTCATGCCAACACCGAAGGTAAACTCATGGCTAGGTTGACGGATTTTCACCGTCAACAAGCACTCCCGCGAGGGGTCGTAGCTTCCGGTGCTGGAGTCGTCGGAGTAGCCGAACCAGTAGTCCGCGGCATCGAGGAACCGCCTGAACACCACTGGGTCTGGCACGCCGGAGAAGTCCCACTCCGCGTACCCGTGCGAGGTGGTGGGTGGCAGCTCGTCAATGGAGCCTAGGGATGACTCGTCACCGGTGGAGGCGCTAGGGTCCCTGGCAACCAAGATGTGGCGGCCAGGGGGAACCCTGCGCAGCGTCGTGTTGGTGTTGGCGTTGGCGACATATGCTGTCGTGGCGCCGCGCAGACCGATAGGGAAGCACGGTCCGGAGACCGAGCGCTCCCCCGCTGGGGCGGCTGCTGTCTCGCCGGTAAGCGCATCACGTTGAGAGGCGACGCGTGCGGCATGCCGGCGCTCCGACCTAATGGCCGAATCAGCCGAGTCAAACTGGTCAAACCTAGGTCAACCTGGGTCATCACCTCGAAAACCTCGCCAATGAACCCTATTGGACCCCTTGACCAAGTCTACACACACCCGTGGTCAACCCTTGGTCGAAGACACGGTCAAAACCGGCTTAACCATTGACGTCAGCGAATGTCGTCCGGAACTTTTGCCGCGTTCTCCAAAATTCACCTAAACACTTCAAAATCTACCTTTATGAAAGTTGTCCATCTTGTTGAGGGACACAACTTTTGTGTAGATTGGCATTTCAAATTTTGAGCAGAAAAGGGTGAAAAACTTGGTCAACTGCAAGTACCTCCTGTTTTCCAGAACAGGCCGACATTCAAAGTTGGCATGACGTTCCTGCAAAATCCGTTGAGAAAAACACTGGACGGCCTTCATGAAAGTTGTAGGTGGTAGTTAGATCTACAACTTTACTATTCATCACTTTGTGCACTTCTATTCAAAAGTTTTGAGAAAAATGTGGTCAAACACCGCCAGTTCGACACAAGCTAAAGGCACTCGGCGCTCCCGCGCGCGCCCGCCGCGCCGCGCCGCCGCGCCGGAGCCCGCCGCCGCGCGCTTGCCGCCCGCGTCGGCCCCCGCCGCCTCGCATCCACGCCCCGTGCGCGCCTTCCCAATGCACCACGCACCCCCAAATTCCGCGCCCCGAGGTGCCTTGTACCCCGCGCTGCCTGTGCAAGCCACGCCGACCCTACGGTCCGACGTCCGCTCCTCCCGCTGTGCGTGCTCGCCAAGGTCACCGCGCGCGCTCCGAGGCAGCCGGCCCACACCGCAGCACTCCCGAAGCCCCCGCCGCCGCGCCGCCTTTAAAGGCCACGCCCCGACCCGGCCGTTCTCGCGCAAAGACGTCGGCGTCCGCCCCGTGCGCCGTCCCCCGCCCGAGCACCCCCTCCTCTAGCGCTTGTTGCCGCGGTCCGCGTCTCGTAGGCCGTGCCACACGGTCTTCCAACCGTCCCAACACCACCCGCGCCGCCTCCCGGTGCCGAACCCCGCCGACCGAGCCGCACCGCGGCCGTGCCCCCTGTGCGCCGCCGGCCGGCCTTTCCCCGACGATTTCCTCACCATCTGCGGCCACAAATCGGCTTATGGTGACCCCCTAACCCCTCTCCCCACCTTTCCCGGCCAATTCCCTCACCGGAGTGCCGGAATTTGGCCGGACCGCCGCTGCCCTGCCGCCCAGGGACTACATTGCAAAAGAAAGAATCTTTTCAGGGGCCTCACTGCGAAAGGGTAACTCAAATAGTAAAAGTGCTTTGGCTGTTTCTTGTAAATTGCGTAGAAAATCATAGAAAAATCAAAAAATGCAAAACCAATTTTGTGGATTCGTGGTGAAGTATCCTACAACTTTTGTTATTCTGGCCTAACCAATTCCTGATAGTTTTTGCATGAAAAATACAAATGTGAAAACCCTAGATATGCAATATCTCAAAAACCATGAATCCTCTGTAGCTACTTTTTGTATATGTTGTGTGTAGGTCATGACTAGCTCCTATGCCAAAAATTGCACAAAGTTATGATGTAAATCTTTTTGTAAAAACGTTTTTCCATTTCTGCCAGATCTGCATAAATGATTTTTCTTGCTAAATATATTTATGTTTTTGAGCTCAACTTGTGCACACTGTCTTGTAATATCAATATACACATCTTATGAATTAATCATGATTTTTGGCCTAACAGAAATATTTATTCTTGATTGATGCATGTTTTCCCTTGTAAATTAATAGGGATAGATCAGTAGAGATTCTATGTGAACATGCTAGTTCTTTAGGCTTGTTTAGGACTAGAGAGCATGCATGAGAAAGTTTGGATTATTTTGATGCTTATTTATTTTTGTATGCATTTAAATTGAATCACTAGCTAGTCCTTGTTATTTTATCTAATATTTAATTTCCTAGCATCCAACACTTACATGTGGGTCCAATGGACCAGTATAGGTGATAATGTGATTAAGAAAAATTTCTTTAATTTTTGGTAATTTAATTGCTTAATAAAGAGCTTAAAAGCCCTTTTAATAATAAAGAGAAATTAAATAAAGAAAAGCCCTTATTTAATTCTTTTTCCTTTTTGAAAGTATATCCTAATTTAATTAAAGGGTAATTAATTACCATTGATGATCATAAAGTAATTCATGAATAAAAATATTATTTATACCCTTTCTTGTGAAAGTAAAAGAAATTAAAGCCCTTACATGAAATGACAAGTACAATAAAAACTTCTATTCGAATGTACAATAAAAGAATAACCCATGTACACCCAATAACCTTCCTAAAAGAGAAACATTAGATAGATGCTTGTTAAGGTGAATATGACCAACCCAGGGTTGGTTAAGACAACAAACTATCACATCACCTAAACTTGCATTGCATTCCGTGTAGATCTTCCGGATGGAGATTACTCCCTTGTCCCGGAGACCGAGGAAGGAGGAGCGGAAGCTTCGCTGCAGTACGTGGAAGTACTAGACACCGAGGGTGCCCAGGCTAACCTAGCTGATGAAGGCAAGCTCCGGTGCATCTAACCTAGTTTTAAAGTTATTTATTCAATTATCTATGAATGATTGTGCATTTACGTTCAGGAGTTGAATGAAACCCTAGATGCATGATCCATAGGTACCTTTGTCCTACTGTATGATAGGTCGATAGCTGCTAAGCTATAGGACAGTTACAAGTCGGGTGATGACCTCACTCGCGAGAATAGGTTCCTAGATAGGATCACAATGTATCCTTAAATGGATTGCTCACGTGGTAAGAGCATGGGATCTGGGCTCCGGTCCAGTGGTTATGTGGGTTAAGTTTTTGAACGTACTAAGCACATGTCGGGTATGGGACCGGTAAGCCTAGTACCTTAATGAGGCGGCAAGGGATCCTACCATTACTACTCTTGGGATTCGCTCTCACGGCTCGCCACCGGTGGTGTATGGTGACTCCGGGTATCTCGCGGGGTATGCCAGATAGCTTGCACCAAAGACTGTAAGATTCGATCCCGACCCGAGGATTTTTGGGGACGACCTGGGAAAGTTGTCCCTCTGTGGGCAGCCTACCGTGTGTTTGGGTTTACCTTGCAAGGTTTAAATCAATCGATTGTCGGCCTCTCACCGTTATCCGAGACTACTTACTCCACTAGTCATGAGATCCCTAATGATGAAAGTTGATGAAGATGATGCTTGATTAATTGTATTGAACAACTTTGTTTGTACTAGTTGGCTAATGTAGTAAAGATTAAACCTACTAGAACTTGTGCTAAAATCTTGAAAGTAAGGACCTACTCTTTGTTACTTTTTAGCAAAAGCAACCGAGTAGCCAAAAAGCCTTTCATGGTCTAGTTTTGGTGAAGTAGTTATCACCAATGGGTAAGACTTGCTGAGTATTAGTATACTCAGCCTTGCTATAATGTGTTGATCCAGGTAATGCCTTCAGTGATGTGTGGCCCGGTGAGATCCCGCCCGGCTGGGAGCTGGAGTGGGTGGAGGACGACTACTGAAAGCATCATGGATGGCCTCCCGTGGTGTCTTCGCTTCCGTTAGTTTATTTTCCGCTGCTTTCGAAAACTGTGAACTATTCCGTCATGACAAAAACTATGGTTTGTAATAAATAAACCCCTCGGGGTACGAATTTGGATATTAATGTGGTTGTATCTCTGGACTCGTCTTCGAGTGAGTTTTAATGCATATATTCGATTCTTGTTGCTTTTCAAGTGATTTACCGGGCGTTAACCCGGCAACTAGCGACAGAATGATACTTTATTATTGCTTAATGACCAAAGTGGATCGGTCTTAGGCGATAGTACGGTATTTTCCTAGGTGGGTTGCCACAGTTGGTATCAGAGCTTATATGCACCAGAGATTACTTAATAAACTTAATCAAATGGTTTTTGAATAAAATATGCCAAGATTGTTGGATTTTCAAAAATACGTTGGTCTGCTGAGGATAAACTAGACCGAGAGGCCCTAGAGGGAATTTTGGGTTCTTTCAGGTGGCTTAAGTAACTTATGGTTTATTTTGCTAACTTCCAGCACATTACTTTATGTTAGACTTACTTTCTTGCACAACCAAACTAGGAGCCACGTGTTTTATACGTGTGCTGTTCCGCATCACGGGAATTGCGAGGGTTGATGGAGTGATCCATTCCACGGATCCCATCTTTGTGTCTGTTTATGAGTTGTGTGTCGCCACGTGTTTCATACGTGTGCATTCCGCATGTCGCTCATGCGAGGCAAGGATACACTCCATTCAAACGGAGGGTGTCTGAGGTTGGACGCTGTCCATGCAGCGGCTTAACGCATGGATAACATTCCTATAGTGAACGGTAATGTATGTGGACGCTTTCGTGACGTGCTGGCACGAAAGGTTCGTTTTCTACAGGTACATAACAGCGCTTCGTTAGTCGTTAAGCAAGTACCGTATAGCTCTCGACTAGATATTATAGGGAGAGACGAATAAAAGCCTTGCCACCGGCACTAACTTCGATTTTTGGCTTGATTGCCATGTGAGGTCGAATAGGACGTCTTGCATGCATGTTAAAAATTGAAACAACTAAAATGGACCCGAAAACTAAATTTCCATATGCTCTCTAAGGAAGATTATGCTAGTGTGTGCTTTTTATAAATTAGAAGTACCTCTCGTTCCTAGCCGTCATGCTGCCGAAATTTTGAAAAGTTGTTACCTTGTGCTAGGATAATTAAACCAAATTGTTAAAAACAGTTGCTCCTTAGTTAGCCTAGCTGGTAGCCGCAAGTTCCGATCTTGTTTCTTTCGGTTTAGGTTAAACTTCCTAGGCACATCTAGATCTTGTATCGTCCACCTTGTGTTCCTTGTTCGATGCTCAACCTTAAAATTTAATTAATTGTTAAAGGATTTATTTTGAACCAGGAAAACTTGGGAAGTTTTGAGGTTTCTGGATTTTTGATTATGAATTTTTGTTCACAACTGCCAGAACTTCATGACATTATGTATGTGAGCTCGCTTCGAGTTCTAACATGCGACTGTGCCTTTGTGCACATGAATACCCAGCAATGCTCAGCCAGAGAAAAGAACTTATGCTAATCTACTATGTGAGTGGGAATGTCTTGATCTTGGAATTCAACCTTCAATAGTGATTCTCCTATCATCATGTCATTTCGTCGACTTGTATTTTCCCTTCAATCCCTTGTCCTCAGACATGTTGAAGCACTAGGATATTCTTCGTATTGATATCCTTGTCCTGGTTACTTCGAACATGCAATCATGAGCTTATTCCTCACGGTCTTGCTCACAACCTTTTAAAAGAAATAAATAATTAACTAATTATGTCTCTTCTTGAGCATGCATTGGCATAGCATGTGCATTGGGAACCTTGGGTGAACTAACATGCATACGCTTGGAGTGTTTTCAATATCTCCCACTCTATCCTTTGTGTTTGGTGAAGTTGTCATCCCATAACTAAAGGTGCCGTGACGGAACCTAGGGCGTCATGTGCGCTGCAGCCACATGATTGCCACTAGGGGCGCACTAGGTATCTTGGTTGTGAGAATTGTGACTCGCCACGCACACCCCTTCTCAACCTGTGATTGTCCTCTCAATCACTAGCTCGTTTTGTGGGTAACTGAGTCATGTTAACATGCATCATAAGCACCATAATACCTGAGCATATGCATCGTGTCTTCATAAACATGTGCATCACATCACTTTTTGAAAAGCAATGCATCGTAGTGGCACGGCCAAGCCACATAAGGTTGCAAACAAAATAACGCATGAGCAAGATCGTTCGGAAGATCCTATACCAATTTCTCCTTCCATACTTTCCGCTTGCATCCGCAAGTAAGCTCTGTGCAAAAGCTTTCCATTACTTGTCGCCTTGACTACTCCTATGGGCTAATCTTGAACTGATGGTGGTTATGCTCCTTGCCCCATAATCCCATCATGTTTGCTCCCTCAGAGTAATTTCAGAACATCCGAGAGGACCACTTCTCTATTTCTCTATCTTGTCCTTGGAATTTCGAATCTCGGGACGAGATTCTTCTTAAGGGGGGTAGGCTGTGACGCCCCAGGTTTTTAATTACCGTCATTAACGCTAATGGCCGAATCAGCCGAGTCAAACTGGTCAAACCTAGGTCAACCTGGGTCATCACCTCGAAAACCTCGCCAATGAACCCTATTGGACCCCTTGACCAAGTCTACACACACCCGTGGTCAACCCTTGGTCAAAGACACGGTCAAAACCGGCTTAACCGTTGACGTCAGCGAATGTCGTCCGGAACTTTTGCCGCGTTCTCCAAAATTCACCTAAACACTTCAAAATCTACCTTTATGAAAGTTCTCCATCTTGTTGAGGGACACAACTTTCGTGTAGATTGGCATTTCAAATTTGGGCAGAAAAGGGTGAAAAACTTGGTCAACCGCCAGTACCTCCTGTTTTCCAGAACAGGCCGGCATTCAAAGTTGGCACGACGTTCCTGCAAAATCCATTGAGAAAAACACTGGACGACCTTCATGATGTAAATCTTTTTGTAAAATGTTTTCCATTTCTGCCAGATCTGCGTAAATGATTTTTCTTGCTAAATATATTTATGTTTTTGAGCTCAACTTGTGCACACTGTCTTGTAATATCAAAATACACATCTTGTGAATTAATCATGATTTGTGGCCTAACAGAAATATTTATTCTTGATTGATGCATGTTTTCCCTTGTAAATTAATAGGGATAGATCAGTAGAGATTCTATGTGAACATGCTAGTTCTTTAGGCTTGTTTAGGACCAGAGCATGCATGAGAAAGTTTGGATCATTTTGATGCTTATTTATTTTTATATGCATTTAAATTGAATCACTAGCTAGTCCATGTTATTTTCTCTAATATTTAATTTCCTAGCATCCAACACTTACATGTCGGTCCAATGGACCAGTATAGGTGATAATGTGATTAAGAAACATTTCTTTAATTTTTGGTAATTTAATTGCTTAATAAAGAGCTTAAAAGCCCTTTTAATAATAAAGAGAAATTAAATAAAGAAAAACCCTTATTTAATTCTTTTTCCTTTTTGAAAGTATTTCCTAATTTAATTAAAGGGTAATTAATTACCATTGCTGATCATAAAGTAATTCATGAATAAAAATATTATTTATACCCTTGCTTGTGAAAGTAAAAGAAATTAAAGCCTTCACATGAAATGACAAGTACAATAAAAACTTTTATTCGAATGTACAGTAAAAGAATAACCCATGTACACCCAATAACCTTCCTAAAAGACAAACATTATTAGATAGATGCTTGTTAAGGTGAATATGACCAACCCAGGGTTGGTTAAGACAACAAAGTATCACATCACCTAAACTTGCATTGCATTCCGTGTAGATCTTCCGGATGGAGATTACTCCCTTGTCCCGGAGACCGAGGAAGGAGGAGCGGAAGCTTCGCTACAGTACATGGAAGTACTCGACACCGAGGGTGCCCAGGCTAACCTAGCTGACGAAGGCAAGCTCCGGTGCATCTAACCTAGTTTTAAAGTTCTTTATTCAATTATCTATGAATGATTGTGCATTTACGTTCAGGAGTTGAATGAAACCCTAGATGCATGATCCATAGGTACCTTTGTCCTACTGTATGATAGGTCGATAGCTGCTAAGCTATAGGACCGTTACTAGTCAGGTGATGACCTCACTCGCGAGAATAGGTTTCTAGATAGGAATCACAATGTATCCTTAAATGGATTGCTCACATGGTAAGAGCATGGGATCTGGGCTCCGGTCCAGTGTTTATGTGGGTTAAGTTTTTGAACGTACTAAGCACATGTCGGGTATGGGACCGGTAAGCCTAGTACCTTAATGAGGCGGCAAGGGATCCTACCATTACTACTCTTGGGATTCGCTCTCACGGCTCGCCACTGGTGGTGTATGGTGACTCTAGGTATCTCGTGGGGTATGCCGGATAGCCTGCACCAAATACTGTAAGATTCGATCCCGACCCGAGGATTTTTGGGGACGGCCTGGGAAAGTTGTCCCTCTGTGGGCAGGCTACTGTGTGTTTGGGTTTACCTTGCAAGGTTTAAATCAATCGATTGTCGGCCTCTCACAGTTATCCGAGACTACTTACTCCACTAGTCATGAGATCCCTAATGATGGAAGTTGATGAAGATGATGCTTGATTAATTGTATTCAACAACTTTGTTTGTACTAGTTGGCTAATGTAGTAAAGATTAAACCTACTAGAACTTGTGCTAAAATGTTGAAAGTAAGGACCTACTCTTTGTTACTTTTTAGCAAAAGCAACCCAGTAGCCAAAAAGCCTTTCATGGTCTAGTTTTGGTGAAGTAGTTATCACCGATGGGTAAGACTTGCTGAGTATTAGTATACTCAGCCTTGCTATAATGTGTTGATCCAGGTAATGCCTTCAGTGATGTGTGGCCGGTGAGATCCCGCCGGCCGGGAGCCGGGAGTGGGTGGAGGATGACTACTGAAAGCATCATGGATGGCCTCCCGTGGTGTCTTCTCTTCCGTTAGTTTATTTTCTGCTGCTTTCGAAAACTCTGAACTATTCCGTCATGACAAAAACTATGGTTTGTAATAAGTAAACCCCTCGGGGTACGAATTTGGATGTTAATGTGGTTGTATCTCTGGACTCGCCTTCGAGTGAGTTTTAATGCATATATTCGATCCTTGTTGCTTTTCAAGTGATTTACCGGGCGTTAACCCGGCAACTAACGACAGGATGATACTTTATTATTGCTTAATGACCAAAGTGGATCAGTCTTAGGCGATAGTACGGTATTTTCCTGGGCGGGTTGTCACACCGTTCCCTGTAGCCTGAAAGTTCAGGCCCCCGAACCGGATTTCAAATCCGGCTGGGAGGGGGTCCGAGCTGCCCATGGAGTAACGCTGACCGTGGTACTCGGTGCAAATCACCATCGAGAGAGCTTGGTGACGAGTTGATCTTCAGCGCGCAGATCCCCGCGGTGGGCGCCAACTGTCGGTGTGGAATGTAGTCCCGACACTAACTAGTAATAAGCGTTGAGATCTGCCTCTCGATGGTCGGTGCTAAGCAACTAAGAACACTTGGTTTATCCTGGTTCCGGTTGGGGCCGTACGTCCAGCAGAGGTGTGCTCGGGGCACTATATTGCTTCGCACCGGGGCGCCTATAGTGGGGCGGCTACAAGCGATGCGGGAGAGAAGGCGTGGCCCCCAAGTCCCAAGAGGAGTGATTGAGGCGAGTGCCAATATCGTGGGGAAGACGGAGAGCGTATGAACGATCGCTATCCGTTGTCCCGTGTCTGATGTCTCGTGTCTTGTCCCCGCGGCGGCGGGGGGGGGGGGATCGCCTCCCTTTTATAAGCCAAGGAGAGGGAAATTTACAGGCATGCCACACTATTTAGCTACGTGTGAAGGTATGGTGTACAGTGCCGTGGAGCTGACGGCCGTCCTGGCGAATCTTGCTCCAATTACGGTGTCGCGGCGTGTCCTGTGCCTGAACAGGGGCGACTTCGAGGGTGGAGGCATAGTGGTTGACCGGGGTGTCACCAGGCGGGCTCGAGGGAGCCGTTGATGGTGATCCGTACGGGCTGCAGTAGCAGGCGTGGCGGCGTCCCGTCCCCGCATGATCAACAACGTCGGAGTAGTTGTAGCAGTGCGCGGCGTGGCGCTGTAGGGGCGGGGATGGCCGCACAGGACCGTCAGTGATGGGGATGGCGCTCCCGCCGGCCTGACGTCACGGTTTGACCCTGTAGAGTAACGAGAGGAGGGTTCGAGAGTGCGACCGCCCCCCCTTCGAGGGCGCGACGCGTTAGCCGTACTAGAGTGGCCTCGTCGCACAGTCCCCCACAGTGGCGGGGATGGGCTCCCCCTAGGGAGTTGGCGGAACAGCGCCGGGGCGTGATTCACAGGCACGTGATGGTGCGACTCTACTGTGTTAGAGCATTAAATGCTCGTACCCGCGTGCGGGAGCAGGTGCACTCGTGAGGGAGCCTCGAGCGAGGCGGAGCCCGCCCGAGGGAGGCGGTGACTCTCGGGCTAGGCGGAGCCCGCTCGAGGGTGGCGGGGACCCTCGAGCGAGGCGGAGTCCGCTCGAGGGAGCGTGAGCCCTCGAGCGAGGCGGACCTCGCTCGAGGGGGCGTTTTGCTGGGGCCGCCGCAGCGTGGGCCGTGCCGTGTGTGCGTGTTTCGTGTTAGGCTAGAGGTGTGTTTTGTTTTGTTTTTTGCAGGTTTTAAGCAGGATTCCCCCGGTTTTTATGGGACCCTTGTGGCTGTCCCTGACACTTTCGATCCAACACTCTTAATGGGTGCTCGATGAGCGAGAAATCCGGCTCAATCCAAGCATTAGCTTCTGTGATTACTTCGTTTTCTGGCACAGGCATTCCCTTCTTTAATTGGGTCACATGAAACACATTGTGGACCGTGGAAAACCGTTCCAGTAATTGGATACGATAAGCAACTGGCCCACATACTTCTATGTGTCGGGGACAGCCCTAGGGGTCCCCTTTAACAACCGGGGAATCCCCACTTAAAACCTGCAACAAAGCCAAACACACTTTGCCTAACCATGCAGGATATGGCCCGCGCCACAAGGACCTCGACGGCCCACCAAGGCGACCCTCTCGAAGATCCCTTCGAGCAGGCTTTGCCTCGCTCGAAGGTGCGCGCCTCCCTCGAGCAGGCTCCGTTCCGTTCGAAGGGGTGCGCTTCCCTCGAGCGGGCTCCGCCCCACTCGAGGGCCCGCTCCCCCTCGAGCAGGTTCCGCCTCGCTCGAGGGTCCGCCCCGCCCTCGACCGGGATCCGTCTCGCTCGAGGGCGCCCCCGCTCGCGTGCGCCTGCCCCCGTACACAGGCATTTAACACCCTGACACCGGCGGGGACAGCGCCATCATGCGCCGGGGCTCGCGCCCGGTGCCGCCGCACCAACTCCCCGGGAGGGAGCCCATCCCCATCCGTGGGGAGGGACCGTGCGCCGCGGCCGGTGTCGGTCCCGTGACACCGTGCGCTCGCTCCGATGCGGCTAACGCGCCGAGCCCTCGAAGGGGGGCCGGCTTCACCCTCGATTTGCTTTCTTGTGACCCTACGGGGTTAGGTGGAGGCGCTAGGCGGGGAGGAACGCCATCCCCGCCCCTTGTTACGACATGGCGGCCGTCCCGTGCGTGCGTGGGCGCACGCCGGCGCCGTAGCAACAACTCCAAGACGGTGAGGCGTATTGGAACGGGACGCCTGTTTTACCTACTCCCCGTACCCCCGTACGGGCCAACGTCAGCAGCTCCCTCGAGCCCATCAGAAGACACCACCGCCATCTGCCGCCCTTCTGCCCTCGAACCGTCACTGTTCGGGTACAAGATAGGCCATGATGGCCGGATCGCTGCAAAGATCGTCCTGACGGCCGCCCACTCTACAGCATAACACGCCACGCCCCTTCACGTAGCTAGATAGCGCAGCGTGCATGTGATTCGCTCCCTCCTTGATCTATAAAAGGGGGACGAACCCCCCCTGCCGCGGGGGGAGACAACAAAGAGAACACAGAACACAACACAACTGGAGATGAGCTGCGCCACGCACTTGCTCTCCAATTCTCCAATTCTCCCACAACATCTTCAGCCACCACACCAGGGACTTGGAAGCCAGGCTTCCTCTCCCCTTGCTTGTAGCACGCCCCGGTACAAGCACCCCCGTGCTAAGTAATATAGTGCCTTGAGCACGCCACCGCCGGACGTACGGCCCCCTCGGCGGAACCAGGGATAAAACTTCGTGTTGCTTGTTGCTTAGCATCGACCATCGAGGGATAGACCACGGCGCTTACTATCGGTTAGTGTCGGGACCACATTCCGCACGAACGGTTGGCGCCCACCGTGGGGCTATCTGAGCGCCTAAGGTCAATCCGTCAACTCCCTCCATGGTGATCCGCACTGAGTACCGCGGTACGCGTTACAACATGGGCAGCTCGGACCCCCTCCCTGCCGGGTTCGAAATCCGGTTTGGGGGCCTGAACTTTCAGGCCACAGGGAATGGCTACCTCATGCGCCTAACCAACCGTGAGGAGCTCCGCGCGCGGCGCCGGGGCGGGTCCGCCCCGGTCCCCGCCGCCCGCACCACCACGGCGCGGACGCCCGATGGCACCGGACGCCGCGGGCCGTCGGCGCCACGACGTCGCCGCCGCTCGGGGCTGCGTTCGCGCCGGGAGCGGTCGGAGCGACGGCGAGGGCCGAGCGCGCCGCCTCTCAGCACGGCGCGCCCGCCACCACGACCGCCGCTGCCCCAGCAGGACGGCGCGCGGTCTCCGGACCGCGCCTTCCCATTGGGCTGTGCGGAGCCACGACGGCCTACAACAACAATATCAACACCACGATGCGCAGGGTCCCGCCCGGCCGTCACGTCTTCGTCGCCAGGGATCCCGACGCCTCAGCAGGTGACGAGTCGTCCCTGGGCTCCCTCGACGCTCCGCCACCCGCCAACCGCCACGGGTACGTGGAATGGGACTTCTCCGGCGTGCCGGACCCAGTCATGTTCAGGCGTTTCCTTGACGCTACGGACTACTGGTTCGGTTGCTCCGATGACTCCAGCACCGGGAGCTACGACCCCGCGGGGGAGTGCTTTGCGTAGTCATCGCCAACGACCGGGCCAATGCCGCCGGCGCGGTGGGCGCCGGGGACGGGGAGATCACGCACCGCCCCGGGGGATCGCCACACGCCTAGCCGCCAGGGCCGAGCGCCCTGCCGGGGCCGACGTCGACGCGCAACTAGCCCAAGCCCGCGAGCTCGAGGCCAAGCCGGGCGGAGGAATACCGAACGGTGCGGCCGCTCCGCGCCTCGATGGCCGGGGGAAGCCTCCGCTCGCGGCGAACGCGTGCGGGAGCGGGGCGCACGGTGCCCGCAACCGCATCAACGCCAACGACCCCCGACGTGCCGCCGCGGGCGAGCCGAAGCTCGTTGCCGCCGCAACGCCGCCACGGGCCATGCCGCACCCTCGACCCCCGAGGCACAAGACCCGCACCGCGAGGTGCGGACTCTCATCGAGCAAGCGGCCGGTCCGAAACAGCCGAGAGCTCGGCGTCGCGCATCCGTCAACAAGGAGATGCGCGGGCGACGGGGCCGCACAAGGGGGGGCGAACCCTCGGTCCACGCGAGAGGGAGCGGCGGAGCGTCCCGCCAACTCGGACGGACGCGCACCGGCCAGGGGGAACGGCTCCTCGACACGCGCAGCTGCGGACGGTGGACGCTCGCAACATCATCAACGCCCGCCGCACAAGCAAGGCGGACGCCCGCAGCGGTGGGCTACCACCCTCGACGGGCGGACGTTACGACGGCGGCGAGGACCGCTCCCGACGCCGGCCCCCGGGACCCGTGTGTTCGGCGGGAGATCCGCACGGCGGCCTTCCCCCCGCCGCTTTCGCCAACCTTCGACCATCGTCAAGTACAACGGGGAGACGGACCCCCGCGTGTGGCTCAATGACTACCGCTTGGCTTGCCGCCTAGGCGGGGCCACCGCCGACGAGGTCATCATCCGCAACCCGCCCTCGCACCTCGGCGATGCTGCCCGGACGTGGCTCGAGCACTTGCCCGCCAGCCAAATCCACAATTGGGACGATCTGGTCCACACATTCGTGGGCAACTTCCAGGGCACGTACGTGCGCCCTGGAAATTCGTGGGACCTGCGCTCCTGCACACAGAAGCCCGGCGAGCCACTGCGGGACTTCATACGGTGCTTCTCTAAGCGCTGTACGGAGCTGCCCAGCGTAGCGCAGTCCGAGATCGTGCACGCCTTCCTCGAGGGCACCACGGGATCTCGTGCGGGAGCTGGGGCGCAGCCCGCCCGCGGACTCGAACGAGCTGTTCGACATCGCCACCAGCTTCGCCTCAGGAGAAGAGGCCGTGGGAGCGATCTTCGACGGCAAGAAGGGCAAGCGCTCGGAGGACGCGCCCGCGGAGGGCAGCAAGTCCAAGGAGCCCCACCACAACGACACGCGGGGCAAGAAGGGAAAAAAGCCGCGCCGCGAGGCGCGCGAGCAGGGGCGCGACGGCGGTAATGCCGAGGCCCTCGCTGTTGACCCGGCTCGACAGGGCCCTCGACCGCCCCCCCGAGGCCCGGGGGTGTTCGACGACATGCTGAAGAAGCCATGTCCTTATCACAAGACCCAGTGAACCACACCCTTGAGCAGTGCGATATGCTCAAGAAGTTCTATGGCCGCGCCGCCGCAAAGGAGGCAGAGGCCAAGAAAGACGGAGGAGATGGCGACGCCGGCGGTTTCCCCACCGTGGAAAACGTGTTCCTCATCTTTGGGGGGCCAACCGTCGACATGTCGACACGCCAGCGCAAGAAGGAGCGGCGCGAGGTCCTCGCCGCAGAGAAGGCGCCTCCCTCCTTCCTCAATTGGTCGGAGGACGCCATCACCTTTAGCCGGGAAGACCACCCGAACCGCGTCCCCAACCCAGGCCAGTACCCGCTGGTGGTCGACCCCATCATCGGGAACGCGTGGTTCTCGAAGGTCTTGATGGACGGGGGCAGCAGCCTCAACATCCTCTACGTGCATACGCTGCGCTTGATGGGGATCGGACTGGACCAGCTGCGGCCCAGCACGAAGCCATTCCATGGCATCGCGCCGGGCAAGCAGGTTCAGCCCCTCAGGCAGATCGACCTGCCTGTTTGGTTTGGCACCGCGAAGAATTTCCGCAAGGAGATCCTCACCTTTGAGGTGGTGGGGTTCAAGGGGGCCTACCACGCTATACTTGGGCGACCCTGTTACGCCAAATTCATGGCGGTCCCCAACTATACTTACTTGAAGATGAAGATGCCAGGACCAAACGACGTCATCACCGTCGGCTCGTCCATCGAGCACGCATTCGACTGCGACGTCGAGTGCGTAGAGCACGCAGAGGCGCTAGCGCTGGACGAAGCGCTGGTGACCACCTTGGAGAAGATGGTCAACGACGACCTCGACTCCGCTGCCAAGCACACCGGCACGTTCGAGGCCGCGGAGCGAACCAAGGAGGTCCCCCTCGATCCTTCCTCGCCCCGAGGGCAAGGCGTTGAGGGTCGGCTCCACCCTCGACCCCAAATAAGAAGTGGTGCTCGTCGACTTCCCTCCGCGCCAACACCGACATCTTCGCGTGGAGCCCCTCGGACATGCCGGGCATCCCGAGGGAGGTCGCCGAGCACTCCCTTGACATCCTCGCCTCACGCCCGCGCCGTGCAACAACGGCTCCGCCGCTTCGACGAGGAGCGGCGACGGCAATCGGAGCGGAGGCTGCGGAAGCTTCTCGAGGCCGGGTTCATCAAGGAGGTGTTCCACCCAACGTGGCTAGCAAACCCCGTGCTTGTAAAGAAAAAGAATGGGAAATGGCGGATGTGTATAGACTACACCGGCCTTAATAAAGCATGTCCTAAAGTTCCTTTTCCTTTGCCACGCATTGATCAAATCGTTGATTCAACGGCCTGGGTGTGAATTGCTTTGCTTCCTTGATGCCTACTCCGGATACCATCAAATAAAGATGAAGGAGTCCGACCAGCTCGCGACTTCGTTCATCACGCCGTTCGGGATGTTCTGCTACGTCACGATGCCATTTGGCCTCCGAAACGCAGGAGCAACGTACCAGCGCTGCATGCAGCACGTTTTCGGAGACCGTATCGGGCGGACAGTCAAGGCGTATGTGGATGACATCGTCGTAAAGACCAGGAAGGTGGACGACCTGGTTGGCGACCTTGGCATCGCGTTCGGTTTCCTACGGGCAAATGGGGTCAAGTTAAACCCCGAAAAGTGTGTCTTCGGAGTGCCGCGAGGCATGCTCCTTGGATACATTGTCTCCCAACGGGGAATCGAGGCCAACCTCGAAAAGGTTGCCGCCCTCGAACGAATGGGTCCAATCCGGGACCTCAAAGGGGTGCAAAAGGTGCTGGGGTGCCTTGCCGCCTTGAGCCGCTTCATCTCGAGGCTCGGCGAGAAGGGCCTGCCCCTCTATCGCCTCCTCAAGAAACACGAACGCTTCTCCTGGACCGCTGAGGCCCAGGACGCGCTCGACAAGCTAAAGGCGTCCTTGGCGCATGCCCCTATTCTCACGCTGCCGCGGACGGCGAGCCCCGCTGCTCTACGTTGCCGCGACCACCCGGGGTGGTCGGCCGCCGTGATCGTCGTGGAGCGCACGGAGGAAGGGCAAGCTTTACCTGTGCAGCGGCCCGTCTATTACGTCAGCGAGGTCCTGTCGGACACCAAGACGCGCTACCCCCGAGGTCCGAGATGTTGCGTACGCGGTAGTCCTTGCGCGGCGCAAGCTCCGCCACTACTTCGAGGCCCACCCCGTCACGGTGGTCTCCTCTTTCCCGCTGGGGGAGATCATCCGTAACCCCGACGCCACAGGCAGGATTGCCAAATGGTCCGTAGAACTGATGGGAGAGACGCTTGCCTATGCCCCGCGCAAGGCCATCAAGTCTCAAATCCTGGCGGATTTCGTCGCCTAGTGGACGGATACGCAGCTGCCGCCCCCGCAGATCCAAGCGAGTGGCCGGACTCCGTTCTTCGACGGTTCGGTGATGAAAACGGGGGGGCGGGCGCGGGCCTGCTCTTCGTGTCACCCCTCGGGGAGCACATGCGCTACGCAGTGCGCCTCCACTTCCCCGCGTCTAACAATATGGCTGAATACGAGGCCCTCCTCTGTGGCCTCAAAATCGCCATTGAGTTAGGCGTCAAGCGCCTCGACGTGCGGGGGGACTCGCAGCTCGTAATCGATCAAGTCATGAAGAACGCGAGCTGCCATGACGACAAGATGGAGGCCTACTGCAAAGCCGTGCGAGCCCTCGAGGACAAGTTTTACGGCATCGAGCTCAACCATGTGCCCCGCCGGTACAACGAGGAGGCGGATGAGCTGGCCAAGATTGCGTCCGGGCGGATCACCGTTCCCCCAAATGTTTTCGCGCGCGACGTCGCTCAACCCTCGGTCATCTTCGAGCCCCACCCCTCGAGCCACGCTGAACCCTCAAGGGCTCCCTCGAACCCAACGGGCGCGGAACCCATGGACGAGGACCCCTCGAACGAGGCGTACGTGCTCTCCCTCCTCGAGGGGTATGGCGCCTATGAAGCCGACGTCATGGACATCGAGCCAGCTCCCATCAAAACGGACTGGCGTGACAAATACATTGCCTGGATGGCTCGAGGGGAACTCCCCGCGGACCGGGCCGCGGCTAGGCGCATCGCCAGGATGGCCAAGTCCTTCGCCCTCGTTGACGGCGAGCTGTACAAGCGCGCCGCCTCCGGCATCCTGCAGCGGTGCGTGCCCATTCCTGAAGGGCGCGAACTCTCGCGGGACATCCACGCGGGATCCGCGGCCACCATGCGGCGCCTCGTACCCTCGTCGGCAATGCGTTCCGCCAAGGCTTTTGCGGCCTACCGCGGTTGCGGACGCCGGCGAAATCGTACGCACCGCGAAGGGTGCCGTTCTACGCCCGCAAGTCCAACCTACCCGCCCATGCCCTACAGACCATCCCCGTAACATGGCCATTTGCCGTATGGGGGCTGGACATCGTTGGGCCCCTGCGGAAGGCGCCCGGGGGGTTCACCCACTTGTTGGTCGCGATCGACAAGTTCTCCAAGTGGGTCGAGGTGCGCCCCATCACGAATCTCAGTGCAGAGCAGGCGGTGACATTCTTCACCGATATCGTCTACCGCTTTGGAGTGCCGAACTCCATCATCACCGACAATGGGTCCCAGTTCACGGGCAGGAAGTTTTTGGAGTTTTGCGACAAATTCCACATCCGTGTGGATTGGGCGGCTATGGCACACCCACAGACCAACGGCCAAGTAGAGCGTGCCAACGGCATGATCCTACAGGGCCTTAAGCCCAGAATTTTCGACCAGCTCAACAAATCTGGCCGAAAATGGCTCCAAGAGCTACCAGCGGTTGCGTGGAGCCTAAGGACCACCCCGAGCAGAGCCACTGGGTTCACCCCGTTTTTTCTAGTCCATGGTGCGGAGGCCGTCCTCCCCACGGACCTAGAATACGGATCGCCTAGGGTTCGAGGCTATGACGAGGATGCCAACCAACGAGCCCGCGAGGACTCGCCGGATCGGTGGACGAGGCACGCCTCGTGGCCTTAATGCATTCCGCAAGGTATCAACAGTCCCTAAGACGCTACCAAGCACGCAAGATACGTCGACGGGACTTCAGTGAAGGGGACTTGGTCCTAAGGCTACGCCAGGACAACCGAGGGCGCCACAAGCTATCGCCCCCATGGGAGGGACCCTACGTCGTGGTGAAGAAACTCAAGCCCGGCACGTACAAGCTGGCCAATGAGGACGGTGAAGAGCTCACCAACGCTTGGAACATCCAACAGCTACGTCGCTTCTACCCTTAGCTAGGACTTCCAAGTACTTCTTATTGTAAAAACCATATGACCAACGCCCCAGTTGGTAACAACTATGTAAATGCTTCAAGTCTAATAAAAAGGGCAACTCGGCTTTCCCCTGAAACCCAAGTTACCCTCGGGGGCTACTGCGGGGGGCACCCCCCCAAAATGGTCCCATTTTCCGCGCAAAAACGAAACAACTCACGCGCGCTAAGTTTGTTTCTACTTCAACCCTGACCACCGATTCGAACAGGGCGCAGGCGGCCTAGCAGGAGGAGCGTGCGAGCCAGAGATAGCCTACGCCGCGTGGATATGGCCCTTCTCTCTCGCCTCCAACCCAGCAGGCCCCCCGCGAAAGTCGAACTCCCCTAACTAGAATCTACTCAGGAAGAAGGAGAAACAAAAAGTGTAGCAAACAATAGACTTCATTTCAGCAAAAGTTTATGTCAAAAACAACTTGTTCATTTACAAAGGACGCGAGGCCAGAATACTGATACACATAAAAATGGGCCTAGTGCCCAGCTGTCTTCAGGCAGGAGGAGCGGCGGCGTCAACAGCGTCCGGGAAGAGGAACTCCTCGAAGGCTTCAGCGAGCGACCCGGCGGCGTCGGGCCGGCGAGCGCGTCCACACGCTCCATCGCCACCTCGTCCTCGACACCCTCGGGGACGACGTAGCCCTCCGCCAGCGCCTCGAAGTTGACCTCGTAGTGGGATCGTACCATTCCGAGGGCCTTCTGGACGCCCAGACGCAGCGCTCGGCGCATCCGCTCGGTAACGTGGCCGCCAAGGGCGCGCAGGCGACTGACCGGTGAGTCGCCGCCTGTGCCTCGCCCTCCTCCACGGCTTGGCAGGTCTCGAGGGCCGCACCACGCAGCTCCTGCAGCTCCTGCTCGGAGGAGTTATAGGAAGCCTGCAGCGCCTCGGCCCGCTCAGCTGCATGCCCCAGAGCGGTGCGCAAGCCTGGAGTCACCAAAACAAGAAAGAAATCAGAAAAAGGGAGTGCGAGTTCCCAAACGAAAAACCAACCAAACGAGAGTCAAGCAGCAGCTCACCTTCGACTTGCTTCCTCTCCGCCTCGAAGTCGCGGCGCACGGCCTCGACCGCCAGCTCGAGGCGCTTGACGGTCTCACCTTGCTCCTGGAGGGCCAGCTCATTGTTTGCATTTGTGATGCTGAGCACGATCAGCTCGCCCTCGGCCTTGGAGAACGCGGTGTTCCGCTCCTCCAGCGACTTCTGCGCCGCCTCGCGAGCGACGCGCTCCTGCTCCAGCGCCGACCGGGCGTCGACGAGGGCGGCTTGCTCCGCCGGGAGCCGCCCCCTCGGCCCCCGGCGGGCGGTGCGCTCTCGCCGGTGCTCCTCGGCCGACGGCGAGTGCCGCGACCTTGGCGTCGAGGGGCGGCCTTCAAATCGCCTGGCCTCCTTGGCCCGCTGCTCCGGCCCGCGCGCCCGCTCCTCGGCCTAGCACTGCTGCGCTTGCGCCCCCCTCGAGCGACGAGCGGAGCCCCCAGTTCTCGCCGCGGACGGTGGCCACCTCCGCCTCCTAGTTGGTTGCCAGCGTCCGCATCTTCTCCAGGTCTGAGCGCGCCTGCCACAGCGCCTCATCACGGTCAATGAGGGCTGCGCAGACCCGCTCGAGGCTGGAGCGGTGCGCCGGGTCCTGCCTCGAACTCTCAGGGAGTTCGTCGCGCCAGGCCATGGCCCGGTACGCCAGCCAGCTGTCCGGGGTCCTGAGGGCATCAGCAAGCGCGTCGAAAGCGCTGCATCGCTCCCGGAGCTGGTGGAGCTCAGCGTTCACCCGATCGAAGGCGTCGTACTTGTCGTGGGCGCAGCGCTCGAGCTCCTGGCACCCACAAATCAAAACCCGTAAGCGCCACGACGCAGAGGCAGCGCACAAAAATGAGGGGAAGAAGAAAACGAGCAACGACGCCCTACCTGGAAGACGCGCCACGCGGGGCCGCCATGGACCCTCAGCGCCTCGTTCAGCGCGTGGTTGAGCGTGGCGCCGTGGCTCCGGAGCTCTCCCCAGAGCTCCTGCTCCCCCCTGGCGTCGGCAAACGCAGGGGGATCGCCAGCGGCCCCCTCCCACCGGGCGGGGTGGCCGGCGCGGGAGGGACGAGGCCTCGGCGCCATGTCCTCGGTCCCCCGCCACCATGTGACCCTCGTGCCGCCTCACGAGGGCCCTCTCCTGGGGCTCGGGGGAGCGTGTGGGGAAGCTCGCCCACTGATCCCACCCGGGCGGCGGGGAGTCGTCATCCAGGACCTCCACCACCTCCGCCCGCGAACCGCCGGCGGGCGCCGGGACCTTGCGCCGCCTCCGCCGGCGCCTCCACTTGCGCCTCCACGGCCGCGGGCGCTTGACGTAGCGTCGCGGCCACCACCTCCGGCCGTGCCTCCGCGACCACGGGCGCCGCCGCGGGTTGCACCCGCTCCGCCTCCTCTGCCGGCCGGCGCCACGGACCGCGCCTCCGTAGCGGCGGCTTCCGTGGGCTGCGCCTCCGCCACGGCCGCCGCCGCGGCCCTGCGTCCCCACGACGGCCGGCCGCCGGCCGCTCCTCGGCAACCGTCGGCCGCGCCATGGCGGGCCGGGACTTTGCCGGCCGAGGCCTCGAAGCCTCGGCGGGGCTTTGCGAGCTCTCGCCCGCCGCCGTGCCGGCCCCCGCCCGCGACGCCCTCGACGAGCGCCGCCGGGTGGGGATGGATGCGTCCGCCCTCAGCACCTTGGTCGGTGCGAGGGGAGGCACAATTGGCACCACCCTGTGCAAACACAAACAGAAAGTTAGAATGCCTGGTCGTCACAAAACCAAGCCAAGCGAAAAAAGCGAGCTCCTTACCTCGAAGAGGAAAAGGCGCGTTTCCTTTTCCTTGTAGCCTCAACGGATGAGGCCGGCGCGGCCGGCGCGCCCGCCGCCGCACCTCCCCGACGACGCCACCGCGCGCGCGGGCGCGCTTGCCCCCGCACGCGAGGCACGCTTGCCTCGCGCGCGCGCGCGCACTTGTCGTACGTGCCTCCGCGGCACGCGCCGGCACCCCGCGGCGCGCGCGCGCCCCCGTAGTCGATTGCCGGCGGCGGGCGCCGGTGCGCCCGCCCTGGGCGATGCCGCCCTTGCCGCCGGAGCCTCTTCCTCTTCCTCTTCGTCCTCCTCCGAGGACGAGTACTCCTCGGTCCCCGGGGAGGAGAGCCCCAGTTCCTCGCGCCGCCGGTACTCCGCGTTCCATCGCTCGCGGCGCTCTTGGTGCCGCCTCGCGCGCTCCCTCCCCGTGCGCCGCCCGCTCCTGCTCTCGCTGCTGCGCCGCCCGACCAAGCGCCCGGGAGTCGGGAGTGGGCGGAACGGACTTCGCGGCGGTGAAGCTCACCAGCTGCATGCAAGAACGTCAATGGCGCGTCAGAAGGCAGAGGCAACACCGAGAACTAAAACAGAGCCAGGAGTCATGCTCACCAGCGGGCCGGTGGGGAGCATCTCGAGGTCCCACGGGGTCCGGTCCGGGTGCGCCAACATCCGGGTGTCGACGGCGTTCCGCGCCCGGGTGAGCGCATACGGCCGCCCGAGGGGGGTCGGGAGCATCCGCGACCTCGCCGACACGATGGGGTCCGCCTCCTCTGTCATCTCAAAGATGTAGAGCGGCCTCTCCATTAGGGGCACGACCCGCCGGTGATGGAGGAAGGCGAGGACGCCCGCCGCAGTCAGCCCCTGCTCCGACAGGCTCCTCAGGGCGGCCAAGACCGAGTCCTGCCGCCTCCGATGCTGGGCCGTAGACGCCCCATAGCCCCAGGAGCTGGGCTTCTCCTTGAACACCCGACCGGTGTAAGGGGGGAGGCCGGGCTCGGCGTTGCGCAGGTAGAACCATCCCCGCTCCCAGCCGGCGTTGTTCGTCGTCATGGTGCAGGGGATGTAGTCGTCCTTGAACTGCGCCGCCGCGGGCGAGTGACATCCCGCCGGCGCGCACCGCGCGGCGGGTCCTCGGCTCCGTCGTGGGCTGCGTGAAGAGCTCCGCGCGGAAGAGGTGCACCCAGAGCTCCCAGTTGACTGGGATCCCCAGATACCCCTCGCAGACGCCCACGAACGTGGCCGCCTGCGAGATCGCGTTGGGCGCGAAGTTGTGCAACTCCACGCCGTAGTAGTGGCACAACACTCGCATGAAACGGCTCGCCGGCGCGTTGAAGCCTCGCTCGTGGAAGCGGACGAAGCTCACCACATAGCCTTCCGGCGGGTTGGGCGCGCGGTCCCCAGCCGGCGGCACTATCCACTCCGCCGGGCGGCCATCCTCATTAGCCGCCAATTGGCCGGCGGTGACCAGCTCGCCAAGGGCCAGCCGGGTCACCGTCGACCGCTCCCAGGCATACGGGTCAAGGATCGTGAGGGGCCGAGGCGGCGCCATGAGGAGGGGCAAAGGATGCGAAGAACGAAGGACAGGAAGAGGAGGAAGAGCTCTAATGGCGAAGCCGCACGGTGGCAAAGGCGAGGCGGGGAAGAAAGCACAGGGGGCTAAAATAGCGGAGCGCAAAGGTAAAAAACCACCGTTTCCCCTTCTCCTCAGATTTATAAGCCGCGTGCGAGCTCTCCGGGGCGGACGTCCCGCGCGCGTTAACCGCAGGGAATCTTTTCTTCTCGCTGGCAAGCGGACCCCACCACGACCGCAGCAGCCACGTCACCGCAACGGGCCATCATCACGGTGAAGACTAGCCGGGGCCGTGGCAGGCGGTCACGTCCGCCTGCCCACGCCGCCCACTACGCGCGCGCGCGCGCGGCCGCGACGCCTAAAAAGGCGCGCCCGCGATACGAAACCGCAGCCTCTACTGTGGAGCATTTAATGGCCCGGTCCCTTGTAAAACAAGGAGAACCCTCGAGCGGCACGGACTCCTGGCTCGGGATAAATTCAGCCCTCGAGCAGGTGCAAGCGTGAGAAGGTCGCCCCGAGGCCCGCCTGAAACAAAGTGGGCCTCGCGAGCACCCATGCCACGTAGCACCCTCGAGCGGCACGAGCCCCTGGCTCTAGACAACGTCAACCCTCTAAGGGACATTGGCGTGAGAAGGTCGCCACGGGGCCCGCTTGAAACAAGGCGGGCACCGCGAGCACCCATGCCACGCAAAACCCTCGAGCGGTGCGAGCCCCTGGCTCCAGACGATATCAACCCTCTAAAGGGGCACAAACGTGAGAAGGTCGCCCCGGGGCCCGCCTGAAACAAGGCAGGTGCCACAAGCACCCATGCCACGCTGTGCTGCTAACCAGCGCCTCGAGGACTGGCTCGCCCAGACCCCTCGACGGCCGCGAACGCAAAGACGGGGCCGCCCAAGCGCCGCCCCGCACGGCCCTACTGATCAGAGGTTCGAAGCCTGACCCTCGACGGGTTCGAACAGGCGCCCCAGATCGCAGAGTCAGGGACGACGAGGGCACGCGCAGTTGAGCCGTTCCACGAGCCCATCGGCTCGAGGGTGCCCCATATGTCGTGTTCGAGAGCCAGCGAGGGCAGCTAGCCGGGGGATCCCACTGAGGGAGAGTTTCCGCGCCCTCGGTCCCTATCGAACGGGACCGAGCCCCACCTAGCAAACCCATGCAAGCGCTTCAATGGACGTGTCTCTGGACCACGCAGCCTACCCTTATCGAACGGGGCATGGGCGTCCACTCGAACCACCCGCTAGCGGCTCGACGAGGAATCCGGCAAGTCGCGACCCGCTCGATGGGGGTTGCGGAAACCTCACCCTCCGTCCCGCGGAGGGACGGCGAGGGCGCGTTAAGAAACAAGTCGTAAAGCTCTACCCGATCGCCTCGAACGGGCCCAGGCTCGGGGGCTTGACGCACAGCTACACCTCCTTGAATTGCACCTGCCGGAGACAGTGCCAGCAGCGCGTGCGTCACCGAAGCCGGCTGAGACATTGCCGATGCCGGTTGAAACATGTGCCACGCCCTCTGACCAGTTCTCACGGTTAACCCCTGCAGAAGCATCCATGCTCTGCGGGGCGGGGGCTAGACCCGCGGGTCCGCTGACGCGGCCCCACGGAAAGCGTGCGCAAGGCAAGGAGGGAAGAACGTCCTATCGGTAGGTTCCGGCATGCGCGGGAGCCTCAATGGCAAACCTACGGATGCTCGGGGGCTGCGTCGGGGACAGCCCTAGGGGTCCCCTTTAACAACCGGGGAATCCCCACTTAAAACCTGCAACAAAGCCAAACACACTTTGCCTAACCATGCAGGATACAGCCCGCGCCGCAAGGACCTCGACGGCCCACCAAGGCGACCCTCTCAAAGATCCCTTCGAGCAGGCTTCGCCTCGCTCGAAGGTGCGCGCCTCCCTCGAGCAGGCTCCGTTCCGTTCGAAGGGGTGCGCTTCCCTCGAGCGGGCTCCGCCCCGCTCGAGGGCCCGCTCCCCCTCGAGCAGGTTCCGCCTCACTCGAGGGTCCGCCCCACCCTCGACCGGGATCCGTCTCGCTCGAGGGCGCCCCGCTCGCGTGCGCCGCCCCCCGTACACGGGCATTTAACGCCCGACACCGGCGGGACAGCCGCCATCATGCGCCGGGGGCTCGCGCCCGGTGCCGCCGCACCAACTCCCCGGGGAGGGAGCCCATCCCCATCACTGTGGGGAGGGACTGTGCAGCGCGGCCGGTGTCAGTCCCGTGACACCGTGCGCCTGCTCCAGTACGGCTAACGCGCCGAGCCCTCGAAGGGGGGCCGGCTTCACCCTCGATTTGCTTTCTTGTGACCCTACAGGGTTAGGTGGAGGCGCTAGGCAGGAGGAACGCCATCCCTGCCACTGTTACGACATGGCAGCCGTCCCCGTGCGTGCAGGCGCACGCCAGGTGCTGTAGCAACAACTCCAGTACGATGAGGCGTATTGGAACGGGACGCTGTTTTACCTACTCCTGTACCCCGTACGGGCCAACGTCAGCAGCTCCCTCGAGCCCATCAGAAGACACCACCGCCATCTGCCGCCCTTCTGCCCTCGAACCGTCACTGTTCGGGTACAAGATAGGCCATGATGGCCGGATCGCTGCAAAGATCGTCCTGACGGCCGCCCACTCTACAGCATAACACGCCACGCCCCTTCACGTAGCTAGATAGCGCGGCGTGCATGTGATTCGCTCCCTCCTTGATCTATAAAAGGGGGACGAACCCCCCCTGCCGTGGGGGGAGACAACAAAGAGAACACAGAACACAACACAACTGGAGACGAGCTGCGCCACGCACTTGCTCTCCAATTCTCCAATTCTCCCACAACATCTTCAGCCACCACACCAGGGACTTGGAAGCCAGGCTTCCTCTCCCGCCTTGCTTGTAGCAGCCCCACTACAGGCACCCCCGGTGCTAAGTAATATAGTGCCATGAGCACGCCACTGCTGGACGTACGGCCCCCTCGGATGGAACCAGGATAAAACTCTGTGTCGCTTGTTGCTTAGCATCGACCATCGAGGGATAGACCACGGCGCTTACTACTGGTTAGTGTCGGGACCACATTCCGCACCGACACTATGACTTCATAAGGTCCAATGTAGCGCGGAGCTAATTTCCCTTTGACATCGAACCGTTGCACACCTTTGGTGGGGGAAACCTTTAGATACACGTAATCTCCCACTTCAAAGTGTCGGGGTGCCGTTCCCTTATCATGGTAACTCTTTTGCCTCATCTGAGCCATCTTTAAATTCTCCCTTAGCACTTGCACTTTTTCTTCAGCATCTTTAACTAAATCCGGACCAAAGAGTGTCCTTTCTCCTGTTTCCGACCAGTTCAACAGAGTGCGACATCTCCGTTCGTAAAGAGCATTGAACGGTGCCATCTTCAAACTAGCTTGATAACTATTGTTGTAGGAGATTCTGCCAAGGACAAACACTTGTCCCAACCCTTATCAAAGTGTAAGGTGCTTTCTCGTAGCATGTCTTCCGAAATCTAATTTATCCTTTCCGTCTGACCATCGGTCTGCGGATGATAGCTGGAACTACGAATCAACTTGGTTCCTAAGCACTCATGCAACTGCTCCCAGAAACGAGCTACAAACTGAGTTCCTCTATCAGAGATTATAGTCTTCAGAATTCCATGCAAACGAACTATTTGGTCCATATATAACTCTGCATAATGCTGTACTTAAGAAGTGGTATGCACTGCAATGAAATGAGCGGTCTTGGTGAGTCTGTCTACGATAACCCAAATAGAATCCTTCTTTCTAGATGTCAGGGGTAAACCCACAATGAAGTCCATACTAATGTCGTTTCACTTCCACATGGGTATCGAAAACGGTTGAAGTACACCTACCGGTTTCAAATGGCTTGCTTTCATCCGGTGGCAAGTATCGCACTCGGCTACATACTTGGCTATATCAACTTTCATGTTGGACCACCAGAAATTCTGTTTCAAATCTTGGTACATCTTGGTACTACCGGGATGAATAGAGAATTTGGACATATGAGCCTCATCAAAGATGGTCTTCTTAATTTCTGGATCGATAGGAACCACAAGGCGTTTTCCAAACCAGATCACATCCTGGTGATCCTTCTGGAAACAAGTATACTTGGGATCTCCCTCTGCTAGTTTCTGTTTGATGATTTGTATGTCTTTGTCATTGCGTTGAGCAGTGACAATTCTATCATAAAGATTTGATTCGGCAGCTAAAGCATAAAGATTTCCTCACTGTACCACTTCTAAGTTGAGCCTTCTCATTTATTCACATAATGGGTCACTAACTGGCTCCAACTCTAGATGATTGCAGTGAACTTTGCGGCTAAGGGCATCCGCAACAACATTTGCTTTTCCGGGGTGATAGTGCACTTCTAGGTCATAATCCTTAATCAACTCAAGCCATCTCCTTTGCCTCATATTCAGTTCTGACTGAGTAAAGATGTATTTGAGACTCTTATGATCAGTGAAGATATTACAACGATTACGCATCAGATAATGTCTCCGTATCTTGAGAGCGTGGACAATAGTGTCTAACTCAAGATCATGGGTAGGATAATTGATCTCATGAGGTCGAAGTGCCCGTGAAGCATAGGCAATGACTCGGCCTTCTTGCATAAGAACGCAACCGAGACCCATGCCTGACGCGTCACAAAAAACTTCGAAGGGTTTGGAATTATCCGGTTGCATTAGCACTAGGGATAAAGGCTCAAGGTGTGGAAGGCTTTCTCACATGCCTTGCTCCACACGAACCTCACTCCTTTCTTGAGCAGTTCGGTCATAGGTTTAGTGATTCTAGAGAAGTCTGGAATGAATCAACGGTAATAACCCGCCAAACCTAAGAAACTACAAATCTGGTGTACGGACATGGGTGGTTTCCAATCCATCACCTCTTGGACTTTGCTAGGATCTATGGAGATACCATCTTTGGAAATAGTGTGGCCCAAAAATTTCACACTTGTTAACACCAAAATTTGGTAAGGAGTTTGACCTGTGGGTCCGGTTCGAAAAAGAGTCCGTCTGGTGGAAGGAAGGATATTTTCAAAGGTTTTCGGCAAAGAGATCTGCGGTCGGCTATTTGCTCCGGTTCGGCAAAGGAACAGTAGAGCTGATTTTGCGGGATTGGACGGTGACGTGGCTCAATCAGGGGAGACGAATGGATGGGTAGGCGATCGAGCTTAGTTAGGCAACGAATCCATTCGCGAGTTGTACTCAACGGGGTATAAATACGACCCCCGAATGTATGTAACGGACACAATCATTCCTCAATACACACCGGCCTTACGCCAAACCCTAGAGTCCTTGTCGTGTCGTCGAGTTCTTCGAGAGGGCCAATCGATCCGTCGACCTCCGTGAGTACCGGCAACCTTGTATCATGTCTAGTATCATGCGGTGGATTTAGATCTGATGCAAGTAGTCTTGTTACCATGCTTCGTGTCATGCAGTAGATTCAAGCTTGGTTCAAGAGGGTTTCTTGTTAGATCATGAGCCATGCGGTAGGCTAAGATCTAGCTTGAAGCTAGTTATCGGCTCTATTGGATTTTGGCAAGATCCAATAGATTCATTAAGTTACCCCGTGTTAAATTGAGTTTTACTTTATGTTTTAATTCATGTAACACATCTTTGCCCAATCTAGATGGGTTTGGATCGGCTATATCTCTTTTATGATCCTTGTTCGAGTAGGTTTCATGTTTTGACACGTGGATCTTATGCTTTCCGATAGCCGAAACCGAATCGATCTAGGTTGTTACGTGTTGCGGGTTCAAGCTTGCTATGTTCGTATAAATCTTGAAAGAACCGGGTATCATGCGGTAGATGCAGGTTTTTGGGTTGCTTTGGAGCTAGTCATCCGGTGGATTAGATTCCCAAATCAATCTGATAGATTTATTCTCGTGGTAATGTTTGTTCCTTCTTCATGGACCCCGAATCGGTACATTCAGCCGTATTCGGTTATGTTTCTTCATGAGTAGATCCCGTGCGTTATTTATGTTTTAAATGATGTATGCTTTTAGCTTTCTATATTTAGATTGTATCATGCGGTGGACAGATCTATTTGTGGAAAGTGGTACGGTTTTCCATGCAAGTTGTATCATGCGGTGGATAGATTTGTTTGATATCGTACCCGACGGATCTTAAAGTAACTAGACATGCGGTAGACTAGTGCTTTGGATCTATGCATGCTTATTTAATACATGATCATGTCCGTGCTTTACTTTATTTATTTAATGCTAATCTTCATGGGGATCGGTCATAACTTTGCACATGCATCTTTGTTTATACAAAGACGGATCGTTGTCATGCTTACGTCATCCATTCGGCAGTGTGTTGACGGTGAATTTCCGTCAACCTAGAGTACTTGTTATACATTGGTTTCGATTATGATTTGCAACTAACCCGCCACTAGGCATACTAATGATGTAACAAGTTCACACTTGCATGTCGATTTTGGAGTTTGTTGTTTACGCAGGAAATCTACGCTAAAGAGGAGACTTTCGGGATAAGTTCATCAAGCACTTCAAGAGAAGATCATGAAGCCCGTCACAAGTCAAGACACGAAGTGAATAAGACTCCAAACAACCTAAGGACCGAAGCATCAACACGCAAAACTCCGGGGACTTGGATGTTTACCAACGGGATCAACTCAGCCCGAGAGATATTCTCGTGACTCGGGACAGCATGATCTTTCGGTACAGATTCGGAGACTTAAACGGTCTTAAATGGCAAACGTTTGACTACCAAAGTTGTGGGCCTCGACGATACCTTCGATTTGGACATGTGGAAGGCCCAATTCGGATAAGGGAGCTAGGAGATATAGCCCCCGAAATCACTGCTGCGCAGTCAGTCCGAAATCAGAACAGATTATCTTCCTAGGCCGATTTGGAGATCTTATCTTCGTTTTTAAGGAAAGAAATGAATACCAAAGTTGAAGATAATTTTGTGGCACACAACCTGGACACCGAGTTTGCATTATTTGGAGTCCAGACGTGGGAGATATGGCCCTGGCAAGGAAGGACTGCGAATCAGGAAAAGCTGGCTGATTTTATGGAAACCAAGTTTGCTTCTCTCCCAAGGAGGATCTCGTGCAAGGCAAGGTGGAGCACGCCCAAAGGCACCCCAAGGACATAAATACAACCCCCTAGGCGCCCCACGGTGGTTACACATCGAACAAATCATCCTACCGACGCCAATCACCAGAAAACCGCCGCCGCAAGATGAGGGAGAGAGTTAGATGAGCTCGTCGCAAGGATCAACGCCGGCGGAGAGAAGGAAGCAAGAGGAGGACTCCAAGCCACTGGCCTAGGGGTGTTCCCAAGCTCCATCGCCGCCATCTTCATCGACGACGTTCTCCGGAGTCTCCATCACCCCTATGTGCTTCAATCCGTGTAAGATGATGGGGTAATGTCTCCGTTCATCCCTAGGATTAGATGGATACATGCTATGTGATCGCTACTCGATTTGTGGTTTCAATCTATTGTTTTCATGTTGATGATGCTTTGATGATTAAGGTTAGCTACCATGTTTTTCGGGCGTATGATATCCGCTACTCCCATAGATTCCATCAACATACCGTGTCCATCATAGGTCTAGTCACGAATACCTTCGCGTAGTGACAGTACGAGAGGAGGGAAAGGGCGAAACCGTGGTCACAACCCCCGGTAGATTGGTTTACCGCTTTCGTGTAGTAGATGCATACAATGTTATCCTAGATCCTAGGGAGGGAACGCTTATCTTTCTTACTCACTCTCTTATGTTTACCCCTTTACCATCTAGTTTAACCCTAGATTTGTTTGATCAACTTAACTTAGATTAACTTAGATTAGATTGTCTTTACCTTTAGATTAATACTCTCTTTAAAGGTTTCCTTAGTCAACTAGATTAGTACTTGGTTAAGCGCTAGTAATCCCCTTGCTCCGCGGATTGACAAGAACCTTGGTAATCCCGTGGTGAAAATGGTGTGGGGTCCGTACGCTTGCGGATCGTAGAGGGATACGTCTTTTATCCGTCAACAAGCCCCTTTTTCTGGCGCCGTTGCCGGGGAGCAAGTCAGTTTGCTATGTTTAATCTTGTATTAATTTTGTTGATTACTAACACCTAACCCTTATTTTCTAAAAAAAAGAAAAAAATCTTTTTTGTTTTTCTTTCTACTTTTCTTGTGCCTAGATGGATTTGTTCACCTCACCACTGGAAGACGAGGAGATGTCGCTAAGGGAGCTAGCAATGCCGTCAATGGAAGACATTGAGATACAAAAATCAGATTTGACGTTTGCTACAACCCACTATGAAGTGAAGCCTGGAATCATCAAGTTAGTGGCGACAAAACCATTTAGAGGATTGGAGGATGACAACCCATATAGACACATTAAGGAATTCACGATGTTATGCAACACGGTGCAACAAAAAGGAGTTCCGGCCGCGAAGTTCTTTCCCATAAGCAAAGATATATTTGAAGATGAAGCGCGAAGATGGTACACACTTGCGTTTGTTGAAGCAAAAGGAAATTGGGATGAGCTAGTGAAGAAGTTTCTTTTGAAGTTCTTTCCCATAAGCAAGGTCCAAGACTTAAGGAGGCAAGTGCTCACTTTCAAGCAAGGAGAGGATGAAGGAATTGATGAAGCATGGGACCGTTTTAATGAACTACTTGAGCGAGGCCCGAACTTGGGATTTTCCGGTGGCTTGATGTTGCATACCTTTTATTTTTCACTAACCCCTAACTCGTCTCGTTTTGTAAGCATGTGTGCAGGCGGTGATATAATGGATAAAACAATTAGTGAAGCCGCACAAATCTTACAAAGGATAAGCAATGGACAAAGAACAATACGAGATTGGCAAAGATGTTGTCGAGAGGAGAAAAACGACAAAAGCAAGCCCAAGGTACTTGCTGAAATTTCTGAAAAAGATGAACCGGAGGTCAAGGAAGATGAACCGACCATACAAGAAAGTGAAGATCCACTTCCCAAGGTAAGAGAAGTCATTTCGGATGTTAAAAATGTTGAAACTAACGTGAATGTAGGCCGAAATATGTGGAATGCTAGACCATTGGCGGAGTTCAAGCAATCCGGTTGGGTTCAAGTTGATTTCGCCCCACTAATCAACTACCGAAGGAAGGAGGAACGCCGACACGTTGCCAAACTAATTGAAGATATATTTGATCAAGAGATGAGTGGAGAGTCGACCAAAAGATGTTTGAAGAAGAAAGAGAAGAAGGAGATGAAGGATGGATCGACCGGTTTGACAACTCAAAGATTTATGATGAAGGAAGAGAACAAGATACAACCGTGATGAGCCTAGTGACTCAAAGGATAAATGGGAGGAGATAGGACTCAAGCTAGATGATAGCTTGTGTGCTATTGAAGCCTACACACTAGCAAATCAAGACATGGAAGTACTCAAGGATGAAGGAAAGAGTGAATCAACAATGAGTGATCTTGATGACATGTGGTACATGGAAGATAAAGAAAGCAACATACAAGTCTTTGAAGATGAAGATCTGGTTGATAAAGAAGACTTCAAAGAAGAGATGAATGCGTACATAGTTCAAGGATTACATGTTCCACATGATGAGTTGAAGAAATTGCAAGATGGTGATGAAGAGGCAACTACACTTGTTGAGATCGATTCGCCTTCAACACTGCTTGATGAACCAAATATCACTCTTGTTGAAAAATCTCTAAGGCCAAGGTACGCGCTGAAATCTCAAGATATTATTGATATTGATGTTGATAAATTCAAATACTCATGCTCAACCAATAGTATGAATGATAGTTTAAATTCTACGCCTTGTTCCAATAGTGATAATGTTGATAGGCTAGATTTTCTTGAGAATGAAAAAGAGGAAACATTTATTTTTGATCCAATTAATCTCACACCTAAACAACCTTTGCCTAATGATGAGCTAAGTGCTATGCATGAAACATATGCTTCTTTTATTTACACCTTGACTTGTTGCTACAATTCACATGTGGTGTTAATTATGGACGCGTATGTTTACAATAAGTTTTGTAAATCTCGATCATGCTTTGCGCTTGGTCAAGCTAGTGACCTTAAAGAATCATATGTCGGGAAAGGCCCGATTTTCACTAACCATGTAGACAAGGCTTGAATAATGGAAAAAAGAAGCCATGCCTAAAAGAGTTGCAAGATAAATCATCAACCTCTCCGAACCCCGCGATGGATGCTGCTGTCTTCATCAATTTGAGAGCTTGTTCAGAGGTGTACAAATGAAGAAAATGAGATATTCAGAAGCTCCATCAAGTTACCATTCCAACGCATCAAGAACCAACAAGTTTGAAGACCCGTGCAAGGAGTTATGGAGAAAACATTGGGCGTTGCGCGTTCTGAAATTTCATGACAGATTTCATCGCCGAAGTAAAACGGACGTAACTCTCTTGTCCGGAGTCCGATTTGAGCAAATGAAGACTCGTTGGAAAGGAAATTTTGTGCACTGTGCAATGGAGTAGAGCTTGAGTATACTTTCTGTTATGGACATTAAAAAAATTCATGAAGTGAAGGCAGCACCGAAGGATGATAGAGAAGGAGATAACGATGAAACAAAAGGATGCTTTGGGCAAGTCTTCTATAAGTGATCAAGCACAACATGGGAAGTAAATTAAAGCTGCATTGGTACCTTTTCTTCTTGCATGAAGGGCCATGGCGATGCGACGAAAAGAAGGTATGTGAGAAAGTCGAGCTCTATGACTTTAAATGAAGCGCTTTTCGGGAGGCAACCCGTTTCTTTATGTTTTTATTCCTTTCTTAGAGAGAATAAAGAATGACACCATCTTATGATGATCAACTTGTGGTTATTAATCTAAGTTCAGTTTTCCTTTTTAGAACCACCATCATGTTCATGATCTTATTTATTTGCATGCATTGCATTTTGTTGTCCTCGTGATGTTTCTTTGTGTATACATGTTTTGCACATAGTTGGCTTGGTTGTTTTATATACTTAATGATGTATGCTTCATTTTCCATGTTAATACTTCATAAGGCATTATGAGTATTTTCCTTTTGTGATCTTGTGTAAACGTGGTGTTTAAACATGATTGCGGACCATCATCATTAAGTTCGATAAACCTTGCTAGCTTTTCATATGTTTTCATGTTGCATTGGTTAGTTTATAAGCTCTGCAATGCGCTTAATTTTTCTTGTGCTATAAGAGTTATTGATTTAGGGATAGACATGGTGTTTTAACCCTAGATATATAAACCTTTATGGCTATGGAGAAATTCAGCAACCTAGTTGTAAACATGGTGTTTAGAATTAGGTGAAAACATTGTCTTTGTTTATATGCTTTCCTATCATGTGCATACACACCTTGCACCACGTACACTCATTAGGTTTTTATTCCTCATTAAACTAATTATGCCACAAGTTAAGAATCTTAGGAGACATTGTTGGATTGTTGGCAATTCTATCTACTCTCAACCGTCACCTTGGGGTAGAATGTGCGTTTAAAACGTCTTACAGGCAAGATAAAGACTCTCACTACAAGGAAATTGAAGGATGGCTAAGAAGTGCTTTGTCTTCTTCTTCCATGACTAGCAAAATGCTAAGCATGGGGGAGACCCTGAATCTTCAACACGGAAGTGCAACATGACGTTCTAGAAGATAGAATGATCAAGATCGTTAACATCACCGGATCAATGCGCGAGAAGCTATCGATCTTATCAAAATTCTGCATGGTCTCGAAGGGAAAACACTGGATATTTTTGGATATTTAGAAGCCCCATGAAGTTACGATTCCAACAAATCAAGAATCAAGACAATGGGAGGTTCCTACAAGCGGTTATGCCCGAATCACCGAGTGCAACACGTTCTGAAATCAGTTTTGGACAGCACACAGCGCTGAAGTAAAATGGACATAGCTCCCTTGTTTGAACTCCGTTTTCGATGAATGACCACACGTTGGAAAGGTAATTTCATAAACTTTTCAATAGAGCTATATTTCGATATATGTTCTGTTTTGGACAGAGGGGGAAATCCATGAAAAAGAGACAGCAAGGAGATGATGAGAACAAGAAAGAGGAGATGGTGATGACAACATTGAAGAGAAGGGTGACCAATGACTCTATTAAGCATACAAGATCAAATTCAGAAGTTTAGGAGCATTAATAAATCAAGACAAAAGCAAAAGCCACATCGATACATGGAGATGTCGGAAGAAGGCAACGAAGAATTACAAAGGATGGTAACATCTCCATGGACCTTCTCTTTTCCAACCACAAATGCTTGTAAGTATGCCTTCAACATCAACTAGGTGCAACCTTTTGTTTTTCTCTTCAAACAATAACATGGCTACTAGGAGGGCAACCAAGGTTTTTTTTACTTTCAATAGATAAGCATGACCATGTGTTCACCTCGATGTTCTATATTGCCTATGCTTACGGAAAGATGATGAAAGTTGCCGCTTTGTTTTACCTACATGAAGTTATACATGTCTTGGCTAATTGCTCTATATAATATGATCTGAAATTAATTTAAATACCAGCTCTTTTATTTGTGGAGGTGAAATGACTATGCTCTAGACCCACATACATATCTTTGCTCTTTGATTTAAGTTTATGGATAGCCGGATAACTTGTTGTTTTTATGAAAACTTAACTTTTATGCTATCTACATATTTGTGATGCTCTTGCAAAGTTCTACCTACCAAAGCCATATACATATATGTTTTATGATAACAAAACCCGTAGATTGCAAACATATGTTTTGATGAGTTGGATTAGGATTGATTTCTATGGTTCGAGACTAAGAAGCTGGTCATTCCTTTGTGTAACTTTTTCATGCTAGCCTTTTTGTCCATGCATTGTGGGTTTTCACATCGAAAATTCCACAAACTTCGCTGGGCATCCACCCTAAACCAAAAACATCGTTTTGTGATCACCTCCTTGTCCACAACCCAATTTGAGTATGGAGTAAAATTCTCGATGGATATTCAAATGTTCCGCAAGATTATGGAATTTATACTTACTTTAGCAGTCATTTCCCCTCTCTTTTATGCTCGAGGACGAGCATCGTTCAAGCATGGGGGAGGAGTCATTCTCTGACACAAATGCTATGTAAGTATTATGTTGCAAAAAGTTTTGAGGAGCAAAGAAAAAAATGAAAAAAATGAAAAATGAAAAAAAATATGATAAGAAGAAAAGAAAATTAAGAAAAATAGGAAGAATAAAGTGAAAAAAGAAAGAGAAAAATGAGAAGGAAATAAAATAAAGAAAAAAATAAAGATGCTCCTCGGTTCTTTTTTCTTCATAAGTTCTCAAGTGCCTTGATGACAAATCCATACTCAAATCTTCCAACCATGTGCAATCTGATAATGAGGACTTCACTCGTGCCTCGGGATCATCCATTTGCCACTTGCACATGTCCACTTATCTAAATGTGTGTGTTTCGTCCCTCTCTCTTTCCAACATTTATTTTCCATGGCCTTTTTGACGAGTCTCGGTAATTCCAATAGACCTCTCTCTTAATTTGACAATATTTTGGATGTATGTTTTGCTAGGATTGTTTTTAACCTTCCAAGCTCCACATAAGCCTTCCACTATCACATATGAGTAGAGTAGGTTGAAAATAATCTAGTATAGGCTTGAGTGACTTGATGAGATGAGTGTTCCACGAGCTCTTGCAAGAGATTTTCACTTATGTTGGATATGCATCTTTTTGAAAATCTTCCATGTGACAAGGTAATGGTTTGAAGTTCACTTAAGTTTGAGAGCATTGTGTTAAATGTGGCTTGTTCTTTATTGTTAGTCTATCTTCCATAATGAAAAAGAAGCCGGTCACAACTTGAACTTTAAAAATAAATTCTTAAGAGAGAGCAATTTGTCTCTTCATGAATGACTAAGTGCAGGGATAACATTGAAAGGCAACGCTGATTTCCCTTTTAAGCGAGGATTACTTACTCGAGGACGAGCGAGGTTTAAGCATGGGGGAGATGTTGACGGTGAATTTCCGTCAACCTAGAGTACTTGTTATACATTGGTTTCGATTATGATTTGCAACTAACCCGCCACTAGGCATACTAATGATGTAACAAGTTCACACTTGCATGTCGATTTTGGAGTTTGTTGTTTACGCAGGAAATCTACGCTAAAGAGGAGACTTTCGGGATAAGTTCATCAAGCACTTCAAGAGAAGATCATGAAGCCCGTCACAAGTCAAGACACGAAGTGAATAAGACTCCAAACAACCTAAGGACCGAAGCATCAACACGCAAAACTCCGGGGACTTGGATGTTTACCAACGGGATCAACTCAGCCCGAGAGATATTCTCGCAGCTCAGGACAGCATGATCTTTCGGTACAGATTCGGAGACTTAAACGGTCTTAAATGGCAAACGTTTGACTACCAAAGTTGTGGGCCTCGACGATACCTTCGATTTGGACATGTGGAAGGCCCAATTCGGATAAGGGAGCTAGGAGATATAGCCCCCGAAATCACTGCTGCGCAGTCAGTCCGAAATCAGAACAGATTATCTTCCTAGGCCGATTTGGAGATCTTATCTTCGTTTTTAAGGAAAGAAATGAATACCAAAGTTGAAGATAATTTTGTGGCACACAACCTGGACACCGAGTTTGCATTATTTGGAGTCCAGACGTGGGAGATATGGCCCTGGCAAGGAAGGACTGGAATCAGGAAAAGCTGGCTGATTTTATGGAAACCAAGTTTGCTTCTCTCCCAAGGAGGATCTCGTGCAAGGCAAGGTGGAGCACGCCCAAAGGCACCCCAAGGACATAAATACAACCCCCTAGGCGCCCCACGGTGGTTACACATCGAACAAATCATCCTACCGACGCCAATCACCGCACGAAAACCGCCGCCGCAAGATGAGGGAGAGAGTTAGATGAGCTCGTCGCAAGGATCAACGCCGGCGGAGAGAAGGAAGCAAGAGGAGGACTCCAAGCCGCTGGCCTAGGGGTGTTCCCAAGCTCCATCGCCGCCATCTTCATCGACGACATTCTCCGGAGTCTCCATCACCCCTATGTGCTTCAATCCGTGTAAGATGATGGGGTAATGTCTCCGTTCATCCCTAGGATTAGATGGATACATGCTATGTGATCGCTACTCGATTTGTGGTTTCAATCTATTGTTTTCATGTTGATGATGCTTTGATGATTAAGGTTAGCTACCATGTTTTTCGGGCGTATGATATCCGCTACTCCCATAGATTCCATCAATATACCGTGTCCATCATAGGTCTAGTCACGAATACCTTCGCGTAGTGACGGTGACGAGAGGAGGGAAAGGGCGAAACCGTGGTCACAACCCCCGGTAGATTGGTTTACCGCTTTCGTGTAGTAGATGCATACAATGTTATCCTAGATCCTAGGGAGGGAACGCTTATCTTTCTTACTCACTCTCTTATGTTTACCCCTTTACCATCTAGTTTAACCCTAGATTTGTTTGATCAACTTAACTTAGATTAACTTAGATTAGATTGTCTTTACCTTTAGATTAATACTCTCTTTAAAGGTTTCCTTAGTCAACTAGATTAATACTTGGTTAAGCGCTAGTAATCCCCTTGCTCCGCGGATTGACAAGAACCTTGGTAATCCCGTGGTGAAAATGGTGTGGGGTCCGTACGCTTGCGGATCGTAGAGGGATACGTCTTTTATCCGTCAACACAGTGTTCCTTTTCCCTTTGCGGTTTCCCGAATGGTCGTGGTTCTTTGACAGATAGCTTTCTATAGCTATGTGTTATCCCAATTGGCTCTTTAGCCGTAAATATGGCGGGTGCGGTACCACCGCGGCAAAGTTCCAAGCTTTGATATCTAGCTCGCCTTATCTTTTGTTAATTTTCGGGAAAAATTGAGCGGCACGTCATTTGCTCTCGCGCGTGTGAAGCCGGCTTTGTTCGCTTCGTTGGGTTGTGTGATTGGCGTTGAGTGCACTTTTTGCGTCAACACACTTTTTGGCACGCCCGAGGGTGGGACCACACGGGGCCGAATTGGTTCAAGATGCACGAAATCTCGGACCTCATGGATGTCAACCTCGAAGAGCTTTCTCCCGAAGCGGCGGCGGCACACGGGCTCCAAGACGCCGTAGACCCCGGTTTTTCGGCAAAAGTGCCTCATGTCATTTAAGAAAAATAGAAGTGGTGTCCCGTATCTAAAGAATGACATGCCCAGGGTGCTGCTGCCAGGAGAGAGCGATGCCATGTCCCAGCAGGAAAAGGAGGAGTGCGCGCGCGTGTTCCAAGAATCAGCAGACTACATGCTCACCAAACACAACAAGGCTTTCCTCGGGTCGCTCCGGCGGCCACAGATGATGGTGGCCATCTTTGGCCCGGAGTCGGTGCATGGAGCGAGAAAAGAGCGTTCGGGAAGGCGCCCGTCCCAAAAGGGAGCACCGTGGAGGCCGGGTGAATCAAGCTCTCGGCCGCCGCTACGAAGCCGCCCACGGCGAGCCTCCTCCTCGAGCTCCGGAAGCCGGGCATTCCAACCTCCTCCGCGGGCGGCGGGGGCAGCCGAGGGCCGCCCCCTTTGCAAGCTTCGGGGAAGTCGGCAAACCCACCCGTGCCACCACCACGGGGGGAGGGGGGCAAGCAAAAGCAGTCACCCAGGTCGGCCCACATCTGTGCAACAACGGACGGCCGAATCCGTAGCGCCCCGGCCTACGTGCACGGAGAACTAGCGTTCGGCTCGTGCGGGGCCCCACGTTGATCCCGGCCGGGTCGGGAGGATTGTGCACTCCGTTCCCGTCGGCCAAGCCGGCTCCGGGAACGGAGGAATTTGTACGGCGGTGGTTACCATGAAGTGGGAAACTACGGAGCGTTCGACGCCTTCCCGCACCCGGGGTACGCGCCGCACCGTGCGGGCGCGCAAGAAGATGACGCCCTAGCGCGGCAAGATGGCCGAATTGATGCAAAATCGGTTCCCGGCCTCAAGCCAAAGATGCAGGGCCCCGCCTATAGGCCGCCGTTCCCAGAATGGTACTATAATGTGCTCTTGCCGCCAAGGGTGAAGCCGCCAACGAAATTCACAAAGTTCTCGGGGCAGGACGAGACAAGCACGGTCGAGCACATCGCTCGTTACCTCATGCAGCTTGGGGAATGCTCGGCCGAGGAGACGTTCAGGGTTCGCTACTTCCCCGCCTCACTGACAGGTCCAGCTTTTCAGTGGTTCTCGTCCCTGCCTCCTGAATCAGTGGCCAGATGGAAGGATTTGGAGCGTAAATTCCACGCTCATTATTTCAGCGATGGGGGCGGCTACGAGAAGAAGCTGATTGATCTCGCCACCCTGAAGCAAAGGCACAGCGAAACACCACTGGAGTTTCTTAGAAGATTCAGGGAAGTCAAAGGCATGTGCTTCTCGCTGAACTTGCCAGACGATCAGCTGGCTGATATGGCCGTCGCCGGGATGTTGCCGGCCGTGCGCGAGAAGCTATTTGGGATGGAATTTAAGAACCACGGGCCACTAGTTCGTCGCAGAAGTTATCTCTAATGAGCAATCAGGCATATGGCCTCAAGAAGGACCCCAAATTTGGCAAGCGAACACGACGTCGCCGACATCTACAACCAGTTCTCCGGACAAGGCCGATCTTCCGTTTGAGGATTCGAGGATGAATTGGAGGTAGGCCTGCGGCGGAAATCATGTGGGGTAAGGAGCCCTTGACAATGAATCGGCGCCCGGCGGGTCAAGGGGACCAAGGGGACTTATGACTTTGACATCACGAAGGCTGATAAGTTGTTCGAGCTCTTAGTGAAAGAAGGCCGAATCAAGCTGCCTGACGGGCATTCTATGCTTCGGCCCGATGGAGTTAAAGCGAAACGTTACTGTGGCTTCCATGACAGGGATTCACACTCCATCAACGATTGCAGGGTCTTCAGGATGAAGATCCAGAAGGCCATCCAGGAGGGACACCTCAAGTTCGATAACAAGATGAAGCTAGATGGCCACCCCTTTCCTCAGAACATGCTCGGCTTTTCTGTCAATGCGATAACAGCCGAGGAGAAGGGAAAGGTCAAGGTCCTGACCTCAGCCAGGTCCAAGCAAGGTGGAGCAGTGGACCCAGAGCGCCAGGTGACTCTGGAGCAAGTACAAGGCGACGCCCCCCGCGTTCTCAAGAGCCACATCGAGATTGGGGAATCATCCAGGCCGAAGCCCAAGGTGACATCGCGCATTCTCCTCAACAAATGGCAGCGCCAAATAGAGAAAGAGCGCTACCAGAAGCGTCGCCACGAGGAGGAGCAGCGCAGAGCTGAAGAAGAGGCGCGCAGAAGAGACCACGAGCAGTACACGCGCGAGCAGGAGCGCGCACACTGGGGATGCGCCTTCTTCAGGCACTGCTGGAATGAGGGTCTAAAGCTGCCCACGTTGAAGAACTGTCCTGAATGCAGCGACAGGTATGTTGAATACAGGCAGGAAGCTGCCAATCGCCGATCCGTCCACGAGAGACTTGGAAGGATCCACCCTAATGGGGATCGGCGCCAAAAAATTGAAGTCATCGATCATCCCAGGAAGTGCCAAGCTGATCTCAGGTGGGCTGATCAAGAAGAGGACGAGGATGACTACATCTGGCAGAAGGGGCAGTGGTGCCCGCCCGGCCTACGCAAGAGCCAGAAGATACGGGTCCAGCGCTTGAGGAACCGTGAATTGAAGCAGGCCGGGGCCCAGACGAGGCAGATGTGGCGCCCCAAGGACCAACCTGAGGGATCGAAGCGTTCGGCTCCAGCATGCATGATATACTTTCCGCCGAACGAGTTCATGGCTCCCGCTAACCGAGGTTATGCGAGGAGGAAGCTTCCTTCGACGACGAGCACGCCGAGGAGATGATGGCACAACTGGTGTTGGCCAAGCAGGCCATCTTTGACAAGCCGGCCAAGAACCGTCACATGAGGCCGCTGTACTTGAGAGGATACGTCAATGGCAAGCCGTTGACCAAGATGTTCGTCGACGGTGGAGCGGCAGTCAATGTAATGCCGTACACCACCTTCAGGAAGCTTGGAATGGGCCCGAGCGATTTGACGCCTACAAGCATCATCTTGAACGACTTCGCCGGGAACCCCTCAGACACCAAGGGATGTGCTCACGTGGACTTGATGATCGGGTCCAAGACGCTACTCACCACCTTCTTTGTCATCGAGGGCAAAGGAGCTACAGCCTGCTGCTTGGGCGGGATTGGATTCATGCTAACTGTTGCGTCCCGTCCACCATGCATCAACAGCTTATCCAGTGGGTGGACGATGAGATCGAGGTCGTCCAGGCAGATGACTCCGTGAGCGTAGCCAACATGAAACCAGCCTTCTGGGAATATCAAGGCATTGATTGTTTCTCAGGGAAAGACTTGGGAGAAGGTCCTGTTGAACCTGTCAGCAGTGATCAACAGCCGATTCAAGCAGTCGGCTCTTATAGTAATTTTTAATGGAGAACCCCGTAGATGGCACTGATGGCAAATTAGGGTGAGGATTCAGGTCGGCTGATAAACTGGAGGAAGTTGATATTGGAAGCGGTGATAAACCAAGGCCGACGTTCATCAGTGCAAATTTACAGCCAGACTTCAGGGGGAATTTAATCGAGCTTCTCAAAGAATATAAGGATTGCTTCGCTTGGGATTACTCGGAGATGCCTGGATTGGATCGTTCCATCGTCGAGCATCGGTTGCCAATCAAGCCTGGTTTCAAACCATATAAGCAACCGCCCCGGAAAATCTACAAGGATGAAGTATTGGCCGATGTGAAGAAGGAAATTGAAAGATTACTTGACGCAAACTTCGTTCGGCCATGCAGATATGCGGAGTGGATTTCTAACATCGTCCCTGTATACAAGAAGAATGGAAATATGAGGGTTTGCATTGATTTCAGGGACCTGAACAGAGCTACTCCCATGGATGGATACCCGATGCCTATTGCCGATTTGTTGATTGACGCCGCTGCTGGACACAAGGTGATTAGTTTCATGGATGGCAACGCGGGATACAATCAGATCTTCATGGCAATAGAGGACATATCAAAGACGGCCTTTAGATGTCCTGGTCATATAGGCCTATTCGAGTGGATAGTCATGACGTTTGGGTTGAAGAATGCCGGTGCAACCTATCAACGGGCCATGAATTACATTTTTCATGAGTTGATCGGCAAAACTGTGGAAATCTACATTGATGACGTAGTGATCAAGTCCTTAAGTCATGACACCCATTTGGAAGATGTGAAGAAGACCTTGGAGTGCACCCGGAAACACGGTTTGAAGATGAACCCAAACAAGTGCGCTTTTGGGGTATCAGCTGGAGAATTCTTGGGGTTTTTGGTCCACGAAGGGGGAATTGAAGTTGGCAAGAAGAGCATGAAGGCCATTGATGAAGTTGTTCCTCCAACCAACCTCAAGGAATTGCAATCACTGCTCGGCAAGATTAACTTCGTGAGAAGATTCATCTCAAATTTATCACAGAAGGTGTTGCCATTCTCTCCATTGCTGAAGCTAAAGAAAGATCAGAAATTCACATGGGGTGACGAACAACAAAAGGCTTTTGATGAGATCAAGCAGTACATGAAGGAGCCGCCGGTGCTGGTTCCTCCTCAGCTAGACAAGCCTTTCAAGTTGTACGTGGCGGCCGATACCCAAACCATTGGATCGGCCCTTATTCAAGAATTCGAAGGAAAGGAGCGGGTAGTATCTTATCTTAGCCGAAAACTACTTGATCCTGAAACCAGGTATTCGGCTATAGAGAAACTGTGTCTTTGTGTGTACTACTCGTGTACAAAGTTTCAGCACTACTTGTTGAATGCCGAATGCACTGTATACTCCAAGTTTGATGTGATAAAACATATGTTATCTATGCCAATTTTGAATGGTCGGATTGGCAAATAGATTTTAGCTTTATCAGAGTTCGAGTTGAAGTTCGAATCGGCAAAAGCCATCAAAGGTCAGGTCATTGCCGATTTTATAACTGAACATCGTGACCCGTCAATTGATCTGCTTGAAATTACCCCTTGGGCTTTATTTTTTGATGGGTCATCGTGTGGAAAAGGTGGGGGAGTAGGGATCCTACTAATTTCGCCCAGAGGTGAGATGTTTGAATTCGCCATTCCTATACAACCCACTGTCACAAATAACCAGTGAGTACGAGGCACTACTTCGAGGGCTTCAATATTTGAGAGAAGCTGGGGCCGTTTCAGTTGAGATCTATGGAGATTCAGAATTGGTAATCAAGCAATTGAACGGCCAATACGAGTGCAGAAGCGAAGCGCTGAGGAGTTACTACGAAGAGTGCAGGGAAATCTTGAAGAGCTTCCCATTGGTGACTCTACAGCACATTCCTAGAGAACATAACGAGGAAGCAAACAGGTTGGCTCAGAGCGCCTCTGGTTACAGAGAGAGTCAAGAAGCGTTTCTTTGCGGGGGTGTGCGCACTAGGGGCGGATCTTGCAGAAGGTGATTGGAGGAAAGAAATCATTGACTACTTGAAAGATCCATCCCGAAAAGTCTCTAGGAAGCTAAGGTACAAGGCCATAAAGTTCGTTCTTCTGGATTTTATAAATCGATAGATGGGGTGTTATTACAATGCCTGGGTCCAGAAGAAGCCAAGAACATGATGAGCGAGGTGCACGATGGGATATGTGGAGCGCACCAATCGGCCTATCGTATGAAGTGGGTTATTAGACAAGCTGGATGCTTTTGGCCGACGATATTAGAGGACTGCTTTGAGTATTACAAGGGATGTCAGGATTGCCAAAGGTTCGGGAATATTCAAAGGGTCCCTGCATCAGCATTGAATCCCATCATCAAGCCATGGCCATTCAGGGGCTGGGGTATAGACTTGATTGGCCAAATCAATCCTCCGTCTAGCAAGGGGCATAAGTTCGTGCTTTTGGCTACAGATTACTTCACCAAATGGGTTGAGGCGATCCCACTAAAGAAGGTGACGTCAGAAAACATGATTGAATTCGTCAAGGAACACATCATCTACCGATTTGGGATCCCTCAGACGATTACCACCGATCAGGGGACACAATTCGTGTCATTGGAGTTCAGAGATTTTGCCGAAAGCATGGGAATCAAATTGTTTAATTCTTCTCCATATTATGCCCAAGCTAATGGTCAAGCAGAGGCTTCTAATAAGATCATGATCAAGCTGATACAGAAGAAGATCGATCAGAAGCCAAGAAGGTGGCATTCGGTACTCAGTGAAGCGCTATGGGCTTACCGGATGGCCCCCCATGGAGCTACAAAGACTTCTCCTTACGAGTTGGTTTACGGGCATCACGCGATCCTGCCTTGGGAGATGCAATCAGATTCCAGGAGAGTGGTGCTACAAAACGAGTTGAGCTCCAAGGATTACAGTGGCCTAATGATGGATGAGCTAGAAGATTTGCATATGATCCGTCTTAGGGCCCTGGAGAACATCGAGAAGAACAAGCTGCGGGTCGCCAAGTACTATAACAAGAAAGTAAAAGTAAGGCAATTTGCAGAAGGCGATCTAGTTTGGAAAGCGCTATTGCCGATTGGAACTAAATACAGTGGATTCGGCAAGTGGTCCCCTAACTGGGAGGGGCCTTTTCGTGTGGTCAGATGCGTTCCTGGTAATGCATACATATTGAAAACTTTGCTAGGAGAAGAAATTTCCGCTGCAATAAATGGAAGATATCTGAAGAAATATTATCCTAGCATTGAGATCGATCGATGATTACACACATCTGGCACAAAAATAGCCGGCGCTCAAGAATGAGGCCGCCTTCAGAACAAAATCCATGAACAAGAGAAAATGGCCAGTGCCTGGATGCATTGCCCTTAGCTCAAAACTACATCACAACTGCTTCTTGCAGGATTACGTCTAACAACCCCGGTGGTCAGATCCTCGAGGAGGAGGGAAGCAGAAGGCGTGGAGGAAGAAGCAAAAGTATGATACAATCCTTTCTTTAATTCTTCGGCTGCTCCCTCTTCAGTTGCTCCAGGACCACCGTGACGGCAACCTGGAACGCGCGGGGGTGACCATGGTTGGCGGCCTCCACCAAGCTATCCCAGGCCGTCTTCAGGTTGTTGTACCTGTTAGAGACATCTAAAGCGGGGGAATCAAGATTAGGGGCAAGAAATCCAAGTGCAAGCACGAGGTCAAGAAGGAGTCAGGAATGTTTACCCCCTACTAATGCCTCCAGAGCCATGCGATGCTCACGCTCGGCTTGGCAACGGGCGGACATGTCCCTGAGGCCGTGCTCCAGATGCCGAACGCGGCGACGCAGCCGATGGTTGATCCTCTGCTCAGGCGTGGCATCCTCTGTTTCGAGGGAGGAGTCAGAGGAGATGTACTCAGGCACATCTTCGGTCCCGATGACTTCTTCGGGAAGCAAGTCAAGGCTGAAGGGGACGAGAGGAAAACATGAAGCGCAAGATCATGCGGGAGAACGAGGAGCAGATCAAGAAAGAACTCACTTCCGAATCGTACGCTTCTTTGATGAGCCACTCTCCTGGGGTTGTTTACCCTTGTCCATGGCGTTGGGGTTTTTTCCTCTAGAGACAGGGGAAGAGATGAGAAATGATGGATGAGTGCGCGAGTGGATTTGCAGAGCACCCCCGCAGGCTATTTTATTGACCGGAGAGGCGCATTGGGAGTGATGGCGCGGCGGTGCATGCCCGTTGGAATACCAAGCGGCAGGGTTTTCTACCAAGTGCGAAGGGTTTTTTCTTGAACAGTGTTTATGGATTGCCGAACTGGGATCCTCTGTGGATTTTTGCGCCAAGGGGCAGTTGTTCTCGCGCGTTCGGCCAAAAGATAGTTCCCGGATGCATTCAAAGAAAACAAAATTCGCAGATGCAAAATGCAAAGGGAGTCATCACAGAACAGGTGTAGAATTCAAAAGTTCTTCATCTATTGCCGATAATTACGCATCCCTAGTACAATCTAGTCGAAGAGTCTGTTCAACACAGATTGGGGATGAGTAATCTCGGCAATGGCGTCGCCATGGCCATCAAGGCGCTCCAAGATGAGCTCGATCTCCTCGATGTCCTCTGGCGCGCCGCCCCGGAAGCCGCGCGGCCTGGTGGAGTAGTCGACGTCCGTGTGCGTCGCCATGGCAGCCAGGCCCAAAGTGGTGCCCAGACGGACGCCGTGGACAGCCACCTCATCAACGCGGCGCTCCACCGCGGCAAGGGGCTCCACTGGCGTATTGCCGAGGGCATTCACCTTCTCGGCCAGCTGCTCCACCAGCTCCTTCAGCTGGTTGAGCTCCGCATCGCGGGCTACAAGAAGCAAGAAGACAAAGATTAGCGTCAGAAGCCGGGTGGAATCAAGAACTAATCTCAGAGCCGTACCATCAATGGTCTCCAGCAGCTGTCTGCGCTGGTCCTCCCACTCTAGCTCGGCTATGCCCGCTTTCTTGGAGACGTCCTCCAGCTCACGTCGGGACGCCTCCAGCTCCTCCTTGAAGCGGATGGCGTCTTCTTCCCCGTACGGTACCGGGGAGTGGCCATCGGACTCCGAGGAGTCATCTGGGAGGGGCTGATTGGCCGGCGCACGAGGCGGATTCCACTGAATCAATCTGAAAAAAGGGGGATGATCGTCAAGGCAAAAGAAGATCAAGAATAGAATCAAAGAGGAGAGATCGACGATCATCACCGCCGCGCGCATTGGCGCTCGCTCCCCTCGGCCTCGTCGGGAGGCGCGGCGGCGGTTGAGGCGGCGCACCATTGTGGTTTGGGATGTGCACTGTTTGCAAAAGGGCTAAGATTGGCAAAGATTCGAGAGCTAGAAGGCCTGGTGGAGAGCTAGGGGTACTTATGGTAACATTTATAGGCCTGGCAGGATGAATCGTGGCTTCGAGTCGTGGCTGTGGATCGTGGCGCATATCCCAAGAAAATCGGAAGGTGGAAAGGTTTCCTTGGCCAGCCCGCCGACGGGTCGCTTGGAGTTCTAGGCTGAGCCGCGTGCAGTTGATTGGTTCGGCTAAAGAAAATCAGAGTGCCATTCGGGAGTTGGCGTTTCACTACCGAGTGGGTCGTTCAGCATTACATTTAAAAGTGCGCAGAAGAAAGGAAACAAATTGCAAGGAGATATTACAAGAACGACTAATTCAGTTATACATCAATAAGGACATTCAAGCATTCAGAAGTTTTGCAATCACACTACGAGCACTGGATGTTATCAGATGGGAATTGTCCAGCAGCTCCTGGCAATCCTTTTGGGTACCGGATAAATCAGCGAGTTCTGCATTGCATTGCTCTATCTTGGTGATAGCCGATTTTGCTTCCGCTTGGATCTTTGCTATCAATCCAGGAAGTTCGACTATTTTCTCTTTATCAACCTCTATCTCCGCTGACAGGCTTCTCAGTTCTGCTTCTAGAGCAACTTTCCTGGCAATTTTTAGATCATAAGAAGTCTGCAGGTTAGCCAATGCATCCTTGTGGCTCTCTGCTTGGGATTGTGCCCCGTTCATAGCATGCTCAGCATCAGTTTTCCTCTTTTCAATGGCCGGGCGGGAGCGCAATTTCCTCCGAGCGTGCCTTACGGGTGCATAAAGGGCTTCTAAGCCATAGACGGATGATAGAGAAGCTCTGATGTCTTCAGGAAGTTCTTGACTGATAGATTCAAACATCTCTTCGAAGTGATGGAGATCGTTGAACTGTTCTTGAGCATCTTTTTCTAGCCAGGCAGCAATTTCTTTGAGCTTGGACAACACTTCGTCTGACAGCGGCTGGTATACTCTTTCCATCACCTCAGCAGCCGGATTGCTCTCTGATGGCAGGCTTGATGATGATGGAGCCTGATCCTGAGAAACAATATTGCCGAATTAAGAATGCTAAACATCGAGGTACCAAAATTAAGTGCAGATGGATACCTCATGGCTGGTTTCTTGAGCAGGGGCAATCACAGGTGAAGGAGATGTTCCAGGCAGAGCCGAAACTTCCAAGCTAGAAGGTGCCGATGCGGCTACTAGCAGCTCGTGAGTTTCTGGCTGATGAGGAGTCGGGTCCGCTCTGTTGGGTTGGTTATCTCTGCTTGACCAACAGGTGATGACACCCTTGGAGAACTTGGTGGCTCCGGTTGAATTGGGAGATTCATCTCTGGAGAATTTATTGCTTCCGCAGAAGGTGATGAAGATGAGATCTCCACTGGAATGGGTAATTCAACCCTGGATGGACTTGCTTGTTGCACCACTGGAACATCTACAAGTTGCTCTTCCATGGCTTCTCCTGCAAATGTCGAATTGAAAGGGTAAATGCCAGTGCTCATCCTTAAGAAAGAACAGTAGAGGTCATACCAGTGGATGGGGCATTGGCAGGTACTGGTTCTGAAGGCTGCTGGACTCTGGTCTGAAATGCACAATGATGTAATTCATCAAGAGCAGAGTTGACCTGGTAATCAAGAAGGTAAAGGGGTTTACCTCAACAGGCACTTTCTTGGCAGTTCTTCTCCTTTTAGCACTTGGAGGGGCAATCAGATGCAGACCTTGCCTCCTGTCAGCAGCAAGGCTAGAAAGGCTGGGATCTGTTGTGGCATACCTTGCCATTAGCTGATGCAGAGTTGTGGATTTGAAACCCAGTGCTGAAATTGGGCCCTCAACATTGTAAGCAATTTCCCTGGCTCGAGGGGCAGGCACTGTGTTCTGTGGATAAGAAAGTGAAGGTCAGAATCATGAACAAAGAGGACATGTCTGATCCAAAGGTTCATGATGTTACCTCTGAGGTTGGCAAGAAGTCAGGCATCAACTTTGCACAAAACACATGAACAGGCTCACTAAAGGTGTGATCATGGAATTCTTGCCACCAGGAGTTAAAGGTGGGGTGAGCTATGACTATGGGCACAAAAGGACAGGTATAGATAGTAGGGCTACACACATATTGGAAGACCCTGCTGCTGTGCATACTTTCTTTGATTTCCTCCCTAGGCTTAAGAAATTCATGCAGAAATAGCCTTGGGGGCATCTGTCCACATCCAATTTGCCTGGCCATTACATTAGGCTGATAGTATTCATAAGTGCTGACATTCAGCCTTCCTCCATTGAATTCGGCCGGCAGTATGCATGGGCGGATTACGATGTTGAGAATCTCCAAGGATCTTCCATCTTGATGGCCAGGCTCAAAAGAAAATTCAACAGGGAAGGTCAAGGTGTCGTTGCCTAGATAAGGAAGCCAGAGAGGATTGGGGAAACCTTTGAAGAACAACTCGAAGAGCTGGCTGATGTCTTGCTGGATAGAAACAGTTGAAGCCGCTTCTCCGTAATTTTGGCATCCTCTGGTAGCTTGAGGCTCTCCTTCGGGGTGATTGGACAAGGGGAAGAATCTGGAGTTCAAATCGACACCGACAATCTGATGCATGTGGAGCTGCAGCCACATTTGAACGAACCACCAAGGGCCGTTGACACATGCTATCCTTTCGCTGGTATACATCTGGGTAACAGTCTGGTGAAGTATATGGTATACACTGCCCAAGAAGAATTTCCCCAGGGGAAGGCGGTTGCCACTGGCCAGATGGGACGCCATTGCGATATGGTTCAGGGTAGGCTCGTTGGCTTTACCACAGAAGACGAATCTGCACAGCCACATATTCAAAAATGCTCTGTATTCAACGGCACCCAGGGAATTGTCCTTCATGTGTTTCAAGATGTATTGCTTGTATCCGTTCCCTGGCTTCACCCCTGTCTGCCGTGAGGAATTTTTGAAATTCCAAGGCTGAACGGATCCTGTAATGTCAAGGCCGGTGATCATATATACATCGGCCAAGGTGGGAGACATCGGACCGTGGCCAAAAAGGAAGGCATTGACGCCGTTTGACCAAAAGTGGCAGGCCGCTATCAGAAGATCTTCGTTCTTGGGGGTCTCAGCCACGGATAGCTCCAAGCACTGGGCAATACGGAGGGCATCCAGGTTGGTCAATCCACTCTTATCTGTAAGAATCCTCCGATACCAAGTCTTCCACCGCAATTGGAGGTAAAGGCCGGTTCTTGAACGCATCTTGCCACCGAGGAGGTGGAGACAAAGCTGCTTTGAAGGGGATTCTGCGAGATTCGGCGGCAATGAAATCTCGAGGGTCGGGATTCCCCACGAGACCAAGGTAATAAGACCTCGAATTGGCCTCGGTGCGAATCAAAAGTTCGAAGAGAAGGCTCCTGGAAGAAAGCGGGGAAAGAAAATCTCGGGTAAAATTGAAAACCTAATGCCGAACAAGGTTTGCGGGGGATGAATTTACCCGAGCATCTTGGTTCCGAGTCGCCATTGCGAGGTTCGAGCTCGGAACGAGGAGATCTAGGGTTGGATCCGGATGAAGATTCCGGCGGATTGCGAAGAACAGGTGTTGACAGATTTGATTCGAGGATTCGTGGCTGGAGTCAATTGTGGAACAAAATTACTTTTATCCCACAATTGAAGGGGCATGTGTTAACACCAAAATTTGGTAAGGAGTCTGACCTGTGGGTCCGGTTCGAAAAAGAGTCCGTCTGGTGGAAGGAAGGATATTTTCAAAGGTTTTCGGCAAAGAGATCTGCGGTCGGCTATTTGCTCCGGTTTGGCAAAGGAACAGTAGAGCTGATTTTGCGGGATTGGACGGTGACGTGGCTCAATCAGTGGAGACGAATGGATGGGTAGGCGATCGAGCTTAGTTAGGCAACGAATCCATTCGCAGTTGTACTCAACAGGGTATAAATACGACCCCTGAATGTATGTAACAGACACAATCATTCCTCAATACACACCGGCCTTACGCCAAACCCTAGAGTCCTTGTCGTGTCGTCGAGTTCTTCGAGAGGGCCAATCGATCCGTCGACCTCCGTGAGTACCGCAACCTTGTATCATGTCTAGTATCATGCGGTGGATTTAGATCTGATGCAAGTAGTCTTGTTACCATGCTTCGTGTCATGCGGTAGATTCAAGCTTGGTTCAAGAGGGTTTCTTGTTAGATCATGAGCCATGCGGTAGGCTAAGATCTAGCTTGAAGCTAGTTATCGGCTCTATTGGATTTTGGCAAGATCCAATAGATTCATTAAGTTACCCCGTGTTAACTTGAGTTTTACTTTATGTTTTAATTCATGTAACACATCTTTGCCCAATCTAGATGGGTTTGGATCGGCTATATCTCTTTTATGATCCTTGTTCGAGTAGGTTTCATGTTTTGACACGTGGATCTTATGCTTTCCGATAGCCGAAACCGAATCGATCTAGGTTGTTACGTGTTGCGGGTTCAAGCTTGCTATGTTCGTATAAATCTTGAAAGAACCGGGTATCATGCGGTAGATGCAGGTTTTTGGGTTGCTTTGGAGCTAGTCATCCGGTGGATTAGATTCCCAAATCAATCTGATAGATTTATTCTCGTGGTAATGTTTGTTCCTTCTTCATGGACCCCAAATCGGCTGTTCAGCCGTATTCGGTTATGTTTCTTCATGAGTAGATCCCGTGCGTTATTTATGTTTTAAATGATGTATGCTTTTAGCTTTCTATATTTAGATTGTATCATGCGGTGGATAGATCTATTTGTGGAAAGTGGTACGGTTTTCCATGCAAGTTGTATCATGCGGTGGATAGATTTGTTTGATATCGTACCCGACGGATCTTAAAGTAACTAGACATGCGGTAGACTAGTGCTTTGGATCTATGCATGCTTATTTAATACATGATCATGTCCGTGCTTTACTTTATTTATTTAATGCTAATCTTCATGGGGATCGGTCATAACTTTGCACATGCATCTTTGTTTATACAAAGACCGATCGTTGTCATGCTTACGTCATCCATTCGGCAGTGTTCCTTTTCCCTTTGCGGTTTCCCGAATGGTCGTGGTTCTTTGACTGATAGCTTTCTATAGCTATGTGTTATCCCAATTGGCTCTTTAGCCGTAAATATGGAACTGTCTGGTACCACCCGGCAAGTTCCAAGCTTTGATATCTAACTGCCTTATCTTTTGTTAATTTTCAGGAAAAATTGACTGGCACGTCATTTGCTCTCTGCGCGTGTGAAGCCAGCTTTGTTCGGCTTGCTGTGTGATTGGCGTTGAGTGCACTTTTTGCGTCAACAACACTATTCAACCAGAATTCACATTTGGAGAACTTAGCATAAAGCTTATGATCTCGTAAACGTTGTAGGACAATTCGGAGATGTTTGGCATGCTCTTTCTCGTTTTTGGAATAGATAAGGATATCATCGATGAAGACCATGTCGTACGGACCTCCCTGGGCCCACTACCTCGGTGGGTACCAGGACCGACTACTCGGTGGGCCCCTGGGACTACCCGACTTGCGCTACACGGCACCTGATGGCGTGAAGCACAAGGACTGCAGAGGAGAAGTACTCGGTTAGGAAGCTGTGCATGTCCCGCACTGTATGGAAGACTCCTAGACGTACTCGACTAGTACTCTCTCCCTATTCCGACTTGTAACAATGCCTCCCGGACTATCTAAGGCGAGGAAGGGACCCCTCTCTCATCATCCCATCTCACGGCGTACAATTGCACCATCTTGTAATCGTACCCAATCAATCCAGAGCTACGCAGCATACAGGACGTAGGGTATTATGCACCTCGCGGCCCGAACCTGTCTAAATTGTGTGCCACGTGTCTCTTCCTTCAAGTTACCGATCTTGGTGAGCCCACATTCATCTACTTCGGGTACTCCCCTTAGTAGGTTGCCGATATAAAACACCGACAGCTGGCACGCCAGGTAGGGGCTCTCGCCCGAGATCTCATGGCGAACTCGACGGCTCCTGTCAACTTCAAGCCAACTGTCGCCTTCAACCGCGGTGACACCTTCGTTTTCGGCGCTTGGGTTTGCACCGCTGACAGCGCGGGATCTTTCCAGCGCCGCCTCACCATGCCGCCCAACCCGGAGACCGGCTTCGTGACGCTCCCTGAAGTTGTCACAGGCGAACTCGCCGGCAAATTCAGCGAAATTTCGCTCTTCGACCATCACGCTGACTTCGAGTTCGGGTCCGCTTCCAACTCGAACTCGATGTCTCCGTGGGCTATCGCATGCGAGCCGGCTACTCAGCCATCGCATGTGGTCCCACCACCCCGCGAGCGCTCCACGCGTGGCCCTCGCAACGTCAGCAGGGCCCGCACGGAGGCTCTCTCTTCGCGCCGGGCTGGCAAGGAGCCCGTACCTGAGTACAACTCGGACTCCGACACCGCCCCCGACCACGCTTTGGACTCCAACCCCCTCTCCGGCTTCTACTCGGACTCTGCGTATGAGTTCGACTTCGGGTCGGACCCAGAGGATCCCGAGTCCAAGGACAACACTACAGGGCACCCCTTATTAGGGCCGGCCTCTGGGCTGGTCATAACATCACACCTGCCAGCAGATGCGTCTACTGGCCAGATCGCAAGCCCACGGACCTGATAAGTGGAGACTCACGCTACGTCGCCTACCTCGACTCGCTCCCGTTCCAGGAGGGAACACCGCTTGCCCGAGCTGATTCGTACACCCCGACTGAGGTGGCGAGTTTTGAATCCAGTCTTGGCAACCCTGATCGCCAAGTCTTCATGGCTGCCGGCGACACACCAGGACCCTCAGGGACAACTCAGGACAAGTACCTTGAAGACATCTCTGCAGATGAGTTGTCTGCCGATGCACCTGCAAACGAGACCGCCGCCAACAGGGACGCTCGACGTGAGCGTAACAGAAAGCGCAACGAACGGCGCCGGCGTCTCAGAGACAACCTCCCCATCCGCAACCTTGCGGAAGCTCTCGAGGCGGTCGAGAGCAGACTACTCACTACCCTCGAGCAATGCCTCATGTCGATCACAGCGATCGCACGCCAGGCTCAGGAAATACGCGCTGGAGATGTCATCGCCAAGCTCGCTAAAGATGCTTACTTCATGCGGGTCGACAACAGGGTCAACCAGCCTCCTCTCGCCAGAAACCGCGACAACGAAGCTACAAGTCGCAGCGCAGACCTTGGCCGCAACCGTACTCGAGCCGAGCTCCCGGCTCAGCCCAACCGTACTCGTGTGAACACCGGCAGACCCTCACAGGGTGGCAACAGCAACCGTGAGGTCATCCCTCACTGCGCTCCTGACGGCGGTGGTCGCGACCCTGATGGCGGCGGCAGCGACGACAGAAGCTCCAACCACGGAGCCAACAGGTGGGCCGGCGGCGGCGGCAATCGCGGCGGTCGAGACCACGCGAACGACCCATGCCTCCGGAGCCTCACGGGGGCGGCTACGACGCCCGCCGAAGATTGAAGAGCGCGGCGAAGAAGTCGGCCACCGCAGGGCGACAACGACGGCTTCCCCGCCTTCTCACCTCGACTTCGCAACTTGCTCCTCCCCGACAAGTTCAAGCCTTTGGGGATCACCAAGTACGACGCGAAGCAGGACCCCATCCAGTGGCTCAGGTGCTACTCCCTCTCCATCGAGAACGCTAGCAGCAACAACGACACCAAGTGCCTCTACTTCCCCTTCTGCCTGGACGAAGCCCCACTCACATGGCTCGAGTCGCTGGACAAGCACTCGATCGACAAGTGGGACCAGCTGAAGGAGCACTTCACCAGCAACTTCGCGGGCGCCATGGGCCGCTCGGGTACTCGCATGGACCTTGCCATGGTCAAGCAGGAACAAGGCGAGACCCTCCGCAAGTACATGCGCCGCTTCTTCGACAAGCGCGCTACCGTAGTCGACGTCACCGACAAGGAGGTCATCGACCTCTTCCAAGACGGCCTCTACCACCACCGCACCTTTGAAGACTTCGGTCGTCGCCGCCCCAAGTCCATCCCCCACCTCAAGGACATGATCACATCCTGGGCGGATGAAGAAGACAAGGCCAATGCCAAGTACGACGCCATCCGTGGCAAAAACAAGCAGAACACGGGCGGCGGCGGCGGCAACAACGGGAACCAAGGCGGTCGCAGCAACAACAACAACTACTCGGGTCCCAACCGCAAGCGCAAGACAGACAACATTGTCGCGGCTATCCAGTGCCCTGCGAAGGAGAACTCGAAGAAGAACTCCGGCGGCTTCAAAGACTTGCTGAAGGAGAAGTGCCCGTGGCATCTGGACGGCAACCACACTACCGAGCAGTGCTACGAACTCAGGCGAGCACTCAAGAGTACTCCAGAGCCACCGCACCCTCACGACAAGAAGGGCAAGAAGAAGAACAACGGAGACAACAGCGACTTCCAGGAACCCGACAAGACTATCAACGTCCTCTTTGGCGGACTACCCAGCAGACAGGAGCAAAAAGCTAGTCATCGAGAAGTCATGAGCATTGAACCAGCGGTTCCGACCCCTCTCAGGTGGTCGGAGGTACCCATCACCTTCTCCCGTGTGGATCAATGGACCAGCTTCTCCGAACTAGGGCAGTTCCCTCTCGTCCTGAAGCCGGTGGTCGCGGGCTCCAAGCTCAACAAGGTCCTCATCGACGGTGGAAGCGGGCTTAACGTCCTTTTCACCAAGACCTTGAAGAAGATGAAGCTCGACATCACCCACATGCTCACCAAGAGCAACACGCCTTTCTACGGCATCGTCCCCGGCAACGCGGCTATCCCGCTGGGCTCAGTGGTCCTGCCAGTTACCTTCGGGGAATCTCGGGACAACTATCGTACCGAGTACATCAAGTTCAAGGTCGCGGACTTCGAGACATTCTACCATGCCATCCTCGGCAGACCGGCCATCGCCAAGTTCATGGCGGTGCCTCACTACAGCTACTTGGTACTCAAGATGCCAAGCCCAGCAGGTGTACTCTCTCTCCAAGGGGACTTGAAGATCTCGCACGACTGCGACACGGAAGCTGTGGAGATCGCCTCCACAAATCAAGTACCCAACACTATGATGGAGGTCTACGTCGCGTCGAAGAAGCTTGCCACAAGTGAACTCGACATCCCTGAGAAGTCTGACAAAGCCAACAAGCCTCAGCCAGCTGAGGAGGTCCTGGTCAAGACGATCGACCTCGGGACAGGCGACGCCAGCAAGACCACCACCATCGGGGCCGGCCTCGACCCCAAATAGGAAGACGCGCTCATCAACTTCCTCCGGGCTAACCGCAACATCTTCGCGTGGAAGCCAGTGGACATGCCAGGAGTGCCCAGGGAGTTGATTGAGCACTGCCTCAACGTCGATCCTAAGGCCACCCCAAGCGACAACACCTCCGCCGTTTCGCCGACGATAGACGGGACGCCATCAAGAAGGAACTTGCCAAACTACTCGCGGCTGGCTTCATCAGAGAAGTCTTCCATCCTGAGTGGCTCGCCAACCCCGTCCTCGTCCGCAAGAAGAACTCGAATGAGTGGAGGATGTGCGTCGACTACACCGATCTCAACAAACACTGCCCCAAGGACCCCTTCGGGTTGCCGCGAATTGATCAAGTCATCGACTCCACGGCGGGCTGCGACCTGCTCTGCTTCCTCGACTGCTACTTCGGGTACCACCAGATCGCGATCAAGGAAGAAGACCAGGAGAAGACCACGTTCATCACCCCGTTTGGCGCGTACTGCTACACGACCATGTCCTTCGGGTTGAAGAACGCCGGCACCACCTATCAACGAGCTATCCAGGCCTGCTTCAAGAGGCAACTCAACAAGAACGTCGAAGCCTACGTGGATGACGTGGTCGTCAAGACCAGAAACTTTAGTACCCTCATCGACGATCTTGAACAGAATTTCGCATCCCTGCGCGAGTATCGCTGGAAGCTCAACCCGAACAAGTGCGTCTTCGGCGTACCTTCGGGCAAACTACTCGGCTTCATCATCAGCCAACGCGGCATCGAAGCTGTTGACGGTGAAAATTTGTCAACCTAGCCATGAGTTTACCTTCGGTGTTGGCATGACTTTTGTATCTTATTCATTGGTACTAACCCCCGTGGTATAACAAGTTCACTTGTGCATGTCGGTTTTGGAGTTAAGTGTTTACGCAGGGTTTTAACGTTGAAAGCAAGACTTCCGGGATAAGTTCATTAAGCACCTCATGACAAGACCTTGAAGCCCGATACAAGTCAAGCAATGAAGTGAACATGACTCCAAGAGCCCAAGGACCAAGCCCGAGAAGATGATAAACTCGAGGACCGAACCGGAAAAGTCTTTGAATCTTGCAAGACAAGGAATTGAGTCCAATTCGGAGAGAAACCGACGTCAAGGGCCCACATGCAAAAGGGGAGAACATCTAGAAGACGTGGGAAGCAACACGGGCGAAGCAGCCGCGGGATGGGCCGAGTGGGCCCAGCCGGCCGGCCTAGGCCGGCCGGCCCGGCCCATTCGGGGCCCAATCGGCCTCCCCCTTTGACCTAATTGCTTCTCGGGCTATAAATAGCCCCCCGACCGAGAGCCACGCAGAACCGAAGTCGTAATCCGCCGCCGAGGAGCGAGAGAAGCTTGAGGGACACCATCTCGGAGATGAGGGTCGTGCTAGTTGTCTAGGGTTTCCCTAGCCGACGTGGGAACCTTGCATGGAAGACCACGTCGGAGCTCCGGAGCGAGGATCAAGATCGAGGGAGGGCCCCGGTGGTGATCTTGTTCATGTAATCATTCATGGTGAAGTTTGTAAGTGAATCCGATTTCTAGAGATTAAGTGCCTTCTTGATGATTTGGTTTTCTTCTTGGTTTTGCTTCTTCTACGATCTAGTTTGCAGCTAGATTACATAGGGTGCTCTTGTAGCCGCGGTGGCTAGAGGTGCATACCGGACCGGCCAAGTGATTTCAACTTGTTCTATCAAACTCGCCCTAGACTACCCGCATGATTAGGGATACGTTGTGACGAACGGGGGGTTCGAAAGGCGGGCGTTTTCGGAGTCGGATGGAAGGCCACGATTTAAAGATGCTTTTAATGAGATTCGCTTTTCTATCTTCATCTATCTTGTTTGGAGCTACAACATAAGCATGATCTAGATTCTCTAGATTGGTTATCTCTTGCTTTCTCTTGCTACCTCTTTAGTAGATTAGATTAGATTCATTTTCTTTATGATATCTTAGGTTAGATGCAATTTGATTCTTCAATAGATAGCTTTACCTTGCTTTACTAGATTGAATCCTTGCGTTGCACATTGTTCCACGGATTCGATACCTTGGGTTCACCACTCGAGGGAAGAAGGGCCCCTTGACTACGACGGGAGACTTGTCCGCTTGCAAGTCATAAACGAACTTTGATACAACTATTAACCGTCAACAGAAGCCAACCCCAAGAAGATCTCTGCCACCACCAGCATGAAAGCTCCCACGTGCATCAAAGACGTCCAGAAGCTGACCGGGTGCATGGCGGCCTTGAACAGATTCATCTCGAAGCTTGGAGAACGGGGGCTCCCCTTCTTCAAACTACTCAAGCACCAAGAGAAGTTGTGGACTCCAGAGGCGGACCAAGCCCTTGCCCAGCTCAAGGACTTCCTATCGAAGCCACCAGTCCTCACGGCTCCTCGCAAAGGCGAGCAGCTACTGCTCTACCTCGCTGCGACTACCCACGTGGTCAGTACTGCCATCATCGTCGAGTGGCAGGAAGACGGCCACACCTACCCAGTTCAGCGCCCAGTCTACTTCGTCAGCGAGGTGTTGTCAGAGTCCAAGGCACACTATCAGCCTGTACAGAAGCTCATTGTCGGGGACCGCCCTTAGGGTCCCCTCAAACAATGGGGGAACCCCTACCTAAATTCCTGCATCAACATAAGCTAAGCCTAACCATGCAGGGAGCTAACCATGCAGGATACGGCCCATGCAGCAGGACTTCGGAGGCCCACCAAGGCGGCCCGCCTAGGAAGACCCCTCGAGCAGGCTCCGACTCGCCCGAGGGCATGCTCCTCCTCGAACGGGTTCCGCCCCGTTCGAGGGGCAACTCCCTCCTCGAACGGTACCGCCCCGCTCGAGGGGCGGCCCTTCCCTCGAGCGGTCCCGCCCGCTCGAGGGCGCGCTCCCCCTCGAGCGAGTCCCGCCTCGCTCGAGGGTCCGCTCCGCCCTCGGCGGGGCCCGCCACGATCACGGGCACCCCACACGCGTGCGCCGGCCCCGTACTTGGGCATTTAACGCCCCGACGCCGCGGGACGGCGCCATCATGCGCCGGGGCTCACGCCCGGTGCCGCCGCACCAACTCCCCGGGGAAGGAGCCCATCCCCGCCACCGTGGGATGGACCGTGCGGTACGGCCGGTGTCGGTCCCGTGACACCGTGCGCACGCCGCCGTGCGGCTAACGCGCCCGACCCTCGAAAGGGGGCCGGGCGCACCCTCGATTCCACTTTCCCGTGACCTTGCGGGTTAGGTAAGGGGCGCTAGGCCGGTGGGTGGCCATCCCGGCCACCGTAACGACGCGGCCGCCGTACCCACGCATGCGGGCGCACGCCCGACTCCGCGGCGCACGCCCGAGCACTTGCGACGAACCACTCCGCCACCGCGAGCTCATTGGGAAGGAACGCCGTTCGCCCGCTCCCGTACCCCGTACCGGACATCATCGCACCTCCCTCGAAGCCTACCGGAGAACGCCATCACCGTCCGCCGCCTCCTACCCTCGAATCGCCACTTTGTTCGGGAACGAAGTAGGCCATCATGGCCGGATCGCGGCGTGGATCGTTCGGACGATCGCCCGCTCTACGCCCGTAGCACGACGTGCTCCTACACGTAGCTAGGTAGCGCGGCGTGCATGTAACTCGCCGCCCCCTTGGCCTATAAAAGGGGAAGCGAGCCCCCCGGCCGCGGGGGGACGGATCCGGAGGAACACAACGCATTGTGCACTCACTCTCTTACTCTCCCATAACATCTCCGGCCACTCACCAGGGACTTGGAAGCCACGCTTCTTCTCCCACCTTGCTTGTACTTGCCCCACTACAAGCACCCCGGTGCCGAGCAATATAGTGCCACGAGCACACCACTGCTGGACGTACGGCCCCCTCGGCCGGAACCAGGATAAACCTTGTGTCATTTGTTGCTTGGCATCGACCATTGAGGGATAGACTTAGGCGTTATCTACTGGTTAGTGTCGGGACCATATTCCGCACCGACAGTTGGCGCCCACCGTGGGGCAAACGAGCGCCTAAGGTCATTTCGCTGACTCCCTTCATGGTGATTCGCACTGAGTACCGTAGCACCCGCTACAACATGGGTAGCTCAGACCCCCTTCCGGCCGGGCTCGAGATCCGCTTCGGGGACTTGAACTTCCAGGCCACGGGGAATGGCTATCTCATGCGCCTCACCAACCGTGAGGAGCTACGCGCGCAGCGGGAGGCCAGTCCGCTGCGGTCTCCGCCGCGCGCACGTCCACCGGCGCGGGCACCGCGGGCACGGATGCCGCGGGTCCGTCGACGCCGCGACACCGCCGCCGCTCGGGCTACGTTCGCGCGGGGCGCGGTCCGAGCGGCGGCGGCCGAGCGTGCCGCCGCCCGGCGCGGTGCGCCCAACGTCACGACGGCCGCCACCGCCCCAGCGGGACCGCGCGCGGTCTCCGGACCACGCGTCCCCATCGGGCTGCGTGGCGCCGCTACGGCCTACAACGCCAACGTCAACACGACAATGCGCAGGGTTCCGCCTGGTCGGCACGTCTTCGTCGCCAGGGATCCCGGCACTTCAGCAGCGGACGAGTCGTCCCTGGGCTCCGTCGACACGATGCCGCCCGCCAACCGTCATGGATACGCGGAGTGGGACTTCTCCGGTGTGCCGGACCCGGTCGCGTTCGGGCGCTTCCTCGACGCCACGGACTGCGGTTCGGCCGCTCCGACGACTCCAAAGACCGGGAGCTACGACCCCACGCGGGAATGTTGCGCCGTCATCACCAACGACCGGCCAACGCCCGCCGGCGCGGCGGCGCCGGGAGACGGGGAAGTCACGCCGGCCCCGGGGGAGGCCGCTACACGCCCGCCGCGGGGCCAAGCGCACATGCAGGGGCCGACGTCGACGCGCAGGCGGCCCAAGCTCGCGAGCTCGAGGCCAAGCCGGCGGAGGAGCACGGACCGTGCGGCTACTCCGTGCCTCGATGGCGGGGGAGGCCTCGCGCGCGGCGAACGCGCGCGGGAGCCGGGCCGGCAAGTCCGCGACCGCCTCAACCCCGTCCCCAACGTCGACAACGCGGATACTCCGCCGCGGGGCGAGCCAAAAGCTCATCGCCGCCGCAACACCGCCGCGCGCCATGCCGCACCCTCGACCCCCGAGGCTCGAGACATGCACCGCGAGGTGCGGACCCTCCTTGAGCAAGCGGCCGTCCGCCAAGCCGAAAGCTCGGCCTCACGCATCCGCCAACGGGGGGGACGCGCGGGGTGATGATCCGGCACCGGGGGGCGAACCCTCGGTGCATGCGGGTCGACCTCCGCCGACCGGGGACGCACGCCGGCCAAGGAACGGCTCCTCGACACACGCAGGCGCCGGATGGCGACGCCCGCAACGTCATCAACGCCCGGCGCACCGGCAAGGCGGACGCGCGAGCGGCCGGGGGGCTACCACCCTCGAAGGGGAGGACGCTACGACGGCGGTGAGGATCGCTCCCCGACACCGAGCCCCCCGGCACCCGTGTGTTCGGCGGGAGATCCGCACGGCGGCGTTCCCCCAGCGCTTCCGTCAACCCTCGACGATCATCAAGTACAACGGGGAAACGGACCCTCGTGTTTGGCTCAACGATTACCGCCTAGCCCGTCGCCCGGGCGGGGCCACCAACGACGAAGTAATCATCCGCAACTTGCCCCTGCATCTGGGCGATGCGGCCCGGACATGGCTCGAGCATTTGCCCGCCAGCCAGATCCACAACTGGGACGATCTAGTCCACACTTTCGTGGGCAACTTCCGGGGCACATACGTGCGCCCGGGAACTCTCGGGATCCGCGCTCCCCGCACGCGAGAAGCCGGGCGAGTCGCCGCGGGACTTCATACGGCGCTTCTCCAAGCGGCGCACGGAGCTCCCCGGCGTGGCACGGTCGAGAGATCGTGCACGCGTTCCTCGAGGGCACCACGTGCCGGGACCTTGTGCGCGAGGCGGGACGTAGCCCGCCCACGGACTCGAACGAGCCGTTCGACATTGCCACCGCCTTCGCCTCCCGGAGAGGAGGCCGTGGGGGCGATCTTCGACGGCAAGAAGGGCAAGCGCTCCGAGGACACGCCCGCGGAGGGCGGCGGGTCCAAGGAGCCGCGCGCGCAACGACAAGCGGGGCAAGAAGGGGGAAGAAGGCCGCGCGCGAGGCGCGCGAGCGAGGCGCAACGGCGGCAACGCCGAGGCCCTCGGCGTTGACCCGGCCCGACGGGGCCCTCGACCGGCTCCTCGAGGCCCGGGGGTGTTCGATGACATGATGAAGAAGCCATGCCCCTACCACAAGACCCCCGTGAATCATACTCTTGAGCAGTGCGACATGCTCAAGAAATTCTACGGCCGTGCCGCCGCGAAGGAGGCAGAGGCCAAGAAGGATGGGGGCGATGGCGACGCGGGTGGTTTCCCCGCTGTCGAAAATGTGTTCCTCATCTTTGGGGGACCTACCGTTGACATGTCAACCCGGCAGCGCAAGAAGGAGCGGCACGAAGTCCTCGCCGCAGAGAGGGCACCTCCGGCCTTTCTCAACTGGTCGAAGGATGCCATCACCTTTAGCCGGGATGATCACCCAAATCGCATCCCGAACCCGGGCCAGTACCCCCTGGTGGTCGATCCCATCATTGGGAACGCCGGTTTTCGAAGGTCCTTATGGACGGAGGCGTAGCCTCAATATCCTCTTCGCGCATACGTTGCGCCCGATGGGGATTGGGTGGACCAGGGCTGCGGCCCAGGCACGAAGCCGTTTCACGGCATCGCGCCGGAAAGCGGGTTCAACCCCTCGGGCGGATCGATCTGCCCGTCTGGTTTGGGACCCCCAAGAATTTCCGCAAGGAAACCCTCACATTCGAAGTGGTGGGATTCAAAGGGGCCTACCACGCCATCCTCGGCGACCATGCTATGCCAAGTTCATGGCAGTCCCCAACTACACGTACCTGAAGATGAAGATGCCGGGTCCAAACGGCGTCATCACCGTCGGGTCGTCGATCGAGCATGCATTCGACTGCGATGTCGAGTGCGTGGAGCATGCGGAAGCACTAGCGCTGGACGAAGCGCTGGTAAACGCACTGGAGAAGATGGTCAACGACGACCTCAGCTCCACCACCAAGCACGTCGGCACGTTCGAGGCCGCCGAGCAAGCCAAAGGGGTCCCCCTCGACCCATCGGCCCCCGAGGGCAAGGCTTTGAGGGTCAGCTCGACCCTCGATCCTAAATAGGAAGCAGTGCTCGTCGACTTCCTCCGCGCCAACGCCGACGTTTTCGCGTGGAGCCCCTCGGACATGCCAGGCATCCCGAGGGAGGTCGCCGAGCACTCCCTTGATATCCCGCCTAACGCTCGCGGCGGTCCGGCGGCGGCTACGCCGTTTCGACGAGGAACGGCGACGGGCGATCGGAGTGGAGCCGCGGAAGCTCCTCGAGGCCGGATTCATCAAGGAAGTGTTCCACCCTACGTGGTTAGCCAATCCCGTGCTTGTAAAAAAGAAAAATGGGAAGTGGAGGATGTGTATCGACTACACCGGTCTCAATAAAGCATGTCCAAAAGTTCCCTTTCCTTTACCACGCATAGATCGGATCATTGATTCCACCGCCGGGTGTGAACTACTCGTTTCCTTGATGCCTATTCGGGATATCATCAAATAAAAATGAAGGAGTCCGACCAGCTCGCGACTTCGTTCATCACACCGTTCGGGACGTTCGTTACGTCACGATGCCTTTTGGCCTCGGGAACGCGGGCGCAACGTACCGGCGCCGCATGCGGCACGTTTTTGGGGATCATATCGGGCGGACGGTCGAGGCTTACGTAGACGACATCGTTGTCAAAACCGGGAAGGCGGACGACCCGGTCGGCCGATCTTGGCATCGCATTCACCGCCGCGGGCCAACGGGGTCAAGCTCAACCCCGAAAAATGTGTCTTTGGAGTGCCGCGGGGCATGCTCCTAGGATACATCGTCTCCCAGCGGGGAATCGAGGCCAACCCTGAAAAGGTCGCCGCCCTCGAACGAATGGGTCCAATTCGGGACCTCAAAGGGGTGCAGAAGGTGTTGGGGTGCCTTGCCGCCCTGAGCCGCTTCATCTCGAGGCTCGGTGAGAAGGGCCTGCCCCTCTACCGGCTGCTCAAGAAGCACGAGCGCTTCTCTTGGACCGCCGAGGCCCAGGAAGCGCTCGACAAGCTGAAGACGTCTCTGACGCACGCCCCAATCCTTACGCCGCCGCGAGACGGCGAGCCCCTCCAACTCTACGTGGCCGCAACCACCCAGGTGGTCAGCGCCGTGATCGTTGTGGAGCGCACGGAGGAAGGGCATGCCTTACCCGTGCGAGAGGCCGGTCTACTACGTCGGCGGAAGTCCTATCGGACACAAAGACGCGCTACCCCCGTGTCCGAGAAGCCGTTGTACGCGGTAGTCCTCGCGCGGCGCAAGCTCCGCCACTACTTCGAGGCCCACCCAGTTACGGTGGTCTCTTCCTTCCCGCTAGGAGAGATCATTCGCAACCCCGACGCGGCGAGCGGAATTGCCAAGTGGTCCGTGGAGTTGATGGGCGAGACGCTCGCCTATGCTCCGCGCAAGGCCATCAAATCACAAATCTTAGCCGACTTCGTCGCTGAGTGGACGGACACACAGCTGCCGCCCCCTCAAATTCAAGCGAGTGCTTGGACTGCGATTCTTCGACGGCTCGGTGATGAAGACAGGAGCGGGCGCGGGCCTGCTCTTCGTGTCACCCCTCGGGGAGCACATGCGCTACGCAGTGCGCCTCCACTTCCCCGCGTCTAACAATATGGCGGAATACGAGGCCCTCCTCTGCGGCCTCAAGATCGCCATTGAGTTGGGCATCAAGCGCCTCGACGTGCGAGGGGATTCGCGACTCGTGATCGACCAAGTCATGAAGAACGCGAGCTGCCACGACGACAAGATGGAGGCCTACTGCAAGGCCGTGCGGGCCCTCGAAGACAAATTCTACGGCATCGAGCTCAATCATGTACCCCGCCGGTACAACGAGGAGGCAGACGAACTTGCCAAGATCGCGTCCGGGCGGATCACCGTTCCCCCGAACGTTTTCGCGCGCGACATCGCGCAGCCATCGGTCACCTTCGAGCCCTACCCCTCGGGCGACAGCGGACCCTCGGGGGCTCCCTCGAATCCAGCGGGTGCGGAACCCATGGAGGAGGACCCCTCGAACGAGGCGTACGTGCTCTCCCTTCTCGAGGGGTACGGCTCCCACGAGACCGGGCCGCAGCCAGGCGCATCGCCAGGATGGCCAAGTCGTTCACCCTGGTCGACGGTGAGCTGTACAAGCGCGCCGCGTCAGGCATCCTCCAGGGATGCATACCCATTCCCGAGGGGCGCGAGCTCCTACGGGACATCCACGCGGGGATCTGTGGCCACCACGCCGCGCCGCGCACCCTCGTCGGCAACGCGTTCCGCCAAGGCTTCTATTGGCCTACCGCGGTCGCGGACGCCAACGAAATCGTGCGCACTTGCGAAGGGTGCCGTTCTACGCCCGCAAGACCAACTTGCCGGCTCACACTGCAGACAATCCCCGTAACATGGTCGTTCGCGTGTGGGGGTTGGACATCGTCGGGCCCCTGCGGAAGGCGCCGGGGGCTTCACCCACCCGCCGGTTGCAATTGACAAGTTCTCCAAGTGGGTGGAGGTGCGCCCCATTACGAATTTGAGGGCCGAGCGGGCGGTCACGTTCTTCACGGACATCGTCTACCGCTTTGGAGTGCCAAACTCCATCATCACAGTACAACGGGTCCCGGTTCAGGGCCGGAAATTCTTGGAGTTCTGCGACAAGTTCCACATCCGCGTGGATTGGGCAGCTGTGGCACACCCACAGACCAACGGCCAAGTAGAACGTGCCAACGGCATGATCCTACAAGGCCTCAAACCCAGAATTTTCGACCAGCTCAACAAATCTGGCCGGAAATGGCTCCAAGAACTACCAGCAGTCGTGTGGAGCCTAAGGACCACCCCAAGCAGAGCCACCGGGTTCACCCCGTTCTTCCTAGTCCATGGCGCGGAGGCCGTCCTCCCCACGGATCTGGAATACGGGTCGCCCAAGGTTCGAGATTACAACGAGGATGCTAACCAGCGAGCCCGCGAGGACTCGCTGGACCAGCTGGATGAAGTACGCCTCGTGGCGTTGATGCACTCCGCAAGATATCAACGGCCCCTACGGCGCTACCAAGCGCGCAAGATACGTCGGAGGGATTTCGGCCGAGGGGGGATTTGGTCCTAAGGCTACGCCAAGACAACCGAGGGCGCCACAAGCTATCGCCCCCATGGGAGGGACCCTACGTCGTGGTGAAGGTGCTCAAACCAGGCACGTACAAGCTTGCCAACGAGGACGGCGAAGAACTCACCAACGCTTGGAACATCCAACAGCTACGTCGCTTCTACCCTTAGCTAGGATTTCCAAGTATTTTCTGTTGTACAAACACACGGCCAACGCCCCAGTTGGTGTCACCTATGTAAATACTCCAAGTATAATAAAAGGGCAACTCGGCTTTCCCCTGAAACCCAAGTTACCCTCGGGGGCTACTGCGGGGGGGCACCCCCCCCCCCCAAAATGGCCCCATTTTTTCGCGCAAAAAACGTAACAACACGCGCTAAGTTTGTTCCCCACTTCAACCTCGAGCCATGATTCGAACAGGCGTAGGCGGCACAGCGGAAGGAGCGCGCGAGCCAGAGACAGCCTACGCCGCGCGGCTATGGCCCGTCTCTCTCGCCTCCAACCCGGCGGGCCCCGCGAAAGGCGGACTCCCCTAACTAGAATCTACTCAGGAAGAAGAAGAAGCAAAAAGCGCAATAAGCAAGTGATTTCATTTACAAACTGACCATGTTCACGAAACTACTTGTTTGTTTACAAGAGGCCACGAGGCCAGAATTCTGATACACATAAACAAAAAACGGGCCTAGCGCCCAGGTGCTTTCAGGCGGGCGGAGCGGCAGCATCAGCAGCGTCCGGGAAGAGGAATTCTTCGAAGGCCTCGGCGAGCGACTCGGCGGCGTCAGCAGCAAGCGCGTCCGCACGCTCCATGGCCACCTCGTCCTCGACGCCCTCGGGCACGATGTAGCCTTCCGCTACCGCCTCGAGGTTGACCTCGTAGTGGGATCGCACCACTCCGAGGGCCTTCTGCACGCCCAGGTGCAGCGCCCGACGCACCCGCCCCGTGACGTGGCCGCCAAGGGCGCGTAGGCGGCTGGCCAGCGAGCTGCCGGCCTGGGCATCGCCTTCCTCGACGACGCGACAGGTCTCGAGGGCCGCGTCCCGCAGCTCCTGCAGCTCCTGCTCAGAGGAGTTGAAGCCGCGCTCGTGGTAGCGCAGGAAGCTCACCACGTAGCCCTCCGGCGGATTGGGCTCAAGGTGCGACGATGGCGGCACGATCCACTCCGCCGGGCGCCCTTCTTCGTTGGCCGAGAGCTGGCCGGCGGCGACCAGCTCGCCCAGGGCGAGCCGGGTCACGGTCGACCTCTCCCATGCGTACGGCTCCAGGACCCTAATCGGAAGCTGAGGCGGCGCCATAAGGGAGGACGAACAGGTGCGAGGTCGGAGGACAAGGAAGCGAGAAAGAAAAGCTCTAAGCAGCGAAACCGCGCGGTGGCGAGAGCAGAACGAAGGCGAAGGGACGGAGGACTGAAAACGGTGAGGAGCCAAGGTAAAAAACCACCGTCCCTTCCTCACCGCGGTTTATAGGCAACCGGCGAGTTCTCCGGAGCGCACGCCTCGCCAACAAGAATCTGCAGGGAATCTTTCCATCGCGTCGACGGGCGGGCCCCACCACGGCTGCAGCAACTCTAACACTTGCGGGCGGGTCATCATTACGGCGAGACCGGCGGCGACCGAGGCAAAACCGTCACGTCCGCCGGCCACGTCGCCCACTACGCGCGCGCGCGGCGCGCAGCCGCCAAAAAGGCGCGCCCGCGCTGCAAAACCCGCGGCCACGCCCGCAAGGCAATTAAATGCCCGGGCCCCTTGCCAAGCAAGGAGAGCCCTCGAGCGAGGCGAATCCTCGGCTCGAGACAAGGGTGACCCTCGATGGGATATCAGCGTGAGAAGGTCGCCCGGGACCTACTCGATGTAGAGCAGGCCACCGCGGGCACCCATGCCACGTAGGACCCTCGAGCGGCATGACCCCCAACTCGAAACAAGGCGACCCTCGATGGGATATCAGCGTGAGAAGGTCGCCCGGGACCTACTCGATGTAGAGCAGGCCACCGCGGGCACCCATGCCGCGTAGGACCCTCGAGCGGCATGACCCCCAACTCGAGACGACGTCAACCCCCTAAAGAAGGCACGCGCGTAAGAGGATCGCCCAGGTCACGCTTGAAATAGAGCGACACCGAAAGCACTCATACCGCGCCATGCCACCAACCAGCACCTCGAGGGTCGGCACGCCCCGGACCCCTCGACGGCCGCAAACGCGAAAAAGACGGGGCTGGCCTAGGCACGGCCCCGCACGGCCTTCCGATCGAGAGGTTCGAAGCCTGACCCTCGACGGGTTCGAACAGGCGCCCCAGATCACCAGAGTCAGGGACGACGAGGGCACGCGCATTCGAGCCGTTCCTCGAGCCCGCCGGCTCGAGGGTGCCCCACATGTCGTGTTCGAGAGCCAGCGAGGGCAGCTAGCCGGGGGATCCCACCGAGGGAGAGCTTCCGCGCCCTCGGTCCCTAGCGAACGGGGACCGAGCCCCACCTAGCAAACCCACGCAAGCGCTTCCATGGACGTGTCTCGGACCGCGCGCCCTACCCTTATCGAACGGGGCATGGACGTCCACTTGAACCACCCGCTAGCAGCTCGAAGAGGAATCCGCGATTCGCGACCCGCTCGATGGGAGTCGTGGAAACCTCACCTCCCGACCCGCGGAGGGACGGCGAGGGCGTGATAAAAAAACAAGTCGTCAGGCTCGACCCGATCGCCTCGAACAGGCCAAGGCTCGGGGGCTTGACGCGCGGCTACACCTCCTTGGAATTGCACCCGCCCGAGACGGAGACGGGGAGCGTGCACCCCCGATGCCGGCTGAAATACCGCCGATGCCGGTTGGCATATGTGCCACGCCTTTCTGACCGAATTGCTCGCGGTAAACCCCCTGCCGCAGAGAGCCCACACCCCTGCAGGGCTTCGAGGCTAGACCCGCGGGTCCGCTAGCGCGGCCCCACGGAAAGCGTTCGCAAACAAGGAGGGAAGAACGTCCTATCAGTAGGTTCCAGCATCTGCGGGAGCCTCAATGGCAAACCCCGGATGCTCGGGGGCTACTGTCGGGGACCGCCCTAAGGGTCCCCTCAAACAATGGGGGAACCCCTACCTAAATTCCTGCATCAACATAAGCTAAGCCTAACCATGCGGGGAGCTAACCATGCGGATACGGCCCATGCAGCGAGACTTCGGAGGCCCACCAAGGCGGCCCGCCTAGGAAGACCCCTCGAGCGAGCTCCGACTCGCCCGAGGGCATGCTCCTCCTCGAACGGGTTCCGCCCCGTTCGAGGGGCAACTCCCTCCTCGAACGGTACCGCCCCGCTCGAGGGGCGGCCCTTCCCCTCGAGCGGTCCCGCCCCGCTCGAGGGCGCGCTCCCCCTCGAGCGAGTCCCGCCTCGCTCGAGGGTCCGCTCCGCCCTCGGCGGGGCCCGCCACGATCACGGGCACCCCACACGCGTGCGCCGGCCCCGTACTTGGGCATTTAACGCCCGACGCCGCGGGACGGCGCCATCATGCGCCGGGGCTCACGCCCCGTGCCGCCGCACCAACTCCCCGGGGAAGGAGCCCATCCCCGCCCCCGTGGGATGGACCGTGCGGTACGGCCGGTGTCGGTCCCGTGACACCGTGCGCACGCCGCCGTACGGCTAACGCGCCCGACCCTCGAAAGGGGCCGGGCGCACCCTCGATTCCACTTTCCCGTGACCTTGCGGGAGTTGGGTAAGGGGCGCTAGGCGGTGGGTGGCCATCCCGGCCACTGTAACGACGCGGCCGCCGTACCCACGCATGCGGGCGCACGCCTGACTCCGCAGGCGCACGCCCGAGCACTGCAGCAACCACTCCGCCACCGCAGAGCTCATTGGGAAGGAACGCCGTTCTGCCCGCTCCTGTACCCCGTACCGGACATCATCAGCACCTCCCTCGAAGCCTACCAGAGAACGCCATCACCGTCTGCCGCCTCCTACCCTCGAATCGCCACTGTTCGGGAACGAAGTAGGCCATCATGGCCGGATCGCAGCGTGGATCGTTCGGACGATCGCCCGCTCTACGCCGTAGCACGACGTGCTCCTACACGTAGCTAGGTAGCGCGGCGTGCATGTAACTCGCCGCCCCCTTGGCCTATAAAAGGGGAAGCGAGCCCCCGGCCCGCGGGGGGACGGATCCGAGGAACACAACGCATTGTGCACTCACTCTCTTACTCTCCCATAACATCTCCGGCCACTCACCGGGGACTTGGAAGCCACGCTTCTTCTCCCACCTTGCTTGTACTTGCCCCACTACAAGCACCCCGGTGCCGAGCAATATAGTGCCACGAGCACACCACTGCTGGACGTACGGCCCCCTCGGCCGGAACCAGGATAAACCTTGTGTCATTTGTTGCTTGGCATCGACCATTGAGGGATAGACTTAGGCGTTATCTACTGGTTAGTGTCGGGACCATATTCCGCACCGACACTCATGTACGTAGTACTCATCACCTCGCGGAAGCTACGACACTACTTCCAGGAGTACTCGATCTCCGTCGTCACCGATTACCCGCTCGGCGACATCCTGCAGAACCAAGATGCTACTGGAAGAATCTCCAAGTGGGCAGTCGAACTCGGTGCCCTCACCATCGACTTCAAGCCACGCACAGCCATCAAGTCGCAGGCACTAGTCGACTTCTTGGCGGAGTGGCGGGAGAATCAGCTACCTACTGAAACTGTGCGACCAGAGCATTGGGTGATGTACTTCGATGGCTCACTCAACCTCGAGGGCGCAGGTGCAGGGGTACTCTTGATCTCTCCAACGGGCGAACAACTCAAGTACGTCCTGCAGATCTTCTGGAAGGTCTCAAACAATGAAGCCGAGTACGAAGCTCTCCTACACGGGCTCCGCCTCGCGGCTTCACTAGGCATCAAGCGGCTACTAGTCTACGGCGACTCCGCAGTGGTCATCAACCAAGTCAACAAGTCGTGGGACCGCAACAAGGAGAACATGGACCCCTACTGCCTAGAAGTATGCAAGCTCGAGAACAAGTTCTATGGTCTCGAGTTCCACCACATCGTCCGCGACAACAACATTGCAGCGGACGTCCTGTCGAAGCTTGGTTCTACTCGCGCTCAATTACCAGCAGGTGTCTTTGTCCACGAGCTTCACGCGCCATCCATCCCAGAGCCGGTGCCATCGACCACTGTCCCAGCGCATCTGCCAGCTGGCCAGAAGGTCATGATGATCGACGCGGACTGGAGGCAAGCCTTCATCGACTACCTCAGCGAGCAGAAGGTTCCCTCGGACAAAAACTTGGCTGAGCAGCTCATCCGCTGCGCCAAGTCCTACGTCCTCGTCGGAGACAAGCTTTACAAGCGGGGCACATCTTCTGGAGTACTCATGAAGTGCGTCCCCAGGCAAGAAGGCAAGGACATCTTGGAGGAGATCCACAAGGGCGTCTGCGGCAACCACGCGTCTTCTCGCACGCTGGTCAGCAAGGCCTTCTGGCAAGCCTTCTATTGGCCCACAGCTCTGGGCGACGCTGAAGAACTCGTCAGAAGGTGCCAAGGATGTCAATACTTCTCCAAGCAGCAACACGTCCCAGCCTACAAGCTAGTCACCATACGGCCAACCTGGCCCTTCACTTGCTGGGGGCTCGACATGATTGGGCCACTGCCAACTGCGCCAGGTGGATTCAACAGTGTATTGGTGGCCATCGACAAGTTCACCAAGTGGATCGAGGTCAAGCCGGTCACATGTCCCAAGGCTGACAGAGTACTCGACTTCCTGGATGAACTCGTGCATCGCTATGGACTACCCCACTGCATCATCACAGACCTGGGCTCCAACTTCAACAACCACCAGTTCTGGGAGTACTGCGAGAACAGCGGGATCCACGTCTGATATGTCTCAGTTGCCCATCCTCGGGCCAATGGACAAGTCGAGCGCGCTAATGGGATGGTGCTCGACGCCCTCAAGAAGCGGCTACACGACGCTGCTAACTCTAAAGGAGGCAAGTGGATCAAGGAACTACCCAATGTCATCTGGGGGCTACGTACTCAGCCTTCCAAGCCAACAGGGCAATCCCCTTACTTCCTGGTCTACGGCTCCGAAGCAATCCTCCCTGCTGATGTCATATGGGATTCCCAGCAGTAGAGCACTACGATGAAGGCGTCTCTGAAGACAGCAGACGAGTTGACATCGATGGACTCGAAGAAGCTCGCTGCGCTGCCCTCGTCCAATCAACAAGGTACCTAGAAGGTATCCGACGCTACCACGACCGCAACGTCAAGGAACGCTCCTTCAACGTTGGCGATCTCGTCCTCCATCGTATCCAGAACACGGAAGGACTACACAAGCTCAGCTCCCCCCTGGGAAGGTCCCTTCACAGTCGCAAAGGTGACCGGGTCGGGCTCCTATCGCCTCCAGATACTTGAAGGCGAAGACGTCAACAACTCGTGGAACATCGACCAACTCTGTCGGTTCTATGCCTAGTCTACATGACTACTCCGGGGCTCAAGTCTACGCGACTACATCAAGACCCCTCCGCCGTAAGCGGCCTCCGGGTCCTGGCTCCAGTCTCCGGACTACCTCTTCGCTGTAAGCAGCCTCCGGGTCCTGGCTCTAGTCTCCGGACTACCTCTTCGCTGTAAGCGGCCTCCGGGTCCAGGCACCAGTCTCCGGACTACTCTTCTCCAGAATCTAGCCCACGCGGCTACCTACGGATCCTGGGCTGCGACGAGCGATAAAGGACTGTAGCAGCAGTCTACTAAGAGACCATGTACCCCTAGATCCAGCCTACACGACTACTTACGGATCTACTGCTGTAAGCGGCTACTCGCCCTAGCACCACTTAGCCGTAGGCGGCCTCCGGGTCCTGGCGACTACTCTGTAACTACGGCCCTGGCCATCCAGGTGTACTTCTTCAGTAATAAAGTTGGATCGTTCATCAACTTCTTTACTGTCTACCGCCCTCAACGGGACTACTGCCGAGTACGACTACTCGCGATAACTCCACAATGGGACTCCGCACTCTGAGATCGCGACCACGAGTACTCATTGATGGAACTTTCCTTCATTAATACTCAAACAATTTCATTACAATTGTTTTTGTACATCTATTGCTACGAGCTAACTATTACAGGACTACTGGAGATTAAGCTTGTCGGCGACTTGTTCCGCAATGGGCGCCATCTGCTCCAGCAGCTCCGCATATTGCTCGTCGGTACAGTTGGCGGCTAGTCCGCCAGCGACTACATCTACAGGGGCCTTCGGGAAGTATGACTTCATGAAGGCTAGCACCTGGTTCGGGATCGACTTCGCCAGATGCTTCACATAGGCCGCCAGCCGGCTGGGGGCTTCCTTCAGTCGATCCACCAGTGGTGCTATCTTGGGACCACCGGGGTGAGGCACCAGCAGCCTCGCGATGGGGAGCACGGCTTCTTCAAGCTCCTTCAGCTGGGCCCACAGCTTCTCGCAGTCCTTGTTCAGCTTCTGCAATGATTTGTAGCAGTTGACGAGGTCACGATCGGATGCAATACGGAGCTCCATGCGCTTGTCGCACTCGTAGGCAAGCTCCTTATAATCTAACTCGAGTACCTGGCGGGCCTCCTGCTCCCGGTAGAAGAGATTCTTCAGATCCGTCTCTGAAGTCTTCAACTGCTCAACCCGGGTCTCAAGCTCTGCAAACAACAAGGCACAGAGGGTTAGACTACCTCTCGACCTCCAACAAGTACTCAACAAGTCAGGGGGCGCACCTTTGTTCTTGTTGCGAAGTGACTTGTTCTTCCGCACCAAGTCGTCGCCCTTCGCCTGCATCTCCTGGATGTCGTTATGGTACTTGGCGAAGGCTGCGTCCAGCTTCGACTGCATCGCGGCGGCGTGCTTTCGGGACTTCATGAGTTGGTCCTCCAGCACCTCAGGCCGAAGCACTGCGTCGCCAAAGCCTTGAAGCATGTTGGACTTCTCGCGGGACCTCTCTGCGACGTCCTGCACAGACAACATATGTCAGATGGGTACTCAACGCTAAAGGATTGACTACTCCAAGAGTTACGACTACTCACCTTCATCCACTGCTCGGCTTGGCGGACCGCCTCCAGATGCCGAGCCACCGTTGCCGGATCGACCAAGTCGTCTGCCAACAACTCGACCCCACTACGATTACTCATGGCGGCTTCGGTCATCGGTGCAGAGCGGATGGGCTCCGCGTCTTGGATCTCCGGGGAACGAACGACCACCTCCACAGCGGGTTCTGGCAGCGTGGTGGCCTCCTCTCCCCCGGTTGTCGCGGCGGCCTCTCCGGCGGCCACCTTCATCAGCTCGGGGGCTCCTCCGGCAGCCTCCTGAGTCTCTGGTGTCAAGTTCTCCATGGGCACCGCCGCTGGGATCTGAAGGACCGATACGGCGAACCAGAGAGGGGGGGAGTGAATGGGAGCCGATAAAAATTCTTCTCGATGGAGATCGAAGCTCCAACAAGATGAACGCGGCTTCCAACACACGTCTCCGACTCACTACCCAAGTTGGCCAAGCCCACGTAGCCACTGGAGTGCCAGTGGACCTAGGAACCAACACACACAGCCTACCGACTCGAGAACGCAGTGGAACACCAAAACTCGAGTCTACAGACCCACACCGGTTAGACCGGTGAGCACCACCGGTCAGACCGATCCCTGCTGGTGAAACTGAGCAACTTTCACTAAGTGGCTCTACACTGGTCAGACCGGTGAGACACACCGGTCAGACCGATCGCAGCCTGAAAGCCCCCAAGGCACCAAACAGGCCAACCGACCACCAAACAGACCCAAACTCGAAACAGCAGCAACACGGGAAAACAACAAACACACCAAGACGTTCACCCGAGCAAAAACCCACCAGGGCTCGCACCGGTCAGACCGGTCAAGAGCACCGGTCAGACCGGTGTAGCCTGGGCAGCTCGGGATGAACAGCACCCGCGGGTCAACTCCCTCAAAGCCAAATTTTGATCTCCCGAATCGCTCCACGGACTTGAACAAGACTTTGGGGATATCAGGAACACCTCATGAGGAGTCCATAGCCAAGTTTAATCCCACCAAAACTCGTCCAAAAAGGAGGAATCGAAGAAATCCCGCCAAGAGCACTTCCAACCCAAAAACTCAAGAAACCCCAAAATCGAGCACCTTTACTCACGGATTTGGGAGGGGAATCACAGCCCAAAGAACCACGAAGGGTTCCCACAAATTTCCCCCATCAAAGCCTTAAGAGAAAAGTCCCGAAAACAACCCAAAGAAATCACCGAGAGAGGGCTCCGAAAATCACCACCAAGAACAACCAGGGAAAACACATCCAAACCTTGAGGAACCACGCCGAATCATATATACATGAAACAAAGGTTCGTACAAGGTTTAGCAAGCCGCCCGATCATCCATCCCTCTCAACAAGATCTCTCTGTGAAGCTCTCTTGCTAATCCTAAAGAAAACCTAAGGAAAATAGGTGGAAAATAGGAAAACTAATGAGCTAGGGTTCCAAGAGTTGGCTGCCATCCTCCTCACCTCTTGGGTTATATGGAGGCAACCGAATGTCTAAAACGCCCTTCTCTACCAACTAGGGATACAAGCCCCTCAAGGGCGGATTTGGAATTCTTTATGCCTTCACCATCGGACAGATGCTCGGCGACCGCACCCTGCGTAGCCTCAACGCAAGCCATGCGATCCCGACGCGTGTCCTCCGCTTCAAAGATTCCGGACTGCGTCGTCGGACACCGGTCAGACCGGTGCTCCTCACCGGTTAGACCGGTCCCCACCGGTCAGACCGGTCTGGCGCTGCTGTAGCTCCGTCTTCGGTTCTCCGGTCTTGGCTTTGTGGATCAACCAAGGAACCTAGTGGTTTTCTGGTGAACCACCGGAAACCCCGCGAACTCGGTGTAGCCTCCGCCAATCTCCACTCATGACTTGGCTCCCACGTAGTCCCGGCTCGACCTTGGTTTTGAGGCTCAACCAAGAAACCGTTCATGACTTCATCTTGCTGTTCATGCCACCAAGCGGCCCGCACTTGACCCCGCTGGCCACCGGGTCCCTCGAACGAAGCCTACTTGTCTTCTCCACACCTGGAGGCCTCACCGGCGACGACCTTTCGCGCTTGTTCTTCACCTGCACCAACACTAGTCAAGCCGCAACTTGCACCTGCAATACTTAGCCAAGAATCAGTCCACACAACGTTGTCAATCACTCATCACACAAGGAAGCGACCATCCACTGGTCCTCAAACCACACATGGTCCTCAATCTCCCCCTTGATGAGTGCATTGACAACACCCACACGAAAGTAACAAGAGAGAAAAGAAAAAGAAAAGAAACGAACAAAAAGAAACTCCAACAAGCGATCGAAAGCCAAACAAAGGCAAAGAGCAAGATCACTTAAAGAAGACAAGTCTCGGACCCCTTAGGCAAGGGCAACGGCTCGGCACATCCGAGATAAAACAAAGCTCAAACAAAGAGCGCACACCACCGAATCAAAACTCGAACAACCACAAAGAACTCCCCCTGCACACATGCAAGCTCCCCCTTAACCAATGCACCTCCCCCTGGACGAATGCATGCAAGACACCACTTGAAACAGGCGGGCCGCAACAACTCGGCCACCCCCGACCGGTCAGACCGGTCAACACCACCGGTCAGACCGGTGTGCAACATGTGAACAGAACCAGCACTCTCACCGGTCAGACCGGTGACCCCGACCGGTCGACCGATTGCACAACGAGAGCCCGAGAAATGGCTCGAAACCACCTGAAAACCTTCTAAACACGTCCAGCAAGCCATTTCAAGCTCAAACTTCTCCCCCTTGTTGGCAATGCATGAATCAAGCCAAAAATGCAAAACATGCAACCTAGAGCTTCTCAAATAGACAAAATTCAACAAAGAATGCTACACATGTCCAAATGAGCAAGTTAGGTACTCTACGGCTTCGTATCGATCTCAACTACATGATCACCAAGTTTCACAACCATTGGACGAAGCTAAGATGGGTTTTGGAAATTTTGCGAAAAACTTGCCTCTCATGAGCAAAGACCTAAACATGATCAAAGCATATCAAAATGGCAAAGCCACACAAACTTCATGCTAGGACAACCATTCTAATCATAAGACCATCACAAACACCCACAAGCACCTCATGTCATGTCAAAGCCACCGAGCCATGTGCCTACTTCTATGTATGAGACTTCTCATTGGTAGGCATCATGCAACGGTTTAGCACCCAAAGCAAATTAAATTCAGCACATATGACATGGGAGCATATTTTCCAAGCATTTTTCATTTCATTTTCAGATTTGTAAATGGTACATGAAATGTCTTTGCGACAAAAAGGAACTTATGCCCCTCCACAAGATAAATCAAGAGGGCTAAACATTCATGATGGCAAATGAGCCTTTGGCCCCATATGATCAATAAACTAGCTATCCAACAACAAATTAAGCATAGCAAGGCCAAAAAACATGTCAAGAGCATGTAAAGGCATTTACACATGAGAGAGCATACATGTGACATTTTTCAAAAGCATAGCTATCAACCATGGATTATTCATCAAGATCATCAAGAGCTAAGCCAAACTAACCGTAGCATACCAAACAAGCTCAAAAACACATAAATCTCATTCCATGGTGAACAATGTATATAAGAGAAGCTTTTCCTAACCAATGCATGCAATCTAAGATACAAGGATGCCTATACATCATGTTACATATGCCATGCCAAATGCAATAAATGCACAAAGGAAAGCTATACATATGCTACAAAGAAGCTCCCACACAAAAACCGCCGGCTCCTCGAGGGGAGGCAAACAGGGCTCGACACCACCGGCAAAAGAGAGCTCCCACACACCCAACTTAAGAAATCAAACACACACCAAGCTCCCCCCGCAAACGAGTAAAAGTTGCTTGATCTAGGGGTTTGGTGAAAATATCGGCTAGTTGGTCGTGTGTGGGTACATGAATCAAGGCTATCTTTCCTTTCTCAATGTTGTCTCTCAGAAAATGATACCTCACTTCTATGTGCTTGGTTTTGGAATGGAGCACTGGGTTCTTTGCAACGCTTATGGCACTGGTGCTATCACATTGAAGTGGCACATGGGTATACTCCTCACCAAAGTCACTCATGGTGTAGGTGATCCAAAGGAGCTGAGAGCAACAACTAGCAGCGGCAACATACTCGGCCTCGGTCGTGGATTGAGCAACACTCGACTGCTTGCGGGAAGACCAAGAGACCAAAGAGGAACCCAAAAGCGGCAAGTCCCGAAGTGGACTTCCTATCCAACCGACACCCGCAAAATCCGCATCTGAAAAACCATGAAGCGCCAAAGAAGAGGACGCGGAGTACCAAAGGCCGAAGTCGGGAGTGCGACGCAAGTACCTGAAAATTCTCTTCACTGCTTGCCGATGCGAAGTCCTCGGAGACGCTTGAAAACGAGCGCACAGACACACCGAGAACTGTATGTCTGGCCTCGTCGCCGTCAAGTAGAGGAGTGACCCGATCATGCTCTGGTACTCCTTCTGGTCCACGTGTTCACCTTCCTCGTCCGCATCAAGAGCTGTAGTCGTACTCATCGGTGTCGTCATAGCCTTGGAGTCCTCCATCTTGAATCCGCACAATGTCCTTGGTGTACTTTGCCTGGTGCACAAATGTCCCTTCCTTCGATTGTTTGATTTGTAGCCTGAGGAAGAACTGCAACTCGCCCATCATGCTCATCTCAAATTCCCTGCTCATATCATCTGCAAACCTTGCAACAAGAGAGTTAGACGAGCCACCAAAGACAATATCATCCACGTACACACCTCGCACAATCGGGGATATCTCTCGCTGCCTCGGCAAAAACAAGGTCCGATCGACCTTCCCCATCTCAAAACCTCTCTCAAACAAGAACCCCCTCAACCTCGCCATACCAAGCTCTAGGCGCCTGCTTCAACCCATACAGCGCCTTCCTCAACTTGTACACCCGGTGGGGGTACTTCTCACTCTCAAACCCCGGAGGCTGCCTCACATACACTTCTTCCTCCAACACACCATTCAGAAAAGCACTCTTCACATCCATTTGGTGCAACTTGAACCCTTTAGCCATGGAAAAGGCTAGAAGGATCCTAATCGCCTCCAAACGGGCTACGGGAGCAAAGGTCTCCTCGTAGTCGATCCCCTCCTTCTGACTGAACCCTTGAGCAACAAGTCTCGACTTGTTCCTCACAACCTCACCCTTCTCTCCCTCTTTGTTCTTCCACACCCACTTTGTACCAATCGGCTTACACCCTGGGGGAGGGTCAACCAACTCCCACACCTGATTCCTCTCAAAGTTCTCCAACTCCTCATGCATCGAATTAACCCAATTGGGATCAGATAGTGCGTGTCCAATGTCTTTAGGCTCAAAAGTAGCAACAAATGCAGCATGAGCGAAACGAGAATTGTTTCGAACCCTCGACCGTGTAGTGCGTTCATTCATGTCGCCGATGATCCTCGAAGCTGGGTGATCCATCTGTACTCGCCGGGGAGGTTCTCGCCTCGATGCTACCTCCCCCTCAACATCAGCTTCTCCTCGTTCTTGATTTGTCGTCGTAGGTGTAGTGGAGGGTCCATCCATCACCGTAGTCGAAGTAGTGGGTACATGTTCAGCCGGGGGCTCCACACCGCCATCTTCATCATCACCATGTTCATGCTCCTCCTGAAAGATCTCCTCGCCAAGCTCATCATCACCTGCACACTCAAAGACAAGCTGACTACGTGGCTCTGTCTCGTCGAAGGTTACCTCGCAAGTCTCCACGATTTGGTTAGTTTCAAGATTGAGCACACAATATGCTCTAGAGTGAGATGCATAACCAAAGAAAATGCCATCGACAGACCTAGCCTCAAACTTATCCAACTTCCTGCCTTTCTTCAGAATGAAACACTTGCAACCAAAGACATGGAAGTGACTCACCTTGGGTGTGCGACCATGCATCAACTCATAGCATGTCTTCTTCTTGTGCACTCTAAGGTATATCCCGTTCGACACATAGCACGCGGTATTCACCGCCTCCCCCAATACCTCCTCGGAGTCCTATGCTCATCAAGCATCGTCCGAGCCATCTCGCACAAGGTCCTGTTCTTCCTTTCCACAACACCATTCTGGGGAGGCGTATACGGACTCGAAAACTGGTGCTCAAGACCCAAGTCATGACAAAAGGTTTCAAAACGAGAGTTCCTGAATTCTGAGCCATTATCACTGCGGATAGCTCGTATAACATCTCCGTGCCTCTCGTTCCTCAACCTCAAGACTAGATCTCGAACAAAACCAAACATCTCCCCCTTATCCTCAAGAAAGAACACCCACGTATACCGAGAATAGTCGTCCACCACAACAAGGACATACCACTTCCCACCCGCAGATCACACACGAGCTGGGCCAACAAGGTCCATATGGAGCAGCTCGCATGGACGCTCAGTCATCACATCGGTGAGAGGCGGGTGAGAAGAGGCCACCATCTTGGCATGCCTACACGGCGCACAAACCAACTCTTTCTCAAGCCTCAAGCGTGGCAATCCTCGGACCAAATTGAGTTTACTCAAGCGAGACAAAAGGTCAAAGCTCAAGTGACCCAACTTCCTATGCCACTTCCACAACTCACTTGAAGAACCAGCCAAGAAACAACGCTCCACACCCGAAGATTGAGAAAAATCAGCACGAAACACCTGATCCTCGGGAACGACCATACAAACAAGGTCCCCTCGAGAGTCCAAAATCCGAGAACCACCTGGCCGAAACAACACCTCAAAGCCCTCATCCAACAACTCGGGACACGAAAGCAAATTGTACCCCGCCGATTGAACAAGAGCAACACGCCTCGCAGTGATCTTATCACTCACTTTGATCTCACCTTCGAAAGCACACACCCACGCCCATTGTCCCCAAAAGTGATGTACCTCCTTGTCACCACCGGGACGAGACTTGAGAACCACCCCCTCGTCTCCCGGTCATATGCCTCGAGCAACCGGGAGTCAATCAACCAAATGTTCTTCAAGTCTCCCCCACGAAATTCAAAAACGAGCACGTGAGTGAACAAACAACTCAAAGACCGGGGTGAGTACCAAAAGAGTAAAACCGAGCTGCCGAGCCATTTGCTCGAAAGTGGGGTTAGCACCAACCAAAGCATCTCTCCTACCAAAGCTACCTCCACGAACACCACCACGGTAACCACCCTGAGGGAACCACCCCTCTCTGCCTGGAGGAGGACCAAATCCACGCAAGAAAGCCCGTGGAACATCCTTCCTCTCCAACTCAAAGCTACGACTCCTCCGATCCCCGTATTGAGCACGAGGAGGAGAACGCCTAGCAAACTGACCACCTGCACCCTTTCCAGCCCAACCACCAGAACCACGACCACCGAAACGGCCCTCGCACCGCACGATCTCGAAACCCAAACAACTGCGTCTATCCGGTGCCCGCACCGGTCCGACCGGTGCCTCACACCGTCCGACCGGTGTGACCCGGCGCAAAGCACCTCCAACAGCCTTCCGCTCTCCCCAAGCCCGAACTCGTCCTCACATTCGCCTTGGCCCCGGGCATCCGCACACGAGGCTCAAGTACACCATCGGAAGGGTGGTACTTGTCCTTGTTAGCCCACTCTTTTGCCATTCTCTCCTCACGCTTCCTCTTGAAGCAAAACTCCTCCTTATGGCCATCTCTCCCACAATAGCCACAATGGAACCTCACAAGCTTAGGCTTAGGCTTGGGATGTGGTCGCTCACTTGGTTTCTCTCCACTCAAATCCTCCACCGGTTTCCCCTCACTAGCCTTCTCACTTTCTTTCCCAAAGAACACTTTCCCCGAAGTGCTCACAAACTTGATAGGCTTTTGTAGATCATTTGTGGGTGTAGGAAACACGGGTGGAGCTGGGGTTGTGTCTAGTCGGTTCCTAAGATGGTTAGGTTTTGGGGGGAAATCATTTTTGTAGTGGGTTTTTGGTGGCTCTGGGATATTCTCTCCACTTCCCTCACCAACCTTGTTTGCCCCAAGTCCCTCACCATCTTGCCTCTTAAAGGCCTCGATCATCATCCTCAACTGAGGCTCATGACCGGACAACCAACCCATCAACTTCCTCAAGTCATCATTCTCATCCTGCAAACGATCAACATAATGTGCAAGTTCCAAATTTTTCAATGCATGCATTTCACAGGTAGAGCAAGATGTAGGCATGGGTTCCTTCAATTTAGCCTCAAGAGAATTAGTGTATGCATGCATCTCATCAATCTTAGCATGCAAAACAGGGCAAGAAGTGCAAGCACCTAGCAAAGCAGGTCTAGACTTAAGCTCAGCCACTTCAACCCTAAGCACATCTAGTTCCTCACACTTGGAGGCATGCTTCTCCTTAAACAAAGCAAGATCAGCAAGAAATATGGAGCAATCAGCACAATCATTCTCATCTGAAACAACAAGGCTAGCCTTAAGGGAATCAATCTCAAGCTTGCTATCAAGTACCTGTGTCTCTAGCTTAACCACTCTAGTCCTAGCATCCTCGAGTGAAGCCCTAAGCTCTTTTCTCATTTTCTTGGCCTCTCTAAGCATGTCATCAAGATTATCAAGCAAAGAGCCAAGCTTCTCATTCTCCTGGCGCAAGAAGGGAAGTTCATCATGCACCTCGTCGTCGGACTTAGAGTCCGAGTCGCTCTGTGTGCTCTTCTTGCTGCCGGAGCTCAGCGCCATGGTGCAGAAGCCGTCTCTCGCGAAGCAGCTCAGCCCGCAGGTTCTTGGACGACTTCTTGTTCTTGCGACGATCACCTTCATCCTCACTGCTGCTCGAGATCGAGGTGGAGTACGCAGAACTGGAGTCGACGTCCCTCGCTCCAACCATCGCTCGGGCCTTGCCTCGGCTCTCCTTCTTCCTCGATCGTCGCTCATCCTTGTACTTGTTCTTGTGCTTGCTCTTGTGGTCACGCCTCGAACGGTACTTGCCGTCCATCCTCGGCTTGTGCTTGTAGCTGTCCTTGTTCTCGGCCTTCTCCGGGCAGTCGGCGACGAAGTGTCCCGGCTTGCCGCACTGGAAGCAAGTCCTCGTGTTCCTCCTCATGTTCACGCGGTTCTTGTGCAGCCTCTCGAACCGCCTCGTCAGGAGCGCCAGCTCGTCCTCTCCAAGCTCGTCGAACTCTTCATCTGCCATAGACATCAAAGAGGAGAAAGAGAACATCCTGGTGGATGGGTTAGAGTTAGCCTTTCCTTTGGAGCCACCAACAAGGGCAAGACTATGGGAATCAGTCGATCCCTCAAGCTTGGCAGTCATGCCCCTATCCACCTTAGCCGACTTGAGCTTTGAGAACAGCTCGTTCACCGTCAGAGTGTCATACTTCTCCGACTTCACAATGGCCTCGAACTTTCTGCCCCAAATCGTACGATCCAAAGAGTGTAAGAGCTTGACCGCTCTATCATGATCATCGTACGGGAGCACGTCCACATTGGCCCTCATGTTGTTCACAACCACCGCGAACCTCTGAAACAAGGCATCGATGGACTCATCGGGGAGATGAGTGAAGTTCTCGTACTCTCTCCGGTAGGTCGCATACATCCATGCCTGAACCTGGGCGTTCCCAACATGAGCTTCCTTCAACACCGCCCAAATCCTACAAGCCAAGTGCTCGGTGTGCACCCGATCGAACTCAGGCTGACACAAAGCACGAAACAAGTAGTCGACCTCCTTATTGTTGGCGTCGAATCTGTCCCTCGATCCTGGAGCGAGAAAGTCCATCGGCTGGACATAGCCTGTGTCCACCGTGACATCCCAAAGGATCTGACCCTTTCCGCGGAGAAACGCACCCATCCGCTTGCTCCACATCTGGTAGTTCTTGCCATCGAAGTGTGGAGGACCCGAACCCCGTTCCTGGTATGCCATCCTTGGATCTTAGACTAGTTAGAGTCAATAAAGACCTGAACCGGCTCTGATACCACTTGAAGGACCGATACGGCGAACCAGAGAGGGGGGGAGTGAATGGGAGCCGATAAAAATTCTTCTCGATGGAGATCGAATCTCCAACAAGATGAACGCGGCTTCCAACACACGTCTCCGACTCACTACCCAAGTTGGCCAAGCCCACGTAGCCACTGGAGTGCCACTGGACCTAGAAACCAACACACACAGCCTACCGACTCGAGAACGCAGCGGAACACCAAAACTCGAGTCTACAGACCCACACCGGTCAGACCGGTGAGCACCACCGGTCAGACCGATCCCTGCTGGTGAAACTGAGCAACTTTCACTAAGTGGCTCTACACCGGTCAGACCGGTGAGACACACCGGTCAGACCGATTGCAGCCTGAAAGCCCCCAATGCACCAAACAGGCAAACCGACCACCAAACAGACCCAAACTCGAAACAGCAGCAACACGGGACAACAACGAACACACCAAGACGTTCACCCGAGAAAAAACCCACCAATTCTCGCACCGGTCAGACCTGTCAAGAGCACCAGTCAGACCGGTGTAGCCTGGGCAGCTCGGGATGAACAACACCCGCGGGTCAACTCCCTCAAAGCCAAATTTTGATCTCCCGAATCGCTCCACGGACTTGAACAAGACTGGGGATATCAGGAACACCTCATGAGGAGTCCATAGCCAAGTTTAATCCCACCAAATCTCGTCCAAAAAGGAGGAATCGAAGAAATCCCGCCAAGAGCACTTCCAACCCAAGAACTCAAGAAACCCCAAAATTGAGCACCTTTACTCACGGATTTGGGAGGGGAATCACAGCCCAAAGAACCACGAAGGGTTACCACAAATTTCCCCCATCAAATCCTCAAGAGAAAAGTCCCGAAAACAACCCAAAGAAATAACCGAGAGAGGGCTCTGAAAATCACCACCAAGAACAACCGGGGAAAACACATCCAAACCTTGAGGAACCACGCCGAATCATCTATACATGAAACAAAGGTTCGTACAAGGTCTAGCAAGCCGCCCGATCATCCATCCCTCTCAACAAGATCTCTCCGTGAAGCTCTCTTTCTAGTCCTAAAGAAAACCTAAGGAAAATAGGTGGAAAATAGGAAAACTAATGAGCTAGGGTTCCAAGAGTTGGCTGCCATCCTCTCACCTCTTGGGTTATATGGAGGCAACCGAATGTCTAAAACACCCTTCTTTACCAACTAGGGATACAAGCCCCTCAAGGGCGGATTTGGAATTCTTTATGTCTTCACCATCGGACGGATGTGTTAACACCAAGATTTGGTAAGGAGTCTGACTTGTGGGTCCGGTTCGATAAAGAGTCCGTCTAGTGGAAAGAAGGATCTTTTCAGAGATATTCGGCAAAGAGATCTGCGGTCGGCTATCTCCTCCAGTTCGGCAAAGGAACAGTAGAGCTGATTTTGCGGGATTGGACGGTGACGTGGCTCAATCAGGGAGAACGAATGGATGGATAGGCGATCAAGCTTAGAGATAAGTTAGGCAACGAATCCATTGGAAGTTGTACTTGACAGGGTATAAATATGACCCCTGAATGTATGTAACACAATCATTCTTCAATACACACCGGCCTTACGCCAAACCCTAGAGTCCTTTTGTCGTGTCGTCGAGTTCTTCGAGAGGGTTCATCGATCCGTCGACCTCCGTGAGTACCGGCAACCTTGTATCATGTCTAGTATCATGCGGTGGATTTAGATCTGATGCAAGTAGTCTTGTTACCATGCTTCGTGTCATGCGGTAGATTCAAGCTTGGTTCAAGAAGGTTTCTTGTTAGGTCATGAGCCATGCGGTAGGCTAAGATCTAGCTCGAAGCTAGTTATCGGCTCTATTGGATTTTGGCAAGATCTAATAGATTCATTAAGTTACCCCGTGTTGCTTTGAGTTTTTACTTTATGTTTAAATTCATGTAACACACTTTTGCCCAATCTAGATAGATTTGGATCGGCTTTATCCTTCTGTGATCCTTGTACGAGTCGAGGTTGTATTTTAACATGTGGATCTTGTGCTTTCCGATAGCCGAAACCGAATCGATCTAGGTTGTTACGTGTTGCGGGTTCAAGCTTGCCAATGTTGGTATAAATCTTGAAAGAGCCGGGTATCATGCGGTAGATGCAGGTTTTTGGGTTGCTTTGGAGCTAGTCATCCGGTGGATTAGATCTCAAATCAATCTGATAGATTTATTCGCTTGGTAATGTTTGTTCCTTCTTCATGGACCCCGAATCGGCTGTTCAGCCGTATTCGGTTATGTTTCTTCACGAGTAGAACACGTGCGTTATTCATGCTTTAAATGATGTATGCTTTTAGCTTTCCATATTTAGATTGTATCATGCGGTGAATAGATCTATTTGTGGAAAGTGGTACGGTCTTCATGCAAGTTGTATCATGCGGTGGATAGATTTGTTTGATATCGTACCCGACGGGTTTTAAAGTACCTAGACATGCGGTAGACTAGTGCTTTGGACCTATGCATGCTTGATTATTACATGATTATGTCCGTGCTTTACTTCTTTCATTTATTTATGCTAATCTTCATGGGGATCGGTCATGGCCTCGTGCATGTGCATCTTTGTTCAAACATAGACCGATCGCTGTCATGCTTACGTCATCCATTCGGCAATATTACTTTTTCCCTTTACAAGTTCCCGAATGGTTTCAGTTTATTGGCAGATAGCTCTTCATAGCTATGTGTCATCCCATCTGGCTTGTTAGCCGTAAATATGGAACTGTCTGGTACCACCCGGAAAGTTCCAAACTTTGCTATCTAACTTCTTTACCTTTTGTTAATTTTCAAGAAAAATTGACTGGCACGTCTTGTGACTCTTTGCGCGTGTGAAGCCAGCTTGTTCGGCTTGTTGTGTGTTTGGCGCTAGGTGCACTTTTTGCGTCAACATGATGCTCGGCGACCTCACCCTGCGTAGCCTCAACGCAAGCTATGCGATCCCGACACGTGTCCTGCGCTTCGAAGATTCCGGACTGCGTCATCGCACACCGGTCAGACCGGTGCTCCTCACCGGTCAGACCAGTCCCCACCGGTCAGACCGGTCAGACCCAGCGGTCAAACCGGTCTGGCGCTGCTGCAGCTCCATCTTTGGTTCTCCGGTCTTGGCTTTGTGGATCAACCAAGGAACCCAGTGGTTTTCTGGTGAACCACCGGAAACCCCGCGAACTCGGTGTAGCCTCCGCCAATCTCCACTCATGACTTGGCTCCCACGTAGTCCCGCTCGACCTTGGTTTTGAGGCTCCAACCAAGAAACTGTTCATGACTTCATCTTGTTGTTCATGCCACCATGCGGCCCGCACTTGACCCCCGCCGGCCACCGGGTCCCTCGAACGAAGCCTACTTGTCTTCTCCACACCTGGAGGCCTCACCGGCGACGACCTTTCGCGCTTGTTCTTCACCTGCACCAACACCAGTCAAGCCGCAACTTGCACCTGCAATACTTAGCCAAGAATCAGTCCACACAACGTTGTCAATCACTCATCACACAAGGAAGCGACCATCCACTGGTCCTCGAACCACACATGGTCCTCAGGATCTCGCTCTCTTTGGCCTCAGTGCCTGTCAACGAGAAGACAAGTGCATCAGTCACATGCGACTACGACTACTCTTCGGGGGATACTACAACCTCAGCAGAGTACTCACCTTCAACTACACTGGCTTCGGGCAACATAGCCTCAGCGGCCGGCGCTTCGGACTCCGCTAAAGGGGCGGGAGCGGACTCCTCAGCGGGTGGCGCGACTTCTTCCTCCGCCACCGCTGCAGAGGGTTCATCCCCTCCCAGGATAGGTCCGTCGACTTCCTGCAGAGTACACAACCCGGTTGTCAGCCAAGTACGACTACCACATCAAGTACTACGCGGGAAGACTCAACACTTACAAGCTTGACCGGACCACCGCCATGGTCGGGGCGCCGAGGATGCTGGCGATGTCCACCAGTCCAGCCTCGGCGGGCGCCTCCTCTTGCGCCTCTGCGGCCGCTGCCTCTTCTGCAGTAACAGCAGCGGGTGCAGCGCTCTCCTGCGCTTCTGCGGCCACCACCTCTTCTGCAGCAGCTGCTGCGGCCTTCGTGCTTCCCTGAGGAGTAGGGGGCTGGCGCTCCATCTGCGCCAAGAGTTCTTCAACAGTGGGGGCTGGGCTACGACTCCCAGCGGCTTCCCCCACCGTGTCCCACTCGCCTTCGTCGCCCTGATCAACAGGCTCTGTAGGCGGCAACTCCTGCAAGCAAGGAAACTTCTTCATCAACAAGTGAACTCGAGACACAAGTACTCGACTACACTACTCAAGACGACCTACCTCTGGGGACGTGGTCTCAGTGACCTTCAATTTCTTCGTCACGCGCTTGCGGGACGCATTGCGCGGCTTCCGCGGCGGCGCGGCCAGACTAGCCTCCAGGCTAGCCGGCTCATCCTGGACAAGAGGGACATGAGGTAGGCTAGGACGGCTGAACCTCGACCGCAGCTGGAAGCAGTCTTGCAGCGTCTCCTCGTCGTCGTTCTCGTCGGACGTGTCCTCCACGACTACGGTGTTGTCTTCTTCGCCGACCTCCCGCCGCTCTTTGGCCTTGGTCTTCCCCTCCTCTGGAATCTCGACTTCCTGAGGGGGTGGCGGTGGCTCAGAGATGAACTTCTTCAAGTCATCCTGCAAAAACCAACTCGTCAGTGTGACTACTCACATGGGATGGGTACTCGACTATGGGTGCGGCTACTTACCTCCTTTGGCGGGCGCGCGGCGGAGTACTCCGGTACGGGGCACGCCGTGTACGGCGGCATGTCCTTAAAGATCCGCGCCAGCCTGTCGACAATGTCATCGTCGTTGACTTCGTCTCCAGGCATCCGCGACGTGTCGTCGTCGCCGGTGTACTCGAACCCCAGGGTGTCGCGAGTCATCAGCGGCTGCACCCTGCGCTTCATGAAGCTGAAGGCCACGTGCTCGGCCCTCAGCCCGGCGTCCCTCAGTGCCTTGATCCGCGCCAACAACTCGGGGAGCTGGATCCCTTCCTGCATCGTCGGCTCCGTGTTCCACCACGGGCGGTGCTTGGGCTGCTTCCCGCTCGGCTTCGGCAGCCCCGGATGGTGGTTCATGATGTAGAACCACTTTGCCTTCCAGTCTTGGTTGGAGTCTATGATCTTGTACGAGAAGAACTGCTCGGCGGCGTCCTCCCGCATCTGGATCCCCGCTCCCCCGACTACCCGCGGGTTGCTGGCGCTGGGTTGCGGCTTCACCCGGAAGAACTTCCGGAACAGGATCCAATGGGGCTTGATCCCCAAAAAAGCTTCGCAGAAATGAACGAAGACGGCGGTGTGGAAAATACCGTTGGGGTTGAGGTTGAGGTACTCGATGCCGTAGTACCCCTTGAGCCCCTTGAAGAAGTTGCTCGCCGGGAGGGAGAGCCCGCGCTCTGCGAATCGCGCGAACATCGGGATCTCGTCTTCAGTTTTCTCCATCAGGTATGGATCCCCGGCGGCGGCCCTCCACATGTCCACCTCCTTCTCCCGGATGAACCCGCTGTTGAGAAGGGCTAGCAAGTCTTCGGTCTTCGCCTTCGACTTCTTCCATTCGCGGTTCGAATCTGGCCGCGGTGGAAACATCGGCGGTGATGTCCCTGCGGCAGATCCGGCGGCTTCGTCACGGCTCCTCTTCTTCCCGCTGGCGGCTTTCGCGGTCTTGGACGGAGATGGTTTCATCCTCCAAGTGCACGGGGTCTTCACGCGCATTCGCTCGGGGGCTACCGTGGTGGCTCTCTCCAGCGGCGCGCTTGGATCTACACTTCACTCAGCGGAGGCGGCACGCACCGGTGGTGATTTCTGGCCAAGATGTGTTTGGAATGGCTACAACTGCGTAGGGTGAAAAACCCTAAGGGATTTGACTTCTATTTATAAGTCAACGCGGCCCTCCAATGGCCGGATGGATAAGTTTGCGCTCGGCTGACTCAGCGGCCGCGCGTGACTCTTCAACTTCAACTAGTCGACGCGCCTCACCTCGAGGGCTCAGCTACTTCTACTCGACTACCTGGGAAGCGACAAGACTCAGGAGCATCTCAGGACACATTCTACAAGATGACCCTTCAATTCGAGAGGAAGTACTCGACTCAAGGCTCGGGGGCTCTGTGCCACGTGTCCTTCGGTTTTTTCTCCGGATTTTTCGGGTTATTCTTGCCAAAACTTCAGATGGACCCTCAGCCAGATTCTACAACTCAACCTAAGGCTCGGGGGCTACTCCATATGGAGTGCGATTTTGCAATCGCACTTCCATACCAGCTTTGGCTTCAAGACAACGCGGGCATTGTTGAAGACCTTCAAGGGCAGCACTCGAGGACGCTTGGGACTACTCGAGAAGACTTCAGGATTGCTCAAACATCAGCTGGAGTACATTCCAACCTCGGGATGCTTCGACTCTTTAGGACTATTGACTTGTAGTACTCGGGGACGCTTGAGGACTACTCGTTAAGGCTGTCAAGACTACTTGAAGCTATCCTTCTCGACTACAAAGTACTCGGGGGCTTGTCGTACGGACCTCCCTGGGCCCACTACCTTGGTGGGTACCAGGACCGACTACTCGGTGGGCCCTTGGGACTACCCGACTTGCGCTACACGGCACCTGATGGCGTGAAGCACAAGGACTACAGAGGAGAAGTACTCGGTTAGGAAGCTGTATATGTCCCGCACTGTATGGAAGACTCCTAGACGTACTCGACTAGTACTCTCTCCCTATTCCGACTTGTAACCCTGCCTCCCAGACTATATAAGGCGAGGCAGGGACCCCTCTCTCATCATCTCATCTCACGGCGTACAATTGCACCATCTTGTAATCGTACCCAATCAATCCAGAGCTACGCAGCATACAGGACGTAGAGTATTACACACCTCGCGGCCCAAACCTGTCTAAATTGTGTGCCACGTGTCTCTTCCTTCGAGTTACTGATCTCGGCAAGCCCACATTCATCTACTTCGGGTACTCCCCTTAGTAGGTTGCCGGTCTAAAACACCGACAGACCACTACAAATTTGTCGAGCTCCGTGGTAAACACGGAGTTCATGAGGTACATGAAGTAGGCTGGGGCATTTGTGAGACCAAAGGACATCACTAAGAACTCGTAGAGACCATAACGAGTGGAGAAAACAGTTTTAGGAATGTCACAAGGTCGAATTTTGATTTGATGATAACCAGAATGGAGATCGATCTTGGAGAAAACTCTGGCTCCAGCCAATTGATCAAAAAGAACATCGATTCGGGGAAGAGGATATTTGTTCTATATGGTCACCACATTGAGCGGTCTGTAATCCACACATAGCCTTAAGCTACCATCCTTCTTTTTGACAAAGAGAGTGGGGCAACCCCAAGGGGAAGAGCTCGGGCGAATATAACCCTTATCTAACAGCTCCTGGAGTTGGTTTTTCAGTTCGGCTAGTTCTTTGGGAGGCATACGGTAAGGTCGTTTAGAAATGGGTGCGGTACCCGGTTGGAGTTCAGTTACAAACTCAACATCTCTGTCTGGTGGCATACCAGGCAACTCATCAGGAAAGACATCCGGTTACTCACACACTACTGGAATTCCATCAAGAGGCAAGATAATGGTCACATAGGCACAAGAGTCGGTACCATCCTTGAATGGTAGGTACAAGGTAGTGTGCCCCACCGTAGGGGAATTTGTCTCTGCAACCCTATCTGATATATCTAGAACCACCTTATGCTGGGTCATCCAGTCCATACCCAAGATAACATCCATGCCTTCCAAATTTATGGTGATAAGATTTGATTGAATATTCTTACTTCCCAACTTTAAAGGAACTCCAAAAGTTACTATGTGAGAAGAGATGTTTCCACCTAGAGTGATAAATTTATAAGCTGATTTGGTATGCGTTCCCCTTAAACCCAATTTTCCTAATAGGTTTTCACTTATCAAACTGTGGGTAGCTCCTGAATCAAACAAAATCTTAACAGGAGTATCATTGATAGAGAATGTACCCGTGAGCACTGAAGCTCCCTCTAGAATGTCACTCATGGTGGTGAAATTCAGCTTGCCTTGGCGGACTTGCACCATAGGCTTCTTAGCCGGAGTGGCAGGCTTGTTCTCGGCGCCTTGATTCTGTGGGTTGGGCTTGATCTTCTTGGGCTTGGGACAATCACTAATGTAACGCCCTGGTTGACCACAGTTGAAACAACGGCGATCACCGATGTTACGTGGGGGTGCATTAGGCTTTGGAGCCTCCTGCTGAGCGTTGCGGAACTGGAAGTTCCCTGAAGGTTTACCCTGGGATGGCTTCATCGTTCAGCGTCCAGTTGAAGATTGCTGGGATGGGTTTGGAACATTCTTTTTCACAAAGCGAAACTTCTTGTTAGTTCCGCTGCCCGGAGCAAAACCAGACGGCCTCTTCTTGTCCCTATGGGCCTTTTTCATGGCATCCTCTTGGGATATATCCTTGTTCACAAGCTCATGGAAATTCTCGGGCTCGAGCAGGTTAAGTCGCTCATACAACTTGCCATCTAGCCCATCACAGAACCTTTCCATCTTCTTTGCATCTATATCTATGTGATGTCCACCGTATTGGCACAGGCTATTGAACTTCTGGGCATAACGGTACACCGTATCAGATCCCTGCTTGAGGGCCAACAATTCCCTCATCTTTCTATCCATCAATCCCTTAGGGATGTGATGACTCTTGAAGGCTTGCTTGAAATCATTCCAAGTGACATCACGCCCTTGCTGCATAGACTTGAAGTGATCCCACCACATTAAAGCTTCCCCTCGCAGTTGCAGAGCTGCGAAGTTGGCTTTGTTCTCCTTGGAGCAAGGCATCACAAAGGCCGAGAACTTTGCCTCGATGGCCTTGATCCAAGCCTCAGCTTCTAGGGGGCCTTCCACCTTGGAAAAGGTCTGTGGCTTCATCCCGATGAACTGAGCGTATGTGGTGACCTGATTAGGCCCCTCGTGATTGGCCCCATGTGGCGGCCCCGGTTCATCTGCTGAGCGATCTGCTGCTGCGTCTGCAGGATCTGGCGCAGCACCTCGGTTTGAGTGGCCATGAAGGCCTCCGACGGTGTCATGGGCGGCGGTGGCGGCAGGTCACTGCTACCGGTCGCTCTGAACCCGTTGGGAGAGCTGCGCGTGGGTCCCACCATCTGAAATGCGAACCTTTATTAGACACATAGCCAAAATCTTACTCAGAAATGATGACAAGTGCGATCATGCATAACCATAGCTCACTTGCATTCACATGATGATGGTAGCAACAGTCGTAAGATAACATGTAACCAAAAATGAGATTCGTAGAATCATCCTTCAACGCAGTTAGAAGACACGATAACTCAAGTGCCTCGAGCTGGCTTTCATCTTGCGGCGAATTTTTCCATTTCGCGCGTACGGAGAAGGTAACATACGAAAGGTCACCAAGTTGTTTTAGCCAATGACCGGCACTCACCAAAAACATCGTAGTTCTCTCATTATTATGCAAAAATGCTTAGTGTTGGCGAGCGCGGTTATTGTAACACTTAACACAACTTGGGTAAACAACCCGCAACAAGGTCTCAATAATTCGGTTGAACCAAATTAAACTCATTTCGTATCACAACATGCTTAAGCATTCTTTATTACCACACGATGGAAAGAGGGTCCAAGGACACTACAAGACTCAAGTCTGAAAACATCATGATACGACCGGGTTACAATGCAGTCGCACTGCACGAAAACATACTCCTAAACTGACTATCACATTCATCCCGATAGTGACACCTAGGGGCACAATTCTTCTTGATGTCGTTCATTGGTAACCTAGTTACCAACTGAAGCACCACTACCAGCAGGTGAAGCTGGTGGGGTCGGTAACGGTGGTCCAGCTTGACTCGTTTGATCCAGACCAGACTGTCCCTGCTGCTCCTCCGGAAGTGCCTGAACTGGAGGTAGCGACTGTAAGGCCACTATGGCCGGCAAGGCTGGAACCTGCACCTCGGCCTCTTGAACCTGCTGCTGCATATCGGCAATGTTCTGTAACAGTGTCAATCTCTCTATCTCGTGAGCATCGGCATCCTCCTCGAGGTTATGAACCTCTGCCTCGAGATCCATGATCCTCTGAAGACAGTCGCCTCTCTTTAACTCTAACTGGAATCTCCTGGCGCGTAGCCTGTCATTCTCCTGCTGCATCTGAGTAAGTGTAAAGTTCAGCTACTGGTGAGCTGCTGATAGCTGCTGCCAATCCTGCCTAGCTGCCTCCAAACGCTGCCCGATAATCGCTGCGGTGTTGTAACGCAGTCCCTGAAGTGTGAACACGATGTTAAGACAATGTGCCAGCGTTTGAGTGACATCTAGCAGCTCGGCTAACAACAGCAGCTCTCGTAGGTGATCCATACAATCCAGCCACGCCGGGTCGTGAGGACTCACAACGGGAAACAACCCGAACGGAGAGAGAGCCACCACGGTAGGGTTGTGGTCACAGAAGTCCGTCAACACTCGAAGAGCGGCTGACTCGACGGTCTCGTGGGGAATGAAACCCTAGTAGACAAAGCTCATATCAAACCAGTGGTCCGGGTGTGGTAGCACAGTGACGATCACCCTGCAACGGGGAACGCCCAAGCGCTCGAACTCGGACACCTCGTAAGTCGGTGGAGTGGTGTAGCCAGCGGCGCTGAGTGCCTCCCACGCAAGGCGTGGAAAACCCTCCCAGTGCAACCCGTTGGTATGGATCGTACCGTCAGCGTCGAACTCGTGAAACACGGGGAAAGCCATCTGTACAAAAATGTAACATATGTCAGGTCTCAAAGAGAGCAACATATCAAATGGCGAAGTTCTGGCAGCTGTAAATTAAAATTCATAACTAAAAATCCAGAACCCCATAAATTCCCCAAATTTTTCCGGCTACTCCGAGTGGCTCTTCTACACACTTTTGGTATTCAAAGGTTGAGCTAGATCAAAAAGAAACAAGGTGGAAGGATGCAAGGTCTAGGTGTTGATTTATAAAAACAGCAAGCCTAGGTTCGCTTAGAAAGGTGCAACTCAAGGTTGAGAAAAGCTATGATCGAAAATTTTTGCAAGCAGGAACTAGATTAGATTTGGAGCAACTTTTGTTTAACACACCTAATTTAGTTAATCCTAAAACATGGTGTAAAAACAAAACGAACAAGCTTTTACAAAATCTGGCAGCACAACATCTATGCATGAGAGATGCTCTAGTTTAGAAAACACACACTAGCAAATCTTCCTTAGAGAGCATACAAGGTATTGTTTTCGGTCATTTCAGTTTGTTTCGATTTTTAATATGCATGCAAGACGTCCTATTCGACTTCACATGGCAATCAAGCCAAAAGTCGAAGTTGGTGCCGGTGGCAAGGCTTTTATTCGTCTCTCCCTATAATATCTAGTCGAGAGGTATACGATACTCACTTAGCGACTAACGAAGCGCTGTTATGTACCTATAGAAAACAAACCTTCCGCGCCAACACATCACGGAAGCATCCACATACATTACCGTTCACTATAGAAACAGCATCCATGCGTTAAGCCGCTGCATGGACAGCGTCCAACCTCGGACACCCTCCGTTTGAATGGAGTGTATCCTTGCCTCGCATATTCGACATGCGGAATGCTCACGTATGAAACACATGGCGACAACACAACTTATAACCAGACGTGAAGATGGGATCCGTGGAATGGATCACTCCATCAACCCTCGCAATTCCCGTGATGCGGCACAGCACACGTATAAAACACGTGGCTCATCTAGTTTGGTTGTGCAAGAAAATAAGTATGACATAAAGTAAATGTGCTGGAAGTTAGCTAAATAAACCATAGGTTAATAAGCCACCTGAAAGAACCCAAAAATTCCCTCTAGGGCCTCTCGGTCTAGTTTATCCTAACGGACGAATGTGTTTTGGAAAATCAAACAATCTTGACAATTTTTATTCAAAAACCAGTGACTAAGGTTATTAATTAATCTCTAGTGCATATAATTGCTCTGATGCCAACTGTGACAACCCGCCCAGGAAAATACCGTACTACCGCCTAAACCAATCCACTTTGGTCATTAAGCAGTAATAAAGTATCATCCTATCGTTGGTCGCCAGGTTAACGCCCGGTAAATCACTTATATAGTGTTGACGGTGAAAATCCGTCAACCTAGCCATGAGTTTACCTTCGGTGTTGGCATGACTTTTGTATCTTATCCAAGGTACTAACCCCCGTGGTATAACAAGTTCACTTGTGCATGTCGGTTTTGGAGTTTAGCGTTTACGCAGGGTTTTAACGTTGAAAGCAAGACTTCCGGGATAAGTTCATTAAGCACCTCATGAAAAGACCTTGAAGCCCGATACAAGTCAAGCAATGAAGTGAACATGACTCCAAGAGCCCAAGGACCAAGCCCGAGAAGATGATAAACTCCGAGGACCGAACCAGAAAAGTGCTGAATCTTGCAAGACAAGGAGTTGAGTCCAATTCGGAGAGAAACCGACGTCAAGGGCCCACATGCAAAAGGGGAGAGGATCTAGAAGACGAGAGAAGAAACAACGGGCGAAGCAGGCCACGAGCTGGGCCGAATTGGGCCCAGGACGGTCGGCCCAGGCCGGCTGGCCCAGCCCGTTTTGGGGCCCAATCGGCCTCCCCTTTGACCAAGTTGCATCTCTGGCTATTTATAGTCCCCTGACTGAGAGCCACGCATCAATGAATTCGTCATCCGCCGCCGAGGAGCAGAGAAGCTTGAGGGACACCATGTTGGAGATGAGGGTCGTGCTAGTTGTCTAGGGTTTCCCTAGCCGACGTGGGAACCTTGCATGGAAGACCATGTCGGAGCTCCGGAGTGAGGATCAAGATCGAGGGAGGGCCCCGGTGGTGATCTTGTTCATTTAATCATTCATGGTGAAGTTTGTAAGTGAATTCGATTTCTAGCGATCAAGTGCCTTCTCGATGATTTTGTTTTCTTCTTGGTTTTGCTTCTTCTACGATCTAGTCTATAACTAGATTACTTAGGGTGCTCTTGTAGCCGCGGTGGCTAGAGGTGCATACCGGACCGGCCAAGTGATTCCAACTTGTTCTATCGAACTCGCCCTAGGCTACCCGCATGAGTAGGGATACGTTGTGACAGAACGGGGGTTCCGAAAGGTGGGCGTTTTCGGAGTCGGATGGAAGGCCACGATTTATAGATGCTTTTAATGAGATTCGCTTTTCTATCTTCATCTATCTTGTTTGGAGCTACAACATAAGCTTGATCTAGACTCTCTAGATTGGTTATCTCTTCTTTCTCTTGCTACCTCTTTAGTAGATTAGATTAGATGTGTTTCCTTTATGTGTTAGTAGATTAGATGCAACTTGTCTTCATAAGATAGCTTACCTTGCTTTACTAGATTGATTCCTTGCGTTGCACATTGTTCCACGGATTCGATACCTTGGGTTCACCACTCGAGGGAAGAAGGGTCCCTTGACTACGACGGGAGACTTGTCCGCTTGCAAGTCTAAACGAACTTTGATACAACTATTAACCGTCAACAAGCTCCTTTTTCTGGCGCCGTTGCCGGGGAACAAGCAATCAAGATCCGATCTAGTATCGCATATTTTTTCAGTTTTTTTTATTTTCTTTTGCATCTCTTAAGTTTGATCATCCCCAAAAGAAAAAAAATCAATCTAATCTAGTTTTGATTAACCCTATTTTTTCTCTTTTCAGATTTTTGTTTTATTGCTAATCCTAACCGGAGATGGTTGGCTACCTCTCCAAGAAACCCAAACTTTTTTGTGGATGATCCAGGAAAACTTTACAGGCAAAGGTGACGTGCAACACAAGCTAAAGGGTTGGAAACCCTAGATTCAAAAGTCAAACTCGAAGGACCATCAAAATCTCCAAGGGAATCACCACATCCAAGTCAAGACGCCGGAAGGCCTTCAAATCAAGAGGAGGATGAAGAAGATGGAGATAGAGAAAGAAGCTCAACACCTAAAGGCTGCCAAGGCAAGATCCACATGCGAGGAGAAGTGTTCATCATGATGAAGATGCTAGAGACGCAAGTGGGACCGATATCAACGTAGTCGGAAAATATTTTGGAGACAACTCCAAGGTCCCAAGATGGCGAAGGCTACTCAAACTCATTCGGGAGCGATGGAGGATCACACTAAGGAGACCATGAAGATCACGACCGAAGGACCGGAGTTGAGATGCCGAGCCACAAGGAAGATGTTGCATCCATCAAGACCAAAGGACAAAGCCAGCCTGTGAAGACCAAAAAAATGACTAAGCCAAAGTGGGTACCCAAGATTGCAATGCCCGCAAAGAGCGTTGATCCGAAGTAATCAAGTGAAGAAGTCTAGCCATGGACTATAAACGAAGCGCTAGGCAGGAGGCAACCCGTTTCGTCGAGTCAAGAATAAGCTACCGGGAGGACAACCCGATTCCAGGTTTTTCAAGTCTTTTCAAGTAATTCAGTTTTGAATTTTACTACGCAAAACATTAGACTTAGAATGGTTGAACAATATTAGAGACATAATTCTTGGTTGAATATTTTGCTTGATCATAAACCCTTTACATGAACCATCCTATGTGTTTGTTTGCTTCTTTTCGAAAAACCACAACCAAAAAGATTTCAGAACCTAACTCAACCTTTCATCCTCTTTATGATGTTGTGGTTGACTTGTTTTTCATGCTAAAAACACTCGAGTAGAGCCACGACTTGTATCTAGATGTTATTTAAATTTCAGCACGTGGTAGAACTCGTGTGAACCTAGAATCTTGATTTTTGGTTGATTTAAAAATCCATATCCTTGGTTTCTCTAAAGATTAGAATTTTTCTAAGCCTCACTTAATTTTATTTCATCCAAAGTCTCTCTCATCTAATCAAAATTAGAACCTAAACCTACGCCCCCATGATCAAGCCGGGAAAAGTTCGCTCTCAACCAATGAAGGCAAACTATACCGGTGAGACCGATATCAACGTAGTCGGAAAATATTTTGGACTTACATTTGTTTGTAATGGTTTAAAAACTTCTCTAAATTTATGCTTGAGCTCTTGCATGGCTCTGAAAAATATTTTTAAATTTCGAAATTAGAGGGGTGCTTAACCTTAAACACACTTAAAGGGGGCAATCTAGTTTGAATTAATCATGCATGCACCAAGTCCACCAAGTCCACATGCAAAGGACAAGCATGGTGGGCAGCGAGCATAAACTTTGCAGGAATTTCATGGTGGCATGTGAAGCAAGTGGAGCAAGGGAGCATGGACATGACTCAAGGCATGAAGCATCAAGTGGAAGGACCAATGAGTGGACGAGAGCGTTTGGGCGGTGCAACTCGTGGAGCACGCGGGCAGGAAAGTTGTAGAGGCGAAATGATCGTGCTTTGGAAGAAAGCCGAGGCGGGGAGGAGCACCGAGCCACCCGGGCCGGTCGGCCTAGGCCGGCCGGCCTCCCCTACTAAGGAGCCCCCGGCTCCCGTTTTCTGCGAGCAAGCTTCCCTCTCCTTCCTCGGTTGTGTGTTCAAGTTTGTGTGCCCAGAACCTCCGTAGACATAGCCAACCTTCCCAAGCTTGATAGCTCAAAAAAATCCACACCCTTAATCCACTCAAAGTCCAGACTCCAAAATAATATTTGTGTACCTTGTTACCGGGTGAAAACCCCGGATATATATTTGTGAGGGAGAGTGCTGCAATCATTGAAGAAAACTACAGGCCTTTTCACCGAAGAAGAGGGGATCATCGTCGTCTAAGCCATCATTGACAACCTCTTCGAGGAGGCGCTCGGTTTCTGAGTATCCTCAGAGTATAGAGGAGGACACGACACCGTCGAGGAGGAACCACACTTCTCCTCGGTGGCATGAGGGCTACACGAAGCTCGTTTATGAGGTTCACCAAACCTCAAGGACATATGGAGGAGCCGCCCGTCCAACCTCACCACTCGACACGATCATCCGCTCCACCTCCATACGCTCCGCGGTATTCCGAGGGGTATGTCATCATGACGGAGGAGGAGGAGGAGAAGAAGCTCGCTCGCCTTGAGTAGAGGCTTGTAGCGAACGTCGACTTCACAGACCAAGCTCTCCACATATTGGGTTTTCATACGGGACACCGGTGCAATTCTCTAACGGAGTGTCGGCAAACACCCACAAGGAATTCGCCTAGGAAATTCTCATAACCATGGCGCATACCCTTGATGAAGGAGTGCTGAGTCTCTCATTCCGTTTGGAGGGAGCCCACAAGTGGAGAAGAAGGAAGACACCGTCGGAAGGGTAACCTTGATCAACGATGCTATTTCTAGCACCTTGATGGGGTAATCTCCTTTCATCCATGGGTTGCAATCGATCTTGAGATGTAATCGAACTTTGTTGGATTATCTATCTATCATCTTACACCGTGACCATCATAGGTCTAGTCATGAATACCTTCGTGTAGTGAGAGTACGAGAGGAGGGAAAGGGTGAAACCGTGGTCACAACCCCCGATAGATTAGATTGGTTTTCATATTCAAAACGATTGCATGTTCTAGTATCGTAGACCCATGGGCGAGTGTCCCCTATTTTCAAAAGGGAGCTCCGGAACAAGTGGATGTGCATGAAGGCATATGGGAAGGTTTTTGGAGTATGATCACGGGAGGATACCATCAACGAAGAAACTATCCGGAACTCCATCATCCAAGTGTGTCACTTTTGTGCAAGTGGATTTTTGGGAGAATAAGAGAGACAAAGATAACCAACACGGAGTTGAATTGGCTTTACTCGGCTTTGATTTCCAAGTGGCCAATAGACCCCACTCACCTATGATCAACCGGTGGTGTTGTTAAGCAACATCGAGTTCGGGAGATATTGGTTCGGGGTGTTGCCTCTCCATATTGGCTATCTCTTTGAAACTGGGTATTACAAGGAACCCGAATCATCTCCTACTGGGGCTTCCCTAGGAATATATGAAGAAAGGAAAATATGTAAGTGAAGATGACAGAGGAGGCTTCAAAGTGGCCTAGGTGAATTTGCCCCTTTCGGAAGTAAGGTTAAGACTTTTTCTTGAGGGGAAAAAGATTGGTTAAAGGAAGGACTTCTTGTGCCGGTGAAGAAAAAAATGAAAGAGAAGGATTATAGGAGAAGGATCTTCTATGGCCCAAGAAGGAGGTGCCCAACAAAATTATGTCCCACCATTGGGAGGGACCCCGGCGCCGCCGAGTTACTACGGTGATGTACCAATGCAAGCATGGGGGAGTGGTGCAGCCATGCCCCCACCATTTTTGTGGTGCCCAACGTAGCCTTTGCGGAGCCATATGCACACCTTCCTCAACCACAACAAAATGTGGCCACCATTGGAGGATACACTGCAAGGAACGTGCAAATTATAGCAGCCATCCTAACCAATGCAAACCAAATGGGTGAAGGTAATGCAAACGTCGCTTATGTGCTTGGACACCTTCACCTAGCACCGTAGGACAATTCATAGGAGGAGTGGTGCATTCCTGTTACAAGTAAGGGTACAACAACCAAGACTATCAATATCAACCACCGGCGGAAGATTAGAGAGAGGAGGAGCTTTAGTTATCTTTCCTTTACCCCCTTTTCTTTAATTTTCAGCTTAGATGTGCCTATGTATGCGTAGTATTTCCAGCTTTACTTTAATTTTTAGTTTTTAGTTTAATTTTCAGCGTGTGTGTTAGTTTTTATTTTCATCATGAATAATGTCACCACCAAGTTTTTACCATTAGTAAAGTTACAAAGTTGTGCCATGATGATATATGATTATAATTGCCGCTTTGTTTATCTTTGTAATTGATTTTTACATGTTTAACCTAGTGCTCTCTTAAAAATACAAATCTGAAATTATCTAAATGCTAGCTTAATCTTTAGCGGAGGTTATGATAAAGATAAATACCCATAGTGTTTTATGTGCTCTCAAGTTATGAATAGATTGAAGATGGTTTTTATGCTCAAAAATATTGCTAACCTTGTCATAAATATCACTTGCGTGTTGCTCTACCTATCCAGAGCCATATAATTATTTGAGTGCAAAAACTTAGTATACAAGATTTATTTTTGGGTGAGTTATTTCAGGCCTTGATTTCTCTGGCCCGAGACTAAGAAGCTGGTCATTCCGTTTTTGCGTATCTATCTTTTTGCTAGCCTTCTATCCGTGCATTGTGTATCCCCACATCGAAAATCTCACAAACCTCGCCGGATATCCACCCTTAAAACCAAATATCATCTTTTGTGTTTACCTCCTTGACCACAACCTATCATTGAGAATGGATCATCAATTCAAGGAAGATCGCAAGACGGTGCCAATATTGAAGAATTCAAGTATCTCTCCAAGGAAAAATATTTCCGGTACCTACCTTATTTACCGCCTCTTTGCTCGAGGACGAGCAACGTCTAAGCATGGGGGAGGAGGTAGGTGCGATGTAATTTTTAGAGTTCAAAGGGAGCAATTTAAAAAAATGATGAATGAAAGAAAATTCAAAGGCGATGTACGTGACTTCCAAGGTGAAAGTCTCACAAGAAAAAAATGAATTAATGAAAAGAAAGAAAGAAAGAAAATAAGGAGAAATATGAGAAAGAAAAAAAATATGAGTATGCGTAAAGTGAACTCCCCGGTTCTCTAAAGTGCATTAGGAAATTCAAGGCTTCAAGTTTAAAAGATCCATTCTCATTTTCCAACCATGTGCAATCCGATAACGAGGACTTCCTTTGTGCCTCGGGATCACTCTTTGCCATTTGCACATGTCCACTCATCTAAAGTGTGTGTATTTTTCTCTTTCCCCTCCTTGATTTAACATTATTTTCCAATGACCTTTTTGACGAGTCTCGGTAAGACCATGAGAAGCTTGTCTTGTTTTGACAACACCTCATTTACAAAATCTTGTTAGGACTAAACTTTCCCAAAAAAAGCTCCATATAAAAGCCTACCACATAAATAAATGCTATGAGAGGGAAAGGAGTAGAATAAATAGGCTTGAGAGACAAGATGAGATGAGAGTTCATGAGCAAGATGCAAGGTGGTTTAAATTTGTGAACTTGGTTTAGCCCTTTTTCATCTTGTTCTTTATTTCAAAATTTCTGAGATCCATATGAATTTTGGGAGCATGTTAATACTTGTGGGATAAGCTTAATTAAATATCTACCCTCCGTAGGGATGAAGGCTAGTACATTATGAAAGTTTAATGAATTAAACTTTTGAGAGCATTATGTTTTTTTCATGTATGATCAAGTGCAAGGTTTAAACAATGAAGGGCAACGATGATATCCATCGAAGGCTTACTCGAGGATGAGCAAGGTTTAAGCATGGGGGAACTGTTGACGGTGAAAATCCGTCAACCTAGCCATGAGTTTACCTTCGGTGTTGGCATGACTTTTGTATCTTATCCATTGGTACTAACCCCCGTGGTATACCAAGTTCACTTGTGCATGTCGGTTTTGGAGTTTAGTGTTTACGCAGGGTTTTAACGTTGAAAGCAAGACTTTCGAGATAAGTTCATTAAGCACCTCATGACAAGACCTTGAAGCCCGATACAAGTCAAGTAATGAAGTGAACATGACTCCAAGAGCCCAAGGACCAAGCCCGAGAAGATGATAAACTCCGAGGACCGAACCAGAAAAGTGCTGAATCTTGCAAGACAAGGAGTTGAGTCCAATTCGGAGAGAAACCGACGTCAAGGGCCCACATGCAAAAGGGGAGAGGATCTAGAAGACGAGAGAAGAAACAACGGGCGAAGCAGGCCACGAGCTGGGCCGAATTGGGCCCAGGCCAGTCGGCCCAGGCCGGCTGGCCCAGCCCGTTTTGGGGCCCAATCGGCCTCCCCTTTGACCAAGTTGCATCTCTGGCTATTTATAGCCCCCTGACCAAGAGCCACGCATCAATGAATTCGTCATCCGCCGCCGAGGAGCAGAGAAGCTTGAGGGACACCATCTCGGAGATGAGGGTCGTGCTAGTTGTCTAGGGTTTCCCTAGCCGACGTGGGAACCTTGCATGGAAGACCATGTCGGAGCTCCGGAGTGAGGATCAAGATCTAGGGAGGGCCCCGGTGGTGATCTTGTTCATTTAATCATTCATGGTGAAGTTTGTAAGTGAATTCGATTTCTAGCGATCAAGTGCCTTCTCGATGATTTTGTTTTCTTCTTGGTTTTGCTTCTTCTACGATCTAGTCTATAGCTAGATTACTTAGGGTGCTCTTGTAGCCGTGGTGGCTAGAGGTGCATACCGGACCGGCCAAGTGATTTCAACTTGTTCTATCGAACTCGCCCTAGGCTACCCGCATGAGTAGGGATACGTTGTGACAGAATGGGGGTTCCGAAAGGCGGGCGTTTTCGGAGTCGGATGGAAGGCCACAATTTAAAGATGCTTTTAATGAGATTCGCTTTTCTATCTTCATCTATCTTGTTTGGAGCTACAACATAAGCTTGATCTAGACTCTCTAGATCAGTTATCTCTTGCTTTCTCTTGTTACCTCTTTAGTAGATTAGATTAGATGTGTTTCCTTTATGAGTTAGTAGATTAGATGCAACTTGTCTTCATAAGATAGCTTACCTTTCTTTACTAGATTGATTCCTTGCGTTGCACATTGTTCCACGGATTCGATACCTTGAGTTCACCACTCGAGGGAAGAAGGGTCCCTTGACTATGACGGGAGACTTGTCCGCTTGCAAGTCTAAACGAACTTTGATACAACTATTAACCATCAACATATAGCAACAAGGATCGACATATATGCATTAAAACTCACGCGAAGGCGAGTCCAGAGATACAACATAATTAACAACTGAAATTCACCCCGAAGGGTTTAATTATTACAAACCGAAGTTTTTGACATAACAACATAGTTCAGAGTTTTCAAAGCAGCGGAATTAAACTAAGAGGAAAGCGAGAACACCACGGGAGGCCAGCCATGATGCCTTCATTCGTCATCCTCCACCCACTCCAGCTCTCAGCCGGGCAGGATCTCTCCGGGCCACACATCACCAAAGGCATTACCTAGAGCAACAAATTATAGCAAGGCTGAGTATACTAATACTCAGCACGACTTACTTGTCAGTGATAACTACTTCACCAACTCTGGACATGAAAGGCTTTTGGCCACTGGTTTCTCTTGCTGAAAAGTAACAAAGAGTATGTCCTTACTTTCAAGATTTTAGCACAAATTCTAGTGGGTTTATTCTTTTCTAAATTAGCCAACTAGTACAAACAAGGTTGTACCACACAATTAATCAAGCATAAAATTCATCAACTTCAATCATTAGGGATCTCATGGCTAGTGGAGTAAGTAGTCTCAGATAACGGTGAGAGGCCGACAATCGATTGATTCAAACCTTGCAAGGTAGACCTAAACACACGGTGGGATGCCCCTGCGAGGACAACCACCAAGCGGATCCCAAAACTCTTCGGGTCGGGATCGAATCTTACAGTCTTTGGTGCAGGCTATCCGGCATACCCCGTGATGCACCCGGACTCACCATACACCACCGGTAGCTAACCGTGAGACGCATCCCAAGATGAGTAATAGTGCCGCCTCATTAAGGTACTAGGCTTACTGGTCCCATTCCCGTCAAGTGCTTAGTACGTTCAAACACTTAACCCACGATAGCCATTGGACCGGAGCCCACATCCCATGCTCTTACCACATGAGCAATCCATTTAAGGAGATCGTATGATTTCTATTCTAGGAACCTATTCTCGCGAGTGACATCATCACCCAACTTGTAACGGTCCTATAGCTTAGCAGATCATACTAGTAAGGGCACAGGTACCTAGGGATCATGCATCTAAGGTTCCATACAACTCCTGAACATAAATGCACAAGCATCCATAGATAATTGTATAACAAATTTGAAATATTGGGTGTCAGATGGTGAGATCTGGACAGCCCACAGGGGTGTTAATCCCTGTGGTTTATTTGTTCAGTGGGGAGGAGTCTAAGGCTAAGAACTCGAAGGCCGCACACGAGTACGCGGAACATAGAGAACACAACGAATTTATACTGGTTCGGGCCTCCGGAGAGTAATACCCTACGTCCAGTTGTCGGTGTGGATTGCTTGGGGATTGGTCGAGGTCAAGTTACAAGGGAGATCGCCTCGTCCGCCTTATATTGACCAGCGGATGAGGTCGGTTCACAGACTCCTGGTCGGTTACGGCTAGGAGACCTAAGTCTACATTACACATCTTGCCATATCCCATCGATCTGCTTTAGGCGAAGTCCACTGAGGTCTTGTCTTGTCTTGTACGCCAAGTCTTGAGGTCGTGTTGGATTAGGTCGTCTAGGGGAATCTTTTGGAAGGTCTTCAGGAGGTCGAGTGGGCTGCCAACTAGGTCGGTTGGGCCCACTGACAGGTTGGTGGGTATTCTAGTAGGCCGGACCCACTTGTCGGGAACGGTCGTGAGCCTGGTCGGTGGGGACCCAGGGGTACCCATGTCTCACAAGCCCCCGAGCGAGGTGTAGGCGCAGCGACCTTAGAAACAAATCAGCTTAGTAGCCGACCTGTTTGCAATCTTGCCGAACAAAGAGAGGTCGAGTGGCGACCTATAGGAAGTAGGCTTCCAATAGATCAAAACGACGATGAAAAAGTTCAGAGGGCATCGAAGATGCACTCATGAGTAGTATCCGAGCATCATGGCAGGCAGGATGGCCAGTATGATGATCCAAAAAGAAGAAGAGAAAACGTAGGTCGAGTAACAACATGATGAGAAACGGGTTTCCCAACAGGTCGGTACGACGAGGAAAATAAGAGGGCGTCGAAGATGCACTCGTAGAGTAGTCCCCTGAGCACCATGTGTGGTTCGAGGACCGGTGGATGGTCGCTCCCTTGTGTGATGAGTGATTGACAACGTTGTGTGGACTGATTCTTGGCTAAGTATTGCAGGTGCAGGTTGCGGCATGACTGGTGTTGGTGCAGGTGAAGAACAAGCGCGAAAGGTCGTCGCCGATGAGGCCTCCAGGTGTGGAGAAGACAAGTAGGATTTGTTCGAGGGACCCGGTGGCCAGCGGGGTCAAGTGCGGGCCGCATGGTGGCATCAACAGCAAGATGAAGTCGTGGACGGTTTCTTGGTTGAGCCTCAAAACCAAGGTCGAGCCGGGACTACGTGGGAGCCAAGTCATGAGTGGAGATTGGCGGAGGCTACACCGAGTTCGTGGGGTTTCCGGTGGTTCACCAGAAAACCATTGGGTTCCTTGGTTGATCCACAAAGCCAAGATCGAAGAACCGAAGACGGAGGCTGCAAGACGGCGCGGACCGGTCGACGCGGTGGGTCCGGCCGGTCCGCCCGTGGGGACCGGTCCCGGCCGGTGAGGAGCACGGTCCGACCGGTGTGCGACGACACGGTCCGGAGACTTCGAAGCGGAGGACACGCGTCGGGATCGCATGGCTTGCGTCGAGGCTACGCAGGGTGCGGTCGCCGGGCATCCGTCCGATGGTGAAGACATGAAGACTTCCAAATCCGCCCTTGAGGGGCTTGTATCCCTAGTTGTTAGAGAAGGATATTTTAGACATTCGGTTGCCTCCATATAACCCAAGAGGTGAGAGGATGGCAGCCAACTCTTGGAACCCTAGCTCATTTTGTTTTCCCATTTTCCTTCCTATTTTCCTTAGGTTTTCCATAGGACTAGCAAGAGAGCTTCATGGAGAGATCTTGTTGAGAGGGATGGATGATCGGGCGCCTTCCTAGACCTTGTATGAACCTTTGTTTCATGTATAGATGATTCGGCGTGGTTCCTCAAGGTTTGGATGTGTTTTCCCCAGTTGTTCTTGGTGGTGATTTTCGGAGCCCTCTCTTGGTGATTTCTTTGTGTTGTTTTCGGGACCTTTCTCTTGGGGATTTGATGGGGGAAATTTGTGGGAACCCTTCGTGGTTCTTTGGGCTGTGATTCCCCTCCCAAATCTGTGAGTAAAGGTGCTCGATTTTGGGGTTTCTTGAGTTCTTGGGTTGGGAGTGCTCTTGGCGGGATTTCTCTGATTCCTCCTTTTTGGACGAGTTTTGGTGGGATTAAACTTGGCTATGGACTCCTCATGAGGTGTTCCTAATATCCCCAAAGTCTTGTTCAAGTCCGTGGAGCGATTCGGGAGATCGAGGTTTGGATTTGGGGGAGTTGACCCGCGGGTCTTTGTTCATCCCGAGTCGCCTGAGCTACACCGGTCTGACCGGTGCTCTTGACCGGTCTGACCGGTGCAACCCTCGGTGGGATTTTGCTCAGGTGAACGTCTTGGTGTGTTCGCTGTTGACCCGTGGTGCTGCTGTTTCGAGTTTGGGTCAGTTTGGTGGTCGATTGGCTTGTTTGGTGCCTTGGGGGCTTTCAGGCTAGGATCGGTCTGACCGGTGTGTCTCACCGGTCTGACCGGTGTAGAGCCACTTAGTGAAAGTTGCTCAGTTTCACCAGCAGGGACCGGTCTGACCGGTGGTGCTCACCGGTCTGACCGGTGTGGGTCTGTAGATTCAAGGTTTGGTGTTCCGCTGCGTTCTCAGGTCAGAAGGTTGTGTGTTGGTTCCTAGGTCCAGTGGCACTCCAGTGGCTACGTGGGCTTGGCTAACTTGGGTAGTGAGTCGGAGACGTGTGTTGGAAGTCTTGTTCATCTTGTTGGAGTTTCTATCTCCTTCGAGAAGAATTTTTATCGGCTCCCATTCACTCCCCCCTCTCTGGTTCGCCGTATCAGTCCTTCTAGTGGTATCAGAGCGGGTTCGGGACTTTATTGACTCTAACCAGTCTAAGATCCAAGGATGGCGTACCAGGAACGGGGTTCGGGTCCTCCACACTTCGATGGCAAGAACTACCAGATGTGGAGCAAGAGGATGGGTGCGTTTCTCCACGGAAAGGGTCGGATCCTTTGGGATGTCACGGTGGACACAGGCTATGTCCAGCCGATGGACTTCCTCGCTCCAGGATCGAGGGACAGATTCAACGCCAACAATAAGGCGGTCGACTACTTGTTTCGTGCTTTGTGTCAGCCTGAGTTCGATCGGGTGCACACCGAGCACTTGGCTTGTAGGATTTGGGCGGTGTTGAAGGAGGCTCATGTTGGGAACGCCCAGGTTTAGGCACGGATGTATGCGACCTACGGAGAGAGTACGAGAACTTCACTCATCTCCCTGGGTGAGTCCATCGATGCCTTGTTTCGAGGTTCACGGTGGTTGTGAACAACATGAGGGCCAATGTGGACGTGCTCCCGTACGATGATCATGATAGAGCGGTCAAGCTCTTACACTCTTTGGATCGTACGATTTCGGGCGGAAAGTTCGAGGCCATTGTGGAGTCAGAGAAGTATGACACTCTGACGGTGAACGAGCTGTTCTCGAAGCTCAATTCGGCTGAGGTGGATAGGGGCATGACTGCCAAGCTCGAGGGACCGACTGATTCCCATAGTCTTGCCCTCGTTGGTGGTTCCAAAGGAAAGGCTAACTCTAACCCATCCACCAGGATGTTCTCTTTCTCCTCTTTGATGTCTATGGCAGATGAAGAGTTCGACGAGCTTGGAGAGGATGAGCTGGCGCTCCTGACGAGGCGGTTCGAGAGGCTGCACGAGAACCGCGTGGACATGAGAAGGAACACGAGGACTTGCTTCCAGTGTGGCAAGCCGGGACACTTCGTCGCCGACTGCCCGGAGAAGGCCGAGAACAAGGACAGCTACAAGCACAAGCCGAGGATGGACGGCAAGTACCGTTCAAGACGTGACCACAAGAGCAAGCACAAGAACAAGTGCAAGGACGAGCGACGATCGAGGAAGAAGGAGAGCCGAGGCAAGGCCCGAGCGATGGTTGGAGCGAGCGACGTCGACTCCAGTTCCACGTACTCCACCTCGAGCTCGAGTAGCAGTGAGGATGAAGGTGATCGTCGCAAGAACAAGAAGTCGTCCAAGAACCTGAGCGGGGGCCGAGCCGCCGCGAGACACGGCTCCGCACCATGGCACTGAGCTCCGGCAGCAAGAAGAGCACACAGAGCGACTCGGACTCTGAGTCCGACGACGAGGTGCGTGATGAACTTCCCTTCTTGCGTCAGGAGAATGAGAGGCTTGGAACTTTGCTTGATAACCGTGATGACATGCTTAGAGAGGCCAAGAAAATGAGAAAAGAGCTTAGGGCTTCACTCGAGGATGCTAGGACTAGAGTGGCTGAGCTAGAGACACAGGTGCTTGATAGCAAGCTTGAGATTGATTCCCTTAAGGCTAGCCATGTTGTTTCGGATGAGAATGATTGTGCTGATTGCTCCATATTTCTTGCTGATCTTGCTTTGTTTAAGGAGAAGCATGCCTCCAAGTGTGAGGAACTAGATGTGCTTAGGGTTGAAGTGGCTGAGCTTAAGTCTAGATCTGCTTTGCTAGGTGCTTGCACTTCTTGCCCTGTTTTGCATGCTAAGATTGATGAGATGCATGCATACACTAGTTCACTTGAGGCTAAATTGAAGGAACCCATGCCTATATCATGCTCTACCTGTGAAATGCATGCTTTGAAAAATTTGGAACTTGCACATTATGTTGATCGTTTGCAGGATGAGAATGATGACTTGAGGAAGTTGATGGGTTGGTTGTCTGGTCATGAGCCTCAGTTGAGGATGATGATCGAGGTGTTTAAGAGGCAGGATGGTGAGGGACTTGGGGCAAACAAGGTTGGTGAGGGAAGTGGAGAGAATATCCCGGAGCCACCAAAAACCCACCACAAAAATGATTTTCCTCCAAAACCTAACCATCTTAGGAATCGACTAGACACAACCCCAGCTCCACCCGTGTTTCCTACACCCACAAATGATCTACAAAAGCCTATCAAGTTTGTGAGCACTTCGGGGAAAGTGTTCTTTGGGAATGAAGGTGAGAAGGCTAGTGAGGGGAAACCGATGGAGGATTTGAGTGGAGAGAAACCAAGTGTGCAGCCACATCCCAAGCCTAAGCCTAAGCTTGTGAGGTTCCATTGTGGCTATTGTGGGAGAGATGGCCATAAGGAGGAGTTTTGCTTCAAAAGGAAACGTGAGGAGAGAATGGCAAAGGAGTGGGCTAACAAGGACAAGTACAACCCTTCTGATGGTGTACTTGAGCCTCGTGTGCAGATGCCCAGGGCCAAGGCGAATGTGAGGATAGTTCGGGCTTGGGGAGAGTGGAAGGCTATTGGAGGCGCTGCTGTCCAGGTCACACCGGTCAGACCGGTGTGGGGCACCGGTCAGACCGGTGCAGGCCTGGACAAGCAGCGTTTTGGGTTTCGGGCTCGTACAGGTGCGAGGGTTGTTTCTGGAGGTCGTGGTTCTGGTGGTTGGGCTGGAGAGTTTGCTGGTGGTCAAGTTGCTAGGCGTTCTCCCCCTCGAGTTCACTACGGGGATGGGAGGAGTCGTAGCTTTGAGAAGGAGAGGAGGGACGGTCCACGGGTTCTCTTTCGTGGTTTTGGTCCTCCTCCAGGCAGAGAGGGGTGGTTCCCTCAGGGTGGTTACCGTGGTGGTGTTCGTGGAGGTAGCTTTGGTAGGAGAGATGCTTTGGTTGGTGCTAACCCCACTTTCGAGCAAATGGCTCGGCACTGGTTTTACTCTTTTGGTACTAACCCCAGTGCTGAGTCGTTTGTTCGCTCACGTGCTCGTTTTTGAATTACAGGTTGGAGACTAGAAGAACATTTGGTTGGTTGACTCCGGTTTCTCGAGGCATATGACCGGAGACAGGGGGTGGTTCTCAAGTCTCGTCCCGGTGGTGACAAGGAGGTACATCACTTTTGGGGACAATGGGCGTGGGTGTGTGCTTTCAGAAGGTGAGATCAAAGTGAGTGACAAGATCACTCTGAGGCGTGTTGCTCTTGTTCAATCGCTGGGGTACAATTTGCTTTCTATGTCCGAGTTGTTGGATGAGGGCTTTGAGGTGTTGTTTCGGCCAGGTGGTTCTCGGATTTTGGACTCTCGAGGGGACCTTGTCTGTATGGTCGTTATCGAGGGTCAGGTGTTTCGTGCTGATTTTTCTCAGTCTTCGGGTGTGGAGCGTTGTTTCTTGGCTGGTTCTTCGAGTGAGTTGTGGAAGTGGCATAGGAAGTTGGGTCACTTGAGCTTTGACCTTTTGTCTCGCTTGAGTAAACTCAATTTGGTCCGAGGATTGCCACGATTGAGGCTTGAGAAAGAGTTGGTTTGTGCACCGTGTAGGCATGCCAAGATGGTAGCCTCTTCTCACCTGCCTCTCACCGATGTGATGACTGAGCGTCCATGCGAGCTGCTCCATATGGACCTTGTTGGCCCAGCTCGTGTGCGATCTGCGGGTGGGAAGTGGTATGTCCTGGTTGTAGTGGACAACTATTCTCGGTATGCTTGGGTGTTCTTTCTCGAGGATAAGGGGGAGACATTTGGCTTTGTTCGAGATCTAGTCTTTAGGTTGAGGAACGAGAGGCACGGAGATGCCATACGAGCTATCCGCAGTGATAATGGCTCGGAATTCAGAAACTCTCGTTTTGAAACTTTTTGCCATGACTTGGGTCTTGAGCACCAGTTTTCGAGTCCGTATACGCCTCCCCAGAATGGTGTTGTGGAAAGGAAGAACATGACCTTGTGCGAGATGGCTCGGACGATGCTTGATGAGCATAGGACTCCGAGGAGGTATTGGGCTGAGGCGGTGAATACCGCGTGCTATGTGTCGAACAGGATATACCTCAGAGTGCACAAGAGGAAGACATGCTATGAGTTGATGCATGGTCGCACACCCAAGGTGAGTCACTTCCATGTCTTTGGTTGCAAGTGTTTCATTCTGAAGAAAGGCATGAAGTTGGATAAGCTTGAGGCTAGGTCTGTCGATGGCATTTTCTTTGGTTATGCATCTCATTCTAGAGCATATCGTGTGCTCAATCTTGAAACTAACCAAATCGTGGAGACTTGCGAAGTAACCTTCGACGAGACAGAGCCACGTAGTCAGCTTGTCTTTGAGTGTGCAGGTGATGATGAGCTTGGCGAGGAGATCTTTCAGGAGGAGGAGCATGAACATGGAGATGATGAAGATGGCGGTGCGATGCCCCCGGCTGAACATGTACCCACTACTTCAACTACGGTGATGGACGGACCCTCTACTACACCTACGACGACAAATCAAGAACGAGGAGAAGCTGATGTTGAGGGGGAGGTAGCATCGAGGCGAGAACCTCCCCGGCGGGTACAAGTGGATCACCCAGCTTCGAGGATCATCGGCGACATGAATGAACACACTACACGGTCGAGGGTTCGAAACAATTCCCATTTCGCTCATGCTGTGTTTGTTGCTACTTTTGAGCCCAAAGACATTGGACACGCACTATCTGATCACAATTGGGTTAATTCGATGCATGAGGAGTTGGAGAACTTTGAGAGGAATCAGGTGTGGGAGTTGGTTGACCCTCCTCCAGGGTGTAAGCCGATTGGTACAAAGTGGGTGTGGAAGAACAAAGAGGGAGAGAAGGGTGAGGTTGTGAGGAACAAGTCGAGGCTTGTTGCTCAAGGGTTCAGTCAGAAGGAGGGGATTGACTACGAGGAGACCTTTGCTCCCGTAGCCCATTTGGAGGCGATTAGGATCCTTCTAGCCTTTTCCGTGGCTAAAGGGTTCAAGTTGCACCAAATGGATGTGAAGAGTGCTTTTCTGAATGGAGTGTTGGAGGAAGAAGTGTATGTGAGGCAGCCTCCGGGGTTTGAGAGTGAGAAGTACCCCCACCGGGTGTACAAGTTGAGGAAGGTCTTGTATGGGTGAAGCGGGCGCCTAGAGCTTGGTATGGCGAGGTTGAGGGGGTTCTTGTTTAAGAGAGGTTTTGAGATGGGGAAGGTCGATCGGACCTTGTTTTTGCCGAGGCGGGGGCGGAGATATCCCGATTGTGCAGGTTTACGTGGATGATATTGTCTTTGGTGGCTCGTCTAACTCTCTTGTTGCAAGGTTTGCAGATGATATGAGCAGGGAATTTGAGATGAGCATGATGGGCGAGTTGCAGTTCTTCCTCGGGCTACAAATCAAGCAATCAAAGGAAGGAACATTTGTGCACCAGGCTAAGTACACCAAGGACATTGTGCGGAAGTTCAAGATGGAGGACTCCAAGGCTATGACGACACCGATGAATACGACTACAGCTCTTGATGCGAACGAGGAAGGTGAACACGTGGACTAGAAGGAGTACCGGAGCATGATCGGGTCACTCCTCTACTTGACGGCGACGAGGCCGGACATACAGTTCTCAGTGTGTCTGTGCGCTCGTTTTCAAGCATCTCCGAGAACTTCGCATCGTCAAGCGGTGAAGAGAATTTTCAGGTACTTGCGTCACACTCCCGACTTCGGCCTTTGGTACTCCGCGTCCTCTTCTTTGGCACTTCATGGCTTTTCAGACGCGGATTTTGTCGGGTGTCGGTTGGATAGGAAGTCCACTTCTGGGACTTGCCAGTTTTTGGGTTCTTCTTTGGTGTCTTGGTCTTCCGGCAAGCAATCGAGTGTTGCTCAATCCACTACCGAGGTCGAGTATGTTGCCGCTGCTAGTTGTTGCTCTCAGCTCCTTTGGATTTCATACACCATGAGTGATTTTGGTGAGGAGTATACCCATGTCCCACTTCAATGTGATAGCACCAGTGCCATAAGCGTTGCAAAGAACCCAGTGCTCCATTCCAAAACCAAGCACATAGAAGTGAGGTACCATTTTCTGAGAGACAACATAGAGAAAGCAAAGGTAGCTTTGATCCATGTACCCACACATGACCAACTAGCCGATATTTTCACCAAACCCCTAGATCAAGCAACTTTCACTCGTTTGCAGGGGGAACTTGGTGTGTGTTTGATTTCTTGAGTTGGGTGTGTGGGAGCTTTCTTTATAGCATATGTATAGCTTTCCTTTGTGCATTTCTTGCATTTTGCATGGCATATGTAACATGATGTATAGGCATCCTTGTATCTTAGATTGCATGCATTTTGTATCATATGCATTGGTTAGGAAAAGCTTCTCTCATATACATTGTTCACCATGGAATGAAATATATGTCTTTGTGAGCTTGTTTGGTATGCTATGGTTAGTTTGGCTTAGCTCTTGATGATCTTGATGAACAATCCATGGTTGATAGCTATGTTTTTGAAAATGTCACATGTATGCTCTCTCATGTGTAAATGCCTTTATATGCTCTTGACATGTTTTAGTGGCTTGGCTATGCTTTATTTGTGGTTGGATGGCTAGTTTATTGATCATATGGGGCCAAAGGCTCATTTGCCATCATGAATGTTTAGCTCTCTTGGTTTATCTTGTGGGGGAGCATAAGTTCCTTTCTGTCGCAAAGACATTTCATGTACCATTTACAAATCTGAAAATGAAATGAAAAATGCTTGGAAAATATGCTCCCATGTCATTTGTGCTGAATTTAATTTGCTTTGGGTGCTAAACCGTTGCATGATGCCTACCAATGAGAAGTCTCATACATAGAAGTAGGCACATGGCTCGGTGGCTTTGACATGACATGAGGTGCTTGTGGGTGTTTGTGATGGTCTCATGATTAGAATGGCTGTCCTAGCATGACGTTTGTGTGGCTTTGCCATTTTGATATGCTTTGATCATGTTTAGGACTTTGCTCATGAGAGGCAAGTTTTTTCGCAAAATTGCCAAAATCCATCTTAGCTTCGTCCAATGATTGTGAAACTTGGTGATCATGTAGTTGAGATCGATACGAAGCCATAGAGTATCTAACTTGCTCATTTGGACATGTGTAGCATTCTTTGTTGAATTTTGTCTATTTGAGAAGCTCTAGGTTGAAATTTTTGCATTTTTGGCTTGATTCATGCATTGCCAACAAGGGGGAGAAGTTTGAGCTTGAAATGGCTTGCTGGGCGCTTTTAGAAGGTTTTCAGGTGGTTTCGAGCCAATTCTGGGCTCTGTTGTGCACCGGTCTGACCGGTCAAGGTCACCGGTCTGACCGGTGTAAGTGTTGTTTCTGTTCACATGTTGCACACCGGTCTGACCGGTGGTGTTGACCGGTCTGACCGGTCAGGGCTGAGTTGTTGCAGCTGCCCTGTTTCAAGTGGTGTCTTGCATGCATTCATCCAGGGGGAAGTGCATTGGTTCAGGGGGAGCTTGCATGTGTGCAGGGGGAGCTCTTTGTGGTTGTTCGAGCTTTGATTCGATGGTTTGTGCTCTTTGTTTGAGCTTTGCTTTGTCTCGGATGTGTCAAGCCGTTGCCCTTGCCTAAGGGGTCCGAGACTTGTCTTCTTCAAGTGATCTTGCTCTTTACCTTTGTTCGGGTTTCGATCGCTTGTTGGAATTTCTTTTTGTTCGTTTCTTTTTATTTTTCTTTTCTCTCTTGTTACCTTCGTGTGGGTGTTGTCAATGCACTCATCAAGGGGGAGATTGAGGACCATGTGTGGATCGAGGCCGGTGGATGGTCGCTCCCTTGTGTGATGAGTGATTGACAACGTTGTGTGGACTGATTCTTAGCTAAGTATTGCAGGTGCAGGTTGCGGCTTGACTGGTGTTGGTGTAGGTGAAGAACAAGCGCGAAAGGTCGTCGCCGGTGAGGCCTCCAGGTGTGGAGAAGACAAGTAGGCTTCGTTCGAGGGACCCGGTGGCCAGCGGGGTCAAGTGCGGGCCGCATGGTGGCATCAATAGCAAGATGAAGTCGTGGACGGTTTCTTGGTTGAGCCTCAAAACCAAGGTCGAGCCGGGACTACGTGGTAGCCAAGTCATGAGTGGAGATTGGCGGAGGCTACACCGAGTTCGTGGGGTTTCCGGTGGTTCACCAGAAAACCATTGGGTTCCTTGGTTGATCCACAAAGCCAAGACCGAAGAACCAAAGACGGAAGCCGCAACGGCGCTGAGACCGGTCTGACCGGTGGGTCTGACCGGTCTGACCGGTGGGGACCGGTCTGACTGGTGAGGAGCACCGATCTGACCGGTGTGCGACGACGCAGTCCGGAGACTTCGAAGCGGAGGACACGCGTCGGGATCGCATGGCTTGCGTCGAGGCTACGCAGGGTGCGGTCGCTGGGCATCCGTCCGATGGTGAAGACATGAAGACTTCCAAATCCGCCCTTGAGGGGCTTGTATCCCTAGTTGTTAGAGAAGGGTATTTTAGACATTCGGTTGCCTCCATATAACCGAAGAGGTGAGAGGATGGCAGCCAACTCTTGGAACCCTAGCTCATTTTGTTTTCCCATTTTCCTTCCTATTTTCCTTAGGTTTTCCATAGGACTAGCAAGAGAGCTTCATGGAGAGATCTTGTTGAGAGAGATGGATGATCGGGCGGCTTGCTAGACCTTGTATGAACCTTTGTTTCATGTATAGATGATTCGGCGTGGTTCCTCAAGGTTTGGATGTGTTTTCCCCGGTTGTTCTTGGTGGTGATTTTCGGAGCCCTCTCTTGGTGATTTTTTTGTGTTGTTTTTGGGACCTTTCTCTTGGGGATTTGATGGGGGAAATTTGTGGGAACTCTTCGTGGTTCTTTGGGCTGTGATTCCCCTCCCAAATCTGTGAGTAAAGGTGCTCGATTTTGGGGTTTCTTGAGTTCTTGGGTTGGGAGTGCTCTTGGCGGGATTTCTTTGATTCCTCCTTTTTGGACGAGTTTTGGTGGGATTAAACTTGGCTATGGACTCCTCATGAGGTGTTCCTAATATCCCCAAAGTCTTGTTCAAGTCCGTGGAGCGATTCGAGAGATCGAGGTTTGGATTTGGGGGAGTTGACCCGCGGGTGCTGTTCATCCCGAGCTGCACAGGCTACACCGGTCTGACCGGTGCTCTTGACCGGTCTGACCGGTGCAACCCTCGGTGGGATTTTGCTCGGGTGAACGTCTTGGTGTGTTCGCTGTTGACCCGTGGTGCTGCTGTTTCAAGTTTGGGTCAGTTTGGTGGTCGATTGGCCTGTTTGGTGCCTTGGGGGCTTTCAGGCTGGGATCGGTCTGACCGGTGTGTCTCACCGGTCTGACCGGTGTAGAGCCACTTAGTGAAAGTTGCTCAGTTTCACCAGCAGGGACCGGTCTGACCGGTGGTGCTCACCGGTCTGACCGGTGTGGGTCTGTAGACTCGAGGTTTGGTGTTCCGCTGCGTTCTCGGGTCGGAAGGTTGTGTGTTGGTTCCTAGGTCCAGTGGCACTCCAGTGGCTACGTGGGCTTGGCCAACTTGGGTAGTGAGTCGGAGACGTGTGTTGGAAGCCTTGTTCATCTTGTTGGAGTTTCTATCTCCTTCGAGAAGAATTTTTATCGGCTCCCATTCACTCCCCCCCTCTCTGATTCGCCGTATCGGTCCTTCGTCCCCGGGCATTGAAGCAGACAACATGGCTGGTTTGATGCTCCAAAAAGAGAAGAAAAACTAAGTCATGGTCTTGGATCGAACGAAGAGTAGAGACACCCAGATCTCCCAGCATGGCTGCAAGGAGTCTAGCAGGGCCGACCTCAGGGAGGCCTTGCAGGCGTGTCGACCTCGAAGGGGCTTCAAATCAACAATGCCTAGTATCCGAGGATACCCAGCATGGTCTTGGAAGATACGTTGCGTGAAGAGGTTGTTGATTACGTCGTAGGTGAAGTTGCGATGTCCAAGTTTGGTTGACGATGAAGCCAACAATCCGTTGATCTTGAACGTATGGAGTGTAGAGACACCCAGATATCTTGCATAGCTGCAAAGAGTCTGGCAGAGCCACCCGAGGCATGCCGACCTCAGGAAGGTCTCAAGTGTATAGCACCCAAGCACCCAGAAGCACTTGGCAGGGCCATCAAGCGCGCACCCCACGGAGAGGCCCTCACTCCCGACGTAAAATCCTTGGTGTTCAAAACAGGCTGGCAGAGCTACAATCGCACACCAACCTCATAAGGTCACGCAACCGGGGCGCCCATCTAGGTTGGCAGGGCCGCAGTCATACCAAGATATTGCAAGACCTATGTATTAGGGCACGCCGACCTCGAGGAGGTCGTTTTGGTGTCCAGACGACCAACATAGCTGCTGGCCACCCGACGGAGCCGTGATACTAAGGTATTGTCGACCATAGCAATGGTAGGCACATCGACCACGGGGGCCCAACGAAAGTTGTAGATCTCCGTCATGCTTCTGATCTCCAGGCGTCCAGAAGAATCGGATAGAGCAGCGAGGCACGCCTACCTCAGAAGGTCTTCAATTGAACCTACGACCATTCTGCTTAGGAAACAGAAATATAGGCTGATTGGAATATGTCCGTTTACGTATAGAGGCATAGCGGGTGCACCAGGACGCGGAGCCTAGCGGGTGCAAATAACATTCATCAGGTCATAGAAGAAGGTCGTGGAGTCATCATCGAAGGGGGGTTAAGTTAGGCGTAGAGCCCTCTGACATGGGGTCAGTTTTTGTCTTGTAGCGTAGACTGCAGGATCACGGGTCAACAGTGGTCAGAGATGCTCTTGCCACCCAGAAAACGATAAGATGTCCACTGATCGAGGGGATTACTGTAGCCATGTGACCTCTGCGGCGGGGCTCAGGCATCATTGATGCACAAACGACAAAGACGTCGTGAGTCCGAAAGAGTAATGTCGTCGCCTTTAATGATGCACAGGCTATATACCCCATTGCCACGTGGTGACAGTGTCATCACTGCGCCAGCTGCCCGAGGCGCGGCGTTATAAATAGCACCGTGAGGCTGGAGGAGGCAAGCACCGAGCATTGTTGAGCTATGAAGCCGCAGGGTAGTTGTGAGGTCATGCCATGGGCATGCGACCGTCCACCAGAATGTAGAGCTGTGTTCTTGTAGATACTTGAAGCTAGGAGAATTATCGCGAAGTGCAGGCAACATCTCCATCCTCTGAGCCCAGCCTCTGCATGGTACCAGGCAGAGTTTGGAGGTGCTGCTGGTCGAGCTGGAGCTATATCGGGACGTCTCTGGTGAGCACCAGGAGCTCACCGGGGCTTGATGTTCAACACCGTAGAGCAAGCTCGTGTCTCCATTCCAATAGTTGGAGCCGAGCATGCCTTAGATTACGTGCTGTCCTGAAGTAGGTCCCCGCAAGGCCGCCATCAAGGTCTTGATGCTAGGAGAAGTCTCGCGACATGCCCTGCTTTGGCAGAGTAGGTTGTGGTGACCGCTCTGAGTAGCTCAGGCCTTGTAGTATGTTTACCCCGTGTGCCGGGTTCTGGATCCAGTGAGGTCGCAGGCGACTTGTGTACCTTCAGATTCTGGATCTGATAAGGTCGTAGGTAGTAGGTACCCTGGGGGTAATCCATATAATGTTTGCTCTCTTCTGTCATGTACTTTGTCGATTTGGCAAGATGATTCGCCAAAGACCTAATTTCATATGATGTGAGGGATTACAAATTGTACTTGCCATCAGGGCGACCTGATGCTATCTTCTCGTTTGGCTGACGACCTGAACTCAGATTTAGGTCGTAGCGCTTGGTCTGTTAACGAAAAATCTGCCTCAATCTTCTCGTGAACTTCTCGGGATAGAGCCGTTGGGGCGTGTTGTACGGAGCAAGGAGCCGCAACGGATAGATTCAGTGGACCCCTCTATAAATAGAGTGAGCCGAGTCAGGGGTGACCCCATTCCCTTCATCTTCTTCCTCTCGCTCCCGTCGCCTTCGCTTTCCTTTTGCGCTACAGCGATCTTGCGACCGCCGTGCTCCCGTGCCTACACGCCCATTTTCCACCTCCGGCTAGGCTCGTGCTAGCACCGCCGCTTCACACCGTGTGCCTCCAGCATATGCATGTTAAGTCTGTGTGCCACATTAGATCCAACTCGAACCCTAGCAGTGAGATGGTGGCGGAGGCGGCTTGCATCCTGGACCCGCAGGCGGCATGGGTCCAGTCGACGATGACCGAGGCCAAGATCCAGGCGCTGGTGGACCGGGGGCTGCTCTGGTCGAAGACGGAGGTGGAGTGGAGGGCAGCCGTCGGGGAAGACTTCCCGAGCGAGGAGGTCAAGGAGCAGGTCGTCTTCGGTTCCTTCTTCGAGCGCGGCTTCAACCTCCAGGCGGGAGACTTTTTCCGCGGCCTGCTGTACTACTACAGGCTGGAGTTGGTACACCTCGTTCCTAACTCCATCACTGTAGTGTCAACTTTCATCCATTTTTGTGAGGCGTATCTGGGGATACAGCCTCACTTCGCATTGTGGAGGCATTTTTTCTGTGTCAAAAGCACTGGCAAAAGGTCGGGGCCAGTGGGGGCTGTGATGTTCAATTTGAGGTCAGGCCTCAAGGCAGAATGGATAGACACCGACCTTCCTGACAACACTGCCGGGTGGAGATCGGAGTGGTTCTACATTGCGGACCAAATTCCAGGTCTTCCGCGGCGAACTGGCCATAAGCCAGTGAAAATTAGCGAGTGGGATCTAGGTCTCTCCACCCGTGAACTCGAGGACCTGAAGGGGGTCCTGGAGCTAGTCAGCGACATGAAGAACCAAGGAGTGACAGGGGCGGCGGTGGCGAGGTCGTTCTGCCGACAGATGATCCAGCCGATCAAAGATCGGGTCCACCTGGCGTATGAGTATTGTGGGCAATCAGATCCCACACAAGAGGTGAACCGCAAGGTCTCCAAGGAGGAGATGGCAGCTAGAGTTTCCTAGATATATTCTGGGACGGTCAAGGTGAAGAAGTGCCCGGGGGCACACTCGTTGAAGAGACCGGCTGATCTGGTAAGAATGCTGAGATCTATCTTTAGGTCGTTGTGCTTTGCTTTCTTGATTCCCTTAGGTCGCGTAACATTTATGTCATCTGTTTCGTAGATGCGTGATCTCCAGATGTGGTGCTCGGCGCCTCTCCCTGAGGGGAGATACATCGAAGGAAGCTGAGGTCGGACAAGTACAAGCCTCCAGTAGGTCGTCTGCTAGAGAATTATGAGTCTGGCTCGTCGGTGGAGGCCGACGAAGACACTAACGTGGAGGCTGGGGCGGATCTAGTCGTCGGCGCCGCAAAATCCTGACGCAGGACCAGGTCAACAGTGGCGAAGAAGTCTGCTTCAGCCGTTGCCACTGCAATCTCTGTGGTGAAGTCCGCGGAGCAGAAGAAAAAGAGGAAGAGGAGGGCTGCATCTCCTCCGGCCGTCGCTACTCCAACGATTCCGACGCCTCACCTCGCTCGCGGGAGTGTTGACGGATAAAAGACGTATCCCTCTACGATCCGCAAGCGTACGGACCCCACACCTTTTTCACCACGGGATTCTCAAGGTTCTTGTCAATCCGCGGAGCAAGGGGATTACAAGCGTTCGATCAACAACGACACACTAGCTACTAAAACCCTAACTACTATTATACTAGAAAACACTAAACTACACTAGAGAGAATGATAAACGATCAAGATAGAAGACACTCGCCCACGGGTCTACGATACTAGAGCATGCAATCGCTTAAAGACTTGAAAACCAATCTAACCTATCGGGGTTGTGACCACGGTTTCGCCCTTTCCCTCCTCTCGTACTATCACTACGCGAAGGTATTCATGACTAGACCTTTGATGGACACGGCGTATTGAATGGATCCAAGGAAGCATTGAGGCCTATACTCCCTTTACGGCATGGTAGAAAACCTTAAGCATGAAAGTATATTCAACACAAGATGATAGATAGATAATCCGACAAAGTGCGATTACATCTCAATATCGATTACAACCCATGGACGAATGAGAAGATTACCCCATCAAGGTGCGATCATGGCACCGTTGATCATGGTTTCCCCTCCGCCGGTGTCTTCCTTCTTCTCCACGAGAGGGTGCTTCCTTCGAGGTGGTTGATCTCCCGCCGGAGATCCTCCTCCTCTCTCTCTAGCTTGTGGATGGCCTTCTGGTGCGAATGACTCCCCTCCTCGGTGTTGGCGGCGCCTCGGGGGTTTTAGGGTTGAAGATCCTTCGAGAGCAAGGAAAACGGGACCGAACCGGTGCTGGAAGTGGGCTGGGCCGGCCGGCCCAGGCCCAATTTGGCCCGGTTCGGTCGCCCCTTTTGCTCCGTGGGTCCTCGTGCACTTATGTACTTTGCCCCCTCCACTTGCACGATTTTGATGCTGTTATCCTCGCGTCCAAGATGGAGGCTCTCTTTGCATGAAGTTTGATCTTTTACGCTTCAATCCTCGGGGGTGTTCCTCGTAGCACTTCGGTCCTTGCCACCATTGGAAGTGATTTCAGCAAGCTCATGAACACGAACAAGACTCCATGAATGCTCCTTTTAACTTGTTGCGAATCCGTCCTTTATGTCCATGTTTTCCTACATAAACACAACACTTCCAAATGCATGCACAAAGATGAACTTGTTATATGATTAGTGTGCCTAGTGGCGGGTTAGTTCCATAATCAAATCCAAACCAAAGTGTAATGAACATGCTAGGTGCACCAAAATACACCGTCAACATCTCCCCCACACTTAGCTCTTGCTCGTCCTCGAGCAAGTACTCGTAAAAGAATTTCGTCCAAGGTGTTGTAATCATGTACCACTTATCCTTCTTCACAAGTTAGTCAATCCCTTCATCTTTAATACATAAACACAAAGTAATGATAATCAAACATAAACATGGGCGTTTAGAATTTTTACCACGTCAAGATTTACCCCACAACTCAAACCCTTCACTTGAAGTCTTCAATTTCAGCCATGCTTACTCCTTTGCTTCCATCGGAGGGTTTTTATGGTTTTCAAAACAAAAATTCCTGCAACAAGTATTAGACAAAAATCCTTTCTCCAAGCTCTCTCAAGTCACTCATATGAAGTGGCTATCCTATCCAAGTTTTATAAAACTCTCACCTCCCATTAATCTCTCATATATCATGTAAAGTGGAGCTATAGGTAGGGCTAGCGCAATCAACACAAGTATTGTCAAACTAAGAACTTCCTCTAATGGTTGTCTACCTTTCAAAGCCAATGATCATGAGAATTAACCATATGTAAGGATATCAAGGATGAGAAGATTTAGAATAGTGGACATGTGCAAGGGCAAAAGAAAATTGTGACTACAAGGCACCAATGATGTCCTCGTTGTCGGATTGCACATTGTTGGAAATAGAGTAAAATTTTCGTCTCACAATCAACGTGACACCCTTCCTTACACTTTATTTTTTTTCTTTTCTTTCACTTGGTCCATCCCTCTCATATCTTCATTGCTACCTCATCTTTTTCTCTTTTTCTTTTTCTTCTTTCTTTCTTTTCCATACACATACTTTTTCTCTTTATTTTTTTTCTCTCTCTTGACAACTTTTCAAAGCTTTCAATTCTCTCTTTCCTTGCATGCATACAATCTGAATTTTTAAATAAATCATGCTAGAGATGAGACGAAACTTTGAAAATAGGTTGTGTTCAAGGAATACGATGTACAAAAGAGATGTATAGGGTTGGGTATGGAATCCGGCGATAATCATGACTTTCGTTGTGAAAGTCATGTGCTTGAATATATGACGAGGCTAGTAACAAAAGATAAGCACAAGGACATGATCATTGCTTGAAATTAAAACTCACCAAGAGAGAAGGGTCCTAGCCTAACTCATCGTGCTAATCACACTTATGGTGGAGCGAAAAAAATAAACTTGGCTTTGGATAGTAATTTTTTTCTTACTCTCAACTTGGAAAAAGAGGTTTTGCTAACCTTTATTACAAGGGTTTTAAAATAATTTTCAGAACTGAAATCCTCCAATTTTTAGCATCGAACATAGCACAACTAACATGTGAAGCTCAAGATCGAAGTGCGGTATGGGTACTTTAAGTAGTAGCAATTCCACTAAGCACCACGGTAAACGATTTTCAAACCACACACTTGTGTTCATATATCAAGAATCGAAGATTAAACAAACAAGTAAATAAAGATAAACAATACATAAAACACAAAGATATATATAAAGACTCTTTTTATTTGATTTTCTTGACTCAACACTAATTTAAGACACTTGCAAAAATTTTAAAACAGACTCAAAAACTAAAGACTCATTAAAACACTAAGACTCTCACACGAAGATTAAACCGAACCTAAACTTGAAGTTCAAAAGCTAAGGCTAGCGAGCTAGCTCTCCCCCACACTTAAAACATACGACGTCCTCGTCGTATCTTACAAAATCCTAAGGGGAAAACTAGATCTAGTGGTACTTCAAGTTTTGCACCACTTGCCTCTCATGTTTCCAACCATGCCGAAAAGTTTGCGCACGTTGCGGTTAAGGAACTTGTAGTCATCTTCAACTACGCGCTCCAAGTCCTCCATACGCTGCTTCATCGCTTCCATGGCTTGGAGACATTCGTCGGCCGATGTGTAGAGATCCACGATGGATTGACGGCAAACTCGACAACACACCGGATGCAATCCGAAGGGGTCGTCGTCGCCATAATCTCCACCGTTGTCACCACCGTCGTTGCCACCTCCATTGTCGTTGCCTTCGCCACCGTCGTTGCCGTCGCCGTTGGGGCCTTCGGGAGTCCTTTCATTGGGCTGCTCATCCCAATCATCATCATCTCTACCGGCAGCCGCCCACGAGCTCGGGCTACGATCGTCGGAGTAGTCGCTATCCCCATAATCCTTAGGCTCTGGCGACACCTCCTTGTAATCTTTGCGCTTGATGCCTTGGAGGCGTGCCGACCTTCGAACAGGTGTAGGGACCTTCTCTCCTTCGACGGGGTTGCGAGATGCAAGAGCTCCGGTCGGGACACGTCCTCCGCAACGGATGCGTGCGGTCCTCTTGACAGGTAACTTGAGCTCGCGTCGCATCGCCTCCTCCATCGATGGCTTCTTGGCTTCTAGCTTCAACTCTAAGCTTCTTGGAGGCACAATGGCTGCTACAAGGGTGCAACACATTGCTTGAAAGGTTTGATCCTCGAGCTCCCAGTTTGGTCAAATAAATAGTCCTGAGAGAAAAGCCCTGGGAACCTTATTTTCCTTTTTTACACTTCCCTTAAAATTTTCCGACCAAACAAGGAAGTCAAAAAGGAGCAATTCGGGCGAAATTCGGCATCATCGGGCGTCGGGCCCCTCTGGGCCGGTCCGCCTGGGCCGGCCGGCCCACCCTGCCTCGGGGGCCGGGCCGGTCCGGGTTTTTGCACACCGCCCTATTTTTTCTTTCTTAGCCCATGGGAAAAAGTTGGCTCAGTAAACCTTCGCGAAAAACTCCAGAAAACTAAAAGAAAAATTATTTACAGAAGTTGATGCCTTGTTTTTCGTCCTAGGCGGGACGTTCGGGCTCTTCCTCCATGGTGAAGACGTCAACATGGTGAAGGGGGACGACATCGGGTTCTTAGTAAACCTTAAGCCGCTGTCCATTCACCACAAATTGATCGCCGTTTATATCCATAATGGTTACCGCTCCGTTGGAGAACACCGAATGCACAACATAAGGTCCATCCCACTTGCTTTGCAATTTCCCCTTTCCGAAGGTTTTAAACCTCGAATTGTAGAGGAGGACCTTATCTCCTTCTTTAAATTCTTTTTTCTTCAATCTTTTATCATACCACCTTTTGATTCTCTCCTTGTATATGCTTGCGTTTTCATATGCTTTCAATCTCAACTCCTCTAGCTCGCTTATTTGGATTCTTCGTTTCACCACCGCGGCATCGAGATCAAGGTTCATCTCTTTAATCGCCCAATAGGCTTTATGTTCCAACTCAACCGGAAGGTGGCAAGCTTTTCCATAGACGAATTGATAAGGGGTCATACCTATCGGTGTTTTAAACGTCGTTCGATAAGCCCATAAAGCTCCGTCTAATTTTTTTGACCAATCCTTGCCTCCCTTCTCTATGGTTTTGTTAAGTATGCTTTTTAATTGCCTATTTGACGTCTCCGCTTGTCCGTTGGTTTGTGGGTGATAGGCCGTGGAGACCCTATGCTCAATTCCCAACTTGGACAAGCACTTTTTGAAGTTCTTCCCGGTGAAATGAGTTCCTCCATCACTTATCAAGATTCTCGGTGTACCGAAACGGGGAAAAATCACGTTCTTGATCATAGTGATGGACTCCTCTCGTGGAAGCTTTACGACATGGTATAGCCTCTACCCACTTGGATACATAATCAACCATAACAAGGATATACTCGAATCCAAATGAGTTTTTAAAAGGCCCCATGAAGTCTATGCCCCATACATCGAATATGTCGATTTGTAAGTTGTATTTCAAAGGCATAGAATTTCTTTGAGAGATGTTTCCGGTTCTTTGGCATTCGGGGCATGACGCAACATATCTTTTAGTATCTTCATGCATCTCCGGCCAATAGAATCCGCTCGACCATACTTTTGCTTCGGTTCGAAAATGGCTATAGTGTCCACCGTACTCCACCGAGTGGCACTTCCTTAGAATCTCAACCCTCTCTTCCCTTGGCACACATCTTCTCATTACTCCATCATTGCCAAGTTTGAAGAGGTATGGTGCATCCCAAAAATATTTCTTACTTTCGGAGATTATCTTCCTTTCAGGTGTTTTTATCTAGATGATCGAGGGGCATCTTTCGAATTGCTCGAATGATGTCGATCATCCAAGTATCTTTATCAAGCACTCTATACGGGTGGTCATCTCTCATCTTATCTTCTATGGGCTCTTTATCATCTTGTCCACGATTCATCCTAGACAAATGATCGGCCACAACATTCTCCACCCCCTTTTTATCACGAATTTCCACATCAAACTCTTGGAGAAGAAGGATCCAACGAATCAAACGTGGTTTAGCTTCCTTCTTAGCCAAGAGATACTTGATGGCTGCGTGATCGGTGTAAACAATGACCTTCGAGTTCACGATGTAAGATCTGAATTTTTCGAAGGCGAATATCACCGCTAGCAACTCTTTTTCCGTAGTGGCGTAATTTAATTGTGCCCCACTAAGAGTTTTGCTAGCGTAGTAAACGGCGTGAACTCGGCCTTTCTTTCTTTGACCCAAGACCGCGCTACAGCGTAGTCACTTGCGTCGCACATGATCTCGAAAGGTTGGCTCCAATCCGGAGGTTGGATGATGGGAGCACTCACCAACGCATTTTTCAAGGTCCGGAATGCCGCTAGGCACTTCTCGTCAAAGTCGAAAGCCACATCCTTTTGAAGAAGGTGCGTTAAAGGCTTAGTGATCTTCGAGAAGTCCTTTATAAATCTCCTATAAAATCCGGCATGGCCTAGAAAGCTCCTTAAGGACTTAACATCCGTAGGAGGTGGGAGTTGCTCAACCGTCTCTACCTTAGCCTTGTCCACTTCAATTCCTCTCTCGGATATAACATGTCCGAGCACTATGCCTTGCTTAACCATGAAGTGGCACTTTTCCCAATTTAAAACCAAGTCTACCTCTGCACACCTTGTAAGGACCTTTTCTAAGTTTGCTAAGCAATCCATGAACGTCTTCCCGTAAATGGAAAAATCATCCATAAACACTTCAACAATTTCTTCGATGAATTCCGAAAACACGGCCATCATGCAACGTTGAAAAGAGGCCGGAGCGTTGCATAGGCCGAAGGGCATCCTCCTATATGCAAACGTTCCGTAAGGGCACGTAAACGTTGTCTTATGTTGATCTTCCGGGTGAATAGAAATTTGCATGAACCCCGAGTATCCATCGAGAAAGCAAAAATAAGCGTGGTTTGCTAACCTCTCGAGCATCTCGTCTATGAATGGTAGGGGGAAGTGATCTTTCTTCGTCGCTTTGTTAAGCTTACGATAATCGATACACATCCGCCACCCGGTCACGGTCCTTTGCGGTATCAACTCGTTCTTCTCATTCTTCACCACGGTCAAACCTCCTTTCTTCGGTACACAATGTACCGGGCTCACCCATTCGCTATGCGAAACAGGGTAGATGATTCCGGCATCAAGTAACTTGATAACCTCTTTCTTTACTACCTCTCGCATGGCATGGGTTAGCCTCCTTTGATGGTCCACTATAGGCTTACATTGGTCTTCCATTGGTATACGATGAGTGCAAAAGGCCGGGCTAATACCTTTGAGATCATTAATTGAATATCCAATCACCTTCCTATGTTTTTTTAATAAAATCGGCAACGCTTCATTTTCTTCGGGACTCAACTCGTCGCTCACAATGACTGGATAAGTTTTGTCTGGGCCCAAAAATTCATATTTTAATCCCTTGGGCAAAGGTTTAAGGTCTACCTCGGGCACTTGTGGCTCCTCGGGTTTGATTTCTCCTATGTCTTCGAATTTCTCTTCCTCCACACTACCATCATGCGGCTCTAAGCCTTTTGTTGCTTCCTCTAGTTGTTCATCTTGTTGATTACTAATTTGATTTTCCATCGCTCTTTGCAGCGGGTCTCTAAGGGTTTCAACAAAACAAAGACTATCTATCTCTTCTACTTCTTCATCTTCGGGAGGAAAAGGAGTAAGGTGTTTAGAAGCACGAAGAAAATTATAAGTGTACTTTGTTCCATTAAGGTTCATTGTTACTTTGCCTTCTCTGGCATCTAACACGGCATCAACCAACTTAAGAAAAGGCCTACCTAAGATTATATGATCAGAATTACTATGGTAAGCATCAATAACAAAGAAATCGGTTGGTATATAGTTTCTAGAGATTTTTACTTTCATGTTGCAAGCAATACCTAGAGGTTTGATAGTTCTACCATCTCCCATAATCAATTTCGTTGATGTTGGAGCTAAGTCTAGGTTGTGGTATTGAACTTTATCGTAAATTTTAGGAGATAGAACACTTACTTGGGCTCCGATGTCGCATAAAGCTTTGCATTGAACTCCGTTGATCTCGCAACTCAAGTGCGGGGTCATCTTCTCTTCTTCTTCGGATCCTATCGAGTAAATTTCAGCGAGGCGAGCGTATGGTGATGCTTCGGGCTTGATCCCCATGATTCTCTTCACCTCGGCAATATGTTCCGGATCCACCACGTCATCTCCAAAGAGCTTTTCAAAAATCTCACCGGTGGTTTCGAGGTCGTATGAATTTTCAGCTTTCTTCTCGGTGGGAAATCCACTTCCAATGCTCTTGCCATTCCCTTTTGATTAGGGAACGGTCTTCTCTTGTCGAATACTTCTCCGTAATCAATAGGAACCCAATCCATTGGCTCGAACTCCCTTAGTGGCTTCGCGCTTGACATGCTTCTCTTGTTCGTCTCCTTTGGTGCGGCGAAGTCGACGTTTGGTGTAGTTCTTGACTTGATGTTTTCTTGTTCAAGCTTTTCTATGATTGGTTCCTCTTTTGTGACTTCCGGGGTTGCCTCTTTAGAAAAATCAGCAAGCTTCTTCTTCCTTGAATTGAATTCCGGCTCTTCCGCAAGTCTTGTTTCCCAATCTCTTCGCATGGCAGCCGCTTTACTAACTTTTTGTAGAAGTTGGGCAGCTTCCGTGAGTGTTTTCTCCATGAGATCCCCACCTGCACACATTTCAACGTGTCGCATGCAACTAGGGGTTAGGGAAAAGAAAAATCTATGCAAGAGTACGTCACCGGTGAAGCCGAGTTTTGGTCCTTGTTCGATTAATTCATTAAACCTATCCCAGGCTTGGTCTATCCCTTCCTCTTCTCCTTGCATGAAAGTGATCACTTGCCTCCTTAGATGTTGAACCTTGCTAATTGGAAAGAACTTCTCGCAAAACTTCTTTGTCAACTTGTTCCAATTGCCTTCAACTTCAAAGGACGCAACCGAATACCATGTCTTTGCTTTGCCGGCAAGTGAGTAGGGAAAGAGATTCCATTTGAACCATTCATCGGGAACTCCTTCTTGACGCACCGTGTTGCATATTGTCGTGAAATCCCTTATGTGTCTATATGGGTTCTCCGTAACCATCCCTTCAAATGGGTTTTCCGCCACCATCTTGATGATCTTGGATTTAATTTCATACTTGGTCGCTTCGAGCTTTGAATCCGACTCTTGTACTTTTATGTCTTCACATCGAGGGCTAGCGTAATCCCTTAATGATTTCTCTGGTTCTTCCACGGGTTGATTAACGAACTCCATCTAGACAATAAGATAAAAAACAAAAACAAAAAAAGAAACAAGTGTTTTTCTAGATAATATATGTTAGATAAAACAAATAAAAGATAAACTAAAATATAAAACTAAGTTAGATGCAAATCAAACGATGTAAACTAACTTGCTCCCCGGCAACGGCGCCAGAAAAAGGGGCTTGTTGACGGATAAAAGACGTATCCCTCTACGATCCGCAAGCGTACGGACTCCACACCTTTTTCACCACGGGATTCCCAAGGTTCTTGTCAATCCGCGGAGCAAGGGGATTACAAGCGTTCGATCAACAATGACACACTAGCTACTAAAACCCTAACTACTATTATACTAGAAAACACTAAACTACACTAGAGAGAATGATAAACGATCAAGATAGAAGACACTCGCCCACGGGTCTACGATACTAGAGCATGCAATCGCTTAAAGACTTGAAAACCAATCTAACCTATCGGGGTTGTGACCACGGTTTCGCCCTTTCCCTCCTCTCGTACTGTCACTACGCGAAGGTATTCATGACTAGACCTTTGATGGACACGGCGTATTGAATGGATCCAAGGAAGCATTGAGGCCTATACTCCCTTTACGGCATGGTAGAAAACCTTAAGCATGAAAGTATATTCAACACAAGATGATAGATAGATAATCCGACAAAGTGCGATTACATCTCAATATCGATTACAACCCATGGACGAATGAGAAGATTACCCCATCAAGGTGCTGATCATGGCACCGTTGATCATGGTTTCCCCTCCGCCGGTGTCTTCCTTCTTCTCCACGAGAGGGTGCTTCCTTCGAGGTGGTTGATCTCCCGCCGGAGATCCTCCTCCTCTCTCTCTAGCTTGTGGATGGCCTTCTGGTGCGAATGACTCCCCTCCTCGGTGTTGGCGGCGCCTCGGGGGTTTTAGGGTTGAAGATCCTTCGAGAGCAAGGAAAACGGGACCGAACCGGTGCCGGAAGTGGGCCGGGGCCGGCCGGTGCCCAATTTGGCCCGGTTCGGTCGCCCCTTTTGCTCCGTGGGTCCTCGTGCACTTATGTACTTTGCCCCCTCCACTTGCACGATTTTGATGCTGTTATCCTCGCGTCCAAGATGGAGGCTCTCTTTGCATGAAGTTTGATCTTTTACGCTTCAATCCTCGGGGGTGTTCCTCGTATCACTTCGGTCCTTGCCACCATTGGAAGTGATTTCAGCAAGCTCATGAACACGAACAAGACTCCATGAATGCTCCTTTTAACTTGTTGCGAATCCGTCCTTTATGTCCATGTTTTCCTACATAAACACAACACTTCCAAATGCATGCACAAAGATGAACTTGTTATATGATTAGTGTGCCTAGTGGCAGGTTAGTTCCATAATCAAATCCAAACCAAAGTGTAATGAACATGCTAGGTGCACCAAAATACACCGTCAACATCTCCCCCACACTTAGCTCTTGCTCGTCCTCGAGCAAGTACTCGTAAAAGAATTTCGTCCAAGGTGTTGTAATCATGTACCACTTATCCTTCTTCACAAGTTAGTCAATCCCTTCATCTTTAATACATAAACACAAAGTAATGATAATCAAACATAAACATGGGCGTTTAGAATTTTTACCACGTCAAGATTTACCCCACAACTCAAACCCTTCACTTGAAGTCTTCAATTTCAGCCATGCTTACTCCTTTGCTTCCATCGGAGGGTTTTTATGGTTTTCAAAACAAAAATTCCTGCAACAAGTATTAGACAAAAATCCTTTCTCCAAGCTCTCTCAAGTCACTCATATGAAGTGTCTATCCTATCCAAGTTTTATAAAACTCTCACCTCCCATTAATCTCTCATATATCATGTAAAGTGGAGCTATAGGTAGGGCTAGCGCAATCAACACAAGTATTGTCAAACTAAGAACTTCCTCTAATGGTTGTCTACCTTTCAAAGCCAATGATCATGAGAATTAACCATATGTAAGGATATCAAGGATGAGAAGATTTAGAATAGTGGACATGTGCAAGGGCAAAAGAAAATTGTGACTACAAGGCACCAATGATGTCCTCGTTGTCGGATTGCACATTGTTGGAAATAGAGTAAAATTTTCGTCTCACAATCAACGTGACACCCTTCCTTACACTTTATTTTTTTTCTTTTCTTTCACTTGATCCATCCCTCTCATATCTTCATTGCTACCTCATCTTTTTCTCTTTTTCTTTTTCTTCTTTCTTTCTTTTCCATACACATACTTTTTCTCTTTATTTTTTTTTTCTCTCTCTTGACAACTTTTCAAAGCTTTCAATTCTCTCTTTCCTTGCATGCATACAATCTGAATTTTTAAATAAATCATGCTAGAGATGAGACGAAACTTTGAAAATAGGTTGTGTTCAAGGAATACGATGTACAAAAGAGATGTATAGGGTTGGGTATGGAATCCAGCGATAATCATGACTTTCGTTGTGAAAGTCATGTGCTGAATATATGACGAGGCTAGCAACAAAAGATAAGCACAAGGACATGATCATTGCTTGAAATTAAAACTCACCAAGAGAGAAGGGTCCTAGCCTAACTCATCGTGCTAATCACACTTATGGTGGAGCGAAAAAAAATAAACTTGGCTTTGGATAGTAATTTTTTTCTTACTCTCAACTTGGAAAAAGAGGTTTTGCTAACCTTTATTACAAGGGTTTTAAAATAATTTTCAGAACTGAAATCCTCCAATTTTTAGCATCGAACATAGCACAACTAACATGTGAAGCTCAAGATCGAAGTGCGGTATGGGTACTTTAAGTAGTAGCAATTCCACTAAGCACCACGGTAAACGATTTTCAAACCACACACTTGTGTTCATATATCAAGAATCGAAGATTAAACAAACAAGTAAATAAAGATAAACAATACATAAAACACAAAGATATATATAAAGACTCTTTTTATTTGATTTTCTTGACTCAACACTAATTTAAGACACTTGCAAAAATTTTAAAACAGACTCAAAAACTAAAGACTCATTAAAACACTAAGACTCTCACACGAAGATTAAACCGAACCTAAACTTGAAGTTCAAAAGCTAAGGCTAGCGAGCTAGCTCTCCCCCACACTTAAAACATACGACGTCCTCGTCGTATCTTACAAAATCCTAAGGGGAAAACTAGATCTAGTGGTACTTCAAGTTTTGCACCACTTGCCTCTCATGTTTCCAACCATGCCGAAAAGTTTGCGCACGTTGCGGTTAAGGAACTTGTAGTCATCTTCAACTACGCGCTCCAAGTCCTCCATACGCTGCTTCATCGCTTCCATGGCTTGGATACATTCGTCGGCCGACGTGTAGAGATCCACGATGGATTGACGGCAAACTCGACAACACACCGGATGCAATCCGAAGGGGTCGTCGTCGCCATAATCTCCACTGTTGTCACCACCGTCGTTGCCACCTCCATTGTCGTTGCCTTCGCCACCGTCGTTGCCATCGCCGTTGGGGCCTTCGGGAGTCCTTTCATTGGGCTGCTCATCCCAATCATCATCATCTCTACCGGCAGCAGCCCACGAGCTCGGGCTACGATCGTCGGAGTAGTCGCTATCCCCATAATCCTTAGGCTCTAGCGACACCTCCTTGTAATCTTTGCGCTTGATGCCTTGGAGGCGTGCCGACCTTCGAACGGGTGTAGGGACCTTCTCTCCTTCGACGGGGTTGCGAGATGCAAGAGCTCCGGTCGGGACACGTCCTCCGCAACGGATGCGTGCGGTCCTCTTGACAGGTAACTTGAGCTCGCATCGCATCGCCTCCTCCATCGATGGCTTCTTGGCTTCTAGCTTCAACTCTAAGCTTCTTGGAGGCACAATGGCTGCTACAAGGGTGCAACACATTGCTTGAAAGGTTTGATCCTCGAGCTCCCAATTTGGCCAAATAAATAGTCCTGAGAGAAAAGCCCTGGGAACCTTATTTTCCTTTTTTACACTTCCCTTAAAATTTTCCGACCAAACAAGGAAGTCAAAAAGGAGCAATTCGGGCGAAATTCGGCGTCATCGGGCGTCGGGCCCCTCGGGGCCGGTCCGCTCGGGCCGGCCGGCCCCCTGCCTCGGGGGCGGGCCGGTCCGGTTTTTGCACACCGCCCTATTTTTTCTTTCTTAGCCCATGGGAAAAAGTTGGCTCAGTAAACCTTCGCGAAAAACTCCAGAAAACTAAAAGAAAAATTATTTACAGAAGTTGATGCCTTGTTTTTCGTCCTAGGCGGGACGTTCGGGCTCTTCCTCCATGGTGAAGACGTCAACATGGTGAAGGGGGACCACATCGGGTTCTTAGTAAACCTTAAGCCGCTGTCCATTCACCACAAATTGATCGCCGTTTATATCCATAATGGTTACCGCTCCGTTGGAGAACACCGAATGCACAACATAAGGTCCATCCCACTTGCTTTGCAATTTCCCCTTTCCGAAGGTTTTAAACCTCGAATTGTAGAGGAGGACCTTATCTCCTTCTTTAAATTCTTTTTTCTTCAATCTTTTATCATACCACCTTTTGATTCTCTCCTTGTATATTCTTGCGTTTTCATATGCTTTCAATCTCAACTCCTCTAGCTCGCTTATTTGGATTCTTCGTTTCACCACCGCGGCATCGAGATCAAGGTTCATCTCTTTAATCGCCCAATAGGCTTTATGTTCCAACTCAACCGGAAGGTGGCAAGCTTTTCCATAGACGAATTGATAAGGGGTCATACCTATCGGTGTTTTAAACGTCGTTCGATAAGCCCATAAAGCTCCGTCTAATTTCTTTGACCAATCCTTGCCTCCCTTCTCTATGGTTTTGTTAAGTATGCTTTTTAATTGCCTATTTGACGTCTCCGCTTGTCCGTTGGTTTGTGGGTGATAGGCCGTGGAGACCCTATGCTCAATTCCCAACTTGGACAAGCACTTTTTGAAGTTCTTCCGGTGAAATGAGTTCCTCCATCACTTATCAAGATTCTCGGTGTACCGAAACGGGGAAAAATCACGTTCTTGATCATAGTGATGGACTCCTCTCGTGGAAGCTTTACGACATGGTATAGCCTCTACCCACTTGGATACATAATCAACCATAACAAGGATATACTCGAATCCAAATGAGTTTTTAAAAGGCCCCATGAAGTCTATGCCCCATACATCGAATATGTCGATTTGTAAGTTGTATTTCAAAGGCATAGAATTTCTTTGAGAGATGTTTCCGGTTCTTTGGCATTCGGGGCATGACGCAACATATCTTTTAGTATCTTCATGCATCTCCGGCCAATAGAATCCGCTCGACCATACTTTTGCTTCGGTTCGAAAATGGCTATAGTGTCCACCGTACTCCGCCGAGTGGCACTTCCTTAGAATCTCAACCCTCTCTTCCCTTGGCACACATCTTCTCATTACTCCATCATTGCCAAGTTTGAAGAGGTATGGTGCATCCCAAAAATATTTCTTACTTTCGGAGATTATCTTCCTTTGAGTGTTTTTATCTAGATGATCGAGGGGCATCTTTCGAATTGCTCGAATGATGTCGATCATCCAAGTATCTTTATCAAGCACTCTATACAGGTGGTCATCTCTCATCTTATCTTCTATGGGCTCTTTATCATCTTGTCCACGATTCATCCTAGACAAATGATCGGCCACAACATTCTCCACCCCCTTTTTATCACGAATTTCCACATCAAACTCTTGGAGAAGAAGGATCCAACGAATCAAACGTGGTTTAGCTTCCTTCTTAGCCAAGAGATACTTGATGGCTGCGTGATCGGTGTAAACAATGACCTTCGAGTTCACGATGTAAGATCTGAATTTTTCGAAGGCAAATATCACCGCTAGCAACTCTTTTTCCGTAGTGGCGTAATTTAATTGTGCCCCACTAAGAGTTTTGCTAGCGTAGTAAACGGCGTGAACTCGGCCTTCCTTTCTTTGACCCAAGACCGCGCTACAGCGTAGTCACTTGCGTCGCACATGATCTCGAAAGGTTGGCTCCAATCCGGAGGTTGGATGATGGGAGCACTCACCAACGCATTTTTCAAGGTCCGGAATGCCGCTAGGCACTTCTCGTCAAAGTCGAAAGCCACATCCTTTTGAAGAAGGTGCGTTAAAGGCTTAGTGATCTTCGAGAAGTCCTTTATAAATCTCCTATAAAATCCGGCATGGCCTAGAAAGCTCCTTAAGGACTTAACATCCGTAGGAGGTGGGAGTTGCTCAACCGTCTCTACCTTAGCCTTGTCCACTTCAATTCCTCTCTCGGATATAACATGTCCGAGCACTATGCCTTGCTTAACCATGAAGTGGCACTTTTCCCAATTTAAAACCAAGTCTACCTCTGCACACCTTGTAAGGACCTTTTCTAAGTTTGCTAAGCAATCCATGAACGTCTTCCCGTAAATGGAAAAATCATCCATAAACACTTCAACAATTTCTTCGATGAATTCCGAAAACACGGCCATCATGCAACGTTGAAAAGAGGCCGGAGCGTTGCATAGGCCGAAGGGCATCCTCCTATATGCAAACGTTCCGTAAGGGCACGTAAACGTTGTCTTATGTTGATCTTCCGGGTGAATAGGAATTTGCATGAACCCCGAGTATCCATCGAGAAAGCAAAAATAAGCGTGGTTTGCTAACCTCTCGAGCACCTCGTCTATGAATGGTAGGGGGAAGTGATCTTTCTTCGTCGCTTTGTTAAGCTTACGATAATCGATACACATCCGCCACCCGGTCACGGTCCTTTGCGGTATCAACTCGTTCTTCTCATTCTTCACCACGGTCAAACCTCCTTTCTTCGGTACACAATGTACCGGGCTCACCCATTCGCTATGCGAAACAGGGTAGATGATTCCGGCATCAAGTAACTTGATAACCTCTTTCTTTACTACCTCTCGCATGGCATGGGTTAGCCTCCTTTGATGGTCCACTATAGGCTTACATTGGTCTTCCATTGGTATACGATGAGTGCAAAAGGCTGGGCTAATACCTTTGAGATCATTAATTGAATATCCAATCACCTTCCTATGTTTTTTTAATAAAATCGGCAACGCTTCATTTTCTTCGGGACTCAACTCGTCGCTCACAATGACTGGATAAGTTTTGTCTGGGCCCAAAAATTCATATTTTAATCCCTTGGGCAAAGGTTTAAGGTCTACCTCGGGCACTTGTGGCTCCTCGGGTTTGATTTCTCCTATGTCTTCGAATTTCTCTTCCTCCACACTACCATCATGCGGCTCTAAGCCTTTTGTTGCTTCCTCTAGTTCTTCATCTTGTTGATTACTAATTTGATTTTCCATCGCTCTTTGCAGCGGGTCTCTAAGGGTTTCAACAAAACAAAGACTATCTATCTCTTCTACTTCTTCATCTTCGGGAGGAAAAGGAGTAAGGTGTTTAGAAGCACGAAGAAAATTATATGTGTACTTTGTTCCATTAAGGTTCATTGTTACTTTGCCTTCTCCGGCATCTAACACGGCATCAACCAACTTAAGAAAAGGCCTACCTAAGATTATATGATCCGAATTACTATGGTAAGCATCAATAACAAAGAAATCGGTTGGTATATAGTTTCTAGAGATTTTTACTTTCATGTTGCAAGCAATACCTAGAGGTTTGATAGTTCTACCATCTCCCATAATCAATTTCGTTGATGTTGGAGCTAAGTCTAGGTTGTGGTATTGAACTTTATCGTAAATTTTAGAAGATAGAACACTTACTTGGGCTCCGATGTCGCATAAAGCTTTGCATTGAACTCCGTTGATCTCGCAACTCAAGTGCGGGGTCATCTTCTCTTCTTCTTCGGATCCTATCGAGTAAATTTCAGCGAGGCGAGCGTATGGTGATGCTTCGGGCTTGATCCCCATGATTCTCTTCACCTCGGCAATATGTTCCGGATCCACCACGTCATCTCCAAAGAGCTTTTCAAAAATCTCACCGGTGGTTTCGAGGTCGTATGAATTTTCAGCTTTCTTCTCCGGTGGGAAATCCACTTCCAATGCTCTTGCCATTCCCTTTTGATTAGGGAACGGTCTTCTCTTGTCGAATACTTCTCCGTAATCAATAGGAACCCAATCCATTGGCTCGAACTCCCTTAGTGGCTTCGCGCTTGACATGCTTCTCTTGTTCGTCTCCTTTGGTGCGGCGAAGTCGACGTTTGGTGTAGTTCTTGACTTGATGTTTTCTTGTTCAAGCTTTTCTATGATTGTTTCCTCTTTTGTGACTTTCGGGGTTGCCTCTTTAGAAAAATCAGCAAGCTTCTTCTTCCTTGAATTGAATTCCGGCTCTTCCGCAAGTCTTGTTTCCCAATCTCTTCGCATGGCAGCCGCTTTACTAACTTTTTGTAGAAGTTGGGCAGCTTCCGTGAGTGTTTTCTCCATGAGATCCCCACCTGCACACATTTCAACGTGTCGCATGCAACTAGGGGTTAGGGAAAAGAAAAATCTATGCAAGAGTACGTCACCGGTGAAGCCGAGTTTTGGTCCTTGTTCGATTAATTCATTAAACCTATCCCGGGCTTGGTCTATCCCTTCCTCTTCTCCTTGCATGAAAGTGATCACTTGCCTCCTTAGATGTTGAACCTTGCTAATTGGAAAGAACTTCTCGCAAAACTTCTTTGTCAACTTGTTCCAATTGCCTTCAACTTCAAAGGACGCAACCGAATACCATGTCTTTGCTTTGCCGGCAAGTGAGTAGGGAAAGAGATTCCATTTGAACCATTCATCGGGAACTCCTTCTTGACGCACCGTGTTGCATATTGTCATGAAATCCCTTATGTGTCTATATGGGTTCTCCGTAACCATCCCTTCAAATGGGTTTTCCGCCACCATCTTGATGATCTTGGATTTAATTTCATACTTGGTCGCTTCGAGCTTTGAATCCGACTCTTGTACTTTTATGTCTTCACATCGAGGGCTAGCGTAATCCCTTAATGATTTCTCCGGTTCTTCCACGGGTTGATTAACGAACTCCATCTAGACAATAAGATAAAAAACAAAAACAAAAAAGAAACAAGTGTTTTTCTAGATAATATATGTTAGATAAAGCAAATAAAAGATAAACTAAAATATAAAACTAAGTTAGATGCAAATCAAACGATGTAAACTAACTTGCTCCCCGGCAACGGCGCCAGAAAAAGGGGCTTGTTGACGGATAAAAGACGTATCCCTCTACGATCCGCAAGCGTACGGACTCCACACCTTTTTCACCACGGGATTCCCAAGGTTCTTGTCAATCCGCGGAGCAAGGGGATTACAAGCGTTCGATCAACAATGACACACTAGCTACTAAAACCCTAACTACTATTATACTAGAAAACACTAAACTACACTAGAGAGAATGATAAACGATCAAGATAGAAGACACTCGCCCACGGGTCTACGATACTAGAGCATGCAATCGCTTAAAGACATGAAAACCAATCTAACCTATCGGGGTTGTGACCACGGTTTCGCCCTTTCCCTCCTCTCGTCGTCACTACGCGAAGGTATTCATGACTAGACCTTTGATGGACACGGCGTATTGAATGGATCCAAGGAAGCATTGAGGCCTATACTCCCTTTACGGCATGGTAGAAAACCTTAAGCATGAAAGTATATTCAACACAAGATGATAGCTAGATAATCCGACAAAGTGCGATTACATCTCAATATCGATTACAACCCATGGACGAATGAGAAGATTACCCCATCAAGGTGTTGATCATGGCACCGTTGATCATGGTTTCCCCTCCGCCGGTGTCTTCCTTCTTCTCCACGAGAGGGTGCTTCCTTCGAGGTGGTTGATCTCCCGCCGGAGATCCTCCTCCTCTCTCTCTCTAGCTTGTGGATGGCCTTCTGGTGCGAATGACTCCCCTCCTCGGTGTTGGCGGCGCCTCGGGGGTTTTAGGGTTGAAGATCCTTCGAGGGCAAGGAAAACGGGACCGAACCGGTGCCGGAAGTGGGCTGGGCCGGCCGGCCCAGGCCCACCCGGCCGGTTCGGTCACCCCTTTTGCTCCGTGGGTCCTCGTGCACTTATGTACTTTGCCCCCTCCACTTGCACGATTTTGATGCTGTTATCCTCGCGTTCAAGATGGAGGCTCTCTTTGCATGAAGTTTGATCTTTTACGCTTCAATCCTCGGGGGTGTTCCTCGTAGCACTTCGGTCCTTGCCACCATTGGAAGTGATTTCAGCAAGCTCATGAACACGAACAAGACTCCATGAATGCTCCTTTGAACTTTTTGCGAATCCGTCCTTTATGTCCATGTTTTCCTACATAAACACAACACTTCCAAATGCATGCACAAAGATGAACTTGTTATATGATTAGTGTGCCTAGTGGCAGGTTAGTTCCATAATCAAATCCAAACCAAAGTGTAATGAACATGCTAGGTGCACCAAAATACACCGTCAACAGGGAGGTCGGGTCGGAGGATGAGGAGGAGGAGGAGGAGGAGGAGGAGGAGAAGGAGAAGGATGAGGCCATCGAAGAGCTGCCGGACCCTGAAGACCAGGCACCGGGGAGGCCAAAGAGTCCTACTGCCAAGAGGCAGTGAGAGCTGGTGCAGAAGACGTCGGAGGAAGCTCTCCGACGTGGTTTAGAGGCATAGCGCAGTGTTGCGACGGCGCGGGCGAAGATACCTGCGGCTATTAAGCCTCGGGTGTTTTGGCCGAAGACTCGGCTTCCGACTGTGGCGAGGTATGGACTTAAAAGTTGATGCTATCTTTATGCTTTTTATCTGAACTCAACATTGACGTGGTATTTTTCCGTGCAGGCTGGCGGCAAGACCACAAGGGGTGCCGGTTACCCCATCATCTCCCTCCCGTACGAGGTCGCCTGAGCCACAGGTCGCGGGGGAGGCGCTGGTAGATGATGATCATACCGCTACCCCTGAGGACCAGGAGCGTCCCGGTGATCGATGGATGACCGCTCCTCAGTGATGAGTGATTGACAACGGGTGTTGGACTGACTCTTGGCTCAGTGCGCCGGTGTAGGCTGCGGCCTAGTTCGTGTCGTTGCAGGTGAAGAACGGGCGCGAAAGGTCTTCAGCCTTGAGGGGCCTCCGGGAGATGGAGAGACAAGTAGGCTCGGTTCGAGGGACTCGGTGGACAGCGGGACTAGGTGCGGGCCACATGGTGGCGAGACGAGCAAGACGAAGTCATGGACGATCGAGCCGGTGCACGATGGCGGTCGAGTCAAGAGGCTTGGCGGGAGGACGAACTGAGCACGCGGGGTTTGGTGGTTTGCCCACAAAACCATCGGAGGACGGTTTCTTGGTTTGGGCCTCAAAACCAAGTCCGAGGGCCCAACACGACGGAGACGGGATCCGGGCATGTCGGGAAGCTTTGAGGCGGAGGACACGCGGCGGGATCGCATGGCTTGCGTCGGGAGGACGCGGGGTGCGGCAAAGGCGTGGCCGTCCGATGGCAAGACCCACAAACATTACCTAAATGCCCCTACGTGGGTTGTATCACCAGTAGTTAAGTTAGGGGTAGTTGAGTCATTTACCACTCCGGCGGGACCTGATATATAAGCCATGAGTGTGTGTGGATGGCTCTCTCTCTCTCTCCGCGACTTAGGGTTTCATTTCCTCCCTCCCATTTCTCATTTTCGTAGCTATTTTCTTCTCCATTTTCTCTAGGCTAGCATGAGAGCTTCATGTGAGTTTTGTTGAGAGGGATGGATGCTAGGGCGGCATGCTAGACCTTGTGAACCTTTCCTGGTTTGTATAGAAGATTCGGAGTTGTGTTTTTCGTGGTCTTTTTGTGCTTGTTTTCGTGCCTTTGTTCTTGGCGTGATTCCGCGGATTTGAGTGGGTTTCTCCCCGGATTTCTTTGAGGGAAACATGGATGGATGTCTCGAGCATCTTTGTGATTGATCTTGTGCCCTCAAACGCCGGGAAACCACTTTGATTCGAGGATTTTCGTTCGGTGCTTTAGCTTTTGGTGGTGCTCAAAGGATTCGCGATTCCCGGTGATTTAGGGAGTTAGGAGGCAAGATTTTTGGGCTATAGCATCCTTGTGTGACGCTTTTCAAGTCCCCAAACCCTTATCTCCACAGCTTCTACCATTTGGGAAATCCGATGATGATTTGGGGGAGTTGACCTTCGAGGTCGGGCGTTTTTCTTTTCTGTCCGCGAGGGGCGGACGGTCCGCGTGGTGTCGGCGGACGGTCCGCGTGGGTGCTGTTCGTCGGGTGTTCTTCTTGTTCTTGCTCGCCTTTCGTTTCGATCTGTCGTGGCTTTGAGTTTTGGTTGGACGAAGTTTCGGACGGTCCGCGTGTACCGGGCGGACGGTCCGCGGGTGCCTGGCGGACAGTCCGCGTGCTCCCCGCGGACGGTCCGTTTTTCGGGGTTCGGCGACCGGAGGTTCTCGTTCGCTTTAACGGACGATCCGCGGCTCGGGCGGACGGTCCGCAGCAAGGGTGCGGACAGTCCGCGGTACCCTGCTGGACGGTCCGCGCGGCCCATCACGGACGGTCCGCACTGCCTGGCCGGACGGTCCGCCAGAGGCTGAGTGATTTGCTTCTTGGTTCGATTCCTCCCTTTCTTTCTCATGCTTCCGCGTGTGCTTCAAGGAATCGTTCCTAAGACTGGAGGTTGATCCATAACCTCGTTGTCTTGGCGATTGATGTGTGATTCGATCCATCGCTTGTGTGTGACCGGGATTTGACTAGGGTATAGGCCGGGTTCTTTGAGAAGAATTTTTATCGGCTCCTATTCACTCCCCCCCTCTCTAGTCGCCATCTGATCCTTCAATTGGTATCAGAGCTTGGTGCCGGATTCTTTGCGACTTTGACAAGTCTTGAATCCTAAGATGGCGTACGTTGAGCGGGGCGGTCCGCCGCACTTCGATGGCAAGGGTTACCACAAGTGGGCGGCTCGTATGATGATCTTTCTTCGTGGCAAGTTGTTGAATTTCATTGTGCTTGACAATACCTATGCTATTCCGGTCAACATCCATACTCTTATGGTGACCGATGCTGGTGCTAAGGCCAAGTATGAGGCAAATGCAAAAGCCGTTGATCACTTGGTCCGGAGCTTGTGTGATCCTGAGTTTGAGCATGTTCGCCATTTGAATCTTGCTTGGCAAATTTGGGAAAAGTTGTTGGTTGCTCACGGTGGTGATAACCATGTGAAGGCTCGCCTCTTTGTCTCTTACCGGATGCAATATGAGAACTTCACTCAACTTCCCGATGAGGACATCGATGCGATGTTTCAGAGATTCACCGCCATCGTGAACAACATGAAGGCTAATGTTGAGGATTTTCCTTACACCGAGCATGATCAGGCTTTGAAGCTCTTGCATGTCTTGGATCCAAATGTTTGGGGTGCTAAGGTCGAGGCCATCAAGGAGTCTGGGCAGTATTTGACTATTGAATTGGATGACCTCTTTTCTAAGCTCAAGTCGGCTAAGGTTGACAGGAAGTTGCAATCCAAGCATGAGGGCTCGACTGACCATAGTCTTGCTCTTGTGGGTGGATCAAAGGGCAAATCTAACCCTTCCTATCGACAGTTTTCCTTGTCTTCTCTTATGTCTATTCCAGATGAGGAGTTTGATGTGCTGGGCGAGGAGGAGCTGGCCTTGCTCTCAAGAAGGTTTGATCGACTACACGAGAGTCGGAGGAATGCAAGGCGGAGCTCAGGGACGTGCTACAAGTGTGGCAAGCGTGGCCACTTCATCACCGAGTGCCCGGAAGCGGAGGAGAACAAGTACAAGATGAACGAGTACAAGGCGCACCCGAGGCGTGAAGACAAGTATTCCTCCAAGGGCAAGCACTTCAGCAAGTCCAAGAGCAAGGACAAGGACAAGCGGCGACCGAGCAAGAGCGGCTACAAGGACAAGGCAAGAGCTATGGTGGCCGGTGCAAGCGACGTTGACTCAAGCTCAAGCGACGCGCAGTCAAGCTCAAGCAGTGAAGATGAAGACGCCGGGAGGCGCAAGGGCAAGAAGAGTGCAAGCCGGAACCACAGTGGGTTGAGCTGTGTGGCGCTTGAAGGCTTTTGTGGGATGGCCCATAGCTCGAGCAGAAAGAAGAGCGAGAAGGAAGACAGCGACTCCGACTCGGAGGATGAGGTAAATCGTGACCCCGACTCTTTGCTTGCTGAGATCACTAGGTTGAATGGCTTGATTGACAACCGTGATAGTGTGTTGAGAGATGCTAAGAAGATGAGGAAAGATGTTAGGGCTCAACTTGAGAATGCTAGTGAGAAAGTAGGAGAGTTAGAGTCTAAATTGCTTGAATTGAAACTTGAGAATGACTCTTTGAAACTTGCTCCTACTACTCCTGATGATGTTGAGTGTCTTGAGTGTGATGCATGGTTGAATGAGATCAAGTTGCTTAATGAGAAGAATGCTTCTACTTTGGCAAAACTAGATGCTCTTAGGACTGAGTATGATGAGCTGAAGGTTAGACCTACTTTGCTTGGTGCTTGTAAATCATGTCCTACTATGCATGCTAAGCTTGTTGATGCTCGTTCTACCATTAGTTCTTTGGAAGCATCTTTGAAATCTCCTGTTGTCAATGCATGCTCTAGCTATGATGAAGTTACTTTGCGCAATCTTGAACTTACTTCCCGTTTAGATGTCATCTATGAGGAGAATGACTATTTGAGGAAGGTGTTGGGTTGGTTGTCTGGGCAGGAACCTCAATTGAAAATCATGATTGAGGAGTTCAAGAGAGCTGATGGTCGTGGTTTGGGGTTTGAGAAGTTGGGTGAGAAAGTGGGAGAGAACAGTGTGGAGAGTGTGTATGAGAAGTGTGTTGAGTCTAACCCCGAGTTTGAGGTGATTGGAGACATCCAAGTCCCAATTCCAAAGGCACACAAGAACACTTTCACACCAAAGCCCAACCACCTTTGCAACAAGCTTGACACAACCCAAGATCCACCCAAATTTCCACCCAAAACAAATGATTTCCAGAAACCCGTGAAGTTTGTGAGTGAGAAGGATGAGAAGCCTAGAGAGAAGCCAGATCCAAAACCAAAACCCATCCCCTTCAGGTGTGAGTATTGTGGCAAGGAGAGACATCTAGCAGAGTTTTGCTACAAGAGGAAGAGGGATGAGAGGCTTGCTAGGGAGCAAGCAAACCAGACAGTATCGCCGGTCTCATGGTATTCCGAGCCTAGAGTGCCACTTCCACGGGGTGTGGGAAGTGTGAAGAGTGTTGGTAGAGTTGGAGCTCAGGGTGGTAGGTTCCCACAGAGAGGTGGTGGTGAGAGGTTTGTTAGGAGAGATGATGGTGTGCATGCTGGTGAGAGGTTTGGTCGGGCTCGTGGTGGTTTTGCTGGACGTCCCCCTACTCGTCCTCAATACGGGTTAAGGGGAGATGATCGCAGCTTTGGGTTCCAGAGGAACTACGGACCATGTTTTCCCCCTCGTGGTGCTCGTACTCCTTCCATGGGACATGGGAAGTTTGGTGGCAAGGGAATGATGTTTGCTAACCCCTCCTTTGAGCAGATGGCTCGACAACCGGTTTAACTTTCTTTGTGCTAACCCCGGTGTCGAGTCGTTAGCTCATTCTCGTTCTTGTTTCGACTACGGGCGGGGAGGCTTGGAGAACATTTGGTTGATCGACTCTGGATGTTCTCGACACATGACCGGAGATAAGAAGTGGTTCTCCAGCCTCACCCCAGTGAAGGAAAAGATGTACATCACATTTGGGGACAATGGACGAGGAAGGGTGATGTCTGAGGGTGTTGTGCATGTGAGTGACAAGGTAACGTTGAAGAGAGTTGCTCTTGTGAAGTCTTTGGGTTTTAATTTGCTTTCGGTTTCTCAGTTGCTTGATGAGGGTTTTGAGGTGCGTTTCAAGTCTGGTGAGTCTCATTTGCTGGATTCTCGAGGTGATCTTGTCTGTATGATCATCCCCGAGGGTCAGATTTTCAGGGCTGATTTCTCTCGTTCTTTGGGTCCTGCTCGCGGTTTGATGGCTGGTCCTTCTTCTGATTTGTGGAAATGGCATAGGCGGTTGGGACACTTGAGCTTTGATCTGGTTTCCCGCTTGACTGCTCTTGACCTTGTCCGAGGATTGCCGAGATTGAAGCTTGAGAAGGATTTGGTTTGTGCTCCGTGTAGGCATGGCAAGATGGTAGCCACTCCCCAACCACCCCTGACCGATGTCATGACCGAGCGTCCGACAGAGCTGTTGCATATGGACCTTGTTGGGCTAGCTCGAGTTCGCTCGGTGGGTGGGAAGTGGTATGTCCTGGTTGTGGTGGACGATTACTCTCGCTATGCCTGGGTGTTTTTCTTGGAAGACAAGAGTGAGACATTTGGTTTTGTTCGAGATCTGATCGTGAGGTTGAAAAACGAGAGGCATGGGAATGATATTCGAGCTATCTGCAGTGATAATGGCTCAGAGTTCAAGAACTCTCGCTTTGATGCCTTTTATCGTGATCTAGGTCTTGAACATCAGTATTCGACCCCTTATGTGCCCCCTCAAAATGGAGTTGTGGAAAGGAAAAATCGGACTCTTTGTCAGATGGCTAGGACGAAGCTCGATGAGCACAGGACTCCTAGGAGGTTTTGGGCTGAGGCGGTCAATACGGCTTGTCATGTTTCCAACAGGATTTTATTGCGAACTTTCAAGAAGAAGACCTGTTATGAGCTTATGCATGGTCGGGCACCCAAGGTGAGTCATTTCTGAGTTTTTGGCTGCAAGTGCTTTATTCTTAAGAAGGGAAAACTCGACAAGTTTGTGGCTAGGTCTAGTGATGGTATTTTCTTTGGATATGCTAACCACTCTAGAGCCTATAGGGTGCTTAACCTTGAGACTAACAAAATCATGGAGACTTGCGAGGTAACCTTCGACGAGACAATGCCATGTACCTCTCTTGGATTTGAATGTGCAGGTGATGAAGAGATGGCCGAGGACCTCTTTGAAGAGGAGAAGGATGAAGCTGGAGATGATGATGGAGAGAACCATGCGCCTGAAGCTGAGTGTGTACCCACTACTTCCCCTACGACCACTATGGAGCGTGGACCGTCTACTTCATGGACAACGACGGTGCGACAAGAGGACCAGGCGAGAGAAGCTGAAGTTGAGGGGGAGGTAGTCTCGAGGCGTGAGGCTCCCCGGCGGATTCAAGAAGTGCATTCCCTGTCGAAGATCATTGGGGACATCGACGAATGTACTACACGGTCAAGGTCCAGGAATTCCTCTCTTTTTGCTCATGCTGCTTTTGTTGCCACCTTTGAGCCCAAGGACATTGGACACGCTTTATCTGATGCAAACTGGGTCAATTCTATGCATGAGGAGTTGGAAAACTTTGAGAGGAACCAGGTGTGGGAGTTAGTTGAACCACCTCCTAATTGCCATCCCATAGGAACCAAGTGGGTTTGGAAGAACAAAGAGGGAGAGAATGGGATGGTTGTGAGGAACAAGTCCAGACTTGTTGCTCAGGGGTTTAGTCGAAGGAGGGGATCGACTATGAGGAGACCTTTGCTCCCCGTGGCCCGTCTTGAGGCAATTCGGATCCTTCTAGCCTTTGCCGTGGCTAAAGGGTTCAAGTTGTTTCAGATGGACGTGAAGAGTGCCTTTCTGAATGGGGTCATAGAGGAGGAGGTGTATGTGAAGCAGCCACCTGGGTTTGAGAGCGAGTTGTACCCACACAGAGTGTACAGGTTGAAAAGGGCTCTGTATGGGTTGAAACAGGCGCCTCGTGCTTGGTATGGGAGATTGAGAGGTTTTCTGTTGAGCAGGGGGTTTGTGATGGGTACCGTGGATAGGACCCTATTTCTCCTCAAGCATGGAAATGACTTGTTGATTGTTCAGATATACGTGGATGATATTGTCTTTGGTGGCTCGTCACATAACCTTGTTGCCAAGTTTGCAGATGAGATGAGCAGGGAGTTCGAGATGAGCATGATGGGCGAGTTGCAGTACTTTCTCGGGCTGCAGATCAAGCAAGTGAAGGATGGAACATTCGTGCACTAGACCAAGTACACGAAAGACATGCTGAGGAAGTTCCAGATGCATGATGTGAAGCCGATGTCGACTCCCATGGGGAGTACGACCACTTTGGATGCGGACGAGGACGGAGAACCAGTGGACCAGCGGGAGTACAGAAGCATGATCGGCTCCCTCCTCTACTTGACAGCGACGAGGCCAGACATACAGTTCAGTGTGTGTCTGTGCGCTCGTTTTCAGGCTTCGCCGAGGACATCACATCGACAGGCCGTCTAGAGGATTTTCAGGTACCTACAGTCTGCCACTGGTCTTGGCCTTTGGTATTCTTCCTCCTCGACTCTCTCTTCATGGTTTTTCCGATGCAGATTTTGCTGGTTGTCGAGTCGAGAGGAAGTCTACTTCTAGTACTTGCCAGTTTCTTGGGTCTTCGTTGGTTTCATGGTCTTCCTGCAAGCAGTCTAGTGTAGCTCAGTCTACCACCGAGGCGGAGTATGTTGCAGCCGCGAGTTGTTGTTCCCAGCTGTTGTGGATTTCATACACTTTGAGAGACTTTGGTGAGGAGTGCACCCGAGATCCCACTTCTTTGTGATAGCACCGGTGCCATAAGCGTAGCTAAAAACCCGGTGCTTCACTCCGGAACCAAACACATAGAAGTGAGGTATCATTTCTTGAGGGACAATGTGGAAAAAGGAACCATTGTGTTGAGTCATGTCCCTACCCAAGATCAGCTAGCCGACATCTTTACAAAGCCTCTCGACCAAGCTACATTTGTGCGTTTGCGGGGGGAACTTGGGGTCTGTTGCCCTTTCTAGTTGATTCTTGGGGGATTTTCTTTTGTATCATATGTATCATACCATGTTTTACTTTGATGTATATACATGCTTTGCTTGATGTACAAACCATGGTAGGATAGCCATCTTGTCATATATCATGTTGCATTTGTATCATATTGGATTTTAGGATGATGAGCTTCTTTCATATGCCTTATTTGAGTTTCTTTGGCTATTTGTGAGATATTGGTCATATGTGTGGAGAAATGGTGATGTGAGGCTATGCTCTTGAAATATTTGAGATATATGTGTGGTGAGATAGCCCCTTTTGAAATAAATGCTAATCTTGACTATCTTTTGGTGAAATGTGCTCCACTCATGTGTAGTAGTGTATCCATGTCACGTTTTGGTCTAAATGTGCTTTCTATGCTTAGATTGTGCTTGGATGTCTTTTTCTTGAATTTGGGCCAAAGGCCGTATATCATTGTGAATGTTTAGCCTATGTTGCATTCATGGGGGAGCATAAGCTTCTTTTTGCCGCAAAGGCACTTCATGTACCATAAAATGAATTAATCTTGAAAAGAAGTGTGTATGCTTGAAAAATTCTCCATCCATCATGTCTATGCTTAAAATGTCTTATCTTTCACATATGGGTGCAAAACATGTTGCATGATGTTCACCAGTGGAGAAGTCTCCCCGAAGTGGACACATGGCTCATGAGCTTTGACATGACATGCTTTGCTTTATGGGTGTTTGCCATGATCTTTTGCTGAGAATTTGCTATCCTTGTATGATCTTTGAATGGTATGCATGTTTGTGGCTCAAGTGTGACATGGATAGGCTTTTACTTGTGAAGCGAGCCTTCTTTTGGTAAAATTGCTTAAATCTGAAAATTTTGCTTTGTCACATGCTTGTATTTTCATATATTACTTGTGGCACTGCTTTGACTATGCTATGATTCATATGTGTGATCTTTGCCTCATTTTTAGCCTTTGACACTAGATTTGGCCTATTTGAGAAGCTCATGTAGATGTTTATATGCTTTGTTTTGCATTTCTGCATTTTCACCTTGATTCATACATTGTCAACAAGGGGGAGAAGAGGTGAGCTTAATGGAAATTCAGAAGAGGTGAGCTAAAATTTGGAAGTTTGCATCCACATGTTCAGGGGGAGCTTGCATTTGTTCAGGGGGAGCTTTCTTGCTGTTTTCGGTGTGGAGTTTGCGCTTTGGAGTTTATGCTTTGCTTGGCTTGTGACCTTTCTTTGCCTTTCTTTGGTTTTGGTCATGAGTTGAGCTTCTTTGTTTTTTTCTTTCTTCTTTCTTTCTCTCTTTCTCTGAATTTCATTTCGCGTTGTGTGTTTTCAATGCACTCATCAAGGGGGAGATTAAGGACCAGGAGCGTCCCGGTGGTCGATGGATGACCGCTCCTCAGTGATGAGTGATCGACAACGGGTGTTGGACTGACTCTTGGCTCAGTGCGCAGGTGTAGGCTGCGGCCTAGTTCGTGTCGTTGCAGGTGAAGAACGGGCGCGAAAGGTCTTCAGCCTTGAGGGGCCTCCGGGAGATGGATAGACAAGTAGGCTCGGTTCGAGGGACCCGGTGGACAGCGGGACTAGGTGTGGGCCACATGGTGGCGAGACGAGCAAGACAAAGTCATGGACGATCGAGCCGGTGCACGGTGGCGGTCGAGTCAAGAGGCTTGGCGGGAGGCCGAACCGAGCACGCGGGGTTTGGTGGTTTGCCCACAAAACCATCGGAGGACGGTTTCTTGGTTTGGGCCTCAAAACCAAGTCTGAGGGCCCAACACGACGGAGACGGGACCCGGGCATGTCGGGAAGCTTCGAGACGGAGGACACGCGGCGGGATCGCATGGCTTGGGTCGGGAGGACGCGGGGTGCGGCAAAGGCGTGGCCGTCCGATGGCAAGACCCACAAACATTACCTAAATGCCCTTACGTGGGTTGTATTGCCAGTAGTTAAGTTAGGGGTAGTCGATTCATTTACCACTCCGGCGGGACCTGATATATAAGCCATGAGTGTGTGTGGATGGCTCTCTCTCTCCGCGACTTAGCGTTTCATTTCCTCCTCCCATTAGCGTGCTCACGGTCAAGAAGCGGCTGGACCCTCATGATTAATTGAACTTGAAGATGGACTTAAATTGTGATATGTGTTATGGTTATGTTTGCCATGTGCTTATGGCGTATCTCTTATCTTTATGCTTAATGTGGGTTGGTATAAACTTATACTTTATTAGTAATCGAGTGCTAATAAAATTTGACCAACTAAAATTGCTTAAATGCTTTGAGCCGATCCACTATAAAGCCTTTGCATTCATTCTTTCCCCACACTTCTTGAGTACGACAAGTCACTCACCCTTACTATAAACAATGTTGCTCGGAAAGGAGTAAGCTACTTTGAAGGTACGGTGAAGATGTTGCTGGTTCTAGGCGTACATGGCTTGATCATTTGCTGGTGTTTGGTGTCTTCGTTTCCGGGATATAGCGTAATACTACGATAATCTCCCTTTTTCTTACGTGATATTGTTTATTCACTTATGTCGGCTATATGCATGAAACTTGATCCTGGCATGCATATAGGTTTGCACTTGGTTTCTTTGGAAAAAACGGTGTGACACTCTCTCTCTAGCTTGTGGATGGCCTTCTGAGGTGCGAATTCCTCCTCCTCCGCTGTGTTGGCGGCGCGTCGGGGTTTAGGGTCGAAGATCCTTCGAGGGCAAGGAAGACGGGACGAGCCGATGCCGAGTGGGCTGGGCCGGCCCGCACAGGCCGGCCGGCCCGAGCCCGGTTCGGCCGGTTCGGTCGCCCTTTTTGCTCGTGGGTCCTCGTGCACTTATCTACTTTGCCCCCTCCACTTGGATGATTTTAATGTTGTTATCCTCGCGATCAAGATGGAGCTCTCTTTGCATGAAGTTTGATCTTTTACGCTTCCAATCCTAGGGGGTGCTCCTCGTAGCACTTCGGTCCTCGCCACCATTGGAAGTGATTTCCAGCGAGCTCATGAACACGAACAAGACTCCATGAATGCTCCTTTGAACTTATTGCGAATCAGCCTTTATGTCCATGATTTCCTACATAAACACAACACTTCCAAATGCATGCACAAAGATGAACTTGTTATATGATTAGTCTGCCTAGTGGCGGGTTAGTTCCATAATCAAATCCAAACCAAAGTGTAATGAGCATGCTAGGTGCACCAAAATACACCGTCAAAATACACCACAAGGGCTTGTTGACGGTTTAATAATTGTATCAAAGTTCGTTCGTGACTCGCAAGCGTACAAGTCTCCGTCGTAGTCAGGGACCCTTCTTCCCTCGAGTGGTGAACCCGAGGTATCGAATGCGGTGGAACGAATGTGTGACGCAGACTTAATCCATTAAAGCCAAATAAACGCAATCTTCAATAAAGAACTTAATGCATCTAAGTAAAGAACTGAAACAAATCTAATCTACTAAAAACCGGAGAAAACAAAGTAAGATTGGGTAGATAAACCGATCTAGAGGGATCGAGGTAAGCCTTTTGTTGAAGTTCCAAGCAAGAGAAGAAGTAGAAAATCGAATCTTAATAAAAGCTTCTTTAAATCGTGGTTTCCGTCCGTCAAGAAAACATCCGCCCTTTCGAGACCCCGTTCTGTCTGACGTATCCCTATTCATGCGGGAGCTTAGGGCGAGTCGAAAAGGCCAAGTCGAGGACTTTCGGAAGATCCGGCGTGTACCTCTAGCCACCGCGGCTACAAGAACACCCTATGTAATCTATCTCGAGAATAGAATTGGAATAAGCAAAGCCGATCGAAAAACGAAATCTTCGGGGAAACACTTGATCGGCGAGAAAGATTCAATTTGATAATTCAACTATAACAATGATACATACACAAGATCACCACGGGATCCTTCCTTGATCTTGCTTCTAGCTCGGGAACTTTCAGAGACGTGGTCTTGGGTGCAAGGTTCCCACGTCGGCTAGGGGAACCCTAGTCAACTAGCTCGACCCTCTCCTCTCACGGAATGGTGTCCCTCTCTTCTACGCTTCTCGACGTAGAAGACGAAATCTTCTGCGTGGCTCTCGGTCGGGGAACTATAAATAGCCGATTGGCGGCTAGGGCAAAGGAGGACGGTTGGGCCCTAAATGGGCACAGACGCTGGGGCCAGGCCCGGCCGACTTCAGCTACATTGGAAGCCCGGCGTGAGCTCCTTTGCCGAACGTCGGTTCCCTTGCTTCTGGATGCTTCCCCATACTGCATGTAGGTCCATGTCGTCGGTTTCTCTCCGTTGGACTCAACTCCTTGTCTTGCAAGATTCGGCACTTTACGGTCGGGTCCCTGGAACTGTCGTCTTCTCGGATCAAGTCCCGGCTTCTTGGAGTTAAGTTTGCTTCATTGCATGACTTGTTTCGGAACTTCAGGTCTTGTCATGAGGTGCTTGATGAACTTGTCTAGAAAGTCTTGCATTCAACACTAAAACCACATAAACATTAAACTCCATGACATGCACACGTGAACTTGTTATACACGGGGTTAGTACCAATGGATAAGGTATAAAACTCATGCCAACGCGAAGGTAAGCTCGTAGGCCCCAGTTGACGGATTTTCACCGTCAACATCTCCCCATGCTTAAACCTTGCTCGTCCTCGAGTAAGCCTTCGATGGATATCATCGTTGTAACTACATTGTTTAAACCTTGCACTTGATCATACATGAAAAAAAACATAATGCTCTCGAAGTTTAATTCGTTAAAGTTCCATAATGTCACAGCCTTCACCTCTACGGAGGGTAGATTCTTATTAAGCTTATCCCACAAGTATTAACATGCTCCCAAAGTTTAAATAGATCTCGAATTTTGAAATAAAGAACGAGATAAAGAAAAGCTAAACCAAATTCACAAATTTAAATCACCTTGCATATTGCTCATGAACTCTCATCTCGCTTATCTCTCAAGCCTATATATTCTACTCCTTTCCCTCTCATAACATATATGTGTGGTAGGCTTTATATGGAGCTTTTGGGAAAGTTTAGTCTACAACAAGATTTTATAATTGAGGTGTTGTCAAAACAAGACAAGCTTCTCATGGTCTTGCAGGGACTGCATCCAAGGTCATTGGAAAATAATGTTAAATCAAGGAGGGGAAAGAAAAATACACACACTTTTAGATGAGTGGACATGTGCAAATGGCAAGAAGTGATCCCGAGGCTAAAGGAAGTCCTCGTTATCCGTTTGCACATGGTTGGAAAATGAGAATGGATCTTTTAAACTTGAAGCCTTGAATGCACTCTTAGAGAACCGGGGGAGTTCACTTTACGCATATTTTTTTTTCCTTTCTCATATTTCTCATTCTTTTCTTTCTTTCTTTCTTTCATTCATTATATATATTTTTTCTTTACCTTGAAAGTCATGAGTATCACTGGATTTTTTTTTCTTTCATCATTTTTTTAAAAATATTCCCCTTTTAACTCTAAAACTGCACCGTACCTACCTCCTCCCCCATGCTTAGACGTTGCTCGTCCTCGAGCAAAGAGGCGAAAAATAAGGTAGGTATCGAAATTTTTTCCTTGGAGAGATACTTGAAATCTTCAATGTTGGCACTAGTCTTGCGATTTTCCTTGAATTGATGATCCATTCTCAACGATAGGTTGTGGTCAAGGAGGTAATCACAAAAGATGATATTTGGTTTAAGGGTGGATATCCGGCGAAGTTTGTGAGATCTGCGATGCGGGGATACACGATGCACGGATAAAAGGCTAGCAAAAAGATAGATACGCAAAAACGGAATGACCGGCTTCTTAGTCTCGGGCCGGAGAAATCATGGCTGCAGTAACTCACTCAAAAATAAATCTTGTACACTAAGGTTTATGCACTCAAATATATATAAGGCTCTGGATAGGGTTGAGCAACACACAAGCGATATTTGTGACAAGGTTAGCAATATTTTTAAGCATAAAAGACATATTTAATCTATTCATAACTTGAGAGCACATAAAACACTATGGGTCTTTATTTTAATCATAACCTCACTGTTGAAGATTAAGGAAATTTAGCATTTAGATAATTTCAGATTTGTATTTTTAAGAGAGCACTAGTTCGAACATGCATAAGTCAATTACAAAGATAAACAATGCGGCAATTATAATCATAAATCATCATGGCACAAAACACTAGCAACTTTATAAAGGTAAAAACTTGGTGGTGACATTATTCATGATGAAAATAAACAATAAGATACATGCTGAAAAATTAAACTAACACACTTTCTGAAATTTAAATAAAAAAACTGAAAACACTACGCATACATAGGCGCAAACAAGCTGAAAATTAAAGAAAAGGGGGTAAAGGAAAGATAAGTGAAGCTCCTCCTCTCTCTAATCTTAAAAGCTAGGTGGTTGATATTGATAGTCTTGGTTGTTGTACCCTTACTCATAATGTACCACTCCTCATGTGATTGTCCAGACGGTGCTAGGTGAAGGTGTCAAAGCTCATAAGCGAATGTTGCATTACCTTCACCCATTTGGTTTGCATTGGTTTGGATGGCTGCAATATTTTGCATGTTCCTTGCAGCGTATCCTCAATGGTGGCTCCATTTTGTTGTGGTTGAGGAAGGGTTGGTCAAGCCCATGTAGCCACCGGAGTGCCACCGGACCTAGGAACCAACACACAACCTTCCGACCCGAGAAACGCGCCGGAAAAACCAAGCCTCGAGTCTACGGACCCACACCGGCCGACCGGGTGAGCATCACCGGCCGACCGGTCCCCGGCAGTGAATCCGAGCAACTTCCACTAAGTGGCTCTACACCGGCCGACCGGGAGACACACCGGTCGGACCGATGGCAACCGAAAGCCCCCAAAACACCAAACAGGCCAACCGACCACCAAACGGACCCAAACTCGAAACAGCAGCACCACGGGACAACAACGAACACACCAAGAAGTTCACCCGAGCAAAAACCCACAAGGGCTCTGTTGACGGTTAATAGTTGTATCAAAGTTCGTTTGTGACTTGCAAGCGGACAAGTCTCCCGTCGTAGTCAAGGGACCCTTCTTCCCTCGAGTGGTGAACCCAAGGTATCGAATCCGTGGAACAATGTGCAACGCAAGGATTCAATCTAGTAAAGCAAGGTAAAGCTATCTAATGAAGACAAGTTGCATCTAATCTACTAACTCATAAAGAAAACGAATCTAATCTAATCTACTAAAGAGGTAGCAAGAGAAAGCAAGAGATAACCAATCTAGAGAATCTAGATCATGCCTATGTTGTAGCTCCAAACAAGATAGATGAAGATAGCAAAGAGAATCTCATTAAAAGCATCTTTAAATCGTGGCCTTCCCATCCGACTCCGAAAACATCCGCCTTTCGAGACCCCCGTTCGTCACAACGTATCCCTATTCATGCGGGGGAGCTTAGGGGCGAGTTCGATAGAACAAGTTGAAATCACTTGGCCTGGTCCGTATGCACCTCTAGCCACCGCGGCTACAAGAGCACCCTATGTAATCTATCTTAAGTATAGATCGTAGAAGAAGCAAAACCAAGAAGAAATCAAAATCATCGAGAAGGCACTTAATCGCTAGAAATCGGATTCACTTACAAACTTCACCATGAATGATTACATGAACAAGATCACCACCGGGGCCCTCCCTCGATCTTGATCCTCGCTCCGGAGCTCCGACGTGGTCTTCCATGCTAGGTTCACACGTCGGCCAGGGGAACCCTAGACAACTAGCACGACCCTCATCTTCAAGTTGGTGTCCCTCAAGCTTCTCTGCTCCTCGGCGGCGGAATACGACCTCCGGTTCTGCGTGGCTCTCGGTCAGGGGGCTATTTATAGCCCGAGAAGCAATTAGGTCAAAGGACGACGAATTTGGGCCCTAAATGGGCTCGGGCCGACCGGGATCGGGCCGGCCGGCCCGGGGCCCATTTAGGCCCGCCCCCCGCGGCTCCTTTGCCCGAGGTCGGTTCCCTTGCTTCCCGGATGCTTCCCCCTTCGTATGTAGGTCCATGTCGTCGGTTTCTCTCCGAATTGGACTCAACTCCTTGTCTTGCAAGATTCAAGACTTTTCCGGTCGGGTCCCCGGAGTCCGTCGTCTTCTCGGATCAAGTCCCCGCTTCTTGGAGTTAATTTTGCTTCATTGCATGACTTGTTCGGGACTTCAAGGTCTTGTCATGAGGTGCTTGATGAACTTATCCCGAAAGTCTTGCATTCAACACTAAAACCCTGCATAAACATTAAACTCCAAAACCGACATGCACAAGTGAACTTGTTATACCACGGGGGTTAGTACCAATGAATAAGATACAAAAGTTATGCCAACACCGAAGGTAAACTCATGGCTAGGTTGACGGATTTTCACCGTCAACATCTCCCCCATGCTTAAACCTTGCTCGTCCTCGAGTAAGCCTTCGATGGATATCATCATTGCCAAACAATGTTTAAACCTTGCACTTGATCATACATGAAAAAAAACATAATGCCCTCAAAAGTTTAATTCGTTAAAGTTCCATAATGTACTAGCCTTCATCCCTACGGAGGGTAGATTCTTATTAAGCTTATCCCACAAGTATTAACATGCTCGCAAAGTTTAAATAGATCTCAGAATTTTTTGAAATAAAGAACGAGATAAAGAAAAGCTAAACCAAATTCACAAATTTAAATCATCTCGTGTATTGCTCATGAACTCTCATCTCACTTGTCTCTCAAGCCTATATATTCTACTCCTTTCCCTCTCATATATATGTGGTAGGCTTTATATGGAGCTTTGGGAAAGTTTAGTCCTAACAAGATTTTATAAATGAGGTGTTGTCAAAACAAGACAAGCTTCTCATGGTCTTACCGAGACTCGTCAAAAAGGTCATTGGAAAATAATGTTAAGTCAAGGAGGGGAAAGAGAAAAATACACACACTTTTAGATGAGTGGACATGTGCAAATGGCAAAAAGTGATCCCAAGGCACAAAAGAAGTCCTCGTTATCGGATTGCACATGGTTGGAAAATGAGAATGGATCTTTTTAACTTGAAGCCTTGAATGCACTCTTAGAGAACCGGGGAGTTCACTTTACGCTCATATATATTTTTTTTCTCTTTCTCATATTTCTCATTCTTTTCTTTCTTTCTTTCTTTCTTTCTTATATATATATATGTTTTTTTCTTTCTTCACCTTGGAAGTCACGTACATCGCCGAATTTTTTCTTTCATCATTATATATATATATTTTTAAAATACTCCCTTTTGAACTCTAAAACTGCACCGTACCTACCTCCTCTTCCATGCTTAGACGATGCTCGTCCTCGAGCAAAGAGGCGAAAAAATATGGTAGGTACCGAAAATAATTTTCCTTGGAGAGATACTTGAAATCTTCAACGTTAGCACCGTCTTGCGATCTTCCTTGAATTGATGATCCATTCTCAACGATAGGTTGTGGTCAAGGAGGTAATCACAAAAGATGATATTTGGTTTAAGGGTGGATATCCGGCGAAGTTTGTGAGATCACCGATGCGGGGATACACAATGCACGGATAAAAGGCTAGCAAAAAGATAGATACACAAAAACGGAATGACCAGCTTCTTAGTCTCGGGCCAGAGAAATCACGGCCTGCAATAACTCACTCAAAAATAAATCTTGTACACTAAGGTTTATGCACTCAAATATATATAAGGCTCTGGATAGGTTGAGCAACACACAAGTGATATTTATGACAAGGTTAGCAATATTTTTGAGCATAAAAGACATCTTTAATCTATTCATAACTTGAGAGCACATAAAACACTATGGGTCTTTATTTTAATCATAACCTCCGCTGAAGATTAAGCTAGCATTTAGATAATTTCAGATTTGTATTTTTAAGAGAGCACTAGTTCAAACATGCATAAGTCAATTACAAAGATAAACAAAGCGGCAATTATAATCATATATCATCCTGGCACAAACTTTGTAACTTTACCAAAGGTAAAAACTTGGTGGTGTCATTATTCATGATGAAAATAAACACTAAGATACACACTGAAAATTAAACTAAAAACTGAAAATTAAAGCAAAGCTGAAAATACTACGCAAACATAGGTGCAAACAAGCTGAAAATTAAAGAAAAGGGGGTAAAGGAAAGATAGCTAAAGCTCCTCCTCTCTCTAATCTTCCGCCGATGGTTGATGTTGATAGCCTTGGTTGTTGTACCCTTACTTGTAATAGGAATGCACCACTCCTCCTATGAATTGTCTGACGGTGCTAGGTGAAGGTGTCCAAGCACATAAGCGACGTTTGCATTTCCTTCACCCATTTGATTTGCATTGGTTAGGATGGCTGCAATAATTTGCATGTTCCTTGCAGCGTATCCTCCAATGGTGGCCACATTGTTGTGGTTGAGGAAGGTGTGCAAATGGCTCCGCAAGGGCTACGTTGGGCACCGCAAAAAATGGTGGGGGTATGGCTGCACCACTCCCCCATGCTTGCATTGGTACACCACCGTAGTAATTTGGCGATGCCGGAATTTCTCCGAATGGTGGAACATAATTTTGTTGTGCACCTCCTTCTTGGGCCATAGAAGATCCTTCTCCTATAACTCTTTTATTTTATTTTATTTTTTTCTTCGCCGGCACAAGAAGTCCTTCCTCTAACCGATCTTCTTCCCCTCAAGAAAAGTCTTAATCTTCAATCCGGAAGGGGCAAATTCACCTAGGCCATTTGGAAGCCTCCTCTCTCATCTTCACTCTTATATTTTCCTTTCTTCATATATTCCTAGGGAAGTCCCGGGTAGGAGATGATTTGGGTTCCTTGTAATACCCGGTTTTAAAGAGATAGTCAACATGGAGAGGTAACAACCCGATCTCCCGAATCCGATGTTGCTACAACACCACCGGTTGATCATAGGTGAGTAGGGTTGATTGGCTGCGAGTAAATCCAATTCAACTCCGTGTTGGTTATCTATGTCTCTCTTATTCTCCCCAAAAATCCACTTGCACAAAAGTGACACACTTGGATGATGGGGTTCCGGATAGTATTCCTTCGTTGATGGTCTCTTCCCGTGATCATACTCCAAAAGCCTTCCCATGTGCCTTCATACACATACTTGTTCCGGAGCTCCCTTTTGAAAATAGGAGACGCTCGCCCATGGGTCTACGATACTAGACATGCAATCGTTTCGAACATGAAAACCAATCCAATCTATCGGGGATTGTGTTGAATGGATCCAAGGAAGCATTGGAGCCCTTACTCCCTTTACGGCATGGTTGCTAGCCTTAAGCATTAAAGTATTTTCAGCACAAAATGATAGATAGATAATTCAACAAAGTATGATCACATCTCAAGATCGATTGCAACCCATGGATGAAAGGAGATTACCCCATCAAGGTGCTAGAAATAGCATCATTGATCAAGGTTACCCTTCCGACGATGTCTTCCTTCTTCTCCACTTGTGGGCTCCCTCCAACGGAATGAGAGACTCAAGCACTCCTTCATCAAGGGTATGCGCCATGGTCACGAAAATTTCCTAGGCGAATTCCTTGTGGGTGTTTGCCGACACTCCGTTAGAGAATTGCACCGGTGTCCCGTGTGAAACCCAATATGTGGAGAGCTTGGTCGTCGATGTCGACGTTCGCTACAAGCCTCTACTTAAGGCGAGCGAGCTTCTTCTCCTCCTCCGTCATGATGACATACCCCTCGGAATACCGCAGAGCGTATGGAGGTGGAGCGGATGATCGTGTCAAGTGGCGAGGTTGGACAGGCGGCTCCTCCATATGTTATTGAAGTTTGGTGAACCTCATAAACGAGTTTCGTGTGGCCCTCATGCCACCAAGGAGAAGAGTGATTCCTCCTCGGCGGTGCCGTGTCCTCCTCCATACTCCAAGGAGACTCGGAAACCGAGCGCCTCCTCGAAGAGGTTGTCGATGATGGCTTAGACGACGATGATCCCTTCTTCTTCGGTGAAAAGGCTTGTAGTTTTCTTCCATGATTGCAGCACTCTCCCTCACAAATAAATATCCGGGGTTTTCACCCGGTAACAAGGTACACAAATATTATTTTGGAGTCTGGACTTTGAGTGGATTAAGGATGTGGATTTTTTTTTCTTGAGCTATCAAGCTTGGGAAGGTTGGCTATGTCTACGGAGGTTTTGAGCACACAAACTTGAACACACAAACAAAGGAAGGAGAGGGAAGCTTGCCTGCAGAAAACGGGAGCCGGGGGGGGCTCCTTATGTAGGTGAGGCCGGCCTCGGTGCTCCTCCCCGCCTCGTCTTTCTTCCAGCACGATCATTTCACCTCTGCAACTTTCCTGCCCGCGTGCTCCACGAGTTGCACCGCCCAAACGCTCTCGTCCACTCCTTATTGGTCCTTCCACTTGATGCTTCATGTTTTGACTCACTTCCATACTCCCTTGCCTCACATGCATCCATGATATTCCTACAAAACAAAGCCTTGGCTGCCCCCCCCCCCCCCCCCATGCTTGTACTTTGCATGTGGTTTAAATATGTTGGAGGGGCATCCCGTGATGTATCATGGTGCATGCATGGTTAGGTTAACTAGATTGCCCCCCTTTAAGTGTATTTAAGGCTAAGCACTCCTCTAATTTCGAAATTTAAAAATATTTTTCAGAGCCATGCAAGAGCTCGAACATAATTTTAGAGAAGTTTTTAAACCATTAAAAACAAATGCAAGTCGAAAATATTTTTTTATTACGTCGATTTCGGTCTCACCGGTATAGTTTGCCTTCATTGGTTGAGAGCAAGCTTTTCCCGGCTTGGTCATGGGGGTATAGGTTTAGATCCTAATTTTGATTAGATGAGAGAGATTTTGAATGAAATAAAATTAAGTGAGGCATAGAAAAATTCTAATCTTAGAGAAACCAAGGATATGGATTTTTAAACCAACCAAAAATCAAGTTTCTAGGTTCACGCGAGTCCTACCACATGCTGAAATTTAAATAACATCTAGATACAAGTCGTGGCTCTACTCGTGTGTTTTTAGCATGAAAAACAAGTCAACCTCAGCACCATAATGAGGTTGAGAGGTTGATTAAGGTTCTGAAATTTTTTTGGTTTTGGTTGTGGTTTCTTGAAAAGAAGCAAACAATCACATAGGATGGTTCATGTAAAGGGTTTATGATCAAGCAAAATATTCAACCAAGAATTATGTCTCTAATATTGTTCAACCATTCTAAGTCTAAGGTTTTGCGTAGTAAAATTCAGAACTGAATTAAATTTAAAAAGACTTGAAAAACCTGGAATCGGGTTGTCCTCCGGTAGCTTATTCTTGACTCGACGAAACGGGTTGCCTCCCGCCTAGCGCTTCGTTTATAGTCCATGGCTAGACTTCTTCACTTGATTACTCCGGATCAACGCTCTTTGCGGGCGTTGCAATCTTGGGTACCCACTTTGGCTTAGTCAATTTTTTTTTGGTCTTCACGGCTGGCTTTGTCCTTTGGTCTTGACGGATGCAACATCTTCCTTGTGGCTCGGCATCTCGAACTCCGGTCCTTCGGTCGTGATCTTCATGGTCTCTAGTGTGATCCTTCATCTCTCCCGAATGAGTTTGAGTAGCCTTCGCCGTCTTGGGACCTTAGAGTTGTCTCGGATATTCTTCTTTGTTGCCCATCGGGCGCCCAGGCAAGTTGTCCCACTTGCGTCTAGCATCTTTATCACGATGAACACTTCACGCTCCTTGCATGTGGATCTTGCCTTGGCAGCCTTTAGGTGTTGAGCTTCTTTCTCCATCTCCATCTTCTCCATCCTCCTCTTGATCTTTAATGGCCTTCCGGCGTCTTGACTTGGAGGTGGTGATTCCCTTGGAGATTTCGACGGTCCTTCGACTTCAACTTTTGAATCTAGGGTTTCCACCCTTTTAGCTTGTGTTGCATGTCACCTTTTGCCTGTAAAGTTTTCCTGGATCATCCACAAAAAAGTTTGGGTTTCTTGGAGAGGTAGCCAACCATCTCCGGTTAAGGTTAGTGATAAAACAAAAATCTAAACATAAGAACTAGGGTTAATCAAAACTAGATTAGATTGAAAAAATTTTTTTCTTTTTGAGGATGATCAAACATAAGAGATGCAAAAGAAAATCAAAAGAAAAACTGAAAGATAAGCGATACTAGATCGGATCTTGATTGCTTGTTCCCCGGCAACGGCGCCAGAAAAAGGGGCTTGTTGACGGTTAATAGTTGTATCAAAGTTCGTTTGTGACTTGCAAGCGGACAAGTCTCCCGTCGTAGTCAAGGGACCCTTCTTCCCTCGAGTGGTGAACCCAAGGTATCGAATCCGTGGAACAATGTGCAACGCAAGGATTCAATCTAGTAAAGCAAGGTAAAGCTATCTAATGAAGACAAGTTGCATCTAATCTACTAACTCATAAAGAAAACGAATCTAATCTAATCTACTAAAGAGGTAGCAAGAGAAAGCAAGAGATAACCAATCTAGAGAATCTAGATCATGCTTATGTTGTAGCTCCAAACAAGATAGATGAAGATAGCAAAGAGAATCTCATTAAAAGCATCTTTAAATCGTGGCCTTCCCATCCGACTCCGAAAACATCCGCCTTTCGAGACCCCCGTTCTGTCACAACGTATCCCTATTCATGCGGGGAGCTTAGGGCGAGTTCGATAGAACAAGTTGAAATCACTTGGCCGGTCCGGTATGCACCTCTAGCCACCGCGGCTACAAGAGCACCGTTGACGGTGAAAATCCGTCAACCTAGCCATGAGTTTACCTTCGGTGTTGGCATAACTTTTGTATCTTATTCATTGGTACTAACCCCCCGTGGTATAACAAGTTCACTTGTGCATGTCGGTTTTGGAGTTATGTGTTTACGCGGGGTTTTAACGTTGAAAGCAAGACTTCGGGATAAGTTCATTAAGCACCTCATGACAAGACCTTGAAGCCCGATACAAGTCAAGCAATGAAGTGAACATGACTCCAAGAGCCCAAGGACCAAGCCCGAGAAGATGATAAACTCCGAGGACTCGAACCGAGAAAAGTCTTGAATCTTGCAAGACAAGGACTTGAGTCCAATTCGGAGAGAAACCGACGTCAAGGGCCCACATGCAAAAGGGGAGAACATCTAGAAGACGTGGGAAGCAACACGGGCGAAGCGAGAGCCGCGGGATGGGCCGAATTGGGCCCGAGCCGGTCGGCCCCGGCGGCCGGCCCGGCCAATTCGGGGCCCAATCGGCCTCTCCTTTGACCTAATTGCTTCTCGGGCTATAAATAGCACCCCGACCGAGAGCCACGCGGAACCGAAGTCGTATTCCGCCGCCGAGGAGCGAGAGAAGCTTGAGGGACACCAACTTGAAGATGAGGGTCGTGCTAGTTGTCTAGGGTTTCCCCGGCCGACGTGGGAACCTTGCATGGAAGACCACGTCGGAGCTCCGGAGCGAGGATCAAGATCGAGGGAGGGCCCGGTGGTGATCTTGTTCATGTAATCATTCATGGTGAAGTTTGTAAGTGAATTCGATTTCTAGCGATCAAGTGCCTTCTCGATGATTTTGTTTTCTTCTTGGTTTTGCTTCTTCTACGATCTATACTTAAGATAGATTACATAGGGTGCTCTTGTAGCCGCGGTGGCTAGAGGTGCATACCGGACCGGCCAAGTGATTTCAACTTGTTCTATCGAACTCGCCCTAAGCTCCCCGCATGAATAGGGATACGTTGTGACAGAACGGGGGTCTCGAAAGGCGGATGTTTTCGGAGTCGGATGGGAAGGCCACGATTTAAAGATGCTTTTAATGAGATTCGCTTTGCTATCTTCATCTATCTTGTTTGGAGCTACAACATAAGCATGATCTAGATTCTCTAGATTGGTTATCTCTTGCTTTCTCTTGCTACCTCTTTAGTAGATTAGATTAGATTCGTTTACTTGATCATATCTTAGATTAGATGCAACTTACCTTCATAAGATAGCTTACCTTGCTTTACTAGATTGAATCCTTGCGTTGCACATTGTTCCACGGATTCGATACCTTGGGTTCACCACTCGAGGGAAGAAGGGTCCCTTGACTACGACGGGAGACTTGTCCGCTTGCAAGTCACAAACGAACTTTGATACAACTATTAACCGTCAACAAGCCCCTTTTTCTGGCGCCGTTGCCGGGGAACAAGCAATCAAGATCCGATCTAGTATCGCTTATCTTTCAGTTTTTCTTCTGATTTTCTTTTGCATCTCTTATGTTTGATCATCCCCAAAAAGAAAAAAGGAGTCAATCTAATCTGGTTTTGATGAACCCTAATTTTTCTTTTGTTAGATTTTTTGTTTTATCACTAACCCTAACCGGAGATGGTTGGCTACCTCTCCAAGAAACCCAAAACTTTTTTGTGGATGATCCAGGAAAACTTTACAGGCAAAGGTGACGTGCAACACAAGCTAAAGGGTTGGAAACCCTAGATTCAAAAGTCAAACTCGAAGGACCATCAAAATCTCCAAGGGAATCACCCCCTCCAAGTCAAGATGCCGGAAGGCCGTTCAAGATCAACGAGGATGGAGAAGATGGAGACGGAGAAAGAAGCTCAACACCTAAAGGCTACCAATGCAAGATCCACATGCGGGGCGTTCATCGTGATGAAGATGTTAGAGACGCAAGTGGGACAGCTTGCCGGACAACCGATTGGTGACAAAGAAGAATATCCGAGACAACTCCAAGGTCCCAAGACGGCGAAAGGCTACTCAAACTCATTCGGGAGAGATGAAGGATCACACTAGAGACCATGAAGATCACGACCGAAGGACCGGAGTTCGAGATGCCGAGCCACAAGGAAGATGTTGCATCCGTCAAGACCAAAGGACAAAGCCAGCCTGTGAAGACCAAAAAAATTGACTAAGCCAAAGTGGGTACCCAAGATTGCAACGCCCACAAGGGGCGTTGATCCGGAGTAATCAAGTGAAGAAGTCTAGCCATGGACTATAAACGAAGCGCTAGGCGGGAGGCAACCCGTTTCGTCAAGTCAAGAATAAGCTACCGGGAGGACAACCCGATTCCAGGTTTTTCAAGTCTTTTTAAATATAATTCAGTTCTGAATTTTACTACGCAAAACCTTAGACTTAGAATGGTTGAACAATATTAGAGACATAATTCTTGGTTGAATATTTTGCTTGATCATAAACCCTTTACATGAACCATCCTATGTGCTTGTTTGATTCTTTTCTTTTCGAGAAACCCTCAACCAAAAAAATTCAGAACCTAACTCAACCCTTCACCCTCATTATGGTGCTGTGGTTGACTTGTTTTTCATGCTAAAAACACTCGAGTAGAGCCACGACTTGTATCTAGATGTTCTTTAAATTTCAGCATGTGGTAGGACTCGCGTGAACCTAGAAACTTGATTTTTGGTTGGTTTAAAAATCCATATCCTTGGTTTCTCTAAGATTAGAATTTTTCTAAGCCTCACTTAATTTTATTTCATTCAAAATCTCTCTCATCTAATCGAAATTAGGACCTAAACCTATGCCCCCATGATCAAGCCGGGAAAAGCTTGCTCTCAACCAAAGAAGGCAAACTATACCGGTGAGACCGAAATCGACGTAATAAAAATATATTTTCGACTTGCATTTGTTTTTAATGGTTTAAAAACTTCTCTAAAATTATGTTCGAGCTCTTGCATGGCTCTGAAAAATATTTTTAAATTTCGAAATTAGAGGAGTGCTTAGCCTTAAAGGGAGGCAATCTAGTTAACCTAACCATGCATGCACCATGATACATCACGGGATGCCCCTCCAACATATTTAAACCACATGCAAAGTACAAGCATGGGGGGCAGCCAAGGCTTTGTTTTGTAGGAATATCATGGATGCATGTGAGGCAAGGGAGTATGGAAGTGAGTCAAAGCGAAAACGTCAAGTGGAAGGAGCAATAGTGCAAGCGAAGGAGTGGACGGGAACGTTTGGAAGGTGTACGCGATCACGAAGCAACATGCATGCACTAGAGAAGAACCGAGCCAAGAGGAGGAGAGAGGTAAGTCTTTCATCCAACTCTTTGTTCGTGTGCTCTAGTTTGTAGGACGGAATCACCTTAGACTTAGCCATCCACTGCGTTTGTTTCGTGCAACAAATCACATCCTTAATCCACTCAAAGTCCAGACTCCAAAATAATATTTGTGTACCTTGTTACCGGGTGAAAACCCCGGATATTTATTTGTGAGGGAGAGTGCTGCAATCATGGAAGAAAACTACAAGCCTTTGCACCGAAGAAGAAGGGATCATCGTCGTCTAAGCCATCATCGACAACCTTTTCGAGGAGGCACTCGTTTCCGAGTTTCCTCGGGGTATGGAGGAGGACACGGCACCGCCAAGGAGGAATCGCACTCTTTTCCTTGGTGGCATGAGGGCTACACGAAACTCGTTTATGAGGTTTACCAAACTTCAATAACATATGGAGGAGCCGCTCGTCCAACCTCGCCACTTGACACGATCATCCGCTCCACCTCCATATGCTCCGCGGTATTCCGAGGGGTATGCCATCATGACGGAGGAGGAGAAGAAGCTCGCTCGCCTTAAGTAGAGGCTTGTAGCGAACGCCGACATCGACCAAGCTCTCCACATATTGGGTTTCACACGGGACACTGGTGCAATTCTCTAGCGGAGTGTCGGCAAACACCCACAAGGAATTCGCCTAGGAAATTTTCATGACCATGGCGCATAACCTTGATGAACGAGTGCTGAGTCTCTCATTCCGTTGGAGGGAGCCCACAAGTGGAGAAGAAGGAAGACACCGTCGGAAGGGTAACCTTGATCAACGATGCTATTTCTAGCACCTTGATGGGGTAATCTCTTTTCAACCATGGGTTGCAATCGATCTTGAGATGTAATCACACTTTGTTGGATTATCTATCTATCATCTTGTGCTGAAAATACTTTAATGCTTAAGGCTAGCAACCATGCCGTAAAGGGAGTAAGGGCTCCCTTTGCTTCCTTGGACCCATTCAACACAATCCCCGATAGATCAGATTGGTTTTCATGTTCGAAACGATTGCATGTCTAGTATCGTAGACCCATGGGCGAGTGTCTCCTATTTTCAAAAGGGAGCTCCGGAACAAGTATGTGCATGAAGGCACATGGGAAGGTTTTTGGAGTATGATCACGGGAAGAGACCATCAACGAAGAAATACTATCCGGAACCCCATCATCCATGTGTGTCGCCTTTGTGCAAGTGGATTTTTGAGAGAACAAGAGAGACAAAGATAACCAACACGGAGTTGAATTGGCTTTGCTCGGCTTTGATTGCCAAGTGGCCAATAGACCCCACTCACCTATGATCAACCGGTGGTGTTGTTGCAACATCGACTTCGGAAGATATTGGTTCGGGGTGTTACCTCTCCATATTGGCTATCTCTTTAAAACCGGGTATTACAAGGAACCCAAATCATCTCCTACCCGGGACTTCCCGAGGAATATATGAAGAAAGGAAAATATAAGAGTGAAGATGAGAGAGGAGGCTTACAAGTGGCCTAGGTGAATTTGCCCCTTCCGGATTTGAAGATTAAGACTTTTCTTGAGGGGAAGAAGATCGGTTAGAGGAAGGACTTCTTGTGCCGGCGAAGAAAAAAAAATAATAAAAGAAAAAAATTATAGGAGAAGGATCTTCTACGGCCCAAGAATAAGGTGCACAACAAAATTATGTCCCACCATTGGGAGAAACCCCGGCGCCGTCGAATTACTACGGTGGTGTACCAATGCAAGCATGGGGGAGTGGTGCAGCCATACCCCCACCATTTTTGCGGTGCCCAACGTAGCCTTTGCGGAGCCATTTGCACACCTTCCTCAACCACAACAAAATGGAGCCACCATTGGAGGATACGCTGCAAGGAACATGCAAATTATTGCAGCCATCCAAACCAATGCCAACCAAATGGGTGAAGGAAATGCAAACGTCACTTATGTGCTTGGACACCTTCACCTAGCACCGTCAGACAATTCATAGGAGGAGTGGTGCATTCCTATTACAAGTAAGGGTACAACAACCAAGACTTTCAATATCAACCACCGACGGAAGATTAGAGAAAGGAGGAGCTTTAGTTATCTTTCCTTTACCCCCTTTTTCTTTAATTTTCAGCTTGTTTGCACCTATGTATGCGTAGTGTTTTCAGTTTTTATTTAAATTTCAGCAAGTATGTTAGTTTAGTTTTTCAGCGTGTGTCTTAGTTTTTATTTTCATCATGAATAATGTCACCACCAAGTTTTTACCTTTGGTAAAGTTACAAAGTTTGTGCCATGATGATATATGATTATAATTGCTGCTTTGTTTATCTTTGTAATTGACTTATGCATGTTTGAACTAGTGCTCTCTTAAAAATACAAATCTGAAATTATCTAAATGCTAGCTTAATCTTTAGCGGAGGTTATGATTAAAATAAAGACCCATAGTGTTTTATGTGCTCTCAAGTTATGAATAGATTAAAGATGTCTTTTATGCTCAAAAATATTGCTAACCTTGTCACAAATATCACTTGTGTGTTGCTCAACCTATCCAAAGCCTTATATATATTTGAGTGCATAAACCTTAGTGTACAAGATTTATTTTTGAGTGAGTTATTGCAGGCCATGATTTCTGCGGCCCGAGACTAAGAAGCTGGTCATTCCATTTTTGCGTATCTATCTTTTCGCTAGCCTTTTATCCGTGCATTGTGTATCCCCGCATCGGTGATCTCACAAACTTCGCCGGATATCCACCCTTAAACCAAATATCATCTTTTGTGATTACCTCCTTGACCACAACCTATCGTTGAGAATGGATCATCAATTCAAGGAAGATCGCGAGACGGTGCCAACGTTGAAGATTTGAAGTATCTCTCCAAGGAAAAATATTCCGGTACCTACCTTATTTTTCGCCTCTTTGCTCGAGGACGAGCAACGTCTAAGCATGGGGGAGGAGGTAGGTACGGTGCAGTTTTAGAGTTCAAAGGGGAATATTATAAAAAAATGATGAAAGAAAAAAAAAATCCAGTGATACTCATGACTTTCAAGGTATAAAAAAATCAAAACTTCGTTGTGAAAGTCATGGACTGAATATATGACAAGAAAAAAAAATGAATGAATGAAAGAAAGAAAAGAATGAGAAATATGAGAAAGAGAAAAAAATATATGTGCGTAAAGTGAACTCCCCGGCTCTCTAAGAGTGCAATCAAGGCTTCAAGTTTAAAAGATCCATTCTCATTTTCCAACCATGTGCAATCCGATAACGAGGACTTCTTTTGTGCCTCGGGATCACTCTTTGCCATTTGCACATGTCCACTCATCTAAAGTGTGTGTATTTTTCTCTTTCCCCTCCTTGATTTAACATTATTTTCCAATGACCTTTTTGACGGGTCTCGGTAAGACCATGAGAAGCTTGTCTTGTTTTGACAACACCTCATTTATAAAATCTTGTTAGGACTAAACTTTCCCAAAGCTCCATATAAAGCCTACCACACATATATATGAGAGGGAAAGGAGTAGAATATATAGGCTTGAGAGACAAGTGAGATGAGAGTTCATGAGCAATATACGAGATGATTTAAATTTGTGAACTTGGTTTAGCTCTTTTCTTTATCTTGTTCTTTATTTCAAAAATTCTGAGATCTATTTAAACTTGGTGAGCATGTTAATACTTGTGGGATAAGCTTAATAAGAATCTACCCTCCGTAGAGGTGAAGGCTAGTACATTATGGAACTTTAACGAATTAAACTTTTGAGAGCATTATGTTTTTTTTTCATGTATGATCAAGTGCAAGGTTTAAACATTGTTTGGCAATGATGATATCCATCGAAGGCTTACTCGAGGACGAGCAAGGTTTAAGCATGGGGGAGATGTTGACGGTGAAAATCCGTCAACCTAGCCATGAGTTTACCTTCGGTGTTGGCATAACTTTTGTATCTTATTCATTGGTACTAACCCCCGTGGTATAACAAGTTCACTTGTGCATGTCGGTTTTGGAGTTATGTGTTTACGCGGGGTTTTAACGTTGAAAGCAAGACTTCCGGGATAAGTTCATTAAGCACCTCATGACAAGACCTTGAAGCCCGATACAAGTCAAGCAATGAAGTGAACATGACTCCAAGAGCCCAAGGACCAAGCCCGAGAAGATGATAAACTCCGAGGACCGAACCGAGAAAAGTCTTGAATCTTGCAAGACAAGGAGTTGAGTCCAATTCGGAGAGAAACCGACGTCAAGGGCCCACATGCAAAAGGGGAGAACATCTAGAAGACGTGGGAAGCAACACGGGCGAAGCGAGCCGCGGGATGGGCCGAAGTGGGCCCGGGCCGGTCGGCCCGGGCCGGCCGGCCCGGCCCATTCGGGGCCCAATCGGCCTCTCCTTTGACCTAATTGCTTCTCGGGCTATAAATAGCACCCCGACCGAGAGCCACGCGAACCGAAGTCGTATTCCGCCGCCGAGGAGCGAGAGAAGCTTGAGGGACACCAACTTGAAGATGAGGGTCGTGCTAGTTGTCTAGGGTTTCCCCGGCCGACGTGGGAACCTTGCATGGAAGACCACGTCGGAGCTCGGAGCGAGGATCAAGATCGAGGGAGGGCCCGGTGGTGATCTTGTTCATGTAATCATTCATGGTGAAGTTTGTAAGTGAATTCGATTTCTAGCGATCAAGTGCCTTCTCGATGATTTTGTTTTCTTCTTGGTTTTGCTTCTTCTACGATCTATACTTAAGATAGATTACATAGGGTGCTCTTGTAGCCGCGGTGGCTAGAGGTGCATACCGGACCGGCCAAGTGATTTCAACTTGTTCTATCGAACTCGCCCTAAGCTCCCCGCATGAATAGGGATACGTTGTGACGAACGGGGGTCTCGAAAGGCGGATGTTTTCGGAGTCGGATGGGAAGGCCACGATTTAAAGATGCTTTTAATGAGATTCGCTTTGCTATCTTCATCTATCTTGTTTGGAGCTACAACATAAGCATGATCTAGATTCTCTAGATTGGTTATCTCTTGCTTTCTCTTGCTACCTCTTTAGTAGATTAGATTAGATTCGTTTACTTGATCATATCTTAGATTAGATGCAACTTACCTTCATAAGATAGCTTACCTTGCTTTACTAGATTGAATCCTTGCGTTGCACATTGTTCCACGGATTCGATACCTTGGGTTCACCACTCGAGGGAAGAAGGGTCCCTTGACTACGACGGGAGACTTGTCCGCTTGCAAGTCACAAACGAACTTTGATACAACTATTAACCGTCAACAAGCACCCTATGTAATCTATCTTAAGTATAGATCGTAGAAGAAGCAAAACCAAGAAGAAATCAAAATCATCGAGAAGGCACTTAATCACTAGAAATCGGATTCACTTACAAACTTCACCATGAATGATTACATGAACAAGATCACCACCGGGGCCCTCCCTCGATCTTGATCCTCGCTCCGGAGCTCCGACGTGGTCTTCCATGCAAGGTTCACACGTCGGCCAGGGGAACCCTAGACAACTAGCACGACCCTCATCTTCAAGTTGGTGTCCCACAAGCTTCTCTCGCACCTCGGCGGCGGAATACGACCTCCGGTTCGCGTGGCTCTCGGTCGGGGGGCTATTTATAGCCCGAGAAGCAATTAGGTCAAAGGACGACGAATTTGGGCCCTAAATGGGCTCGGGCCGACCGGACCGGGCCGGCCGGCCCGGGCCCATTTAGGCCCGCCCCCGCGGGCTCCTTTGCCCGAGGTCGGTTCCCTTGCTTCCCGGATGCTTCCCCCTTCGTATGTAGGTCCATGTCGTCGGTTTCTCTCCGAATTGGACTCAACTCCTTGTCTTGCAAGATTCAAGCACTTTTCTCGGTCGGGTCCCCGGAGTCCGTCGTCTTCTCGGATCAAGTCCCCGGCTTCTTGGAGTTAATTTTGCTTCATTGCATGACTTGTTCAGGACTTCAAGGTCTTGTCATGAGGTGCTTGATGAACTTATCCTGAAAGTCTTGCATTCAACACTAAAACCCTGCATAAACATTAAACTCCAAAACCGACATGCACAAGTGAACTTGTTATACCACGGGGGTTAGTACCAATGAATAAGATACAAAAGTTATGCCAACACCGAAGGTAAACTCATGGCTAGGTTGACGGATTTTCACCGTCAACAGGCTCGCACCGGTCAGACCGGTCAAGAGCACCGGTCAGACCGGTGTAGCCTGGGCAGCTCGGGATGAACAACACTCGCGGGTCAACCCCCCCAAATCCAAATCTCGATCTCCCGAATCGCTCCACGGACTTGAACAAGACTTTGGGGATATCAGGAACACCTCATGAGGAGTCCATAGCCAAGTTTAATCCCACCAAATCTCGTCCAAAAAGGAGGAATCGAAGAAATCCCGCCGAAAGCACCTTCAACCCAAGAACTCAAGAAACCCCCAAAATCGAGCACTTTTACTCACGGATTTGGGAGGGGAATCACAGCCCAAAGAACCACAAAGGGTTCCCACAAATTTCCCCCCATCAAATCCCCAAGAGAAAAGCCCCGAAAACACCCCAAAGAAATCACGAAGAGAGGGCTCCGAAAATCACCACCAAGAACAACCGGGGAAAACACATCCAAACCTTGAGGAACCACGCCGAATCATCTATACATGAAACAAAGGTTCGTACAAGGTCTAGCAAGCCGCCCGATCATCCATCCCTCTCTACAAGATCTCTCCGTGAAGCTCTCTTGCTAGTCCTAAGGAAAACCTAGGGAAAATAGGTAGAAAATGGGAAAACTAATGAGCTAGGGTTCCAAGAGTTGGCTGCCATCCTCTCACCTCTTGGGTTATTGAAGGACCGATACGGCGAACCAGAGAGGGGGGGGAGTGAATGGGAGCCGATAAAAATTCTTCTCGAAGGAGATGAAAACTCCAACAAGACGAACGCGGCTTCCAACACACGTCTCCGACTCACTACCAAGGTTGGTCAAGCCCACGTAGCCACTGGAGTGCCACTGGACCGAGGAACCAACACGCAACCTTCCGACCCGAGAAACGCGGCGGAAAAACCAAACCTCGAGTCTACGGACCCACACCGGTCGGACCGGTGAGCACCACCGGTCGGACACTGTCCTTGCGGGTGAACCCGAGCAACTTCCACTAAGTGGCTCTACACCGGTCGACCGGTGAGACACACCGGTCGGACCGATGGCGACCGAAAGCCCCCAAGGCACCAAACAGGCCAACCGACCACCAAACGGACCCAAACTCGAAACAAGCAGCACCACGGGACAACAACGAACACACCAAGACGTTCACCCGAGCAAAAACCCACAAGGGCTCGCACCGGTCAGACCGGTCAAGAGCACCGGTCAGACCGGTGTAGCACAGGCGGCTTGGGATGAACAGCACCCGCGGGTCAACTCCCCCAAATCCAAATCTCGATCTCCCGAATCGCTCCACGGACTTGAACAAGACTTTGGAGATATCAAGAACACCTCATGAGGAGTCCATAGCCAAGTTTAATCCCACAAAAACTCGTCCAAAAAGGAGGAATCGAAGAAATCCCGCCGAGAGCACTTCCAACCCAAGAACTCAAGAAACCCCAAAATCGAGCACCTTTACTCACGGATTTGGGAGGGGAATCACAGCCCAAAGAACCACGAAGGGTTCCCACAAATTTCCCCCATCAAATCCCCAAGAGAAAGGCCCCGAAAACAACACAAAGAAATCACAAAGAGAGGGCTCCGAAAATCACCACCAAGAACAACCGGGGAAAACACATCCAAACCTTGAGGAACCACGCCGAATCATCTATACATGAAACAAAGGTTCATACAAGGTCTAGCAAGCCGCCCGATCATCCATCCCTCTCAACAAGATCTCTCCGTGAAGCTCTCTTGCTAGTCCTAAAGAAAACCTAAGGAAAATAGGTGGAAAATAGGAAAACTAATGAGCTAGGGTTCCAAGAGTTGGCTGCCAACCTCTCACCTCTTGGGTTATATAGGCGGCAACCGAATGTCTAAAATGCCCCTCTCTACTAACTAGGGATACAAGCCCCTCAAGGGCGGATTTGGAATTCTTGATGTCTTCACCATCGGACGGATGCCCGCAACCGCACCCCGCGTAGCCTCGACGCAAGCCATGCGATCCCGACGCGTGTCCTCCGCTTCGAAGATTCCGAACCGCGTCGTCGCACACCGGTCAGACCGGTGCTCCTCACCGGTCAGACCGGTCCGCACCGGTCAGACCGGTCTGGTGCTGCTGCACCTCCGTCTTCGGTTCTCCGGTCTTGGCTTTGTGGATCAACCAAGGAACCCAATGGTTTTCTGGTGAACCACCGGAAACCCCGCGAACTCGGTGTAGCCTCCGCCAATCTCCACTCATGACTTGGCTCCCACGTAGTCCCGGCTCGACCTTGGTTTTGAGGCTCAACCAAGAAACCGTCCACGACTTCATCTTGCTTGTTCATGCCACCATGCGGCCCGCACTTGACCCCCGCCGGCCACCGGGTCCCTCGAACGAAGCCTACTTGTCTTCTCCACACCCGGAGGCCTCACCGGCGACGACCTTTCGCGCTTGTTCTTCACCCGCACCAACACGAGTCAAGCCGCAACCTCGCACCTCGCGATACTTAGCCAAGAATCGGTCCACACAACGTTGTCAATCACTCATCACACAAGGAAGCGACCATCCACCGGTCCTTGAACCACACATGGTCCTCAATCTCCCCCTTGATGAGTGCATTGACAACACCCACACGAAAGTAACAAGAGAGAAAAGAAAAAGAAAAGAAACGAACAAAAAGAAACTCCAACAAGCGATCGAAAGCCAAACAAAGGCAAAGAGCAAGATCACTTGAAGGAAACAAGTCTCGGACCCCTTAGGCAAGGGCAACGGCTCGACACATCCGAGACAAAGCAAAGCTCAAGCAAAGAGCGCAAACCACCAAAACAAAGCTCGAACACCACAAAGAGCTCCCCCTGCACACATGCAAGCTCCCCCTGAACCAATGCAACTCCCCCTGGACGAATGCATGCAAGACACCACTTGAAAACAGGGCAGCTGCAACAAACCAGCCCTGACCGGTCAGACCGGTCAACACCACCGGTCAGACCGGTGTGCAACATGTGTACAGAACCAGCACTCACACCGGTCAGACCGGTGACCCTGACCGGTCAGACCGGTGCTCAACAGAGCCCAGAAATGGCTCGAAACCACCTGAAAACCTTCTAAACACGTCCAGCAAGCCATTTCAAGCTCAAACTTCTCCCCCTTGTTGGCAATGCATGAATCAAGCCAAAAATGCAAAACTTTCGACCTAGATCTTCTCAAATAGACAAAATTCAACAAAGAATGCTACACATGTCCAAATGAGCAAGTTAGATACTCTACGACTTCGTATCGATCTCAACTACATGATCACCAAGTTTCACAACCATTGGACGAAGCTAAGATGGATTTTGGCAAATTTTCGAAAAACTGGCCTCTCATGAGCAAAGTCCTAAACATGATCAAAGCATATCAAAATGGCAAAGCCACACAAACTTCATGCTAGGACAGCTATTCTAACCATAAGACCATCACAAGCACCCACAAGCACCTCATGTCATGTCAAAGCCACCGAGCCATGTGCCTACTTCTATGTATGAGACTTCTCATTGGTAGGCATCATGCAACGGTTTAGCACCCAAAGCAAATTAAATTCAGCACATATGACATGGGAGCATATTTTCCAAGCATTTTTTTCATTTCATTTTCAGATTTGTAAATGGTACATGAAATGTCTTTGCGACAAAAAGGAACTTATGCTCCTCCACAAGATAAATCAAGAGGGCTAAACATTCATGATGGCAAATGAGCCTTTGGCCCCATATGATCAATAAACTAGCTATCCAACCACAAATTAAGCATAGCAAGGCCACACAAACATGTCAAGAGCATGTAAAGGCATTTACACATGAGAGAGCATACATGTGACATTTTTCAAAAGCATAGCTATCAACCATGGATTATTCATCAAGATCATCAAGAGCTAAGCCAAACTAACCGTAGCATACCAAACAAGCTCACAAAGACATATATCTCATTCCATGGTGAACAATGTATATGAGAGAAGCTTTTCCTAACCAATGCATATGATACAAAATGCATGCAATCTAAGATACAAGGATGCCTATACATCATGTTACATATGCCATGCCAAATGCAAGAAATGCACAAAGGAAAACTATACATATGCTACAAAGGAGCTCCCACACACAAAGCTCACAAACGACCGGCTCCTCGAGGGGAGGCAAAAAGGGCTCGACACCACCGGCAAAAAGCAAGGGAGCACAAACTTCACAAGCTCCCCCTAACCTCATGCATTAAGGCCAAAGAACATACAAAGCTCACCTTACACACATGAGATAGGGCAAAGAGCAAAAAGAACCAAGTGGCTTGACCAAGGCCACACACTTGAAGGTCACAAATTCACTTACCTTTATCATTTCTTCACAAGTCACTCATCCTTGTCCACCATCCCCGAAAGTGATGTACATCTATGTCACCACCGGGATATGAGGCCGAAGAACCACCCCCCGATATCAACCAAATGTTCTCCGGACGATCCACCTGCAACTCAAAACCAAGAGCGAGAGCGAGCAACCGACTCAACACTGGGGTTAGTTCCAAATGTGTAAAACCAGTGCCTAGCCATTTGCTCGAAAGTGGGGTTAGCAAAAACCAAACCATCTTTCCTACCAAAGCTACCTCCACGAACACCACCACGGTAACCACCATGAGGGAACCAACCCTCTCTCGCCCGGAGGAGGACCAAAACCACGAAAGAAAGCTCGTGGACCATCCCTCCTCTCCTTCTCAAAGCCATGACTCCTCCCATCCCCGTAGTGAGCTCAAGGGGGAGAATGCCTAGCAAACTGGCCTCCTGCAAACTTTCCAGACCAACCACCAGAACCACGACCTCCAGAAACAACCCTCGCACCTGTACGAGCACGAAACCCAAACTGTTGCCTTTCCAGGCCTGCACCGGTCTGACCGGTGCTCCACACCAGTCTGACCGGTGTAGCACGGGCGCAAAGCACCACCAACGACCTTCCGCTCTCCCCAAGCCCGAACTGACCTCACACTCGCCTTGGCCCTGGGCAACTGCACACGAGGCTCAAGTACACCATCGAAAGGGTGGTACTTGTCCTTGTTAGCCCACTCCTTCGCCATTCTCTCCTCACGCTTCCTCTTGAAGCAAAACGATCTCTTGTGACCATCCTTTCCACAAAACTCACAATGGAAACGGATTGATCTGGGCTTAGGCTTGGGATGGGGCTCTTCACAAGGCTTCTCACTTGGTTTCTCACTAGGCGTTTCACTTGCCTTCTCACTCGGTTTTTCTTTTGGTTGGTTTGGCTTGGATGCAAACTTGTATTTGGGTGTGGGTTGTGGTGGAACCGAAACATTCCCAAATTTCCTTTCTCTCTCACCACTGCCCTCACCAACCTTATCCAATCCCAAAGCCCAACCGTCAAAGCGCTTACGGCCTAGCAATCATCATACCAAGCTGAGGTTCTTGACTCGACAACCAACTCGGCGCTTCACGCAACTTATCATTCTCATCTTGCAAGTGACCAACACATTTTGCAAGATCCAAATTCTTCATAGCATGCAACTCACATGTAGAGCAAGAAGTAGGAATAGGCACTTTCAAATCAGCCTCAAGTGAAACAATGCGAGAACGGAGCTCAAGAATTTTCTCATGCAAACTAGGGCAAGAAGTGCAAGCACCAAGCAAAGTGGGTCTAGATTGTAGCTCACCCAACTCAACCCTAAGCACATCTAGTTCCTCACACTTGGAGGCATACTTCTCCCTAAGATCGACCAAGTCGGCCCAGAAAACGAGCAATCAAGACAATCGTTCTCATCCGAAACAACGGGGCTAGCCTTAAGGGAATCAATCTCAAGCTTGCTATCAAGCACCCGTGTCTCTAGCTCACCCACTCTAGTCCTAGCATCCTCGAGTGAAGATCTAAGCTCCTTCCTAAGCTTCTTAGCCTCTCTAAGCATGTGATCGCGATTATCAAGCAAGTCAACCAACTCCTCATTCTCCTTGCGCAAAGAGGAGAGCTCATCACATACCTCATCCTCGGAATCCAAGTCCGAGGCGTCCTTCTGGCTTCTCTTGCTGCTCGAACTGCGAGCCATGCCGCAGAAGTCGTCCTTGAGGCTTAGGCCCGTCACACAAAGGCCGTTGAGATACTTGCCGATGTTCTTCTTCTTCTTCCTCTTCTTGTCATCCTCTTCGTCTTCATCACTCGAGCTTGAAGACGTGTCCTCGGAATCCGACTCGATGTCGCTCGATCTCTTCATCTTCTCTCGAGACCGCGTCTTCTTCTCATGTCCATGATCCTTCTTCCTGACTTCTTCTTCTTGTCCTTGGACTTGTGCTTGTCGTGGTGTTCGCCTTTGGACACTCGGCGAAATAGTGTCCGGTCTTGCCGCACTTGAAGCATGTCCTCGTGTTCCTCCCTCCCGTTCACGCGGTTCTCGTGCAGCCTCTCGAACCGCCTCGTCAGGAGCGCCAGCTCGTCCTCTCCAAGCTCATCGAACTCCTCATCTGGCATAGACATCAAAGAGGAGAAAGAGAACATCCTGGTGGATGGGTTAGAGTTAGTCTTTTCTTTGGAACCACCAACGAGGGCAAGACTATGGGAATCAGTCGGTCCCTCGAGCTTGGCAGTCATGCCCCTATCCACCTCAGCCGACTTGAGCTTCGAGAACAGCTCGTTCACCGTCAGAGTATCATACCTCTCCGACTCGACTATGGCCTCGAACTTTCCGCCCCATATCGTACGATCCAAAGAGTGTAAGAGCTTGACCGCTCTATCATGATCATCGTACGGGAGCACGTCCACATTGGCCCTCATGTTGTTCACCACCACCGTGAACCTGCGAAACAAGGCATCGATGGACTCACCGGGGAGATGAGTGAAGTTCTCGTACTCTCTCCGGTAGGTCGCATACAACCGTGCCCGAACACTCGGGCGTTCCCAACATGAGCCTCCTTCAACACCGCCCAAATCCTACAAGCCAAGTGCTCGGTGTGCACCCGATCAAACTCGGCCGACACAAAGCACGAAACAAGTAGTCGACCGCCTTATTGTTGGCGTCGAATCCGTCCCTCGACCCCGGAGCAAGGAAATCCATCGGCTGGACATAGCCCGTGTCCACCGTGACATCCCAAAGCGGCCGACCCTTTCCGCGGAGGAACGCACCCATCCGCTTGCTCCACATCCGGTAGTTCTTGCCATCGAAGTGTGGAGGACCCGAACCCCGTTCCCGGTACGCCATCCTTGGATCTTAGGCGGTTAGAGTCAACAAAGACCCGAGCCGGCTCTGATACCACTTGAAGGACCGATACGGCGAACCAGAGAGTGGGGGGAGTGAATGGGAGCCGATAAAAATTCTTCTCGAAGGAGATGAAAACTCCAACAAGACGAACGCGGCTTCCAACACACGTCTCCGACTCACTACCAAGGTTGGTCAAGCCCACGTAGCCACTGGAGTGCCACTGGACCGAGGAACCAACACGCAACCTTCCGACCCGAGAAACGCGGCGGAAAAACTAAACCTCGAGTCTACGGACCCACACCGGTCAGACCGGTGAGCACCACCGGTCAGACCGGCCCCTGCAGGTGAACCTGAGCAACTTCCACTAAGTGGCTCTACACCGGTCGGACGGTGAGACACACCGGTCGGACCGATGGCGACTCGAAAGCCCCCAAGGCACCAAACAGGCCAACCGACCACCAAACGGACCCAAACTCGAAACAGCAGCACCACGGGACAACAACGAACACACCAAGACGTTCACCCGAGCAAAAACCCACAAGGGCTCGCACCGGTCAGACCGGTCAAGAGCACCCCGGTCGACCGGTGTAGCACGGGCGCTCGGGATGAACAGCACCCGCGGGTCAACTCCCCCAAATCCAAATCTCGATCTCCCGAATTGCTCCACGGACTTGAACAAGACTTTGGAGATATCAAGAACACCTCATGAGGAGTCCATAGCCAAGTTTAATCCCACAAAAACTCGTCCAAAAAGGAGGAATCGAAGAAATCCCGCCGAGAGCACTTCCAACCCAAGAACTCAAGAAACCCCAAAATCGAGCACCTTTACTCACGGATTTGGGAGGGGAATCACGGCCCAAAGAACCACGAAGGGTTCCCACAAATTTCCCCCATCAAATCCCCAAGAGAAAGGCCCCGAAAACAACACAAAGAAATCACAAAGAGAGGGCTCCGAAAATCACCACCAAGAACAACCTAGGGAAAACACATCCAAACCTTGAGGAACCACGCCGAATCATCTATACATGAAACAAAGGTTCATACAAGGTCTAGCAAGCCGCCCGATCATCCATCCCTCTCAACAAGATCTCTCCGTGAAGCTCTCTTGCTAGTCCTAAAGAAAACCTAAGGAAAATAGGTGGAAAATAGGAAAACTAATGAGCTAGGGTTCCAAGAGTTGGCGCCAACCTCTCACCTCTTGGGTTATATAGGCGGCAACCGAATGTCTAAAATGCCCCTCTCTACTAACTAGGGATACAAGCCCCTCAAGGGCGGATTTGGAATTCTTGATGTCTTCACCATCGGACGGATGCCCGGCAACCGCACCCCGCGTAGCCTCGACGCAAGCCATGCGATCCCGACGCGTGTCCTCCGCTTCGAAGATTCCGAACCGCGTCGTCGCACACGGTCGGACCGGTCGGACCCACCGGTCGGACCGGTGCGGGTGCCGCCGCACCTCCGTCTTCGGTTCTCTCGGTCTTGGCTTTGTGGATCAACCAAGGAACCCAATGGTTTTTCGGTGAACCACCGGAAACCCCGCGAACTCGGTGTAGCCTCCGCCAATCTCCACTCATGACTTGGCTCCCACGTAGTCCCGGCTCGACCTTGGTTTTGAGGCTCAACCAAGAAACCGTCCACGACTTCATCTTGCTCGTTCATGCCACCATGCGGCCCGCACTTGACCCCCGCCGGCCACCGGGTCCCTCGAACGAAGCCTACTTGTCTTCTCCACACCCGGAGGCCTCACCGGCGACGACCTTTCGCGCTTGTTCTTCACCTGCACCAACGCGAGTCAAGCCGCAACCTGCACCTGCAATACTTAGCCAAGAATCAGTCCACACAACGTTGTCAATCACTCATCACACAAGGAAGCGACCATCCACCGGTCCTTGAACCACACATGGTCCTCAGTTATATAGGCGGCAACCGAATGTCTAAAATGCCCCTCTCTACTAACTAGGGATACAAGCCCCTCAAGGGCGGATTTGGAATTCTTGATGCCTTCACCATCGGACGGATGCCCGGCGACCGCACCCTGCGTAGCCTCGACGCAAGCCATGCGATCCCGACGCGTGTCCTCCGCTTCGAAGATTCCGGACCGCGTCGTCGCACACCGGTCGGACCGGTGCTCCTCACCGGCCGGAGCCGGTCCCCACGCGGCCGGCCGGTCGGACCCACCGGTCGGGACCGGCCGGTGCCGCCGCACCTCCGTCTTCGGTTCTCCGGTCTTGGCTTTGTGGATCAACCAAGGAACCCGGTGGTTTTACGGGTGAACCACCGAAACCCCCGCGAACTCGGTGTAGCCTCCGCCAATCTCCACTCTTGACTCGGCTCCCACGTAGTCCTGGCTCGACCTTGGTTTTGAGGCTCAACCAAGAAACCGTCCACGACTTCATCTTGTTGTTCATGCCACCATGCGGCCCGCACTTGACCCCACTGGCCACCGGGTCCCTCGAACAAAGCCTACTTGTCTTCTCCACACCTGGAGGCCTCACCGGCGACGACCTTTCGCGCTTGTTCTTCACCTGCACCAACACGAGTCAAGCCGCAACCTGCACCTGCAATACTTAGCCAAGAATCAGTCCACACAACGTTGTCAATCACTCATCACACAAGGAAGCGACCATCCACCGGTCCTCGAACCACACATGGTCCTCAGATAATCACGTCGATCCCTATCTTCATTGCGAGGATAGGGTCTGTGGTCACGGTAATCTCGTCGATCAGGTCGACGGTTGCGATTCTCGAAGCGATGACCACCATTGCGGTCATCATTGCTGTTGCTCTTGGTCTTCTTGGAGGTAGATGGTACCCCAAGGGCACGCTTTAGCTACTCGCACTCTCTCATGGTATGCTTGGCGTTGCGGTGGAACTGGCACTGGTCGTCCATGACCATATTGAAGTCACCTTCAAGGAAGGTGGAAGGTCTTGGCGGGTCTTTTACATAGGCTTCACCGGATCGCTTGCGCGACTGGTGCCTCCGTCGTCGTGATCTTCTCTGTTGAAGTCATGCATTACCGCGTCTTGGGTATCAACCAGTTTGTCGACGTAGCCATGAGGTCACCAATGGTTTTGGCATCGGCTTCGTGGATCTTCTCGAACAACTTGATATTAGTGATTCCCTTTTTGTAGTATGCAATGATGTCGTCGTCTTTGACACCTGCGAGGGTGTTGCGGTTCTCGAAGTAGCAGTTGATGTACTCACGGAGAGTTTCGTCTCTTCTCATCCGTAGCGAGGTGGTGAGTATTGCCAGGACTTTGTAGGTCGTCTGGTAGTTGGTCGTGAATAGGTGGGACAAAGTCGCCCAGGAGGTGATGCATTATGCTGGGAGATTGTCGAGCCACAGAAGTGGCGCCTTGCCCATCACGAGAGGAAAGTATCCGGCCATGTGGTCTTCATTGCCTCCCGAGGCACGTGCGGCTATACTGTACATCTTGAGCCATATACTCGGGTCGGAGCGATCGCCGTACTTCTCAATTGAAGGCTTGAAGTCTTTGGGGTATCTGATCATCCGGAGACGTCGTGAGAAAGCTGGGAAATTGTTGACCGCCCCCGGACTTGTTGATGGAGCGTGATCAGTAGGGATAACATAGAGGTCATCAGGAGGGCCATTATCTTGGTTGTACTGGGCGCGTCGTAAGAGCTCCGGTCGTGCATGATCCGGAGATCTATAGCTTGGATAGGGTTGTTGGCGTCGAGGGGGTTAGGTACCCCATGCTCGCAGTCGTAGTTTGCGCGCCGAGCTATTTCGACTTCATCTCTTATGCGGTGGCGCCGACTTCCCTCTACACGATCGGCCTGGACCATAGGAGGCTGAGCTCCTGCATTGCGTCTTGGATTTGGTGGAGGGTTTCCCTGGATGTTAGCAGCATTGGCTGCATTGTTGGCGGCATAGCCAGCGGCATTAGCCGGGGCATCTGGTGGAGCATTAGCCACTGGGTTGGCTGGAGCATTGACTGTAGCGTTAGCAGCGGGGTTACCCGGATGCATTACTTCGTTTTCACCTCTTCCTTCTTCAGCCACCGGGTCGAGGGGACCCTGGCTACGACGTCGCTGGTGAGGACGCTCCGATCTGCTTCTGGAATAGGAACTTGCCGCAGAATTACTGTATCCGGGGCCTCTTTCCTCGATCTGAGCAGCTGCAACACGGACATTAGCTTGGAGGCGCCGAATCGCTGGAGAATCTTCAAGGTGGTTTAGGACAGCCAGAGCAGCTCCCAAATTGGTCTGTGGTGAATTGTAGACTTCAAGTCCGTCACGCTCGAAATCCCTGAGGAGATCTCGCGCACGTAGTCTGTTGGCACGAGGTGGATCACCTTGGCGTCGTTGCTGTGGGGCCGCTGGTGCCACAAGTGCTTGTTGTGCGGGATTGGCGTTGACCTGTCCGACATTGGCCAGTTGGAGGTCTGCACCTGGGGCAGCGATCTCTTGTTGTCGTCGGACAGCTCGGGTGGCGTCGGTTTTCACGCTCTTGACGCTGTGCGTCTGTTTCTCCGTCTTGCGGTGGTATATCTGCAGAGACGACCAAGATCTAGCGATCTAGGGTTTTGGACTCTTCTCCCGGATAGTTTGGGGAGATTGTTGTGTGGGCGACCTGGAACGCAAGGCGGTCTGGAGACGACTCTTGGTTCAACTGGCGGTGGTGAGCCGCGGTAAGAGGTCGGCAAAACTTTTTGAGGACACGGCACTGGCGTGCTGTGTGCCTGGAATTTTCATGGATAGGGTAGGGCTCGTCAAGGTAGTTCCCGCGGCTTCCACGATCTTGATGGTGGAGTCCAGATTCGATCTGGATCTTGCACTTCATGTAGCGTGATGCCACGCGAGAGGCGTTGCGCAAGCCAAGAGGCATGCTAGAGGTGCGAGGGCGTTCGACGCGCTCACAGATTTTGATTGTGTCAGAGGGCATGTCCTCGACACGATCGATTCCAGCGATTGGGTCGCTAGGGGTGGGTGGGTCTTCTTTGACAGATCCGTTTCAATCTGTCGGTCGGAGGTGACCGTGTTGCCTTCGATGACGAGGAAAGCAGCTAGGGCGATGGATGTCCCCGGCATCGAGCCGAAGCAGATGTCGACGGGGTTGGCGAGGAAGTCCTCCATGCTCTCCGGGAAGATGACACCGTTGGTCGAAGCCATGGAGTTGCACGAAGAACCTTGACTTACCCCTACCTGGCGCGCCAACTGTCAGATGGTGAGATCTGGACAGCCCACGGGGGTGTTAATCCCTGTGGTTTATTTGTTCGGTGGGGAGGAGTCTAAGGCTAAGAACTCGAAGGTCGCACATGAGTACGCGGAACACATGAGAACACGGCGAGTTTATACTGGTTCGGGCCTCTGGAGAGTAATACCCTACGTCCAGTTGTCGATATAGATTGCTTGGGGATTGGTCGAGGTCAAGTTACAAGGGAGATCGCCTCGTCCGCCTTATATTGGCCAACGGATGAGGTCGGTTCCCAGACTCTTGGTCGGTTACGGCTAGGAGACCTAATTCTACGTTACACATCTTGCCATATCCCGTCGGTCTGCTTTAGGCGAAGTCCACCGAGGTCTTGTCTTTCCTTGTACGCCAAGTCTTGAGGTCGTGTTGGATTAGGTCGTCTGGGGGAATCTTCTGGAAGGTCTTCAGGAGGTCGTGTGGGCTGCCAACTAGGTCGGTTGGGCCCACTGACAGGTCGGCGGGTCTTCTAGTAGGCCGGACCCACTTGTCGGGGACGGCCGTGAGCCTGGTCGGTGGGGACCCAGGGGTACCCATGTCTCACACTAGGTCATATGCACCGGGGCTTGCCTTCGTCAGGAAGGTTAGCCTGAGCACCCTCGGTGTCGTCGAGTACTTCTACATACTGCAGTGCAGCTTCCGCTTCTCCTTCCTCGGCTTCCGGGACGAGCGAGTAGTCACCGTCAGGAAGATCTACACGGAATGCAATGCAGGGTTCAGGTGATGTGATAGATTATTTATCTTATCCAACTCTTGTTGGCCATATTCACCTTAACAAATAATTAATTATTAATTTCCTTTTATGAAGGTTATTATTGATATGTGTTTTATTCTTTTCATTTAACACTTTAATTAATGGCTCTCTTTTTATAATTGTAATTTCATGTGAAGATTTAGTACTTCACCTCTCACTAGTAAAGGTGTGTACAAAGATAATTAATTACAATTTAATTCTTTAAACAGCAAGGGTGTATTCTTAGTTCTTAAGTAAGTTTGACAACACTTCACAAAAGGTAAAAGAATTAAAAGGCATTTTCCTAATTTAATCAAAACATTAATCTATAAAAGGCCTCCAAAGCTTTTATTTAACAATAAATCATTAAAAATTAAGTGGAGGGTTCTTAAGCATCAACACACCTACACTAAGCCGCTGAACACACATACAAGGCTTGGAAAGCTAGAAAATTAATTGTTTTGAAATTAACAAAAGCTAGCTTAGCAAAACAAGTTAAATGCACACAAAAATAAAAAAGCATCCAATTGCTCCAAACTTCCTCACACATGTTTTCTGGTCCTGAACCATCCTAGGAAAGCAGCAAGTACACCTAGAACTACTACTGACCTTGCATTATTAAATTGCAAAGGAAAACATACATATATTAAGAATAAATACTATGTAAAAATTGTGATTAATTCACCAGAGGTGCAACTTGGCATAAGAAGACCACATGAAGAAGTTGGGAACAAAAACATATTTATTTTTAGCTACAAAAATCATCTAGACAGATTCTACATAAATGGAAAATAATTCATATAAAAAGATTTACATCATAACTTTGTGCAATTTTTGGCACAGGAGCTAGTCATAACATCACACACAACATATCCAAAAATTGAATATAGAGGACCTATGGATTTTGAGATATCACAAATCTAGGTTTTTCACTTTTCTATTTTTCATGTAAAAATATCAAGAAACAGCCTAGGTGAGTATAACAAAAGTTGTAGTGCTCCTCACCAAGAATCTAGCAAAAATTGAGTTTGAAATTTTCTGAATTTTCTACGATTTTCTAGAGATTTTACAAGATCCAGCAAAAGTGCTACACTATTGAAGTTACTCTTTTGCACTAAGGACCCTGCAAAGATTTGAAACCTCACGAATATGCCCCTAGTTCACGGAAAACACCCTAGAAATACTTGGGGGCTTGCAATCAGGGCCTTGGCATGGGAAGGCGGCGGCGCCGGTCGAATTCCGGCGAGCCGGCCGTGCTCCCAGCCGGGGAAGCGGTGAGGCACGACCACGTGCTCACCTAGGGCCTGGGGATGGCCGGAGTTGGGGCGGAGGAGCTGCCGGAGCGGGCGCACGGCGATGGCCGGCGGTGGCGGCCGCGGCGGCTTGGTCCTGGCGACGGCAAGCGCTCGGCTTGGACTACAAGCGACTCGAATAGGTCCTACTGGGTCCAGGGGAGGTTCAAGGAGGATTGGGCGCACTGGGAGATGGACGGGGAGGCGAGCTCACTGGCGGCGGCGCGGATGGCGCAGCGGACAGTGGTGGCGGCGCGAGGAGGGGGAAGGGCACTCAGTTTAAATAAGGCGGCTTGCTCGCGCTGACGAGGGCATGACCTTGAAGATGCGGCTGTGGCACAGAGGACTCGGCCACTGCGCGTACGGCGGGCGCCGCTGACAACTCTCATAAAGGTAGATTTTCAAGTGTTTAGGTGAAATTTGGAGAACGCGGCAAAAGTTCCGGAAGACATCTAGGGTCACTAGGGTTTAGGTGGGGTTTGACGAAGACTTTGACCATGGGTTGACCCCACAAGTGTGTCCACTTGATCAATGGTGTCATTAGAGTTGGTTGGTGAGTTTTTCAAGGTGAGGACCCAGGTTGACCGTGATTTGACCACTGTCAGCAGAGTTGACCGACGATTAGGATTAATTACAAAGCTAGGGCATCACATGTCGGTACTTCGACCTCCCCGGTGTCGGGGTAGTCGATCACGAAGCGCCCCAGCTCCCCAAGAAGGAATACAACACGACGGCGGAGCGGAGGTCCAACAAGCCGACGATCAGGGAGACGATCGCATTAGTCTCGAAGGTGCTGCAGGAGTACGAGCGCGCTGGCAGCTTTGCCCCAGCCGCTGCAGAAGACACGGAGGATTGGCTCGCGCAACGCCTGCAGCTCGCGTGGAGCCGACAGAAGATATGACCACGCTGCCGCATGTCGATGAAGGTCGGGAGGCATCGCCTTCCGGGCTAGTGGAAGCCGCCGAAACTCCAGCCCCTGTCGTGAAGTCTGTCTTTACGGAGGCTGTTGCTGGGGAAGAGGTGGCGCCACCGCCTAGTCCGGTCGCCGTTGAAGCCGAGGGTGTCGAGGCTCGCGTGCCAGACGAGTCGACCACCGCTGTGCAAGGGTTGTCCGTCCCTGAGACGGTGGCCAGGGCCACCACCCCGGAGATTCAGGTGGCCGAGAAGACGGGGGTGTCCCTTCCCCAAGGCGCGGTCAGTGACGATGCCCGGACGCTTGAGCTCGCGTGTTCTTCATGGGCGACTACCACCGGGCTTGACGCTAACTCTGAGGATGACGAGGAGGCCGCAACGCGCCACACCTTGGAGCGTGGGATGGCCTAGGCGCGCCGGGCCTTCGACGAGCTCATCCTCCCAGTGACCTCGGTGAGTTTTCTTGTCAAGGATTTTTTTTGATTCTGCAATCTTCTCGAGCTTCACCAGTTGTTCCGGTTCTGTCGGTTGTAGACGCTTGAGTCTTCGGGTCGGAAGCGCGCCCGCGGGGTGTGCCAGCTCTGCGCGGAGCGGACCCAGCTGGAGATGTAGCTTGTCATTGCTCGGGTTGCAGCAGCCGGTGCCGTGGCGAGCGAGACATCCGCGCGGGCGTCCCTTGGGGCCGCCCGCCAGTCTGCGGAAGACCGAGCCATCTCCACTGAGACTACCGCCGCAGCCGCCGTCACCAAGAGGGACTCGCTTGCGTCGAGGCTCGCGCTCGCCGAGGCCGAGATCGAGAAACTCCGAGTGGCTGCAGCGTCCACGGAGGAGGTGGTTGAGAGAGCCAAGATCACCGCGGCCATAGCAGAGTCCGCTGCCCGAGAAGCCTCCCAGACCGCTGCTCACGGAAGGCGGCCCTTGAGGCAAAGGTGTCGGAGGTGGAGAGCGACTTGAGGATGGAGACAACGGACTTGGCGACGACGAGCCTTCAATTTTCTCAAGCCACAAACCAGCTTCAGGTGGTTACTGAGGAAGTATCACGGCTTCAGAGGTCTAACGCCAAGTTGTCGCAGGATCTCGAGGGTATGTCGAACAATCCCCCGGCTCTTGTTTATCTTAGCACCTGCTTCTTGTCGAGGCTTGACTTGATGACCTTGGTTGCAGGATCGCGTGTGATCCACGTGGGGATGGTGGTGCAGCTGGCGACGGTCAAGTAAGAACAAAACGCCGCCATCCTCAAAGTTATCGAGAAGGACTGTGTCCTCAAGCACTTGCCGGAGCAGCTCCAGAAATCCAGACCGAGCTGGAGCAGGTTCGCGCATCCCGGGAACAGGACGCGGCCTCCCTGAACCAGGCCCGCGAGGCCCAGCACAAGTCAGAAGCCATTGCCGAGAAGGCGATTGGGGACGTCGCCAAACTTGGAAGGTCGTTGAGCTCGGCGATGATCACGCTCAGCATGTCGTTTGGGACGCGGACGCCCGAGATGTTGATCGAAGAGGTTGGCCGCCTTCCCGGTGTGGTGCGAGAGCTCGATTCGATGGCTCGCCGCGCAGTACACCGGATCCTTGCCATGATCGAGTCGCACTACCAACGGCTGGACCACACAACGCTGAGCGGTGGCTGGGCCCCTGGCATCTCCGATGACCAATGCGACGAACTGGAGGCGGACTGCGCCGCCTTCGCCCGCGAGATGGCCGACGCTGCATTGAAGGATCTGGACCTGCTGCCACAAGATGAGTCAGAGGCTCCAGGAGTTCCCGGGCCCCCGAGTTAAACATGCTACAAATTATCATACTGTAATAATCTGAAACAAGTTGCAAGGCTATCATGTAGCTAGTCCTTTATTTTGAGTTATCTCTCAATCGCTTCTGAGCGTCCGAGAACGACTGCTGCAACGCGCAGTCGAACTTAGGGGACAGATAGTCATGTCGTGCTTCGGAGCCGCAGGGGCATGAGTCATAAGGCCTGGCCCCTTCGATCCACTAAGTGCAACCGTCCGTTCGCAGCCCCCGGGAACTCGAAGGGTTCGGGAGATAGCTTAGACAGGGTTTTGCTTGTGAATACATTTTCTTGGACCGGAGTCCTGACGGTTACTCGAAGGCTCTTGAAAGGAGGTCGGATGAAAACCGGAGACAAGAGAAGTACCTGCAAGTCTTCGTGACATAGCTGCGGAGGCGTTAGCACTAGGAACTTTGAATGAATAGCGACTCATTGCCCCATGCAAGCCGTCATCTTTACCTTTCGCGAGTTCGAGTTTTCGCTTAAAAAACTTTTCGCTTGTGCGATCAGTCTCGACAAAGTTGTCAGAATTTTTTTTTGAAAAAACTTCGAAAAATGAGGAGGCGCGAGGGCATCATGCCCTGTGTAGCCCCCGAGCAGGGAGCATGTTTGCCTTGGTGCAAAGACGCTGGCTGCTGAAATTGAAAGTTGCCGTAATGAAAAGAACACAGTCGGGCACAAGTTCAGAACTTAGAGACATGTGAACATAGACAAACAACATTTATTTATTGACACATAAGCATGGAACATTTACTCAAGGGTAAAACGGTCGTAGATGTTCGATGTTCCATGCGTTGGTGACGACCCGCCCGTCCTCGTGGCAGATCTCGTACGTTCCTGGTTTGTGGCACAACTCATCCCCGAGTCTGGGGGTCTTCTCCATCATCGGCCCCCATCGTATTCACCCATCAACCACGTCGCCAACGCCGACCGTGAAGCGCTCATGCGCGGGATCGTAGTCTTCGATGCTGGAGGTGTTGGAATAGCCGAACCAGTAGTCCGCAGCGTCGAGGAACCGCCGGAACATCATCGGATCTGGCACGCTGGCGAAATCCCATTCCGTGTACCCATGCGAAGTCATGGGCGGTAGCTCGCTGTCGGAGCCATGGTACGACTCGTCGTCCGTGGTGATGAGTCTTCTGGTCGCTAGGAGGTGGTAGCCGGGATGATCGCCGTACGCTGCAATGTCGGTGCCTGCGGACGAGGTGTAGGCGGTCGCGGCGTTACATACCCTGTGGGGGAATCCTTCCACCGGCATCATTGCGTCGAGGCGTGCATCGCGTCGTGCCGCGGCGCGCGCGGCCTGTCGCCTTTGAAGGACCGATACGGCGAACCAGAGAGGGGGGGAGTGAATGGGAGCCGATAAAAATTCTTCTCGAAGGAGATGGAAACTCCTACAAGATGAATACGACTTCCAACACACGTCTCCGACTCGCTACCCAAGTTGGCCAAGCCCACATAGCCACTGGAGTGCCACTGGACCTAGGAACCAACACACACACCCTTCCGACCCGAGAACGCAGCGGTACACCAGACCTCGAGTCTTCAGACCAACACCGGTCAGACCGGTGAGCACCACCGGTTAGACCGGTCCCTGCTGGTGAAACTGGGCAACTTTCACTAAGTGGCTTCACACCGGTCAGACCGGTGAGACACACCGGTTAGACCGGTCACAGCCTGAAAGCCCCCAAGGCACCAAACAGGTCAACCGACCTCCAAACTGACCCAAACTCGAAATAGCAGCAACACGGGACAACAGCGAACACACCCAGACGTTCACCCGAGCAAAATCCCACCGAGGGTTGCACCGGTCAGACCGGTCAAGAGCACCGGTCAGACCGGTGTAGCCTGGGCAGCTCGGGATGAACAGCACCCGCAGGTCAACTCCCCCAAATCCAAATCTCAATCTCCCGAATCGCTCCACGGACTTGAACAAGACTTTGGGGATATTAGGAACACCTCATGAGGAGTCCATAGCCAAGTTTAATCCCACCAAAACTCGTTCAAAAAGGAGGAATCAAGGAAATCCCGCCAAGAGCACTTCCAACCCAAGAACTCAAGAAACCCCAAAATCGAGCACCTTTACTCATGGATTTGGGAAGGGAATCACAGCCCAAAGAACCACGAAGGGTTCCCACAAATTTCCCCCATCAAATCCCCAAGAGAAAGGTCCCCAAAACAACCCAAAGAAATCACCAAGAGAGGGCTCCAAAAATTACCACCAAGAACAACCGGGAAGAACACATCCAAACCTTGAGGAACCACGCCGAATCATCTATACATGAAACAAAGGTTCATACAAGGTCTAGCAAGCCGCCCGATCATCCATCCCTCTCAACAAGATCTCTCCATGAAGCTCTCTTGCTAGTCCTATGGAAAACCTAAGGAAAATAGGAAAGAAAAAAGGGAAAACAAATGAGCTAGGGTTCCAAGAGTTGGCTGCCATCCTCTCACCTCTTGGGTTATATGGAGGCAACCGAATGTCTAAAATACCCTTCTCTAACAACTAGGGATACAAGCCCCTCAAGGGCGGATTTGGAAGTCTTCATGTCTTCACCATCGGACGGATGCCCGGCGACCGCACCCTGCGTAGCCTCGACGCAAGCCATGCGATCCCGACACGTGTCCTCCGCTTCGAAGTCTCCGGACTGCGTCGTCGCACACCGGTCAGACCGGTGCTCCCCACCGGTCAGACCGGTACCCACCGGTCAGACCGGTCAGACCCACCGGTCGGACCCACCGGTCGACCGGCCCGCAGCCTTCTTTGCGGCACCGTCTTCGGTTCTTCGGTCTTGGCTTTGTGGATCAACCAAGGAACCCAGTGGTTTTCTGGTGAACCACCGGAAACCCCGCGAACTCGATGTAGCCTCCGCCAATCTCCACTCATGACTCGGCTCCCACGTAGTCCCGGCTCGACCTTGGTTTTGAGGCTCTACCAAGAAACCGTCCACGACTTCATCTTGCTGTTCATGCCACCATGCGGTCCGCACTTGACCCCGCTGGCCACCGGGTCCCTCGAACGAAGCCTACTTGTCTTCTCCACACCTGGAGGCCTCACCGGTGACGACCTTTCGCGCTTGTTCTTCACGTGCACCAACACCAGTCAAGCCGCAACCTGCACCTGCAATACTTAGCCAAGAATCAGTCCACACAACGTTGTCAATCACTCATCACACAAGGAAGCGACCATCCACCGGTCCTCGAACCACACATGGTCCTCAGCCTTTCCGCCCGCGCCCGGCGTGACCGTTAGTCGGAACGGCAGTGGTGTCGAGGTGCGGAAGGACCCGCAGCGCCCGGCGGCGCGGGCGCCGGAGCGCCGACGGCGGGCGTAGCGAGGATCGGTCCCGGACCAGTCGATCGCCATGGGTGGAGCTCGGCGCGGTTGGTGATGCGCATCAGGTAGCCATTCCCCGTGGCTTGGAAATTCAGACTCCCAAACCGGATCTCGAATCTGGCCGGGAGGGGGTCCGAGCTGCCCATGGAGTACCTCTGCCCCCGATACTCGGTGCGGATCACCATCGTGGCGGTTTTTGGGAAACAGATCTCGAGCGCGAGGCCCCCTACCTGGCGCGCCAACTGTCGGGGTTCTCCACCGCCGGCAGTAAATCTATGTCGGTCGTGCATCGAGCTCGGATGGTTAGCTCGGGAGACAATGGGATTTATACTGGTTCAGGCCTCCGAGGAGTAATACCCTACATCCAGTTCGTGGCTGCCGTGTTCCTGAGCCATGTGTGCTCACAATAGGGTTTACAAGATGGTCGGGAGAGGGAGTTCGTTCCCAGGTCCCGGGTGGTGGTGTATGATCGTGAGGAAGTCTAACCCTTGTGACCGTTGCCCTCCTCACCCTTTTATAGTCTCAAGGGGAGGGGCACAAAGGGAAATACAAAAGAGTTATAGTGCTTGGCAGCTGGTACGTCCTGTCGTACATCACTGTCCGTCAGGGCGTATCAGCGCCGAGTTGCGATACCTTGTCGGGGAAGCCGCCGCGTGTCTGGGGTTGAACTGTTCCTTCCGGGACACTTGGCCTTCTCCCCGAGTAGTTTGGGCTTGCTTTAGTCTGCCGAGTTCTTGCTTGTCTTGCCACGTGTGAGCCTAAGTCTAGGCCCGCGTGCGTCGTAGAGGGTGCTCGAGTGCCCTGGGCTGAGCTTTGCGTGTGGCAGAGCGGAGGTTGATGGTGATGTGATGGTTGCGCGGCTAGTCAGGCTCGCATTTAAGGCTCCTGCCGGGGCAGGTCGTCTGCATGGCCACCAGCTGTCGTCCCCGTACGACGTGGAGATTCGCTTCCCCGCATGCGTTGGCGGCCTCGCCCGAGCCATGTGTCTGGGCCCACGCACTAGTCGGAGCCAAACTTGTCGTGCGAGGCGGAGACTTGTCGGTGATGCAGTCGTTCGGCCAAGGAATGGTCGTCTTGCCAGTGAGGGTCTTGACGAAAATCTGCATGCCTTCCCTGAGACACAATGCCAGGTGGAGAGTGCTCTCCTTCTGGATGTTGTAATCAGCAAGGGTACAACCATCCTCAAGCTGCTCGCCAGCTGACAGAAGTCTTCACCTAGTGGATAATGATTTTGTTGTCTTCAAGTTGGATAATCTTGCTGTCAAAGGGGGCCCCTAATCCGGGCCCTCGTCATGTGGATCGTGTGAAGACCGGGATGTAAACTCCCAAGTTAGCTTCAGTACATCCTGGAATGATTTCTTCCATATAAGGCCATTTTCGGAATGTAAAAGTCGGTCTGTTGCCGTATAAAGAGAGGCCGATCCGCACTTGTAAAGGGGTTCACAATTTCTAACAGAGTAATAGAGTTCAAGTTTTCCACCCTTCGAGTCTTGTTTGTTTCGAGTTGTTCAATTATTATTTGTGATTGGTTTCTCTGGACCACAACACGGAGGTCGGCAGCGGCGGTGGCAACAGTGCTCGTCGCACTTGGCAACCCAGGCTTTCCTCGGCGTCTGTCCGCAACGTGCCGAGCTGCGTTCCCCAATCTAATTTCATTGGCGGTGGCTACGACCAAGACAACCACATCTCCCTGATTCTGGAACTTGTGATTCCATATCCGATTTCGACGGTGATGATGGAGGCAACGACGATTACCTCTCCTTGATCTCTCAATCCGTGAATCTCGACCCGATTTTGGCAGCGGTGGCTGCGGTGTAGATCAGTCTAGTGGACTGGACGGGTTTGTTGGCTCTATTAGGGCACGCGTAGGGTCAGGCCCAAACATTACATATTCAGAGTTAAATCATGATTAATGATGGCTGCTTTAAAAATTGTGCAAATTTTTTTGGAAGAACCACGGGAGCAAATCTCGTATATCTATGTACAAAGTAAAATTATGTATCTAGAAAAGGCAGTAGCGAACATGGCCCCAGATGCCATAAGTTCGAGTTTGATTATGGTGATTCATGACAACATGATCAATGAGACTAACCATATTGTTTAGCATGTCTTTGTAGAAATTTCTAGGTCCCAAGGATGCCAAAATACCACATGCCAAATTGAGAAGATTGTCTATTTTTCAAGGGTCAAAAACAAGAAAGAAAAGAAAAATAAAGGACACCGTCGGATGAACCGACGGTACCTAGATAGCAAGCATCGGTGCAATCATCGGACGAGTTGGTACACTGGGTGAAAACCTAGGCACCGTCGGATGAACCGACGGTCCATTTTCTAGTAACGTCGGACGAGTTGCAAAGAAGAAGTGAAGACAGTAGCACCGGATGATCCGACGGTCTAAGTGGGGACACTGTCGGTCTATCTAACGCTCAGTTTGAATCAAGACGGAGACGCACCAAGACAACCTCTTTAGCACCGGATGAACCGACGCATTGGGTCAGAGATAGTGTCGGTCTATCCGACGGTTGCGTGGAAGCTAACAGAGACATTTTGGCCGCGGGGTCTTCAGCACCGGATGAACCGACGTAGCGTCGGTGCATAGCGTCGGAACAGTTGTGTCAGCAAAGCTGCAACGACTAAGTGACGTGGAGGGCACCGGATGAACCGACGCCCTGGAAAAGCATAGCATCGGTTCATCCGACGCTACCTTTTTCAGTGATGGTTAGCCAACGGCTCTTGTCACACCCGTTTTCCGAAGAAAACCGAATGCATCTCATACGTGTGCCATAATCACAATTTCACACATATGATAGACAAATGAGTGTAATATCATAGTACAATGCTCAAAACGTACATAGAGAGGTTTATTAATTTGTTACACTCATCGATAGACTCGAAGGTCTTAACACGAACATCGATAGCTAGACGATGAAACACCGTCTCCAGCTTCACAAGCTCCTGACTGGGGGTAACGCGAGCCTCGAATCCATCGAACTCGTCGAAGAACTCGCTCCGCATCCTCCTCTCGAACACATATGGCAAGGGTGAGTACACTTATGGTTGGTACTCGGCCCGTGGGGGAAAATGCAAAGCTATCAAGGGTAGGCTAGGGTTTTCCGGTAAGCATTTTAAGTTGGTCAAATTTTATTAGCAAGCACCTATTTACTAAATGTAAGTGTATACCACCCCAAAACTTAGCTTTTTCAAGACTATTCCTCCAAATCATAAGTAAACCACAATTTGAAATCCATTTCTAGTTAACTATCATGTGAGGGTCCAAGCCGCTCTTGACCGTGAGCACGGCTGATCGATCGGTTTTCACTGCGAGAGGTTGTACACTTTACCCACAGTTCGTGTTCCCCATATTGCCCGGGTTTGCAAAGCCCTTAAACACTTCCGAGGTGAGTGGCAAGGGGTCCACTACGAAGCCTTTACAAAGGCGTGCAAAACACCAATATCCCACGACAATTACAGCTCAGGGCGGACCATAACCCTCCCTAGTGGTCAGCACCTTAGCAAAGGCTACTACCCCAAAAGGACCGGGCTATACCCCTGCAACCCGGAGCCCCCTATGTTCCTTCCGGACAAGGGCTATTATATAATTTACACTCCTAATTAATTGGCTAAGCCAGAGCCATGTGGACTGTGGTTGAACTGTTTTCCTGGGTGGTTCTCCATGTTTTAATTTATATGTTCTTGAATTACCATAAACACAAATTCCATTTAAATTCAACATTTAAAAAGTTAACTTCCATTCCCAAAGTATAGCATCTAAGCATTTATCTACCCAAGCATTTATTTAAAACAAGGTATGCAAGGTATAAGGATTAAAATCTAGTCATTTCCTTAATAGGCATTTCCCATCAAAATTTATGCATAACGATTAAAATTTAAAGTGTGATAATATGCATGTTATTAGGACAAAAAGAGTATGCAGGGGGGGAATCCACTTGCCTTCTTCTCCTAAAAACTGGGGCTCAACCTCTTCAAAAGATGACTCCTGCTCAACTTCGAACGGCACGTCCTCTACGATCACACAAGAAAAACAAACAATAAATAAAACGGTACATCAAACTTTTCCTAAAAGTCTAATACAAGCTTCTAAAACTATCGTGCCTGTTGAGACGATCGCGTGGACACCAAAAACGCCTTAATCGGAGCTAGGACGGAAAAGTTATGATTAAAACAAATTCTAGGGACTATTTTGTAAAAGAAAATGATCCTTAGGGGCTTTTCCATAAAAATCCAGGGGCTAAAACATATTTATAAGTATAAACTAGAGGTCCTAGGTGCAAAGAGGGGCTTTTGGACTGCGGTTGTGTATTTTTGAAAGGCTAGGGACTTATCTATAAAAACCAGGGGCTAAACTGCAAGGATTCTATATGGTGGGAGGACCGGCTTGCAATTTGTAAAAAGGACAGGGTCTCTTTAGAATGTTTGCCGGCGCAACCCTAGTTGACCGGTATGACTTCTGTTGACCGGGGGGCTCGATTAGATCTGGGCCGTTGGATTGATCTAAGGGCTGCGGATAGCTTGCGGCTAAAGAGCGGCGGTGGGCTGGCGGCGGCGCTGCTGTCCCGGCGGCGGCGGCTCGCCGGCCGGCTCGCCGGAGAAGCCAAAAGGCGCTACGGTGCACAGAATAACAAGGTGAAGGCACCAAAATAAAGAGGAGAGACAGGGGATTTCACCGAGCCGCTCGAAGGGGAAGAAGAGGCGGCGGCGGAGTGGATCGGCGGCGAGATGCGGCCGGTGTAGCCTTGCTCCGGCGGGCTTCCTTGGGGCGGCGGTGTAGAGGAGAGGAGGAGCTCGAGTGAGCGGTGCGAGGTGGAGAGGTGCTCGGGGGCGGCTTTTATAGGTGGTGAGGGGAGAGGAGGAGGCGCGGGCAAGGCGGTGGCGCGGGGGCAACGGCGGCGGCCACCATTAAGGTCGGGCTCGGTGCGTGGCCGTTACGGGGAGGGAGAGGAAGGGGGAAGGGGCCGGGCGGCGCCGGGTTGGTGCTCGGCGCACTAAAGGAGAAGGGGAGGCGACGCGGGGAGGCGAGGGGCGCGGGGCGGTGGGCGGCGGCGCGGCGAGGAGGTGGGGGCGGCGCACGGAGGTGGAAGACGGCCCTGACAGGTAGGCCCCACCGTCGGCCCGGCGCGTGAGAGTGAGAGGGAGGTAGCGGGCCGGCTGGTGAAGTGGGCCGGTTGCTGGGCCGCGCGGGAAAAAAGAAAGAAAATAAACAGGCTGGGCTGGGCTGAAAAGGAGAAATGGGTGAGGGTTGGTCTGTTTTGTTTTTTTTCAATTCCTTTTCTTTTATTTCCTTTTCAAACTTTTACTCAAAACCTTTTCAAAATTTTTAAACAAACTTTTGACCACACAATCAATCAAAACCCATGCATTCAACATGATGCACAAACACTTGGTTTCTCTATATTAATTAATTATCATTGCATATATTTAAAGGCAAATTTAATTATTCAAATTCATTAACCTTAGAAATAAAAATTCTAATTGTTGCTAGCATTTTTAAGTGATGGAATTTTTGGGTGTTACAAAATCCTACCCCCTTAAAGAGAATCTCGTCCTCGAGATTCAGGAAGATTGGGAAACAGCTGAGGAAATTCTGCCATAAGCTCATCTTCTCTTTCCCAAGTAGCTTCTTCCTCTGAGTGGTGACTCCATTGGACTTTGCACATTTTAATGACTTTGCTTCGGGTAATTCTTTGTGATGTGTCTAGAATTTTGATAGGGTGTTCCTTATAGGTTAGATCATCCTTCACATCAAGATCTTCCAAAGGTAGATGGTCTACTTTAGTCTCACTTGAACACTTCTTGAGCTGAGATACATGAAACACATCATGTACATCTGACAATCGAGCTGGGAGTTCTAATTGATAGGCAACTTCTCCCTTTCTTTCTAAGATCTTAAAAGGTCCAATGAATCGTGGTGACAACTTCCCTCTAATCTTGAATCTTCGTAGACCTCTAATGGGTGATACTCTGAGATACACATAATCTCCTACTTCAAACACAACTTCTCTCCTTTTGGGGTCAGCGTAACTCTTTTGTCGTGACTGAGCAGTCTTGAGATTTTCCCGAATTATCTCAACTTGTCTTTCAGCTTCTTTTATAATGTCTGGTCCAAAAAGTTGACTCTCCCCTGTTTGATCCCAGTACAATGGTGTTCGCACTTTCTCCCGTATAAGGCTTCAAAAGGAGCCATCTTAAGGGCTGGTTTGGTAGGCGTTATTGTAGGCAAACTCTCGCATATGGCAAACTTTTATCCCGGCCTACCTCCATGCTTTAAGGCACATGCCCTAAGCATATCCTCTAGGATTTGATTTGTCCTTTCGGTTTGACCATCTGTTTGTGGATGATACGCGAACTAAAGTTAAGCTTTGTATCCATTGATTCATGTAGCTTTCCCCGGAAACGTGATGTAACTGTGTCCCACGGTCGGATACTATCCTCTTTGGAACTCCATGTAAGCATACAATTACGGACATATACGATTCGCAGTTTGGCTCGGTGTAAGTAGTTTTGACAGGTATAAAGTGAGCAACCTTGGTTAACCTATCCACAATGACCCATATGGAGTCATATCCATCACGGGTACGTGGCAATCCCACAATAAAATCCATGCCTATTTCCTCCCATTTCCACTCGGGTACTTTCAATGGTTGAAGCAAACCTGCTGGTCTCTGGTATTCTGCTTTTACTTTCTGGCATATGTCACATAGAGCTACATAAGCAGCAACATCCTTTTTCATTCCATACCACCAATATTTCTGCTTCAAATCTTGATACATCTTGGTGCTTCCGGGATGAATTGAATAGGCAGAATCATGTGCCTCTTTAAGTATAGTCTCTCGAAGATGATCAATTTCGGGCACACAGATTCTATTCCTGAACCAAATAGTTCCTTGATCATCTCTTTTGAAATCTGGAACCTTGCCAGCATCAATCAACCGTCCATACTCCTTAATCTTCTCATCTGTCATTTGACCCTTCCTGATTTCTTGTTCAAGTGTAGATTCTACTTCCAACGTCATAGCTTCACTCTGGGTGACAATTCCTAGATTGAGATGTGCCATCTCCCAACACAACTCTTGAGGCATCACATGAGCTATTAGTGTGTTTGCCTGACTTTTCCGACTCAAGGCATCTGCCACAACGTTTGCCTTGTCGGGATGATACTGAATGTCCAGATCATAGTCTTTGATTAATTCCAACCATCTACGCTGTCTGAGATTTAGATCCTTCTGGGTAAATATATACTTCAAGCTCTTATGGTTAGTGAAGATGCGACACCTATTTCCGATCATATATTGCCTCCAAATTTTTAGAGCGTGCACAATGGCAGCCAACTCCAAATCGTGAGTGGGGTAATTCTGCTCATGTTTTCTCAATTGCCTAGAAGCATAAGCAATTACTTTTCCCTCTTGCATTAGTACACAGCCAAGACCCTGAAGTGAAGCGTCACAATACACATCAAAGCCCTTGTGAATATCTCGCATTATTAGTACAGGAGCTGTGGTTAATCTCTTCTTTAGTTCCTCAAAACTATCCTCGCACTTGGCATCCCACTTAAATTCCTTTCCTTTTTCTAACAATGAGGTGAGAGGTTTTACAATCTTCGAGAATCCTTCGATGAATCGATGGTAATAACCTGCCAATCCAAGGAAACTTCTGATCTCAGCCACATTCTTAGGCGGATTCCAATCCAGTACAGCCTTCACCTTACTTGGGTCTACTGCTATTCCACCCTCGGTGATAATATGCCCAAGGAAGAAACTTCCTTTAGCCAAAAATCACATTTGCTGAATTTGGCATATAACTGATGTTCTCGTAGTTTCTGCAGCACGAGTCTCAGGTGTTCTTCATGCTCTTCTTCATTTGGGGAGAACACTAGAATGTCATCGATGAAAACTACCACAAACCTATCAAGGTACTCCATGAATACTTTATTCATCAGATACATGAAGTATGCTGGTGCATTTGTCAATCCAAAGGGCATAACCGTGAACTCGTATAAGCCATATCTAGATGTGAAAGCAGTTTTGGGAATGTCCTCTAATCGGATTTTCGATTGATGGTACCCGGATCGTAGATCGATCTTGGAGAATATTTTAGCACCTTTCATCGATCGAACAAATCTCCAATCCCGGGTAAGGGGTATTTATTCTTGATGGTAACATCGTTAAGGGGACGATAATCTATGCACATTCTTCTAGTACCATCTTTCTTATCAACAAAGAGAATGGGAGACCCCCAAGGTGACGAACTAGGTCGGATGTAACCTTTACTAAGCAACTCATCTATTTGTTTCTTTAATTCGGCCAAATCCTTAACATTCATTCCATATGGTCTTTTATAAATAGGAGCGACCGGGTAAAAGTTCAATGCTGAATTCAATGTCACGGTCAGGCGGCATACCTGGTAACTCATCTGGAAATATGTCGGGATACTCATTCACAACTTTGATCTCTTCTAAGGATTTTCCCTTTGCTGAATTCACTGTTCCTTGTTCTTCGGATGAGTTATCCACTTTGAACTCAATTCTGTCTCCTTGTGGGCTAGTCAAAACCACTGATCTCTTGCGACACTGAATCACCCCGTCATGCTTGCGCAACCAATCCATTCCAAGTATTACATCTATTCCCCAGGATTTTAAAACTACTAGGTCGGCTAGAAATTCTATCTCATTAAGTTTAAGGTTCACCCGTGGACATATGTGTCTGGCTTTCATTTCACCGCCCGGGGAGCTAACTAGTAATGGTGTCTTCATAAGACTCATGGGCAAGCTATATTTTTCCACAAATTGATTGGTAACAAATGAATGTGATGCTCCGGAATCGAATAAAACGGATGCAGGTTCAGAATTGACAAGGAACGTACCAAGCACAACCTCGGGAGCTTCCTGTGCCTGCTCAATCGTCACGTGGTTTACTTTCCCACGCACAAAGTTTTGTTGAGCCCTGCTGCCCTGAGGAGTAGAATTCCCAGTGCGAACCTGAGAGGATGGCTGCCCAGGCTTCTGACCATTGCCCTTCTGTGGAGTTTGCATTCCACGCTTGGGACAGTTATTGGCATAATGCCCTAACTCTCCGCACTTGAAGCATCCACTAGGCTGAACTGGTGCGGTGTTTCTCACTGGAGCACCTGGGGCATTGTTCGGGCGACTCTGCTGCTGAATTGGGGCACGAGGAGTCTGCTGATGGAAGCGCTGGGGCTGCTGAGCTGAACGCTGGAATGACTGGTTCTGCTGAAAATTTCCACTATATCCTCCTGAGCGGAACTGAGGATTCTGTGGTGCATTGTAGCGGGGACGTGTGTTGCTGCTAGACTGCCCTTGGTTTTGGAACTTGCGTTTCTGGTCTCCAAGTTCTCTACGCTTGTGTTGACGGTGAATTTTCGTCAACTTCGAGTACTTGTTATACATTGGTTTCGATTATGATTTGCAACTAACCCGCCACTAGGCATACTAATGATATAACAAGTTCACACTTGCATGTCGATTTTGGAGTTTGTTGTTTACGCAGGAAATCTACACTAAAGAGGAGACTTTCGGGATAAGTTCACCAAGCACTTCAAGAGAAGATCATGAAGCCCGTCACAAGTCAAGACACAAAGTGAATAAGACTCCAAACAACTCAAGGACCGAATCATCAACACACAAAACTCCGGGGACTTGGATGTTTACCAACGAGATCAACTCAGCCCGAGAGATATTCTCGCAGCTCAGGACAGCATGATCTTTCGGTACAGATTCGGAGACTTAAACGGTCTTTAATGGCAAAAGTTTGACTACCAAAGTTGTGGGCCTTGACGATACCTTCGATTTGGACATGTGGAAGGCCCAATTTGGATAAGGGAGCTAGGAGATATAGCCCCCGAAATCCCTGCTGCGCAGTCAGTCCGAAATCAGAACAGATTATCTTCCAAGGCCGATTTGGAGATCTTATCTTCGTTTTTAAGGAAAGAAATGAATACCAAAGTTGAAGATAATTTCGTGGCACACAACCTGGACACCGAATTTGCATTATTTGGAGTCCAGACGTGGGAGATATGGCCCTGGCAAGGAAGGACTGTGAATCAGGAAAATCTGGCTGATTTTATGGAAACCAAGTTTGCTTCTCTCCCAAGGAGGATCTCGTGCAAGGCAAGGTGGAGCACGCCCAAAGGCACCCCAAGGACATAAATACAACCCCCTAGGCGCCCCAAGGTAGTGACCCATCGAACAAATCATCCTACCGACGCCAATCACCAGAAAACCGCCGCCGCAAGATGAGGGAGAGAGTTAGATGAGCTCGTCGCAAGGATCAACGCCGGCGGAGAGAAGGAAGCAAGAGGAGGACTCCAAGCCGCTGGCCTAGGGGTGTTCCCAAGCTCCATCGCCGCCATCTTCATCGACGACGTTCTCCGGAGTCTCCATCACCCCTGTGTGCTTCAATCCGTGTAAGATGATGGGGTAATGTCTCCGTTCATCCCTAGGATTAGATGGATACATGCTATGTAATTGCTACTTGATTCGTGGTTCCAATCTATTGTTTTCATGTTGATGATGCTTTGATGATTAAGGTTAGCTACCATGTTTTTCGGGCGTATGATATCCGCTACTCCCATAGATTCCATCAACATACCGTGTCCATCATAGGTCTAGTCATGAATACCTTCGCGTAGTGACAAGTACGAGAGGAGGGAAATGGTGAAACCGTGGTCACAACCCCCGGTAGATTGGTTTACCGCTTTCGTGTAGTAGATGCATACCATGTTATCCTAGATCCTAGGGAGGGAACGCTTATCTTTCTTAATCACTCTCTTGTGTTCACCCTTTATCATATAGTTTAACCCTATATTTGTTTGATCAACTTAACTTAGAGTAACTTAGGTTAGATTGTCTTTACCTTAGGATTAATACTCTCTTTCAAAGGTTTTCCATTCAACTAGATTAGTACTTGGTTAAGCGCTAGTAATCCCCTTGCTCCGCGGATTGACAAGAACCTTGGGAATCCCGTGGTGAAAAAGGTGTAGGTCCGTACGCTTGCGGATCGTAGGTGGATACGAGTTTTATCCGTCAACAAGCCCCTTTTTCTGGCGCCGTTGCCGGGGAGCAAGCCAGTTTGCTACGTTTAATCTAGTATTAATTTTGTTGATTACTAACACCTAACCCTTGTTTTCTAAAAAAAGAAAAAAAATCTTTTCTGTTTTTCTTTCTACTTTTCTTGTGCCTAGATGGATTTGTTCTCCTCACCATTGGAAGACGAAGAGATGTCGCTAAGGGAGCTAGCAATGCCGTCAATGGAAGACATTGAGATACAAAAATCAGATTTGATGCTTGCTACAACCCACTACGAAGTGAAGCCACGGAATCATCAAGTTAGTGGCGACAAAACCATTTAGAGGATTGGAGGATGACAACCCATATAGACACATTAAGGAATTCACGATGTTATGCAACACGGTGCAACAAAAAGGAGTTCCGCCGCTTGGTTCAAGTGGAATCTTTTTCCATTCTCTCTCGAAGATGAAGCGCGAAGATGGTACACACTTGCGTCCGTTGAAGCAAAAGGAAATTGGGATGAGCTAGTGAAGAAGTTTCTTTTAAAGTTCTTTCCCATAAGCAAGGTCCAAGACTTAAGGAGGCAAGTGCTCACTTTCAAGCAAGGAGATGATGAAGGAATTGATGAAGCATGGGACCGATTTAATGAACTACTTGAGCGAGGCCCGAACTTGGGATTTTCCGGTGACTTGATGTTGCATACCTTTTATTTTTCACTAACCCCTAACTCATCTCATTTTGTAAGCATGTGTGCAGGCGGTGATATATTGGATAAAACAATTAGTGAAGCCGCACAAATCTTACAAAGGATAAGCAATGGACAAAGAACAATACGAGATTGGCAAAGATGTTGTCAAGAGGAGCAAAACGACAAAAACAAGCCCAAGGTGCTTGCTGAAATTTCTGAAAAAGATGAACCGAAGGTCAAGGAAGATGAACCGACCATACAAGAAAGTGAAGATCCACTTCCCAAGGTAAGAGAAGTCATTTCGGATGTTAAAAATGTTGAAATTAACATGAATGTAGGCCGAAGTATGTGGAATGCTAGACCATTGGCGGAGTTCAAGCAATCCGGTTGGGTTCAAGTTGATTTCGCCCCACTAATTAACTACCGAAGGAAGGAGGAACGCCGACACGTTGCCAAACTAGTTGAAGATATATTTGATCAAGAGATGAGTGGAGAGTCGATCCAAAAGATGTTTGAAGAAGAAAGAGAAGAAGGAGATGAAGGATGGATCGACCGGTTTGATAACTCAAAGATTTATGATGAAGGGAGAGAAGAGTACAACCGTGATGAGCCTAGTGACTCAAAGGATAAATGGGAGGAGATAGGACTCAAGCTAGATGATAGCTTGTGTGCTATTGAAGCCTACACACTAGCAAATCAAGGCATGGAAGTACTCAAGGATGAAGGAAAGAGTGAATCAACAATGAGCGATCTTGACGACATGTGGTACATGGAAGATAAAGAAAGCAACATACAAGTCTTTGAAGATGAAGATCTGGTTGATAAAGAAGACTTCAAAGAAGAGATGAATGCGTACATAGTTGAAGGATTACATGTTCCACATGATGAGTTGAAGAAAGCGCAAGATGGTGATGAAGAGGCAACTACACTTGTTGAGATCGATTTGCCTTCAACACCGCTAGATGAACCAAATATCACTCTTGTTGAAAAAGCTCTAAGGCCAAGGTACGTGCTGAAATCTCAAGATATTATTGGTATTGATGTTTATAAATTCAAATACTCATGCTCAACCAATAGTATGAATGATAGTTTAATGTCTATGCCTTGTTCCAATAGTGATCATGTTGATAGGCTAGATTTTCTTGAGAATGAAAAAGAGGAAACATTTAAGTTTGATCCAATTAATCTCACACCTAAAGAACCTTTGCCTAATGATGAGCTAAGTGCTACGCATGAAACATATGCTTCTTTTATTTACACCTTGACTTGTTGCTACAATTCACATGTGGTGTTAATTATGGACGCGTATGTTTACAATAAGTTTTGTAAATCTCGATCATGCTTTGCGCTTGGTCAAGCTAATGACCTTAAAGAATCATATGTCGGGAAAGGCCCGATTTTCACTAACCATGTAGACAAGGCTTGAATAATGAAAAAAGAAGTCATGCCTAAAAGAGTTGCAAGATAAATCATCAACCTCTCCGAATCCCGCGATGGATGTTGCTGTCTTCATCAATTTGAGAGCTTGTTCAGAGGTGTACAAATGAAGAAAATGAGATATTCAGAAGCTCCATCAAATTACCATTCCAACGCATCAAGAACCAACAAGTTTGAAGACCCGTGCAAGGAGTTATGGAGAAAACATTGAGCGTTGCGCGTTCTGAAATTTCAGGACAGATTTCATCGCCGAAGTAAAACGGACGTAACTCTCTTGTCCGGAGTCCGATTTGGGCAAATAAAGACTCGTTGGAAAGGAAATTTTGTGCACTGTGCAATGGAGTAGAGCTTGAGTATACTCTCTGTTCTGGACATTAAAAAAAATAATAGAGTGAAGGCAGCACCGAAGGATGATAGAGAAGGAGATAACGATGAAATAAAAGGATGCTTTGGGCAAGTCTTCTATAAGTGATCAAGCACAACATGGGAAGTAAATTAAAGCTGCATTGGTACCTTTTCTTCTTGCATGAAGGGCCATGGCTATGCAACGAAAAGAAGGTATGTGAGAAAGTCGAGCTCTATGACTTTAAATGAAGCGCTTTTCGGGAGGCAACCCGTTTCTTTATATTTTTACTACTTTCTTAGAGAAAATAAAAAAATGGCACCATCTTATGATGATCAACTTGTGGTTATTAATATAAGTTTAGTTTTATTTTTAGAACCACCATCATGTTCATGATCATATTTGCATGCATTGCATTTTGTTATCAACATGATGTTTCTTTGTGTATACATGTTTTGCACATAGTTGGCTTGGTTGTTTTGTATACTTAATGATGTATGCTTCATTTTCCATGTTAATACTTCATAAGGCATTATGAGTATTTTCCTTTTGTGATCTTGTGTAAACATGGTGTTTAAACATGATTGCGGACTATCATCGTTAAGTTTGATAAACCTAGCTAGCTTTTCATATGTTTTCATGTTACTTTGGTCAGTTTATAAGCTTTGCAATGCGCTTAATTTTTCTTGTGCTATAAGAGTTATTGATTTAGGGATAGACATGGTGTTTTAACCCTAGATATATAAACCTTTATGGCTATGGAGAAATTCGGCAACCTAGTTGTAAACATGGTGTTTAGAACTAGGTGAAAACATTGTCTTGTTTATATGCTTTCCTATCATGTGCATACACACCTTGCACCACGTACACTCATTAGGTTTTTATTTCTCATTAAACTAATTATACCACAAGTTAAGAATCTTAGGAGACATTGTTGGATTGTTGGCAATTCTATCTACTCCCAACCGTCACCTTGGGGGTAGAATGTGCGTTTAAAATGTCTTACAGGCAAGATAAAGACTCTCACTACAAGGAAATTGAAGGATGGATAAGAAGTTCTTTGTCTTCTTCTTCCATGACTAGCAAAATGCTAAGCATGGGGGAGACCCTGAATCTTCAACACGGAAGTGCAACATGACACTCTAGAAGATAGAATGATAAAGATCGTTAACATCTCCGGATCAATGCGCAAGAAGCCACCAATCTCATCAAAATTCTACATGGTCTCGAAGGGAAAACACCGGATAATTTTGGATATTTAGAAGCCCCATGAAGTTACAATTCCAACAAATCAAGAATCAAGACAATCGGAGTTTCCTACAAGCGGTTATGCCCGAATCACCGAGTGCAACACGTCCTGAAATCAGTTTTGGACAGCACGCAGCGCTGAAGTAAAACGGACATAGCTCCCTTGTTTGAACACCGTTTTCGATGAATGACCACACGTTGGAAAGGTAATTTCATAAACTTTTCAATAGAGCTATATTTCGATATATTTTCTGTTCTGGACAGAGGGGGAAATCCATGAAAAAGAGACAGCAAGGAGATGATGAGAACAAGAAAGAGGAGATGGTGATGACAACATTGAAGAGAAGGGTGACCAATGACTCCATTAAGCATACAAGATCAAATTCAGAAGTTTAGGAGCATTAATAAATCAAGACAAAAGCAAAAGCCACATCGATACATGGAGATGCCGGAAGAAGGCAACGAAGGATTACAAAGGATGGTAACATCTCCATGGACCTTCTCTTTTCCAAACACAAATGCTTGTAAGTATGCCTTCAACATCAACTAGGTGCAACCTTTTGTTTTTCTCTTCAAACAATAACATGGCTACTAGGAGGACAACCTAGGTTTCTTTTTACTTTCAATAGATAAGCATGACCATGTGTTCACCTCGATGTTCTATATTGCCTATGCTTACGGAAAGATGATGAAAGTTGCCGCTTTGTTTTACCTACATGAAGTTATACATGTCTTGGCTAATTGCTCTCTATAATATGATCTGAAATTAATTTAAATACCGGCTCTTTTATTTGTGGAGGTGAAATGACTATGCTCTAGACCCACATACATATCTTTGCTCTTTGATTTAAATTTATTGATAGCCGTATAACTTGTTGTTTTTATGAAAACTTAACTTTTATGCTATCTACATATTTGTTATGCTCTTGCAAAGTTCTACCTACCAAAGCCATATACATATATGTTTTACCCGTAGATTGCAAACATGTGTTTTGATGAGTTGGATTAGGATTGATTTCTATGGTTCGAGACTAAGAAGCTGGTCATTCCTTTGTGTAACTTTTTCATGCTAGCCTTTTTGTCCATGCATTGTGGGTTTTCACATCGAAAATTCCACAAACTTCGCAGGGCATCCACCCTAAACCAAAAACATCTTTTTGTGATCACCTCCTTGTCCACAACCCAATTTGAGTATGGAGTAAAATTCTCGATGGAGATTCAAATATTCTGCAATATTATGGAATTTATACTTACTTTAGCAGTCATTTCCCCTCTCTTTTATGCTCGAGGACGAGCATCGTTCAAGCATGGGGGAGGAGTCATTCTCTGACACAAATGCTATGTAAGTATTATGTTGCAAAAAGTTTTGAGGGGCAAAAGAAAAAAAAAGAAGAGAATAAAAATGAAAAATGAAAAAAATATGATAAGAAGAAAAGAAAAGTAAGAAAAATAGGAAGAATAAAGTGAAAAAAAGAAAGAGAGAAAAATGAGAAGGAAATAGAATAAAGAAAAAAATAAAGATGCTCCTCGGATCTTTTTGCTTCATAAGTTCTCAAGTGCCTTGATGACAAATCCATACTCAAATCTTCCAACCATGTGCAATCCGATAACGAGGACTTCACTCGTGCCTCGGGATCATCCATTTGCCACTTGCACATGTCCACTTATCTAAATGTGTGTGTTTCATCCCTCTCTCTTTCCAACATTTATTTTCCATGGCCTTTTTGACGAGTCTCGGTAATTCCAATAGATCTCTCTCTTAATTTGACAATATTTCTGATGTATGTTTTGCTAGGATTGTTTTTAACCTTCCAAGCTCCACATAAGCCTTCCACTATCACATATGAGTAGAGTAGGTTGAAAATAATCTAGTATAGGCTTGAGTGACTTGATGAGATGAGTGTTCCATGAGGTCTTGCAAGAGATTTTCACTTATGTTGGATATGCATCTTTTTGAAAATCTTCCATGTGACAAGGTAATGGTTCGAAGTTCACTTAAGTTTGAGAGCATCGTGTTAAATGTGGCTTGTTCTTTATTGTTAGTCTATCTTCCATAATGAAAAAGAAGCCGGTCACAACTTGAACATTAAAAATAAAATTCTTAAGAGAGAGCAATTTGCCTCGTCATGAATGACTAAGTGCAGGGACAACATTGGAAGGCAACACTGATTTCCCTTTTAAGCAAGGATTACTTACTCGAGGACGAGCAAGGTTTAAGCATGGGGGAGATGTTGACGGTGAATTTTCGTCAACTTCGAGTACTTGTTATACATTGGTTTCGATTATGATTTGCAACTAACCCGCCACTAGGCATACTAATGATATAACAAGTTCACACTTGCATGTCGATTTTGGAGTTTGTTGTTTACGCGAGAAATCTACACTAAAGAGGAGACTTTCGGGATAAGTTCACCAAGCACTTCAAGAGAAGATCATGAAGCCCGTCACAAGTCAAGACACAAAGTGAACAAGACTCCAAACAACTCAAGGACCGAATCATCAACACACAAAACTCCGGGGACTTGGATGTTTACCAACGAGATCAACTCGGCCCGAGAGATATTCTCGCGGCTCGGGACAGCATGATCTTTCGGTACAGATTCGGAGACTTAAACGGTCTTTAATGGCAAAAGTTTGACTACCAAAGTTGTGGGCCTTGACGATACCTTCGATTTGGACATGTGGAAGGCCCAATTTGGATAAGGGAGCTAGGAGATATAGCCCCCGAAATCCCTGCTGCGCAGTCAGTCCGAAATCAGAACAGATTATCTTCCAAGGCCGATTTGGAGATCTTATGTTCGTTTTTAAGGAAAGAAATGAATACCAAAGTTGAAGATAATTTCGTAGCACACAACCTGGACACCGAATTTGCATTATTTGGAGTCCATACGTGGGAGATATGGCCCTGGCAAGGAAGGACTGTGAATCAGGAAAATCTGGCTGATTTTATGGAAACCAAGTTTGCTTCTCTCCCAAGGAGGATCTCGTGCAAGGCAAGGTGGAGCACGCCCAAAGGCACCCCAAGGACATAAATACAACCCCCTAGGTGCCCCAAGGTGGTGACCCATCGAACAAATCATCCTACCGACGCCAATCACCGAGAAAACCGCCGCCGCAAGATGAGGGAGAGAGTTAGATGAGCTCGTCGCAAGGATCAACGCCGGCGGAGAGAAGGAAGCAAGAGGAGGACTCCAAGCCGCCGGCCTAGGGGTGTTCCCAAGCTCCATCGCCGCCATCTTCATCGACGACGTTCTCCGGAGTCTCCATCACCCCCGTGTGCTTCAATCCGTGTAAGATGATGGGGTAATGTCTCCGTTCATCCCTAGGATTAGATGGATACATGCTATGTAATTGCTACTTGATTCGTGGTTCCAATCTATTGTTTTCATGTTGATGATGCTTTGATGATTAAGGTTAGCTACCATGTTTTTCGGGCGTATGATATCCGCTACTCCCATAGATTCCATCAACATACCGTGTCCATCATAGGTCTAGTCATGAATACCTTCGCGTAGTGACGAGTACGAGAGGAGGGAAATGGTGAAACCGTGGTCACAACCCCCGGTAGATTGGTTTACCGCTTTCGTGTAGTAGATGCATACCATGTTATCCTAGATCCTAGGGAGGGAACGCTTATCTTTCTTAATCACTCTCTTGTGTTCACCCTTTATCATATAGTTTAACCCTATATTTGTTTGATCAACTTAACTTAGAGTAACTTAGGTTAGATTGTCTTTACCTTAGGATTAATACTCTCTTTCAAAGGTTTTCCATTCAACTAGATTAGTACTTGGTTAAGCGCTAGTAATCCCCTTGCTCCGCGGATTGACAAGAACCTTGGGAATCCCGTGGTGAAAAAGGTGTAGGTCCGTACGCTTGCGGATCGTAGGTGGATACGAGTTTTATCCGTCAACAAGCCCCTTTTTCTGGCGCCGTTGCCGGGGAGCAAGCCAGTTTGCTACGTTTAATCTAGTATTAATTTTGTTGATTACTAACACCTAACCCTTGTTTTCTAAAAAAAGAAAAAAAATCTTTTCTGTTTTTCTTTCTACTTTTCTTGTGCCTAGATGGATTTGTTCTCCTCACCATTGGAAGACGAAGAGATGTCGCTAAGGGAGCTAGCAATGCCGTCAATGGAAGACATTGAGATACAAAAATCAGATTTGATGCTTGCTACAACCCACTACGAAGTGAAGCCTGGAATCATCAAGTTAGTGGCGACAAAACCATTTAGAGGATTGGAGGATGACAACCCATATAGACACATTAAGGAATTCACGATGTTATGCAACACGGTGCAACAAAAAGGAGTTCCGCCGCTTGGTTCAAGTGGAATCTTTTTCCATTCTCTCTCGAAGATGAAGCGCGAAGATGGTACACACTTGCGTCCGTTGAAGCAAAAGGAAATTGGGATGAGCTAGTGAAGAAGTTTCTTTTAAAGTTCTTTCCCATAAGCAAGGTCCAAGACTTAAGGAGGCAAGTGCTCACTTTCAAGCAAGGAGATGATGAAGGAATTGATGAAGCATGGGACCGATTTAATGAACTACTTGAGCGAGGCCCGAACTTGGGATTTTCCGGTGACTTGATGTTGCATACCTTTTATTTTTCACTAACCCCTAACTCATCTCATTTTGTAAGCATGTGTGCAGGCGGTGATATATTGGATAAAACAATTAGTGAAGCCGCACAAATCTTACAAAGGATAAGCAATGGACAAAGAACAATACGAGATTGGCAAAGATGTTGTCAAGAGGAGCAAAACGACAAAAACAAGCCCAAGGTGCTTGCTGAAATTTCTGAAAAAGATGAACCGAAGGTCAAGGAAGATGAACCGACCATACAAGAAAGTGAAGATCTACTTCCCAAGGTAAGAGAAGTCATTTCGGATGTTAAAAATGTTGAAATTAACATGAATGTAGGCCGAAGTATGTGGAATGCTAGACCATTGGCGGAGTTCAAGCAATCCGGTTGGGTTCAAGTTGATTTCGCCCCACTAATTAACTACCGAAGGAAGGAGGAACGCCGACACGTTGCCAAACTAGTTGAAGATATATTTGATCAAGAGATGAGTGGAGAGTCGATCCAAAAGATGTTTGAAGAAGAAAGAGAAGAAGGAGATGAAGGATGGATCGACCGGTTTGATAACTCAAAGATTTATGATGAAGGGAGAGAAGAGTACAACCGTGATGAGCCTAGTGACTCAAAGGATAAATGGGAGGAGATAGGACTCAAGCTAGATGATAGCTTGTGTGCTATTGAAGCCTACACACTAGCAAATCAAGGCATGGAAGTACTCAAGGATGAAGGAAAGAGTGAATCAACAATGAGCGATCTTGACGACATGTGGTACATGGAAGATAAAGAAAGCAACATACAAGTCTTTGAAGATGAAGATCTGGTTGATAAAGAAGACTTCAAAGAAGAGATGAATGCGTACATAGTTGAAGGATTACATGTTCCACATGATGAGTTGAAGAAACTGCAAGATGGTGATGAAGAGGCAACTACACTTGTTGAGATCGATTTGCCTTCAACACCGCTAGATGAACCAAATATCACTCTTGTTGAAAAAGCTCTAAGGCCAAGGTACGTGCTGAAATCTCAAGATATTATTGGTATTGATGTTTATAAATTCAAATACTCATGCTCAACCAATAGTATGAATGATAGTTTAATGTCTATGCCTTGTTCCAATAGTGATCATGTTGATAGGCTAGATTTTCTTGAGAATGAAAAAGAGGAAACATTTAAGTTTGATCCAATTAATCTCACACCTAAAGAACCTTTGCCTAATGATGAGCTAAGTGCTACGCATGAAACATATGCTTCTTTTATTTACACCTTGACTTGTTGCTACAATTCACATGTGGTGTTAATTATGGACGCGTATGTTTACAATAAGTTTTGTAAATCTCGATCATGCTTTGCGCTTGGTCAAGCTAATGACCTTAAAGAATCATATGTCGGGAAAGGCCCGATTTTCACTAACCATGTAGACAAGGCTTGAATAATGAAAAAAGAAGTCATGCCTAAAAGAGTTGCAAGATAAATCATCAACCTCTCCGAATCCCGCGATGGATGTTGCTGTCTTCATCAATTTGAGAGCTTGTTCAGAGGTGTACAAATGAAGAAAATGAGATATTCAGAAGCTCCATCAAATTACCATTCCAACGCATCAAGAACCAACAAGTTTGAAGACCCGTGCAAGGAGTTATGGAGAAAACATTGAGCGTTGCGCGTTCTGAAATTTCAGGACAGATTTCATCGCCGAAGTAAAACGGACGTAACTCTCTTGTCCGGAGTCCGATTTGGGCAAATAAAGACTCGTTGGAAAGGAAATTTTGTGCACTGTGCAATGGAGTAGAGCTTGAGTATACTCTCTGTTCTGGACATTAAAAAAAATAATAGAGTGAAGGCAGCACCGAAGGATGATAGAGAAGGAGATAACGATGAAATAAAAGGATGCTTTGGGCAAGTCTTCTATAAGTGATCAAGCACAACATGGGAAGTAAATTAAAGCTGCATTGGTACCTTTTCTTCTTGCATGAAGGGCCATGGCTATGCAACGAAAAGAAGGTATGTGAGAAAGTCGAGCTCTATGACTTTAAATGAAGCGCTTTTCGGGAGGCAACCCGTTTCTTTATATTTTTACTACTTTCTTAGAGAAAATAAAAAAATGGCACCATCTTATGATGATCAACTTGTGGTTATTAATATAAGTTTAGTTTTATTTTTAGAACCACCATCATGTTCATGATCATATTTGCATGCATTGCATTTTGTTATCAACATGATGTTTCTTTGTGTATACATGTTTTGCACATAGTTGGCTTGGTTGTTTTGTATACTTAATGATGTATGCTTCATTTTCCATGTTAATACTTCATAAGGCATTATGAGTATTTTCCTTTTGTGATCTTGTGTAAACATGGTGTTTAAACATGATTGCGGACTATCATCGTTAAGTTTGATAAACCTAGCTAGCTTTTCATATGTTTTCATGTTACTTTGGTCAGTTTATAAGCTTTGCAATGCGCTTAATTTTTCTTGTGCTATAAGAGTTATTGATTTAGGGATAGACATGGTGTTTTAACCCTAGATATATAAACCTTTATGGCTATGGAGAAATTCGGCAACCTAGTTGTAAACATGGTGTTTAGAACTAGGTGAAAACATTGTCTTGTTTATATGCTTTCCTATCATGTGCATACACACCTTGCACCACGTACACTCATTAGGTTTTTATTTCTCATTAAACTAATTATACCACAAGTTAAGAATCTTAGGAGACATTGTTGGATTGTTGGCAATTCTATCTACTCCCAACCGTCACCTTGGGGGTAGAATGTGCGTTTAAAATGTCTTACAGGCAAGATAAAGACTCTCACTACAAGGAAATTGAAGGATGGATAAGAAGTTCTTTGTCTTCTTCTTCCATGACTAGCAAAATGCTAAGCATGGGGGAGACCCTGAATCTTCAACACGGAAGTGCAACATGACACTCTAGAAGATAGAATGATAAAGATCGTTAACATCTCCGGATCAATGCGCAAGAAGCCACCAATCTCATCAAAATTCTACATGGTCTCGAAGGGAAAACACCGGATAATTTTGGATATTTAGAAGCCCCATGAAGTTACAATTCCAACAAATCAAGAATCAAGACAATCGGAGTTTCCTACAAGCGGTTATGCCCGAATCACCGAGTGCAACACGTCCTGAAATCAGTTTTGGACAGCACGCAGCGCTGAAGTAAAACGGACATAGCTCCCTTGTTTGAACACCGTTTTCGATGAATGACCACACGTTGGAAAGGTAATTTCATAAACTTTTCAATAGAGCTATATTTCGATATATTTTCTGTTCTGGACAGAGGGGGAAATCCATGAAAAAGAGACAGCAAGGAGATGATGAGAACAAGAAAGAGGAGATGGTGATGACAACATTGAAGAGAAGGGTGACCAATGACTCCATTAAGCATACAAGATCAAATTCAGAAGTTTAGGAGCATTAATAAATCAAGACAAAAGCAAAAGCCACATCGATACATGGAGATGCCGGAAGAAGGCAACGAAGGATTACAAAGGATGGTAACATCTCCATGGACCTTCTCTTTTCCAAACACAAATGCTTGTAAGTATGCCTTCAACATCAACTAGGTGCAACCTTTTGTTTTTCTCTTCAAACAATAACATGGCTACTAGGAGGACAACCTAGGTTTCTTTTTACTTTCAATAGATAAGCATGACCATGTGTTCACCTCGATGTTCTATATTGCCTATGCTTACGGAAAGATGATGAAAGTTGCCGCTTTGTTTTACCTACATGAAGTTATACATGTCTTGGCTAATTGCTCTCTATAATATGATCTGAAATTAATTTAAATACCGGCTCTTTTATTTGTGGAGGTGAAATGACTATGCTCTAGACCCACATACATATCTTTGCTCTTTGATTTAAATTTATTGATAGCCGTATAACTTGTTGTTTTTATGAAAACTTAACTTTTATGCTATCTACATATTTGTTATGCTCTTGCAAAGTTCTACCTACCAAAGCCATATACATATATGTTTTACCCGTAGATTGCAAACATGTGTTTTGATGAGTTGGATTAGGATTGATTTCTATGGTTCGAGACTAAGAAGCTGGTCATTCCTTTGTGTAACTTTTTCATGCTAGCCTTTTTGTCCATGCATTGTGGGTTTTCACATCGAAAATTCCACAAACTTCGCTGGGCATCCACCCTAAACCAAAAACATCTTTTTGTGATCACCTCCTTGTCCACAACCCAATTTGAGTATGGAGTAAAATTCTCGATGGAGATTCAAATATTCTGCAATATTATGGAATTTATACTTACTTTAGCAGTCATTTCCCCTCTCTTTTATGTTCGAGGACGAGCATCGTTCAAGCATGGGGGAGGAGTCATTCTCTGACACAAATGCTATGTAAGTATTATGTTGCAAAAAGTTTTGAGGAGCAAAAGAAAAAAAAGAAGAGAATAAAAATGAAAAATGAAAAAAATATGATAAGAAGAAAAGAAAAGTAAGAAAAATAGGAAGAATAAAGTGAAAAAAAGAAAGAGAGAAAAATGAGAAGGAAATAGAATAAAGAAAAAAATAAAGATGCTCCTCGGATCTTTTTGCTTCATAAGTTCTCAAGTGCCTTGATGACAAATCCATACTCAAATCTTCCAACCATGTGCAATCCGATAACGAGGACTTCACTCGTGCCTCGGGATCATCCATTTGCCACTTGCACATGTCCACTTATCTAAATGTGTGTGTTTCATCCCTCTCTCTTTCCAACATTTATTTTCCATGGCCTTTTTGACGAGTCTCGGTAATTCCAATAGATCTCTCTCTTAATTTGACAATATTTCTGATGTATGTTTTGCTAGGATTGTTTTTAACCTTCCAAGCTCCACATAAGCCTTCCACTATCACATATGAGTAGAGTAGGTTGAAAATAATCTAGTATAGGCTTGAGTGACTTGATGAGATGAGTGTTCCATGAGGTCTTGCAAGAGATTTTCACTTATGTTGGATATGCATCTTTTTGAAAATCTTCCATGTGACAAGGTAATGGTTCGAAGTTCACTTAAGTTTGAGAGCATCGTGTTAAATGTGGCTTGTTCTTTATTGTTAGTCTATCTTCCATAATGAAAAAGAAGCCGGTCACAACTTGAACATTAAAAATAAAATTCTTAAGAGAGAGCAATTTGCCTCGTCATGAATGACTAAGTGCAGGGACAACATTGGAAGGCAACACTGATTTCCCTTTTAAGCAAGGATTACTTACTCGAGGACGAGCAAGGTTTAAGCATGGGGGAGATGTTGACGGTGAATTTTCGTCAACTTCGAGTACTTGTTATACATTGGTTTCGATTATGATTTGCAACTAACCCGCCACTAGGCATACTAATGATATAACAAGTTCACACTTGCATGTCGATTTTGGAGTTTGTTGTTTACGCAGGAAATCTACACTAAAGAGGAGACTTTCGGGATAAGTTCACCAAGCACTTCAAGAGAAGATCATGAAGCCCGTCACAAGTCAAGACACAAAGTGAACAAGACTCCAAACAACTCAAGGACCGAATCATCAACACACAAAACTCCGGGGACTTGGATGTTTACCAACGAGATCAACTCAGCCCGAGAGATATTCTCGCAGCTCAGGACAGCATGATCTTTCGGTACAGATTCGGAGACTTAAACGGTCTTTAATGGCAAAAGTTTGACTACCAAAGTTGTGGGCCTTGACGATACCTTCGATTTGGACATGTGGAAGGCCCAATTTGGATAAGGGAGCTAGGAGATATAGCCCCCGAAATCCCTGCTGCGCAGTCAGTCCGAAATCAGAACAGATTATCTTCCAAGGCCGATTTGGAGATCTTATGTTCGTTTTTAAGGAAAGAAATGAATACCAAAGTTGAAGATAATTTCGTGGCACACAACCTGGACACCGAATTTGCATTATTTGGAGTCCAGACGTGGGAGATATGGCCCTGGCAAGGAAGGACTGTGAATCAGGAAAATCTGGCTGATTTTATGGAAACCAAGTTTGCTTCTCTCCCAAGGAGGATCTCGTGCAAGGCAAGGTGGAGCACGCCCAAAGGCACCCCAAGGACATAAATACAACCCCCTAGGTGCCCCAAGGTGGTGACCCATCGAACAAATCATCCTACCGACGCCAATCACCAGAAAACCGCCGCCGCAAGATGAGGGAGAGAGTTAGATGAGCTCGTCGCAAGGATCAACGCCGGCGGAGAGAAGGAAGCAAGAGGAGGACTCCAAGCCGCTGGCCTAGGGGTGTTCCCAAGCTCCATCGCCGCCATCTTCATCGACGACGTTCTCCGGAGTCTCCATCACCCCTATGTGCTTCAATCCGTGTAAGATGATGGGGTAATGTCTCCGTTCATCCCTAGGATTAGATGGATACATGCTATGTAATTGCTACTTGATTCGTGGTTCCAATCTATTGTTTTCATGTTGATGATGCTTTGATGATTAAGGTTAGCTACCATGTTTTTCGGGCGTATGATATCCGCTACTCCCATAGATTCCATCAACATACCGTGTCCATCATAGGTCTAGTCATGAATACCTTCGCGTAGTGACAGTACGAGAGGAGGGAAATGGTGAAACCGTGGTCACAACCCCCGGTAGATTGGTTTACCGCTTTCGTGTAGTAGATGCATACCATGTTATCCTAGATCCTAGGGAGGGAACGCTTATCTTTCTTAATCACTCTCTTGTGTTCACCCTTTATCATATAGTTTAACCCTATATTTGTTTGATCAACTTAACTTAGAGTAACTTAGGTTAGATTGTCTTTACCTTAGGATTAATACTCTCTTTCAAAGGTTTTCCATTCAACTAGATTAGTACTTGGTTAAGCGCTAGTAATCCCCTTGCTCCGCGGATTGACAAGAACCTTGGGAATCCCGTGGTGAAAAAGGTGTAGGTCCGTACGCTTGCGGATCGTAGGTGGATACGAGTTTTATCCGTCAACAGCTTGCTTTCAAGACCGATAGCCTTGTCTAATAGGGTCTGGAAGTTGGGGAAAGTGTGGCTCTGGAGCTGATAGTTTAGTGGCCCTATGAGACCATCCAGAAATCGTTCCTGCCTCTTTGGGTCAGTATCCACTTCATCCGGAGCATACCGAGACAGTTGGGTGAACTGTCCCGATACTCGCTGACGGACATGCTGCCTCCTTCTGCTTCAACTTTATTATTCCAGACGGGATGTGGTGAGTACGGAAAGCTTCCTGGAACTCCTGCCAGGTGATAGTGTCAGCAGCGGCATGTGCTACGGTGTAGGCATCCCACCAATCGGCCGCAGCACCCTCTAAGCGTCCCGAGGCATACAGGACTTTCTCTCGGTCATTGCACTGAGTGATGTTCAGCTTCTTATTGGTAGTCTTGAGCCAATCATCTGCGTCAAGAGGATCCACTGAGTGGGAGTAGGTGGGTGGATGGTGGCTCATAAACTCTCTCGTGTTTGTTGACCGGTGGAGGTGGTGGAGGTCCTTGTGGTGGCGGATTGTTTTGCCGTGCTCGCGGTGTTCCGGGACGGTGGCGGTAAGATCCTGAATCAACTGCATCTGTGCTGTGAAGAACTGCTGCATGGTTGGATCCATTGCTAATCCCTGAGGTGGAGGCGGGGCGGGATTCTGCTGATTGGCGATGTGAGCACGTATCACGGGCGGTACGTCCTGTCCACCTCCGGACCTGGTGTTTACCATCTGATTGTTAGAGAAAGTCATTTCAGATAAGAGCAGTATTGATAAACATGAGTAAGAGAGAAAGGGCTAAGATTAAATTTAAACTTAATTATTTTATTAATGCGTATGCGGCCATCACACCACAAAGCATTTCAGTCAAACAAAGACCCAAATCAAAACATGTTTTCAGTCAACAAGCATTATTACATCGATTACGTCCTCGCAGGGACGGGTCTAACGATCTCAACTCACGGTGGCATCCTAACCCAGAAGACCTGTGGTAGCAGACGAAGAGCCGTAATGAAGCCTCTTGCGGGGTGGTGACTCCGCAGGGAAAGGGGTCTCGTCAGGCTGGACGAGTGGCTCCCTACCGTCACGCTCGGCCTCCAGCTGAGCTATCCTGGTGTAGGCGTCCTTCAGTTCACCATGGGTCTGCTCCAGCTCGGCCGTAGCACCCTCCAGGTCAGTGTTGAGCGCTGCCGTGACCTGGGCAAGAGTGTGGAGGCGTGGGTCCTCGGAGCCGGTCAGTGGTACCACCGTCTGCTCAGTGCCACTGGTACGACGAGGGATGTGGCCGTAGTCGCTGAGGCTCAACTCCTGGTCATGCCTGAAACGAAGAGAGAACAAGGCCCTCCTGGCGGCATTGCTGACAGATGCCTGGTAGGTAGAGTGAGGTGTAGTAGAATCATGGGTCGTGCGCGAGATATAACCTCCTCCGCATGGTTGCGCACCCTGATGTGGACCCTGGTCAAGTAGTAGGTGCCCAGTGGTGGTTCGTTCCACCGTGGGTGACGTACATGGGGTACACGGTGTTCCCTAGCTCCGTAGAGTGTTCCGGCAGCAGCCCAAGGGAAGTAGCCAAGTGCCACCTCGGACGAGTGCATGATGCAAGACGGGTCTCCCTCGCGAGGTCCCTCGTAGTAAGCGTCGTCCCTCTCCTCGTTGTCATCCTCCGTCGCCTCACTATCCTCGGTGTCGTCGCCGTAGTCGTTTGGATCTCCTTCCGCGGCAATCGGTGCGAGATCCTCGGGAGCGACGGGAGGAGCCGCCGGTGAGGCAGGGGGCGCGGTGGCGGCACCTCTACCGCTGGCGGGGAAGGCAGAGCTCGCGGAGATCCCAGCTCTCCATCAGAGTACACCTCCAGGATCGCTCCATCCTCAGCCTCAATGAAGAAGTAGGGGTGCTCCGGTTCCTCCTCAGGCTGGACAGGAGGGGGCAGCTGTGCTCCGAACGGCTGAGTCTTGGCCATCTATAAAAAGAAAACTGAACTCGGAGCAGAATAAAACAATAAAGGGGACAAGGTTTTAACAAAAGCAAATAAGATAGATTTTTAGGTGTATTTAGGGGATTTTTTTTTGAATGAGAGAGCTGAAATGTCTTTCTAGATAATGTCCTTATTTCGACCATTTCTATCTAAGGTTGCGTCCTACAGTCAGCATTGCTCTGATACCACTCTGTCACACCCGTTTTCCGAAGAAAACCGAATGCATCTCATACGTGTGCCATAATCACAATTTCACACATATGATAGACAAATGAGTGTAATATCATAGTACAATGCTCAAAACGTACATAGAGAGGTTTATTAATTTGTTACACTCATCGATAGACTCGAAGGTCTTAACACGAACATCGATAGCTAGACGAAGAAACACCGTCTCCAGCTTCACAAGCTCCTGACTGGGGGTAACGCGAGCCTCAGAATCCATCGAACTCGTCGAAGAACTCGCTCCGCATCCTCCTCTCGAACACATATGGCAAGGGTGAGTACACTTATGGTTGGTACTCAGCCCGTGGGGGAAAATGCAAAGCTATCAAGGGTAGGCTAGGGTTTTCAGCGGTAAGCATTTTAAGTTGGTCAAATTTTATTAGCAAGCACCTATTTACTAAATGTAAGTGTATACCACCCCAAAACTTAGCTTTTTCAAGACTATTCCTCCAAATCATAAGTAAACCACAATTTGAAATCCATTTCTAGTTAACTATCATGTGAGGGTCCAAGCCGCTCTTGACCGTGAGCACGGCTGATCGATCGCTTTTCACTCGCGAGAGGTTGTACACTTTACCCACAGTTCGTGTTCCCCATATTGCCCGGTTTGCAAAGCCCTTAAACACTTCCGAGGTGAGTGGCAAGGGGTCCACTACGAAGCCTTTACAAAGGCGTGCAAAACACCAATATCCCACGACAATTACGACTCGGGGCGGACCATAACCCTCCCTAGTGGTCGCACCTTAGCAAAGGCTACTACCCCAAAAGGACCGGGCTATACCCCCGCAACCCGAGCCCCCCGTGTTCCTTCCGACAAGGGCTATTATATAATTTACACTCCTAATTAATTGGCTAAGCCAGAGCCATGTGGACTGTGGTTGCACTGTTTTCCTAGGTGGTTCTCCATGTTTTAATTTATATGTTCTTGAATTACCATAAACACAAATTCCATTTAAATTCAACATTTAAAAAGTTAACTTCCATTCCCAAAGTATAGCATCTAAGCATTTATCTACCCAAGCATTTATTTAAAACAAGGTATGCAAGGTATAAGGATTAAAATCTAGTCATTTCCTTAATAGGCATTTCCCATCAAAATTTATGCATAACGATTAAAATTTAAAGTGTGATAATATGCATGTTATTAGGACAAAAAGAGTATGCAGGGGGGGAATCCACTTGCCTTCTTCTCCTAAAAACTGGGGCTCAACCTCTTCAAAAGATGGCTCCTGCTCAACTTCGAACGGCACGTCCTCTACGATCACACAAGAAAAACAAACAATAAATAAAACAGTACATCAAACTTTTGCTAAAAGTCTAATACAAGCTTCTAAAACTATTGTGCTTGTTGAGACGATCGCGTGGACACCAAAAACGCCTTAATCGGAGCTAGGACGGAAAAGTTATGATTAAAACAAATTCTAGGGACTATTTTGTAAAAGAAAATGATCCTTAGGGGCTTTTCCATAAAAATCCAGGGGCTAAAACATATTTATAAGTATAAACTAGAGGTCCTAGGTGCAAAGAGGGGCTTTTGGACTGCGGTTGTGTATTTTTGAAAGGCTAGGGACTTATCTATAAAAACCAGGGGCTAAACTGCAAGGATTCTATATGGTGGGAGGACCGGCTTGCAATTTGTAAAAAGGACAGGGGCTCTTTAGAATGTTTGCCGGCGCAACCCTAGTTGACCGGTATGACTTCTGTTGACCGGGGGGCTCGATTAGATCTGGGCCGTTGGATTGATCTAAGTGCTGCGGATAGCTTGCGGCTAAAGAGCGGCGGCGGGCTGGCGGCGGCGCGCGCTGTCCCGGCGGCGGGCGGCTCGCCGGCCGGCTCGCCGGAGAAGCCAAAAGGCGCTTCGGTGCACAGAATAACAAGGTGAAGGCATGTCACACCCGAATTTGAAGACAAACTCGAATGCATAAATTACATGTGCGCCAGGATCAAGTTACACACACGTAATGACGCAGTGAATATCAGATACAGTGCCAAAGCGTAAAAGAGAGTATTAAAACCATTACATGACCGAGAGTCTCAACATCGCATCATCAGAGCGAGCAACTAGCAGCGGATCTTCAGAGAGGAACTCCACAGTACCGATCGGTGGCACGCACGCCTAGCACTCAACATCAATCTTCAAGTCCGAGCAAAGCAATCCGGTTTGTGTAGATGCAATAAATAAACAAGCGTGAGCACATGTCGTACTCAAGAAGAGAGGAATATCATAATAAACATGCCAGCCGTATATGTGGATGGCCAAGGGGTTTAAGCAAGGTTAGCATTTTAGTGGATCAAATTTTATTAAGCAACTTACTTACTAGCAAATGTAAGTGTATACCATCCCACAATTAATGTGTAACATCATAACCATGAATCATGAAGTAAAGAATAAATTAAGTTCATCTTCCGATAGATTAATCATGTGAGGGTCCAAAGCCGCTCTTGACCGTGAGCACGGCTAATCGATTAGTTTTAAACACTGCGCAGAGGTTGTACATCTTTACCCACAAGTCGCGTAAAAACTCCGAAGAGCTTTAGACCCAACCACGCGATGCCGATCGTGCATCATACCACACTGCCGAGGTGTGATTGCATAGGGACGCTACGAGGCCTTTACAAAGATTCCCTAATGTGCAGCAACCCACTAGGTTTCAGGACGAAGCGGGGCATAAAGCTCCCTAGCGGGTACCGTGTCTTAGCAAAGCCCAACTCCCCGCTAGAGCAGGTCTATACTCCGTCAACGCCTCCCCATTGGTCCCTTTCAGGTAAGATCACCACAACACCAAGGTCTCTAATTATTCAGCCAAGCCAGAGCCATATAGCCTTGTGGTTGTACTGTTGTCCTGGGTGGTTCTCCATGTTCCAATTAAGCATATGGTCTTGCAATTAAATTACCATCAAAGAACATAGAGTATAAACGGATATCATGTTGTTTATTACCAACCCAGTTGAGCAACTAAGCAGCATCTACCATCAAGATTAATTAAGTAACCCAGTTACAAGGCACGGTCAAAAGAATCTAGGCATAGTCCTTATAGGATCCCGTCAAAATTAATGCAAGCAAGAAAGTAAATACAGTGATTAAATGCATGTTCATATAGGATAAAACGGGTATGACCAAGGACACTTGCCTCTCACAAGATCCGGATTTGCTCAGAGTCTTCAAGTCTTCACCACAGAAAAATCTTCGGACGGCTCGTTCTCTACGCATCACACATTCACATGCAAGAGACAAAACAATAAAATAAGAAAACAATTCACCAATCACTTCAAACAGGAACAAAAGCTTCACTAAACTGATCTACTCGTCGAGACGAACAAATGGATATAAAGAACGCTAAAAACGGAGCTAGAACGCATAATCTACGACCGGAATAAGGTACAGGGGCTATTCTGCAGGAAAACTAGGCTTACAGGGGCCTAACTGCAAAAACTCAGGGCTAAAACAGAATTATGCTTATAAACACAGGGTCTAAAGCACAAAACTTCAGGGGCTGGATTGCGGGCACAAATCTTAGAAAAATTAGGGTTAAAACCGTAAAGATCTGGACCTATTTGTAAGGGCTCCTCTAAGGTGGGGGGACCGGCCTGAAAAATTGAAAAAGGCAAGGGCCTCTTTTGCAAAAACTGAACCGGCGCATGGCTGTGTTGACCGGTACGCCGCTTGACCGGGGCACACCCGATCTGGGCCGCAGGATCGTGATCGGACGGCGGGGGTCGCGAGCGGGCGCTCAGCGGCGGCAAGCGGCGGCGTGAACGGCGGCGGCGGCGGCGCAGGGACGCCGGCGATCCCGATCTAGACCACCCGTGCGCGAAACGAGACAGGATTCGCCCCTAGACGTGTAGCTCGACGCGGCAAACCCAAACAAGGGATCCAACAGGACGGACAGGGGACGACGGCGACGTGCATCGCGAAGGGGCGGCCGGCGGCGCGGCTGCGACTCCGGTGAGCTCGTGCCGGCGATTCAAGGCAGGGGAGCGCCCACAAGCCACTCGTGCGGCTTCCTCACCTCCACGCGAAGCCCCCGCACTGTCCCACGACGAAGGAGAGACGGAGCAGGCGGAGATCGATGGCGGCGGCGGCGCCTAGGGTTCGGAGGTCGGCGGTGTAGCTAGGGTTACGCGGGTAGGGGCGAAAGGGGTAGGGTAGGAGGTGGCGGCGGCTCTTATAGGCGTCACGGGTCGCCTGGGCGTGCGGGCCCAAGGAAGGAGGCGCAGGAGCGCGGCCGGCAAGGAGGCGGGGTGCGGCTCGGTGCGGGCGCACGGCCGGCTCGGTGCGGGCGCACGGCCGGCTCGGGCGAGGTGAAGATGATGACCGACGGGCCCCACCTGGCAGCGAGACAGGGGGAAGGCGGAGGAGTGGGCCGGCTGGGCCAACTGGGCTTCGAAGCGCAGGGCCGCGGGGGTTAGCTGGGCTGTGCAGGGGCTTTGGCTGCTTGGATGGATCGGGCCAAAGCTTGGGGAGGAAAAGGGAACTTTTGCAAATTTTTCAAAGGAATACAAACAATTAAATTCAAACACAGGTTTGAATTCAGCCAATCAAAAATTGTGCTCCAGCATGAATGCAACAGTAAACCCCTATAGTTCATTTATTTAATTAAGAGAAATAATTAAATGCCTATAAAAATTAAATGAACCTTAAAAATCCTTAAACAAGCATTGGTTGCTAAGAAAATTTTATTAAAACAATAATTGAAATTTTTGGGTGTTACAAATCCTACCCCCTTAAGATGAATCTCGTCCTCGAGATTCGGAAGGATCAACAAAAAGATCTGGATAGTCTTCCTTCAGCTCATCCTCTCTTTCCCGGTGTTGCCTCATCTTCTCGCATGATTACTCCACCGCACCTTGCACATCCTGATCACCCGATTCCTGGTAACACGTGCTAAAGTTTCCAAGATCCTGATGGGACGTTCAGTGTAAGTGAGATCCTCCTTGACAGTCAAACCATCCATAGGTAGTGGCTCTTTATCATGAGGTTGGAGACCCTTTTTCAATTGAGAGATATGGAACACGTCATGCACATCCGAGAGCTGATTTGGTAACTCCAACCTGTAGGCTACTTCTCCCACTCTCTCTAAGATCTTGAAAGGCCCGATAAAGCGAGGTGACAACTTTCCCTTTACTTTAAACCTTCGCAAACCTCTGATCGGTGACACTTTTAGGTACACATAGTCACCTTCTTGGAGAACCACATCTCTCCTCTTTCCATCCGCATAACTTTTCTGCCTTGATTGAGCAGCCCTCAAGTTTTCTCTTATGATCTGAACTTGTCTTTCTGCTTCCTTAATGATATCGGTTCCAAACAACTGACTCTCTCCTGTTTGGCTCCAATACAAGGGTGTTCTACACTTTCTCCCATACAATGCCTCGAAGGGTGCCATCTTGAGGCTAGCCTGGTAACTGTTGTTATAAGAAAACTCAGCATAGGGCAAACTCTTATCCCAGCTACCTCCATGCTTAAGAGCACAAGCTCTCAACATGTCCTCCAGAATTTGGTTAGTCCTCTCAGTCTGTCCATCAGTCTGTGGGTGATAGGCTGAGCTGAAATTTAACTTCGTATCCAAGGATTCATGAAGCTTTTCCCAGAAACGAGATGTGAACTGAGTGCCCCTGTCGGACACTATCTTCTTAGGTACACCATGCAAGCACACGATCCTGGACATGTACAACTCAGCTAGCTTTGCCCCTGTATAGGTGGTTCGCACTGGTATGAAGTGAGCAACCTTTGTTAAACGATCCACTATAACCCATATTGAATCATACCCATCACGAGTGCGGGGCAACCCAACAATGAAATCCATACCAATCTCTTCCCACTTCCACTCTGGCACCTTCAACGGCTGAAGCAATCCCGCTGGCTTTTGATGCTCAGCTTTAACCCTATGACAAGTGTCGCACAAGGCCACATGGGCTGCTACATCCCTCTTCATCCCATACCACCAATACCTCTGCTTGAGATCTTGATACATCTTTGTGCTTCCTGGGTGAATGGAATAAGCCGAATCATGAGCCTCTCTTAAGATGGTCTTTCGGAGATCTCCCACATCGTGCACACAAATCCCGTTCCTAAACCATATAGTTCCCCGATCATCCTCTATGAAATCGTGGCTTTACCCTTTTCCATAGTCTCTCTCGATTTCTTTTATCTCTATATCCTCCAGTTGTCCTTTGCGTATCTCCCCGCTCCAAGACAGACTCTACCTCCAAGGTAACTCCTTCGGTTTGAGCAACCATCCCCGCATTGAGTTTCTCAAACTCCTTCATCGCCTCTTCGAGCAACCGGAATGTCAAAGCCATGTTGGCATGTCCCTTCCGACTCAAAGCATCCGCCACCAAGTTTGCCTTCCCGGGATGATAGTGTATCTCCGCATCATAATCCTTGATCGCTCTAGCCGCCGACGTTGTCTCATATTCAAATCTTTCGAGTGAAGATGTACTTTAAACTCTTATGATCCGTATAAATGCGGCACTTGGTTCCCATAACGTAGTGTCTCCAAATCTTCAATGCGTGAACCACCGCCGCTAACTCCGGATCGTGTGTAGGATAATTCAGCTCATGTTCCTCAACCTGTCGAGATGCATAGGCTATAACATGTCCTTCCCGCATGAGAACACACCCTAAACCTTGTCGGGACGCATCGCAGTAGATATCAAAACTCTTTTGCAAGTCTGGCATCACTAGAATTGGAGCTGAAGTCAACCTCTTCTTCAATTCCTCAAAAGCGGCTTCGACAAATCCTCAGTCCACTTAAACTCTTTATCCTTCTCTAGTAGTGATGTAAGGGGCTTTGCTACTTTAGAGAACCCTTCAATGAACCGACGATAGTACCCTGCAAGGCCGAGGAAACTCCTGATCTCCTTGACAGTCCGTGGCGGCTCCCATTTCAATACGTCACTGACCTTTGCTGGATCCACCGAAATACCACCATCTGTGATGATATGCCCAAGGAAAGAGACTTCCTTCAACCAAAAATCACACTTGCTAAACTTGGCATACAACTGATGCTCTCTCAGCTTTTGCAACACAAGCCTCAGATGTTCTTCATGCTCCTTCTCATTCTTGGAGTAAATCAAGATGTCATCAATGAACACCACAACAAACTTATCCAGATACTCCATAAAAACTTTGTTCATCAGATACATGAAGTAGGCAGGTGCATTGGTTAATCCAAAAGACATGATCGTGTACTCATAGAGTCCATACCTAGTAGTGAACGCAAGCCTTAGGAATATCTGATAATCTGATCTTCATCTGATGATACCCAGAACGTAAATCAATCTTTGAGAACACCTTAGCACCTCTCATCTGATCAAACAAATCGTCAATACGGGGCAGTGGATACTTATTCTTGATAGTAACATCGTTAAGCGATCGGTAATCCACACACATCCGTTGAGTACCATCCTTCTTCTCCACAAAGATAACTGGTGCTCCCCAAGGTGATGAACTAGGACGAATGAATCCCTTCTCCAATAGCTCCTTAATCTGCTTCTTAAGCTCAAGTAATTGATCACTAGACATTCTGTAGTGGCGCTTAGAGATAGGAGCAAGACCGTGTAAAAGATCGATAACAAACTCAACTTCTCGATCGGGCGGCATACCCGGGCGGCTCATCTGGGAACACATCTGGGTAATCACACACCACCTTAATGTCCTCCAAAGATTCACCATTCATCTGGTTTACTGAACACCCTTCTACTGATGGTAGAGCAGCTACAAATTCAATCTGTTCCCCGTCTAAACTGGTGAGGAGAACTGACTTCGTGGCATACTGGATTTCTCCTTTGAACTTACCCAACCATCCCATTCCAAGTACCACATCGACGCCAATTGAATCCAATACTATGGGGTCTGCTTGAAAATCCTTCCCCAAAATCTGAAGGTTAACCCTGTTACACCTGTATATTGCCTTCATGTCTCCTCTTGCTGAACTAACTAGCATGGGACGTGGCATGGTGCTCATGGGGATGTTAAGTCTGGCTGCGCAATGAGAAGTAATGAAAGAATGAGTTGCTCCCGCATCAAACACAACTGAAGCGAGAGCGGAGTTGACGAAACACATGCCGAACACTACCCGGGGGTTCTCTTGAGCAGTCTCTGCACTCACGTGGTTGACTCTACCACGTGCAAAATTCTGTTTTCCCTTGCTGCCCTTCGAAATCTGGCTCTCGTTTCTCATCTGCTGGCTATGCTGACTCTGTGCTGGAGTGTTGGGGGCATTCCTCTTAGGGCAGGCGTTTACATAATGCCCAACCTTTCCACACCTCAAGCAGGCGGTACCTCTAGGGTTGCTAGTCTCCATTGGGGTAACAACTGGCGCCATCTGACGACTCCGTAGAGGACGGGGTCGTGAAGTCTGCTGCACTGGACACTGAAACTGCTGTTGACCAGAGTCCTCAATAGGGCCTCCGAACTGAAAAGGAGTCTCTTGAGGTGGATTAAAGCGGGGGCGAGTGTTACTTCCAGACTGTCCCGGGGTGGTGGCTTTCCTCTTTAGGTCTTCCAACTCCTTGCGAACATACTCTAAACCAATGGCCTTGTCTATCAGCATCTGGAAGGATGGGAAGGTGTGGGATATGAGCTGGTACCGGAGTGGTTCGGCTAACCCCTCCAAGAACAACTCTTGCTTCTTCACATCATCAACAACCTCCTCAGGAGCATAATGAGACAACTCAACGAACTTGTCCCTGTACTCTATCACAGACATCTCTCCTTGCTTGAGTGCCAGGAACTCCTTCTTCTTTAGCTTCATAAGGCTGGCAGGTATATGATAGCTCCTGTAGCTGGTGGTGAACTCCTGCCAAGTGATAGCATCAGGGGTGGCATGAGCGGCAACGTAGGCATCCCACCAAGCTGACGCTGTCCCCTGAAGTCGACCTGAAGCATACAAGACCTTCTCTCTATCGTCGCACTGTGCGATGGTGAGCATCTTCTCCACCGTCTTCGCCCAATCGTCGGCCTCCAATGGATCAACCGCATGAGAAAACACCGGCGGGCAATGGCTCATGAACTGCTGGTGCTTGTCCTTATGGGGCTGGTTCTGATTTATCTGAGCCTGCATGCTTGTCATGTTGGTGGACATGTCCTGGAGAAGCTGCATTTGTGCAGCCAGAAACTGCTGCATCGCCGGATCCATTTGACCTTGCTGTTGAGTGATACTAAAACGGCCACTCGTCCTCTGATGTGGATCCAAACCTGGTGTTCACCATCTGAGGGTTAGGATCATGAGATTTAAATACTAGAGTAAAGAGATAACTCTGAAAGGTGAAGCAACACGAACTTCCAGATTAAGACAGATTATGCTTGCCCCAATAAATCAAGTGCAACTATCGTTATTGATATCCATAAATTATGAAATTTCTCCAGAACAGGGGGTATGAAATTATGAAACTAATCCAACTGGAATCAACTCAATCGGAGATCTAGAAGTTCAGATACAAAATAAACAAGTCGACTGGTTCCGCAGAGTTTCCAGATTCTGGTAGCTCCAATGTTTCGTTCATAACTCCCAGAATATACATTGGATGGTGCTGAATTTTTGATAGAAAATCCTATATGGAATTTGTGAACTAATCCAACTGGTTTCATGTCGTTTGGAATTCTGTAGCTTGAGATATAACCAAAACATTACTGCTATGTCAGAGAGTTGCGGGAACAGATTTTGTATCCACAAGATTTGTTGGGGAGAAAAAGAAAGTTGGATAAGGGAAGGATAGATAAAGCAATTATTACCCAAGGTTGCAAGGATTGGGAAAGGATTACACCCCCACTAACAGACTAGCTACTAAACTCGATGTCATTGTGGTCATCACTCCACAACACACCGCACTCAAACAAAGATCCAAATCAAGCATTTGTCACAAAATCAAACATTCAAACACACCTCTAAACTAAGCACACGTTAAGACGCTCGCATCTATCGATTTTACTAAGATAGATCTTAAAGCTCCTACATCCGATTGGGGAAGATCATTGAGATGAACAAGATGGGGTCACTTGATTACTGGGAGCGATCAGGGACACGTGTAGGGTAGGATAATGAAAGATTGGAGAGGAGTACAGCAGATGCTAAAGGTTCCTTAAGGCAAGATCAAGGAAGTTTAGAGTGAAAAGATTGATCAAGATAAGGTAGAGAACAAGTAGATTATCAAGGATGAGGTTAAAAGCAAGGATAAGTGTATTAAAATAGAATTAAAGCATAGCATGAAGTAGGAATGGCTTCTATGGTATTATAATCCTTAAATTCGACCATTTTCCAACTAGGCTAACGTCCTACAGTCAACACGGCTCTGATACCACTTTGTCACACCCGAATTTGAAGACAAACTCGAATGCATAAATTACATGTGCGCCAGGATCAAGTTACACACACGTAATGACTCAGTGAATATCAGATACAGTGCCAAAGCGTAAAAGAGAGTATTAAAACCATTACATGACCGAGAGTCTCAACATCGCATCGTCAGAGCGAGCAACTAGCAGCGGATCTTCAGAAAGGAACTCCACAGTACCGACTGGTGGCACGCACGCCTAGCACTCAACATCAATCTTCAAGTCTGAGCAGCAATCCGGGTTTGTGTAGATGCAATAAATAAACAAGCGTGAGCACATGTCGTACTCAGCAAGAGAGGAATATCATAATAAACATGCCAGGCTGTATATGTGGATGGCCAAGGGGTTTAAGCAGGTTAGCATTTTAGTGGATCAAATTTTATTAAGCAACTATACTAGCAAATGTAAGTGTATACCATCCCACAATTAATGTGTAACATCATAACCATGAATCATGAAGTAAAGAATAAATTAAGTTCATCTTCCGATAGATTAATCATGTGAGGGTCCAGGCCGCTCTTGACCGTGAGCACGGCTAATCGATTAGTTTTAAACACTCTGCAGAGGTTGTACATCTTTACCCACAAGTCGCGTAAAAACTCCGAAGAGCTTTAGACCCAACCACGCGATGCCGATCGTGCATCATACCACACCGCCGAGGTGTGATTGCATAGGGACGCTACGAGGCCTTTACAAAGATTCCCTAATGTGCGGCAACCCACTAGGTTTCAGGACGAAGCGGGGCATAAAGCTCCCTAGCGGGTACCGTGTCTTAGCAAAGCCCAACTCCCCGCTAGAGCAGGTCTATACTCCGTCAACGCCTCCCCATTGGTCCCTTTCAGGTAAGATCACCACAACACCAAGGTCTCTAATTATTCGGCCAAGCCGAGCCATATAGCCTTGTGGTTGTACTGTTGTCCTGGGTGGTTCTCCATGTTCCAATTAAGCATATGGTCTTGCAATTAAATTACCATCAAAGAACATAGAGTATAAACGGATATCATGTTGTTTATTACCAACCCAGTTGAGCAACTAAGCAGCATCTACCATCAAGATTAATTAAGTAACCCAGTTACAAGGCACGGTCAAAAGAATCTAGGCATAGTCCTTATAGGATCCCGTCAAAATTAATGCAAGCAAGAAAGTAAATACGGTGATTAAATGCATGTTCATATAGGATAAAACGGGTATGACCAAGGACACTTGCCTCTCACAAGATCCGGATTTGCTCGTAGTCTTCAAGTCTTCACCACAGAAAATCTTCGGACTGCTCGTTCTCTACGCAGCACACATTCACATGCAAAAGACAAAACAATAAAATAAGAAAACAATTCACCAATCACTTCAAACAGGAACAAAAGCTTCACTAAACTGATCTACTCGTCGAGACGAACAAATGGATATAAAGAACGCTAAAAACGGAGCTAGAACGCATAATCTACGACCGAAATAAGGTACAGGGGCTATTCTGCAGGAAAACTAGGCTTACAGGGGCCTAACTGCAAAAACTCAGGGCTAAAACAGAATTATGCTTATAAACACAGGGTCTAAAGCACAAAACTTCAGGGGCTGGATTGCGGGCACAAATCTTAGAAAAATTAGGGTTAAAACCGTAAAGATCTGGACCTATTTGTAAGGGCTCCTCTAAGGTGGGGGGACCGGCCTGGAAAATTGAAAAAGGCAAGGGTCTCTTTTGCAAAAACAGAACTGGCGCATGGCTGTGTTGACCGGTACGCCAGTTTGACCCGGGGCACACCCGATCCGGGCCGCGAGGATCGTGATCGGACGGCGGGGGGTCGCGAGCGGCGCTCGGCGGCGGCAAGCGGCGGCGTGAACGGCGGCGAGCGGCGGCGAGGGACGCCGGCGATCCCGATCTAGACCACCCGTGCGCGAAACGAGACGAGATTCGCCCCTAGACGTGTAGCTCGACGCGGCAAACCCAAACAAGGGATCCAACAGACGGGGACGGGGGACGACGGCGACGTGCATCGCGAAGGGGCGGCCGGCGGCGCGGCCGCGACTCCGGTGAGCTCGTGCCGGCGATTCAAGGCAGGGGAGCGCCCACAAGCCACTCGTGCGGCTTCCTCACCTCCACGCGAAGCCCCCGCACCGTCCCACGACGAAGGAGAGACGGCGCGCAGCGGAGATCGATGGCGGCGGCGGCGCCTAGGGTTCGGAGGTCGGCGGTGTAGCTAGGGTTACGCGGGTAGGGGCGAAAGGGGTAGGGTAGGAGGTGGCGGCGGCTCTTATAGGCGCCACGGGTCGCCCGGGCGTGCGGGCCCAAGGAAGGAGGGCGCAGGAGCGCGGCCGGCAAGGGGAGGCGGGGGTGCGGCTCGGTGCGGGCGCACGGCCGGCTCGGCGAGGTGAAGATGATGACCGACGGGCCCCACCCGGCGGCCGAGACGAGGGGGAAGGCGGAGGAGTGGGCCGGGCCGGGGCCAACCGGGCTTCGAAGCGCAGGGCCGCGGGGGTTAGCTGGGCTGTGCAGGGGCTTTGGCTGCTTGGATGGATCGGGCCAAAGCTTGGGGAGGAAAAGGGAACTTTTGCAAATTTTTCAAAGGAATACAAACAATTAAATTCAAACACAGGTTTGAATTCAGCCAACCAAAAATTGTGCTCCAGCATGAATGCAACAGTAAACCCCTATAGTTCATTTATTTAATTAAGAGAAATAATTAAATGCCTATAAAAATTAAATGAACCTTAAAAATCCTTAAACAAGCATTGGTTGCTAAGAAAATTTTATTAAAACAATAATTGAAATTTTTGGGTGTTACAAGGCACCAAAATAAAGAGGAGAGACAGGGGATTTCACCGAGCTGCTCGAAGGGGAAGAAGAGGCGGCGGCGGAGTGGATCGGCGGCGAGATGTGGCCGGTGTAGCCTTGCTCCGGCGGGCTTCCTTGGGGCGGCGGTGTAGAGGAGAGGAGGAGCTCGAGTGAGCGGTGCGAGGTGGAGAGGTGCTCGGGGGCGGCTTTTATAGGTGGTGAGGGGAGAGGAGGAGGCGCGGGCAAGGCGGTGGCGCGGGGCAACGGCGGCGGCCGCCATTAAGGCCGGGCTCGGTGCGTGGCCGTTACAGGAGGGAGAGGAAGGGGAAGGGGCTGGGCGGCGCCGGGTTAGTGCTCGGCGCACTAAAGGAGAAGGGGAGGCAACGCGGGGAGGCGAGGGGCGCGGGCGGTGGGCGGCCGGCGCGGCGAGGGAGGTGGGGCGGCGCCTGGAGGTGGAAGACGGCCCTGACAGGTAGGCCCCACCTGTCAGCGGCGCGTGAGAGTGAGAGGGAGGTAGCGGGCCGGCTGGGTGAAGTGGGCCGGTTGCTGTGCCGCGCGGGAAAAAAGAAAGAAAATAAACAGGTTGGGCTGGGCTGAAAAGGAGAAATGGGTGAGGGTTGGTCTGTTTTGTTTTTTTTTCAATTCCTTTTCTTTTATTTCCTTTTCAAACTTTTACTCAAAACCTTTTCAAAATTTTTAAACAAACTTTTGACCACACAATCAATCAAAACCCATGCATTCAACATGATGCACAAACACTTGGTTTCTCTATATTAATTAATTATCATTGCATATATTTAAAGGCAAATTTAATTATTCAAATTCATTAACCTTAGAAATAAAAATTCTAATTGTTGCTAGCATTTTTAAGTGATGGAATTTTTGGGTGTTACAGCTCTTTGGATGCCTTGGGCTATTTATACCCCTCCACTCACCCATTTGAGGTTGCTAGATTGTGTGGAAGTGTAGAGGAGTTCAAGACACCTACAAGATCATATCCAATCCATCCAAGTGCTTAATTGCTCATCCTTAGACTTGCATATGCTTAGTGTATGTGCTTAGTGTTAGGCTTAGCTTAGAGCTGAGTGAGTGCAAGGTTGTGCCAACCTTGTGAGGTGATTCTTGAGTGAATCAAGTTGTACAAGGTTCGCTGGAAGCCTTGGGGCCTAAGTGGCTCACTGGCAATCGTCATCGGCCCTCTGTCTTGGTGTGGAGCGGCGAGGACACTTTGTGCGGGGGACGTGGAGACCCCCTTCCTTGGTGGAGAAGCTCCTTAGTGGAGGCGGCATCAAGGTGACCAAGGGAGCTTGGCAAGTGCCTAAGTGGCTAGCCTTTGTGGCGAGTCAAGTGGTGCTCTTGGGAGAGACTTGGTGACCGGGAAGCAATACTCTTTTGTGAGTGCTTCAACAATGTGGACTAGGGGTGGCTTAGTGCCTACCGATACCACGGGATAAATCGCGTGTCAAGAGTTTGCTTCCTCTCATCCCCTTAATGTTTCCGCATTTACTCTTTGCAATCTTTGCTTGCCTTTACCTTCCTAGAGTAGTATCATGCTAGGATTGGCCATAGGTTGCAAACCTTGTTTTGGGATGGGAGTTTCACACTAGAACAACCCTAGATGCACATCTAGATAGTATGTTTTAGTTTACATTTGTGCAAAAATAGTGAAGCCATAGGTTAAGGAATTAAGATTGCCTAATTCACCCCCTCCCCCTCTTAGGCTAACGGGCATCCGATTCTTACAAAGGCATAACAATGTACAATTTGAAATAGAAAAGGCATAACAATGTTGTCGGTGTGGAATGTAGTCCCGACACTAACTAGTAATAAGCGCTGAGGTCTGTCCCTCGATGGTCAGTGCTAAGCAACTAAAGACACTTGGTTTATTCTGGTTCCGGTCGGAGCCGTACGTCCAGCAGGGGTGCGCTCGAGGCACTGTATTGCTTTGCACCGGGGTGCCTGTAGTGAGGTGGCTACAAGCAAGGCGGGAGAGGAGGCGTGGTCTCCAAGTCCCAAGCGGAGTGATTGAGGCGAGTGCCAATATCGTGGGAGAGACGGGGAACGTGTGTGTGCTCTGTTTCGCGGCGAAGGGGATCACCTTCCTTTTATAGACCAAGGAGAGGGTGATTTACAGGCATGCCGCACTATTTAGCTACGTATGGACGTATGGCGTACAGTGCCGGGGAGTTGGCGGTCGTCCCGGCGGTCCTTGCCCCGGTCTCGGCGTCGTGGCGTGCCCTGTGCTTGAACAGGGGCGGCTTCGAGGGTGAAGGCGTAGCGGTTGGCCGGGGCATCTTCAGGCAGGCTCGAGGAAGTCGCTGACGGCGGTCCGTACGGGTTATAGTGGCAGGCGTGGCGGCGCCCCGTCCCCGCGTGCTCAACAGCGCCAGAGTTGTTGCGGCAGTGCTTGGTGTGGCGCTGCAGGGGCGGGGATGGCCGCACAGGACTGACAGTGATGGGGATGGCGCTCCCGCCGGCCTGATGTCATGGTTTGACCCTACAGAATCACGAGGGAAGGGTTCGAGGGTGCAACCGGCCCCCCTTCGAGGGCGTGGCATGTTAGCCGTACGGGAGTGGGCGGCCCAGTGTCACGGAGCTGACACCGGCCATGTCGCACAGTTCCCTACAGTGGCGGGGATGGGTTTCCCCTAGGGAGTTGGCGGAACAGTGCCGGGGCGTGATTCCCAGGCGCGTGATGGCGCGGCTCTGCTGTGTCAGAGCATTAAATGCCCGTACCCGTGTGCGGGAGCAGGTGCGCTCGCGAGGGAGCCTCAAGCGAGGCAGAGCCCGCTCGAGGGAGGCGTTAGCCCTCGAGCGAGGCGGAGCCCGCTCGAGGGGGGTGTTAGCCCTCGAGCGAGGCGGAACCCGCTCGAGGGAGGCATTAGCCCTTGATCGAGGCGGAACCCACTCGAGGGAGGCGTTAGCCCTCGAGCGAGGCAGACCCCGCTCGAGGGAGGCGTTAGCCCTCGAGCGAGGCGGAACCTGCTCGAGGGGGCCTTTGATTGGGCCCACTCGAGGGAGGCGTTAGCCCTTGAGCGAGGCGGAACCCGCTCAAGGGAGGCGTTAGCCCTCGAGCGAGGCGGACCCCGCTCGAGGGAGGCGTTAGCCCTTGAGCGAGGCGGAACCCACTCAAGGGAGGCGTTAGCCCTCGAGCGAGGCGGACCCCGATCGAGGGAGGCGTTAGCCCTCGAGTGAGGCGGAACCTGCTCGAGGGGGCCTTTGATTGGGCCACTCCGGTGGGTCGCGGGGGCCACCGCAGCGTGGACCGTGCGCTGTGTGCGCGTTTAGTTAAGAGGTGCATTTTGCTTTTGTTTTTTGCGGGTTTTAGGCAGGATTCCCCCGGTTTCCTAGGGGACCCTCAGGGCTGTCCCCGACAGTAGCCCCTGAGCATCTGCGGGTGTGTCGGCCAGGCTCCCGCAGATGCTGAAGCCTACTGATAGGACATTCTTCCCCCCTGGTTGCAAATGCCTTCCGTGGGGCCGCGTCAGCGGACCCGCGGGTCTAGCCCCTCGAAGCCCCACGAGAGCGTGGGTGCTCCTGCAGGGTTTTTTCGCGGAATTTCATCAGTGGGCGTGGTACGTGTTTCAACCGGCATCGGCAATGTTTCAGCCGGCTTCGGTGACGCACGCGCGACTGGCACCATACGCGTCCAGTGCATCCCAGGAGGTGTAGCCATGTGTCGAGCCCCCGAGCCTGGGCCCATTCAAGGCGATCGGGGCGAACTCTCCGTCTTGTTTTTAACGCGCCCTCGCCGTCCGTCCGCGGGACGGAGGGTGAGGTTTCCGCAACCCCCATCGATCGGGTCGCGGATTGCGGATTCTTTGTTGAGCTGCTATCGGGTGGTTCAAGTGGACGCCCATGCCCCGTTCGATAAGGGTAGGCTCGTGGTCCGGAGACTCGTCCATTAAAGCGCTCGCATGGGTTTGCTAGGTGGGGCTCGGTCCCATTCGCTAGGGACCGAGGGCGCGGAAGCTCTCCCTCGGTGGGATCCCCCCGGCTAGCTGCCTTCACTGGCTCTTGAACACGACATGTGGGGCACCCTCGAGCCGATGGGCTCGAGGAGAAGCTCGAATGCGCGCGACCTCGTCGTCCCTGACTCTGGTGATCTGGGGCACCTGTTCGAACCCGTCGAGGGTCAGGTTTCGAATCCCTGATCAGTAGGGCCGTGTGGGGTAGCTGCGGCATGCTCCCGTCTTTTGCATCTGCAGGTCTCGAGGGCTTTGGCCGTGCCAGTCCTCGAACCGCTGATCAGTAGTTTCTGTGAGTCGAGGGCGCCTATGGCGCCTGTTTATTTCGAATAGGGCCTCGAGGCCACTGGTCGGCGTTCGCACCTTTCGAGGGTCGCATTTATTTGGCCAGGGGCTCGGGCCGCTCGAGGGTCTCTCTTACTTGGTAAGGGACAGGGCCATTTAATGCCCGCAGTCGCGGATATAGTAACGTGCCGCGGGCGCACCTTTTCAGGCGTCGCGGCCGCGCGCGTAGTGGGCGGAGTGGCAGACGGACGTGACCGCCTGCCGCGGCCCTCCGGATACCGCGCCGTGATGATGGCGCGCGTGCGGTTATGCGGCCGCCGCGGTCGTGGTGGGTCCCGCTTGTCAATGAGGGTGCATTTCCCCTGCAGTTAATGCGTGTGGGGCGTGCGCTCCGAAGAGCACGGCCCGCGGCCTATAAAACCGATAGGCGGAGAAGGGACGGTTTTTTACCTTTGCGTTTAGCGTTCGCTGCCTCTGCCTCTTGCACTCCAGCCCCCGAGCCGTTCTTGCCCTTGCGCCTCTGCTCTTAGAGCCGTTCTTGCTTCCGGTTACTTGCTCCCCCGCCCGTTCGCATGGCTCCCCAGCAGCCCCTCGTCATCATCGACCCGCCGGCGTGGGAGCGCTCGACGGCGATGACGCTGGCCTTGAATCAGCTGGTGGCCGGCGGTCAGCTGGCGGCGAATGTGGACGGGCAGCCGGCAGAGTGGATCGTGCCGTCGGAGAGGGAGCGGGTTCCCAACCCTCCGTACGACTACATCGTCAGCTTCATGCGCTTCCACGAGCGTGGCTTCACGGCGCCAGCAAGCCGCTTCCTGCGGGGGTTATGCTACCACTACGGCGTGGAGCTGCAGAACTTCACGCCGAACGCGATCTCACAGGCGGCCACATTCGTCGGCGTTTGTGAAGGCTTCCTGGGGATCCCAGTAAACTGGGATCTCTGGGTCCACCTCTTCCGCGCGGAGCTGCACACGTTGCCGACGTCGGAGCCGAGAACTCACCGCGCGGCACGCGCCGGCGGCTTGGCGCTCGCGATGCGGAGCTCGCGCAGGGAGGAGTACATCCCCTGCACGATGACCTCCAACAACGCGGACTGGGAGCGAGGATGGTTCTACCTTCGCAACACCGAACCTGGCCTCCCCCCTACACAGGCAAGGTACTCCGGGAGAGGGCCGCCTCCTGGTACCACGGGGTGTCTCCGCCCTCGCACCAGGCGCGGCTGGACTCGCTCGTGGCCGCGCTGAAGAAGCTGGCGGACCGCGGGCTGACTGCGGGGTGCGTCCTCGCCAACCTCCACCACTGGCGGGTCGTCCCCTTGATGAAGAGGTCGCTCCACATCTTCGAGATGAGCGAGGACACGTACCCCACCGCGTTGGCGAAATCGCGGCTGCTGCGAGATCCGTTCCCGCGGTCGTACGCGGCCACCCGGGCGCGGCGCGCCATCGATCTCAGGCCGGGGCGTTGCGACGACGCAGCCCTGTGGGTGCTCGAGATGCTCCCCACCGGCCAACTGGTGAGCGGAGTTCTTGACTTCCTTTCTAGCTTAGCCGGTTTTTCGGGTTGTCGACACATTTTAAGGCTTTACTCAACCCCCGCAGATGGTGCGCGTGAACGCCGCGAAGTCCGAGCCACCCATGCCTCGGTCTCGCGCGCTTGCGCGTGCGGCGCAACGGCGAGAGCGGGAGCGGGCGGACCGTAAGAGGGAGCGTGACGCGCGGCGACGGGAGCGCCGCGAGCAGAGGAGCGAGGAGTTCCGGCTGCGTGAACAGCAGGGACTCTCCTCACCAGGGACGGAGGAGTACTCGTCATCGGACGAGGAGGAGGAGGAAGAGGAGGAAGAAGTCAGGGAGCAGGAAGAGCGGATTCACACGGCCCTCATCGACCGGGATGAGGCGCTGCAGCAGGCAAGGGGGGACCTGGAGAGGGCGCACGCCGTGGCGACCTACTGGGAGGCGGAGGTGACCTGCATCCGGACCCAGAACCGGGAGGTCCGCGCGTGGCTCCTGGAGGCGCAGTCCCAGCAAAGCCGGGCCCGGGAGAGGGCGCGGGAGGCCGAGCAAAGGGCCAAGGAGGCCGAAGAATTGAAGGCCGCCCTCGCCGCCAAGGTCACCGCGGTCGCCACAGCGGATGAGCAGCTCCGGCAGCCAGGCGTGCCGCCCGCAAGGAGCCCGAGGGTCAACTCCAGCAGGAGCGGGCCGCCCTCGCTGATGCCCGGTTGGCGCTCGAGCGGGAGCTTGCCGCTCTCGAGGAGGCGCGGACGTCGCTGAAGGAGCGGGAGGCCGACGTCTCGAAGCTTGACGGGGAGCTGATCGCCCTCAGCATTTCGAACGCGGACCAGCAATGGTCCCTCGAGGAGCAGAGCGCCACGGTCGTCAGCTTGCAGCAGGCGGTTGAGGCCGAGCGCCGGGCTCTCGAGGTGGAGAAGAAGCAGGTTGAAGGTAAGTCGCCACTTTGTTTCTTGTTTTGTTGATCTTTCCTTCGAGGGTCCGTTCCCCTTTTGATTTCTTTTGCTCGTGTCGTCCAGGCCTGCGCACCGCGCTGGGGCATGCGACCAATCGGGCCGAGACGCTGCAGGCCGCCTACAACTCCTCCGAGCAGGAGTTGGTGGAGCTGCGCACTGCAACCCTCGAGGCCTGCCAGGCGGTCGAAGAGGGCGAGGCGCAAGCCGGCAGCTCGCTGGCCAGCCGTCTGCGCGCCCTTGGCGGGCATGTCTCCAGGCGCATGCGTCGCGTGCTCCACCTAGGCCTCCAGAAAGCCCGGCGTGGTGCGATCCCACTACGAGGTGAACTTCGAGGCCGTGGCGTCGGGCTACGTCGTCCCGGAGGGCGTCAAGGATGAGGCGGTGATGGAGCAAGCTGACGCGCTTGCCGCTGATGCTGCCGAGGCGCTCACCGAGGCCTTCATGGAGTTCCTGTTCCCGGACGCTGCTGACGCCGATGAGCCTCAGGCCTGAAGACCGCTGGGCACTAGGCCCATTTTTGTTTAGATGTTAGTATCTGGGCCATATGGCCATGTAAATAGACAAGTGAAACTTGCGAAATGTTTCAGCACTTGTAAATTTAAATGATGCCTTTTGTCGCGCTTTTCTGTTTTTTCCCTTTGCTTGAGCGAATTCGGGTTGGGGGAGTTCGATTTCGTGAGCAGTCCGCTGGGCCGGAGGCAAGAGAGAAGGGTCGTATCCTCGGAGGCGTAGGCTATCTCTGACTCGCGCGTCCTTCCCTCATGACCATCCACGCCCTGCCTTGATTCGCTCGAGGCTAAGGTCGAACATACTTAGCGCGCTTGCAAGTTAGATTTTTGCGAAAAATGGGACCATTTTTTGGGAGGGGGATGCCCCCCGCAGTAGCCCTCGAGGGTGACTTGGTTTTTGAAGGAAAGCCGAGTTGCCCTTTAACTTTATTGACTTGTCGCTATTTACATTTTCATTGCCAACTGGGGTGTTGGGTACGTAATTTACAACAAAAGACTTGGAAATCCTAGCTAAGGGTAGAAGCGATGTAGCTGCTGGATGTTCCAAGCGTTGGTGAGTTCCCCGCCGTCCTCGTTGGCTAGCTTGTATGTGCCTGGCTTGAGCACCTTCACCACGACGTAGGGTCCCTCCCATGGGGGTGATAACTTGTGGCGTCCTCGGTTGTCTTGGCGTAGCCTTAGGACCAAGTCCCCTTTGCTAAAGTCCCGCCAGCGCACCTTTCGAGCTTGGTAGCGCCTTAGGGACTGCTGGTACCTTGCGGAGTACATCAGGGCCACGAGGCGTGCTTCATCCAACTGGTCCAGTGAGTCCTCGCGGGCTCGCTGGTTGGCGTCTTCGTCGTAGCTCCGTATTCTGGGCGACCCATATTCCAGGTCCGTGGGGAGGACGGCCTCTGCGCCATGGACCAGAAAAAACGGGGTGAACCCGGTGGCCCTGCTTGGGGTGGTTCTGAGGCTCCATACGACCGCCGGCAGCTGCTGGAGCCATTTTCGACCAGACTTGTTCAGCCGGTCGAAGATTCTGGGCTTGAGGCCTTGTAGAATCATGCCATTGGCACGCTCCACTTGGCCCTTGGTCTGTGGGTGTGCCACGGCTGCCCAGTCCACACGGATGTGGAATTTATCACAAAACTCCAGGAATTTCCTGCCCGTGAATTGGGACCCATTGTCGGTGATGATGGAATTTGGCACTCCAAACCGATAAACGATGTCGGTGAAGAACGTCACCGCTTGCTCCGCCCTGAGATTTGGGGCGCACCTCCACCCACTTGGAGAATTTGTCGATCGCGACCAATAGGTGGGTGTAGCCCCCGGGCGCCTTCCGCAGGGGCCCGACAAAGTCCAGTCCCCACACAGCGAAAGGCCACGTGATGGGGATGGTCTGCAGGACGTGCGCGGGGAGATTGGACTTGCAAGCGTAAAACTGGCACCCTTCGCAGGTGCGCACAATTTCGCTGGCGTCAGCGACCGCGGTGGACCAGTAGAAGCCCTGGCAGAACGCGTTGCCCACGCTGGTGCGGGGTGCGGCATGGTGGCCGCACACGCCCGCGTGTATGTCCCGGAGGAGCTCGCGCCCCTGGGGGATGGGCACGCATCGCTGCAGGATGCCGGAGGCGGCGCGCTTGTACAGCTCGCCGTCGACGAGGGCGAAGGATTTGGCCATCCTGGAGATGCGCCTGGCCTCGGACCGGTCCAAGGGGAGTTCCCCTCAGTCTATCCAGGCGATGTATTTGTCGCGCCAGTCCACCCCGCTGGGGGGCGGCTCGATGTCCATGGCTTCGGCCTCGTCGGCGTCGTACCCCTCGAGGAGGGAGAGCACGAACGCCTCGTTCGAGGGGTCCTCGTCCATGGGCTCCGCGCCCGCTGGATTCGAGGGAGCCCCCGAGGGTTCCGTGCAATTCGAGGGGTGCGGCTCGAGGGTGACGGACGGTTGGGCGACGTCCCGAGCAAAGACGTTCGGGGGGACGGTGATCCGCCCCGACGCGATCTTGGCGAGTTCGTCCGCCTCCTCGTTGTACCGTCGGGGCACATGGTTGAGCTCGATGCCGTAAAACTTGTCCTCGAGGGCCCGCACGGCCCTACAGTACGCCTCCATCTTGTCGTCGTGGCAGCTCGCGTTTTTCATGACTTGGTCGATCACGAGCTGCGAGTCCCCCCGCACGTCGAGGCGTTTGACGCCTATCTCGATGGCGATTTTGAGGCCGCAAAGCAGGGCCTCGTACTCAGTCATATTGTTCGATGCAGGGAAGTGAAGGCGCACAGCGTACCGCATGTGCTCCCCGAGGGGTGACACGAAGAGCAGGCCCGCGCCCGCCCCTGTCTTCATCACTGAGCCGTTGAAGTACAGGGTCCAACACTCCGCCTGGATCTGTGGCGGCGGCAATTGTGTGTCCGTCCACTCGGCTACAAAGTCTGCCAAGATTTGGGACTTGATGGCCTTGCGCGGGGCGTAGGCGAGCGTTTCACCCATCAGCTCCACCGACCACTTGGCAATTCTGCCCGCTGCGTCCGGGTTACGGATGATTTCTCCTAATGGATAGGAGGAAACCACCGTGACGGGGTGAGCCTCGAAGTAGTGGCGGAGCTTGCGCCGCGCGAGAACCACTGCGTAGAGCAGTTTCTGGACTTGCGGGTAGCGTGTCTTGGTGTCGGACAAGACTTCGTTATTGTAGTACACTAGCCGCTGAACCGGCAAGGTGTGGCCTTCCTCCGTGCGCTCTACCACGATCACGGCACTGACCACCTGGGTGGTCGCAGCCACGTAGAGGTACAGAGGCTCGCCGCCTTGCGGCGGTGTGAGGATCGGGGCGTGGGTAAGGGACGCCTTTAGTTTATCAAGCGCCTCCTGGGCCTCGGTGGTCCAGGAGAAACGCTCGTGCTTTTTGAGGAGCCGGTAGAGGGGCAAGCCTTTTTCGTCGAGCCGCGAGACGAAGCGGCTCAGGGCGGTAAGGCACCCCAGCACCCTTTGGACTCCCTTGAGGTCCCGAATCGGACCCATCCGCTTGAGGGTCGCAACCTTTTCGGGGTTGGCCTCGATGCCTCGCTGGGAAACAATGTATCCCAAAAGCATACCCCGCGGCACGCCAAAGACACATTTTTCTGGGTTTAACTTAATCCCATTGGCCCGAAGGTAGCCGAACGAGATGCTGAGGTCACTAACCAGGTCATCCGCCTTCCTGGTTTTCACGACTATGTCGTCTATGTACGCCTCAACGGTTCGCCCAATGTGGTCTCCGAAGACGTGCTGCATACACCGCTGGTACGTCGCGCCCGCGTTTCGGAGGCCGAACGGCATCGTGACGTAGCAGTACATCCCAAACGGCATGATGAATGAAGTCGCGAGCTGGTCGGACTCCTTCATTTTAATTTGGTGGTACCCAGAATAGGCGTCATTCACACCCAGTGGTCGAATCAACGATCTGATCGATACATGGCAAAGGAAAAGGAACTTTAGGACATGCTTTGTTAAGACTAGTGTAGTCTACACACATCCGCCACTTCCCATTCTTTTTCTTCACTAGTACAGGATTAGCTAACCACGTAGGGTGGAACACTTCCTTGATGAACCCAGCCTCGAGGAGCTTCCGCAGCTCCGCTCCGATCGCCCGCCGCCGCTCCTCGTCGAAGCGGCGGAGCCGTTGCTGCACGACGCGGGAGTGAGGTAGGATGTCAAGGGAGTGCTCGGCGATCTCCCTCGGGATACCTAGCATGTCCGAGGGGCTCCATGCGAAGATGTCGGCGTTGGCATGGAGGAAGTCGACGATCACCACTTCCTATTTCGGGTCGAGGGTAGAACTGACCCTCAATGCCTTGCCCTCGGGGGCAGCAGGGTTGAGGGGCACCTCCTTGGTCTGCTCGGCAGCCTCGAAGCTGCCGGCATGCTTGGCGATGGAGCTGAGGTCCTCGTTGACCATCTTCTCCATGTTGGCCACCAGCGCTTCGTCCAGCGCTAGGGCCTCGGCATGTTCCACGCACTCGACGTCGCAGTCGAAGGCGTGCTTGATGGATGAGCCCACGGTGATGATGCCATTGGGCCCCGGCATCTTCATCTTGAGGTAGGTGTAGTTGGGGACTGCCATGAACTTGGCGTAGCAGGGCCGCCCGAGTATGGCGTGGTACGCGCCCCTGAACCCCACTACCTCGAAGGTGAGCGTCTCCTTGCGATAGTTGTCTGGCATGCCGAACCAGACGGGCAGGTCGATCTGCCCGAGGGGCTAGACGCGCTTGCCCAGCGCGACGCCATGGAACGGCGTCGTGCTTGGCCGCAGCCGGTCCAACCCGATCCCCAGCAGGCGCAGTGTGTGCGCATAGAGGATGTCGAGGTTGTTGCCTCCGTCCATCAGGACCTTCGAGAACCGCGCATTCCCGATAACTGGGTCGACCACCAGCGGGTACTGGCCCGGGTTAGGGATGCGGTTCGGGTGATCCTCGCGGCTGAAGGTGATGGCGTCCTCCGACCAATCGAGGAAGGAAGGAGGCGCTTTCTCCGCGGCGAGAACCTCGTGTCGCTCCCGCTTGCGCTGGCGGCTGGACATGTCGATGGTCGGCCCCCAGAAGATGAGGAAGACGTTCTCCACGGCGGGGAAGCCGCCGGCATCGCCATCACCCCCGTCCTTCTTGGCTACGTCGTCCTTTGTGGCGGCGCGGCCGTAGAACCGCTTGAGCATGTCGCACTGCTCGAGGGTGTGGTTGACCCGTGTCTTGTGGTAGGGACATGGCTTCTTCAGCATGTCGTCGAAAACCCCCGGGCCTCGAGGGGCCGGTCGAGGGCCCCGTCGAGCCGGGTCAACAGAAAGAGCTTCGCCGTCGTCGTCGTCGCGCCCCTGCTCGCGCGCCTCGCGGCGCGGCTTCTTCCCCTTCTTGCCCCGCTTGTTCTTCTGGCGGAGCTCCTTGGACTTGCTGCCCTCCGCGGGCGTGTCGTCCGCGCGCTTGCCCTTCTTGCCGTCGAAGATCGCCCCCACTGCCTCTTCGCCCGATGCAAAGCTGGTGGCGATGTCGAACAGCTCGTTTGAGTCGACCGGCGGGCAGCGCCCGAGCTCGCGCACGAGGTCTCGGCATGTAGTGCCCTCGAGGAAGGCGTGCACGATCTCAGACTGCGCCACGCTTGGAAGCTCTGTACAGCGCTTGGAGAAGCGCCGTATGAAGTCCCGAAGCGATTCGCCGGGCTTCTGGGTACAAGAGCGCAGGTCCCAGGAGTTCCCAGGACACACGTACGTGCCCTGGAAATTTCCCACGAACGTGCGGACCAGGTCGTCCCAGTTGTGGATCTGGCTGGCCGGCAGGTGCTCGAGCCACGTCCGTGTCGAGTCGGCGAGGTGTAGGGGGAGGTTGCGGATGATGACGTCATCGCTGGTGGCTCCGCCCAGCTGGCACGCTAGGCGGTAGTCGTTGAGCCACACACAGGGATCCGTCTCCCCGTTGTACTTGACGATCGTCATGGGTTGGCGGAAGCGCTGGGGAAAGATCGCCGTGCGGATCTCCTGGCTGAACACACGGGTTCCCGGGGGCTCCGGCGTCAGTGAGCGGTCTTCCCCGCTGTCGTAGCGTCCACCCCGCCGAGGGTGGTAGCCTACCGCCGCCCGTGCCTCTGCGTTGCTTTTTCGTCGGGCGTTGATGACGTTGCGGGCGTCGCCGTCTCGGGCCTGCCTGCGCGTGTCGAGGAGCCGCTCTTTGGCCGGCGTGCGCCCCGGGTTGGTGGGGTGCTCATCCGCTCCGCCTGCGTGTACTGAGGGTTCAGGGCCTTGCGCGCCCCCATTGTCCCGTGCGCTCCCCTGCTGGCGGATGCGGGACGCCGAGCTTTTGGCCTGTTGGACGGCCGCTTGCTCGATGAGCGCCTGCGCCTCGTGGTGCAGGTTCCGCGCCTCGGGTGTCGAAGGGGCGGGCATGGCCTGTAGCAGTGTCGCGGCGGCGATGAGCTTTTGGCTCGCTTGTGGGGGCGTATCCGAATTGTCGACGTTGAAGTCGGCGTTGATGCGATCACGGGCTTGCCGGCCCAGCTCACGCGCGCGTTCGCCGCGCGCGGAGGCTTCCCCTGCGATGGAGGCGCGAAGCAATCGTACCGTGCGGTACTCTTCCGCCAACTTGGCCTCGAGCTCGCGCGCCTGGGCCAGCTGCGCGTCGATATCGGCCCCCCTCGGCGGTGAGGGGGGAGGGGCGCTTGGCCCCGCAGCCAGGCGCGATCCAGTCCCTAGAGCGGGAGGAATCTCTCCGTCGCCGGCGCCCGCTGCGCCAGCGGCGTTGGCTGGGTCGTTGGCGATGACGACGCAGCACTCCCGCGCGGGGTCATAGATCCCAGCGCTGGAGTCGTCGGAGCAGCCGAACCAGTAGTCCGTGGCGTCGAGGAACCGCTTGAACATCACTGGGTCCGGCACGCCGGAAAAGTCCCACTCCGCGTATCCATGCGAGGTGGCGGGTGGTAGCGCGTCAACAGAGCCTAGGGATGACTCGTCGCCGGCGGAGGCGCTAGGGTCCCTGGCAACCAAGACGTGGTGGCCAGGGGGAACCCTACGCATCGTGGCGTCGGCGTTGCCGTTGGCGACGTAGGCCGCCGTGGCACCGCGCAGACCGATGGGGAGGCGTGGTCCAGAGCAGGGTTCACCAAACCGCGAACCGGCCGGTTTCTTAAACCGAAGATACCGGACCGGTATACCGGTCAAACCGACCGGTATACCGATAGGAGACTTTTATCAGGTGTGGTAAGCGAGTGGTATACCGGCCGGTTTAGCTACCGGACCGGCCCGGTAACCCCCAAAATCGCGGTATACCGGCCGGTATACCGCGAAAAGGTGAACCCTGGTCCAGAGACGGAGCGCTCCCCCACCGGGGTGGCGACCGTCACGCCGGTGGGCGCGTCGCGTTGTGAGGCGACGCGCGCGGCATGCCGGCGCTCCGACCGCGCCCGACGCGAGCGCCGGCCGGAGCGGCGGCGGCGCCATGGCGCCGATGGACCCGCGGCGTCCGTGCCGGCGGGTGTTGGTGTCGCGGCGACGCGTGCGGCGGCGACCGGGCGGACCCGGCTTGGCGCCGCGCGCGGAGTTCCTCACGGTTGGTGAGGCGCATCAGGTAGTCGTTCCCCGTGGTCTGAAAGTTCAGGCCCCCGAACCAGATTTCGAATTCAGCGGGGAGGGGGTCCGAGCTGCCCATGGAGTAACGCTGACCGCGGTACTCGGTGCGAATCACCATTGAGGGAGCTGATGACGGGTTGACCTTCAGCGCGTGTGACCCCCACGGTGGGCGCCAACTGTCGGTGCGGAATGTAGTCCCGACACTAACTAGTAGTAAGCGCTGAGGTCTGTCCCTCGATGGTCGGTGCTAAGCAACTAAAGACACTTGGTTTATCCTGGTTCCGGCCGGAGCCGTACGTCCAGCAGGGGTGCGCTCGAGGCACTGTATTGCTTTGCATTGGGGTGCCTATAGTGGGGCGGCTACAAGCAAGGCGGGAGAGGAGGCGTGGCCTCCAAGTCCCAAGCGGAGTGATTGAGGCGAGTGCCAATATCGTGGGAGAGACGGGGAACGTGTGTGTGCTCTGTTTCACGGCGAAGGGGATCACCTTCCTTTTATAGACCAAGGAGAGGGTGATTTACAGGCATGCCGCACTGTTTAGCTACGTATGGAGGTATGGCGTACAGTGCCGGGGAGTTGGCGGTCGTCCCGACGGTCCTTGCCCCGGTCTCGGCGTCGTGGCGTGCCCTGTGCTTGAACAGGGGCGGCTTCGAGGGTGAAGGCGTAGCGGATGGCCGGGGCATCTTCAGGCAGGCTCGAGGAAGTCGCTGACGGCGGTCCGTACGGGTTATAGTGGCAGGCGTGGCGGCAACCCGTCCCCGCGTGCTCAACAGCGCCAGAGTTGTTGCGGCAGTCCTCGGCGTGGCGCTGCAGGGGCGGGGATGGCCGCACAGGACTGACAGTGACGGGGATGGCGCTCCCGCCGGTCTGACGTCATGGTTTGACCCTGCAGAATCATGAGGGAAGGGTTCGAGGGTGCAATCGGCCCCCCTTCAAGGGTGCGGCATGTTAGCTGTACGGGAGTGGGCGACACAGTGTCACGGAGCTGACACCGGCCATGTCGCACAGTTCCCTGCACTGGCGGGGATGGGTTTCCCCTAGGGAGTTGGCGGAACAACGCCGGGGCGTGATTCCCAGGCGCGTGATGGCATGGCTCTGCTGTGTCAGAGCATTAAATGCCCTTACCCGCGCGCGGGAGCAGGTGCGCTCGCGAGGGAGCTTCGAGCGGGGCGGAGCCCGCTCGAGGGGGGCGTTAGCCCTCGAGCGAGGCGGACCCCGCTCGAGGGAGGCGTTAGCCCTCGAGCGAGGCGGAACCTGCTGGAGGGGGCCTTTGATTGGGCCACTCCGGTGGGTCGCGGGGGCCACCGCAGCGTGGGCCGTGCCCTGTGTGCGCGTTTAGTTAAGAGGTGTGTTTTGCTTTTGTTTGTTGCGGGTTTTAGGCAGGATTCCCCTGGCTTCCTAGGGGACCCTCAGCGCTGTCCCCGACAAATGCACAATTTGAAATGGATTGAGTACCAAACTATTTGTTCCCTATGTGGGAAAACAAATCAAAATCACTGGACACATAAGAAGCATGGCAAAATTTATCAAGAGACTCTTATCTTCGACAAACCACACGGCACATAAGACATGCCAATGCAAAAATGCAGGGCCACATGGCCCGCCAATAGTGTGGCAGCATATCCATGCACTCCTGCAAAATTTTGGTGTCCCAACTTTTTGTTCACGAGAATATGCAATTTTTGTTACGAACAAAGCATCTCCTTGAAGTGGATATGGTCCGCTCACCAGCCAGAGCTGCAAATTCTCATGCTTTGGTAACCCCCAAAATCCGTATAATTGACTACTGTTCAGCAAGTAGGGATGGAAATGTACGTCAGTGTTCAGAAATCTCTCGAGAATTCATTCGGTGATGTTGAAGTTGCTGTCACATCAATGTTTGTCATAGCATCTTTAAGAGACTCTCTAAATTGTACAAATAGAAATTTTGATGAAAAATGCCTCCAACAGTTTATCTAAATGGTCATGTAAATATAGGGATCTTCTATTCCGACTTTTTCGCTAGTCAAATATACAAAATGAGAATGACTCCCTCTGGAGTACGCATAAAAAATAGAAAAATTGTTGAAAAGTGAAAAGATATAGAAAATGATTTTTTATGCAAATGTCTCTCTAAATGATGATTTAGAGAGGAACATTTAGAAAGACTTTTGGAAATGCTTTTACTGAGCATGCTAGCCCTTTAATCCGTCGTAGACTCGAAAAGTTTATTGACTTGACTAGCTATATGCGGCCGGTACAATTGCATTTGGCAATTTCTCCACTGATGCTGGCTATCTTTTTTTTAACTACATTCATTTTGCTTTTTACAGGTCTTGGTCTTGCTCCTCTTCGAATCGAAGTCGTCCATCTACAGCCTACTTAAGGTTGCTTGTACTGAGCACCTTCTCTGCTCAATTCACCACTAGCTTCAAACCATGTTTCGCTGCCATCCTCTTCCCAATCCCAGCTACCTTCTCCTGGTCATCTTCGTCCTCGCTGCGAGTGGGCGTGGAGCAAGCCTGTGCGGCCAAGATCAAAGTGATGCCCTGCTACGCCTCAGAGCCAGCTTCCGCTTCAACACCACGTCTCCAAATTGCATGTGGTCTCCGTCTGAAGAAATAATAGTTCTTTCGTCGTGGAAGGTACATACAGACTGCTGCAACTGGGAACGTGTAACATGTGACAGCACGTCGGGCTATGTCACTGCCCTCGACCTGTCCGACCTCTGCATCTCCGGTAATCTCAGCTCATCAGACATCTTTAAACTTACCTCGCTTCGCTCCCTTGACCTTACTTACAACAATTTTGATGGAAGTCCATGGCCAACTCCCGGCTTGGAGCAGCTCACGGATCTCGAGCGCCTTCTTCTCGCTTATTCTGGCTTGTCTGGGAATGTGCCCACCGAGAAAGGCCAACTTTCCAATTTAGTCACTTTAGACCTCTCTGGCCTTGATCTAAAATATTTCAACCTTGAGATTTTGATTGACAACCTTGTCGGTCTCCAAAATCTATATCTTGATCAGGTCAACATTTCAGTGAGTCCAACCGATTTGGCACGTACCTCTTCTACAAATAACACGACTGGTCTCAAAGACCTAAGCATCGGAAGCTGGACAATCACTGGTGGCCATTTTGATACTGTTCTTACTCTCCTACTCCATCCTAAGCTTGCCAATTTAGTCACACTAACCCTCGATAATTTGGATCTCGAAAACTCAACCCTTCACACTTTGATTGAAAACCTTGGCAATCTCCAAGAACTATATCTTGGTAATGTAAACATTTCCGTCGGTCCAACCGGTTTGGCACATGCCTCTTCTACCAATCTCCAAAAACTGTATCTTAAAAATGTCAACATTTCGATCAGTCCAACTGATTTGGCATATCCTGCTTCTACTAATACGAGATCAGGTCTCAAACTGCTAAGCATGTACTGGTGCACGATCACTGGTGGTCGTGTTGATACTGCTCTTACTAAGCTACCATTTCTGTCCAATTTAGTCACTCTAGACCTTTCAGACTTCGATCTAAAAAATTTGAGCCTTCATGCCTTGATTGACAACCTTGGCAGCCTCCAACAGCTATATCTTAACTCTGTCGACATTTCAGTCAGTCCAATCGGTCTTGTGCATGCCTCTTCTACCAATATGATGCCAAGTCTCAAAGAGCTAAGTATGACATGGTGCACGATCACTGGCCGTATTGATATTGCTCTCAATAAGTTCCGATTTCTTTCCAAGTTGACCCTTGATGGCACAGACTTTAGTGGCCCTGCTCCTGTGCCAGAAAGTTTTGTGGAGTTCTCATCGCTTACAGTTCTTAGTCTTCAAAGTTGTGGGTTGACCTGGACGACCTTCCCTTCTTGGATATTTCATATCAAAAGCTTGGTTTCTCTTGATGTATCAGGGAATGAAAATCTATGTGGAGAATTTCCAGAGTTCATACAGGGTAGCGCGTTGCAGGTTTTGATCCTTAGGGGAACCAAGTTTTCAGGAAAAATACCAGAATCTATCGTCAACCTAAAAAATCTGACTATGTTGGACCTTTCTAATTGCCAATTCCATGGGCCTATCCCACCCTTTGCTCAATGGCCGAAAATTCAGGAGGTTCACTTGTCCAATAACAACTTAAATGGTTCATTACCTTCAGATGGCTACATTTCTCTACACAACCTAACTAAAGTTACTCTTCGTAACAACTCGATAAGTGGTTTGGTACCTGCATCTCTGTTTTCTCCTCCTTCTTTGAAGTATTTAGATCTCTCGCAAAACAATTTCACTGGGAATTTTCTATTGGATCCTACTGTATCTTCTAGTTTGAGAATGATCGATCTTAGTTTTAACAAATTACAAGGATCTCTTCCAAAACTTGTGTCGAAATTTGTTGAACTAGAACAGTTGGATGTTTCATCAAACAATCTCACTGGACTTGTGGATTTAAGCTTCATAAATAATTGCAAGAAGCTCTACTATTTATCGCTGTCCTACAATAAGTTTTCTGTTGTAGAGGAGGATGTCAATCACTCCTACTTGGAATATCCAGTTATTTCAGAATTGGGACTGGCATCATGTAACCTATCATCTGTACCTAAAATTTTAATGCACCAGAGAAGTATTTATAATTTAGACCTCTCAAACAACAATATTGATGGACACATACCTGATTGGATATGGGGAATTGGAGCTGGGAGCCTTAACCTCTCTCATAACTTATTTACCAGTGTTGATACAAATTTATCAAATGCATCAATTGGAGATCTTGATCTCAATTCCAACAAGATTGAGGGAGCTCTCCCACTACCCCCACGGTGGATTTACAGATTGGACTACTCCAATAACCACTTCAATTCTTCTATTGTGCCCGACTTTTGGTCAAGCATTATCGCTGTCAACTCTCTGTCATTGGCAAACAATAGTCTTACTGGAGAACTTTCCCATTTGATCTGCAAGGCAACTGAAATTGAAGTTCTGGATCTTTCTATTAATAGCTTCAGTGGACCAATACCACCATGTTTGTTGAAACATAACAAGCAAATCAAGATACTGAACTTAAGAGGTAACAATTTTCATGGATCCTTACCTCAAGACATCGACGAGGAATGTGCTCTTCAAATAATAAATCTCAACGGCAACAAGTTGCAGGGAAAGCTGCCGGTGTCTATGATCAACTGTCACATGCTACAAGTCCTAGACCTCGCAAACAACCTGATAGTGGATACATATCCAGGGTGGCTAGGTGTTCTGCCTTTTCTGAAAGTGCTAGTTCTGAAGTCAAACAGGTTTCATGGTCCCATTGATTACTTCGGAATGACCAAACAGAGGCATCCCTTCTCAGAACTGCAGGTTCTAGACCTTTCTTCAAATTCTTTTAATGGTAGCATACCTACACGATTCCTCAAGCAGTTCAAGGCTATGATGGTGGTTTCTTCAGGAGCTCCCAGCATGTATGTTGGAATTATTGAAACAAATTCAACACTCAAGGAACCGGTCACGGTCACAGTCACGGTCACGCTCAAGGGGCATGAATCTCTCGTGCAAGTACTTTCAGTCTTCATGACCCTCGATCTCTCCAACAACGACTTCAAGGGTATCATTCATGACGAGATTGGCGATCTGAAGTTTCTCAAGGGGCTCAACCTGTCTAGGAACTCCTTCACCAGCGGGATCCCTCCCCGGATCGCGAACATGCTGCAGCTGGAGTCACTTGATCTCTCCTACAACAAGCTCTCCGGGGAGATCCCTCCCACAATGGCACAGATGTCATTCCTCGAGGTTCTGAACCTCTCCTACAACAACCTGTCAGGGGAGATACCGCAGTCCAGCCAGTTCTTGACGTTTCAGAACACTTCTTTTTTGGGGAACAATGGGCTGTGTGGGAAGCCACTGACACGCTTATGCAACATCAACCACTCATCGTCAGTTCCTGCTACGCCAGGCTATCCCAAAGAGATGAACTGGGAAATTTTGTCAGTTGAGGTTGGGGTCGTTTTTGGCTTGGCCATCGTGGTTGCTACCACGCTACTATGGGGCAACGGAAGGAGGTGGGTCTACTTCAATGTCGATAAGTTTTGGCTACTTGTTCTGCGGCCATGGATCTACCGCCGACACTGAAATGAGTTCACTTTATGGTTCGTATTTGTATAACTTAAATGGTAGTATGTGCAAGAAAATGAGTCGAGATTACGCCCTGCTTTTTTTTTTGAAAAGGAGTTGACTCTGCTTTTATAGAAAGCCAATAAAGTTTTGTTACAAACCGCCCTGCTTTCTCTGGACAGCATTGTAGTATGTATACTTTTACAGATTTGCTAGAGCTCAAATGCTTGATTTCTGGTTATCTCTCACTTGATTCTATAGAACGTCCGATCTGCGATCGACGAACGAGAGCAACTTGTTGTTAACGGGTCCGCACGACAACTATCTGTGGGCCCATTTACTGTTAACGAGTCGTGTGGGTTCAACGGTGGCTTCTGTTCTCCTTCCCCATCTGTTTTCTCACGCGTTTCCCAGGAGCAAGAGCCCGACGTTTCCCCGTCCAGCAAGTGCGGCAGTGCACGACTTCCCACCCGGCACAACGCAGGCGCATGGCTCCCCGGATGGCGAGCGCGGCTTTCCCGCTTGGGCTGTCGCGCCCTTCCGCTATGGCCTCCCCACAACTCCGATTTACTGTGCTCTGACGGATCTGCCCCCCACATTCATCTCCTCGTCGGTTTGCCCTCCTTTGTTCCATCCTTCGGTCGATCTTCTTGAAAGAACCATGGATCTGCACGATGGCTTAGAGGTATATGATAGGTCTTCTAGGGTTTGGATTTGGGTAGGTCCTAGTGTAGGCTAAGTGTCCATGACAGCAATAGTGAGGCGACAATATAGTATCTGTGATTTATTGTGACCATTTCTGTAAGCGAGAGTTACATGAATATGTGTTAGTTTTGGTGTTGATTTTTTTCCAGTTTAGCCGGTGGGTCTTGATTTGATCAGAATTGTGGTCGGTCAATCTTCTAGGGGATCTCATTAGTGTTTCACTGCCGCTCTTAGCAGATACTCCTATCTATGAAGAATCTTCTCCATCAATTACTTGCTTCTGTCCATCAATTACTTGTCCGTGGGTAGGCAGTAGTCAGATGTATTTTTTTTGTCGTGTGTGTCAGTCCTGGTGGATGACGTGCAGAACCTTGGGCACCCCAACATCCGACTGTTTTCTGCGCTGACTTGTGCAGGTGTTGTGTGGTCTGACCAATGTTGATTGTGGTTTTTTTAAACTGCTATGCAACCACATTCAAATCCAAATACAGTTTAGTGTGAAACTTATTCTTTTCATAGTATTATGATTTATGAGCATACACTAAACATGTAATTCACAATCGTAGTCGTGAGATCATTAGAATCTCATACAAAATGTTTTCGTCCAATTAATTGCACAATATTTCTTATGGGTGTGTATCTCCCATCAATTTATTGAATTGGAATAGATAGTATTGTCCTTAGTTTTCTCTGTGTGCGTCAGTTTTAATCATTTTCAGAACTAACTAGTGATACTGTGATTCTTCCGATCTTGGCAGCTAGAGCTCCTGCACTTTTACATGATGACTGGAAGATGCGGTTCATGTTTCCTAGTGGCTGTTGTTTTCATTTATGATTTTTAGATAGCTCATCCTTTTAGCCTTAAATTAGTAAAAAAAATCTTGGTACTATATTAAAAAGTTACATAGTCATATATCAATCATTTCGCAATCATATGTTTTTTCTATTGAATAAACATAAGCTTTTTTTGCAATTAATAACACTTTTGTTTAAAGGGAGTGTCTCTCAGTTTGTTTATGCGTAGCACCCATATTAGCAGATGACCATTCCATGAAATCCATTTCACATTGCGTCTGTCTGAATCATTTCTACTATTATTTTATAATCATCAGGGAATTTAGCCCTCCACATCCCAAATTTTATCCTTGCCATTCTGAATATAATTTTTATTTTTGACATCCTTAACCAGAATTTTTTGTTTTACTTTTTATCCTACCCATATGATTCCAATTCCAACATAAGCTGATTTTTTGTTTTCACTTGGGTGCCATTCTAACTTATGTAATTAAGCTTATTGAGGATATCATCTATAATCAGTTTCTGACAATTTTACTTATTCGATTTTCAAAATCGTTATTTGTATCAGCTTTGTGTTGTTGCAATTAAAAATGCATACACCCCAAACTGTTAGAAAAATGTATGTATCTAATGGTTTTTATCTTTTAATTCAATGCTCAAAACTGTACATTGTATAAATTTATGGATACCAGCATCCAGTTCATTAGCTTGCTGGTCCAACTTTGATCTGTATCCTTCTTTCTAAATTCTAGCCTTTTTGCCTCATTAAATGGTTTTTGCAACTTAAATAAAACTACACACAAAAAACTGCATCAAAAGTGATGATTTTTCCAAACCTGATGGAAATGTTGATCCATGCACGCAGGATTTCCAAATAATTTTTTCCATATGGCAGTGATTGTCTGTTCCAACAACGATGCAGGAGTCTGTTGGGGGGAGGTCAGTTATAGGTGCATTTTTTTTGCATGGGTCATGTTCCAAAATATAAGTTGTTTATAAGGTCCATATGTACTATCCATCTGTCCATCACTGTTGTTTTTTCTGAACTTGTGATTTGTTTTATGGTTACTATTTTTAATGTTTTCATTCTGCCTGTAGTGAGGTCTGTTCAAGTTGCTGTTCAAGTTGCGGATTTGCTTTTAGAAAGAGATGAAAATCACTTAGTGAAGGAGAGGCAGGCAAGTTGTCATTTGACCATCATTTCTGATCAATGTTGCATTGATGTTTTTTCTTATCTACTCTATTTATTCTTGTGCTAATAATATCTCATGTTTTGTGCTAATAATATCTCATGTTTCTTCATTTATTTGATTATATGGTGGCTGTTTTGATATGCCAGTGAGGATTTTCATTTAATCAAAAATATTTGTTGTCTTTTATAAATCTTATGCTATGTGCAATTGTAGTACCGGATTGCCTGATTTGATATGCATCATGTTGTGTGCAAATGACTATCTATCATCTGCTTCCAGTATTTGGCACCAGATCTATCAGTCATAGTAAAAGGAAAAATGATTAGAGGGATAGACAACATTTTCAAGAAATATTTGTGTTTTTCAAGAAATAATTGTGTTTATTTTTAATAAATACTTTGTGTTAGTGTCTTTTGTTCTTCTATTGTAATTTTCTTTTGACGTCATCATGCACTCATATCTCTGTTTTAATTTAAAGTGAATGTTTCATTGCTAGGCAAAAGTAGGCATTTTTGAGGTTTGAGAAGTTTGAGAAACCCTTATAAAAAAATTGCATCTCTAAATCATCGAATTCTGTATCTGATTAATGTTATGCCTGCTAGGGAATTTCTTTGTGTTTTCTTTTCTGAACACCTCTAATTATTTTGCACAAATATGCTTCTAGGGCTAGAAATTTATTAGGAAACTTTAATAAAGGCTCTTGCAAAGTGTCTTAATGCTAGACTTCTCATAATTGATTATCTTACGCTGGGTGGTGTAAGTTTGACATGTGTTCCCTCACTTGCACTGTCAAAGTTTTACGATACCTTTAACTTATGAACACATCATAAGAAATATATAAATTACCGATTCAAAGATAATTCTAGCAGTCGTCTTCCAATGATACCAGGATGGATGATGAACCTTATAGTTCAAGAGATATTGAGCAGGCATCCAACCTAAAAAGTTGAGAAAGGTTTCAGTGCACTTTTACATATTTGTTCACACTTTAATGTAACTTTTACATATTTGTTCTTGGGCAGTGGATAGTGTAGAGTATACGAGTAACACCATTAAGCTGAGACAATGGTATTTTTTTAGAGCTATGCTTTCTTGTTTCATTATAACCTAGCAGTGATGTATCTTATAGTTCTATTAATTCTTTAAGAAATGTCATTCATGTGCGTCTATTTTTTTTGCCTACTTCTAGTTTATATTATGCACAACTTCAGTAAGTGTCCATTCTATTGTTGAACTGAATTTCTGCTTTCAAATAGATGTTTTTTAATCAGAGCTACTGATGTTAATTCCTGTGATTAATTCTACGGCACTGGTTATGCCCTTTGTTGATTTTTTTTGGCAGAATACTATTTTCATCCTTAGTCATTTCAGTCTCCATTTTTATTTCTGAAAGCTTTATGTTAGTTTAATATATATTTATCTATGTGCCTGATGCAAACTACTTGGTCCTACAAAATTCATTCAATATAAAGTTTTTACATGATCTGCTTTTCGTATTCATATTTTCTATCAAGGATAAGTAGCTATTTTTCTGGTGCCTGACGCAAAGTGCTTGATTCTATAAAATTCATTCATTTCAAAAGTTAATACATGATCTGCTTTCTGGATCCCTATTTCTGTCAAGGGCATGTAGCTATTTTTCTATAAGATCCTGTAGTTATTTTTTAGTGTTTCGTCTTTGTAACTCTGCCATTATTTTGAACTGTATGTTATGTAGGTGGACTTTCATTCTGCTCATCACAACCACATTTATTTGTCTAATTTTTGTTTGAAAATAATTTGGTTTCTGAATTGTTTCAGCTTGGCACATCCCTATCCAATATCCATCTACTGCTGTAGTAGATTTGACGACGAGAATGTCGCTGCCTCTACATCAAGAGATTAGTTTAGCACCACCTACATTGTTTCTGGCCCCGTTGCTAAATCGAGTTTCGATGACCGATAGCACTAAAGAGATTGCTGGATCCTGGGGTTACCTTCTCCAGATCATTTATCAGGTAAGACCGTAAGAGGAATACTTGAGTTTGTTTCCAGAAATACTCGTGTTTTTCAAAAAAAACCCTTTTATTCTATAAGCTGCATTTTCATTCTCTCTGTATGCAGTCACGGTTGGGCAAAATCAGGCACCACTGCAGGTTTTTCCCTATGGTAGTTATGCTTTAGATTTACATATTTTCCTTTTTTGGTAGTATATATTTTTTGACTCAGGGTTCCCTCATCTTTTCTCCAAATCTTGCACTGAATTTGTATTTCTCATTTTTTCACAGTTATATATCTTCAATTGTTTTCTCATGATCAAGATGACTACATGGATTTTCAGAAGATGAGGTTTCAAGTCCTCAAGTACTAAAAAACTAGAATAGTTTTTTGTAGCTGTTCACAGTTATCTTCAACTGTTTTCTCATGATCCAGACGACTACATGGATTTTCAGAAGATGAGGGTTCAAGTCCTCAGATACTAAAAAAACTGAATAGTTCTTTGTAGCTGTGTTTTTACACGTACTGTACATTTGCATTTTTCTGGTTGATATTTATATGTCATGCTCTTGTTCTTTTTTACACAAATCCTTTTCATTGTATTGTATCACCCTTCTTTTGTGTAGAGGTATTCACCATCTCTTATGACTGTTTTTTCCCATGCCAAACATGAACGTGTTTCATACTTGTAAAACAGGCTGCACTTTTGTCATTATTTAAGTAGGAACTAAGAGGCGGCTGTTTAGTTAACCTCAGTTTGAATCAACATTGAGTGAATTTGGCCAAATACTTTGATAGCTCTAACAAAATGTTATGAAATAAAAGGCACCCCCTAAAAATCATTGATAGCGTCTTTGTAGTTTTTTCATTTTATCATAAACATAAACCAAATAACTTTCACAAAATCAATTTTTTTAATTCATAATAACTTAGACAGACCAACTTTTGACCTTTGTCTCTATTTCAAGCATTTCACACTAACCTATCTTTTAACTTTGCCTTCGTTTTGCCAAAAAAAGGGATATGTGTCAAGTTTTCTGACTGGAAACAACAGGGGGGATACCTTTGTGTATCTGGATAAGTTGAGATCTCAAAATTTTACTATCGTTATTCATATTTTTTTTTGTAATTCTATAGGTTTCTTTGATGCAGTTTCTTGTTTTCAACTTATACATACTTTTGTACCTCTAATTCTCTACTCCAAGTTGAAAACAAGCACCTGGATATTCATGTGTGCTTTTTTTTAACAGGACATATGAGAGAACTGGATCTCACAAAAACACCTGGATCTAGCAGATGAAAGCATCTCGTTTCTGTGAGGAAAGGAAGAAATCAAGAAAAAACTTACCCGGGGAAGCAACTAGAATCCATCAGTACTTTGTTGCTCCTTCCAGATCACCTCCCCAGTCTTTGCTTGGTTTTCATCAAGGCATCATCCTCCACTGGTTCATCCAGATTGATTTTTCCATTTTATCTTTTCTTTTTTTGGAGGTCAGTTTTTGAATTGTAAATGAGACTCTTCAGTTTCCCACTATCTTTTATCCTTTGGGTTTTTTAGCTGTTCAAAAAATTTTCTTCAGAAACCAAGGCCGAAAAAGCCCAAAGTTGAAAAAAAAATGCAGGCCAAAACAAACGACTAGGGTCCACTTCTAACGCCTTAACGGGTCTACTGGGTCCACTTTCAGCAAAAAGTGATTGAGATAAAAAAACAAATATCAATCGATTCTGTTCAATAGACAAAAAATAAAATAGTGGCTGCCTCTTCAGCAAACGCTTGATCTAGTATCAATGGTAAAAGAAAAAGTCATTGAGAGTTTCACAAAAATCAAGCGTTTGATGCCGAGACGGACGCATACTTTTAAGTTTTGTTAGTAAACTAGGAAATTGCCCGTGCGTTGCTACGGACATCAAATATCTAAAATGCAATACACAAAAGATATCTAAATATCTAAAATGCAGTACACAAAACATTCAATAAATATATAAAGTAGTAAAGCAATGCTAATAAATTATGACAATGAATTATAGTATATCGTGCAAACACAACTTGTATTTCTTAATTTAAAACATCCCATGGGAGAACATCTTAAGATGCTTGCAGAAAAATACAAAACAAACTGAAAATTGTGCACATATATACAACCTGTCTTCATGATGTTTGATTGCCTTAATATTAAGTGTCGCGACATATATACAATCTGTCTTCACGATGTTTGATTGCCTTAATATTGAGTATTGCGTGTCATCCAAAAGGTCACCCTCCATCTATGTTATTTCTTTTCATGCGATGCGAGAAAGGTAATGTTTTGCAGCTTCTTCCTTGCATTTTGTATGGACAAAATAAAAATTTCATCTATAACCACCTATCTAATTGTCGTGATTATGTATTCATAGAATCGTGCATGTGCATTGCTATGGGCTATAAAACTCTTTTTAACATGAAAATGCAGCATTGACATTATCATTCTATTTTAAGGCTCACCATGATTCATAAGTATTAACTTTTACATGAGAATGATATGGGCATCTCATTCAAGCGACAAGAATGCAAATTCACTCACAGAATCAACAAAACAAAAAGGCATTGCACACATGACGCGCAATGCACAAGCACGACCTCAATCATTCAATATAGGGAGTACATCAATGGTAGTATCTGGTTATGTGCTTACAAACAAAAGCTCTAGATTCCCAAAGAAAATAACTGAGGCAAACAACTATGGTTTATTTGTGACCAATTCGATCAGGTTGAGAGCTTGAGAAAATAACTGACTTCCAAGGAGACGATCCGGCCTAGCTCGCCATTCAGACTTGGATCATTTTTATCCCTGCAAGGTGTATAAAAATAAACTGTGTCAAGGGGTGCAAATAGTAGAATTCAATTGTCATTGTCAATTGTCATTGTCATTGGAAAAAGTGATACAAGCACTACCAATGCCTACCTAATAATTCGCCAAGCCTACAAGCCAAACCCAACCTGATAATTCACAATATGCCGTAGGAACATCTTTGGGGAAAATTAAGTACCTGGTTCTTGTTTTTTACTCACAACAAGGTGGTAAAGTTCTGGAAAAAATAGAATGGAAATTTTATCAACGATTAGTATGCAAGCAGAACTGCAAAGTTCAAGCTACTCACAACAAGGTGGTAAAGTTCTGGAAAAAAATAAAATGGAAATTGTATCAAAGATTAGTATGCAAACAGATCTGCAAATCTCAAAGCTATAGGAAATTACGGAAGATGTGTGGACCAGTAAGGTCATGCTAGAGGATTTCTTGTGAATCGGATAGAAGGGAAAATGCCTCTAGCTCCCCCCTCTGATGTTCTTCTTTGTTGCTTCAGCCACCCAACCACTCATCCTGCAGCAGCAATAACAAATTTGTTTATTTTTGTTTCACATTCTACAAGCACCAAACATTGTCAAATCTGCTTAAAGGAGAGGATCACAAATCAATAATTCAAAAAAACATATATCACTCTTATGAAGAAAGAGAGAAAAATCATACATATCACTCTCAAGAAGAGACATATATGTTATTTGTCACAGTAATCACCATCAGTTTGAATGCTTCAAGAATCAGTCATTTAATTTCTTTATTAAAAAAGTTGATCATTATTGATGAATAGTAATGTATTTAAAACCTGCGACATGTATAGCACACAATGGCCTTAAGAAAAGCATCTTTTTGAAGTGCTACAGGCCTACTATTCGTATCATATCATAAAACTTAGTCATTTTACAGAACACCTTTCTAAAATAGCTGAACATTAACTGGTTATCATGAATTGGCCTAATTGCTTTTAATTGTTTCTACGTAACTAAATTGTTAAGGAAAACACAAAAAAGGTCATGCACGTCTAAAATGTAAGCTGATCACTTTGTTCCTCCACCTAGGGTCGGGTGCACACTGATTATGCACAACAACCTCTGTGCACAAGACAACTTCTCAAGCGCATTACGTCAAACACCCTAAAAGCACAACTAAAAACACCTGTCAATGGACCATATCAAGAAATTGAACTAATTATTTGTCTCGGTGTTCTCCAGTGCTTCCCTGCACTCCTCCCGTCCAAACAAAGAAATTACTAAAGAAACCAATGGCAATGGTGGGAGATATAGAGAGAAAAAAGGGGCCGGCCAGGAGGAAAGCGAACAATGATGCCTAAAATTGGAACTAACCTAGAGATCCCTCAATGTCCAACAGTGAGAGAATTAATGCTTGGGGGCTCTTGACATGCCACCAGTAGATGGTGGACAAAATCCCTCCAAATCCTCTCTTGCACGAATCCTAGATGGGGGAGTCAGATTTGCGTGGGATTTAGTTCCATCCTCACTGTCCCTTAGCGAATCGCTTGGAGTCGCATCCCTCATCCCTGCAAGCCACACGCTTCACCATCAAATCACTTGAGATTGGGAAGGAAGAGAGATGAAATAGAGGAGGGAGGACGTAAGATTGGAGGGCGTACCTTTTCGCGGACCACCAATGGAGCACGGCTTCCCCGTGCAGCTTGGGGAGGAGGTGAGACGTGAGGGAGGTGCGCTGCTGGGGTGTGACCGGAGGAGGCGAGTTGTGGGTGCGCCGTGGAGATGTGCAGCGAGCGAGGCGAGGCATGGGTGAGCATAACTGTAAGATTGTGAGGGATCGGAGGACCATGGCGGGGATGGTATGGTTGACGGCGACATCGATTGGAGGACGACGACAGCGGCGACGTTGGTGATGGCGTGGCCAATGGCGACGGTGGCGACAACCTGAGGGTGGATACAGGACGATGAAGATAGTTGTGGCAGTGAGACACGATGGGGATGCAGGGAATGACACAGTAGGACCGGACGACGTGACCTCGGCAGCGGCTTCCACCCGGCGCCCCGAGCGGAGGAGGGAACAAGCAGCGGCGACGGCGACGACTGACAGACGTGGGCAGATCTAGGGTCCAAGGGGGAGGGTGTTGGGGCAGATGCACAGGATCGAGGGAGGGCGCGGCCGCCGCGGCGTGCGGGGTGGACGCGGGGTGGGGGGAGGCGGGGCCGCGGGGCGAACGCGGGATTGGAGAGGCGGACACGTGGGTACAAGGGCCGGACGCGCGGACGCGACCCGAAACGACGTACCAATTACTAAAGAAACCGGAGAGGCGACGATAACATTTCTCTTTTTTTAGTTGTAGGATTTATGTGGTGCTGATGTGCTGTAGTATGAAACTTTCATATCTACTCCTATACTATATGATGTTTATTAGATGTGATTTATTAAGCAATGAAACTCTCTATTTGCTAGAAAAAACAACAGAAGTAGAAAACTAATATTGCTGAAAAGTAACAAAGCTTACCTTTCTGATTTGCTAGATGAACAACGTAGCATATATGCAGGCACTACTCCGTGCTAATCCTGAGCAACATTTATTAGGTACTTTTCATTTGAGTTTGGCAAAAACTATGTGATGCACTACCCTTTGTGATATTTCGATACTATTTTGTTGCAAATAACAAAGTGAGTAAAATTGAGAGCCTGATCTAAAATTTTGATATCATCTACACATTATAAGGTCTCATTGATTTGTTAAGAAATGAAAATATATTTTCCAAGGAAGAAGATTATAAGAAACGCTGTAAAGTATTATAAAACAGAACTGCTGAAATAAGGAGGGGCACATCAAATTTACGGGCGCCCGCACGGCGCCGTCCGTGCGGTCGATCCACAGGCGGTGGGCCCCTCCCTGCCCACGTGCGGCGTCTGGAGGCTTGCTGCAGTCCGGACAGGCGATTCTCCGGCGTTGTCACTTGGGTCTGACCCACTCCCGGTTCCTCTCCATACATATAATGATTTTCAATACAAAACTTATACAACAAAGATTTCATACAAAATTTATTCTAATCCAAAAAAGTTTGTGTAAAAACTTTTCTGAAAAAAAGATGAAAATGTTTTGGAGAACATTCTGTGGGGAACTTTTGAAGGAAATTCTTTGGAAAGAATTTTTTAACCAAAAGTTTGTGAGAAAAAACTATAGAGAACAGATTTATTGACAAAAAATATTCAGATAAAATGTTTTGGAGAACATTCTGTGGGGAACTTTTGAAGGAATTTTTTTTGGAAAGAACTTTTAACCAAAATTGTGAGAAAAACTTTATAGAGAAAAGGTTTATTGACAAAAATCATTCCGATCAAATGTTTTGGAGAACATTCTGTGCGGAACTTTTGAAGGAAATTTTTTGGAAAGAATTTTTAACCAAAATTGTCAGAAAAACTTTATAAAGAAAAGATTTATTGACAAAAATTATTGGGATCAAAAAGTTTGTGTAAAAAAATTTCTGAAAAAATCACCTTTCTGAATAAATAGAGGAAAATATTTTGGAAAACATTTGGGAAAGTTTTTGAAAGAATTTTTTGGAAAAATTTCTAAACAAAATTTTTGAGCAAAACTTATGGACAAAAGATTTGGATCTCGGTGAGAGCACATGTAAAAGAGAAAGGGAGAAAAGGAAGGAGAAGATGGTGGTCAACGGTGAATCGAGTGGATGGCGGAGTGAATGAACCAGAGACGGGACCCACCACGTGAGAGGTACTAGTACAGCAGAGTGGACAGAGGAGGTAGTGGAATTGACCGCACGGAAGGAAAGTGGCGGGCAACAATAAATTCAACATCTCGAATAAGGAGTTGGTACTGAAAGGGAAATATGGACATGAATTGCTTTCCTGTGAACTACCGAGAACAAGTTATTGTAGCATTAAGCTTAGCTAAATGCGAAGTCATGTGGCAAATTAAATAGTTACTTCAGATCTAATTACAAGAATTCTAATTCATTGGCGTACTTAATTATACCTCTTTGAAACATCACGTCATCTGAGTGGAGGTGCATATTGCCAAATATTATTTTTTTCCCTTCAGTTTCCTTGCCTTCTCGCTCTAGAACTGAAATGTTCTGTTGGTTGCTTGTTGCCTTTTCCAATGAAATGATTCGTGTAGTGTGGTCCACATTGGTTTGGCAGGTGCTGCATATCCATAATGAGGCTGAGTTCTAGTATTTGGCAACCTGTGGCACAATCATTTTTCCAAAATGTTTGTTTCCTGAAATTCAGAAATGATTGATTTCTATGCCAGCAAGTTGTGCCTTCTGCCTTGTCTGTGGACAGCTTCATCATTTTACCGGTGGTGGTGGTCAGCAAAGTGCTCCTTCAGATACAGAGATAATTGATTCAATGGGCATGTCCAAATGGCAGAGATCAAGCGGATTGAAATTGAAGACAAACCCCTGGACACTCACCAAGCCCTCCCAAGGTTTTCGACTTGTCAATCCATGGAGGTCGACATCTGACTGCGTTCCCGAACAGGGGGGCAGCCATCAGTCACACACCCCGCGGGGGAGGGGGGCTTTTTTGGATTACCGTCTTAAACAGCCTGTTGCCGCTGAGCTTTTCTCCAAAGTACTGTTGTCGCTTTTCTCCATCGGAAGGATCTCCATACACTAACAAAAAGCTTAACCTATTGCCGCTGAGCTGCAGGATGAAGCTGTGGAAGGAGAATCAACGTTTACAGATGAAAATTGATGATTAGTTCTCATCGTTATGATTACAAATGGGTAGTTATCATTATTTTGAAAATTGTAATGATGAATGGCCATGACATGCCATCTTAAGAAACTTGTTCCTACTTTACCATCTTATGATGTTTACTATTTAGTGGTGTGAACATTGTGGTGATGAGTTGCTACGAGATTACATCTTATTATGCTGATTTGGTTTAATCTATTTCAAATTCATTTGAGCATACTCACTATTCTGATTTAATTGTTGTGATGTTTTGCTGGTTCAGTCTGTTGATGTCTCACTGGAATGACCTTCCTGAGTAATTATATATATGCAGTTTGTGTTATTTGAGCCAAGAAGATTTTTTATATTAGTTTATTTGTCTTTATATTATTTTGCATTCCCCATGCTAATGCAGATAAATATGGTGGTAAAATAAGGAGAAAATGTGCTCCTCCCATGGGTCGGACCTGTTACCACTCAAAGGGGAATTTTTTCATTGACCAGGTCGCACCTATAAATTTCAGGTGCGTCTTTAATTCAAATCGGTAATTCGAAGGTGAAATGCTTTACTGCCTTCACAAATATTCTCGACTTTTTCTACGTAGATCAACAACAGCTTGTGGCACGAATGGCGGATCCTAGCGGCAATGGGAAGATGGTTACGCCGCCACATCCAAGCAACGAGAGGATGAAACAACACGACGAAGTCCTCTGGTTTGAACCGCTATATGTCCCCCTATCTTTTTAGGGTTGGGGATATCGAGATTTAGGGATCCGGAGGAGTGATGATCATATATGTTAGATTCAGATTTCATCGTACCCTTAGATTTGCACTTCAATTGGTGTTAGAAGTTGATAGGCTATAGACAATTCATATGTGTTAGATTCAATTAGTTTTCAATTTACATCGTGTTACGATAGGTTCTTGTATTTTAGTAGCTTCTGGATATGCTTCAAGCCACTCGTTTTATGGATTTCTGGAGGTGCACAATTGATAGGGTTGATAGTCCATACATTTTCAATTTGCACCGTTTTCTGGATTGATAGATTGATGAGACTATCTGCGTTGCAGACTGTGAAGGGACATTTGGATTCTACCACGATTCTTATCCTTTCCACAACTCATAGGTGTTAAATTTAGTTATTTTCCAATTTGCATCATTTGATAGATTTGTATATTCTTGTATTTTACTAGCTTCTGCAGGAGCTTCAAGCTACTGCGATGGAGAAAATCAATGACACTGGTATGGACAAAAATTATAGTTTTTTCCGTCATCAAACTTTGGCTTCACCGAATAGCCATCTCAAAAATAAGATACTAGCCGCACATGAAGAGAGTCACCTGGATTCATTCACCTGTTTAATGCCCTGTTTTTCGATGATTTAGATGAGTAGAAAAATCCAATAAAATTTAAACTTCTCGAAACAGAAAACCAAATGTAGTTAAATTTTGAGCTGTGTAAGTTCCATTAATTGTCAATTCAAATCATTTGAATTTAAAACTTGCACGGTTTTTTCATTTCCATTTTTTGTTCTTGGAATTTGTGTGTCACATTCAAATTATCCATAACCCAATCTCTACACTCCTGAGTTTAACTGCATTTGAATCAAACCTTGAATGCTAGAATCCTCCAAAAATCTTCTATTCTGTTTAGCAGGAATGTACCCAACTCCATTAAACATCAGGTTCAAGGTATCTTCCCTGTTTCCACTATGCAACCTAACACTATGCACCTAGGTCATCCTTCAATTTTCTTGCATAAGACAAGAATAAAGCCTATCATTTCATACATAATAAATTCAACACTCTAAAGTCTAATAACCTAAACCATGCTGGTAGACTTCAGTATATTAAATTTGACCTTTCTTCTATTCTTTCTTCTATTCTTATCTATTATATGTCTACCATTCTCTTTTCAAATAATTTCATTGCTCATATTAATGCTATTATCAGAAAGTTTTGATGGGTAGGAATCCAAGAAGAAAACAATATTAATCCCATACCTTTTGGTTCCTTGGAAGATATCTGCAAGCCTTATGATCAGGGAGGTCTTGGTATTAGGGATATGGGTCTCATTAATCAAAGTCTGATCATTCATTCTGGATGGAACGTTGCTACTAATAAAAACCCTTTTCTGTCAGCGGTTCTTAAAGCCAAATATAATGCAAATACCTCTTTTTGGACTGCAACTAATACTACTTTCAGATCTGTATATTGGTCCTCCATTTTGCAGGTTAAGCATCACTTGTTCTCTAATGCCAGGCTACAACTCCACAATGGAAACTCATCCATATGGGCCTCTCCCTGGACAGACAAAAGGCAGCAAGTTCATGATCATTTAATTCTACCTGTTGCTAACCCTCTCCTACCCTATACAATTTCTCAATTATGGTTGCAGGATACAAGGTTATGGGGCCAACACATCATTTTATCTACTTTTGACCCTCAATTGGTGCAGTCCATCAACTCAACTCCAGTTGTTCCATCACAGCAAGATGATATACTAAGATGGTTACCAACAATCAATGGCAAATGCACAACTAAGGCTGCTTACTCCTACTTGGCAAGTGTTGACGGTGTATATTCGTATCAAACTTCATATGGATTTGCAAGCGGACAAATCCCCTGTCGTAGTCAAGGGACCCCTCTTCCCTCGAGTGGTGAACCCAAGGTATCGAATCTGTGGAACAATGTGCAACGCAAGGATTCAATCTACTAAAGCAAAAAAGCTATCTATTGAAGAACCAAATTGCATCTAATCTAAGAGATCATAAAGAAAAAGAATCTAATCTAATCTACTAAAGAGGTAGCAAGAGAAAACAAGAGATAACCGATCTAGAGAGTCTAGATCATGCTTATGTTGCAGCTCCAAACAAGATAGATGAAGATAGAAAAGTGAATCTCATTAAAAGCATCTTTAAACCGTGGCCTTCGGTCCGATTCCGAAAACGCCTGCCCTTCAAAGCCCCCGTTCTGTCACAACGTACTCCTATTCATGCGGGTAGTCTAGGGCGAGTTCGATAAGAACAAGTTGAGATCACTTGGTCGGTCCGGTATGCACCTCTAGCCACCGCGGCTACAAGAGCACCCTATGCAATCTATCTTAAGTATAGATTGGGGAAGAAGCAAAACCAATAAGAAAACAAAATCATCGAGAAGGCACTTGATCGCTACAAATCGGATTCACTTAAAGACTTCACCATGAATGATTACATGAACAAGATATCCACCGGGATCCTACCTCGATCTTGATCCTTGCTCCGGAGCTCCGACGTGGTCTTCCATGCAGGGTTCCCACATTGGCTAGGGAGACCCTAGACAACTAGCACGACCCTCATCTCTGAGATGGTGTCCCTCAAGCTTCTCTGCTCCTCGGCGGCGGATGACGAATTGATTGATGTGTGGCTCTCGGTCAGGGGGCTATAAATAGCCCGAGAGGCACCTAGGTCAAAGGGGGGCGGCGGGCCTCGAAACGGGGCTGGGCCGGCCGACCTGGGCCGACCGGCTGGGCCCATTTCGGCCCAGTTTGTTGCCTCATTCGCCCGGTGTTGCTTCCCGAGTCTTCCAGATCCTTCCCCCTTTTGCATGTGGGCCCTTGTCGTCAGTTTCTCTTCGAATTGGACGAAGCTCCTTATCTCGCAAGATTCAACACTTTTTTGGCTAGGTCCTCGAAGTTTTCCATCTTCTCGAGTTGGGTCCTTGGGCTTCTTGGAGTAATGTTCACTTCATTGCTTGACTTGCACCGGGCTTCAAGGTCTTGTCATGAGGTGCTTAATGAACTTATCCCAGAAGTCTTGCTTTCAACGCTAAAACCCTGCATAAACACTAAACTCCAAAACCGACATGCACAAGTGAACTTGTTATACCACAGGGGTTAGTACCAATGGATAAGATGCAAAAGTCATGCCAACACCGAAGGTAAACTCATGGCTAGGTTGACGGAATTTCACCGTCAACATCTCCCCCATGCTTAAACCTTGCTCGTCCTCTAGTAAGCCTTCGATGGATATCATCGTTGCCCTTCATTGTTTAAACCTTGCACTTGATCATACACGAGAAAACATAATGCTCTCAAAAGTTTAATTCGTTAAAGTTTCATAATGTACTAGCCTTCATCCCTACGGAGGGTAGATATTTAATTAAGCTTATCCCGCAAGTATTAACATGCTCCCAAAATTCAAATGGATCTCAGAAATTTTGAAATAAAGAACAAGATGAAAAAGAGCTAAACCAAGTTCACAAATTTAAACCACCTTGCATCTTGTTCATGAACTCTCATCTCATCTTGTCTCTCAACCCTATTTCTTCTACTCCTTTCCCTCTCAAAACATATATGTAAGTGGTAGGCTTTATATGGAGCTCTTGGGAAAGTTTAGTCCTACCAAGAAATAATAAATAAGATGTTGTCAAAACAAGACAAGCTTCTCATGGTCTTACCGAGACTCGTCAAAAAGGTCATTGGAAAATAATGTTATATCAAGAAGGGGAAGAGAAAAATACACACGCTTGAGATGAGTGGACATGTGCAAATGACAAAGAGTGATCCCGAGGCACAAAGGAAGTCCTCGTTATCGGATTGCACATGGTTGGAAAGATGAGTTTGGATCTTTTAATCTTGAAGCCTTGAAATTCCTAATGCACTTTAGAGAACCGGGGAGTTCACTTCATTTTATTTCTATATCATACATACTCATATATTTTTTTCTTTTCTTCTCTTTTTCTCATACTCATATTTTTGTTCTTTCTTTATTTTTCTCATTTTTTTCTTTATCATCAAAATTTTTTTATTTGCTCCCTTTGATCTCTAAATTGCATTGTACCTACCTCCTCCCCCATGCTTAGACGTTTGCTCGTCCTCGAGCAAAGAGGTGATAGAGATAAGGTAGGTACCGGAAATATTTTTCCTTTGGAGAGATACTTGAAATCTTCAATCTTGGCACCATCTTGCAATCTTCCTTGAATTGATGATCCATTCTCAACGATAGGCTGTGGTCAAGGAGGTAATCACAAAAGATGATATTTGGTTTTAAGGGTGGATATCCGGCGAGGTTTGTGAGATCTCCGATGTGGGGATACACAATGCACAGATAAAAGGCTAGCAAAAAGATAGATACGCAAAAACGGAATGACCAGCTTCTTAGTCACGGGCTAGAGAAATCAAGGCCTGAAATAACTCACCCAAAAATAAACCTTGTATACTAAGTTTTTGCACTCAAATATATATATGGCTCTGGATAGGTAGAGCAACATGCAAGTGGTAATTATGACAATGTTAGCATTACCTTTAAGAACAAAAAAAAATCATCTTTAATCCATCTAAAACTTGAGAGCACATAAAACACTATGGGTCTCTATTTTTATCATAACTTCCGCTAAAGATTAAGATAGCATTTAGATAAATTCTGATTTTATTTTAAGAGAGATTAGCTTAATCATGCATAAAACAAGTACAAAGATAAACAAAGTGGTGATTATAATCATATATCATCATGGCATAAATTTCATAACTTTACCAAAGATAAAAGCGAGATGGTGTCTTTATTCATGATGAAAATAAACACTAACACACATGCTGAAAATAAACTAACACACATGCTGAAATTTAAATAAGAACTGAAAGCACTACGCAAACACAAACAAATATAAGCTGAAATTAAAGAAAAGGTGGTAAAGGAAAGATAACTAAAGCTCCTCCTCTCTCTAATCTTCCGCCGGTAGTTGATATTAATAGTCTTGGTTGTTGTACCCTTGCTCATAATAGGATTGCGCCTCTCCTCCTATGAATTGCCCGACGGTGCTAAGTGAAGGCGTCAAAGCTCATAAGCGATGTTTGCATTTACTTCACCCATTTGGTTTGCATTGGTTAGGATGGCTGCAATATTTTGCATGTTACCGTCGTATGGACCTCCCCGGGCCCACTTGCCTCGGTGGGTACCGGGGACCGACTACTCGGTGGGCCCACGGGATTACCCGACTTGCGCCGCACGGTACCTAATGGCGTGAAGCACAAGGACTATGGAGGAGAAGTACTCGGTTAGGAAGCTGTACATGTCCCGCACTGTATGGAAGACTCCTAGACGTACTCGACTAGTACTCTCTCCCTATTCCGACTTGTAACCCCGCTGCCTCCGGACTATATAAGGCGAGGCTGGGACCCTTCTCTCATCATCTCATCTCACGGCGTACAATTGCACCATCTTGTAATCGTACCCAATCAATCCAGAGCTACACGGCATACAGGACGTAGGGTATTACGCACCTCGCGGCCCGAACCTATCTAAATTGTGTGCCACGTGTCTCTTCCTTCGAGTTACCGATCTCGGCGAGGCCACATTCATCTACTTCGAGTACTCCCCTTAGAAGGTTGCCGGTCTAAAACACCGACAGTTACTCACAGCGTATCCTCCAATGATGGCCACTTTGTTGTGGTTTGAGGAAGATGTGCATATGGCTCCGCAAAGGCTACGTTGGATACCGCAAAATTTGGTGGGGACATGGCTGCACCACTCCCCCATGCTTGCATTGGTACACCACCGTAGTAACTCGGCGGTGCCGGAATTGCTCCAATGGGTGCACATGATTTTGGTATGCACCTCCTTCTTGGGCCATGGAAGAACCTTCTCCTACAATCCTTCTCTTTTATTTTTTTCTTCGCCGACACAAGAAATCCTTCCTCTAACCGATCTTCTTTCCCCTCAAGAAAAAGTCTTAATCTTCCTTCCGAAAGGGGCAAACTCACCTTGGCCACCTTGAAGCCTCCTCTCTCATCTCCACTAATTTATTTGCCTTGCTTCATATATTCAAATCTTAGGAAAGTCCCGGCTAGGAGATGCTTCGGGTTCCTTGTAATACCCGGTCTCAAAGAGATAGCCAACATGGAGAGGTAACACCCCGAACCATATCTCCCGAACCCGATGTTGCTTCACAACACCACCGGTTGATCATGAGGTGAGTGGGGTCGATTGGCTGCCTGACAATCAAAGCCGAGTAAAGCCAATTCAACTCCGTGTTGGTTGTCTTTGTCTCTCTCATTCTCCCCAAAAATCCACTTGCACAACAAAGTGACATACTTGGATGATGGGGTCCGGATACTGTTTTTTGTTGATGGGCTCCTCCCGTGATAACACTCCAAAAACCTTCCAATGTGCCTCCATGCACATACACTTGTTCCGGGGCTCCCTTTTGAAAACCGAGTAATTCCCAAATATCATAGGGAACCACTTGTTCAACTTCCTCCAAATGGAATGAGAACTTGACACTCCTTCATCAAGGATATGCGCCATGGTCATGATTTCCAAGGCGAATCCCTTGTGGGTGTTTGCCGACACTTCATTGGAGAATTGCACCTGTGTAATAATATCCATATGAAAACCCAATATGTGGAGAGCTTGGTTGTCGAAGTCAACATTCGCTACAAGCCTCTACTCAAGGCGAGTGAGCTTCTCCTCCTCCTCCTCCGTCGTGATGATAAATTCATTGGAATACCACAGAGCGTGTGGAGGTGGAGCGGATGATCGTGTCGAGCGGTGAGGTCGGTGAACCTCATAGACGAGCTTCGTGTAGCCCTCATGCCACCGAGGAGAAGAGTATTGTTCCTCCTCGGCGGTGCCATGTCCTCCTCCATACTCCGAGGAGACTCGGAAACCGAGTGCCTCCTCGAAGAGGTTACAATGATGGCTTGGACGACGATGATCCCTTCTTCATGGTGAAAAGACTTGTAGTTTTCTTCCACATGGTTGTTGCACTCTCTCACACAAATAAATATCCGGGGTTTTCAACCGGTAACAAGGTACACAAATATTATTTTGTAGTCTGGACTTTGAGTGGATTAAAGATGTGATTTGTTGCACCAAACAAGCGGGGTGGATGGCTAAGTCTAAGGTGGTTATGAACTACAAACTTGAGCATACGAACAAAGAGCTGGATGGGAGACTTACCTCTCTCCTCCTTTTGGCTCGGTTCTTCTCTAGTGCACTCATGCTTCTTTATTGCTTCGTGACCGCGTGCTCCATGGGATTGCACCTTCCAAATATTCTCGTCCACTCCTTTGCTTGCATTATTGCTCCTTCCACTTGATGTTTTCGCTTTGAGTCACTCCCATGCCCCCTTTGCTCACATGCCTCTATGATATTCCTGCAAAACAAAGCCTTGGCTGCCCCCATGCTTGTCCTTTGCATGTGGTTTAATAAAATATGTTGGGGGGCATCCCATGATGCATCATGGTGCATGTATGGTTAGGTGAACTAGATTGCCTCCCTCTAAGCATGTTTTATGCTAAGCACTCCTCTAATTTCGAAAATAAAAAAAATTAGAGCTATTAATGAGCTTAAATATAAATTTAGAGGAGTTTTTAAAGCATTAAAAACAAATGTAAGTTGAAAATATTTTCCGACTACTTTTATGTTGGTCTCACCGGTATTGTTTGCCTTCATTAGTTGAGAGCAAACTTTTCCCGGCTTGATCATGGGGGAATAGGTTTAGGTTCTAATTTTGGTTAGATGATAGAGATTTTGAATGAAATAAAATTAAATGAGGCTTAGAAAAATTCTAATCTTAGAGAAACCAAGGATATAGATTTTTAAAACAACCAAAAGTTGAGTTTCTAGGTTCACACGAGTCCTACCACGTGCTGAAATTTAAATAACATCTAGTTACAAGTCGTGGCTCTACTCGTGTGTTTTTAGCATGTAAAACGAGTCAACCACAACATCATAAAGAGGATGAATGGTTGAGTAAGGTTCTGAATTTATTTGGTTGTGGTTTCTCGAAAAGAAGCAAACAACACATAGGAGGGTTCATGTAAAGGGTGTATGATCCAAACAAAATATTCAACCAAGAATTATGTCTCTAATATTGTTCAACCACTCTAAGTCTAATGTCTTGCGTAGTAAATTTCAAAACTAAATTACTTGAAAAGACTCGAAAACCTGGAATCGGGTTGTCCTCCCGGTAGCTTATTCTTGACTCGACGAAACAGGTTGCCTCCCGCCTAGCGCTTCGTTTATAGTCCATGGCTAGACTTCTTCACTTGATTACTTTGGATCAACGCTCTTTGTGAGCGTTGCAATCTTGGGTACCCACTTCCGCACCATCTTGGGCACGGGCTTATTCTTCGGCTTAGTCATTTTTTGGTCTTCACAGGCTGGCTTTGTCCTTTGGTCTTGACGGATGCAACAACTTCCTTCATATAGTGGCTCGGCATCTCGAACTCCGGTCCTTCGGTTGTGATCTTCATGGTCTCCTTAGTGTGATCCTCCATCTCTCCCAAATGAGTTTGAGTAGCCTTCGCCATCTTGGGACCTTGGGGTTGTCTCGGAAATTCTTCTTTGTTACCCATCGGGCGCCCGGCAAGCTGTCCCACTTGCGTCTCTAGCATCTTCATCATGATGAACACTTTACGTATAGAGTTTCCTACCTCCGTCACCTGGCCATCTAAATTCTCCAATACTTTCTCCATAGCCTCGAACTTAGTGACGACATCCTTGTTGATCTTAGCTTGCTCGTCCATGAAGTCCTTCAACTGTGTACAAAGGGGAACCAAATCTTGAATGGACGAACTTGAATTAAATCGGGGTTTACCTTGGACATGGCCGTACTCCTCACACTCCTTGCATGTGGATCTTGCTTCGGCAACCTTTAGGTGTTGAGCTTCTTTCTCTATCTCCATCTTCTCCATCCTCCTCTTAAGTAAACCGATATGCCACTCAAGGAATTCGGCTCGTATGTATTCATTGAAACGCTCCAAAGCTCCCGCAATCGTCATGCGGATAGTTGAGACCTTGATCTTGAACGGCCTTCTGGCGTCTTGAAGGTTTATGATAGGTAGATCAACGTCGTCCGGGGTGCATAGCTCGATCTTGCGCTTCGGTTGCGGTTGTTCCCCATGGGTGTTGAGATTGATCTTCCTTTGGACTTGGAGGTGGTGATTCCCTTGGAGATTCAGACGGTCCTTTGACTTCGGCTTTTAGATCTAGGGTTTCCAACCCTTTAGCTTGTGTTTCTTGGAGAGGTAGCCAACCATCTCCGGTTAGGGTTAGTAATAAAACAAAAATCTAAAAAAAAGAAAAATTAGTGTTAATCAAAACTAGATTAGATTGATTTTTTTTTCTTTTGATGATGATCAAACTTAAGAGATGCAAAAGAAAATCAAAAGAAAAACTGAAAAATAAGCAATACTAGATTGGATCTTGATTGCTTGTTCCCCGGCAACAGCGCCAGAAAAAGGGGCTTGTTGACGGTGTATATTTGTATCAAACTTCATATGGATTTGCAAGAGGAAAAATCCCCCGTCGTAGTCAAGGGACCCTTCTTCCCTCGAGTGGTGAACCCAAGGTATCGAATCCGTGGAACAATGTGCAACGCAAGGATTCAATCTAGTAAAGCAAGGAAAGCTATCTATTGAAGAACCAAATTGCATCTAATCTAAGAGATCATAAAGAAAACGAATCTAATCTAATCTACTAAAGAGGTAGCAAGAGAAAGCAAGAGATAACCGATCTTAAGATCGCAAAAGGAGCGAGTCGATCCGTTTGAGAACTCGGTCCGACCCCAAAATATACGAACGGATCGAAGCGAGTCAACCCGAGTCGAAGAGGGGCATGAGGGTCATTACTCCCATCGATCCCAATCACCCCTAGGGTCGAACCATGCAGCATTGCTGCTCCCTACCACCGGCTCTCCTCCCGGGTTCCCGCCCACGGAGCCAAAAGGTCGACACCACCGACCGCCAAATTGGGCTTCCCCGCCATGATCAACCTTACTCCCGTCCGAAGCTCGCACCGGCACCGGGCGCCATGGAGATCCACACGCGGCGGCCCTACAACATCACCCAACAAGCACTGTTCTCCTACCTCAAAAGGCGCTCACCGTGGGCTTGTATCAAGGCCGCATCGTGCTAGCCGCCGCCGGCAAAGGACGAGAACGGTGGCACCGACATGTACCGCGGCCGCTTCGTGCCGGCTACCGCCGCAAAGGACGAGAACGGCGGTGCCGCATGTACCGCGGCCGCTTCAAGCTCGCCACCGTCGACGAGGACGACGACAACATGTACCGCGACCGCTTCGAGCTCGCCGGCGGCAGCCGAGGAGAAGGATGACGACGAACGATGGTGTCGACAATGAAGCTACTACCACCGCAAAGACCCGCCGCAATGAGCAAGCGATCGATGCGCCGTGCTCGTCGTTCACCAAGACGAATCGTTCCCGCATCACAAACTTGATCTTGGGCAGCGGCGAGGGGTCGGGGAGAGGAGAGCAGCGGCATTGCGTTGCGGTGCGTGAGCACACCATACCCACCTCGGCGGCGGCGGCGGCGCGGCCTTTGTGCCCTACGTGGAGAGAAACCAAGGAGAGGGGGCTCGGAGGAGAGCGAGGATGCCTCGGTCGAAGTTGCGGGCGCCGCCGGATGTGTTCTACAATGAATCGGAGGCCCGCAAGTACATCACCTCCTCCCGAATCATCAAAACCCGGGTGAGCAAGCGAAGATAGATACGCGTCACTAAATAGCTTATACATAGCAAAACGTGTGTGCGGTTCGCTCCTAGGTGCACCGCGGGCCCGCAAGGTTCATTTAACGTGAGGGGCGGGTTGATCCGTGATCCTCGCTTTTCTCTTTCGGGGCGAGGGGCAGCAACGGGGGTGCTCCGATCCGCACCCCTTGCAGGCCTAACCGATCTAGAGAGTCCGGATCATGCTTATGTTGTAGCTCCAAACAAGATAGATGAAGATATAAAAGCGAATCTCATTAAAAGCATCTTTAAACCGTGGCCTTCGGTCCGATTCCTAAAACGCCCGCCTTTCGAGCCCCCGTTCGTCATAACGTACTCCTATTCATGGGGGTAATCTAGGGCGAGTTCGATAAGAACATGTTGAAATCACTTGGTCGGTCCGGTATGCACCTCTAGCCACCGCGGCTACAAGAGCACCATATGCAATCTATCTTAAGTATAGATTGGGAAAGAAGAAAAACCAAGAAGAAAACAAAATCATCGAGAAGGCACTTGATCGCTACAAATTGGATTCACTTAAAGACTTCACCATGAATGATTACATGAACAAGATCACCATCGGGATCCTACCTCGATCTTGATCCTTGCTCCGGAGCTCCGACGTGGTCTTCCATGCAAGGTTCCCACGTCATCTAGGGAGACCCTAGACAACTAGCACGACCCTCATCTCCAAGATGGTGTCCCTCAAGCTTCTCTGCTCCTCGGCGGCGGATGACGAATTGATTGATGCGTGGCTCTCGGTCAGGGGGCTATAAATAGCCCGAGAGGCACCTAGGTCAAAGGGGGGGGGGGCGACTGGGCCTCGAAACGGGCCGGGCCGGCGGCCTGGGCCCATTTCGGCCCAGTTCGTTGCCTCCTTCGCCCGGTGTTGCTTCCCGAGTCTTCTAGATCCTTCCCCCTTTTGCATGTGGGCCCTTATCGTCAGTTTCTCTCCGAATTGGACGAAGCTCCTTATCTCGCAAGATTCAGCACTTTTTTGGCTAGGTCCTCAGAGTTTTTCATCTTCTCGGGTTGGGTCCTTGGGCTTCTTGGAGTCGTGTTCACTTCATTGCTTGACTTGTACCGGGCTTCAAGGTCTTGTCATGAAGTGCTTAATGAACTTATCCCGAAAGTCTTGCTTTCAACGCTAAAACCCTGCATAAATACTAAACTCCAAAACCGACATGCACAAGTGAACTTGTTATACCACGAGGGTTAGTACCAATGGATAAGATACAAAAGTCATGCCAACACAGAAGGTAAACCCATGGCTAGGTTGACGGAATTTCACCGTCAACAGCAAGTCTACAACAACACATCCTACCTCAACAAGGTAGTAGGATGGTATACATCTGATTGACCCTGCAAAGGGTGGTATACAATCTGCCCTCCCTACTCTTATAACCTCCTCTCCTCATGAAGAGGATCTTTTACATTTCCTGGTACATCTGGAAAGCCTGTAATGACTTTCGTTTTCAAAAATGAAATGGACCTCCTCTCAGGTTTTACAATCTGCCCAGGCTCACATGAATATCCAAATTCTGCCTCGGAAAACCAAAACCCGAATCATCAATCCCTCCATTCAACTATATCTAGGCCCTCCTATCAATCAATTTGTCACAATCTTTCCCATCACCAAACAGCCCAGCTCCCTCTCCCTCATAACTATCCACAACCTCACTAATCTACTCATATGGATCAACATTTTTAGAATCAACAGGAACCGACTACTACAACTACTGCTATGTCTCACTTGTTTTGTAGGACATCTAATGATTCTCTTGATTGGCAGCACATGCTACCTGCTTTCTCATGAATTCTTTGCTATGTTGATGCCTCTACTCATTCAGATAATGGCCTCTCTCATCAAAAAAGGGTTGGTCTGGGTATTTTTGTTGCCAACTTGCAGGTCCGGCCAACAAATTACATATACATCAGAGCTACCCTTTAAGAGATACATAGTGTCATCTTTGCTGAGACGGCTGCCATAGCTTTGACGGCTATGGTTCTACACAGATTGGGCTACCATCAGGTCACCTTCCTTTCAGATTCTCTAAAGTTGGTGAAGCTTCTCAATTCTAAGGAGACCTCTGATCTCCCAGATTGGAGGATGTCCTTCCTCATTCAGCTTTTCCAAGACTACACTAGAGATAGGAAATCACAAGTGCTGAAAATAGATAGATCTTTCAATTGTACTACGGATACTTTACCTCACTTAGCCGTTTCTTCACCTGATCTGCAGCATCTGAACTATGTACCCTCTTGCTCATATGAGCACCTTGATCAACAGTGCCCTCTTATGGCAACACTGTCCTCTATACCCCTTGAATCTTTAAGGGTTCTTGCAGCTTCATGCTTCTAATTAATGAAAGCTTGTTGTAAAAAAATGTTAGATTCAATTTCCAAATCTCCAAAAAATCATTTCTTCCATGAAAATCACATTGTGGGCCTTTGCTTTTTCAACCACGGTCTTCTCTTTTTCAAACGGGGGTTGTCGACGATAGATAAGGGTTCAAACTTCCAACCCAACAAAGGCCACTTAATATTACTATTATTAATTTTCAACCATACCACCTTATGACTAGTACTTAAAAAATGTTGTGACATTCTTTAAAAATATTACAGCATTTTTTGAACAAAAAGTTGAACCAACATTTTTACAAAAAGTTGAAACAACATTTTCTGAAAATAGTTGCACCAACATTTATGTAGAGAATGCCCTAAAAACAATTATGTAGAGAAAATGCTCGATCTAATATTTTTCAAAAACATTTTCACCAACATTTCATGAAAAGGATGATCAAAATTTCTGAAAATGTTCCAACAATTCTTAGGCAACATTTTTTTCACTCAAGCTCCAGCCCCGTTGAGCCTCGAGCCCGCGCCGACCGGCGACTACGAGGCCAATGCGAGGCCAGCAGGCGGTGGCCATAGCGGACGGTGCAAAGATCACGGGGGCACCGGACCACGACCGTGACACACGATGGTAGAGCATGGTGCTACGACCATGGCGAGTGGCACCGCGGTACACGGGACGACAGATACCGACAACGGAAGGCGGAGTCGGGAAGCACGGGGCTAACGACGACAGCCATGGAAGTCGGATCCGAGGATCATAGGAACGACGACTTACCACATGATGTGCGGGGGTGGCTATGGCGGCGGGTGGAAGGTGGAGAGCATTACGTTTGTGGATTTTGGGCCGTTGTTGGGTTGGTGTCGGGTTGTTATTGAATTATAGTTTCAAAACTAGGTGATACCCCATGCGTTGCTGCGGGAATTTCAACAAATTTTATAGATAAAATTTGAAAGTAGAAACTAAAGTGATTGTTTCCCAACATTATACCTGTCATTGCCCTTTGAGAGAATATAGTTGAACAATCATCTTTTGACAAAACAGACAATTTGTATGGTGGCAGAGTGGCTATCAGATCAGATACTTTTCTACTGTGAGTGGTCACTATGATTTTGCTACCTGTAAGCAGCATCTGCTTCAGCTCATTGACTTCTTCATCTTTGCCCCACAAGCTATCCAACACTATTAAGCAACTATACCTATTAAGTATGTCTTGAACAATATTCTTGATTGACTCCATCTGCTTGCTTCACTCAATTCTTTCTGTAGTTTGCAAAGCTACATCTCTCCCCATTTTTCAAGGTTGATATTACCCATGGAAACATGAACCCATATCCTGAATCTGAAAGTCTCTGCTCTTGTATCATTGAAATAAGTTGGGCAAGGCTTGTTTTCCCAAGACCCAGTGGCCCGACAAAATAATGGTAATAAGCTCTCTCACATTTTTCTGCAATAATATGTCCATAACACGTTCCAAATCTTGATCCCTCCCAACAATTTGGATATCATTATTTCTGTATGATGTTGTCTGCTTTTCATCAAAATTTACCGCTGAGTTAATATGTGATATGAAATGATATTGGGTACGTAAATGTTGCCATGTCTGTAACAAATCTTTCTTGGATTTCATCTTATAAACCATGCTTACTTTTGAAAGCATCGAATTGGATAAAGAGCAAAGCAAGGATCCCTGAAAATTTACCATCACATTTACTCTGTAAGCTTGCAATCGCTATGTGGGCAGCAAATCAGAACTGAGGCACAGGGCCTAGTAAACCATGCCACACAAATCGAACTTGCAGCTTGCTCTGCTAGTGCAAGTTGGAGGGGGGGTGATCCGCCGTCGCCGTCAGAGGCACGCCACTGTGTCTCCATCGTGTCGGAAGTCGCCGTCATGCCCCTCCTGCGCGGTTGAAGAGGCCCTCCGCCGCTACACACCACGGCTTGCAGAGGGTGGTCCGGCTAGGACCCGCCTCCTCACCGCGCACGGAGTTGTCACCGTGGACGGCATCGCGGAGCAGGGGAGGGGCGAGGAGGACAGCTAGAAGCCTCATCGGGAAGGAGTGGCACGTGGGGAGGGGTGGCTGACCTGCTGTGCGCCGGAGGAAGCCGTGCCGGATTCACCGTCGTGTTCCTTACCTAGATCCGTCGTGCTGGAGGGAGATGAATGGATAAATTCGAGAGCGGCAGCGGGCCTGCTTCACACGGAGGAAGCCGTGTCGGATCTGCCGTCATGCTTATCGCCCGGATCCGACGTGCTAGTGGGAGATGAACAGATGGATCTGAGGTGCTGAGAGTGACCACCGTCCTGGCCTTGAGTCCGCCATGGTTGGGAGATGGAGGTCGATGCGCCGCCGTCGGGAAGAGAGGGGAGGCACCGGTCGGGGGCAGTTTTATGGAGATAGGCCGGCGACAGTGGGGAGGCAGGAGGGCGGCATTAGGGAGGCTGTCATACCCGATTTTCCGAAGAAAACCAAGTGCAAACCTATATGCATGCCAGGATCAAGTTTCATGCATATAGTGACATATAAGTGAATACAGAAACAGTATCACGTAAGAAAAAGAAAGATTATCAGAGATTTACGCTTAATCCTGGAAACGAAGGCTCCAAACATCACAGGGCGGTCGGCGGGGGTTGCGCACGCCTAGCACCGAAACATCTTCACAAGGCTTCGGACCGCCTTCCTCCTTCGAGCAACATTGTATATAGCAAGGGTGAGCACTTGTCGTACTCGGTAAGTGTGGGGAAAGACATCAATGCAAAGGCTTTATAGTGGACTCGGGCTATAAGAATTTAAGCAATTTTAGTTGGTCAAGTTTTATTAGCACCCGATTACTAATAAAGTATAAGTATATACCAACCCACAATTAAGCATAAGGTAAGAAATATGCCATAAGCATATGACAAGCATAACCAGAGAGAACGATTTAAGTCCATCTCAAGTTCAATTATCATGTGAGGGTCCAGGCCGCTCTTGACCGTGAGCACGGCTAATCGATTAGTTTTACACTCTGCAGAGGTTGTACATCTTTACCCACAAGTCGCGTAAAAGTTCTAGGAACTTTAGACCCAACCATGCGATGCCGGCTAAGCATCATACCACACTACCGAGGTGTGATTGCATAGGGACGCTACGAGGCCTTTACAAAGAGTCCTCCCGTGCGTATTAGTCCATAGTAGTATGTCATAGAGGCTATCTTTCGTACCACACTTCTATTACGGACAGTCAGCCATAGAGTACTTCCGTTCCAACACCGCTCCGGAATAGAAGAGCCATAAAAGCATTCCTCCGTCCCCAACCTACTATGCGAGTAATAGCCACACAAAGACTTCCCTAATTAACCGGCCAAGACCAGAGTCATATAGTCCTTGTGGTTGCACTGTTGTCCTGGGTGGTTCTCCATGTTCCGATTAAACATATGGTCTTGTATTAAACATTCAAAGATATAACACAAAGGTATAGCCTGATTCATCATTAATGTGCATTAAAACCACCATAACCCAGGTATAGCAACTAAGCATAGCTACCCAACATAAATGTAAACACAAGTTAACAAGGAATGATCATAAAGACTAGGTAATCCTTAATAGGAACCCATCAAAATTAATGCAAGCAAAGCAATGAGTTATTAAACATAGTTCTTAGGACAAAAGATCAAGGGTCACACTTGCCTTTAACCAAAGTAATGTCGTTGCTCTGAATATCTGCAACCTCTTCCTCTTCAAAGCTTCTCGAACAGCGTTCACTCTAAGCGCATCAATCATCGGGCACAAACATACACAAAGCAAACAAACGAGAATATACTAAGAACAAAGCACTAATCAAAAGAGAAGCTTTAAAAGACCACCCTAAAGGATAGGCTTGATTAGATGGATCACTAAAGCACAAAAACCGTGCTTAGAGGAAGAAAGGCTTGGTTTGCTTTAAAGAGATGGTTGTGGAAGATCACACTTAGAGAGAGCGGTGTAAAGAACGTCTAACGAACGTTTTGCATATATGGGAGAACAAGGCTATGAGCTAGATTCATTTTAATTAACAAAACAAATGTAAAGGATATTTTAGAAATAAAATACCCTATGTTGACATTAATGTAATATTAAACTTTATTTATGAAACCGGTGTAAAGACCTAGTCAAGTTTTATTAATAAAGATTCATGTATGAATTAACCGATTAAACATTTAATCTAGAAAAACTAAACTATAAGAACAATCTAAACGAAACTTTGTAATTCGAGTAGATCATATTATTATTAAAAACCTTATGGAACTGACATTAATCATATTAACATTTATTATAAAAGCAGATGTAAAGCCTAATCAAATTTTAATTAGAAAAAATTAATTAACTATTAAACAAATTAACATTTGGTTTAAGAAAAACCGAGATAAAGATCTAATTAACTTTTATATACAAAAACATGTGATAGAAACATTAATCAAATTAAATTTGCTTATGAAAAACTATGTATAGATCTATATTGCTTTTATATTTATAAAAGGCATGTATAACTAGATGTTAATCAAAATTAATATTAATTTTATTTTCGGAAACAAAACATGGTGAAAACACTCCACTAATGCGTGCTTTACATTATTATGAATCTAACGCAACTTGAACGGATTAAAACGGAGCTAAAACATAAAAGATATGGGGAAAACAAGATGAAAAGGACTTGTTCGCGATTAACCATAGATTTCAGGGAGTAGCTGAAAAGATTCCTGAGACACAGTAAACAGTGCTCGTGAAACTGGTAAAACTCAGGGTTAGATCTATAAAAGATGCAGGTGGGGTTTATGTGCGAAGGGTGGGATCTTCCTAGGGGGTTCCCTGGAAAAGGAGCAAGACACATGAAAAGATCTAAAAATTACCAAGAAAGACAAGGGCTTGGATGCAAAACAACCTTCTCCTTCCTCTGGACTGGGCGCACAGGAGCAACAGGAGGGGGGCGGCGGCGGCCCTAGTGGTTCAAATCGCCGGCGGTCAGGGGTGCCAGGGGTTCGGCCAGGGCACGGAATCGAAGGAGGAGGTCGAGGGGAGTTCGAGGACGTGCTCACCGGGGTTGGAGGTCGACGGAGCCGGCCGAAATCTGCAGGTCAACTCGCGGCGGCGGCTCTGGTCTGGCGGTGGTGGCACGTGCCCGGCGCGGGCGGCGGCACGCGGGGAGGGGCTAGGGCGCGCGCGCGCGCGCGGTAGGGGCGGCGCGTTTTATAGGGGCGCGGGCCCCGGCTCGCGTGCGGGGGCACGCACGCCCGAGAGGCGGCGGCGCGCGCGGCCGGACCCCCCGACTCGCCCGGCCGATGGGCCTCGCGCGGGCGGCGGGCCGGGCCGGCGCGCGGCGCGGGCGGCCGGATCGAGCCGGACCCTCGGGCTCGGCCCGTTCGAGTAGGATAGATTTTTATTTTTTTTCGAATTTATTTTAATGCCAAAACAATTCCGTAAAAGTCTAAAAATTGTTTAAAGGCAAAAAAATACTCCGAAAATCACAAAAATTTCAGGAAAATTCCTAGAGATAGATTAAGACATGAACAATCCAAATAAAGCATTTGGAGCTCATGAAAAAGATTTTAGAGCCTTCTAATAAATAGAAGTAGCTCAAAAAAATTAGAATAAATCCCGTAAAAATCCGGAAAATTATCGGGAGAGTTTGGACAGCTTCTAAACGCATTTTGAAACCTATTTGCACTCAAGAACCACTAGGTGCATCGGCATGAATGCAACACACATAACTTTTTATTTAATTTAGAAAATCAAACAAAGGATTTTTCCTATACTATATTCCCTGTAAAGAAAATAAATGTAGGAAAATTTTTAAAATTATGAGAAAATTGTTATTTAATTATTCTTTTTATTCACATCCTGAAATTGGAAATTTCAGGGTGTGACAAATCTACCCCCCTTAAACGGAATCTCGTCCCGAGATTCGAAGAAAGAAGAAGCAAGAAGGAGGGAGATAACCAAGAACATTGCGATCAAAGAAGGAAGGCGGTCATCCTCTTTTGTTGATCGGCTTGTAGGATCTTTATCCCTCATCTTGTCTTGATCATTGGGTTCATCATCAGAGTGAGTTAGATGGGGTAGGAGCAAGCTCAAGGTGGGAAAGAAAGTAGAGTGGGGTCTTCTTTTATTCATCTTGCTCACTTTTACCTCACGATGGTGGCAGTAGCATTTGCTTGTTGACATTGGTGTTGTCTTCAATTCCTTCTTATGATGTCCTTCATTAGAGCGGAGAGATAGCAAGGATGTGGGAGGTACAAAAGAAGAACCCAACTAAGAAACTGATGTTATTGCAGATATAAGACCCACAATACACCAACACTCACTTCAAAGAACCAACACAAGCAATTTCATAAAACCAAGTATCATCATGCAAGCACCGAATTTCACCAAACAAGACATAGCTAAGGGAACGACACTACACGTTGTTAATAAAGTCAAGGGTATCCTCCTAATAGATCAGATGCATCTCCTATCAAGGATATCCATAAATAATTGATTTTTCCCAGATTAAGGAGGTCAAAATTGTGAGTTCAACCCAACTGGAATCACCTCAATCGGAGGTTTGGAACTCGAGATATGAATTAAATAAGATGGCTATGTCAGCAGTGTTGGCAGATTCTGAATGCTCCACTAATTCGTATGTATCTCCCTGTATACAAAACGAATACTGCTGAATTTTGGACAGAAATTAATGCATGAAGTTCTGTAACTAACCCAACTGATTTCATGTCAATCGGAGTTCTGTAGCTCGAGATAAAATTAGAACAGAGCTGATGTGTCGAGAGCCGCGCGAATAGATGGAATGTTAAGGGTAACAATTCACCTTTTGACTTATTGGTGGAATTGCTTGAGAGAAGTGGAAAGGAGAGACAAGATCAAGACCAAGGGAAGAGTAAATAAATAGGCAAGGGTAGAAGTCATAATCATTTGCAAAACAATGATGTGAAAATGAAAATGTGACAGTCAAGGCTGACCTATCAAGGAGGATTGATGAAAGATATGGTTTAAGGAGCGAGAATATTCATCACAGAGCTCAAGGGAAAGGTAGTGATGAATTTTAGATCAAAGGAAACCTTAAGAAACGACCATTGCTATCTAGGCTTACGTCGATACAACTCGATACCACTCTGTCACACCCGATTTTCCGAAGAAAACTAAGTGCAAACCTATATGCATGCCAGGATCAAGTTTCATGCATATAGTGACATATAAGTGAATACGAAACAAGTATCACGTAAGAAAAAGAAAGATTATCGAGATTTACGCTTAATCCCGGAAACGAAGGCTCCGAACATCACAAAGGGCCGATCGGGGGGGTTGCGTACGCCTAGCACTAGCAACATCTTCACAAGGCTTCAGACCAGCTTCCTCCTTCTGAGCAACATTGTTTATAGCAAGGGTGAGCACTTGTCGTACTCAGTAAGTGTGGGGAAAGACATGAATGCAAAGGCTTTATAGTGAACTGGGCTATAAGCATTTAAGCAATTTTAGTTGGTCAAGTTTTATTAGCACCTGATTACTAATAAAGTATAAGTATATACCAACCCACAATTAAGCATAAGGTAAGAAATATGCCATAAGCATATGACAAGCATAACCAGAGAGAACGATTTAAGTCCATCTTCAAGTTCAATTATCATGTGAGGGTCCAGGCCGCTCTTGACCGTGAGCACGGCTAATCGATTAGTTTTACACTCTGCAGAGGTTGTACATCTTTACCCACAAGTCGCGTAAAAGTTCTAGGAACTTTAGACCCAACCATGCGATGCCGGCTAAGCATCATACCACACTACCGAGGTGTGATTGCATAGGGACGCTACGAGGCCTTTACAAAGAGTCCTCCCGTGCGTATTAGTCCATAGTAGTATGTCATAGAGGCTATCTTTCATACCACACTTCTATTACGTACGGTCAGCCATAGAGTACTTCCGTTCCAACACCGCTCCGAATAGAAGAGCCATAAAAGCATTCCTCCGTCCCCAACCTACTATGAGAGTAATAGCCACACAAAGACTTCCCTAATTAACCGGCCAAGACCAGAGTCATATAGTCCTTGTGGTTGCACTGTTGTCCTGGGTGGTTCTCCATGTTCCGATTAAACATATGGTCTTGTATTAAACATTCAAAGATATAACACAAAGGTATAGCCTGATTCATCATTAATGTTCATTAAAACCACCATAACCCAGGTATAGAAACTAAGCATAGCTACCCAAAATAAATGTAAACCTAGGTTAACAAGGAATGATCATAAAGACTAGGTAATCCTTAATAGGAACCCATCAAAATTAATGCAAGCAAAGCAATGAGTGATTAAATATAGTTCTTAGGACAAAATCAAGGACACACTTGCCTTTAACCAAAGTAATGTCGTTGCTCAGAATATCTTCAACCTCTTGCTCTTCAAAGCTTCTCGAACGGCGTTCACTCTAAGCGCATCAATCATTGGGCACAAACATACACAAAGCAAACAAACGAGCATATATTGAGAACAAAGCACTAATCAAAAGAAAGCTTTAAAAGAACGCACTAAAGGATAGGCTTGATTAGATGGATCACTAAAGCACACAAACCGTGCTTAGAGGAAGAAAGGCTTGGTTTGCTTTAAAGAGATGGTTGTGGAGGATTGAGCAAGGACCGGAAAGATCACACTTAGAGAGAGAGAGCGGTGTAAAGAACGTCTAACGAACATTTTGCGTATATGAGAGAACAAGGCTATGAGCTAGGTTTATTTTAATTAACGAAACAAATGTAAAGGATATTTTAGAAATAAAATACCCTATGTTGACATTAATGTAATATTAAACTTTATTTATGAAACCGGTGTAAAGACCTAGTCAAGTTTTATTAATAAAGATTCATGTATGAATTAACCGATTAAACATTTAATCTAGAAAAACTAAACTATAAGAACAATCTAAACGAAACTTTGTAATTCGAGTAGATCATATTATTATTAAAAACCTTATGGAACCGACATTAATCATATTAACATTTATTATAAAAACCGATGTAAAAGCCTAATCAAATTTTAATTAGGAAAAATAAATTAACTATTAAACAAATTAACATTTGGTTTAAGAAAAACCGAGATAAAGATCTAATTAACTTTTATATACAAAAACATGTGATAGAAACATTAATCAAATTAAATTTGCTTATGAAAAACTATGTATAGATCTATATTGCTTTTATATTTATAAAAGGCATGTATAACTAGATGTTAATCAAAATTAATATTAATTTTATTTTCGGAAACAAAACATGGTGAAAACACTCCACTAATGCGTGCTTTACATTATTATGAATCTAACGCAACTTGAACGGATTAAAACGGAGCTAAAACATAAAAGATATGGGGAAAACAAGATGAAAAGGACTTGTTCGCGATTAACCATAGATTTCAGGGAGTAGCTGAAAAGATTCCTGAGACACAGTAAACAGTGCTCGTGAAACTGGTAAAACTCAGGGTTAGATCTATAAAAGATGCAGGTGGGGTTTATGTGCGAAGGGTGGGATCTTCCTAGGGGTTCCCTGGAAAAGGAGCAAGACACATGAAAAGATCTAAAAATTACCAAGAAAGACAGGGGCTTGGATGCAAAACAACCTTCTCCTTCCTCCGGACCGGGCACACGGGAGCAACGAGAGGGGGGCGGCGGCGGCCCTAGTGGTTCAAATCGCCGGCGGTCGGGGGAGCTGTGGTTCGGCCGGGGCGCGAAATCGAAGGAGGAGGTCGAGGGGAGTTCGAGGACGTGCTCACCGGGGTTGGAGGTCGACGGAGCCGGGCCGGAATCCGCAGTCAACCGGCCGCGGCGGCGGCTCCGGTCCGGCGGTGGCGGCGCGGGCTCGGCGCGGGCGGCGGCGCGCGAGGGAGGGACTAGGGCACCGCGACGCGCGCGCGGGGGGGGCGGCGCGTTTTATAGGGGCGCGGGCCCCCGGCTCGGCGTGCGGTGGCACCCACGCTTGAGAGGCGGCGGCGGCGCGGCGCGCCGCCCGGCTTGCTCCGGCCGATGGGCCTCGCGCGGGCCGGGGCGGCCGTGCCGCGCGCGGGCGCAGGCGGGCCAGAGCGGGTGGGGCCTTCGGGCTCGGCCCGTTCCAGTAGGATAGATTTTTCTTTTTTTTGAATTTATTTTTAATGCGAAAACAATTCCAGAAAAGTCTAAAAATTGTTTAAAGGCACGAAAAATACTCCGAAAATCACAAAAATTCCAGGAAAAGTCCTAGAGATAGATTAGGACATGAACAATCCAAATAAAGCATTTGGAGCTCATGAAAAAGATTTTAGAACCTTCTAATAAATAGAAATATCTCAAGAAAAATGAGAATAAATCCCAGAAAAATCCGGAAAATTCTCGGGAGAGTTTGGACAGCTCCTACACGCATTTTTGAAACCTTTTGCACTCAAGAACCACTAGATGCATCGGCATGAATGCAACACACATAACTTTTTATTTGCTTAGAAAATCAAACAAAAGATTTTTCCTATACTATATTCCCTGGAAAATAAATAAATGTAGGAAAATTTTTAAAATTATGAGAAAATCGTTATTTAATTATTTTTTCTATTCACATCCTGAAATTGGAAATTTCACGATGTGACAGAGGCGACGGGATGGCAGACTGGCAGCGGAGAGGCGAGGGGGTGCACAACGGTACGGTATGTGCAGAAGCGAGGGGGCGGCGACCGGATTGAAGGCGGGATGTGGACCAGCGGAGAAGTAAGGGTCGGCGCGTGGGGAGGGAGGAGAAGGAACCGCGGGGAGGGGGATGTGGTAAGTATGACGTCATCTACTGATGTGGCACGTTGGGAAGGGAGAGAAATCCTCCGGTGAGTGAGGTGTTCGGTCTTCCCCTCCCACGTTCCGAAAGATTCAAATGATTTCCTTTTTGACCAGGCTTTGTTTCCTTTTCTTCTTTCATTTCAGGCCCGTACCAAATCTCAGATCATTTCGGCCTTTATCATCACGTGGCCCAATCCAATATAACTACTGCTCAGCAACTTTTTTACCATGGTTCCAAGAGACCAAGACCTAAAAGTAGTAGAACCACTAAACCCTTTCCTTCTTTTAAAAAGGGAAAATTTGCTCCTGGACACTGCCAGATGGTGTCTTTTGCTGCAGACCACTAAAATTTCGTGACTTCGCTGCAGACCACTAAAATTTCGTGACTTTTCTGCAGACCACTAAAATTTCGTGACTTTGCTGTAACACACTGTTGGAGTAATGTCAATTTGCTGTAGGACACTAGGCTCATTATTATATTCAATTTAAATGGAAAACTAGTAAAAGTTCCTAATCTGCCCTTGCGACTCTTTCACCTGCCCGTTGACCCGAACCGGCTGAGTTGTTCGCCGGACCTGCGCCACACTGTCTTCTCCAACACCGGCCAACCGAACAGGCCTGGGCGCCGCTCTCCCCTTCCTCCCTCGCGCCTGTGTGTGCTTCACAGCCAAGTCCCTGCATCGCATCTGGACGACCATGGCATGCCGCCAAGTCGCAGGCTGGCCCATCCGCCCCTCTATCGCGGGCGGTTGCAGCAAGCTTGCCTATCCGCCCCTCCCCCGCGTGCGGGCGCAAGGAGCGTCGGCCATGGCAAGCCAGCCGAGCTGCAGGCCGCCCCATCCGCTCCTCCATTGGGGCCCTCCTCTCCCTCGCGAGCTGCTTTTGCTTACTCACCGATGTTGAGGTAAGAGGAGCCGGCAGGAGGTGCTCAACTCGTTCTGCCCTCGTGGATCTCTGTTCGGCAGTAGAGAGTCAGGCAAGGGTAGAAGTGTACATTCCTGTTACTTTCTACTGAAATCAAATAAAACAATAGGTTGTCCACCAGCAAACTACCACACTTGTATAGTGTCTTTTGGCAAAGACATCAAATTTTAGTGTCCAGGAGCTAAAGCCAGCTTTGAATGGTGTCCATGAGCAAATTTTCCCTTTAAAAAAGAACCACTAAACCCTTTTCCGACTTCTAAACTCATTTGGCAATTCTTTTTAAAAATATGGAAATTCATGGTTGATGAAACATTCTCAACCCCTAATATTACTTTTTCCCTTTTCTATTTGTAATTAATCTCTCACATGAGTCCAAAGGCCATATTCATCTATTTGAACTCCAATTCTTGTGATTCTTTCACCTAAATTCATCTAAAAGCAATCCTTAGGTATCCAACCTAGTTTGGTAATTGATAGAATGCATTTATTTATTTATTAGTTTGGATCCGCAAGTGCTTTTTTTGTTATTTATTTATTAGTTTGGATCCATAGCTGCCTTTTTTTAGATTCACACAGTACAACGCAGACGCTCACAACGCAGACGCACACTCACCCCTATGAATACACGTACGCAAACCCTACCTCTATGAGTACCTCTGAAGGACTGAGCACCGGCAGATCTGGAGATTTTCGAAGTCACCACTGGCGCCTCGTCATCAACGGGAACGTTGCTTACCACTACTTAGCGCATAAGTGCTGGAAAATCCCAGAATAAATCCTGGAAAATGTGCGAGTATCAGGATTTGAATCCTGGTGGGTAGCGTCCCACTAAACCGTCCTACCATTGGACCACAAGACCATTCGCTTGGATCCATAGCTGTTCTAGCCCTAAAATTCGTCAGCCCAAGTTGCTAAATTTAACCGTGTTAATTAGATTAACCTGCTTCATAACCATAGGTTTTAAACTTAACTAAACCTTGATTCGCTTTTTTAAGCTTTTTAATTTGTAAGAACATAATGGCACACATGCACTTGTAGAATGGTGGTGTGTCGAGACGACTAATGAAAACTGAAAACCATAAACCAACTAGATGACCCATGCAAATGATGCCTTCCGAGAGATCTTCCGCTGATTTGGTGGGTAGATTTGTTGTGAAAGAAAAAAAAATACCATGTGCCGATTGGTCTGACAGATTTGTTATGAGAGAAAAATGGTGTAGAAAAATCGAAATAAGACAAACCTCCATGCTTAATACAGTGATTCAAATGCTATCTTGTTCCTGAGTCATTTTGAGAGCATCCACAAGCCGTTTTCAATCCTCATCGGTCATCACCAAAAGCTAGCTAGCTAGCTCATTCTCGGATGTCGATTTATTTCACCGATGTTCGACCGTTTTGCCTTTATTTTTGATGGGCCAGCGTCTAATTGATGTTTGCAGTTGGCACGGTACGACACATACTGAATCCAGTATCGAATTGTTAATGCTCACTATTCTGAATCAATTTTCCTTCCACAGTGCGCACTTCTTTAGCATGTACAGTACGTACGGAAATGCAAGTCCACTTGCACTTGTCGATGCATCAAACAGCAGGGGACCTCATAGTCCTCAGACACGTGTTTGCTGTGTCAAACTACTCAGCTTTTACAGGGGGTACAACGTCGACTTGCGTCCTGTTCGTTTGGCTTATCGCCCACTGTGGGTCATCGAACTTTTTCTCTCGTAACAAACCAAAGAGTACCATCAACCACCATCCAAACGAACAGGGTGTTGGTTGCTACACTGAAGTACTAGAACATCACAAGTTGGAGTGGCGTACATAGGATTCTAACTTAGGTATATCACGCAAGTACTCTAATAATACACAATACTGCATAACTCAATAATTAATTCGGTAAGTATATATATAAAACATATCATGCAATCTGGAGACCAATTGTTCATGAAGCCATATCACAAAATCACACTAATGGAACCAAACCAATAGCAAGCCCGTTGACACTCGTAAAACCTACCTTGCGGCATATGCATGTGCACTTCTCGAGCGTGTACAACTGTACGAACTGTTGGTGATATGCCCAAGAGCCTATCATCACAATACAGTTTAAAAGCCCAAAAGGATATTGATCCAAGAAGGATTAGGGTTACTAATGGGCCTATGAGATAGAAGCCCATTAGTACGCCCTATATACACGTAGCAGGGGCAAAGGGGGCGCCCTGCCCAGTTAGTCGCGCCTCCCCTTTGCCGCCGCCCTAGCCGAACGTGTGGTGCTAGTACACCGACGTCCGGCGTTCCATTCTCGTACGTGTGGACTCCGTAGAGGCGCTGCTACTATTGCCGCGCTGATCGGCTGCTGGGATGAAGGATGAGGAGCTCGGTTCGTGGGACGTGATCGACTACTTCCTCTACACCGACGCGCGACTTCTTCCGCTGCACTGCGCGTCTAGTGGTAACGATCTATGATCTCCTACTTGCAAGTATCTTGGGTGTACGCGGTAGATTAGCTAGCGTAGCCTACCCGTTTACCTTCAGCGGTATCAGAGCCATCTTGTGTAGTTTTTGGTCTGGATCTTTAACATATAGGTGATATGTTGTAGTAGTAGATTGGATCTATTACTTTTGCACGGTTTGATTATATCAATTGGTCATAAGGGGTTAAAACTGGAGTGAGTTGATTGCGGCATGTGACCAAAAAGATTAGTTCGTGTTCCTTCTCTGTTGTGCATACGATATGTCCCTACCGGCTGGAATCACCATAAGGGACTAACTGTGTGCATATTTAGTAGATTGAACCAACAGATCGAGGTCATGTGTAGATGCGATCTTCTCAGGTGCAAAGGTTGATTCCTTCTATAGCGGCTTCCTAAGTGCGCCTATGTTAGAACACGTCGTACGCCTAACTTGTTTTTGCAGGGTGTGATGTGAATGGTATGGCCTCAATATCATGTGATGATGTATGTGATAATTTGTGCGGCCTGCGTGTCGCAAGTTAACACAACCGGGTTGAGGTTGCACCATTATTGTATAACGACCTGTGTGTTGACTTGTGATGTTTGAATCCTAATGTAATCTTTTCACTAGCTATTAGATGCAGTAGCTTAGTACCTATCCATGGAGGCTTCAAGCATGATGGCGATGATGATCACCACAAGACAGGAGGGATGGCAATGGAGGTCACATTGGAGCCATGGCGATGGAGCCAATTGTGATGCATGAGGCCATACTATTCACAAATAATATGATCATATGCCTGTGATGTTTATTTTCCTGTCATACTATTCCTTCATGCTATTACATATGATGGATGTTTTAATCATGATAGAATGCTTCCCTTAGAAAAAGTTGAGTTTTGATGCCTTTTACCAGTAGCTGCACCTATAAAATTTTGATCGTTGTGTGGTAGGTTTACCAAAGTAGAGTACCCGCAGCTATCTCTTTTGTATAGGGTGGATGTCGGACATTCACAACATAGTATTGGCTTACTCCGCAAAGCTATCAAAACAGTTTTGGCTTTAAGGCATAGGGTTGGGGCCGAGGCATTGGATGCCACCCAACAAACAAGAGTCGCATAGAGATGTGATTAGCAATTTGTTGCTTACATCACTACTTTTCTAGCCGTGATGCTAAAGCTCACTAGGATTTTAGTGATTATGGATCTTGAACTACTATATGTCATTAGAGGGAAGATGAATTTTGATATAGTAGGTTGTCTTTTGTTAAATCGGTTAATGAAAGTCTTTACATAAACTTAGTGCTGAAATCTTGCTTTACTTTGATGTTGTAGATCATGTCCGCGTAACAATTCTGTTTTCAATTTGCGATCTGTTCTTGAGAAAGAAAAGTTGAATGGAACAAACTTTATTGATTGGTACCGCAACCTGAGAATTGTTCTCAGACAAGAGAAAAAGGAGTATGTTCTTGAGCAGGCATATCCTGATGATCTCCTTGACAAAGCAAATGCTGCTGAACGCAGAGCTTATGAGAAGCACTTCAATGACTCACTTGACGCCAGCTGTTTGATGCTCGCCACCATGTCCCCTGATCTGTAGAAGCAGTATGAGCATGTGGATGCTTACACCATGATTGAGGGGCTGCGTGGGATGTTTCAGAACCAAGCTAGGACTGAGAGGTACAATATCTCAAAGTCCTTGTTTGCGTGCAAGCTGGTAGAAGGTAGCCCGATTAGTCCTCATGTGATCAAAATGATTGGTTACATTGAGACTTTGGACATACTTGGTTCTGAACTTCACCCTAACATGGCTACTAATGTTATTCTCCAGTCTCTCCCAGTGAGCTATGAGCCTTTTGTCATGAACTTTCAGATGGATGGCTTGGATAAAACATTGAGTGAGTTGCATGGGATGCTAAAGACAGCAGAGGAGAGTGTTAAGAAAAATCCCAATAATGTGATGATGATTCAGAAGGGGGACAAAAAGAGGAAGCATTGGACGCCTCCTAATCCCAAAGGAAAAGGCAAGGAAAAGAGTTCCAGCAGTGAGTCCTCGGGCTCTAAGCTAAAGCCAGCACCTAAGGCCAAATCTGGCCCTACTTCTGAGGATGAATGCTTCCACTGTCATGAGAAGGGACATTGGTCTAGGAATTGCAAGAAGTACTTGGAAGAAAAGAAGAAGAAGGGAAGTGAGACTTCCACTTCAGGTATAAATGTTATAGAAATTAATATTGCATTATCTTCTAGTGAATCATGGGTATTTGATACTGGGTCGATGATTCACACTTGCAAATCGTTGCAGGGTCTAAGTGAGACTAGAAGGTTTGCAAGAGGCGAGTTGGACGTTCGTGTCGGCAATGGCGCAAAGGTTGCGGTGTTGGTGGTCGGCACCTACCACTTGTCTCTACCCTACGGATTAGTTTTGGAATTGAATAATTGTTATTGCATTCCTGCTTTGAGCAAAAACATTATTTCCTCTTTATGTTTGGAACAAGTTGATGGTTTTAAGATTGTAATAGAGAACAAATGTTGTTCTATTTTTTGCAATGGAATTTTTTATGCTCATTGTCCATTGGTGAATGGATTATATGTTCTTGATCTTGAGGATAAATCGTTCGTAACATTAATGCTAAGAGGCTTAGACCAAATGATTTGAATCCCACTTTTATTTGGCATTGTCGCTTAGGTCATAAAAATGAGAAGCGCATCGAACAACTCCATAAAGATGGTTTGTTGAGTTCATTTGATTTTGAATCATTTGAAACGTGCGATTCTTGTTTACTTGGGAAGATGACTAAAGCGCCTTTCACTGGTCATAGTGAGAGGGCGAGTGACTTGTTGGGACTTGTACATACCGATGTATGTGGACCAATGAGCTCAATAGCCAGAGGTGGTTTTCGGTACTTCATTACTTTTATCGATGACTTTAGTAGATATGGCTATATCTACTTGATGAGGCACAAGTCTGAATCGTTTGAAAAGTTCAAAGAATTTCAGAATGAAGTACAAAATCAATTAGGCAAGACAATTAAGTATCTGCAATCTGATCGTGGAGGAGAATATTTGAGCCTTGAATTTGGTGATCATTTGAAGAAATGTGGAATAGTTCTGCAGCTAACTCCGCGAGGAACGCCTCGATGGAATGGGGTATCCGAACGGAGGAGCCGAACCTTGTTGGACATGGTTCAGTCGATGATGAGCCAAGCTGATCTTCCATTGTCATTTTGGGGTTATGCTCTTGAATCTACTGCATTCACACTGAATTGGGTTCCAAGTAAGTCTGTTGAGAAGACACCATATGAGATATGGACTGGGAAACGTCCCAGATTATCTTTTCTCAAAGTTTGGGGATGTGAGGCTTATGTCAAATGTTTGATGTCAGATAAGCTCACTCCAAAGTCAGATAAATGCTTCTTTGTGGGGTATCCTAGGGAAACCAAAGGATATTATTTTTATAATAAAGCGGAAGGCAAAGTGTTTGTCGCTCGCAATGGTGTTTTCTTAGAAAAGGAGTTTCTATCAAAAGGATTAAGTGGGAGCAAAGTGCAACTTGAAGAAATTCGAGAAACACTTGAAACTCGTTTCAAGACTCCATCGAAGATCCATGGGATGTGCAAGATGTTGCACAAACCGTAGTTGAGGCACCAGCCCCACGAAGGTCTATACGGGCACGTCGCGCAACTGACAAGCTCAACCTCCTTATTATGGAGGAGCGCCACATATTATTGATGGAAAATGATGAGCCCATGAACTACACGAAAGCAATGAAGAGACCCGACTCCGACAAATGGCTTGAGGCCATGGAATCCGAGTTAAATTCCATGCATGACAATCAAGTTTGGAACTTGGTTGATCTAATTGAAGGTGTTAGACCTGTCGATTGTAAGTGGATTTTTAAGAAAAAGTTAGACATGGATGAAAATGTTCACATCTATAAGGCACGATTGGTGGCAAAAGGTTTCCGACAAATTCAAGGCGTTGATTATGAGGAAACATTTTCGCCCGTCGCAATGCTAGAGTCTGTTCGGATTCTCCTAGAAATTGCTGCATATTATGACTATGAAATATGGCAAATGGATGCCAAAACCGCTTTCCTTAATGGAAATCTTAGTGCGGATGTGTACATGACACAGCCTGAAGGTTTTGTCGACCATGAAAATGCTGGGAAAATATGTAAGCTTCAAAGGTCCATTTATGGATTGAAGCAAGCATCTCGGAGTTGGAATATTCGTTTTGATGAAGTAGTCAAAGGGTTTGGCTTCATCAAGAATGAAGAAGATACTTGTGTTTACAAAAGGGCTAGTGGGAGCGCACATGTGTTTCTGGTCCTATATGTGGATGACATATTGCTGATCGGAAATGATATTCCAATGCTTGAAGCCGTTAAAACCTCATTGAAAAAGAGTTTTTCGATGAAGGATTTAGGAGAGGCGGCTTATGTTACGGGGATAAAGATCTATAGAGATAGATCAAAGAGGCTAATTGGATTAAGCCAAGATACGTACATTGACAAGATATTGAATCGGTTTAATATGCAAGATTCCGTAAAAGGTTTCCGCCAATGTCACATGGTATTACTCTAAGCAAGAGTCAGTGTGCTACGACACCTGATGAGCAAAAGAAGATGAGTGCAATTCCTTATGCTTCAGCCATAGGATCCATCATGTATGCTATGCTTTGTACGCGCCCAGATGTCTCCTTTGCTCTAAGTGTTACGAGCAGGTACCAATCAGACTTCGGTGAAGATCACTGGACAGTTGTAAAGGGTATCCTTAAGTACTTGAGAAGAACTAAGGATATGTTCCTAATATTCGGAGGCCAAGATGGGATCGTTGTAAAGGGTTACACCGATGCTAGTTTTCAAACAGATAAAGATGACTCTGCATCGCAATCCGGATTTGTTTTCTGCTTCAATGGTGGGGCAGTGAGCTGGAAGAGTTCCAAGCAAGATACGGTGGCTGATTCGACGACAGAGGCCGAGTATATTGCAGCTTCCGAAGCTGCAAAAGAAGTTGTTTGGATCGGAAAATTTGTTTCGAGTTGGGTGTTGTTCCTAGTGCGTCTAGTCCGGTGGACCTCTATTGTGATAATAGTGGTGCCGTTGCACTTGCAAAGGAGCCTAGATCACACAAGAAGTCCGGACATATACTACGGAAGTATCACCCGATCCGTCACTTTGTTGAGAGAGGTGATGTGAAGGTTTGCAAGGTGCACACCGATTCAAACGTTGTTGTTCCACCGACAAAGCCTCTCCCACAACCAAAGCATGAGGCACACATGAGGTCTATGGGTATTAGATACATCGGTGATTCTAGTGTGCGTGGGAGAGTTTTGTGTCATGAGTATGTTTATGTAATAATGAATAATTGTTATTTGTTCCATGGATGATTATCATTTATATTGATTATCGAGTACGTGACTTGATCGTGAAACTCTTTGTTTATAATGATGTTATTCTAAATTATCCCTAGTTTGGGTCGTTATGTGGGACAATAACGACGGAGAGACTAGCACATGCATTAATTGATGATCATGTTTCACGGATCATAGATATGGAGATATCAGATTAATGATGTGGACACATGTTAGTGAACATGGTGTTGGATTGACCCACTCCAAGACAATGTTGGGATTGTTATTTTTTTTAAATGTGCCATCCGTTGTTCTTGAGTGTTATACCTACTGGATCCTTAGACCTGAGATCGCCATTGTTTCTCACTGTGTGTAGTGGTGCATCTTGGGGCTGCCAAATGCTACTCCGTAAATGGGTAGTTATAAAAGTAGCTTACAGGTGTATCAAGAAACATGGAATGGGATGTGTGCGGATCAAGATGGAATTTGCCCCTCCTAGATAACAGGAGAGATATCTCTGGACCCCTTGAGATAGTTGTATTAGAAAGTGCATGGCCATGCCAAAGTGATTAAGGAGTTAATCAAAATGACTAAAGGTTAGTGAAAGGACCTTGATGTCGCCTAGAGAGGGGGGGGGGGGTTGAATAGGCGTGACGACCGAATTAAACTTTTTCCCCCAAATCACTTGAGCCGACAAGTGCTCCACCGGTCGGACCGGTGGTGGTGGCCGGTCGACCGGTCAAGCACCGGTCTTCACGGCATGACACCGGTCGGACCGGTGCACCTCACCTGGGTCGGACCGGTGTAGCACGAAGAACCCGCAAAAACAACTTCAAGCGCCTCTTGGCTTCTAGCACGAACCAAACTCGGGGTGTGGCTCTTGTAGATGATCACAAGCGAGTAATGAGCCCCGCACACACAAGTAACACACCCAAGTAGATCGAAGCGGAAGCAAATGATATATGCTAGAAAAACAACTTAGAGAGAAGAACCACACGAGGAAGCAAGGATTTGTTTCCCGAAGTTCACCACCCACTGAGGAATGGCTACGTCTCCGTTGAGGAGCTTGTAAGGGACAATTCCCACAACAAGCCGGGTCTCTTTCAACCACTTTCCTCCTTTCCACTAAGGTGATCTTTTCCACGAAGAGGCAAGATCGCAGCCCTCACAAACTTCCTGCTGCTCACCACAACCTTGGGAGCTAGCCGGCGACACCTAGCCGTCTAGGAGGCAAACCTCCAAGAGTAACAAATGCACCAAAGTTTGTAGACTCGTAACCAAAGTGCTCAAGCTATGGAACTGCTCTTGTTAGCTCACAAAGTCACTCCTAGGCTCACTTTCTCAACCCAACACAAAGATGATGGCTTGAATCCACAAATCTCACAAAGAGATGGTTGGGGAGAGCCACTAAGGCTTAGAGCTAGTTAGAAATGGCTTGGGATCTCAGCAGCAACACTAGAAGCAGCAACCCTCACCTGAAGAGGGCTTGGGGTATTTATACCCCTCAAAGAAGAAAACTAGCCGTTAGACCCCGGGCGGCACCGGTCAGACTGGTGCCCTACACCGGTCAGACCGGTGTATGAAAAACTAGCCGTTGGGCTAGCGGCACCGGTCAGACCGGTGCCCCTGACCGGTCAGACCGGTCAGGCCCCGAGTTGCCCAAAAACCCTTTTTAGAGAAACTAGCACTTCACCATCAAGATGAAATGACCCAGGTTAGGTTAGGAGGGTTGGTTAGCACACTCAAGGGCTAGATCTCACTTAGGTCAACTAATGAGCACTTTGACTTGGTCAACTTGCTAAGTTGCATCCCTCTTGATAGTACGGCATACCTATACTCAAGAAAAGAGTAAAAGAGCTTTGATGACCCCTTGAGCTTGAACAACTTCAATTCTTGCCATACTTGATCGATAACCACTTGAGAGCTTTTCAACTTAGCCTTTGACTTGAGCACGTCCATACTTGAGCTAGTGACTTAGGATCTTTCCATATAGCATAAGAATGCACACTTTGATCCATGGCCACTCCATGTTGCCAATCTTAACGAGTTGATGACTTGCAAAGCTTCCCTCGATTAAGGTTTGAATATGATACTTGAAGACCCCACGGATGCTAGACCTTCACCCTAGCAAAACACTTATGGCGGCTTAGCTACGGCCCCAAAGATTGCTTAGTCCCTCACCCTAGACATCTCGGTTGATCTCTTCATCACTTATCCAATCCACTTTGAGTTCCACTTTGCTTCACACGCAATTAACCTTCATTTGAAAGTCCCGTTTCAAATGCTTGATCTTGATTGACAACGGATATGCAAGCTTCCATTTTTAGAACCATGAAATGTATACTCATCATCTTGTTCTCTTTTAATAAACTCATGAAGCCTTGCACCAAATACTTATCTTTGTAGATGTGAGCCATAAAATACATCCATATATAAAATACTTCAAAAGTAGCTCATGAATATATAATGAAAACCTGCTCACGATCTTAAACAAAAACGTTAGTCCTTTAATCGCCTTGTCATTCAATTCACCAAAATCCACTTAGGGGCCTAGATGCACTTTCAATCTCCCCCTTTTTGGTGATTGATGACAACTCGATTAAAGCTTACAAATAAAACAATAAAGCGCATTTAGATTCTCAGATATAGCTAGAGCTCCCCCTTAATTTGTGCTTTGAGTTTGATTTCAAGAAAATGGCCTTAAATGCCATTAGCACAAATTTGGAAGAAAAGACGTGTGAGCTCCCCCTATATCTTAGAATCAGTGGAGTGCAACAAGTGTGAGCGACAAAATAAAATCCGTGATGCGTATGACAAGATATGCACAAAGCAAAGAAAAAAATGAGCCGATTGGGCAACCGGTCGAGCCGGTGCCCCGGCCGGTCGGGGCCGGTCCGGTCCCGGCCCGGCTCGCTCAGGCGGGCGGCACCGGTCAGACCGGTGCCCCTGACCGGTCAGACCGGTCAGGTCCAGTCAGCGCACAAAGCAACAGAAGTGCGTGCTATTTGGTCCAAGGTGATCATGCCAGGGTTGCAAGCTGGTTTAGATCACCTTGCTCCATTTAGCCAACACAAACAATCATCATTCAAAACATGCATCACAATCTAACAATAAAGTCGCTTAAATATTACATTAAGGTTTGAAACACACAGTGGCACTCATACAAAAGTTCTCAAGTCCACTAAGATCAAATTCTAACTTATTACACGATTTCTCACAAATGCCAGCGATCCTAGGTCGAGGCCGGTGCGGAGCACCGGTCGAGCCGGTGCAACACGAACGACAGACAGCCCCGACAACACAAACTTGAGGCTTTAATCGCAATTCTTCTCCCCCTTTGTCATCAAGCATCCAAGAAGGGCACGGAGAAGAAGCGACGACCGATCACCGTCCTTGTGATCCGTCTCCGGGTGAGAGCTCCCTCCTATTTGAAAGTCGTCAAGAATCCAATGCAAAGGAGAGTTTAGGTAAATCGATTCCGAGACGTTGATCCGAGATGGATGAGCTATGGGAGCACGGTTTTTACCATAGAAGTACGGGTCGTAGCCAAAGATCTCGGCGGAGAAGCGAGCGCCCCAATCGTGTACTTGCTCGGGAGGTGGAGGAGGTGGGGGTGCTTGCTCTGTTCCATGAAGTGAGACGATCCTGCTACGTCGGAGGAGGAGGTACAAAGGGTGGAGGAGGTGGAGGAACCGATGAAGATGATCCTTGCCCTTGCCGAGACTCGAAGAACATAGGGCCGTATTGATTAAGCAAATCCGAGTTGGCCCATCCTCTCATCCTTTCTTCAAAGGAAGGTATCTCGGCGGAGGAGATTCGGAGATGGTGGAGATCGAGGTGGTTGAAAACCTTGGGCATTGTGCATGAGCTTCATAGTATCCCGCATTTGCTTGTTTGCCCGCCTTGACCTTTTTGTGCTCCACCCGGATGTCATGCCGGCTCCGACACATCCCAAAAATGAAGTTGAGAAACTTCTTCAAAGGAGAGGTGGATGCGGGGTCCGCACGGTCGCCGGCCTCCCCACCGGTCGGACGGTGCTCGGCACCGGTCGGACCGGTGCGGCTCGAGCACCGGCCCGGAGGCGAAACTGGCCGACCTGCACCCTCCTCAAAAATTTCTTCCTCCTGTTCTGGTGCATGCTCAACTCTAGGAGATGGAACCCGTGGATTCTTGCTTGGATTGAGCTTTAGAGGCTTGTGAGTCACATTCTTCGGAAATTCTGTCTTTGCAACTTTTTCAATCATATACATGATGTAGGGGCTGTAGCTGCAAATTTTCTTGGGGTCTTCGGATAGATGCTTAATCTCTTGCCAAATGAAGTCCCCAACACCGATTCCGGAGCTCCCGGCCTCAAAGCCACCATCAAATTTTTCTGAAACTTAGTGATTTCCGAGGGGTTTCCATCTCTAGGTGTGATAGATACCCTAAGTAGCCTATTTAGGACAGCGAAGTAGGTATAGAGGTTCTTCACCTTCCCAAAGTTGGCGTGCTCACCGCGAGGGTACATCACGTGCAAAGCATCCTTTTCTAGCTCCCCCTCATCATGGAGCTTCCTCAACTCCCCATCTCCTGCCATGATCCCAAAGCATCTCAAGAATCTGTGGAATGTAATGGAGTACCTTTGGCCGTTAGTCATCCAAATCATGGCCCTGTCGGCCTCAATGTGACCAAAGTGCACTGTGGCAAAGAACTGGGCAATGATCTCTTTGTTCCAATCGTGTCGGAACCCCATAAGTGACTTGACCCTTTGCCTCTCACAGTTGCTGATTACTTCATCAAAAATAGGGTCTCCTTTCCTTGCCATGTGCCCCCAATCCACAAACTGAGCCTTGTGTGTGATCTTGGGCTTCTTTATAATCACTGTAGCATAGTAGTCTTGCTGAAATTTAGCCCAAAATGCGGGATCCGAAGCGGTCTTGCCCTCCTCATAAGGGTTCTTGTCCCTTAGCTTCTTCAGGGCCTTGGTCATCCCTGACCCGTGGTACTTAACCGGCCGATCGGGATAAATGTAGGTAGGTGGCATGATCCTCGGCCTACCCCGATCGTCGTCGTCCTCTTCCATGGGATCCACATCCTCTTCTTCTTCCTCCTCATCCTCATCCTCATCCTCGGCACCATCGCCGTCCGACCCGGCCCTCCGGTGCCTCCTCAACTCAAACCGACCCGGATAAGTCTCATCTTCAACATTGTCATCGCCGCTTGTTCCGGTGTCACCTCCTAGATCGGGATCCTCAGCACTAGCTTGAGTTGAGCGGCGTCTCAATCTCTTGCCGCTGATGTTTACAGTGCTGCCCCCTTCCCCAAAATCACCGGGGATGGCTCCTCGGCGAGTTAGGACTTCTTCTCTTCTTTTCTTAGCCCCTTCCTTTTCCCGCACCATAGCTGCTGTCCTGAGTCACACAAAGGATGACAAGAGTGTATAAGACTCCAGGAAAAAGATTGAATTGAATTGGAATTGAAACTTGAAAGTTCAGAACAGTTGGGTCTGTTCTGGGCCACACCGGTCAGACCGGTGAGGGGCACCGGTCAGACCGGTGCCACCCAGAACAGAGCCAATTGCTCCCACATTCAATCTGAGCAGATGGTGATCTAAGATTTTGTCTAGATAAACAAAAGACACCCTAGAATAGATAAGTGTTGAAAAACAAGAAGAAAACACAATTTGGGGTTGGACATGCGCCACCGGTCGGACGGTGACGGCCACCGGTCAGACCGGTGAAGGCCGTCCGCACCCAATTTGTGATTTCTCACAATGTGTCCAACAAAACGCTATGGATCTATAGGAATGTCTTCTAGGTGATCTCGAGAAGATGTTCTACCAAAGGAAATTCAAAACTTTGCACCAAGTGAGGAGATCGGGCAAAAGAAAGGTTTGAATACCTTTGGAGAGATGAACTCGAGTTGAATCCGAGAAACACGAAGGGGAAAGTGAAGAGGGGCCTTAGGAGATCCTTTTGCTTCCAATCTTGAGGCTTTTCCTTGGTTGAAACTTCAAATCACCATGGATTGTGAGAGAGGTGAAAGAGAGGAGATGGAGGAGGTTTTCACGGTTTGGAGGCAGTGGTGGGATGGTGAATGATGGAGGAGAGAGAAGGAAGGGGGGTAAAAGGATTCCTTTTACTGTGGCCCCACGGGCTGACGCCGGGCGTCACCGGTCAGACCGGTGACGGTCACCGGTCGAGCCGGTGGCCGCGCAGTCAAGCCGGAGAGGCCATATCGGTTTTTCGGCCCCCCATCGGTAGAACCGAAGATCCCGATAAAATTCAACGAGAGAGTCCTTATCGGTAGAACCGACATTCCCTCGGTATTACCGTCCCTTTTCCTCCTTTTTGAGATTTTGCTCCTTAAAACTTCTCCGGATATGTTATAGACCAATTCTCATCCACTTAGGTTGCATAAACACGATTACGTGACTTCAAGTTCACCACCGGTCGGACCGGTGGCTTGCACCGGTTAGACCGGTGCGGCCTTGAGAAGCAAAAATTGAGCCACAATGAAGAATTTCATCTCAACCTTTAGAGATGTTTTTGGATGTGAGATATTAAGATGATATTGATCCAAAAACCATCAATTTATAGTTATTTGCGAATTCTTGATCCTTCCAAGATTGAGATACATAAATAAGAATGGAATTTAGGGACTTGAGAAAATCTTCCTAATTGTGACTAGCCATCAATCAAACAAGGAGAACTATAGTCACAACTAAGTTGATTGGGTCACTAAGACCAAGAACCAAATAATTTTCAAAGAAAGCACACTTCCTATACATGCTAGTTGATTTTTCGAAAAAATTTATCCTATATCACAAAATGCATGCATCCACTTCAAATGAATGCCCTAACAAGCATATTTGGCTCATATCTCCATTCTCGAGACACAAAGACGAGTAGAAGAAAAGATATCAACCAAATATCTAGAGAGGAGCGCAAGAGGTCCATTTGAAGCAATTACATGCCAAGGATGGCACACTAGCATGTTGTTATGGCCTAGATGCATTACGGTATTTCAATGAGTTTCGTGAAAACATACCTTTGCCTTAAGACCATTTCATTTGTGCATATACTAACTTTCAAACAATGTTAGCTCTTACTTGTTCTTTAGGAGGTTACGCTTATCGAGAGCTTCCTTTGATATGCATAAACGAATGAGACTACAATATCACTTAGAAGAAGTTGTTAGTCCCATAAGTGACTCAAGTTTTGTAATGAGCTCCCCCTTAAGTAGTGCTAGAGAATTTGAATTTCTCGACCAAGGCACTTTGTTCAATCAAGAACATGTTGAGGCTCATTCCAAAACTTGGTCATAACACACAAATGATTTGATAATTGTCATGTGTTCAGCTTCTCATAACCTTTGACGCCATATCACCCTTCATCTTGAGGGTTTGGACAACCCCGGGTCACCCGGCACTCATGCGGGTCACCCCCGCAAAGCATTCGAGGCGTACGGGTCACCCGGCACTTGTGCCGGTCACCCGCTCAAGTTTCCTCGGGCTGCGTTGGCACCGGCCGACCGGTGCACTCGTCCACCGGCCGACCGGTGACCACCCTCCGACCCATTTTGGTGATTTTTCCTTCCCTTTTCCTTGAGTGAGTGAATGTATCACTAATTTCGGACCCGCATCCAAGGATAAGGTATTGCTCTACTAGAGAGCCATTAAAGGTATCGAATGGCATGAGAAGGTAAATCTTCATAAAAAATAGTCAAAGTCACCACCTCATGCTTTGCTCATGCAAGAAGAGCTTCACATGAGTGTTCACCAAGAACCAAAGTGACTTAGACTCAATCGGGCGCATTAGTTACCGAGATGTCATTGATTTCACGAAATATATGAGTTTGCTCTTCACATGGTCAATTGAATTCATCAAGATTTCTAAGTCCTCCAACCATGTGCTCAATGCATCTCTTTCAACCCGCAAGCTCAGTAAGCATTCCTCGGTGCCCAACACTTGTTGGGTCCTATTGGGTTAGTCACAAGGTGCTTAGGAACCCAAATAGTTCTCATGCTACAATGAGGTGAACTAATCTCCCTCATAGCACAAGTTCTATTCTTATCGTTCCTAAGCTTATGGAAATCATAATGGACAAGGTTTGATTTAGGAACGTTACCATTTGGGCAATCCTTGCCCATGTGACCCTTTTGACGGCATTCGTAGCAAATACGACTTTTGTTCTTGTTGGTCACCCCATTCCTTGCAATTTCTTTTCTACACTTGCTTCGAGACTTGTTCTTGGAGAAGGTGGCTTCCTTGCCTTGTTTGCTTGAGGTGGGGCTGCGCTGCCCGCTAGCACGGTCTGACCGGTGGCACGCACCGGTCTGACCGGTCACGGTCAGAGCCACCGCCCGTTGTTGCTTTTGGACACGAGTCGGCAAGGTGTCCCTTCTCTCCGCACTTGTAGCACACCCTCCACTTGTTGGAGCTCCTAGGCTTCTTGGAGAGTGGTTCTTGTGCCTTGTGCTTGATCGGGCGATATTGGGGTTTGGTTTGCCCAATCTTGCTCTTTTCTTGAATCTTGTGCTTGTGGGACCTTGTAGCTTGTTGAGGAGTTGAACTAGTGGCGGTTGATCCCTTCCCAAGCTTCTTCACCGTGCTTTCACGGTTATCTTGAGAAGGTTGCACTTTGCTCTTCTCCTTCAACACACACAAGTCCTTTTGGAGCTTTTCGACCTCTTGCTTTAGTTTGTCATTTTCAGCGGCAATGAGGTCTTCACAAGATTCTACAAGTACATGCTCAATGCTAGATTGGCTTGCTTGAGACAAACAATCATTAGCGCTAGATAAAACAACTTGAACTTGTGAGCAAGTGCTTGTGTGAGATAGAGGTTGTAGAGATTTTACGGATGAAAGCACGGCCTCATGGGCTATCTCTAGTGTTGCATAAGAATCAACAAGCTTCTCAAAGGAAAGTTCAAGTTCATTGTGATTAGCTTGTAGGACCATATGCTCGCTAGTGAGCTTCGCTAGTTTGGCTTCTAGATCATCATTGGCATCTTCTTCTAATTTAGCTCTACAAGCAAAGGATTTGATGTCATGATCATATTTGTTAGCCAATGTTTCATACTTACAAACCAAGGATGCAAGCTCGGATTTGAGAAGCTCAAGTTCTCTTGACGAAGAGCTTGAGGCTTCAATCTTTTGGTCCTTAGCCCCTTTGGCTTGTCTCTTCTTCTTGCTTCTCTTCTCCTTCTTGGCCATCAAGCAAGTTGGTGTGCCCTCGCGGCACCGGCTCGACCGGTGGGTGTCACCGGTCCGACCGGTCCCCGCAGAGGGACGGCGTCTTCGCTTCTTTGCTCTTCTTCTTGCTTGAGGTTTGATGCTTGAGGCTCAGTGGATGTTGTAGAGGTAGGGCACATCTCCACTGACTCATCTTCATCATCACTCTCGAGTTCATCCCATTTGGTGTTTACCAACTCAAGTAGTAATTTCCAAATGAGATGAGCATCTTCGGAAATCTTTTTGCTCTTCAGGATAATGTACTTTAGTTCGCTACATACACAACTACACAAAAGGTTAGTAACAAGAGCATTAAGCTCGCTTCTTCTCCAAGTCCATTGGCGAGACACATGTCTCATCCTTTGGAAGGATACTCGCAACCATAATGCTCTCGGCGGTAGGGCCCAAAACCTTAAGTGCAATGTGAACATTAGAGCACCAAGAAGAATAGTTTGAGCCATCTAGAGCTAGAGGCTCAAACGGTACCTCACAAGTTGTCGACATCGAAGAACTCCAAGCGGTTAAGCTCGAATCGGAGCACCAAGCTCTGATACCAATTGAAAGGACCTTGATGTCGCCTAGAAGGGGGGGGGGGGGTTGAATAGGCGTGACGACCGAATTAAACTTTTTCCCCCAAATCACTTGAGCTGACAGTGCTCCACCGGTCGACCGGTGGTGGTGGACCGGTCGGACCGGCCAAGCAACTCGGTCTTCACGGATGACACCGGTCGGACCGGTGCACCTCACCGGTCGGACCGGTGTAGCACGAAGAACACCGCAAAAACAACTTCAAGCGCCTCTTGGCTTCTAGCACGAACCAAACTCGGGGTGTGGCTCTTGTAGATGATCACAAGCGAGTAATGAGCCCCGCACACACAAGTAACACACCCAAGTAGATCGAAGCGGAAGCAAATGATATATGCTAGAAAAACAACTTAGAGAGAAGAACCACACGAGGAAGCAAGGATTTGTTTCCCGAAGTTCACCACCCACTGAGGAATGGCTACGTCTCCGTTGAGGAGCTTGTAAGGGACAATTCCCACAACAAGCCGGGTCTCTTTCAACCACTTTCCTCCTTTCCACTAAGGTGATCTTTTCCACGAAGAGGCAAGATCGCGGCCCTCACAAACTTCCTGCTTCGCTCACCACAACCTTGGGAGCTAGCCGGCGACACCTAGCCGTCTAGGAGGCAAACCTCCAAGAGTAACAAATGCACCAAAGTTTGTAGACTCGTAACCAAAGTGCTCAAGCTATGGAACCTGCTCTTGTTAGCTCACAAAGTCACTCCTAGGCTCACTTTCTCAACCCAACACAAAGATGATGGCTTGAATCCACAAATCTCACAAAGAGATGGTTGGGGAGAGCCACTAAGGCTTAGAGCTAGTTAGAAATGACTTGGGATCTCAAGAAGCAACACTAGAAGCGGCAACCCTCACTCGAAGAGGGCTTGGGGTATTTATACCCCTCAAAGAAGAAAACTAGCCGTTAGACCCCCGGCGGCACCGGTCGGACGGTGCCCTACACCGGTCGACCGGTGTATGAAAAACTAGCCGTTGGGCTAGCGGCACCGGCCGAGACCGGTGCCCCGACCGGTCGGACCGGTCGTGCCCCGAGTTGCCCAAAAACCCTTTTTAGAGAAACTAGCACTTCACCATCAAGATGAAATGACCCAGGGTTAGGTTAGGAGGGTTGGTTAGCACACTCAAGGGCTAGATCTCACTTAGGTCAACTAATGAGCACTTTGACTTGGTCAACTTGCTAAGTTGCATCCCTCTTGATAGTACGGCATACCTATACTCAAGAAAAGAGTAAAAGAGCTTTGATGACCCCTTGAGCTTGAACAACTTCAATTCTTGCCATACTTGATCGATAACCACTTGAGAGCTTTTCAACTTAGCCTTTGACTTGAGCACGTCCATACTTGAGCTAGTGACTTAGGATCTTTCCATATAGCATAAGAATGCACACTTTGATCCATGGCCACTCCATGTTGCCAATCTTAACGAGTTGATGACTTGCAAAGCTTCCCTCGATTAAGGTTTGAATATGATACTTGAAGACCCCACGGATGCTAGACCTTCACCCTAGCAAAACACTTATGGCGGCTTAGCTACGGCCCCAAAGATTGCTTAGTCCCTCACCCTAGACATCTCGGTTGATCTCTTCATCACTTATCCAATCCACTTTGAGTTCCACTTTGCTTCACACGCAATTAACCTTCATTTGAAAGTCCCGTTTCAAATGCTTGATCTTGATTGACAACGGATATGCAAGCTTCCATTTTTAGAACCATGAAATGTATACTCATCATCTTGTTCTCTTTTAATAAACTCATGAAGCCTTGCACCAAATACTTATCTTTGTAGATGTGAGCCATAAAATACATCCATATATAAAATACTTCAAAAGTAGCTCATGAATATATAATGAAAACCTGCTCACGATCTTAAACAAAAACGTTAGTCCTTTAATCGCCTTGTCATTCAATTCACCAAAATCCACTTAGGGGCCTAGATGCACTTTCGGTTAGTCACAAATAGAATCGCTATTAGATCGAGAGAATGGTCGAGCTATCACAAGGGTGGAACGCATCTCACCTTGAGCTTGACTGGTATCGTGTGGCAAAGGGATCAGTGTACGAGTATATCTAAGGTTCGGCCGATATGATCTTTATGTGTATTTGTGAGTCTCTATGCCCTGCTAGGTGCCGCTTTTGACTAGTGATTTGGAAATGGTTTCCACTCATGACCATCTACACATGAACCTAACGGGTCACACACTTAACGGGTTTTTTTGGAATGTTTGAAAGCTTGCATAGATGATTGTCTCTAGTGCAAGTGAGAGATTGTTGGTGATATGCCCAAGAGCCCATCATCACAATACGGTTTAAAGGCCCAAGATGTCGTATGGACCTCCCCGGGCCCACTACCTCGGTGGGTACCGGGACCGACTACTCGGTGGGCCCCCGGGACTATCCGGCTTGCGCTACACGGCACCCGGAGGCGTGGAGCACAAGGACCGCAGAGGAGAAGTACTCGGTTGGGAAGCCGTACATGTCCCGCATTGTATGGAGGACTCCTAGACGTACTCGACTAGTACTCTCTACCTACTCCGACTTGTAACCCTGCCTCCCAGACTATATAAGGCGAGGCAGGGACCATTCTCTAGGAAGACAAGACATCTCATACAACTCACGGCGCTCTATTGCACCATCTTGTAATTGAGCCCAATCAATTCAGAGCTACGCAGCATACAGGACGTAGGGTATTACGCACCTCGCGGCCCGAACCTGTCTAAATTGTGTGCCACGTGTCTCTTCCTTCGAGTTACCGATCTCGGCGAGGCCACATTCATCTACTTCGGGTACTCCCCTTAGTAGGTTGCCGGTCTAAAACACCGACAGCTGGCGCGCCAGGTAGGGGATCTCGCCCAAGATCACATGGCGAACTCGACGGCTCCCGTCTACTTCAAGCCAACCGTCGCCTTCAACCGCGGCGACACCTTCGTGTTCGGCGCCTGGGTCTGCACTGCTGACGGCGCGGGCTCCTTCCCGCCGCCACCTAACCATGCGGCCCAACCCGAAGACCGGCTTCGTGACGCTTCCCCGAAGTTGTCACGGGCGAACTCGCCCGCAAGTTCGGCGAAATTTCGCTCTTCAACCACCACGGCCGACTTCGAGCTCGAGTCCGCTTCCAACTCGAACTCGACGTCTCCATGGGCCATCACATGCGAGCCGGCCGCTCGGACATCGCGGGCGGTCCCCTCACCTCGTGAGCGCTCCGCGCGCGGCCCCCGCACCCTCGGCCGGGCCCGCACGGGGGGCTCCCACCCTTCGCGCCGGCCGGCAAGGAGCCCGTACCCGAGTACAACTCGGACTCCGACACCGCCCTCGGCCACGCTTCGGACTCCGGCCCTCTCTTCGAGTTCTACTCGAACCCGGATTATGAGTTCGACTTCGGGTCGGACCCCGAGGAGCCCGAGTTCGAGGACAACTCCACCGAGCTTACCTTGTCGTGGCCGGCCTGCGGGGCTGGTTATAACGTCCACACCGACCCGAAGATTCGTCACCGGCCGACCGCAAGCCCACCGACCGATAAGCGGAGACTCACGCTACGTCACCTACATCGACTCGCTACCGTTCCGGAGGGAACACCACTCGCCGTAGCCGACTCGAACACCCCAACCGAGGTGGCGGTTTTCGAGTCCGGCCTTGGCACCCCCGATCGCCAAGTCTTCATGGCCGCCGGCGACACCCCAAGACCTTCGGGGACGGCTCAAGACAAGTACCTTGAAGACATCTCCTCCGACGAGCTCTCTCGCCGACGCCCCGGCGGACGAGACCCCCGCCAACGAGAGACGCTCGACGCGAGCGTAGCCGGAAGCGCAGGCGAACGGCCACCGACGCCTCCGCGACAACTTCCCCGTCCGCAACCTTGCGGAAGCTCTCGAAGCGGTCGAGAGCGAGTACGCACTACCCCCCGAGCAATGCCTCATGTCGATCACGCCGATCGCACGCCGGGCTCGGGGCATACGCACCGGAGAGGTCATCGCCAAGCTCGCCGAAGACGCCTACTTCATGCGGGTCGACAACGCAGTCAACCCGGCCTCCCCCGGCCGGGCCCCGCGACAACGAAGCCACAAGTCACGGCGCCAACAACGGTCCCAACCGTACTCGAGCCGAGCTTCCGGCCGAGCCGAACCGTCGTCGCTCCAACGCCGGCGGACCTCCACGCCGCGACAACAAGAACCGCGAGATCGTCCCCCACCGCGCTCGGCCGGTGGCGGCGGCAACAACCCCCGACGGCGGCGGCGGCGACGACGGAAGCTCCAACCATGGAGCCAACGAGGAGGGTCGGCGGTGGCGGCGGTCGCGGCGGCCGAGGCCACGCGAACGACCACGCTTTTGGCGCCTCACGGGCGGGTACGACGCCCGCCGAAAATTGAGGAGCTGCGATGGAAGAAGTCGACCACCGCGGCGCGACGGCGACGGCTTCCCCACCTTCTCACCTCGACTTCGCAACTTGCTCCTCCCCGACAAGTTCAAGCCTTTGGGGATCACCAAGTATGACGCGAAGCAAGATCCCATCCGGTGGCTCGGGTGCTACGCCCTCTCTATCGAGAACGGCGGCGGCAACAACGACACCAAGTGCCTCTACTTCCCCTTCGCTTGGATCGGGCCCCACTCACATGGCTCGAGTCACTGGACAAGCACTCGATCGACAAGTGGGACCGGTCGAAGGAGCGGTTCACCGGCAACTTCGCGGGCGCCATGGGCCGATCGGGTACTCGCATGGACCTGGCCATGATCAAGCAGGAACAAGGCGAGACCCTCCGCAAGTACATGCGCCGCTTTTTCGACAAGCGCGCTACCGTTGTCGACGTCACCGACAAGGAGGTCATTGACCTTTTCCAAGACGGTCTCTACCACCGCCGCACCTTCGAAGACTTCGGTCGCCGCCGCCCAAGGTCCATCCCCCACCTCAAGGACATGATCACGTCCTGGGCGGATGAAGAAGACAAGGCTAACGCCAAGTACGACGCCATCCGTGGCAAGAGCAAGCGAGAACCGGGGCGACGGCGGCGGCGGCAACGCGAACCAAGGTGGTCGCAACAACAACAACTACTACTACTACTCGGGTCCCAACCGCAAGCGCAAGCCGGACAACACCGTCGCGGCTATCCGGCGCCTGCGAAGGAGAACTCGAAGAAGAACTCCGGCGGCTTCAAGGACTCCGCGAAGGAAAGGTGCCCGTGGCATCCAAATGGAAACCACACCACCGAGCGGTGCTACCAACTCGGACACGCACTCAAGAATACGCCGAAGCCACCGCACCCTCACGACAAAAAAGGGCAAGAAGAAGGACGGCGACAACAACGACTTCCGGGAGCCCGACAAGACCGTCAACGTCCTCTTCGGCGGACCGCCCGGCCAGGCGAGAGCGAAGGCCACCCGCCGCGAAGTCATGTCCATTGAGCCAGCGGTCCCGACCCCTCTCAGGTGGTCGGAGGTACCCATCACCTTCTCCCGCGCGGATCAATGGACCAGCTTCTCCGAACCGAGACGGTTCCCCCTCGTCCCGAAGCCGATGGTCGCGGGCTCCAAACTCAACAAGGTGCTTATCGATGGTGGAAGCGGGCTCAACGTCCTTTTCACCAAGACCTTGAAGAAAATGAAGCTCGACATCACCCACATGCTCACCAAGAGCAACACGCCCTTCTACGGCATCGTCCCTGGCAACGCGGCTATTCCACTGGGCTCAGTGGTCCTGCCAGTTACCTTCGGGGCATCTCGGGACAACTACCGTACCGAGTACATCAAGTTCGAGGTCGCGGACTTCGAGACTTCCTACCACGCCATCCTCGGCGGACCGGCCATCACCAAGTTCATGGCGGTGCCCCACTACACCTACTTGGTACTCAAAATGCCAAGCCCGGTCGGTGTACTCTACCTTCAAGGGAACTTGAAGATCTCTCACGACCGTGACACGGGAGCCGTGGAGATCGCCTCTACAAACCAAGTACCCAACGCGATGATGGAGGTCTACGCCGCGTCGAAGAAGCTTGCTACAAGTGAACTCGACATCCCGGAGAAGTCCGATAGCGCCAACAAGCCTCGCCCACCGAGGAGGTACTCGTCAAGACGATCGACCTCGGAACGGGCGACCCCGAAGAAGACCACCACCATCGGGGCCGACCTCGACCCCAAATAGGAAGACGCGCTCATCGGCTTCCTTCGGGCTAACCGCGACATCTTCGCGTGGAAGCCGAGGGACATGCCGGGAGTGCCCGGGGGAGCCGATTGAGCACGCGCCTCAACGTCGATCCTAAGGCGACCCCCAAGCGACAACACCTCCGACGCTTTGCCGACGACGGACGGGACGCCATCAAGAAGGAACTCGCCAAACTACTCGCGGCCGGCTTCATCGGAGAAGTCTTCCATCTTGAGTGGCTCGCCAACCCCCGTCCTCGTCCGCAAGAAGAACTCGAACGAGTGGAGGATGTGCGTCGACTACACCGACCTCAACAAGCACGCCCCCAAGGACCCCTTCGGGTTGCCGCGGATCGATCAAGTCATCGACTCCACGGCGGCCGCGACTCGCTCTGCTTCCTAGATCGCTACTCCGGTACCACCGGATCGCGGTCAAGGAAGAGGACCAGGAGAAGACCGTGTTCATCACCCCGTTTGGCGCATACTACTACACGACCATGTCCTTCGGCCGAAGAACGCCGCGCCACCTACCAACGAGCTATCCGGAGCTCGCTTCAAAAGGCAACTCAACAAGAACGTCGAAGCCTACGTGGATGACGTGGTCGTCAAGACCAGAAACTCCAGTACCCTCATCGACGATCTTGAAGAGACTTTCGCATCACTGCGCGAGTACTGCCGGAAGCTCAACCCGAACAAGTGCGTCTTCGGCGTACCTTCGGGCAAACTACTCGGCTTCATCATCGCCCGGCGCGGCATCGAAGCCAATCCCGAGAAGATCTCCGCCATCACCGGCATGAAAGCTCCCGCGAGCATCAAAGATGTCCAGAAGCTGACCGGGTGCATGGCGGCACCGAACGGATTTATCTCGAGGCTTGGAGAACGGTGGCTCCCCTTCTTCAAACTACTCAAGCATCAAGAGAAGTTTGTGTGGACTCTAGAGGCGGATCAATCCCTTGCCCAGCTCAAGGACTTCCTATCGAAGCCACCGATCCTCACGGCTCCTCACAAGGGCGAGCAGCTACTGCTCTACCTCGCTGCGACTACCCACGTGGTCAGTACTGCCATCGTCGTCGAGCGGCAGGAAGACGGCCACGCCTACCCAGTCCAGCGCCCAGTCTACTTCGTCAGCGAGGTTCTATCAGAGTCCAAGGCCCGCTATCAGCCTGTGCAGAAGCTCCTGTACGCAGTACTCATCACCTCGCGGAAGCTACGACACTACTTCCAGGAGTACTCGATCTCCGTCGTCACCGACTACCCGCTCGGCGACATCCTGCGGAACCAAGATGCTACTGGAAGAATCTCCAAGTGGGCGGTCGAGCTCGGCGCCCTCACTATCGACTTCAAGCCACGCACAACCATCAAGTCGCAGGCACTAGTCGACTTCATGGCAGAGTGGCGGGAGAACCAGCTGCCTACTCCCACGGTGCGACCGAGCATTGGGTGATGTACTTCGACGGCTCACTCAACCTCGAGGGCGCGGGTGCGGGGGGTACTCACGATCGGGCGAACAACTCAAGTACGTCTTGCGGATCTTCCGGAAGGTCTCAAACAACAAAGCCGAGTACGAAGCCCTTCTACACGGGCTGCGCCTCGCGGCTTCGGTGGGCATCAAGCGGCTACTAGTCTACGGCGACTCCGCGGGGGTCATTAACCAAGTCAATAAGTCCCGGGACCGCAACAAGGAGAACATGGACGCCTACGCCCGGAAGTCCGCAAGCTCGAGAACAAGTTCTACGGTCTCGAGTTCCACCACATCGTCCGCGACAACAACGTTGCGGTGGACGTCCCCTCGAAAGCTTGGATCCACCCGCGCTCAAGTACCAGCGGGTGTCTTCGTTCACGAGCTTCACGTGCCATCCATCCCGGAGCCGGCGCCACCGACCACTGTCCCAGCTCACCCACCAGCCGGGCGAGGAGGTCATGATGATCGACGTGGACTGGAGGCAACCCTTCATCGACTACCTCAGCGAGCAAAAGGTTCCCTCAGACAAGAACTTGGCTGAGCAGCTCGTCCGCCGTGCCAAGTCCTACGTCCTCGTCGGAGACAAGCTTTACAAGCGGGGCGCATCTTCCGGAGTACTCATGAAGTGCGTCCCTCGTGAAGAAGTCAAGGACATCTTGGAGGAGATCCACAAAGGCGTCGCGGTAACCATGCGTCCTCACGCACGCTAGTCGGCAAGGCCTTCCGGCGAGCTTTCTGCGGCCCACGGCTGCGGGCGATGCCGAAGAACTCGTCGAAGGTTCCAAGGATGCCGGTACTTCGCCAAGCGGCAATACTTCCCGGCCTACAAGCTAGTCACCATACCGCCAACCCGGCCCTTTGCCCGCCGGGGGCTCGACATGATTGGGCCACTACCAACGGCGCCAGGCGGTTTCAACGGGGTATTGGTGGCCATCGACAAGTTCACCAAGTGGATCGAGGTCAAGCCGGTCACATGCCCCAAGGGCGACAGAGTACTCGACTTCCCGGATGAACTCGTACATCGCTACGGACTATCCCACCGCATCATCACGGATCCGGGCTCCAACTTCAACAATCACCGGTTCCGGGAGTACCGCAAAACAAGTGGGATCGACGTACGATACGTCTCGCTTGCCCATCCTCGGGCCAACGGACAAGTCGAGCGCGCCAACGAGGATGGTGCTCGACGCTCTCAAAAAGCGGCTGCACGACGCCGCTAACTCCAAAGGGGGCAAGTGGATCAAGGAACTACCCAACGCACTCTGGGGGCTACGGACTCAGCCATCCAAGCCAACGGGGCAATCCCCTTACTTCCTGGTCTACGGCTCCGAAGCAATCCTCCCTGCCGACGTCATATGGAACTCACCGGCAGTGGAGCACTACGACGAAGGCGTCTCAGAAGACAGCAGACGAGTTGACATCGACAGCCTCGAAGAAGCTCGCCGCGCCGCCCTCGTCCAATCAGCAAGGTACCTAGAGGGTATCCGACGCTACCATGATCGCAACGTCAAGGAACGCTCCTTCAACGTTGGAGATCTTGTCCTCCATCGTATCCGAACACGGAAGGACTACACAAGCTTGGCTCCCCCCGGGAAGGTCCCTTCTCCGTCGCAAAGGTGACCGAGCCGGGCTCCTACCGCCTCCGGACACTTGAAGGCGAAGACATCAACAACTCGTGGAACGTCGACCGGCTCCGTCGATTCTACGCCTAGTCTACACGACTACTCCGGGTTCAAGTCTACACGACTACATCAACACCCCCCGCCGTAAGCGGCCTCCGGTCCCGGCTCCGGTCTCGGACTTCTCCTCTCCGGGATCCGGCCCGTGCGGCTACCTACGGATCCGGGCTACGACGAGCGTCAAGGACTCTAGCAACGGTCTACTAAGAGACCATGTACTCCAAGATCCGGCCTACACGGCTACTTACGGATCTACTGGCGTAAGCGGCTACCCGCTCTAGCACTACTCGCCGTAAGCGGCCTCCGAGTCCCGGACGGCTACGGCCCCGGCCATCCGAGTGTACTTCTTCGGTAATAAAGTTTGATCGTTCAATCAACTTCTTTACGCCTACTCCCTTCAATGGGACCACTACCGCCGAGTGCGAGTACTCGCATTCACTCCACGATGGGCGCTCCGCACTCTGAGATCGCGACTACGAGTACTCATTGCTGGAAATTCTCTTTCATTGATACTTAAGAAATTCATTACAATTGTTTTTGTACAACTTTGGCTACTAGCTATCTATTACAGGGCTACTGGAGATTAAGCTTATCAGCTACTTGCTCCGCGATGGGAGCCATCTGCTCCAGCAGCTCCGAGTCTTGCTCATCGGTGCAGTTGGCGGCTACCCCGCCAGCGACTACTTCCACTGGGGCCTTCGGGAAGTAGGACTTCATGAAGGCCAAGACCTGCTTTGGGATCGACCTTGCCATATGCTTCACATAAGGCGCCGGCCCCGGATTGGGGCTTCCTTGAGGCGATCCACCAGTGGAGCAATCTTGGGGCCGCCCGGGTGCGGCACCAAGAGCCTTGCGATCGGCGGCGCGCATCCTCAAGCTCCTTCGGTTGGGCCCACGGCGCCTCCGGTCTTCATTCAACTACGCAATGATTTGTAGCGAGTTGACGAGATCGCGGTCGGATGCAATCCGGAGCTCCATGTGCTTCTCGCACTCGAAGGCAAGTTCTTTGTAGTCGAGCTCGAGTACCGGCGGGCTTCTTGCTCCCGTAGAAGAGATTCTTCATGCTCGTCTCCGAGGACTTCAAGCTGCTCCACCGGCCCTCAAGCTCGCAACACGGCAACAGTACAGCGGGTCGGACTACCCCTCGACCTCCAACAACTACCCGACAAGTCCAGCGGCGTACCTTTGTTCTTGTTGTGGAGGCTCTTATTCTTCCGCACCAAGTCGTCACCCTTCGCCCGCAACTCTTGGACATCATTGTGATATTTGGCGAAGGCGGCGTCGAGCTTAGCGCGTATGGCGGCCGTGTGCTTTCGCGACTTCAAAAGCTGCTCTTCCGGAGACTCGGCCGGAGCACCGCGTCACCAAAACCCCGCAAGCATGTTGGACTTCTCGCGGGACCTCTCCGCGACGTCCGCACGGACAACACATGTCAACAAGTACTCAACAACGAGAGGATTGACTACTCGGAAGCTACGGCTACTTACCTTCATCCTTTGCTCGGCACGGCGCGGACCGCCTCCGGGTGCTTAGCCACCGTCGCCGGTCGACAAGATCGTCCGCGAGCGGTTCTATCCCACCATGACTACTCGCGGCGGCCTCCGTCATTGGCGCAGAGCGGATGGGCTCTGCGTCCTGGATCTCCGGGGAGCGGATAGCCACCTCAAGAGCGATCTCTGGCGACGTGATGACTCCCTCTCCTCCGGCCGCCACGGCGGTTTCCTCGACGACTTCCTCCATAGGCTCGGGGGCTGCTCCGGCAGCCTCCGGCACGTCTGGTGTCGACTTCTGCATTGGCACCCCCGCAGGGATGTCACTCCTTTCGGCCTCAGCACCTGTCAAAGAGACGACAAGTGTATCAACGACTACGACTACCCCTCGAGGAACTCTACAGCTTCAGAAGAGTACTCACCTTCGACTACGCTGGCCTCCGGCAACGGCGCTTCGATGTAGCCGGCGGCTCGGGCACCGCTTGGGCGGCGAGGAGCGGGCGCCTCGACTTCTTTCGCCACCGCCGAAGAGGGTTCATCTCCGTCCCGGGACGGATCCGTCGATTTCTGCCGCAAGCACACACAATTGGTCGTCGGTCAACCTCGACTACTACAACAAGTACTACTCGGGAAAATGTAGTACTTACGGAGCTTGACCGGACTATTGTCACGGCCGGGGCACCGAGGATGCTGGCAATGTCTACCAGTCCACCCTCGGCGGGCGCCTCCTCCTTGGCCCCTGCGGTGTCGCCTCCTCTCGCAAAGCAACGGCGGCCGGTGCAGTGCCCTCCTGTGCTCTTGTAGCCACCACCTCTTCAATGGCGGCGGCTGCGGGCTCCGTGCTCCCCTGTGGAGCAGGGGGCGGCGCTCCAACTGCGCCAAGAGCTCCTCGACGGTGGGGGCTGGACTACGACTTCCGGCCGGCTCCCCCACCGTGTCCCATCCGCTTTCATCGCCCTCCTCGACGGGCTCCGCCGGCGGCACCTCCCGCATACAAGGAAGACTACTCATCGGCAAGCGTACTCGTACGATGGGTACTCGACCATTCTAGTCAAGACATCATACCTCCCGAGGCGTGGTCTGCGAGACCTTCGGCTTCTTTGTCACCCGCTTGGGGGCGGGGTTGCGCGGCTTCCGCGGCGGCGCGGCCGGGGCTAGCCTCCGGTGCTGGTCGGCGGGTCTCACACAAGAGGCACATGAGGTAAGCCCGGACGGCTAAACCTCGACCGCGGTCGAAAGCGGTCTAGCAACGTCTCCTCGTCGTCATCGTCGTCGTCATCGGTGGTGTCCTCCATGATGACGGTATCATCGCCTTCGCCAACCTCTCGCCGCTCCTTGGCCTTGGCCTTCCTTCCTTCGGGATCTCGATCCCGTGGGAGGGGCGGCGCGGCTCGGAGACGAACTTTTTCAAGTCATCCCGCAAAGGCACAAGACATCGCACGTCTACTCCAAGCAAGGACTACTCGACTAGGGGAGCACGACTACTCACCTCCTTCGGCGGGCGCGCGGCGAGTACTCCCTGGACGGGGCATGCCGTGTACGGTGGCATATCCTTGAAGATCCGCGTCGGCCCTCTCGATGATGTCATCGTCGTCCATCTCGCCTCACGGGCATCCGCGACGTGTCGTCGTTGCCGGTGAACTCGAAGCCCAAGGTGTCACGGGCCATCGGTGGCCGCACCCTCCGCTTCATGAAACCGAAGGCCACGTGCTCGGCCCTCGGTCCGGCTTCCCCGAGCACTTTGATGTGTGCCAGCAGCTCGGGGAGCTGGATCCCTTCCTGCATGGTGGGCTCCGTGTTCCACCACTCGCGGTGCACGGGCCGCCTTCCGCTCGGCTTCGGCGGGCGGGGGGTGGTGGTTTGTGATGTAGAACCACCTCGTCTTCCAATCGGTGTTGGAGTCAACGAGTTTGTACGCCAGGTACTGCTCCGCGGTGTCTTCTCTCAACTGGATGTCGGCTCCTCCGACTACTCTTGGATTGGTGGCGCTTGGCTGCGGCTTCACCCAGAAAAACTTCCGGAAGAGGATCCAGTGCGGCTTGATCCCAAGGAAAGCCTCACAAAAATGCACGAAGACCGCGGTATGGAAAATACCGTTAGGGTTCAGATTCAGGTACTCAACTCCATAGTACCCGAGGAGGCCCTTGAAGAAATCACTAGCCGGGAGCGCGAGTCCGCGCTCCACGAACCGCGCAAACATTGGAATCTCGTCTTCGGCTTTCTCCATCGGATATGGATCTCCGGCGGCGGCCCTCCACATATCAACTTCTTTTTCCGGATGAATCTGCTGTTCGGGAGGGCCACGATCTTCGGTCTTCACTTTTGATTTCTTCCACTCGCGGCTTGGATCGGCTCACGGTGGAGATATTGGCGGTGCTGCTTCAGTGGTAGCCGCGGCGGCCTCTTCGCGGCCCCTCTTCTTCCCGGCGGCCTTCACAGACTTGGACGGTAAAGGCTTCATTCTCCAAGTGCAGGGCGTCTTCACGCGCATCCGCTCGGGGGCTACCCTAAAAGCTCTGGGTGGCGGCACACTTGGATCTACTAAGGCGGCAGCGTGCGCTGGAAGTAGATCTACCTCAGATGGAATCGAAATGACTACAGCACAGATGGGTGGAAAACCCTAAGGGTTTTGGTTTCTATTTATAAGTCAAACCGGTCCTCCAACGGCCAGAACGATAAGTCCGCGCGCGGCTGACTCAGCGGCTGCGCGTGACCCTTCGTATTCTACTAGTCGACGCGCCTCACCTCGGGGGCTCGGCTACTTCTACTCGACTACCTGGGCAGCGGCAAGGCTCAGGAGCGTCTCAGGACACATTCTTCAAGATGACCCTTCAATTCGAGAGGAAGTACTCGACTCAAGGCTCGGGGGCTCCGTGCCACGTGTCCTTCGGTTTTTTCTCTCCGGATTTTTCGGGATTTTCTTGCCAAGACTTCGAGATGGACCCTCGGCCCGTAGCTCGCGGCTCGACCTAAGGCTCGGGGGCTACTCCATATGGAGTGCGATTTTGCAATCGCACCTCCATATCGACTCCGGCTTCAAGACAAGACGGGCATTTTTTGAAGACCTTCGAAGGCGTGCTCGAGGATGCTTGGGACTACTCGAGAAGACTTCAAGATTGCTCAAACATCACCGGAGTACATTCCGGCCTCGGGATGCTTCGACTACTCTTGAGGACTTTCGACTTATAGTACTCGGGGACGCTTGAGGACTACTCGTTGAGGCCGTCAAGACTACTTGAAGCTATCCTTCTCGACTACAAAGTACTCGGGGGCTTGTCGTATGGACCTCCCCGGGCCCACTACCTCGGTGGGTACCGGGACCGACTACTCGGTGGGCCCCCGGGACTATCCGGCTTGCGCTACACGGCACCCGGAGGCGTGGAGCTCAAGGACTGCAGAGGAGAAGTACTCGGTTAGGAAGCCGTACATGTCCCGCACCGTATGGAAGACTCCTAGACGTACTCGGCGGTACGCTCTCCCTACTCCGACTTGTAACCCTACCTCCCGACTATATAAGGCGAGGCGAGGGACCGTTCTCTAGGAACACAAGACATCTCATACAACTCACGACGCTCTATTGCACCATCTTGTAATCGAGCCCAATCAATCCGAGCTACGTAGCATACGGGACGTAGGGTATTACGCACCACGCGGCCCGAACTCGTCTAAATTGTGTGCCACGTGTCTCTTCCTTCGAGTTACCGATCTCGGCGAGGCCACATTCATCTACTTCGGGTACTCCCCTTAGTAGGTTGCCGGTCTAAAACACCGACATAAGAGGATATTGATCCAAGAAGGATTAGGGTTACTAATGGGCCTATGAGATAGAAGCCATTAGTACGCCCTATATATACGTAGCGGGGGGCAAAGGGGGCGTCCCCGCCCGTTAGCCGCGCCTCCCCTTTGCCACCGCCCTCCTCTTGCCGCCGCCCTAGCCGGACGTGCGGTGCTTGCACACCGACATTCTCGCGTTCCATCCCCATACGTGTGGACTCCGTAGAGGCGCCGCTACCATCGCTATGCCGATCGGGCCGCCGGGATCAAGGACGAGGAGCTCGGTTCATGGGACGTGATCGACTACTTCCTCTACACCGACGTGCGACTTCTTCCGCTGCGCTGCGCGTCTAGTGATAACGATCTATGATCTCCTACTCATAAGTATCTTGGGTGTACACGGTAGATTAGCTAGCATAGCCTACCCGTTTACCTTCAGGAACAAATGTTATGAGCGAAGGAACTAGCATGACCTGAGAAATAAAATGGAAGAGCTTTATTTTTCCTAATATGAGGGGCTAGAATTTCAGGTATGCCATGACCTATGTGACCCACCTGCTGGGTCTGCCACTGATCACAAGACGTATGTATGAGAGAAAATGTTGCTTAACTTTGAAATAATGCAATATCGCAAAAGCTAAACAGAGAGGCCTCTCGGTTTATTCTTAAACCAAGGGCCCCTCTTGTTACTTTGTGAGCAAACGAGAAGAACTCTTGTTACTTCATGAGCAGATGAGAAGAAAGTAACTTCGGATGACATAACTTGTTGCGGTGGAGAACAAGAAAGGTTAGGGATTTTGGGGTTGAGGGTAGCTGGGTTAGGGATTTCAGGGTTCGAGGTTGCTGGGGTTTTCATTTGTGCTCACTAGACCTAGAGGAAATGCCCTAAAGCAGCGGTTGACTGGCGGTGGTGGCGAGTTGCCCGACGGCAAGGGTGCCGCCACCGGGGGAGGTGAAGGCAACCGGTGGGCCTATGCCGGTAGCGGGGGTGAAGCTTGCTGGAGTAGACCTCTCCATCTCCGGTGGGGTTGTGGGTGGAACGGGAGGTTCCTTTGTTTCACATCAGTCATGGTCGTCGGGGGCGGCTCCGGTGGCGTGGGTGCCTCGCTAGGGACGGGAGGGAGGTATTCGCGGTTGGGGCACGTGCTTCCTTGATTAGTGCTGGCCGTAGTGGATGGGGGTGGCTCCAATGGCGAGGGCACCGCCGCACTGCTGAGGACAGGGGGAGGTGTTGGCGACTAGGGCTTCGGCTTATGGGTGGTGGTTGGGTGTTGGGGCTCTGACGGTGAACACGCCGCAGAGTTGGCGGGGAGGCGGAGGCACGGGGGAATTGCGGAGGTGGGGCACAGAGGAAGGTGATGCGGGGGTTGGTCATGTGGATGTGGATAAGGTGTGTGGGTCCCATAAGAGATTTTACATGGAGCGAGGGGGGGGGGTTGTCTCGCGTTAAAAGTAAAGAGATAGTTCCTCATGTCGCATCACTATTTCTGAAGGACCGATACGACGAACCGTGGGGGGGGGGGGGGAGTGGATGGGAGCCGATAAAAATTCTTCTCGAAGGAGATGGAGACTCCAACAAGACGAACACGGCTTCCAACAAACGTCTCTGACTCACTACCTAAGTTGGCCAAGCCCACGCAGCCACTTGAGTGCTACTGGACCTAGGAACCAACAAACAACCCTCCGAGCCAAAACACACCAACACGCACAATGAAAACTTGCACAACTTGCTGACTGTGCTGCATCGGTCAGACCGATGGCCTGCGCCGGTCAGACCGGTGGACAGAGCCGGTCAAGCTGGTGGCTACAGAAGCCACACAACAAGTGTTCCAGAGAGCCTCAGTGACTTATCTAGGCCCCGGAACAAAAACACTCCCAAAACACAACCTGCACGAAAGGAAAACCCTACACAAAGCCTAGCAAAACAACTCCAAACAGACCAAGAACTGACCAGCAGCACCACGACCCAAGGACACACAAGTCAAGCAGTTCACCCGAGGCAAATACCTCAAGTGGCCTACACCGGTCGACCGGCCAAGCCTGGGCAGCTCGGGATGAACAGCACCCGCGGGTCAACTCTCCCAAATCCAAACCTTGATCTCCCAAATCGCTCCACAGACTTGTGCAAGACTTCGGGGATAGAAGGAACACCTCATGAGGAGTCCATAGACAAGTTTTTGTCCACCAAAACTTGCCAAATCAAGAGAAATCGAAGAAATCCCGCCAAGAACTCCTCTAACCCTATAACACCGAAAACCCCAAAATTAGCCCCTTGACTCACGGATTTGGGAGGGGAATCAAAGGAAAAAGAATCGGGAAGGGTTCACACGAATTTCCCCCATCAAATCCCCAAGAGCAAGGTCCCGAAAACACATCGTGAAAACCACCAAGAGAGGGCTCCGAAAAATCACCACCAAGAACAACCGAGAACAACACAACAAAACATTGAGGAACCACGCCGAATCATTTATAAATACCAAGGAAGTTCATACAAGGTCTAGCTTGCCACCCGATCATCCAACCCATTCACAAGATCTCACCATGAAGCTCTCAAGCTAGTCCTATGGAAATCCTAAGAAAATAGGAAGGGAAAATAGGAAAGCAAATGAACAAGGTTCCAGAGATGGCTGCCATCCTTTCACCTCATGGGTTATATGGAGGCAACCGAAAGTCTAAAATACCCTTACTTAATAACCAGGGATACAAGCCCTTCAAGGGCGGTTTTGGAAGTCTTCAGATTTTCTCCCGGACGGATGCCCGTGACCGCACCCCGCTTAGCCTCGACGCAAGCCATGCGATCCCGATGCGTGTCCTTCGCTTCGAAGATTCGGATCGCGTCGTCGCACACCGGTCGACCGGTGCTCCTCACGGGTCGGGCCGGTCCGAAGCCGCTTGCATCTCCGTCTTCGGTTCATTTGTCTTGGATTTGTGGATCAACAAAGGAACCCAGTGGTTTTTCTGGTGAACCACTGGAAACCCCGTGAACTCGGTGTAGCCTCTGCCAATCGCCACTCATGACTCGGCTCCCACGTAGTCCCGGCTCGACCTTGGTTTTGTGCCTCAACCAAGAAACCGTCCATGACTTCATCTTGTTGTTCATGCCACCATGCGGCCCGCACTTGACCCCGCCGGCCACCGGGTCCCTCGAACGAAGCCTACTTGTCTTCTCCACACCGGAGGCCTCACCGGCGATGACCTTTCGCACTTGTTCTTCACCCGCACCAACACCAGTCAAGCCGCGACCTGCACCTGCAATACTTAGCCAAGAATCAGTCCACACAACGTTGTCAATCACTCATCACACCAGGAAGCGACCATCCACCGGTCCTCGAACCACACATGGTCCTCAATCTCCCCCTTGATGAGTGCATTGTCAACACCCACATAAAGTAACAAGAGAGAAAAGAGAAAGAAGAGAAACGAACAAAAAGAAACTCCAACAAGCGATCGAAAGCCAAACAAAGGCAAAGAGCAAGATCACTTGAAGAAGACAAGTCTCGGACCCCTTAGGCAAGGGCAATGGCTCGACACATCCGAGACAAAACTATGCTCAAGCAAAGAGCACAAACCACCAAACCAAAGCTCAAAAAACCACAAAGAGCTCCCCCTGCACACATGCAAACTCCCCCCTGAACCAATGCAACTCCCCCTGGATGAATGCATGCAAGACACCACTTGAAATAGGGCAGCTGCAATAGCTCAGCCCGACCGGTCGACCGGTCAACACCACCGGTCAGACTGGTGTGCAACATGTGAACATTTCCAGCACTCTGACCGGTTAGACCGGTGACCTCGACCGGTCAGACCGGTGCACACCAGAGCCGAGAAATGGCTCGAAACCACTTGAAAACCTTTTAAATGCATCCAACAAGCAATTTCAAGGTCAAACTTCTCCCCCTTGTTGGCAATGCATGAATCAAGCCAAAAATGCGGAAAATTCAACGTAGAGCTTCTCAAATAGACAAAATTCAACATAGGATGTTACACAAGTCCAAATGAGCAAGTTAGATACTCTAGTAGTTGATTACCAAGTTTCACAACCATTGGACGAAGCTAAGATGGAATTGAGCAATTTTGCGAAAAATTTACCTCTCATGAGCGAAGTCCTAAACATGATCAAAACATGTCAAAATGGCAAAGCCACACAAACTTCATGCTAGGACAACCATTCTAATCATAAGACCATCACAAACACCCACAAGCACCTCATGTCATGTCAAAGCCACCGAGCCATGTGCCTACTTCTATATATGAGACTTCTCAACGGTAGGCATCATGCAATGGTTTAGCACCCAAATTAAATTAAATTAAGCATATATGACATGAGAGCACATTTTCTAAGCATTTTACATTTCATTTTCAGATTCATATTTGGTACATGAAATGTCTTTGCGACAAAAAGGAACTTATGCCCCTCCACAAGATAAAGCAAGAGGGCTAAACATTCATGATGGCAAATGAGCCTTTATGATCAATAAACTAGCTATCCAACCACAAATTAAGCATAACCAAGCCACTAAAAGATGTCATGATCATATAAAGGCATTTACACATGAGAGAGCATATTTGTAACATTTTTCAAAAGCATAGCCATCAACCATGGATAGAGATCAAGATCATCAAGAGCTAAGCCAAACTAACCATAGCATACCAAACTAGCTCACAAGATCATATATAGCATTCCATGGTGAACAATGTATATAGGAGAAGCTTTTCCTAACCAATGCATATGATACAAAATGCATGCAATCTAAGATACAAGAATGCCTATACATCATGTTACATATGCCATGCCAAATGCAAGAAATGCACAAAGGAAACTATACATATGCTACAAAGGAGCTCCCACACACTCAACTCAAGAAATCAAACACACACCAAGCTCCCCCCCGCAAACGAGTGAAAGTTGCTTGATCTAGGGGTTTGGTGAAAATATCGGCTAGTTGGTCATGTGTGGGTACATGGATCAAAGCTATCTTTCCTTTCTCTACGTTGTCTCTCGAAAATGATACCTCACTTCTATGTGTTTTTTTTGGAATGGAGCACCGGGTTCTTTGCAACGCTTATGGAACTCGGTGCTATCACATTGAAGTGGGACATGGGTATACTCCTCACCAAAGTCACTCATGGTGTATGTGATCCAAAGGAGCTGAGAGCAACAACTAGCAGCGGCAACGTACTCGCCTCGGTAGTCGATTGTGCAACACTCGACTGTTTGCGGGAAGACCAAGACACCAAAGAGGAACCCAAAAACTGGCAAGTCCCAGAAGTGGACTTCCTATCCAATCGACACCTGGCAAAATCCGCATCCGAAAAACCATGAAGCGACAAAGAAGAGGACGTGGAGTACCAAAGGCCGAAGTCGGGAGTGTGACGCAAGTACCTGAAAATCCGCTTCACAGCTTGCCGATGCGAAGTCCTTGGAGATGATTGAAAATGAGCGCATAGACATACGAAGAACTGGATGTCCGGCCTCATCGCCGTCAAGTAGAGGAGTAACCGGATCATGCTTCGATACTCCTTCTGGTCCACGTGTTCACCTTCCTCGTCCGCATCAAGAGCTGTAGTCGTACTCATCAGCGTCGTCATAGCCTTGGAGTCCTCCATCTTGAACTTCCGCACAATGTCCTTGCTGTACTTAGCTTGGTGCACAAATGTTCCTTTCTTTGATTGCTTGATTTGTAGCCTGAGGAAGAACTGCAACTCGCCCATCATGCTCATTTCAAATTGCCTGCTCATATCCTTTGCAAATCTTGCAACAAGAGAGTTAGACGAGCCACCAAAGACAATATCATCCACGTACACACCGCACAATCGGGATATCTCTACCCCCGCCTAAGTAGAAACAAGGTTTGATTAACCTTCCCCATCTCAAAACCTCTCTCAAACAAGAACCCCCTCAACCTACCATACCAAGCTCTAGGCGCCCGCTTCAACCCATACAACGCCTTCCTCAACTTGTACACCGGGTGGGGGTACTTCTCACTCTCAAACCCGGTGGTTGCTTCACATACACTTCTTCCTCCAACACACCATTCGGAAAGCACTCTCCACATCCATTTGGTGCAACTTGAACCCTTTAGCCACGAAAAAGGCTAGAAGGATCCTTATCGCCTCCAAACAAAGCTACGGGAGCAAAGGTCTCCTCGTAGTCAATCCCCTCCTTCGACCGAACCCCCGAGCAACAAGCCTTGACTTGTTCCTAACCACTTCACCTTTCTCTCCCTCTTTGTTCTTCCACACCCACTTTGCCCCAAATGGCTTACACCCTATAGGAGGGTCAACCAATTGCCAAACCCGATTCTTCTCAAAGTTCTCCAACTCCTCATGCATCGAATTAACCCAATTATGATCGATAGTGCGTGTCCAATGTCTTTGGGATCAAAGGTGGAAACAAATGCAACATGAGCGAAATGAGAATTGTTCCGAACCCTCGACCGTGTAGTACGTTCATTCATGTCACCGATGATCCTTGAAGCTGGGTGATCCACTTGTACTCGCGGGGAGGTTCTCGCCTTGATGCTACCTCCCCCTCAACAACAGCTTCTCCTTGATCTTGATTTGTCGTCGTAGGTGTGGGAGAAGGGCCGTCCACCACTGTAGTCGAAGTAGTATGTACATGTTCAGCCAGGGGCACCACACTGCCATCTTTATCATCTCCATGTTCATGCTCCTCCTCCTGAAAGATCTTCTCGCCAAGCTCATCATCACATGCACACTCAAAGACAAGCTGACTATGTGGCTGTGTCTCGTCGAAGGTTACCTCGCAAGTCTCCATGATTTGGTTAGTTTCAAGATTGAGCACACGATATGCTCTAGAATGTGATGCATAACCAAAGAAAATACCATCGACCGACCTAGCCTCAAACTTATCCAGCTTCTTCCCTTTCTTTAGAATAAAGCACTTGCAACCAAAGACATGGAAGTGACTCACCTTGGGTGTGCGACCGTGCATCAACTTGTAGCAGGTTTTCTTCTTATGCACTCTGAGGTAGATCCTGTTGGAAACATAGCACGCGATATTTACCGCCTCAGCCCAAAACCTTCTCGGAGTCCTATGCTCATCAAGCATCGTCCGAGCCATCTCACACAAGGTCCGGTTTTTCCTTTCCACAACACCATTCTGGGGAGGCGTATACGGACTCGAAAACTGGTGTTCAAGACCCAAGTCATGGCAAAAGGTTTCAAAATGAGAGTTTCTGAATTCTGAGCCATTGTCACCGCGGATTGCTCGTAGGGCATCTCCGTGCCTCTCGTTCCTCAACCTCAAGACAAGATCTCGAACAAAACCAAACGTCTCCCCCTTATCCTCAAGAAAGAACACCCACGCATACCGAGAGTAGTCGTCCACCACAACAAGGACGTACCACTTCCTACCTGCAGATCGCACACGAGCTGGGCCAACAAGGTCCATATGGAGCAGCTCACATGGACGCTCAATCATCACATCGGTGAGAGGCGGGTGAGAAGAGGCTACCATCTTGGCATGCCTACATGGCACACAAACCAACTCTTTCTCAAGCCTCAACCCTAGCAATCCTCGGACCAGATTGAGTTTACTCAAGCGAGACAAAAGGTCAAAGGTCAAGTGACCCAACTTCCTATGCCACTTCCACAACTCACTCGAAGAACCAGCCAAGAAACACCGCTCAGCACCAGAAGACTGATTAAAATCAGCTCGAAACACCTGACCCTCGGGAACGACCATACAGACAAGGTCCCCTCGAGAGTCCAAAATCCAAGAACCACCAGGCCGAAACAAAACCTCAAAACCCTCATCCAACAGCTGGGACACAGAAAGCAAATTGTACCCAAGCGATTGAACAAGAGCAACACACCTGAGAGTGATCTTGTCACTCACCTTAATCTCACTATCTGAAAGCACACGCCCACACCCATTGTCCCCAATGGTGATGTACCTCTTTGTCACCACCGGGACGAGACTTGAGAACCACCCCTTGTCTCTAGTCATATGCCTCGAGCAACCGGAGTCAATCAACCAAACGTTCTTCAAGTCTCCCACCCGAAATTAAAAAACGAGCACGTGAGCGAACAAACGACTCAACACCGGGTTTAGTACCAAAAGAGTAAAACCAAAGTCGAGCCATTTGCTCAAAAGTGGGGTTAGCATAATCCAAACCATTTTTCCTACCAAAGCTACCTCCACAAACACCACCACGGTAACCACTATGAGGGAACCATCCCTCTCTACACGGAGGAGGACCAAAACCACGAAAGGGAAACCGTGGACCGTCCCTCCTCTCCAACTCAAAGCTACGACCCCTCCCATCCCCGTATTGAGCACGAGAGGGAGAACGCCTAGCAAACCGACCTCCCTGCAAACTCTCCAACCCAACCACCGGAACCACAACCTCCGAACCAAATATCTCACCCGTACGAGCACGAAACCCGAACTACCGCCCGTCCAGTCCGCACCGTGCCGACGGCGGTGCCCCCCGCCACCCCGCGCCCGGTGTAGCTCGGCGCCGGCAGCACCTCCAACAGCCTTTCGCTCTCCCCAAGACGGAACTGTCCTCACACTCGCCTTGGCCCTGGGCATTTGCACACGAGGCTCAAGTACACCATTAGAAGGGTGGTACTTGTCCTTGTTAGCCCACTCCTTCGCCATTCTCTCTTCTCGCTTCCTCTTGAAGCAAAACTCATCCTTATGGCCATCTCTCCCACAATAGCCACAATGGAACCTCACAAGCTTAGGCTTTGGCTTGGGTTTGGGCTGCTCACTAGGTTTCTCTCCACTCGGCTTCTCCACCGGTTTCTCCTCACTAGCCTTCTCACTCTCTTTCCCAAAGAACACTTTCCCCGAAGTGCTCACAAACTTGATAGGCTTTTGGAAATCATTTGTTTGTGCGGGAAACACGGGTGGGGCTGGGGTTGTGTCTAGTTGGTTCCTAAGATGGTTAGGTTTAGGAGGGAAACCATTTTTGTCGTGGGTTTTTGGTGGCTCTGGAATGTTTTCTCCACTTCCCTCACCAACCTTATTTGGCCCAAGTCCCTCACCATCCCGCCTCTTGTATGTCTCGATCATTATCCTCAACTGAGGCTCATGACCAGACAACCAACCCATCAACTTTCTTAGCTCATCATTCTCATCCTGCAAACGATCAACATAATGTGCAAGTTCCAAATTCTTCAAAGCATGCATTTCACAGGTAGAGCAAGATATAGGAATTGGTTCTTTCAACTTATCCTCAAGAGAAACAGTGTAAGCATGCATCTCATCAATTTTACCATGCAAGACAGGGCAAGAAGTGCAAGCACCTAGCAAAGCAGGTCGAGACTTAAGCTCAGCCACTTCAACCCTAAGCACATCTAGTTCCTCACACTTGGAGGCATGCTTTTCCTTAAACAAGGCAAGATCGGCAAGGAAAATAGGACAAATCAAGCACATTCAACTTCATCGAAACAACGGTGAAGCTTTCAGAGAATCAATTTCAAGCTTAGCATCCAAATTCTGTGTTTCTAGCTCAGCCACTCTAGTCCTAGCATCCTCGAGTGAAGCCCTAAGCTCTTTACTCATTTTCTTAGCCTCCCTAAGCATATCATCACGATTATCAAGCAACAAGCCAAGCCGTTCATTCTCTTGACACAAGAAGGGGAGTTCATCACGCACCTCGTCGTCGGAATCGGAGTCCGAGTCGCTCTGTGTGCTCTTCTTGCTGTCGGAGCTCAGCGCCATGGTGCAGAAGCCGTCTCTAGCGAAGCATCTTAGCTCGCTCAGGTTATTGGATGACTTCCTGCTCTTGCGACGATCACCTTCATCTTCACTGCTGCTTGAGCTCGAGGTGGAGTACGCGAAACTGGAGTCGACGTCACTCGCTCCAACCATCGCTCAGGCCTTGCCTCGGCTCTCCTTCTTCCTCGATCATCGCTCGTCCTTGTGCTTGCCCTTGTGATCACGCCTCGGCCGGTACTTGCCATCGGTCCTTGACTTGTGCTTGTAACCATCCTTGTTCTCGACCTTCTCCAGGCAGTCGGCGACGAAGTGTCCCGGCTTGCCGCACTGGAAGCATGTCCTTGTGTTCCTCCTCATGTTCACCCAGTTCTCGTGCAACGCCAGCTCATCCTCTCTAAGCACGTCGAACTCCTCATATGGCATAGACATCAAAGATGACAAAGAGAACATCCTGGTGGATGGGTTAGTGTTAGCTTTTCCTTTCGAACCACCAATGAGGGCAAGACTATGAGAGTCAGTCGGGCCCTCGATCTTGGCTGTCATGCCCCTATCCACCTCAGCCGACTTGAGCTTCGATAATAGCTCGTTCACGTTCAGAGTGTCATACTTCTCCGACTCCACAATGACCTTGAACTTTGTGCCCCAAACCGTACGATCTAGCGAGTGTAAGAGCTTGACGGCTCTATCATGATCATCAAACGGGAGCACGTCCACATTGGCCCTCATGTTGTTCACAACCACCGTGAACCTCTGAAATAAGGCATCGATGGACTCACCGGGGAGATGAGTGAAGTTCTCATACTCTCTCCGGTAGGTCGCATACATCCGAGCCTGAACCTGGGCATTCCTAACATGAGCTTCCTTCAACACCGACCAGCTTCTACAAGCCAAGTGCTCGGTGTGCACCCGATCGAACTCAGGCTGACACAAAGCACAAAACAAGTAGTCGACCGCCTTATTGTTGGCGTCGAACATGTCTCTCGATCCTGGAGCGAGGAAGTTCATCAGCTGGACATAGTCATTGTCCACCGTGACATCCCAAAGGATCTGACCCTTTCCGCGGAGGAATGTCGCCATTTGCTTACTCCACATCTGGTAGTTCATGCCATCGAAGTGTGGAGGACCCGAACCCCGTTCCTGGTACGCCATCCTTGGATCTTAGACTGGATAGAGTCAATCAAGAACCGTAACTGGCTCTGATACCACTTGAAAGACTGATACAACGAACCAGAGAGGGGGGGTGAATGGGAGCCGGTAAAAATTCTTCTCAAAGGAGATGGGGACTCCAACAAGACGAACACGGCTTCCAACAAACGTCTCTGACACACTACCCAACTTGGCGAAGCCCACGCAGCCACTTGAGTGCTACTAGACCTAGGAACCAACAAACAACCCTCCAAGCCAAAACACACCAACATGCACAACGGAAACTTGCACGGCTTGCTGCCTGTGCTGCATCGGTCAGACTGATGGCCTGCGCCGGTCAGACCTGTGGACAGAGCCGGTCAGGCCGGTGGCTACAGCAGCCACACAACGAGTGTTCCAGATAGCCTCAGTGACTTATCTAGGCCCTGGAACAAAAACACTTCCAAAACACAACCTGCACAGAAGGAAAACCCTACACAAAGCCTAGCAAAACAACTCCAAATAGACCAAGAACTGAACAACAGCACCATGACCCAAGGACACACGAGTCAAGCATTTCACCCGAGGCAAATCCCGCAAGTGGCCTACACCAGTTAGACCGGTCACGCACACCGGTCAGACCGGTCAAGCCTGGGCAGCTCGGGATGAACAACACCCACGGGTCAACTCCCCCAAATCCAAACCTTGATCTCCTGAATCGCTCCACGGACTTGTGCAAGACTTTGGGGATAGAAGGAACACCTCATGAGGAGTCCATTACCAAGTTTTTGTCCACCAAAACTTGCCAAATCAAGAGGAATTGAAGAAATACCGCCAAGAACTCCTCTTACCCTAGAACATCGAAAACCCCAAAATCGAGCCCCTTAACTCATAGATTTGGGAGGGGAATCAAAGGAAAAAGAACCACGAAGGGTTCACACGAATTTCCCCCATCAAATCCCCAAGAGCAAGGTCCCGAAAACACACCGAGAAAACCACCAAGAGAGGGCTCCAAAAAATCACCACTAAGAACAACCGGGAACAACACAACAAAGCCTTGAGGAACCACGCCGAATCATCTATACATACCAAGGAGGTTCATACAAGGTCTAGCTTGCGGCCCGATCATCCAACCCTTTCACAAGATCTCACCATGAAGCTCTCAAGCTAGTCCTATGGAAATCCTAAGAAAATAGGAAGGGAAAATAGGAAAGCAAATGAACTGGGGTTCCAAGAGATGGCTGCCATCCTCTCACCTCATGGGTTATATGGAGGCAACCGAAAGTCTAAAATACCCTTACTTAATAACTAGGGATACAAGCCCCTCAAGGGCGGTTTTGGAAGTTGTTGACGGTGAAAATCCGTCAACCTAGCCATGAGTTTACCTTCGGTGTTGGCATGACTTTTGTATCTTATTCATTGGTACTAACCCCCGTGGTATAACAAGTTCACTTGTGCATGTCGGTTTTGGAGTTATGTGTTTACGCAGGGGTTTTAACATTGAAAGCAAGACTTCCGGGATAAGTTCATTAAGCACCTCATGACAAGATCTTGAAGCCCGATACAAGTCAAGCAATGAAGTGAACATGACTCCAAGAGCCCAAGGACCAAGCCCGAGAAGATGATAAACTCCGAGGACCGAACCGAAGAAAAGTCTTGAATCTTGCAAGACAAGGAGTTGAGTCCAACTCGGAGAGAAACCGACGTCAAGGGCCCACATGCAAAAGGGGAGAACATCTAGAAGACGTGGGAAGCAACACCGGCGAAGCGAGGCCGCGGGATGGGCCGGTGGGCCCGAGCCGGCCGGCCCAGCCGGCCGGCCCGGCCCCAATTCGGGGCCCAATCGGCCTCTCCTTTGACCTAATTGCTTCTCGGGCTATAAATAGCCCCCCGACCGGGAGCCACACGGAACGGAAGTCGTAATCCGCCGCCGAGAAGCGAGAGAAGCTTGAGGGACACCAACTTGGAGATGAGGGTCGTGCTAGTTGTCTAGGGTTTCCCCGGCCGACGTGGGAACCTTGCATGGAAGACCACGTCGGAGCTGCGGGAGCGAGGATCAAGATCGAGGGAGGGCCCCGGTGGTGATCTTGTTCATGTAATCATTCATGGTGAAGTTTGTAAGTGCATCCGATTTCTAGCGATTAAGTGCCTTCTCGATGATTTTGATTTCTTCTTGGTTTTGCTTCTTCTACGATCTAGTCTATAGCTAGATTACATAGGGTGCTCTTGTAGCCGCGGTGGCTAGAGGTGCATACCGGACCGGCCAAGTGATTTCAACTTGTTCTATCGAACTCGCCCTAAGCTCCCCGCATGAATAGGGATACGTTGTGACGAACGGGGGTCTCGAAAGGCGGATGTTTTCGGAGTCGGATGGGAAGGCCACGATTTAAAGATGCTTTTAATGAGATTCGCTTGCTATCTTCATCTATCTTGTTTGGAGCTACAACATAAGCATGATCTAGATTCTCTAGATTGGTTATCTCTTGCTTTCTTTTGCTACCTCTTTAGTAGATTAGATTAGATTCGTTTTCTTTATGAGTTAGTAGATTAGATGCAACTTACTTTCATAAGATAGCTTACCTTGCTTTACTAGATTGAATCCTTGCGTTGCACATTGTTCCACGGATTCGATACCTTGGGTTCACCACTCGAGGGAAGAAGGGTCCCTTGACTACGACGGGAGACTTGTCCGCTTGCAAGTCACAAACGAACTTTGATACAACTATTAACCGTCAACAAGCCCCTTTTTTTCGGCGCCGTTGCCGGGGAACAAGCAATCAAGATCCGATCTAGTATCGCTTATCTTTCAGTTTTTTCTTTTGATTTTCTTTTGCATCTCTTAAGTTTGATCATCCTCAAAAAGAAAAAAAATCAATCTAATCTAGTTTTGATTAACCCTAATTTTTCTTTTCTTTTTAGATTTTTGTTTTATTACTAACCCTAACCGGAGATGGTTGGCTACCTCTCCAAGAAACCCAAACTTTTTGTGGATGATTCAGAAAACTTTTACGAGCAAAGGTGACGTGCAACACAAGCTAAAGGGGTGGAACCCCTAGATTCAAAAGTTGAAGTCGAAGGACCGTCGAAATCTCCAAGGGAATCACCACCTCCAAGTCCAAAGGGAGATCAACCTCAACCACCGGAGCGCTACGCATCCGGACATCGTTGATCTACCTATCATAAACCTTCAAGACGCCGAGAGGCCGTTCAAGATCAAGGTCTCAACTATCCGCACGACGATTGCGAGAGCCGAATGCATACGAGCCGGATTCCTTGAGTGGCATATCGGTTTACTCAAGAGAAGGATGGAGAAGATGGAGATGGAGAAAGAAGCTCAACACCTAAAGGCCGCCAAGGCAAGATCCACATGCAAGGAGTGTGAAGTGTTCATCGTGATAAAGATGCTAGACGCAAGTGGGACAACTTGCCGGGCGCCCGATGGGTAACAAAGAAGAATATCCGAGACAACTCCAAGGTCCCAAGACGGCAAAGGCTACTCAAGCTCATTCGGGAGAGATGAAGGATCACACTAGATACCATGAAGATCACAACCGAAGACCGGAGTTCGAGATGCCAAGCCACAAGGGTTGTTGCATCCGTCAAGACCAAAGGACAAAGCCAGCCTATGAAGACCAAAAAAATTTGACTAAGCCAAAGTGGGTACCCAAGATTGCAACGCCCACAAAGAGCGTTGATCCGGAGTAATCAAGTGAAGAAGTCTAGCTATGGACTATAAACGAAGCGCTAGGCGGGAGGCAACCCGTTTCGTCGAGCCAAGAATAAGCTACGGGAGGACAACCCGATTCCAGGTTTTTCGAGTCCTTTTAATTCAGTTTTGAATTTTACTATGCAAAACATTAGACTTAGAATGGTTGAACAATATGAGAGACATAATTCTTGGTTGAATATGTTGCTTGATCATAAACCCTTTACATGAACCATCCTATGTGTTTGCTTGCTTCTTTTTCGAGAAACCACAACAAAAAAAAAATTTCAGAACCTAACTCAACCTTTCACCCTCATTATGGTGCTGAGGTTGACTTATTTTTCATGCTAAAAACACTCGAGTAGAGCCACAACTTATATCTAGATGTTATTTAAATTTCAGCATGTGGTAGGACTCGCGTGAACCTAGAAACTTGATTTTTGGTTGATTTAAAAATCCATATCCTTGGTTTCTCTAAGATTAGAATTTTTCTAAGCCTCACTTAATTTTATTTCATTCAAAATCTCTCTCATCTAATCAAAATTAGGACCTAAACCTATGCCCCTATGATCAAGCCGGGAAAAGCTTGCTCTCAACTAATGAAGGCAAACTATACCGGTGAGACCGAAATCGACGTAGTCGAAAAATATTTTTGACTTACATTTGTTTTTAATGGGTTAAAAACTTCTCTAAATTTATGCTTGAGCTCTTGCATGGCTCTGAAAAATATTTTTAAAATTCGAAATTAGAGGAGTGCTTAGCCTTAAACACACTTAAAGGGAGGCAATCTAGTTAACCTAACCATGCATGCACCATGATACATCACGGGATGCCCCTCCAACATATTTAAACCACATGCAAAGTACAAGCATGGGGGGGCAGCCAAGGCTTTGTTTTGTAGGAATATCATGGATGCATGTGAGGCAAGGGAGTATGGAAGTGAGTCAAAGCGAAAACATCAAGTGGAAGGAGCAATAATGCAAGCGAAGGAGTGGACGGGAACGTTTGGAAGGTGTACGCGATCACGAAGCAACATGAATGCACTAGAGAAGAACCGAGACAAGAGGAGGAGAGAGGTAAGTCTTTCATCCAACTCTTTGTTCGTGTGCTCTAGTTTGTAGGCCGGAATCACCTTAGACTTAGCCATCCACCGCGTTTGTTTCGTGCAACAAATCACATCCTTAATCCACTCAAAGTCCAGACTCCAAAATAATATTTGTGTACCTTGTTACCGGGTGAAAACCCCGGATATATATTTGTGAGGGAGAGTGCTGCAATCATGGAAGAAAACTACAAGCCTTTTCACCAAAGAAGAAGGGATCATCGTCGTCTAAGCCATCATCGACAACCTCTTCGAGGAGGCGCTCAGTTTCCGAGTTTCCTTGGAGTATGGAGGAGGACACGGCACCGCCGAGGAGGAACCACACTCTTCTCCTTGATGGCATGAGGGCCACACGAAACTCGTTTATTAGGTTTACCAAACTTCAATAACATATGGAGGAGCCGCCCGTCTAACCTCGCCACTTGACACGATCATCCGCTCCACCTCCATACGCTCCGCGGTATTCCGAGGGGTATGTCATCATGACGGAGGAGGAGAAGAAGCTCGCTCGCCTTAAGTAGAGGCTTGTAGCGAACGTTGACATCGACGACCAAGCTCTCCACGTATTGGGTTTCACACGGGACACCGGTGCAATTCTCTAGCGGAGTGTCGGCAAACACCCACAAGAAATTCGCCTAGGAAATTTTCATGACCATGGCGTATACCCTTGATGAAGGAGTGCTGAGTCTCTCATTCCGTTGGAGGGAGCCCACAAAAGGAGAAGAAGGAAGACACCGTCGGAAGGGTAACCTTGATCAGTGATGCTATTTCTAGCACCTTGATGGGGTAATCTCCTTTCATCCATGGGTTGCAATCGGTCTTGAGATGTAATCGAACTTTGTTGGATTATCTATCTATCATCTTGTGTTGAAAATACTTTAATGCTTAAGGCTAGCAACCATGCCATAAAGGGAGTAGGGCTCCAATGCTTCCTTGGATCCATTCAACACAATCCCCGATAGATCAGATTGGTTTTCATGTTCGAAACGATTGCATGTCTAGTATCGTAGACCCATGGGCGAGTGTCTACTATTTTCAAAAGGGAGCTCCGGAACAAGTATGTGCATGAAGGCACATGGGAAAGTTTTTGGAGTATGATCACGGGAAGAGACCTTCAACGAAGAAATACTATCCGGAACCCCATCATCCAAGTGTGTCACTTTTGTGCAAGTGGATTTTTGGGAGAACAAGAGAGACAAAGATAACCAACACGGAGTTGAATTGGCTTTAATTGGCTTTGATTGCCAAGTGGCCAATAGACCCCACTCACCTATGATCAAACGGTGGTGTTGTTGCAACATCGAGTTCGGAAGATATTGGTTCGGGGTGTTACCTCTCCATATTGGCTATCTCTTTAAAACCGGGTATTACAAGGAACCCAAATCATCTCCTACCCGGGACTTCCCTAGGGATATTTGAAGAAAGGAAAATATAAGAGTGAAGATGAGAGAGGAGGCTTCCGAGTGGCTTAGGTGAATTTGCCCCTTCTGGATTAAAGATTAAGACTTTTCTTGAGGGGAAGAAGATCGGTTAGAGGAAGGACTTCTTGTGCCGGCGAAGAAAAAAATAATAAAAGAAAAGAATTATAGGAGAAGGATCTTCTATGGCCCAAGAAGGAGGTGCACAACAAAATTATGTTCCACCATTCGGAGAAATTCCGGCATCGCCAAATTACTACGGTGGTGTACCAATGCAAGCATGGGGGAGTGGTGCGGCCATACCCCCACCATTTTTGCGGAGCCCAACGTAGCCTTTGCGGAGCCATATGCACACCTTCCTCAACCACAACAAAATGTGGCCACCATTGGAGGATACGCTGCAAGAAACATGCAAAATATTGCAGCCATCCAAACCAATGCAAACCAAATGGGTGAAGGTAATGCAACATTCGCTTATGAGCTTTGACACCTTCACCTAGCACCGTCGGACAATTCATAGGAGGAGTGGTGCATTCCTATTACAAGTAAGGGTACAACAACCAAGGCTATCAACATCAACCACCGGCGGAACATTAGAGAGAGGAGGAGCTTTAGTTATCTTTCCTTTACCCCTTTTCTTTAATTTTCAGCTTGGATGCGCCTATGTTTGCATAGTATTTTCAGCTTTGCTTTAATTTTCAGTTTTTAGTTTAATTTTCAGCATGTGTCTTAGTTTTTATTTTCATCATGAATAATGTCACCACCAAGTTTTTACCTTTGGTAAAGTTACAAAGTTTGTGCCATGATGATATATGATTATAATTGCCGCTTTGTTTACCTTTGTAATTGATTTATGCATGTTTGAACTAGTGCTCTCTTAAAAATACAAATCTGAAATTATCTAAATGCTAGCTTAATCTTCAGCGGAGGTTATGATTAAAATAAAGACCCATAGTGTTTTATGTGCTCTCAAGTTATGAATAGATTAAAGATGTCTTTTATGCTCAAAAATATTGCTAACCTTGTCACAAATATCACTTGTGTGTTGCTCAACCTATCCAAAGCCTTATATATATTTGAGTGCATAAACCTTAGTGTACAAGATTTATTTTTGAGTGAGTTATTGCAGGCCATGATTTCTCCGGCCCGAGACTAAGAAGTCGGTCATTTCGTTTTTGCGTATCTATCTTTTTGCTAGCCTTTTATCCGTGCATTGTGTATCCCCGCATCGGAGATCTCACAAACCTTGCCGGATATCCACCCTTAAAACCAAATATCATCTTTTGTGATTACCACCTTGACCACAACCTATTGTTGAGAATGGATCATCAATTCAAGGAAGATCGCAAGACGGTGCCGACATTGAAGATTTCAAGTATCTCTCCAAGGAAAAATATTTCCGGTACCTACCTTATTTTTCGCCTCTTTGCTCGAGGACGAGCAACATCTAAGCATGGGGGAGGAGGTAGGTACGGTGCAGTTTTAGAGTTCAAAGGGGAATATTTTAAAAAAAATGATGATGAAAGAAAAAAAAAATCCAGCGATATTCATGACTTTCAAGGTAATAAATAAATAAATATATATATGAAAGAAAGAAAGAAAGAAAAGAATGAGTAATATGAGAAAGAAAAAATGTGCGTAAAGTGAACTCCCGGTTCTCTAAGAGTGCATTCAAGGCTTCAAGTTAAAAAGATCCATTCTCATTTTCCAACCATGTGCAATCCGATAACGAGGACTTCCTTTGTGCCTCGGGATCACTCTTTGCCATTTGCACATGTCCACTCATCTAAAAGCGTGTGTACTTTTCTCTTTCCCCTCCTTGATTTAACATTATTTTCCAATGACCTTTTTGACGAGTCTCGGTAAGACCATGAGAAGCTTGTCTTGTTTTGACAACACCTCATTTATAAAATCTTGTTAGGACTAAACTTTCCCAAAGCTCCATATAAAGTCTACCACACATATATGTTATGAGAGGGAAAGGAGTAGAATATATAGGCTTGAGAGACAAGTGAGATGAGAGTTCATGAGGAATATACAAGATGATTTAAATTTTTGAACTTGGTTTAGCTTTTCTTTATCTCGTTCTTTATTTCAAAAATTTCGAGGTCTATTTAAACTTTGTGAGCATGTTAATACTTGTGGGATAAGCTTAATAAGAATCTACCCTCCGTAGAGGTGAAGGCTAGTACATTATGGAACTTTAACGAATTAAACTTTTGAGAGCATTATGTTTTTTTTCATGTATGATCAAGTGCAAGGTTTAAACATTGATGGGCAACGATGATATCCATCGAAGGCTTACTCGAGGACGAGCAAGGTTTAAGCATGGGGGAGATGTTGACGGTGAAAATCCGTCAACCTAGCCATGAGTTTACCTTCGGTGTTGGCATGACTTTTGTATCTTATTCATTGGTACTAACCCCCGTGGTATAACAAGTTCACTTGTGCATGTCGGTTTTGGAGTTATGTGTTTACGCAGGGTTTTAACGTTGAAAGCAAGACTTCCGGGATAAGTTCATTAAGCACCTCATGACAAGATCTTGAAGCCCGATACAAGTCAAGCAATGAAGTGAACATGACTCCAAGAGCCCAAGGACCAAGCCCGAGAAGATGATAAACTCCGAGGACCGAACCGAGAAAAGTGCCGAATCTTGCAAGACAAGGAGTTGAGTCCAACTCGGAGAGAAACCGACGTCAAGGGCCCACATGCAAAAGGGGAGAACATCTAGAAGACGTGGGAAGCAACACCGGCGAAGCAGCCGCGGGATGGGCCGAGTGGGCCCAGCCGGCCGGCCCAGGCCGGCCGGCCCGGCCCCACCCGGGGCCCAATCGGCCTCTCCTTTGACCTAATTGCTTCTCGGGCTATAAATAGCCCCCCGACCGAGAGCCACACGGAACGGAAGTCGTAATCCGCCGCCGAGGAGCGAGAGAAGCTTGAGGGACACCAACTTGGAGATGAGGGTCGTGCTAGTTGTCTAGGGTTTCCCCGGCCGACGTGGGAACCTTGCATGGAAGACCACGTCGGAGCTCGGAGCGAGGATCAAGATCGAGGGAGGGCCCCGTGGTGATCTTGTTCATGTAATCATTCATGGTGAAGTTTGTAAGTGCATCCGATTTCTAGCGATTAAGTGCCTTCTCGATGATTTTGATTTCTTCTTGGTTTTGCTTCTTCTACGATCTAGTCTATAGCTAGATTACATAGGGTGCTCTTGTAGCCGCGGTGGCTAGAGGTGCATACCGGACCGGCCAAGTGATTTCAACTTGTTCTATCGAACTCGCCCTAAGCTCCCCGCATGAATAGGGATACGTTGTGACAGAACGGGGGTCTCGAAAGGCGGATGTTTTCGGAGTCGGATGGGAAGGCCACGATTTAAAGATGCTTTTAATGAGATTCGCTTGCTATCTTCATCTATCTTGTTTGGAGCTACAACATGAGCATGATCTAGATTCTCTAGATTGGCTATCTCTTGCTTTCTCTTGCTACCTCTTTAGTAGATTAGATTAGATTCGTTTTCTTTATGAGTTAGTAGATTAGATGCAACTTACTTTCATAAGATAGCTTACCTTGCTTTACTAGATTGAATCCTTGCGTTGCACATTGTTCCACGGATTCGATACCTTGGGTTCACCACTCGAGGGAAGAAGGGTCCCTTGACTACGACGGGAGACTTGTCCGCTTGCAAGTCACAAACGAACTTTGATACAACTATTAACCGTCAACGAAGTCTTCGATTTTCTCCATCGGACGGATGCCCCCGCGACCGCACCCCGCTTAGCCTCGACGCAAGCCATGCGATCCCGACGCGTGTCCTTCGCTTTGAAGATTCCGGATCGCGTCGTCGCACACCGGTCGGACCGGTGCTCCTCACCTGGCCGACCGGTACCCACCGATCGACCGGTCGTCCCACCGGTTAGACCGGTCCGGAGGCTGCGGCCGCATCTCCGTCTTCGGTTCTTCGGTCTTGGCTTTGTGGATCAACCAAGGAACCTAGTGGTTTTCTGGTGAATCACTGGAAACCCCGCGAACTCGGTGTAGCCTCCGCCAATCACCACTCTTGACTTGACTCCTATGTAGTCCCAGCTCGACCTTGGTTTTGAGGCTCAACCAAGAAACCGCCCATGATTTCATCTTGCTGTTCATGCCACCATGCGTCCCGCACTTGACCCCGTTGGCCACAGGGTCCCTCGAACGAAGCCTACTTGTCTTCTCCACACCTGGATGCCTCACCGACGACGACCTTTCGCGCTTGTTTTTCACCTGCACCAACACCAGTCATGCCGCGACCTGCACCTGCAATACTTAGCCAAGAATCAGTCCACACAATGTTGTCAATCACTCATCACACCAGGAAGCGACCATCCACTAGTCCTCGAACCACACATGGTCGTCAATTTCCCGTGAGGAAGAAGGGTGTTTTGCCCTTAGCCCCCTCCATCTTAGCCCTTCCCCTCTTTCTTTGGTCAGTTTGCCTCCTCAACATTTCACTACTACAGAATCGCACATATATCCTAGGCCTGATTTTTGATTTGTACTAGTTGGAGCCACCGCCCGGTACAAATGTCCTCTCACATGAGCGTGTCGGGGTCTCCTCCTCCCCACCCGGTACAAATGCCTCACATTTGTACCGGGTGGTGGCTCCGCCCAGTATAAATGTGATGGCCTCACATTTGTACCAGGCGGAGCCACCACCTGGTATAAATGTGGGCACATTTATACCAGGCGAAACCTCAACCCGGTACAAATCTTCACCCCCTCCACCCCTCTTCATTCACATCGCACACTTAGAAAAAATCACATCTCTGTTTCTCCCTCCCTCTCTCTTCTCTTATCCATTCATCTCCATCCAGATCCTCACCCTCTCTTTGTGTCTGCACTGCAAGGGCGGTGGGGACCTCAGGGCACAGCCGGGAGGGGCGGCCGGCCGCCCGCCGGCCGCGCGGGCCGTGGCCCACCGGTGGCGCGAGGGCCACCCGCCGGGCACGGGCAAGGCGCATGGGCGGGCACCTTGCGGGCACGAGGGCGATGGGCGGGCGCGGCCTCCCGGCCGCGGGCAAGGTGTGTGGGCGGACTCCCGCCGGTGGCGCGGGGAGCACGACGCCTCAAGCGCTCAGCGGCCTGGGGATGCCGGTCGGGCACGGAGGCTGGGAGCCGCTGGCGTGGAGAGGCCTGGCGGATTGTGGTCTTGTGAGTAGATGAGCATTCTCATTTTTTGATTCTGTGAATCATGTTGTGATGTGAATCTTGCATTTTTTTTTCTTTTGAGATGTATGAGATTGTGAGATGTATTGCGATTGTGAGATGTATTGAGATTGTGTGGTTTAGAACTCTTGTGATTTTGGACTTGTTGTGTATCTTGTGATGCTATGGATGAGATGAGATGAGATGAGATGAGAAAAAGAAAAGAAATGGAAACAAAAAGGGGCAGAAAAGAGGGCTCGGGCAGGCAAACACATTTGTACCGGGGTGTAACACGCCCCAGTACAAACGTTCACATATGTACCGGGTATCTCACCCGGTACAAATGCTCCAGCACATTTGTACCGGATGCTTTGTACCGGTTCAATGCCCGGTACAAATGAGGGTTATGAACCGATACAACTGACCGTTTTTCTAGTAGTGTTTGACTCTCAATCCAAGCACCTCAAGGGATCAAATTTGTTAAGGATAAATAAGAGGAGCAAAACATTTGTTTTGGAGCAAATATTTACCCCAACAATCCAAACATGCCGCGAAAGGGTCTGTAGCCTAGTGGTTACAAGAGCATCGGTAGCATCTCAGATCCTGGGTTTGACTCCCCGTGGGAGTGAATTTCTCAGGATTTGACAACGTTTGTGCTTTCAGTAGTAGGTAACGTTCTCGTCGACAACGAGGCGCCTGTGGTGACTTCATCAATCTTGAGAATTTACCGACGCAGTCTTCAAAGATGCTCCTAGATAGGGTTTGCGTGCGTATATTCATAGGGATGAGTATGCGTGCGTTGTGAGTGTCTCCGATGTATTATGTAATTGGCTCCACTGCACGGCGACAATGGACCTCCCTCGTTCAACCGTTTATTGTAACGGAATTGGTAACTGTTATGTAGGTAATCAAGATTTTTTTTTGGGTGGGGGGGGGGGCGGGCTGGGGTCCACGGCCACCTACACTACATATACACCCATTTGCACGACCACACCCAGATCGACGATGCAAACATCTCGCTCTAGCTCAGAGTACGTTTCCTGTGTCATCGTGGGTGTGCTGGTGGGAACGTGCGACGGACAGAGAGGGGGAGATGGTGAAGCAGGTGGAGGTGGTGGAGTCGGCGCTGGTGGTGCCGAGCGAGGAGACGCCGCGGCAGCCGCTGTGGCTTTCCAACCTCGACCTGGCCGTGACGAGGACGCACACGCCGCTCGTCTACTACTACCCGGCGCCCACGCCAGACGGCGCGGCGGGCACGGGCTCCTTCGCGCCGGACCGGCTGAAGGCCGCGCTGGCCGGGGCGCTGGTGCCGTTCCACCCGCTTGCCGGTCGGCTCGGCGCTGACCCCGACGGGCGGCTGCAGATCGACTGCAACGGCGAGGGGGCGCTCTTCGTCGTCGCCAGATCAGACCTCACAGGCGAGGAGGTCTTTGAGGACTACGTGCCGTCGCCGGATATCCGGAGAACTTTTGTGCCGTCAGCGCAGCCTGGCGGCGCGTCCAGCCCCCTGGCCATGTTTCAGGTTTGAGGACGGTCTACCTAGACAACAAAATCTATCCATAAAAAAACTTTGGCAAGCCACATTTTTTTCTTGAAAAAAAGTTGAACGTAATGCTCACGTATCTGATCTTTTATTGCAGGTGACATTCCTCAAGTGCGGCGGCATGGTGCTGGGCACTGCCATCCACCACGCGGTGATGGACGGCGTGGGCGCGTTCCAGTTCATCCAGACGTGGGCGGGGCTGTCCCGCGGCCTCGGCGTCGCCGTGGCGTACGGGCCGCCGCCGTTCCACGACCGGTCCCTCCTCCGAGCGCGGCGCCCGCCATCCCCGAGCTTCGACCACTTCGTCTACTCCCCAGCGTTCCTCAGCGGCCGCGCGGCGAGCCCCTCCGTCACCCGCGTCTACCCCGTTTCCCCCAAGCTCCTCGCCGACCTCAAGTCCCGGTGCGGAGCCGGTGTGTCCACTTACTGCGCCGTCACCGCGCACCTCTGGCGCTGCGTGTGCGTCGCGCGCGGGAAGGCGCCGGGCTTGGACACTCGCCTCGGGCTGCCGGCCAACGCCCGCCACCGTCTGAGCCCGCCGCTCCCGCGCAGCTTCTTCGGCAACGCCGTCGTGCGCGACCTCGTCACCGCCCGGGTCAGCGACGTGCTGGACAGCTCGCTTGGGTCCGTGGCGGAGACAATCAAGAAGGCGGTGGACGGCGTGGGCGACGCGTTCGTGCGGTCGGTGGTGGACTACCTGGAGCTGGAGCTCGGGAAGCAGGGAGGCGACAGGGCGGAGGGCGCCGACGGCGAGGCGTCGAGCGAGCAGCTCGTGCCGGCGTCCGACCTTTGGGCGGTGAGCTGGCTGGGGATGAACATGTACGACGCCGACTTCGGCTCTGGGGCGCCGAGGTTCGTTGCTCCTGCACAGATGTTCGGCGTCGGCACGGCGTATATGACCCCTTGCGCCAACAGGGACGACGGGATTACCTTGATCTTCTCGATGGAGTCCGAGTACATAGAGTGCTTCGAGAAAGTATTCTACGGGGAGTGAGATAGCAGGATAGCTGTCTCAAAAGAATATATATCCTACTCTGTGCTTTTTAATATCATCTAAAAGCAGCATTATTAGAACGAATCCACATAATCGTCCTAAGCTTGCAGGGACTTTCCTTTATACTTTGAACATTTGTAATGAATAAATGTGTATTGTGATGCTTTATTCAATATATAATCGTGTCATTCACAATGAACACAAACATCTAAACAGGAGCAGAGAAAGAACCATGCCATGGCTATTAAGCAGCACTCCCTCCATCCCAAATTACTAGCTGTTTTGGTATTTTGATACACTAGAAAAACCAAACCGCCGGTAATTGGTAATTTGGAACGGAAGAAGCAGCTTGGTTGGTTAGTAGAGGTGACTGAACCTACTAATCAGTCTTTACCAACGTACCTTGGTCATAATGGATAACAATGCGGCCTTTTATTTCAAGGACGTCAGCAGCAACCCCCCACCCCCCCACACACACACATCACAACCACCACCACCACCACCTCTGCGGCTCCACAGAAAATCTCACGTGGGACCCACACACCTTCTTATCCACACGACCCACCCCCGCGTCTTCTTCCTCCGTGCTCCGCCTCTTCAATTCCCCTGCATCTCCACATCACTGCTGGCTCCTGCGGTGTCTTCCGCCGGAGCCCCCGCGCCAACCACCTCCCGCAAGCCGAAGCCCAAGCCCCCGACACTAGCACCTCCCTCTCGTTCCCGACAGCGCCCTCACCACCGGAGCCGACCTCATCAACCACGGCTGGCGCTAATCGAGGAAGCACGCGCACCTGACGCCAAGACTTCCCGCCCGTCCTCGGTGGCGCCCTTGCCACCAAAGCCGTCCACATCCATTACTGTCGGCGCCAATCGAGAAAGCACATGCCCCACCGCCAGCCCCTCCCTCCTGTCCCCGGCGTGGCACCCTCACCGCCAGAGCCGCCCCCGCCACCAGCACAGGCCCAACGGTTGTCCTTTACCACCTCGGGTGGCGGCTTCCTCGGCACCGGGCAACCCGCCACCACTGCTGGTCGATCGCCGCCCACGGCCCTTTTCTTTAGGTCCGGTGAGCACAAATGAAAACCCCAGCAATCCCCAACCCCAAAGTTCCTAACCTTTCTTGTTGTCGTCCGCAATAAGTTCTATCATCGGAAGTTACTTTCTTTTCATTTGCTCATGAAGTAACAAGAGTTTTTCTCGTCTGCCCACAAAGTAACAAGAGGGGCTCTCGATTTAAGACTAAATCGAGAGGCCTCTCTGTTTACCTTTTGCATAGGTGAAATGTGAATGACAAAAACACACAACAAAGAGCAGCACCACGTACCTATCGTACACGACTGGGTTGGGGTTCATGTCATTTATTCATTTTTTTCGTGAACGTGCCTTAGCACATGTTTCATTAAGAGGAAGAAGAAGAACATTACAAATGACACTGTCATCACTAGACTGATGACGCGGCACAGGGAGAAACACAAAAACTACAAAACCCAGCGGCAGAAGGGAGTGATAGCGAGCGCTAATCCACAGCTCAACTTGTTCTAAAACCTGGGCAGCTAACTCTACCGTGGACTGAGACCTATGGTTGAACACACAAGCATTACGTTTTAACAAAGCATCCAACGTATCAAAATGACAGCTGAATCAAAAGCTCTCCTTCCAATTCTGTCAAAACCCCTCTGAGCCTTCGCCCACCAGTCAACCAAGCACAGCTCTCAGCCTGACGGCCACCTATTCACCATCCCCCATCTTTGGAAAAGAATGAACCAAACCTCCCTGCTATAGGAACAGACATCAACTTGCAGTTGGTGCTTCCACCTTCTCGATGTCGTCCAAACCCTATTATGAAGCACCAGCCATGTGAAGAATTTGCATTTGCCCGGTGCCCATGTATTGTGAAGAAGCTTAGCCCCGGAATGGCATGTTGGTCACTGAAGAACAGTCTGTAAGCCGAGGCAGTAGTAAAAGCATCGTCCCTTGTCCACCTCCAAATTGTCTGATCGGGTGAGTTTGTTAAGGAGACATCACCGTCCCTTCATATTATTTTTAAAAGTTAGTCCAACCAGTGCTTACAATGACCAAGTAATTTTAAGGACCATCTAATATCAGTTGGCTGGGAAATTCTTCAGCTTCCATCACTCTGATGATTTGGGAGCAAAGATACTACTCTATGAAAGTAAAGGCAAGCAAAGATTGCAATAGAGTAATGCGAAAACGTAAAGCAGGATGAGAGAAAGAAAACTCTTGACATGTGATTTATCCTGTGGTATCAGTAGGCACTAAGCCACCTCTAGTCCACGTTGTTGAAGCACTCACACAAGAGTATTGCTTCCCAGTCACTAAGTCTCTCCCAAGAGCGCCACTTGACTCGCCACTTAGGCACTCGCCAAGATCCCTTGGTCACCTTGATGCCACCTCCACTAAGGAGCTTCTCCACTTAGGAACGGGGTCTCCACGTCCCTCGCACAAAGTGTCCTCGCCGCTCCACACCAAGCTGGAGGGTCGAAGACGATTGCCGGTGAGCCACTTAGGCCCCAAGGCTTCTGGCACACCTTGTACAACTTGATTCACTCAAGAATCAACTCACAAGGTTGCCACAACCTTGCACTCACTCAGATCTAAGCTAAGCCTAGCACTAAGCATACACACAAAGCATGTGCAAGTCTATGATAAGAAATTTAGCACTTGAGTGGATTGGATATGATCTTCTAGGTGTCTTGCACTCCTCTGCACTTCCACATAATCCAGCAACCTCAAATGGGCAAGTGGAGGGGTATAAATAGCCCAAGGCATCAAACTAGTCGTTGGCTAAAAGCTGCTGAAAGTAGTACCATCGATGATCTGACGCTACGCTTTTCCGGGTGTCGGTTCATCCGATGCTACTAGCAGTTGCCCTCCACTGCACATGACTGTTGACACAAATTATCTGACGCTATACTCCGACACACCGTCGGTTCATCCGGTGCTGAAGGACTCCTCACCAAAACCTTACTGTTAGCTTCTTCATGACCATCGGATAGACTAACGCTTCCACTGACTATGGCGTCGGTTCATCTGGTGCTACTGAGTCTGTCTTGGCGCGTCTGTGTCTTGATTCAAACTGGGCGTCAGATAGACCGACGGTCGAAAAACCGGACCGTTGGTTCATCCGGTGCTACTGTCTTCTGCTGCTTTGCTTCTTCCAATCATCCGACGCATGTAGGAATTGGACTGTCGGTTCATCCGACGTTGCCAGCTGACTTGAGCCTTCATGCAGTGTACCAAGTACTCCGACACATACACCGACACTTGTTCCAAGGTACCGTCAACCGACAGTGTCTTTTCTTTTCTTTTTTTGGTCGGTTTTGACCATTGAAAAATGTCTACAAGGATATTCTAAACAATATGGTTAGTCCCATTAATCTTGTTGTAATAAATCACCAAAATCAAACACGAACTGATGGCATATGAGGCCATGTTCGCTACATAATTGTTGACGGTGAAATTCCGTCAACCTAGCCATGAGTGTACCTTTGGTGTTGGCATGAATTTTATATCTTATTCATTGGTACTAACTCCCTTGATATAAAAAGTTCATTTGTGCATGTCGGTTTTGGAGTTCATTGTTTATGCAGGATTTTAGTGTTGAAAGCAAAACTTCCGGGACAAGTTCATTAAGCACCTCGTGACAAGACCTTGAAGGCCGGTACAAGTCAAGCAATGAAGTAAACATGACTCCAAGAAGCCCAAGGACCAAACCCGAGAAGATGGAAAACTCTGAGGACCCAGTCAGAAAATTGCCGAATCTTGCAGGACAAGGAGCTTCATCTAATCTGAAGAGAAACTGACGACAAGGGCCCACATGCAGTTGGGGGAAGACTCAAGAAGACTCGGGAAGCAACACCAGGCAAAGGAGGTCGCAGGCTGGTCCCAAGTGGGCCCAGGCCGGCCAGCGCAGGCCGGTCGGCCCAGCCCATTTTGAGGCCCAGTCGGCCCCCCTTTGACCTAGCCGCCATTCTGGCTATTTATAGCCCAAAGGCCAGGCGCCACACATCAATTCATTCGCCATCCACCGCCGATGAGCAGAGAAGAGAGGGACACCATCTCGGAGTGGAGAGGGTCGAGCTAGTTGACTAGGATCTCCCTAGCCGGCGTGGGAACTGTCGGTGCGGAAAGTAGTCCCGACACTAACTAGTAAGAGCGCTGAGATCTATCTCTCGATGGCTGGTGCTAAGAAACCGGTGACACTGGGTTTATCCTGGTTCTGGTCGGGGTCGTACGTCCAGCAGTGGTGTGCTCGGGGCACTATATTGTGGTGCACTGTAGTGCTTGCAGAGGGGGGGGGGGGGTTACAAGCGAGGTCCCAGAGGTTTTGATTGAGGCAAGTGCCAACATCGTGGAGAGGCAGAAAGCGTGTGGGTGAATGCTCTCTCTCTCCTTCTACCCCTTGCGGATCCGGATTCCGGCGGAGCGTCATGGCGTGCCCTGTGTCCACCCAGGAGCGGCTTCGAGGGTGCTGGTGTTGAAATCTTCCGTTGAGTCGTCATCTGTATGTTGACTCGAGGGTGCGGCTGACGGGAGGTCGTAGGGCGCACAGCGGCCGGCGTGGTGGTGTCTTGTCACCCCGTACCCCCATAGCGTCGGGGATGGCGCTGCAGTGCTCGGGATGGCGTTGTGGGGGCGGAGATGGCCGCACAGGACCGATGGCGATGGAGGAGACGCGTCCCGCTGGCATGACGTCACGGCATAGTCTTAGGTAAGCGTGGAATAGGCGTCCGTCCCCCCTATCGAGGGTTCCGCCGTCCTCTTTCGAGGGCATGGCGCGTCGGCCGTACGAGAGTGGGCAGCATAGTGTCGCGGAACTGACACCGGCCTCGCTGCACAACGTCGTACAGTGGCGGGGATGGCCTCACCAGGGGAGTTGGCGGAACAGCGCCGGGGTGTGATTCCCAGGCGTGTCAGAGGCGCGGCGTGGGTTCGTCTTTGACCCGGACACCTACAAATGTTAGAGCATTAAATGCCCCTGTCAGTGGAGCGGGTATGGGGGAGGCGAGCCTGTGAGGCCCTCGAGCGAGGCGGAACCTCACCCGAGGGAGCGACCGACCCTCGAGCGAGGCAGGGCCTCACCCGAGGGGGCGTCTAGCCCTCGAGCGAGGCTGAGCCTCACCCGAGGGGGCGTCCCGCCCTCGAGCGAGCCGGATCCTCACTCGAGGGGGCACCCAGACCTTGAGCGAGGCGGAAGTTTGTTAGTGCGGTGCCGTGCCCCTCGAGCGAAGCGGAGTTCCGCCCGAGGGTGGCTGGGCCGACTGTCTGGTGGGCCGCCGGGGCCACCAGGGTCGTGGGCCCGGCCGCTGGCCCGTGAGTTATCTTAAGTGTGTTTTAGGTTCGTTTGTATTTTGTTTTTTTGCGAAAGAAAGTGGGTTTTCCCTGGTTGTTTAGGGGACCCTTATGGCTGTCCCCGACAGTAGCTCCCGAGCATCTGCGGGTGTATCCATTAGGACCCTGCAAATGCTCACGTCTGCTGATGGGACTTTCTTCCCTCCTGGTTGCTGTTCTATTCCGTGGGGTCACACTAGTGGACCCGCGGGTCTAGCCCCCGAAGCCTTGCAGGAGCGTGGATGTTCCTGCAAGGTTTTTTCGCAGAGTCTGCCAGTGTGCGAGGTGTTAGTTTCAGCCGGCATCGGCAATATTCCAGCCGGCCTCGGCGGTGCCATGCGCACGTATTTGGCATTCGCCTGCTTTCGGTGCATCTCTAGAATGTGTAGCCGCACGTCGAGCCCTCGAGCCTGGGCCCGTTCTAGGTGATCAGGGCAAGCTCTCTGACTTGTTTTGTATGTTCCCTCGCCGTCTCTCTACGGGACGGAGGGTGAGATTTCCGTAACTCCCATCGAGCGGGTCGCGAATTACGAATTCCTCATTGAGCTGTTATCGGGTGATTCAAGTGGACGCCCATGCCCCGTTCAATAAGGGTTGGCTCGTGGTCCGGAGACTCGTCCATAAAAAGCGCTTACGTGGGTTTGCTAGGTAGGGCTCGGTCCCGTTCGCTGGGGACCGAGGGCGCGGAAGCTCTCCCTCGATGGGATCCCTCGACTAGCTGCCCTCGTTGGCTCTTGAATACGACCTGCGGGGCTCCCTCGAGCTGGTGAGCTCGAGGATAGGCTCGAAGGCGCGCGGCCTCGTCGTCCCTGACTTTGTTGATCTGGGGCGCCTGTTCGGACCCTTCGAGGGTCAGGCTTCGAACCCCTGATCAGTAGGGCCATCGCGGGGTGGCATCTAGGCGCCCCCGTCTTATTTACATCTGCAGGGCTCGTGGGCTTGCGGCCAAGCCGGCCCTCGAGCTGTTGATCAGTAATCCTCTAGAATCGAGGGCACCTGTGGCGCCCGCTCTCATCGAGCGGGTCTCGAGACCACTGGTTAGTAATCGCACCCTTCGAGGGTCTGATTTTTTGAGCCCTGGGCTCGGGCCGCGCAAGGGTCACGATTACTTGGTAAGGGACCGGGCCATTAAATGCCCACAGTTGTGGCTACAGTCGTGCGCCGCGGGCACGCCTTTTCAGGCGACGCAACCGTGCGCGTAGTGGGCGACATGGGGGCGGACGTGACGGGCCGCCGCGGCCCTTCGGTTGCCGCGCCGTAATGATTGCGTGTGCGCGTGCGCCTGGCCGTTTTGGTGACGTGGGGCCCGCTCGTCAGTGGTAGATGCGTCTACCTGCAGTTAGTGCGCGCAGCACGCTCGCGTGCGGTTCGGGGAGCACAGCTCCCCTAGATCAATAAATCTAGGGAGAGGGAGAGGGGAGCCCCTTACCTCAACACTTGGCATCCACTTCCCTTTGCCTCTCGCCTTTGCTTCAGAGCGCCGCGTGCCCTTTCGTTTCGCCCGCCGCCCGCTTCATCTCCGTGCGCCTCCGCCAATCGCAATAGCTCGCCCGCAGCCAATCACGGTGCTGGATCCGCTGCCGTGGAGCCGCTCAACGGTGATGAGGTTCACCCTGAGCGAGCTCATGAACGGCGGCCAGCTCGCGCCGAACGTGGATGGGCAGCTCACAGCGTGGATTGTTCCGTCGGTGATGGATCGGGAGTCCAACCCGTCATACGGCTACGTCGTCAACTTCATCTGACACCACGAGCGCGGCTTCGCCGCACCGGTGAGCCGCTTCATGAGCGGACTGTTCTACCACTACAGGGTGGAACTGCACAACTTCGCCCCCAACGCGATTTCGCAGGTGGCTACCTTCGTCGGCGTCTACGAGGGATTCCTGGGGATGCTAGTGAACTGGGATCTCTGGGTCCACCTCTTCCGCATGGAGCTGCACACGCTCGTCACGCCCGAGCCACGGGTGCACCATGCGGTACGCGCCGACGGCCTGTCGATCTCACTGCGGGACTCATGCAGGGAGTTCTACATCCCTGCACGATGACCTCCAACAACTCAGAGTGGGAGCGGGGGTGGTTCTACCTCCGCAACGATGGCGCCGGGCTCCCCCCTACACCGGCAAGGTGCTGATGGAGAAGGGTGACTCCTAGCACCACGGCATGTCCCCCTCCTCGCACCAGGCGTGGCTGGATTTGCTCCTGGCCGCATTGAAGAACCTGGCGGACGCCGGGTTGGGGGCGGCTTCGGTCCTCACGAACCTCCACCACCGACGGATCGTCCCCCTCATGGAGAGGGTGCTCCGCATTCACGAGATGAGTGAGGTGGCCAACCCGACGTCGCTGGCGCACTCGCGGTTCCTCCCTGAGCGCCTTCCTCAGGAATATGCGGCCACGAGGGTGAGGTGCGCCATCAGCCTCAAGGCCGTCAGGCATAGCAACGATGACCTCTACTCATTCGTTATGCTCCCTGACGCCCGGCGGTGAGTAGGTCTTTCTCCCCTCCTCATTTCCTCGCAATGTATCGACGTGGTTTTGACAGTCGTTTTTAGCAGAGGGTGACCGTGGACGTCGCGCGGTCCGACCCACCCACGCCCCAAGCCGGGCGGCGGCGCGGCCGGCGGGTGCGGGGAGCGGGCAGCGCGCAAGAAGGAGAAGAGGATCCGACGGCGGGAGGGCCGGGAACAGCGGGACGAGGAGTACCGGCTGCGCGAGCAGCAGGGACTCTCTCCCCCGGTGACTCCGGAAAACTCGTCGTCGGGAGAGGAAGAGGAAGAAGAAAGCGACAGGGGGCAGGCCCCCTGAGAGGTGGAATCCCTCGCCCCCCTCACCAAGAGCCGCAGAGGTGGCAGAGGAGCACGCGCCCATGGTGGGCGCGGAAGCGCCCGCCGCCGGGCGGTCTGTGGAAGAGGCGGAGCGCGCGCGCGGAGGTGTCGGCGCGCGCGCGGAGCGTGCGGGAGTCTTTGCCGGCGGTGACGGCGGCCGCCACCGCAGCTCCCGTCGAGCCCTCGAGGAAGAGAAAGCGGGGCTTCTCCACCTTGAGGTAAGCAGTTGCTCCCCCAGACGTTCTGGTTTCGAGGAGCTGGGGCTCAGTTTCTTGTCTCCGTGTTTGCAGGGTGGCGCCGACCGTCCCCGCCCTCGCACCCGCTAAGGCGCTAAGGTCGGACGCGTCCGTGCCCACGAGGCGGCGCTCGTCGAGGGCGACAAGGAGCGCAGCGGCGGTGAGTAAGCCACCGCATGGAGCGGCCGCAGCCACGGAGCCGCGGCGGGGGAGGGAACGGCCGCGGCTGCGGTCACGACCGCGGCAATCGCCGCGCCAACGGTTCTGCGGCGCGAGGCCTGCCGGTGGCAATCGGGCAACCGTGGTGGAGATTCCTGGTGACGACGCCCCGCCGCCCGGATAGAGCCAGTGGGGGAACTGGCCCACGCCAACCCCCGAGCCTGCAGCGGGGGTGCTAGTGATGCGGGAGGATGGTCGCGTGATGCCGTGACATCCGACGCACGGCGCCGAGGCCTCGTCATTGCGCACGGCCCTCCCCGCTCCAGATGGCATCGTGGGGCGTCCGGAGCAGGAGCGGGAGCACGCCTGCGTGCCACCGTCCCACTTCAGTGAGGCACAGGCCGAGCAGGCGCTGTGGCAAGAGTTCTGCGACCACGATACCTCAATCAACAATGCGCTGTACGAGGCGCTGCGGATCCACGCGGGTCCCGCGTGGCGGGTCTTCCAGGTACGCGTTTTTTCTGTTGTATTTTGGAGTTTCTCCCCCTCTCGCCTCCTCCGCGCTTGTGTTTCCCCTGACTTGGCCTCCCTCTTGCCTTGTCTACTGGTGACAGGAATTAGAGGGCCGAGCTCGGGAGAGGTATGAGCGCCTCGACTAGCTGAGCTCCAACCGTAACTGGTATCGAGACCAGTACGACACTCTTGACACCCTTGTCGAGGCCCTGCAGACCGACAACGGGTGGCTGGAGAATCGGGTCGAGGCCATGTGCGACAAGCTCCTGGAGCAGGACGCCCGAGCTGCGGAAGACACCTCCGGAGTCACGAGGGTGAGGACGACACTCCTGGAGTGGGATGAGGCGCTGCAGAAAGCACACGAGGATTTGGCCGGGATGCGGACCGTGGCGGCGGAATGGGAGATAGAGGTGGCCGCGACTCGCGCCCAGCTCCAATAGGACCGTGCGACCCTCGAGGGAGCACGGGCTTGGCAGAGCCAGGCGGAGGAAAAGGCCAAGGAGGTTGAGCAGCTGAGGACCAGCCTGGCTGACAAGGCCGCCTCCCTCGCCTCAATAGAGGAGCAACTTCAGCGGGAGCGGGACGCGCGCCAACAGGCGGATGCTCAGCTCCAGCAGGAGCGAATCGCTCTTGCTGAGGCTCAGGCCGCCCTCGAGCACGAGCGCCTGGCGCGTGAAGAGGCCCAAGGCCTCCTTCAGCAAGAACGCGCCACACTCGAAGGTGCGCAATCAACCCTCAAGCAGCGGGAAGAGGAGGTTTCACGACTTGATGGGGAGCTGACCCAGCTGAGCATCTCCCTCGCGGATCAGCGCCAGGCCGTCGAGGAGCAGGAAGCTGCTGTCCTTACCCTGCAGCAGGCCGCCGAGACCGCGTGCATGGCCCTCGAGACGGAGAAGAGACAGGTCGAAGGTGAGTTGTCCCTCTTTGCCTTTCGCCTGTTGGTTCGGTTCATTTGGGATCCGCTCCCAATTTTAGTTTTTTCATTCGTTGTTTCCAGGCATGCAGAACACTCTGGGGAACTCGACGACCCAGGCGGAGTCCCACCAGGCGGCCTACATCTCCTCACAATAGAAGTTGGAGGAGCTGCGGGCCGTCGCCATCGAGGCGTGCCAGGAGGTCGAAGAGGGTGACGTGTAGGCCGGGAGCTCGATGGCGAGTCGCCTTCGCGCCCTCGGCAGGCACGTTACCCAGCGCCTGCATCGCGCCCTTCACCTAGGCGTTCAGAAGGCCCTCGGTGTGGTGGTCACCCACTACCAGGTCGACCTCGAGGCTGTTTCCACGAGCTACGTCGTTCCCATCGGCGTCGACGACGAGGTGGCGATGAACCGCACGGATGCACTTGCTGCTCCTACTGCCGACATCCTCGCCGAGGACTTCATGGACGCCCTTCTACCCGATGCAGCTCCGGCCGGTAGCCCTGAAGCCTGAAAGTAGCTGGGCGTTCGAGCCCTGTATGTTTTTAGTGTTGACATTCGAGACGCGTGGCTATGTAATAAACAATTTAAAACACTTTGATATTTGTAATTTGAAATACTCGTTGTTTGTTTCGGCAGTTGTGTTGTCCTGCCTTCCCATTTTCTTAGGTGAACCTTTAGCTGGGACGTTTCGTTCGCACGAGTAGCTTGCAGGCAAAGCGGCGAGGGGGAAGGGCCATATCTTGCTGGAGGCGTAGACTATCCCTGACTCGCGCTTCTTTGCCTTCTGGCTGCTCGTGTCCCGCGTGAGTTCACCCAGTATTTGGGTCGAGGCGTACTTAACACTCTTGCTGTGAATTTTTTGCAAAAAAATGGGGCCATTTTTGGGGGGAATGCCCCCCGCAGTAGCCCCCGAGGGGGACTTGGTTTTCGGGGGAAAGCCGAGTCTCCCTTTGACTTTATTAATTCGATGAAAATTTACATTCGTGTCGCCAACTGGGGTGTTGGGTATGTAGATAACAAAAGAAACTTGGAAATCCTTTCTAAGGGTAGAAGCGACGTAGCTGTTGGATGTTCCAAGCGTTGGTGAGTTCCTCGCCGTCCTCGTTGGCCAGCTTGTAGGTGACGGGCTTGAGCACTTTGACGACGACGTAGGGTCCCTCCCATGGGGGCGATAGCTTGTGGCGGCCTCGATTGTCTTGGCGCAGCCTTAGGACTAGGTCCCCTTCGTCGAAGTTTCGGCGCCGTATCTTCTGGGCTTGGTACCGCCTGAGAGCCTGCTGGTATCTTGCTGAGTGCATCAGGGCCACAGTGCGGGCCTCGTCTATTTGGTCTAGCGAGTCCTCGCGGGGTCGCTGGTTGGTGCCCTCGTCGTAGCCCCTGACTCTGGGCGACCCGTATTCCAGGTCCGTGGGGAGGACGGCCTCCGCGCCATAAACCAGGAAGAACTGGGTGAATCTCGTGGCCCTGCTCGGGGTGATCCTGAGGCTGCACACGACCGCCGACAGCTCCTGGAGCCATTTTCGGCCAGACTTGTTCAATCTGTCGAAAATCCTGGGCTTGAGGCCTTGTAGGATCATGCCATTGGCTCGCTCCACTTGACCATTGGTCTGTGGATGTGCGACGGTCGCCTAGTCCACGAGGATGTGGTACTTGTCGCAGAACTCTAGGAATTTCCTGTTGGTGAATTGGGACCTGTTGTCGGTGATGATGGAGTTGGACACCCCAAAACCGGTAGACGATGTCAGTGAAGAACGTCACAGCCTGCTCTGCCCTGAGATTCGTAATTGGGCGCACCTCGACCCACTTGGAGAACTTGTCGATGGTGACCAGCAGGTGGGTGTAGCCCCCGGACGCCTTTCGCAAGGGCCCGACAATGTCCAGTCCCCACACGGTAAAGGGCCATGTGATGGGGATCTTCTGGAGGGCGTGAGCCGGGAGGTTAGTTTTGCGGGCGTAAAATTGGCACCCTTCGCAGGTGCGCACGATCTCGCTGACATCAGCGACCGTTGTGGGCCAGTAGAAGCCCTGGTGGAATGCGTTGCCCACGAGGGTGTGCGGCGTCGCGTGGTGGCCGCACACGCTCACGTGGATGTCGCGGAGGAGCTCGCGCCCCTGCGGAATGGGTATGCACCGCTGCAAGACGCCTAACACGGAGCGCTTGTACAGCTCACTGTCGATGAGGGTGAACGACTTGGCCATCCAGGCGATGCGTCTGGCCTCGGACCGATCTGAGGGAAGCACCCCTCGATCCATCCAGGCAAGGTATTTGGCCCACCAATCCTCCGCGAGGGGGGCTGGCTCTGTGTCTATGGCCTCGGCCTCGTCCGCGCCGTAGCCCTCGAGCAAGGAGAGCACAAACACCTCGTTCGAGGGGTCCTCGTCCATGGGCTCCGCGCCTGTTGGGTTCGAGGGAGACCCCGAGGGTTCCTCTTGACTCGAGGGTGCCGACTCGAGGTTGACGGACGGTCTGGCGATGTCCCTCGCAAAAACGTTCGGGGGCGGGGGGCGGTGATCCGTCCCGACGCAATTTTGGCGAGTTCGTCCGCCTCCTCGTTGTACCTGCGGGGTACATGGTTAAGCTCGATGCTATAGAACTTGTCTTCGAGGGCTCGTACAGCGTTGCAGTATGCCTCCATTTTTGTCATCGTGACAACTCGCATTCTTCATGACTTGGTCAATCACGAGCTACGAGTCTCCCATGTCGTCGAGGCGTTTGATGCCTGTCTCGATGGCGATTCGGAGGCCACAAAGAAGGGCCTCGTATTCTGCCATGTTGTTTGACGCGGGGAAATGTAGGCGCACCGCGTACCTCATGTGCTCCCCAAGGGCTGAGATGAAGAGCAGGTCCGTGCCTTCTCCCATTTTCATCACCGACCCGTCGAAGTAGAGGGTCCAGCACTAGACTTGGATTTGCGGCGGCGGCAGCTATGTGTCCGTCCATTTGGCAACAAAATCTGTCAGGATTTGGGACTTAATCGTCTTGCACGGCGCATAGGCGAGCGTCTCGCCCATCAATTCCACAGACCACTTGGCAATCCTGCCCGCCACGTCCGGGTTGCGGATGATCTCGCCCAACGGGAACGAGGAGACCACTGTGACCGGGTGAGCCTCGAAGTAGTGCTGGTGCTTGCGCCGCGCGAGCACCACCGCGTACAGCAGCTTCTGGATCTGCAGGTACCGCGCCTTGGTCTCAGACAACACTTCACTGATGTAGTACACGGGCCTCTGGACTGACAGGGCATGCCCCTCTTCTGACGCTACACCACGATGACGGCGCTGACCACCTGAGTGGTTGCAGCGACGTAGAGGTACAGAGGCTCGCCATCCTGGGGCGGCGTTAAGATCGGCGCGTGGGCGAGCGTCACTTTGAGCTTGTCAAACGCCTCCTGGGCCTCGGCGGTCCAGGACAAGCGCTCGTGCTTCTTAAGGAGTCGGTAGAGGGGTAAGCCCTTTTCGCCGAGCCGCGAGATGAAGCGGTTCAAGGCGGCAAGGCAACCCATCACTTTCTGGACCCCCTTGAGGTCTCGAATCGGGCCCATCCGTTCGAGGGCCACGACCTTCTCAGGGTTCGGCTCAATGCCCCGCTGGGAAACTATGTATCCCAGCAGCATGCCTCGCGGCACTCCGAAGACGCACTTCTCGGGGTTCAACTTCACCCCGTTGGCTCGCAGGCAGTCGAATGCCACGCGCAGGTCGCTGACCAAGTTGTCCGCCTTCCTGGTTTTTACGACTATGTCGTCTACGTAAGCCTCAACGGTTCGCTCGATGTGGTCTCCAAAAACGTGCTGCATACATCGATGGTATGTAGAGCCCGTGTTCCGGAGTCCAAACGTCATCGTTACATAGCAGAACATTCCAAACGGTGGTCAGACTCTTTCATCTTTATCTGGTGGTACCCGGAATAGGCATCAAGGAAACATAAGAGTTCGCACCCTGCAGTCAAGTCAACGATTTGATCGATTCGTGGCAAAGGAAAAGGAACTTTGGGACATGCTTTATTCTAGCTAGTGTAATCTACACACATCCGCCACTTCCCATTCTTTTTCTTAACTAGTACTGGATTAGCTAGCCACGTAGGGTGAAACACTTCCTTGGTGAACCCGGCCTCGAGGAGCTTCCACAGCTCCACTCCGATCGCCCAGCGTCGCTCTTCGTCAAAGAGGAGCAGCCGTTGTTGCACGACGTAGGAGTGAGATAGGATGTCAAGGGAGTGCTCGGCAGCCTCCCTCGAGATGCCTGGAATATCCGAGGGGCTCCACGCGAAGATGTCGGCATTGGCTCGGATGAAATCGACGAGCACCACTTCCTATTTCGGGTCGAGGGTGGAACTGACCCTCAACACCTTGCCCTCGGGGGCAGCAGGGTCGAGGGCACCTCCTTGGTCTGCTCGGCAGCCTCGAAGCTGCCGCATGCTTGGCAGTGGAGTCGAGGTCTCGTTGACCACGATTGGACTTGTAGTCCAATGGTAGGACGGTCCAGTGGGACGCTACCCACCAGGGTTCAAATCCTGGTGCTCGCACCTTTTCCTGGATTTCCAGGATTTACCGACGTTATGTGTTAAGTGGTAAGCGACGTTCCCGTCGACGACGAGGCGCCATTGGTGACTTCGGGAATCTCTAGATCTGCCGGTGCTCAGTCCTTCAGACGAGCTCATAGGGGTAGGGTTTGCGTACGTGTATTCATAGGGGTGAGTGTGCGTGTGTGTTGTGAGCGTCTGCGTTGTATTGTGTCATTCTAAAAAAGGTCCTCGTTGACCAGTTTCTCCATGTTTGCCACGAGCGCTTCATCCAGCGCTAACGCTGCAGCGTGCTCCACGTACTCAACATCGCAGTCGAATGCATGCTCAATTGACGAGCCCACAGTATGATGCCATTCGGCCCTGACATCATCATCTTGGCGTAGCACGGGCACCCAAGGATGACGTGGTTCGCGCCCCTGAACCCCACCTCCTCGAAGGTGAGCGTTTCCTTGCGGAAGTTGGCTGGCTTGCCGAACTAGACTGGCAGATCAATCTGCCCGAGGGGCTGGACGCGCTTGCCCGGTGCGACACCACGAAACGACGTCGTGCTAGGCCGCAGCTGGTCCAACCCGATCCCCATCAGCTGCAAAGTGTGCGCGTAGAGGGTGTTCAGGCTCATGCCTCCGTCCATCAACACCTTGGAGAACTGCGTGTTGTCGATGACCAGGTCGACGACCAGTGGGTACTAACCCGGGTTGGGGATGTGGTTCGTGTGATCCTTGTGGCTGAAGGTGATGGCGTCCTCCGACCAGTTGAGGAAGGAGGGAGGAGCCTTCTCCGCAGCGATGACTTTGTGTCGTTCTCGTTTGCGCTGGCTGTTGGACATGTCGATGGTTGCCCCCCGAAGATGAGGAAGACGTTCTCCACCACCGGGAAACCGCCGGTGTCGCCATCACCGCCGTTCTTCTTGGCCTCGCCATCCTTCGCGGCGGCGCGACTGTAGTACTTCTTGAGCATGTCGCACTACTCGTGGGTGTCGTTGACCGGTGTCTTGTGGTACGGGCAGAGCTTCTTCAGCATGTTGTCGAATACGCCGGGGCCTCGAGGGGCTGCTCGAGGACCCCTTCGAGCTGGGTCAACTACAAGGGCCTCGTCCCTGTCGTCGTCACGTCCCTGCGCGCGCGCCTCACGGCGCAACTTCTTGCCCTTCTTGCCCCGCTTGTGCTTCTGCTGGGGCTCCTTGGACTTGCTGTCCTCCGCGGGTGTGTCATCCACGTGCTTGCCCTTCTTGCCATCGAAAATGGCCCCCACCGCCTCCTCGCCGAAAGCGAAGCAGGTGGCGATGTCGAGCAGCTCGTTGGAGTCGACCGGCGGGCTGTGCCCGAGTTCGCGCATGAGACCCCGGCAGGTCGTGCCCTCGAGGAAGACGTGCACGATCTCGGACTGCGCGACGCTCGGGAGCTCCGTACAGCGCTTGGAGAAGCGTCGTATGAAGTCCCGGAGCGACTCGCGGGCTTCTGGGTACACGCACGCAGGTCCCAGGAGTTCTCGAGGCGCACGTACGTGCCCTGGAAGTTCCCCACGAAGGTGCGGACTAAATCATCCTAGTTGTGGATCTGACTGGCCGGCAGGTGCTCGGGCCACGTCCGCGCCGAGTCCGCTAGGTGCAGCAGCAAGTTGCGGATGATGACCTCATCGGTGGTGGCTTCGCCCAGCTGGCACGCCAGGCGATAGTCGTTGAGCCACACACGGGGGTCCGTCTCCCCCCGTGTACTTGTCGATCGACGTGGGCTGGCGAAATCGCTGAGGGAAGCTTGCCATGCGGATCTCCCGGCTGAACACGTGGGTCCCGGGGGCTCCGGCGTCGGTGAGCGATCCTCGCGGCTGTCGTAGCTCCCGCCCCGCCGCGGGTGGTAGCCTGCCACTACCCGTGCCTCCGTGTTGCCCGTTCGATGGGCGTTGATGACGTTGCGGGCGTCGCCGTCCTGGGCTTGCCTGCGCGTATCAAGGATTCTCTCCCTGACCGGCGTTCGGCCCTAGTTGGCGGGTTTTCCCGCCGTGCCGCCCGCGTGCACCGACGCCTCGGGGCCTCGGGGCGCCTCCGTCGTCCGCGCGCCGCCCCGCCGGCGAATGCGGGACGCCGAGCTCTCGGCCTGTTGCACGGCCGCCTGCTCGATGAGCGCCTGCGCCTCACGTTGCAGGTTCTGCGCCTCGGGCGTCGAGGGAGTGGGCATGGCCCGTAGCAGCATTGCGGCTGCAATGAGTTTCTGGCTCGCTCGCGGGGGTGTGTTCGGGTTGTTGACGTTGAAGTCGGCGTTGATTCGCTCGCGCGCCTGCCTGCCCAACTCGCGCGCACGCTCGCCACGCGCGGAAGCTTCGCCAGCGATGGAGGCGCGAAGCAGTCGTACCGCGCGGTACTCCTCCGCAGGCTTGGCCTCGAGCTCGCGCACTTGGGCCAGCTGCGCGTTGATGTCAGCGCCCCTCGCCGGTGAGGTGGGGGGCGCGCTTGGCCCTGGGCCCTGGGGTAATCCAGTTCCCGGGTTTTGGGGGGCTTTTCCGTCGCCAGCCCCCGCCGCATTAGCGTCGTTCGCCTGGTCGTCGACAACCGCCACGAAGCACTCATGCGCAGGTCGTAGCTCCCTACGCTGGAGTCGTCGGAGTAGCCGAACCAGTAGTCCACGACGTCGAGGAACCACTGCAACATCACCGGGTTCGGCACACTGGAGAAGTCCCACTCCGCGTATCCATGCGATCTGGTGGGCGGCAACTCGCTAGTGGAGCCGTGGTAGGACTCATCGTTGGTGGTGGCTATGAGGTTCCTGGCCGCCTGGAGGTGGTGGACGGGAAGGTCCTCATACGCCGCCACGTCGGTGTTGGCGGATGAGGCGTACGCCATCGAAGTGTTGCACATTCTGTGGGGGAACCGCGGCTCGGAAACCACGCGCTCCCCCATGGGTGCGGTTGCCGTTTCGCTGACGGGCGTGTCCCGTTGCGAGGCCACACGCGCGGCCTGGCGTTGTTCCATCCGCGCCTGTTGAGAGCGCTGGCCGGAGCGTCGTCGGTGTCGTGGTACTGAGGGGCCCACAGCGTCCGCTGGGGAAGGCGCTGGGGCGTCAGCAGTGAGCGTGACGGGGACCGGTCCCAGCCTGGTCGACCACCACAGGTGGAGCTCGCCACGGTTGGTGATGCGCATGAGGTAGCCGTTCCTCGTGGCCTGAAAGTTCAGGCTCCCGAATCGGATTTCGAATCCGGCTGGGAGGGGGTCTGAGCTGCCCATGAAGTACCTCTGGCCCCTGTACTCGGTGCGGATCACCATCGAGATGGCTGCTTGAAAGCTGATCTTCAACGCGTAGTCCCCTACCTGGCGCGCCAACTGTCGGTGCGGAAAGTAGTCCCGACACTAACTTGTAAGAGCGCTGAGATCTATCTCTCGATGGCCGGTGCTAAGCAACTGGTGACACTGGGTTTATCCTGGTTCCGGCCGAGGCCGTACGTCCAGCAGTGGTGTGCTCGGGGCACTATATTGCGTTGCACCGTAGTGCTTGCAGAGGGGGGCTACAAGCGAGGTGGGAGAGGAGATTGGGCCTCCAGGTCCCAGAGGTTTTGATTGAGGCAAGTGCCAATATCGTGGAGAAGGCAGAAAGCGTGTGGGTGAATGCTCTCTCTCTCCTCCTGCCCCGCGTGTAACGCCCGCGTTTTTAGCTTCTACTAAATCACCTAATAAACTACGCGCGTTTTCAAAATTTTTCTGCCGAGCTCACTTAACCCCCCTTTCGAAACCCCGGTCGATTCCTTTCCCTTCGGCGCGCGTGCCGCGAATTCCGCCGGCACCGCCCGTGCTCGGGCCGTCGCCCGTCGCGTGTCGCCCCCGGCACCGCGGTCGGCCACCACGCCGGGAATCCCGCGCACGCCGCGGTCCCGCCGGCCGGTCCGCATCGCCATCACCGCCGTCCCAAAAATCCCGCCGACGCCCCGAAAAACCGGAAAATCCCGCCAAAATCTTTTCTTATTGTTCTTCCAAATTTCTTTCCTAAAATAAGTCCCGTATTTTGCTCGCTAAAAATCTTTTCAAAATGTTTTCCATCGTTTGAGCTCAACTCTTATGAATCTATAATCTAACCCAAGTCTAATCTTTCCTTGATCCTGTTGCCATTCCGAGCCAGTGCCCCTTAATCCTGTTCTCTCCGATCAAACACCATCAGACTACTAATCTTCTCCCTCACAACCCTCCATCCATCCTGCACAAGCGAGAGCATACACATCACCAGGCAATACAGTCACCTTCCTTCGTGCTGCCTGTTCATACACGGTGAGCAGCAAGCAGCACAGCAACACAGAACTAGCAGGGAATGCAGTGCAAGTGCAACAATGGCATGCACGACACGCACATGGCAAAAGTTGCAGCATCACAAGCTCCACTGTAGCATACATGCACACATGCACATACGTACACAGCATGCAGGCACACATACACCAGACGTACAGAAGCGAGCCTCGCCTACAAGCTCCTTGCTGTACACAAGTCATCGTCTGCAACCTTCAGCATGCGTACAGAGCCAAGCACAGCACGCAGCAGCACAACTCGACACCGCGTGCAAGCGCCACACGCCTGGCCACCTCCCTGATCAGCACATCGCGCTGGCCCACGACGTGACCGCGCCCTGCTGCTCGACGCCACGGTCGCCATTAAAACGCCTGCACGTCCCGTCACCTCCAAGCTCCAGCACCGCCGCAAGACGCCGCCCGCAGTCTTGACAGCTCGCCGGCCACCACGTCGCTGCCTGACGAGTCTCGTCCAACAGCACCGCAGTTACTCCCCCTGCCGCAAATCCCGGCCGAGACCTCGCCGGCCAATCCGCCGTCGCCACGCCGGGATATTTTTTCCTCCCGAACCGCCATGGTCGGAGCACGAGCTCCGCGTGCGTATTTCCCCTTCCGGGATACCGCCTTTCACCTCCTATAAAAGTCACCCCGAGCTGCTCACCGTCACCACCACCAGCTCGCGAAGCTCGTTCTCGAGCCGCCCATCCCCACCAGCCATCACTCCCCCGGTCCTCCGTCCTGCTCAAGCACGAGCACCACTACGCCCTCATCGATCTCCCTCTCCGAGCCGCCCCTGCCCAAGGTGAGCCCGGGATGAGCATCCCCATTCACTCCTCTCTCCCCCCATATCCTTGGATTTGGAAACGGCGATCGGAATCACCGAGCAAGCTCCGGCCGTCGCCATGGCGGCGGTGGACGAACGGGACAGTGCCCTGTTTTGTCCCGTGCCCACCCCTTTGCTCTCTGTTTCCCTTTACTCCTCCAACCAGCCAAAGATTAAACACAAGTTACAGGCCCATGTGTTGGTCGAAAGGCCCGAAGTCCATCCGGATCGGTAGCCACGTGTAATCATTTTTCGAATTTAATTAACACCCAACCTTGATAATACTATATCTCGGCCTTTACAACTCGATCCTTTTGATTCCTTTCGTGAGATCCTCTAAAATCATACTCTTTATATTCGAATTATTTTCCCTCCTTTCCTTGAGCTCAAAAGATAAAACCCCATTTTCTTTTATTTATTGTATGCTTGCTTGTGTATGCCGTAGCCGACGGAGTGAACGAGGAAGAACCCTAGAAGGAGCTCGGAGCCGCGTTCTTTGCACAAGAGCCCGAGGACCCAAACCGCGGACGAGGAACTCCCCGAGGACTTTGAAGACGGCAAGATCAATCTCATCCTTTGATGCATACTTTGGTCCTAGTTTTATAAACACGACCCTATACCCGTTTTATAAATTGCATATTGTTTTACCGCAAAAACATGGTAGGATAGCCACCCTTGATTGTTATGATTGAACCTTGGTTTGGCCCGAATGATTGCTTTAAAAAAATGTGTGAGTGCTTTAAAAATGTGTGATGGAAATGAGATATGTTTGGAAAATGAGTAAAGAACTCGGGTAGATGGGATGGACGTGTGTGTCGGGAGTATGGGTGAGCTCGTACTGTGTGGTTGAGCGTGTTGGGAGTTGTCCATCTTGTCGATTAAGGACCGGGTTGCGTGACATCTCACCCGACCCAAATCATCGTACAACCACTCGATCGTTGTATGTGGCAACGACTTAGCATAAATCCCACTAGTTAAACTACTTGCCATGCGGTGTGCGGGTGAGCGGCGGGAGACCAAGGAGTAGGGGTACGCTCCGTGTGAGGTACGCCCCGGTTATGTGGGATAACCCCTTGGTTGCTTCGGTGATGGCTCGTAGGGTAAGCTAAGGTGGGTAATGGCTTTGATAGGACCCGCACCGGCACTAAGGTGTACGTGTGACGGTACCCTACTTGTGGGTAAAGATGTACAACCTCTACGGAGTGTCAAACCTATTCGAATAGCCGTGTCCACGGTATTAGACGAGTCACGGTGTGGTCACAAAAACTAGTGTTTGGGTTGGGAAGTTTTCGGTGTGAGTTGTTTTCCGGGTGAAGTGTGTGGCTATGTGCTCGGGCTACCGCGGACGGGGAGTCCGTAGTTCCACGGTGGTTTTCCTAAAACAACCGAGTCACTTGGGTTATAAAACCGGTTTGCAAAAACCTTTTTGAAAATGAACCCCCGCATGAGTAAATGAGTTTGCAAATAAACCTTAACTCGTTCCTTGTTATTTATATCATGTGCATGATTCGCTTATAAGCCCCTCCGTCGGTGGGGTTGAACTTGTTGAGTACGTATGTGCTCACCCTTGTTTAACTAACTGCGTTTTTCGGAGGTGGATCCCGATTTCGTTCCCGAAGACATCGAGTAGGTCGCCGCCCTACACCCAACCGTGCTCGTGTACCCGTGGCCTCCACAGAGAGCTTCCATGGTGTGGTACTCCGATGAGGCTTTGGAAGCCTTTGCTATCGTAGTGTGGTCGTTAGCGTTTGTGTTGTTCCTTGTAGCATTGGCACTTTTGTGCCCTCTCGTGTCGCCGTGATGTAAAAGATCGATCCATCCGTTGTAATAAATGTGTTACCCGCCTCCCGGGATCGTTATTTGTGTCACATTTAGTCACCCCTCGATGAGAGGACACTTCGGGTGGTATCATAGCCATAGGTTGGCCGTAGGACGCGACCCCTAGGATACGAGACCTCCTCCGGCCCCTCTTTAACCTTTCCTTTGCCGAGCTCATCTTTTCCCAAATCCTTACCTTGATCTTTGCTCGATTCCGGATGGCTAACTCGGAATGGAACCGAGGAGTGTACCCCAACCTTGTTACTTGTCGGTGCGGAATATGGTCCCGACACTAACCAGTAGATAGCGCCGAGGTCTATCCCTCAATGGTCGATGCTAAGCAACAAGTGACACAGAGTATTTATCCTGGTTCCGGCCGAGGGGGCCGTACGTCCAGCAGAGGCGTGCTCGAGGCACTATATTACTTAGCACCGGGGGTGCCTGTAGTGGGGCTGCTACAAGCAAGGCGGGAGAGGAAGCGTGGCTTCCAAGTCCCTGGAGGAGTAGGCCGAAGATATGGTGGGAGAATGAGTACGTGGTGTGTTCCTCGTCTCGTATGCGGCGCGTGTCTCTCTTCGTTCTCTCCCCCGGCCGGGGGTTCGCCCCCCCCCCCTTTTATAGATCAAGGGGGCGGCGGGTTACATGCGCGCCGCGCTACCTAGCTACGTGGGGGAGCACGTCGTGCTACGCTATAGAGTGGGCGGCCGTCCGGACGATCTTCGCAGCGATCTGGCCATGATGGCCTACCTTGTACCCGAACGGGGGCGGTTCAAGGGTAGAAGGGCGGCGGTGGTGGCGACGTCCCTCGATAGGCTTCGAGGGCGGTGCCGACGTTGGCTTGTACGGGGCACGAGGAGTAGGTAAAACGGCGTCCCTTCCCAACGCGCTCCACAAGGTGTTGGAGTGGTTGCTACGGCGCCGGCGTGCGCTCGCACGCGCGGGGGCGGCGGCCATGCTTCGTTACGGTGGCCGGGATGGCGATCCACCGGCCTAGCGCCTCCACCTAACCCCCGTAGGGTCACGAGAAAGGGAATCGAGGGTGTGCCCGGCCCCCCTTCGAGGGACCGGTGCGTTAGCCGTACCGGGAGCGGGCGCACGGTGTCACGGGACCGACACCGGCCGCACGCGCACGCGTCCCTCCCCACGGTGATGGGGATGGGCTCCTCCCCGGGGGAGTTGGTGCGGCGGCACCGGGCGCGAGCCCCGGCGCATGATGGCGCCGTTCCGCCGGTGTCGTGGCGTTAAATGCCCGTGTACGGGGGCCGCGCACACGTGGGGGGCGCCCTCGAGCGTGGCGGACCCCGGCCGAGGGCGGGACGTACCCTCGAGCGAGGCGGAAACCCGCTCGAGGGGGGAGCGAGCCCTCGAGCGAGGGCCGAACCCGCTCGAGGGGAGTGCGCCCCTCGAACGGGGCGGAGCCCGCCTGAGGGGGCGCGCATCCTCGAGCGAGGCGGAGCCTGCTCGAGGGGATCTCTAAGAGGGCCGCCTTGATGGGCCGTCGGGGTCCCTGCGGCGTGGGCCGTGTCCTGCATGGTTAGGCACCTGCATGGTTAGGCTAATTGTGTTTTGCTTCGTTGCAGGTTTTAAGTGAGGGCTTCCCCGTCGTTTGAGGGGACCCCTAGGGCTGTCCCCGACAGTAGCCCCCGAGCATCTGTGGGTTTTCCATTGAGGCTCCCGCAGATGTTGGGACCTACTGATAGGACCTTCTTCCCTCCTTGTTTTGCGAACGCTTTCCGTGGGGCCGCGTCAGCGGACCCGCGGGTCCAGCTCCCCCGAAGCCCCTGCAGAGTGTGGGTGCTCCTGCGAGGGTTGACCGCGAGAAGCGGGTCGAGGGCGTGGCGCATGTTCCAACCGGCATCGGCGGTGTCTCAGCCGGCTTCGGTGGCGCACGCGCTGCTGGCGCTGTCTCCGGCGGGTACAATTTCAAGGAGGTGTAGTCGTGCGTCAAGCCCCCGAGCCTTGGCCCGTTCGAGGCGATCGGGTAGAGCTTTACGACTTGTTTTTTAACGCGCCCTCGCCGTCCCTCCGCGGGACGGAGGGTGAGGTTTCCGCAACTCCCATCGAGCGGGTCGCGAATTGCGGATTCCTCGTCGAGCTGCTAGCGGGTGGTTCAAGTGGACGCCCATGCCCCGTTCGATAAGGGTAGGCTGCGCGGTCCGGAGACGCGTCCATGGAAGCGCTTGCATGGGTTTGCTAGGGTGGGGCTCGTCCCGTTCGATAGGGACCAAGGGCGCGGAAGCTCTCCCTCGATGGGATCCCCCCGCCAGCCGCCCTCGCCGGCTCTCGAACACGACATGTGGGGCACCCTTGAGCCGACGGGCTCGAGGAACGGCTCGAATGCGCGTGCCCTCGTCGTCCCTAACTCGCGATCCGTGGCGCCCGTTCGAACCCGTCGAGGGTCGGGCTTCGAACCTCTCGATCGCAGGGCCGTGCGGGCGGCGCCGGGCGGCCCCGTCTTTAGCGTTTGCGGCCGACGAGGGGTCTGGGCGAGCCAGCCCTCGAGGTGCTGGTTGGTAGCACAGGCGCGGCGTGGGTGCCCATGGTGCCCGCTTTGCTTCAAGCGGCACCCCGGGCGACCCTCTCACGTGCGTGCCTTCTTTACGGAGTTGATATTGTCTCGAGCCGGGGCTCATGCCGCTCGAGGGTTTTACGTGGCATGGGTGCCCGCGCGCCCGCTTTACATCAAGCGAGCCCCGAGCGACCTTCTCACGTCGATGTCCCTTCGAGGGCCGACATCATCCCGAGCGGGGGCTCGTGCCGCTCGAGGGTTTTGCGTGGCATGGGTGCCCGAGGTGCCCGCTTTACTTCAAGCGGGGTCCCGGCGGCCTTCTCACGCCGATATCCCATCGAGGGTTGTTATCGTCTGGAGCCAAGGGCTCGTGCCGCTCGAGGGTTTTGCGTGGCATGGGTGCCCGCGGTGCCTGCTTTACTTCGCGGGTCCCGGCGGCCCTCTCACGCCAATATCCCTTCGAGGGCTGCTATCGTCCGGAGCCAAGGGCTCGTGCCGCTCGAGGGTTTTGCGTGGCATGGGTGCCCGCGTGCCCCGCTTACATCAAGCGGGGTCCCGGCGGCCTTCTCACGCCGATATCCCATCGAGGGTTGTTATCGTCTGGAGCCAAGGGCTCGTGCCGCTCGAGGGTTTTACGTTGTATGGGTGCCCGCGTGCCCGCTTTACTTCAAGCAGGTCCCGGCGGCCCTCTCACGCCGATATCCCATCGAGGGTTGTCTTTGTCTCGAGCGGGGGTTCGCCCCGCTCGAGGGTTCTCCTTGCTTGGCAAGGGACCCGTCATTAAATGCCTTGCGGCCGAGGTCGCGGTTTTGCGCCGCGCGGCGCGCCTTTTAGGCGCCGCGGCCGCGCGCGCGGGCGTAGTGGGCGGCGTGGCGGTGCGGACGTGACGGCTCGCCTCGGTCCCCGTGGGTCTTCGCCGTGATGATGGCCCGCCCGCAAGTGATGTGGCCGCGGCGGCCGTGGTGGGGCCCGTCCGTCGACGTGAAGGGAAGATTCCCCGCAAGTTAATGCGAGCGGGGCATCCGCTCCGAGAGCTCGCCCGTCGGCTTATAAATCCGAGGGGAGGAGGAGACGGCGGTTTTTTACCTTATCGCCTCACCATTTTCGGTCCCCTCGCCCCTTCGTCTTCATCTCGCCCGTGCCTCCGTGCGGCGTCGCCATTAGAGCTTTTCTTCCGTTCCTTGTCCTCCGCTCCCGCTTTCCTTTGCCTTCTTCATGGCGCCACCTCGGCAGCCCCTCACGATCTTGGACCCATACGCACGGGAGAGGTCGTCGGTGACCCGAGCCCGGCCCTTGGCGAGCCGGTCGCCGCCGCCGCCCGGCGGCCAATGAAGATGGACGCCCGGCGAGTGGATCGTGCCGCCGGCGGGGGACCGCGCGCCCAACCCGCCGGGAGGGCTACGTGGTGAGCTTCATCCGCTACCACGAGCGGGGCTTCAACGTGCCGGCGAGCCGCTTCATGCGGGCGTTGTGCCACCACTACGAAGTGGAGCCGCACAACTTTGCGCCCAACGCGATTTCGCGAGCGGCCACGTTCGTGGGCGTCCGCGAAGGGTACTCGGGGGATCCCGGCCAACCGGGGAGCTCCGGGTACAACTTTTCCGCGCGGAGCTCTTCACGCAGCCCACGACGGAGCCGAGGGACCCGCGCGCGCGGTGCGCGCGGCGGGATGTCGCTTGCCCTGCGGGGGCAATTCAAGAACGTCTACGTCCCCTGCACCATGACGACGAACAACGCCGGCTGGGAGCGGGGATGGTTCTACTTGCGCAACGCCGAGCCCGCCTCCCCCTACACCGGTCGGGTGTTCAAGGAGAGGCCCGACTCTTGGGGCTACGGGGTGTCCACGCCCCAAGATCGGAGGCGGCGGAGAATCGGTCCCCGGCCGCCCCCGCAGCCGCCCGACGGCGCCGGGGCCGAACGCGATGGGCGTCCTCGCCTTCCTCCATCACCGGCGGGTCGTGCCCTTGATGGGGAGGCCGCTCCGCATCTTTGAGATGACAGAGGCGGCCAACCCCGTCGACTCGGCGAGGTCGCGGATGCTCCCGACGCCCCTCGAGCGGCCATATGTGCTCACCCGGCGCGGAGCGCCGTCGACACCCGACGCCGATGCTCGCGGACCGTACCCCATGGGACCTCGAGATGCTCCCCACCGGCCCGCCGGGTGAGTGTGACTCTTGATTGTGTTTTAGTTCTTGGTGTTGCTTCCGCCTCCCCGACGCGCCCTTGATGCTCCCGTGTGCAGTCGGGTGAGCTTTACCGCCTCCAAGTCCGTTCCGCCCACCCCCCGACCCCGTGCGCTCGGCCGGGCGACGCAGCCAGCGGGAGCGGGGAGCGCGGCGGCGCGCGAAGGGAGCGCGCGAGGCGACATCAAGCGCGTCGCGACCGGCGGAGCGCGGAGTACGGCCGCGCGAAGAGCCGGGGCTCTCCTCCCCGGGGACCGAGGGAGTACTCGTCCTCGGAGGAGGACGAAGAGGAAGAGGCCGAGGGGGAGGGCCCCTCTCGATAGGTGGCAGCGCCGCGCGCCCCCGTCGCCGGAGCCGCGCCGGCGGCACGGCGGCATCGCCCGGGGCGGGCGCAACGGCGCCCGCCGCCGGCCATCAACATCGAGGGCGCGCGCGCGTCGCGGAGGCGCCGGCGCGCGCCACGGAGGCGCGTGCGGTGAGCGCGCCCGTGCGCGCATCAAGCGTGCCCGCGCGCGGGGCGAGCGCGCCGCGCGCGCCAGGCGAGCGTGCCCGCGCGCGCGCGCGGCGTCGTCGGGGGAGGCGCCACGGCAAGCGTGCCCGCACGCGGGGCGAGCGTTCGCGCGCGCGCGCGCGCCTTCGGGAGGCGCGACGACAAACGTGACCGCGCGCGGGGCGCGCGCGCGCGCGCGCGGCGGCGCCGTCGGAGGCGCAACGCGGGGTGCGCCACCGCACCGGCCTCATCCGCTGAGGCTTCGAGGAAAAGGAAGCGCGCCTTTTCCTCCTCGAGGTAAGGGGTTCGATCCTTTGCTTGGTTTGATTTGTTGATGATCGAGCGTTCTAACCCTCTCGTTTGTGCTCGCGCAGGTGGTGCCAACCGTGCCTTCTCTCGCACCGGCCAAGGTGCCGAGGGACCCGGACGCGTCCATCCCCACCCGGCGGCGCTCGTCGAGGGCGTCGCGGCCGGGGACAAGCACGGCGGCGGGCGAGAGCTCGCAAAGCACCGGCCGAGGCCTCGAGGCCCCGGCCGGCGCATCGGCCGGCCGCGGCGCACGGTCGGGAGGTCGCCGGGGAGCGGCCGACACCGGCCGTCGTGGGGAACGCAGCGGCGCGGCGGCGGCCGTGGTGGAGGCGCAGCCCCCGCGGAGGCCGCCGGCCGCGAGGCGCGGCCCGTGGCGCCGGGCCGCAGAGGAGGTGGTGGCCGCGGCGCCGCAGCAGGCGCCGCGGCCATGGAGGCGCAAGTGGAGGCGCCGGTGGAGGCGCACAAGCGGCGGCGCCCCCGCCGGCGATCCGCGGGCGGAGGTGGTGGAGGTCTCGGACGACTCCCCGCCGCCCGGGTGGGACCAGAGGGCTAGCTTCCCCCACTCGTTCCCCCCGAGCCCTAGGAGGGGGCCCTCGTGAGGCGGCACGAGGGTCACATGGTGGTGGGGGGCCGAGGACAGGCGCCGAGGCCTCGTCCTCCCGCGCCGGCCGCCCCGCCCGGTGGAGGGGGCCGTCGACGATCCCCCCGCGTTTGCCGACGCCGGGGGGGAGCAGGAGCTCGGGGGCGAGCTCCGAGCCACGCCGCCACGGTCAACCACGCACCGAACGAAGCGCCGCACGTCCATGGCGGCCCCGCGTGGCGCGTTTTCCGGGTAAGCCGTGGTTGCTCGTTTTCCTCTTTCTTTCGTTTCGTGTGCTGCCCCCCGTGTCGCAGCCGCTTATGGGTTTTGATTTTGTGGGTGCCGGAGCTCGAGTGCCGCGCTCACGAGAAGTACGACGCTTTCGATCGGGTGAACGCCGAGGTCCACCGGCTCCGGGAGCGGTGCGGCCGCTTTCGACGCGCTTGCCGACGCCCTCGGGACGCCGGGACGGCCGGGCCGGCGACGGGCCATGGCGTGGCGCGACGAGCTCCCGGGAGAGCTCGAGGGCAGACCCGCCGTGCCGCTCGAGCCTCGAGCGGGTCCGCGCAGCCCCTCATTGATCGTGATGAGGCGCCGTGGCGGCGCGCGCCGACTCGGAGAAGACGCGGACGCCGGGCCGCCAACCGGGAGGCGGAGGTGGCCAACGTCCGCGGCGAGAACCGGGAGCTTCGCTCGTCGCTCGAGGGGGCGCAAGCGCAGCCGCCAGCCGCGGAGGAGCCGGCGCGCGGCCGGGAGCAGCGGGCCAAGGAGGCCGACGACTTGAAGGCGGCCCTCGACGCCAAGGTTGCGGCGCTCGCCATCGCCGAGGAGCGGCTTCGGCCGGGAGCACACCGCCCGCCAAGGAGTCGAGGGGCGGCTCCGGCGAGAGCGGAGCCGCCCTCGTCGACGCCCGGTGGCGCCGGGAGCAGGAGCGCGCCGCCCGCGAGGCGGCACAAAAGTCGTTGGCGGAGCGGGACGCCGCGTTCTCCAAGGTCGAGGACGAGGTGCTTATGCTCGCATTACCAACGCCAATCGTGAGCTAGTCCTCGCGGGAGCAAGGCGAGACCGTCAAGCGCCTCGAGCCGACGGGGCCGAGGCCGTGCGCCGCAACTTCGAGACGGAGAGGAAGCAAGTCGAAGGTGAGCCGCTCGCTTGACTTCTTATTTGGTTGGTTTTTCGTTAGAGGGTTCGCTTCCCCCTTTCGATTTCTTTTCCCGTTTTGGCGGTTCCAGGCTTGCGCACCGCTCCGGGGGCACGCACCGAGCGGCCGAGGCGCCGCAGCTTCTTACAACTCCTCCGAGCGGGAGCCGGGCAGGAATTGCGTGATGCGGCCTTCGAGACCCGTCGTGCCGTGGAGGAGGGTGATGCACAAGGCGGCGGCTCGGCGGCCGCCCGCCCGCGCGCCCTTGGCGGCCACATCACGGAGCGGATGCGCCGGCGCCGCATCCGGGCGTCCGAAGGCGCCCTCGGAGTGGTGCGGTCCCACTACGAGGTTAACTTCGAGGCGCCGGCGGAGGGCTACATCGTTCCCGAGGGCGTCGAGGACGAGGTGGCCATGGAGCGTGTGGATGCGCTCGCCGCCGAGGCCGCCGGTCGCTCGCCGAGGCCTTCGTCCTTCGAGGAGTTCCTCTTCCCGAACGTCGCCGACGCCGTCGCTCCTCCCGCCTCGAAACAACCGGGCGTTAGGCCCGTTTTTTGTTCGTGCATTAGTATTCGGCCATGGGGCCTTTGTAAATAAGCACAATATCTCGATTGTAAACATTTGATGATGCGAAATGAAGTTTTTGCTTGTTGCGCCTTTTTGTTTCTCCTTCTTCCTGAGTAGATTTTACTTAGGGGAGTTCGATTTTCGCCCGGGGGCCCGCCGGGTTGGAGGCGAGAGAGAAGGGCCATATCCACGCGGCGTAGGCTATCTCTGGCTCGCACGCTCCTTCCACTGGGCCGCCTGCGCCCTGTTCGAATCGTTGCTCGTAGTTGAAGTAGAAAACAAACTTAGCGTGCGTGAGTTGTTTTTATTTTTGCGCGAAAAATGGGACCATTTTGGGGGGGGAGGTGCCCCCCGCAATAGCCCCCGAGGGTAACTTGGGTTTCAGGGGAAAGCCGAGTTGCCCTTTTTATTAGACTTGAAGCATTTACATAGTTGTCACCATCTGGGGCGTTGGCCATGTGATTTTACAACAAAAATGCTTGGGAATCCTAGCTAGGGGTAGAAACGACGTAGCTGTTGGATGTTCCAAGCGTTGGTGAACTCTTCACCGTCCTCGTTGGCCAGCTTGTACGTGCCCGGCTTGAGTACCTTCACCACGACGTAGGGTCCCTCCCATGGGGGCGATAGCTTGTGGCGCCCTCGATTGTCTTGGCGCGCCCTTAGGACCAAATCCCCTTCACCGAAGTCCCGTCGACGTATCTTGCGTGCTTGGTAGTGTCTTAGGGACCGTTGGTACCTGCGTGAATGCATCAAGGCTACGAGGCGTGCCTCGTCCACCGGTCCCGGCCGAGTCCTCGCAGCTCGCCGGTTAGCATCCTCGTCGTAGCCTCGAACCCCGGGCGATCCGTATTCTAAGTCCGTGGGGAGGACGGCCTCCGCGCCATGGACTAGGAAAAACGGGGTGAACCCGGTGGCTCGCTCGGGGTGGTCCTTAGGCTCCACACAACCGCCGGTAGTTCTTGGAGCCATTTTCGCCCGCATTTGTTGAGCCGGTCGAAAATCTCGGGCTTGAGGCCCCGTAGGATCATGCCGTTGGCACGCTCTACTTGGCCGTTGGTCCGTGGGTGTGCCACGGCCGCCCAATCCACGAGGATGTGAAACTTGTCACAGAACTCCAAGAACTTCCGCCCGTGAACCGGGACCCATTGTCGATGATGATGGAGTTTGGCACTCCAAAGCGGTAGACGATGTCGGTGAAGAATGTCACCGCCTGCTCAGCCCTTAGGTTCGTGACGGGGCGCACCTCCACCCACTTGGAGAACTTGTCGATCGCGACCAGCAAGTGGGTGAAGCCCCCGGGCGCCTTTCGCAGGGGCCCGACGATGTCCAGTCCCCATACGGAGAATGGCCATGTTACGGGGATGGTTTGCAGTGGCATGGGCGGGCAAGTTGGACTTGCGGGCGTAGAATTGGCACCCTTCACGGGTGCGCACGATCTTGGTGGCGTCCGTGACCGCCGTAGGCCGCAAAAGCCCCGGCGGAACGCGTTGCCGACGAGGGTGCGGGGCGCGGCGTGGTGGCCACGCATCCCCGCATGGATGTCCCGTAGGAGCTCGCGCCCCTCGGGAATGGGCACGCACCGCCGTAGGATACGGAGGTGGCGCGCTTGTACGCGCTCGCCGTCGACGAGGGCAAAAGATTTGGCCATTCTAGCGATGCGCCCGGCCGCCGCCCGGTCCGCGGGGAGCTCCCCTCGAGCGATCCGGGCGATGTACTTTTCGCGCCGGTCCTCTTGAGCGGGGAGCCGGCTCGATGTCCATCGCGTTGGCCTCGTGGGAGCCGTACCCCTCGAGGAGGGAGAGCACGTACGCCTCGTTCGAGGGGTCCTCATCCATGGGTTCCGCACCCGCTGGATTCGAGGGAGCCCCCGAGGGTCCGTCGTGGCTCGAGGGGTAGGGCTCGAAGACGACCGAGGGTTGCGCGATGTCGCGCGCGAAAACATTCGGGGGAACGGTGATCCGCCCGGACGCAATCTTGGCCAGTTCATCTGCCTCCTCGTTGTACCGGCGGGGCACATGGTTGAGCTCGATGCCATAGAACTTGTCCTCGAGGGCCCGCACGGCCTTGCAGTAGGCCTCCATCTTGTCGTCATGGCAGCTCGCGTTCTTCATGACCTGATCGATCACAAGCCGCGAGTCCCCCCGCACGTCGAGGCGCTTGACGCCTAACTCAATGGCGATTTTGAGGCCGCAGAGAAGGGCCTCGTATTCAGCCATATTGTTAGACGCGGGGAAGTGGAGGCGCACTGCGTAGCGCATGTGCTCCCCGAGGGGTGACATGAAGAGCGAGCCCGCGCCCTCGCCCCCGTTTTCATCACCGAGCCGTCGAAGAACGAGAGTCCGAGACTCCGCTTGGATGCGGGGGCGGCAGCTGCGTATCCGTCCACTCGGCCGACGAAATCCGCCGTGATTTGCGACTTGACCGGTCTTGCGCGGGGCGTAGGCGAGCGTCTCACCCATCGCTCCACGGACCACTTGGCGATCCTTCCCGCGGCGTCGGGGTTGCGGATGATCTCCCCCGGTGGGAAGGAGGAAACCACCGTAACGGGGGTGGGCCTCGAAGTAGTGGCGGAGCTTGCGCCGCGCAAGGACTACCGCGTACGGCAACTTCGAACTTGGGGGTAGCGCGTCTTCGTGTCCGACGAGACCTCACCGATGTAGTAGACCGGCCGCCGCACGTGCAAGGCGTGCCCTTCCTCCGTGCGCTCCACGGCGATCACGGCGCCGACCACCACGGGTGGTTGCGGCCACGTAGAGCTGCAGGGGTTCGCCATCTCGCGGCGGCGTGAGGATCGGGGCGTGCATTAGAGACGCCTTCGGCCTTGTCGAGTGCATCCTTGGCCTCGGCGGTCCGGAGAGAAGCGCTCGTGCTTCTTAAGTAGGCGGTAGAGGGGCAGCCCTTCTCACCGAGCCGCGAGATGAAGCGGCTCAATGCGGCGAGGCACCCCGAAGACCTTTCGCACCCCTTTGAGGTCCCGGATCGGACCCATTTGTTCGAGGGCCGCGACCTTTTCGGGGGTTGGCCTCGATTCCCCGCCGGGAGACAACGTATCCCAGGAGCATGCCCCGCGGCACTCCAAAGACACATTTTTCGGGGTTTAGCTTGACCCCACCGGCCCGTAGGCGGCTGAACGCGACGGCAAGGTCGCCAACCGGGTCGTCCGCCTTCCGGTCTTTACGACGATGTCGTCTACGTATGCTTCGACCGTCCGTCCGATGTGATCCCCGAAAACATGCTGCATGCAACGCTGATATGTTGCGCCCGCATTTCTGAGGCCAAACGGCATCGTGACGTAGCAGAACGTCCCGAACGGCGTGATGAATGAAGTCGTGAGCTGGTCGGACTCCTTCATTTTTATTTGGTGGTACCCGGAGTAAGCATCAAGGAAGCAAAGCAATTCACACCCAGCCGTTGAATCAACGATCTGATCAATGCGTGGCAAAGGAAAAGGAACTTTAGGACATGCTTTATTAAGACTAGTGTAGTCTATACACATCCGCCACTTCCCATTCTTTTTCTTTACAAGCACGGGGTTTGCTAGCCACGTAGGGTGGAACACCTCCTTGATGAATCCGGCCTCGAGAAGCTTCCGCAGCCTCCGCTCCGATTGCCCGTCGCCGCTCCTCGTCGAAGCGGCGCGCCCGCTTGCCGCACGACGCGGCGTTTGGCAGGATGTCAAGGGAGTGCTCGGCGACTTCCCTCGGGATGCCTGGCATATCCGAGGGGCTCCACGCGAAGATGTCGGCGTTGGCGCGGAGGAAGTCGACGAGCACCACTTCCTATTTGGGGTCGAGGGTGGAGTTGACCCTCAACGCCTTGCCCTCGGGGGCTGACGGGTCGAGGGGGACCCCCTTGGTCTGCTCCGCAGCCTCGAAGGTGCCGCATGCTTGGCGGCGGAGTCGAGGTCTTCGTTGACCATCTTCTCCGGCGTGTTCACCGGCGCTTCATCCGAGCGCCGGTGCCCTCGCGTGTTCCACGCACTCGACGTCGCAGCCGAACGCGTGCTCGATGGATGAGCCGACGGTGATGACGCCGTTTGGCCCCGCATCTTCATCTTCAGGTAAGTATAATTAGGGACCGCCATGAATTTGGCGTAACAGGGTCGCCCAAGTATAGCGTGGTAGGCCCCCTTGAACCCCACCACCTCGAAGGTGAGGATCTCCTTGCGGAAATTCTTCGGGGTGCCAAACCAAACTGGCAGATCGATCTGCCCAAGGGGCTGGACCTGCTTGCCGGGCGCGATGCCATGGAACGGCTTCGTGCTGGGCCACACCGGTCCAACCCGATCCCCATGAGGCGCAATGTACGCGCGTAGAGGATGTTGAGGCCGCCGCCCCCGTCCATGAGGACCTTCGAGAACCGGGCGTTCCCGATGATGGGGTCAACCACCGCCGGGTACCGGCCCGAGTTGGGGACGCGGTTCGGGTGGTCCTCCCGCTGAAGGTGATGGCATCCTCCGACCAATTGAGGAAGGACCGGAGGCGCCCTCTCCGCGGCGAGGACCTCGTGCCGCTCCTTTTTGCGCCGGCGGGTCGACATGTCGACGGTTGGCCCCCCAAAGATGAGGAACACATTTTCAACGGCGGGGGAAGCCGCCCGCGTCGCCGTCGCTCGCGTCTTTCTTGGCCTCTCGCCTCCTTCGCGGCGGCACGACCATAAAATTTCTTGAGCATATCGCACCGCTCAAGGGTGTGGTGCATCGGGGTCTTGTGGTAGGGACATGGCTTTTTCAAAGATGTCATCGAACACCCCCGGCCTCGAGGGGCCGGCCGAGGGCCCCGTCGAGCCGGTCAACAAAGAAGGGCCTCGGCATTGCCGTCGCCGCGCCCTCGCTCGCGCGCCGCGCGCGCGGCTTCTTCCCCTTCTTGCCCCGCTTGTCGTTGCGGTGGGGCTCCTTGGACTTGCCGCCCTCCGCGGGCGCGTCCTTCGAGCGTTTGCCCTTCTTGCCGTCGAAGATTGCCCCCACGGCCTCCTCTCCCGAGGCGAAGCCGGTGGCAATGTCGAACGCCTCGTTGGAGTCCGCGGCGGGCCGCGTCCCGGCTCTCGCACGAGGTCCCGCACGTGGTGCCCTCGAGGAAGGCATGCACGATTTCGGATCGCGCCACGCCGGGGAGCTCCGTGCGGCGCTTGGAGAAGCGCCGTATGAAGTCCCGCGGCGACTCGCCGGCTTCGTGTGCGGGAGCGCAGTCCCGGAATTCCCAGGGCGCACATACGTGCCCTGGAAGTTGCCCACGAACGTGTGGACCAGATCGTCCCAGTTGTGGATTTGGCTCGCGGGCAAGTGCTCGAGCCATGTCCGGGCCGCGTCGCCGAGATGCAGGGGCAAGTTGCGGATGATGACCTCGTCACTGGTGGCCCCGCCCAGCTGACAAGCCAAGCGGTAGTCGTTAAGCCACACGCGGGGGTCCGTCTCCCCGTTGTACTTGACGATGGTCGAGGGTTGGCGGAAGCGTTGGGGGAACGCCGCCGCGCGGATCTCCCGGCTGAACACACGGGTGCCTGGGGGCTCCGGCGTCGGGGAGCGGTCCTCGCCGCTGTCGTAGCGTCCACCCCGTCGAGGGTGGTAGCCCCTTGCTGCTCGTGCGTCGCCCGCTCGTGCGCCCGGCGTTGATGACGTTGCGGGCGTTGCCATCCGCCGCCCGCGTGCGTCAAGGAGCCGTTCCTTGGCCGGCGTGCATCCTTGGTCGGCGGGTTGCCCCGCCGGTCCCCCCCGCGTGCACCGAGGGTTCGCCCCCGGTGCGGCCCCCCCCCCGCCCCCCCGCCGCCCGCGCGTCTCCCCGTTGGCGGATGCGCGAGGCCGAGCTTTCGGCCCGCCGGACCGCCGCTTGCTCGATGAGAGTTTGCACCTCGCGGTGCGGGTCTCGAGCCTCGGGGGTCGAAGGTGTCCGCATGGCCCGCAACAGCGCCGCGGCGGCGATGAGTTTTTGGCTCGCCCGCGGGGCGCGTCCGCGTTGTCGACGTTGGGGGGCGGTGTTGATGAGGTCGCGGACCGTCGGCCCGGCCTCCCGCGCGCGTTCGCCGCGCGCGGAGGCTTCTCCCCGCCATTGAGGCGCGGGAGCGCCCGCACCGTCCGCATTCCTCCGCCGCCTGGCCTCGAGCTCGCGGGCTTGGGCCACCGCGCGTCGACGTCGGCCCCGGCCAGGAGCGCTTGGCCCCGCGTTGTCACACCCGACTTTCCGAAGAAAACCAAGTGCATACCTATATGCATGCCAGGATCAAGTTTCATGCATATAGTGACATAAAAGTGAATACAGAAACAGTATCATGAAAGAAAAATGGAGATTTTCAGAGATTTACGCTTTATCCTGGAAACGAAGGCTCCAAACATCACAGGCAATCGACTGGGGGTTGCGTACGCCTAGCACCAGCAACATCTTCACAAGACTTCAAAGTAGCATCCTCTTTCTGAGCAACAATGGTTATAGCAAGGGTGAGCACTTGTCGTACTCAGCAAGTGTGGGGAAAAAGAATGAATGCAAAGGCTTTATAGTGGACTGGGCTATAAGCATTTAAGCAATTTTAGTTGGTCAAGTTTTATTAGCACCCGATTACTAATAAAGTATAAGTTTATACCAACCCACATTAAGCATAAGATAAGAAATACGCCACAAACACATGGCAAGCATAACCAGAGAGAGAGCGATTTAAGTCCATCTTCAAGTTTAATTATCATGTGAGGGTCCGAGCCGCCCGTGACCGTGGGCACGGCTAATCGATTAGTTTTACACTCGGGCAGAGGTTGTACATCTTTACCCACAAGTCGCGTAAAAGTCCCGAAGAACTTTAAACCCAACCATGCGATGCCGGCCAAGCATCATACCACACTACCGAGGTGTGATTGCATAGGGACGCTACGAGGCCTTTACAAAGAGTCCTCCCGTGCGTATTAGTCCATAGTAGTATGTCATAGAGGCTATCTTTCGTTCCACACTTCTATTACGGACGGTAAGCCATAGAGTCTTCCGTTCCATCACCGCTCCGGAATAGAAGTAGCCATAAAAGCATTCCTCCGTCCCAACCTACTATGCGAGTAATAACCACACAAAGACTTCCCTAATTAATCGGCCAAGACCAGAGCCATATAGTCCTTGTGGTTGCACTGTTGTCCTGGGTGGTTCTCCATGTTCCGATTAATCATATGGTCTTGTATTAAGCATCCAAAGATATAGCATAAAAGTAAAGCATGTTCATCATTGTTGTTCATTAAAACCACCATATCCCAAGGTATAGCAACTAAGCATAGCTACCCAACATAAAGATAAACCCGTTTGATCAAGGCACAGGATAAATAACACTAGTCAAACCTTAAACATGGGTCCCATCATATTAATGCAAGCATATGCAATGAGTGATTAAATATAGTTCTTAGGACAAAATCAAGAACACACTTGCCTTTAACCAAAGTAATGTCGTTGCTCAGAATATCTTCAACTTCAAGCTCTTCCAAGCTTCTCGAACGGCGTTCACTCTAAGCGCATCAATCATCAGGCACAAGCTTGCAAAGCAAACACACGAGTACAACTAAGAACAATACACCAATCAAAAGAAAGCTTTAAAAGAACGCACTAAAGGATATGATCGATTAGATGGATCACTAAAGAACACAAAGGGTGCTTGTAAAGGCTTGGTTAACTTTGAAGAGACGGTTGTGAAATATTGAGCAAGAACCGGAAAGATTACACTCGCATTGAGCCGAGAAAAGGACGTCTAACGAACGTTTTGCATATATGAGAGAACAAAGCTATGAGCTAGGTTCATTTTAATTAACAAAACAAATATAAAGGATATTTCAGAAATAAAATACCCTATGTTGTCATTAATGCAATATTAAACTTTATTTATGAAACCGGTGTAAAGAACTAGTCAAGTTTTATTAATAAAGATTCATATATGAATTAACCGATTAAACATTTAATTTAGAAAAACTAAACTATATGAGCAATCTAAACGAAACTTTATAGTTCGAGTTCATCATATTATTATCAAAAACAGTATTAAATTGGATTAAATCAAGATTAACATTTATTTATAAAGCCGGAGTAAAAGCCTAATCAACTTTTAATTATAAAAGTTAATTAATCATTAAGCAAACTAATATTTGACTTATGGAAAACCGAGTAAAAGATCTACTTAGATTTTATTCATGAAAGCATGTAAAGTAGTCATTAATCAAATTAAATTTGATCACGAAAAAACGATATATAGATCTATATAGCTTTTATTTGGAAAAGACATGTATATCTAGTCATTAATCAAAATTAATATTAATTTTATTTTCAGAAACAAAACATGGTGAAAACTCATCACTAACGCGTGGTTTACATTATTATGGACCTAGCGCAACTTGAACGGATTAAATCGGAGCTAAAACGAAGATCTGGTGAGCAAAACAAGATTGCAGGGACCTAGTTGCGATTAACCGTAGATTTCAGGGGTTAGCAAAGAAAATTCCCGAGACACATCAAACAGTGCTCGCGAATGGATCTAATATGGGGGTTAGATCTGCAAAAGTTTCGGGATGGATCTGGTTGTGAAGTTTTATTAGATCTAGGGAGTTTGGAGCAACGATTACAAGACACAAAAGTGGATCTAATAGATTCTGAGGAACTCAGGGGGTCAAGCGCAAAATTACCATCTTCTTCTTCCTCTGGACACAGAGGAGGCCGGCCATGGACAGGAGCTCTGGTCCATTGCGGCGCCGGCGGCACGGGCGACGAGGAGGCCGGGGAAGGACTGAAATCGGATGAGGGGGACGTGGGGAATCGCGTGAAGCACTCACCGTCGGCGGAACCGAAGGCGAACGGCCTGAAATTGAAGGTCAACTCCGGCGGGATTTGATTGGTGCTCTGTTGCTCGGCTCGGAGAGACAGCCGACGGCGGCACACGCCGGCGCCTAGGGGCGGCGGCGGCGCTATGCGAAGGCGCGGGCGCGCGCGCGCGGCGGGCGGCGCGGCAAGGGCCGGGCGGCGCCGGGCCGCGCGCGCGCGGCGCACGGGAGGCGGCGCAAGGCGGCTCCCGGCGGCACGCGGAGCGGACGGCCTAGGGCAAGCGCGCGAGGGGGGGGGCCCGCGACGGCCGCCTTTTATAGGCGCGGTCCCCTAGGGGTGCGGGCGCGCACGCCCAGAGTGAGGGGACCGGCCGGCGCCCGGTCTCCCGGCCCGGGCACGCCATGGCCGCGGCGCCGGCCTAGATGGGCTCCGCGCGGGCCTGGTTGCCGGGCCGGAGCGGACCGGGTCGGGCAGGTCAGGGGTTTGGGCCAAGATGGGCTGCTGGGCCGCGGTGCCACAGTAACTGTGCAAAAGAAGAGGGAGCATTAGTGGACTTCAACCGGCGGGCTTTGTTGGGCCGGATAGGATCGGCTGTGATAAAAGGAGAGATGAAGGGGCAGGAACAGACTTCAGGGAAATGGGCTGAAAAAGAGGTCGGGCTGAAAATGGAGAAGGAACTAATTTTTTTTCTTTTCATTTTCAGAATTATATTTTCCGTGAAAAGAATAATCTAGAATTAGCTAGATAATTCATTAAAGCCACGAAAAATACTTTGAAAATCCCAAAAAATTCTAGGAAAATTCCTAGAGATAGATTAAGACATGAACAACCCAAATAAAGCATTTGGTGCTCATGAAAAAGATTTTAGAGCCTTCTATTAAATAGAGATAGCTCAAGGAAAATGAGAATAAATTCCGTAAAAATCCGGAAAATTCTCGGGAGAGTTTGGACAGATCTTCTAAACGCATTTTTGAAACCTTTGCACTCAAGAACCACTAGATGCATCGGCATGAATGCAACACTCTCAACTTTTATTTAATTTAGAAAATCAAACAAAGGATTTTTCCTATACTATATTCCCCGTAAAGAAAATAAATGTTGGAAAAATTTTAGAATTATGAGAGAATTGTTATTTAATTTTTTTCTCTATTCACATCCCGAAATTGGAAATTTCGGGGTGTGACACGCGGCCATGCGCGCGGCGATCCCTGGGGCAGGGGTGATCTCCCCGTCTCCGGCGCCCACCGCGCCAGCGGCATTGGCTGGGTCGTTGGTGATGACGGCGTAGCACTCCCGCGCGGGGTCGTAGCTCCCGGTGCTGGAGTCGTCGGAGCAGCCAAACCAGTAGTCCGTAGCGTCGAGGAAACGCCTGAACATGACTGGGTCCGGCACGCCGGAGAAGTCCCACTCCGCGTACCCGTGGCGGTTGGCGGGTGGCAACGCGTCGATGGAGCCCAGGGACGACTCGTCAGCCACTGAGGCGCCGGGATCCCTGGCGACGAAGACGTGGCGGCCAGGCGGGACCCTGCGCATCGTGGTGTTGACGTTGTTGTTGTAGGCCGGAGTGGCGCCACGCAACCCGATGGGGATGCGCGGGCGGAGACCGTGCGCCGTCCCGCCGGGGTGGCGGCGGTCGTCGTGACGGTGGGCGCGCCGTGTTGAGAGGCGGGGGCGCGCTCCCCGCCGTCGTTCCGACCGCGCCCGGCGCAAACGTAGCCCGAGCGGCGGCGACGTCGCGGCGTTGACGGACCCCGCGCATCCGTGCCGGCGGGGCGTCGCGCCGTAGCGGCGCGTGCGGGCCGGGGACCGCAGAGCGGACTCGGCCCGGCGCCGCGCGCGGAGCTCCTCACGGTTGGTGAGGCGCATGAGATAGCCGTTCCCCGTGGCCCGAAAGTTCGGGTCCCCTAAGCGGATTTCGAACCCGGCGGGGAGGGGGGTCCGAGCTACCCATGCGAGAGAGCGTGTTCCACGGTACTCGGTGCGGATCACCATGGAGGGAGTTGACGGAATGACCTTAGGCGCTCGATTGCCCCACGGTGGGCACCAACCTGTCGGTGCAGGAATATGGTCCCGACACTAACCAAGAGATAGCGCCGAGGTCTATCCCTCAATGGTCAATGCTAAGCAACAAGTGACACAGAGTATTTATCCTGGTTCCGGCCGAGGGGGCCGTACGTCCGGCAGAGGCGTGCTCGAGGCACTATATTACTTAGCACCGGGGTGCCCGTAGTGGGGCGGCTACAAGCAAGGCGGGAGAGGAAGCGTGGCTTCCAAGTCCCCGGAGGAGTAGCGAAGATATCGTGGGAGAATGAGTACGTGGTGTGTTCTGTCTCGTATGCGGCCGTGTCTCTCTCCGTTCTCTCCCCCGGCCGGGGGGTTCGCCCCCCCCCCTTTTATAGATCAAGGGGGCGGCGGGTTACATGCGCGCCGCGCTATCTAGCTACGTGGGGGTGCACGTCGTGCTACACCGTAGAGTGGGCGGCCGTCCGGACGATCTTCGCAGCCGATCCGGCCATGATGGCCTACCTTGTACCCGAACAAAGTGGCGGTTCGAGGGTAGAAGGGCGGCGAGGTGGTGGCGACGTCCCTCGATAGGCTTCGAGGGCGGTGCCGACGTTGGCTTGTACGGGGCACGGGAGTAGGTAAAACGGCGTCCCTTCCCAACGCGCTCCACGGTGTTGGAGTGGTTGCTGCGGCGCCGGCGTGCGCCCGCACGCGCGGGGGCGGCGGCCATGCCGTTACGGTGGCCGGGATGGCGATCCACCGGCCTAGCGCCTCCACCTAACCCTGTAGGGTCACGAGAAAGTGAATCGAGGGTGCGCCCGGCCCCCCTTCGAGGGCCTAGCGCGTTAGCCGTACTGGAGCAGGCGCGTGGTGTCACGGGACTGACACCGGCCGCTCTGCACAGTCCCTCCCCACAGTGATGGGGATGGGCTCCTCCCTGGGGAGTTGGTGCGGAGGCACCGAGGCGCGAGCCCCGGGCGCATGATGGCGCCGTCCCGCCGGTGTCGTGGCGTTAAATGCCCGTGTACGGGGGCAGGCGCACGCGTGGGGGGCGCCCTCGAGCGTGGCGGACCCCGGCCGAGGGCGGGACGTACCCTCGAGCGAGGCGGAAACCCGCTCGAGGGGGGAGCGAGCCCTCGAGCGAGGGCCGAACTCGCTCGAGGGGGAGTGCCGCCCCTCGAACGGGGCGGAGCCCGCCCGAGGGGGCGCGCATCCTCGAGCGAGGCGGAGCCTCGTTCGAGGGGATCTCTAAGAGGGCCGCCTTGATGGGCCGTCGGGGTCCCTGCGGCGTGGGCCGTGTCCTGCATGGTTAGGCACCTGCATGGTTAGGCTAATTGTGTTTTGCTTCGTTGCAGGTTTTAAGTGAGGGCTTCCCCGTCGTTTGAGGGGACCCCTAGGGCTGTCCCCGACATTACTAAATAAAGCTATCTATCTTTTGTACCCTACTCCCTTGCACCATTTGTTCAACTCTACCCTTGTTTTCGGATGGCGGAAGATGGATGGACCCAAGGCGTGTGCCGGGGAGGGGCCCGGTTTTGCTCGCCTTCTTATCAACTCCCCGGAGCGCCTCGGTATCACCGAGCGCCCTAGGTACTACAAAGAGAGTACGAGCAACTCGGCACTCTTCGCCGTAGGGTGGTCCTCTCTCGTCGCTAGAAGCAACCGCCACACCAACATCGAGCCGTGGCGCGTGACCGCCACGGGGTTTCGACACCGAGACACCTATCCTTTGGCCCTCGAAAAGCCCTCTCGCTACCCGTGCCGGATCTACGAGGAACACCTCGTCCCCACACCGATGAGGTATTTTCCTCCCACCATCGAACCCCGGTTTGGCATGTGCCCGCATGAGAAACCCGGAACGACGCCGCCACCAAGAAGACCCGCCGTACCACATAGTTGCCTACCTCGTCTCCCCGGACAAACTCTTTGATGACCAAGCCAAGCTCTTGAGGGAGCAAATCGTCGGGCCGAGCAAGCTGAAGTCACAGTGAGGATGCACCAAGTCCGAGTGGCTCAAGCTGAAGCAAGGACCGCAGCCGCCATAAGCAACGAAGCTGTTGCCCATGAAAGCCTCAGGCGGATCCAAGACCAACACGTGCAAGAATGGACCAACAGCGGAACGCCCGTTCCGGCCATTGGAGAAGCACAAGTCCTACTGGGAACACCCCTTGTAGGATGGGGAGGCACTATTGAAGCCCCGCCAGCACCACCGGTAGTCACCGAACCACCGGCAACAACCGCGGAAGTTGCGGCTCGGCCCCAAGGGAATGGAAACCCCGAGGGCGAGGACGACGACGAGTCGCTCATTCCGCTGGAAGTGCACTCAACCCCGAAGAAGGCTCTCCCCGCGAGTAGCATACCCCCGTTGCCTTGACCCGGGGTTTGAAGCCGTGATCGGTCCGAGTTTAGAGTCGTACCCTTAGTTCTTGTCGTACTGAGTCGTGTAGTGTGTCCACGTAGTGTCAGTCGCGTAGTCGGGATGTATCCTCCTCACTTGTTTCTAATAAAAACTTGTCTGTGCTTGCTTGTTTGCTATGTGCTTGTTGTGTGCTTGCCGGCAGGAGTAGACCCTGCCTTTTTCAAAAAGAAATCTGATATAATCCACTTAAACATCACATAAAAGCTAGATCTCTTAGAAAACCCGTTCCTTTACAGTTGGTTTCCGGGCTCCCCGCTAGGACCCACCAAGGCTCGGTCGGGTGGACGGCGAAGGATCGCAAGCCGATCGAAGGGAGCGTCTTAACAATCAAGAAGTAAACCAAGGCGAAGATGGAGAGAACGTTGTCCCGCCACCGCCACCCCCTCCCCATTGAACCGGCACAAGTTTTGGCCAATCGACCGTACCGATGGAGGCCATTTTCAATCTTGTCAACCTCCCAAGACCTCGAGTTCGGGCATGAATGAGAAGCTGATAGAGTTCCTCAGGACGAAGCCACCCACTTTTGGCGGGTCGGTGAATCCCTTGGATGTTGATGACGGGCCGAGAGCCATTCCGAGGGAACTAGAGCCCTCTAACCGTGAGGACCGCGACAAGGTTCTCCCGGCAGCCCACCCGACTCACCGGGGACGCCCCCTAGCTCGGTGGGAGAACTACCGTGCAACGCGCCCAAGGATCCCTCCGCCATCACCCGGGATGAGTTCGTGGAAGAGTTTCACCGCTACCACATCCCGAAGCCACACCGAAGCGAAAGGCGGATGAGTTCCGTGAACTCCGCTAGGGCAACATGTCCGTGGAGTACACGTACCAGTTCATAGAGCTGGCACGCTACGCCCCCGAGGAGGTGGATAAAGATTCCAAAAAGCAAGAAATGTTCAAGAAGGGGCTGACTCCGGAACTGAGGACACTGCTGACTCCTCAGATCTACCCGGACTTTAACACCCTCATGAACATGGCAATACTCACGGAGAGAGCAAGGGCTGAAGAAAAGAAGGAAAACAAGCGCAAGTTTATGGAGCACAAGGCCAAGCAGCAAGAGCGGTCCCAGAGGCCGAGAAACTTTGGACACCCCATGTCCAGGTTCCAAGCTCCTATGCGATACGAACCCAATCCCAAGCCACGAGCTCGCAAGCCCCCAGAGCCCAGTTCAAGCCCTCCTACAACCAGAGTGCCATGAAGCCCCCACGAACAACACCGGGCCGGATCACCGCCAACAACAACAACAGCTCCCGAGTGTGTTTGAACCGCAGAGAAACCGGACACTTCATCGCCAACTGCCCGTATGCTAAAAAGCCAACCACCACCACCTACTCCAACTCGGTGAACGGGCCAAGGCCGCTTGTGTCAGGAGCCAACCGCCTGCCGGTGCGCAGCAACAATAACTTCGGCAACAACAACAGCAACCAGCAGATGAGGCAGCCCCAGCAGTCGTATGGACGCGCCCGGGTCAATCACATCAATGCGCAAGAGGCACAGGAAGCACAAGGCGTAGTACTCGGTGAGTTCCTGGTCAGCTCAGTCTTGGCTACCATACTATTCGATTCGGGAGCATCGCACTCATTCATATCCTCAAGCTTTGTGGAAAAGCATAGCATACCCACAGTACTACTAAAAGCACCCCTATTAACTCGAACACCCGGAGGTGACATTAAGTGTCAACTGGGATGCCCCCGGGTAAGGATTATTTTAAGTGGGGTAGAGTTCCTAGCAGACCTGGTAGTACTGAAATCCAAAGGGATAGATGTGATCCTTGGGATGGACTGGTTAAGCCAACACCATGGCCTCATAAGTTGCGCCGATAAAGTAGTACACCTGACCAACCCGGACGGGATACAAGTAACCCGCCACACTCGAGGACACGAGTCGGATGTAATGGTTTTCAACATAGAAGCCAAGACCATAGAAGATGTCCCAGTAGTGCGAGAATACCCGGATGTGTTTCCCGAAGAACTCCCCGGAATGCCACCGAGACGGGGATATAGAGTTCGTAATCGACCTTATCCCCGGAACCTCTCCCATAGCCAAGAGGCCCTATAGGATGGCAGCCCCCGAATTGGCGTAATTGAAGAAGCGGTTAGCGTAACTCCAACGAAGTGGGTTCATCGGGACCAAGCTCATAACCATGGGGAGCCCCGGTGCTTTTCCCGGAGAAGAAGGATAAGAGCATGAGGATGTGTGTGGACTATCGCTCGCCGAACAAGGTCACTATTAAAAACAAGTACCCTCTTCCCGGAATAGATGACCCGTTTGACCAACCGAAGGGAGCCAAGTATTTCTCGAAGGTGGATCTAAGATCGTGGTACCACCAGGCTCAAGATTAGGGAAAGTGACATCCCCAAGACCGCCTTTGTCACTCGCTACGGGCAATATGAGTTCACGGTGATGTCCTTTGGACTAACCAATGCACCAAAGATACTTCATGAACCTCATGAATAAGGTGTTCATGGAAGAGGCCGGACAAGTTTGTCGTAGTCTTCATTGACGACATACTTGTTTACTCCAAGAGCGTTGAGGAGCATGAACAACATCTTCGAGTAGTGCCGGGAAAATTGAGGGCACACAAGCTATACGCCAAGTTCAGGCAAGTGTGAATTTTGGCTAGAGAAAATATCCTTCCTTGGGCATATACCGACCGAAGGAATAGCCGTAGACCCCCGGGAAAGTTGAGACAGCCTCCAAGCGGGCAAGAACCGACCAACGTGAGCGAGATCGGGAGTTTCATAGGTTTAGCGGTGGTACTACCGGAGATTTATCGAGGGATTCTCCAAGATCGCCCGGCCCATGACAGCTGCTCAAGAAGGAGAAGAAGCTCAACCGGACCGAGGCCCGCGAGAGAAGTTTCCAAGAGTTGAAGAAGAGGTTGACCACGGCCCCGGTGCGGCCGACCCCCGCCGACATTCAACGGGACTTTGTCGTGTATTGCGACGCCTCCCAACAAGGGTTGGGATGTGTTCTCATGCAAGATGGGAAGGTAGTGGCATATGCCTCCCGTCAGCTCAAACCCCAAGAGCAGAACTATCCCACCCATGATCTGGAGTTTGCAACCGTAGTGCATGCCCTGAAGATCTGGAGACACTACCTGATCGGGAACAAGTGTGAAATCTACACAGACCACAAGAGTCTAAAGTACATCTTCACCCAGCCCGACCTGAACCTAAGGCAAAGAAGGTGGCTAGAGCTAGTCAAGGACTATAACCTAGAGATTCACTACCACCCAGGGAAGGCCAATGTAGTAGCGGATGCCCCGAGCGGAAAACCTACGAGAAGGCAAAGCACCCAAGAGTGCCCGAGTTGCAAGAGGAGATGGCACGGCTCAACGTACACATCGTCCCCAAGGCTACGTCCGCCGGTCGAGTGTTCGCCCTACCCTAGAGGAAAAGATCCGGAAGGCCCAAGAAACCGACGAGAATCCGATGAAGATCCGCAAGCATACCGGAGAGAACAAGGCCCCCGACTTCGAGTAGATGACCAAGGCACCCCGTGGTACAAAAACAAGGATATGCATGCCGGAAGGTGGAGATTTTCGACGGACCATCATGGATGAGGCACACAACTCAGGATACTCCATTCACCGGGATCCACCAAGATGTACATGGACTTAAAACGAAGTATTGGTGGAATGGGATGAAAGGAGACATTGCCCGATTCGTCGCCCACCGTGACACTTGTCGGAGGATCAAAGCCGAACATCGAAGCCCGAGGATTGTTGCAACCCTTACCAATCCCGTATGGAAGTGGGACGAGATAGGTATGGACTTCGTAGTAGGGTTGCCAAGGACTCGAAGGGACATGACTCCATATGGGTGATCGTGGACCGACTCACTAAAGTCGCTCACTTTCTACCCGTACGGGCCACTTATGGTGGAGAGAACTTGGCAAAACTCTACATAGAAAATATAGTGAAGCCGCATGGAGTGTCTAGCGGAATAGTCTCGGATAGAGGGACCCGAGTTCACCTCTAGGTTCCGGGAAAAGCCCGCACAAAGCCATGGGCACCAAGCTAGACTTCGACTCGCCGTACCACCCGCGCACGTACGAGACGGACGGACCGAAAGGGTGAATCAAATTTTGGAAGATAGTGCGAGAGCATGCGTCCTCACATATGGCAAAGACTGGGAACAGAGCCTACCGTATGCGGAATTCTCCTACAACAACGGCTACCAAGCCAGCCTAGGAATGTCACCGTTTGAAGCCTTATATGGGAGGAAATGTAGGACACCCCTGATGTGGTCAGAAATGGGAGAACGTGCCCTGGTTGGGCCCACGCTTATAAAGGAAGCCGAAGAGCGAGTAGCCGACATCCGAGAAAAGTTGAAAGCCGCCCAATCCCGACAAAAGAGCTACGCAGACAAGAAGAGGCGAGAAGCAAGCTTCAATCCTGGAGATTTTGCTTACCTCAAGGTTTCACCTATCCGAGGGACTCGGAGATTTCAGGTGCACGGAAAGTTGGCCCCTCGGTACATTGGATAGTATAAAGTATTGAAGAGGGTCGGAGAAGTAGCATACCGGTTGGAGCTACCAGAAGAGATGTCAGATATTCACCCAGTGTTTCATGTCTCTCAGCTACGCAGATGTTTGAAGGTCCTCGAAGAAAAGCTAGACCCGGAAGAACCATCGATCTACAGCCAGACCTTAGGTACCAGGAAGTGCCCATCAAGATTTTGGACACGGTGGTCAAAAGAACAAGAACATCAGAAGTACGGGTGTGCAGAGTTCAATGGAGCAGACACGGAGTAGAAGAAGCCACGTGGGAACGAGAGGACGCGTTGAAGAAAGAGTTTCCCCACCTGTTCGAAAACTAGCTGAATCTCGAGGGCGAGATTCATTTTAAGTGGGGTAGGTTTGTAACGCCCGCATTTTTAGCTCCTAATAAATCACCTAATAAACTACGCGCGTTTTCAAAATTTTTCACGTTGAGCTCACTTAACCCCCCTTTCGAAACCCCGGTCGATTCCTTTCCCTTCGGCGCGCGTGCCGCGAATTCCGCCGGCACCGCCCGTGCTCGGGCCGCCGCCCGTCGCGTGTCACCCCAGCACCGCGGTTGGCCACCACGCCGGGAATCCCGCGCACGCCGCGGTCCCGCCGGCCGGTCCGCATCGCCATCACCGCCGTCCCAAAAATCCCGCCGACGCCCGAAAACCGGAAAATCCCGCCAAAATCTTTTCTTATTGTTCTTCCAAATTTCTTTCCTAAAATAAGTCCCGTATTTTGCTCGCTAAAAATCTTTTCAAAATGTTTTCCATCGTTTGAGCTCAACTCTTATGAATCTATAATCTAACCCAAGTCTAATCTTTCCTTGATCCTGTTGCCATTCCGAGCCAGTGCCCCTTAATCCTGTTCTCTCCGATCAAACACCATCAGACTACTAATCTTCTCCCTCACAACCCTCCATCCATCCTGCACAAGCGAGAGCATACACATCACCAGGCAATACAGTCACCTTCCTTCGTGCTGCCTGTTCATACACGGTGAGCAGCAAGCAGCACAGCAACACAGAACTAGCAGGGAATGCAGTGCAAGTGCAACAATGGCATGCACGACACGCACATGGCAAAAGTTGCAGCATCACAAGCTCCACTGTAGCATACAAGCACACATGCACATACGTACACAGCATGCAGGCACACATACACCAGACGTACAGAAGCGAGCCTCGCCTACAAGCTCCTTGCTGTACACAAGTCATCGTCTGCAACCTTCAGCATGCGTACAGAGCCAAGCACAGCACGCAGCAGCACAACTCGACACCGCGTGCAAGCGCCACACGCCTGGCCACCTCCCTGATCAGCACATCGCGCTGGCCCACGACGTGACCGCGCCCTGCTGCTCGACGCCACGGCCGCCATTAAAACGCCTGCACGTCCCGTCGCCTCCGAGCTCCAGCACCGTCGCGAGACGCTGCCCGCACTCTTGACAGCTCGCCGGCCACCGTCGCTGCCTGACGAGTCTCGTCCAACAGCGCCGCAGTTACTCCCCTGCCGCAAATCCCGGCCGAGACCTCGCCAGCCAATCCGCCGTCGCCACGCCGGGATATTTTTTCCTCCCGAACCGCCATGGTCGGAGCACGAGCTCCGCGTGCGTATTTCCCCTTCCGGGATACCGCCTTTCACCGCCTATAAAAGTCACCCCGAGCTGCTCACCGTCACCACCACCGGCTCGCCGAAGCTCGTTCTCGAGCCGCCCATCCCCACCAGCCATCACTCCCCCGGTCCTCCGTCCCGCTCAAGCACGAGCACCACTACGCCCTCATCGATCTCCCTCTCCGAGCCGCCCCTGCCCAAGGTGAGCCCGGGATGAGCATCCCCATTCACTCCTCTCTCCCCCCATATCCTTGGATTTGGAAACGGCGATCGGAATCACCGAGCAAGCTCCGGCCGTCGCCATGGCAGCGGTGGACGAACGGGACAAGTGCCCCGTTCTTTCCCGTGCCCACCCCTTTGCTCTCCGTTTCCCTTTACTCCTCCAACCCGACCAAGGATTAAGCATAAGTTACGGGCCCATGTGTTGGTCGAAAGGCCCGAAGTCCATCCGGATCGGTAGCCACGTGCAAATGAGCTCGATCCATTTGTGTCAAATCATTTTCTGAATTTAATTAACACCCAACCTTGATAATACTATATCTCGGCCTTTATAACTCGATCCTTTTGATTCCTTTCATGAGATCCTCTAAAATCGTACTCTTTATATTCGAATTATTTTCCCTCCTTTCCTTGAGCTCAAAAGATAAAACCCCATTTTCTTTTATTTATTGTATGCTTGCTTGTGTATGCCGTAGCCGACGGAGTGAACGAGAAAGAACCCTAGAAGGAGCTCGGAGCCGCGTTCTTTGCACAAGAGCCCGAGGACCCAAACCGCGGACGGGAACTCCCCGAGGACTTTGAAGACGGCAAGATCAATCTCATCCTTTGATGCATACTTTGGTCCTAGTTTTATAAACACGGCCCTATACTCGTTTTATAAATTGCATATTGTTTTACCGCAAAAACATGGTAGGATAGCCACCCTTGATTGTTATGATTGAACCTTGGTTTGGCCTCGAATGATTGCTTTAAAAAAATGTGTGAGTGCTTTAAAAATGTGTGAGTACTTTAAAAATGGAAATGGGATATGTTTGGAAAATGAGTAAAGAACCGGGTAGATGGGATGGACGTGTGTGTCGGGAGTATGGGTGAGCTCGTACCGTGTGGTTGAGCGTGTTGGGAGTTGTCCATCTTGTCGATTAAGGACCGGGTTGCGTGACATCTCACCCGACCCAAATCATCGTACAACCACTCGATCGTTGTATGTGGCAACGACTTAGCATAAATCCCACTAGTTAAACTACTTGCCATCTGGTGTGCGGGTGAGCGGCAGGAGACCAAGGAGTAGGGGTACGCTCTGTGTGAGGTACGCCCTGGTTATGTGGGATAACCCCTTGGTTGCTTCCGTGATGGCTCGTAGGGTAAGCTAAGGTGGGTAATGGCTTTGATAGGATCCGCACCGGCACTAAGGTGTCCGTGTGACGGTACCCTACTTGTGGGTAAAGATGTACAACCTCTGCAGAGTGTCAAACCTATTCGAATAGCCGTGTCCACGGTATTAGACGAGTCACGGTGTGGTCACAAAAACTAGTGTTTGGGGTGGGATGTTTTTCTGGTGTGAGTTGTTTTCCGGGTGAAGTGTGTGGCTATGTGCTCGGGCTACGCGGACGGGGAGTCCGGTAGTTCCACAGTGGTTTTGTTAAAACAACTGAGTCACTTTGGTTATAAAACTGGTTTGCAAAAACCTTTTTGAAAATGACCCCTGCATGAGTAAATGAGTTTGCAAATAAACCTTAACCTGTTCCTTGTTATTTATATCATGTGCATGATCTGCTTATAAGCCCCTCCGTGGGTGGGGTTGAACTTGTTGAGTACGTATGTGCTCACCCTTGTTTAACTAACTGTTTTTCGAGAGGTGGATCCCGATTTCGTTCCCGAAGACATCGAGTAGGTCGCTGCCCTACACCCAACCGTGCCTGTGTACCCAGGGCCTCCACAGAGAGCTTCCATGGTGTGGTACTCTGATGAGGCTTTGGAAGCCTTTGCTATCGTAGTGTGGTCGTTAGCGTTTGTGTTGTTCCTTGTAACATTGGCACTTCCGTGCCCTCTCGTGTCGCCGTGATGTAAAAGATCGATCCACTCGTTGTAATAAATGTGTTATCCGCCTCCCGGGATCGTTATTTGTGTCACATTTAGTCACCTCTCGATGAGGGGACACTTCATCGCGGCCAGGGGACTACCCCTCCTTTTATAGGCCAAGGAGGAGGCAGTTTACAGGCGTGCCGCACTATTCTAGCTACGTGTAATGGCATGGCATACAGTGCAACGGAGCGGACGGCTGTCCTGGTGAATCCAGCTTCCGGCGGAGCGTCATGGCCTGCCCTGTGTCCGCCCAGGAGCGGCTTCGAGGGTGGTGGTGTTGAAATCTTCCGTTGAGTCGTTGTCCGTAAGATAACTCGAGGGTGCGGCTGACGGGAGGCTGTAGGGCGCACAGCGGCCGCCGTGGCGGTGTCTTGTCGCCCCGTACCCCCACAGCGTCAGGGATGGCGCTGCAGTGCTCAGGATGGCATTGCGGGGGCGGGGACGACCGCACAGGACCGATGGCGACAGAGGAGACGCGTCCCGCTGGCCTGACGTCACGGCATAGTCTTGGGCAAGCGTGGAATAGGCGTCCGTCCCCCCTTTCGAGGGTTCCGCCGTCCTCTTTCGAGGGCATGGCGCGTCGGCCGTACGAGAGTGGGAGGCACAGTGTTGCGGAACTGACACCGGCCTCGCCGCACAGCGTCGTACAGTGGTGGGGATGGCCTCACTGGGGGAGTTGGCGGAACAGCGCCGGGGTGTGATTCCCAAGCGTGTCAGAGGCGTGGCGTGGGTTCGTCTTTAACCCGGGCGACTGCAAATGTCAGAGCATTAAATTCCCCTGTCGGGGGAGCGGGTATAGGGCGGTGAGCCCGTGAGGCCCTCGAGAGAGGCGGGGCCTCACCCGAGGGGGCATCTAGCCATCGAGCGACGCGGAGCCTCACCCAAGGGGGCGTCCTGCCCTCGAGCGAGGCGGATCCTCACCCGAGGGGGCACCCAGCCCTCGAGCGAGGCGGAAGTTTGTTAGTGCGGTGCCGTGCCCCTCGAGCGAAGCGGAGTTCCGCCCGAGGGTAGCTGGGCCCACTGTCTGGTGGGCCGCCGGGGCCACCAGGGTCGTGGCCCCAGCCACTGGGCCGTGAGTTATCTTAAGCGTGTTTTAGGTTCGTTTGTGTTTTGTTTTTTTGCGAAAGAAAGTGGGTTTTCCCTGGTTGTTTAGGGGACCCTTATGGTTGTCCCCGACAGGAACCTTGCAAGGAAGACCACGTCGGAGTTCCCGGAGTTAGAAGCAAGATCAAGGTAGGATCCCGGTGGTGATCTTGATTCATGTATCATGTATTATGTTGAATTATCAAGTTGCAATCCGGTTTATAGCGATCAAGTGTTTCTCCTACGACTTTGATTTCAATCGGCTTTTCGTATTTTAAGATCTATTCTCGAGATAGATCATTGAAGGTGTTCTTGTAGCCGTGGTGGCTAAAGGTGCATGCCTGACCTTCCGAGAGATTTCAACTTGTTTTTGGACTCGCCCTAGACTAACCCGCACAAATAGGGGTGCGTTGTGACAGAACGATGGCTCCAAAAGGCGGGCGTTTTCGGAGTCGGACGGGAAATTGTGATTTAAGGATGCTTTTTATGAGATTGAACTTGTTTACTTCTTCTTTGCTCGGAACTTCAACGAAGGCTTGATCCAATCTCTCTAGATTGGTTTATCTATCCCCCTCTATCTCTTGCTACCTCTGATTTTCATAGATTAGATTCATTTTCGTGATGATCTCTAGATTAGATGCATAAGATTCCCCTTTGAAGATCAATGTTCTCGGCTTTATTAGATTGATTCTTGCATCGCACATTTGTTCCACGGATTTGATACCTTGGGTTCACACTTGAGGGAAGAAGGGTCCCTTGACTACGACGGAGGACTTGTCCGCTTCCAAGTCCAATTGAAGTTTAATACGAATATACAACGTCAACAATAATGAATAGTGCATTGGGGTAGAAAGTTGTGAAAAAAGTACACATTGGGGCGTGTGTTGTGAAAAAAGCAGCAATCGTTTGGATATAAATTCTTTTTACATAACAAATCAGATTGATAGTAAACATATATTTGCACGTTTCATAGAACAAGATCAGGTAACCACATGATTCAAGTGGCATGGCAAACAACTTGTCCCGTTGTCCGCCAAGGCAAACAGCTCCACCACATACTCAATATTGTGGATGGCGAGCTTGCTGATGAGGCGCTTGTTCTTGACACGTTGGTGGAATGCCACAATTACAACAGCAGGAGACACTCGGGGCATGGTGTTTCAAACCTGGCAGAAGCGCAAGATGAACTGACGCAACGATTTGCTAAGCTGTTGGACGACATTGTGGAGGTCATTTTCCACTATGGGACAGGTGTATGTCCCAGTGAAGTTGGAGACAAACTTCCTACTTAAGTCAGTTCAAGAGTGGATCGACCCTTGCAGCAGATTCATAAGCCATCAACGCGCCTTCCATGGAGCGCCACATGGAAGTAGTTTTCCTTCAATTTGGGGCCCCCTCCGGCGGCATGGATGGCCGTCGTGTAGATCTGGAGGAACTCCTTTGAGTTGACAGAGCCATCATACTTCTCCTGGATATCAGGATTAAACTTGGTCGGCCAGTCTACCCTTTTGAGCTCCGCCGTGAAGGCCCGACAGCCGGCACCTAAGGGACCTGCGTCCTCCGAGTCTTGCCCCTTGGGTACCCCTATTTGGGCGGTGGATCTGGTGATCATTTGTTCTCTAGACAGGCACAAGGCTTGCAACTATCTTGATTCCTCTCCATAGTGACGCGTGTGTCTTCCCCCACACGGTTTCAATCAAGGAAAAAGTGTATTTTTCATCCCTGAAGTATTGCAATAATGTGATATTCATCCCTCATGTTTCATTTGGTGCAAATTAGTCCCTTAACTAATTAATTTGGTGCATTTATCATCTGACCTTATAGTTTAACAATGATTTCATGAAAGCTACTAGCAGTTTATGTCGCATAATCAATAATCATTTAATTAATCAGTAATATATACCTAGTGATGCAATATGCTAAGTCCAAAATATAAAGTTTTCAAAAAAAAGAAAACTAAGTAAATTCTCCAAATTGATACTCTAGAGTCTTTTTTTTTCTAAAAAATAATAAAATTGATTTACACTCAATTAGTATAGAGATTAAATTAACATAAAGTAACTAAGTAGTACTTAGAAAGATGATTACATGGTCTAAAGTGCTATTATACGGTACTAAGTCATTGTCAAACTAAGGTGAGGATGATAAATGCATAAGTTCAGATAGTTAAGGGGTTGAATTGCACCAAATGGTACATGATGGATGAATGTCACACTTTTGCAATACTTGAGGGATGAAACATACACTTTTTCCTTCAATCAATGACCTACCTTAGGTTGTCAAGAAGACTCTGGGGGGAAGCCACTGTGGCTTGAGTTTTGTGGGACGTGGCGCGTTGGGTGGATCTTGGACCACTTCGTCATTGAGCCGATGATAGCTCTGCGCTCTCTCGAGGCAACCCTTGTGGGTATGTCTGTCCCACGAGCTTAGTGAGCTCGTCAATCCATCACTGTCCGGGGGTACTAGCCCTCGGCTCGATGGGTGGATTGCTGAGAAGGGCTTGCTCTGCGGCTAGCGCTCCCTCTAAGCGGGACGTTGTTGAAGTCGAGGCAGCGACGGGCATCATCCCCGCGGCGAGACACTTTTTCCGCTTACATGTTGGCTTCTTCACGAAAAGCCCCTAGTCGCCCGATGGTGGGGATGGTGCCGCCAGAGACCGATGGTGGGGTGTTGATGTGTGGTGGCGTTGAGGTCACCGCTCCACACCAATGAGGATGTGGGGTGCATCTCGCCGATCGTGAGGATAGGGCGGGCACCCTACTTCGGCTGGGGTAATGATTGAAGAAACTACTCATGGTTTCTTGGGGGATTTCTCAGGTGGAAATCCCACTAAATACACCACATTATCCCTACCTAGCGTGAAATTTGTCAGTGAGTGATTCACCTAAAGCAGGGATCTATGGAGATCCCCATTTAGAGATCCGCCCGAGAATGGTTCGTAGGGATTTGATTTTGTGTGTATCAGGCTAGTGTGTTAGGAGATTTCATGTCGACACGAGATTTAGATAGGTTCAGGCCACTCAGGAGTGTAAGACCCTACATCCTATATGGGAGTTCTTCCTTGTTCAGCTTCTGGGAGCCATCCCCCTTGGAGGGGGCGGTTGCTTTCCTTTTATACCTATTCTATGGTGGTTTACATGAACCACCTTTGGTGGGAATGCACCGCCTACAATGTGGGGTGCATGCAATGCTGTCGGGGGCGGCCCTAGGGGTCCCCTTTAACAACTGGGAAATCCCCACTTAAAACCCGCAACAAAGCCAAACACACTTTGCCTAACCATGCAGGATACGGCCCATGCCGCGGGGACCTCAACGGCCCACCAAGGCGGCCCTCTTGAAGATCCCCTCGAGCAGGCTTCGCCTCGCTCGAGGATGCGCGCCTCCCTCGGGCGGAATCCGTCCCTGTTCGAGGGGGGTGCGCTTCCCTCGAGCAGGCTCCGCCTCGCTCGAGGGCCCGCTCCCCCTCGAGCAGGCTCCGCCTCGCTCGAGGGTCCGCCCCGCCCTCGATCGGGGTCCGCCTCACTCGAGGGCACCCCGCACGCGTGCGCCGCCCCCGTACACGGGCATTAAACGCCCCGACACCGGCGGGACAGCCGCCATCATGCGCCGGGGCTCGCGCCCGTGCCGCCGCACCAACTCCCCGAGAGGGAGCCCATCCCCATCACCGTGGGGGGGGACCGTGAAGCGCGGCCGGTGCCGGTCCCATGATGCCGGCCACCGCTGCGGTACGGCTAACGCGCCGAACCCTCGAAGGGGGGCCGGCTGCACCCTCGACTTGCTTTCTTGTGACCTTACAGGGTTAGGTGGAGGCGCTAGGCCGGTGGGACGCCATCCCTGCCACTGTTACGGTATGGCTGCCGCCCCCGCACGTACGGGCGCACGCCAGGCGCTATGGCAACGGCTCCAGCACTGTGGAGCGTGTGGGAACGGGACGCCACCTTACCTGCCACCGTGCTCCGTACGGGCCGACGTCGGCGCCTCCCTCGAGCCTATCAGAAGACATCACAGTCATCCGCCACCCTTCTACCCTCGAAGCCGCCCCTTTGTTCGGGTACAAGATAGGCCATGATGGCCGGATCGGCCGCAAGGACCGTCGGACGGTCGCCCACTCTACAGCATAGCACGCCACGCCCCTTCACATAGCTAAATAGCACGGCGCGCATGTGATTCGCTCCCTCCTTGATCTATAAAAGGAGGGCGAACCCCCCCCCGCCGCGGGGGGAGACAGACACAACACAACGGAGGAGACAGCCGCGCCACGCACTTGCACTCCAATTCTCCCACAACATCTTCGGCCACTACACCGGGGACTTGGAAGCCAAGCTTCCTCTCCCGCCTTGCTTGTAGCGACCCCACTACAGGCACCCCCGGTGCTGAGCAATATAGTGCCTTGAGCACGCCACTGCTGGAAGTACGGCCCACCAGCCGGAACCAGGATAAACTCTTTGTCTCCTGTTGCATAGCATCGACCATTGAGGGATAGACCACGGCGCTTATTACTGGTTAGTGTCGGGACCACATTCCGCACCGACAGTTGGCGCCCACCGTGGGGCTATCAAAGCGCCGAGGTCAATTGTCAACTCCCTCCATGGTGATCCGCACTGAGTACCGCGGTACGCGCTATTGCATGGGCAGCTCGGACCCCCTCCCCGCCGGGTTCGAAATCCGGTTCGGGGGCCTGAACTTTCAGGCCACGGGGAACGGCTACCTCATGCGCCTCACCAACCGTGAGGAGCTACGCGCGCGGCGCCGGGCCGGGTCCGCTCCGGTCCCCCCCCGCACGCACCACCACGGCGCGGACGCCCGCGAGCACGGATGCCGCGGGCCCGTCGACGCCACGACGCCGCCGTCGCTGCGGTCGGCGTTCGCGCCGGGCGCGGTACCGAGCGACGGCAAGCCGAGCGCGCCACCTCTCGGCACGGCGCGCACCGCCACCACGGCAGCCCCCGCCACCCCAACGGGACGGCGCACGGTCTCGGACCGCGCTTTCCCCATTGGGCGCGCGGGGCCACGACGGCCTTCAACGCCAACGTCAACACCACGATGCGCGAGTTTCGCTGGCCGTCACGTCTTCGTCGCCAGGGATCCCGGCGCCTCAGCGGGTGACGAGTCGTCCCTGGGTTCCCTTGACGCGTTGCCGCCCGCCAACCTCCACGGGTACGCGGAGTGGGACTTCTCCGGCGTGCCGGACCCAGTCATGTTCAGGCGTTTCCTTGACGCTACGGACTACTGGTTCGGCTGCTCCGATGACTCCAGCACCGGGAGCTACGACCCCGCGCGGGAGTGCTGCGTCGTCGTCGCCAACGACCCAGCAAACGCCATCGGCAGACTCGTGGGTGCGGGAGATGGGGGAGGTCACGCCCGCCCGGGGATCGCTCGCGCCAAGCCGCGGGACCAAGCACTCCCGGCGGGGCCTACGTCGACGCACGGCCGGCCCAAGCCCGCGAGCTCGAGGCCAAGCGGCGGAGGAGTACCGCACGGTGCGGCTGCTCCGCGCCTCGATGGCTGGAGAAGCCTCCGCTCGCGGCGAACACGTGCGGGAGCTGGGCAGGCAGGCCCGCGACCGCATCAACGCCGACAACCCTGACGTGCCTCCACGGGCAAGTCAGAAGCTCGTTGCCGCCGCAACGCTGCTGCGGGCTATGCCGGCACCCTCGACCCCACGAGGCACGGAACTGCGGCGCGAGGTGCGGGCTCTCATCGAGCGGGCGGCCGTCCGGCGGGCCGAAAGCTCGGCCTCACGTATCCGCCGGCGGGGGGGGATGCACGAGGCGACGGGGGCTGCGCGGGGAGGCGAACCCTCGGTCCACGCGGGGGAAGCCGCGGAGCGTCCCACCATCTCGGGACGCGCGGCGGCCAAGGAACGGCTCCTTGACACGCGCGGGCGGCTGGACGGTGACGCCCGCAACGTCATCAACGCCCGCCGCACGAGCGGGACGGACGCCGGCGGCGGTGGGCTACCACCCTCGACGGGACGGACGCTACGACGGCGGCGAGGACCGCTCCCCGACGTCGAGCCCCCCGGGGACCCGTGTGTTCGGCGGGAGATCCGCGCGGCGGCCTTCCCCCCGCCGCTTCCGCCAACCCTCGACCATCGTCAAGTACAACGGGGGAGACGGATCCCCGCGTATGGCTCAATGACTACCGCCTCGGCGTGCCGGTGGGCGGGGGCCACCGGCCGACGAGGTCATCATCCGCAACTTGCCCCCTGCACCTCGGCGATGCGGCATGGACGTGGCTCGAGCACCGCCCGCCGCCCGGATCCACAACTAGGACGATGCGGTGCGCACGTTCGTGGGTAACTTCCGGGGCACGTACGTACGCCCGGAAATTCCCCGGGATCCGCGCTCCCGCACCCGAAGCCCGGCGAGTCGCCGCGGGACTTCATACGACGCTTCTCCAAGCGCTACATCGAGCTCCCCGGCGTGGCGCGATCGAAATTGTGCACGCCTTCCTCGAGGGCACCACGTGCGGGACCTCGTGCGCGAGCCGGGACGCGGCCCGCCGCGCGGACTCCAACGAGCGGTTCGACATCGCCACCGGCTTCGCCTCGGGGAGAAGAGGCCGTGGGGGCGATCTTTGATGGCAAGAAGGGCGGGCGCCGGACGATGCGCCCGCGAGAGGGCGGCAAGTCCGGGGAGCCCCACCGCAAGGACAAGCGGGGCAAGAAGGGAAAGAAGCCGCGTCGCGAGGCGCGCGAGCGGGGGCGCGACGGCGATGAGGCCGAGGCCCTTGCTCGTTGACCCGACTCGACGGGGCCCTCGACCGGTCCCTCGAGGCCCGGGGGTGTTTGATGACATCTTTGAAGAAGCCATGTCCTTATCACAAGACCCCGGTGAACTACACCCTTGAGCAAGGCGACATGCTCAAGAAGTTCTATGGCCGCGCCGCCGCGAAGGAGGCGGAGGCCAAGAAAGACGGAGGAGACAGCGACGCCGGCGGCTTCCCCGCCGTGGAGAACGTGTTCCTCATCTTCGGGGGACCCACCGTCGACATGTCGACCCGCCAGCGCAAGCGGGAGCGGCACGAGGTCCTCGCCGCGGAGAAGGCACCTCCCTCCTTCCTCAATTGGTCGAAGGACGCTATCACCTTCGCCGGGAGGACCATCCGAACCGCATCCCCAACCCGGGCCAGTACCCGCTGGTGGTCGACCCAATCATTGGGAACGCGCGGTTCTCAAAAGTCCGATGGACGAGAGGCAGCAGCCTCAACATCCTCTACGCGCATACGCCGCGCTTAATGGGGATCGAGTTGGACCGAGCTCGCGGCCCAGCACGAAGCCGTTCCACGGCATCGCGCCCGGCAAGCAGGTCCAGCCCCTCGGGCAGATCGACTGCCGGTTTGGTTTGGCACCGCGAAGAATTTCCGCAAGGAAATGCTCACCTTCGAGGTGGTGGGGGTTCAAGGGCGCCTACCACGCTATACTTGAGCGGCCCGCTACGCCAAGTTCATGGCGGTCCCCAACTACACCTACTTGAAGATGAAGATGCCAGGACCGAACGGCGTCATCACCGTAGGCTCGTCCATCGAGCACGCATTCGACTGCGACGTCGAGTGCGTAGAGCACGCAGAAGCACTGGCGCTGGATGAAGCGCTGGTGACCACTTTGGAGAAGATGGTCAACGAGGACCTCGACTCCACCGCCAAGCACACCGGCACCTTCGAGGCCGCGGAGCAGACCAAGGAGGTACCCCTCGACCCCGCGGCCCCCGAGGGCAAGGCGTTGAGGGTCAGCTCCACCCTCGATCCTAAATAGGAAGTGGTGCTCGTCGACTTCCTCCGCGCCAATGCCGACATCTTCGCGTGGAGCCCCTCGGATATGCCAGGCATCCCGAGGGAGGTCGCCGAGCACTCCCTTGACATCCTGCCTCACGCCCGCGCCATGCAACAACGGCTCCGCCGCTTCGACGAGGAGCGGCGACGGGCAATCGGAGCGGAGCTGCGGAAGCTTCTCGAGGCCGGGTTCATCAAGGAGGTGTTCCACCCAACGTGGCTAGCAAACCCCGTACTTGTAAAGAAAAAGAATGGGAAGTGGCGGATGTGTATAGACTACACTAGTCTTAATAAAGCATGTCCTAAAGTTCCTTTTCCTTTGCCACGCATTGATCAAATCGTTGATTCAACGGGCCGGGTGTGAATTACTTTGCTTCCTTGATGCCTACTCCGGGTATCATCAAATAAAGATGAAGGAGTCCGACCAGCTTGCGACTTCGTTCATCACGCCGTTTGGGATGTTCTCGCTACGTCACGATGCCATTTGGCCTCCGAAACGCGGGTGCGACGTATCAACGCTGCATGCAGCACATTTTCGGAGATCACATCGGGCGGACGGTCGAGGCGTACGTGGATGACATCGTCGTAAAAACCGAGGAAGGCGGATGACCTGGTCGACGAACTTGGCATCGCGTTCGGCCGCCTACGGGCCAACGGGGTCAAATTAAACCCCGAAAAATGTGTCTTTGGAGTGCCGCGAGGCATGCTCCCGGGATACATTGTCTCCGTTGACGGTGAAAATCCGTCAACCTAGCCATGAGTTTACCTTCGGTGTTGGCATAACTTTTGTATCTTATTCATTGGTACTAACCCCGTGGTATAACAAGTTCACTTGTGCATGTCGGTTTTGGAGTTATGTGTTTACGCGGGGTTTTAACGTTGAAAGCAAGACTTCGGGATAAGTTCATTAAGCACCTCATGACAAGATCTTGAAGCCCGATACAAGTCAAGCAATGAAGTGAACATGACTCCAAGAGCCCAAGGACCAAGCCCGAGAAGATGATAAACTCCGAGGACCGAACCGAAAAGTGCTCGAATCTTGCAAGACAAGGAGTTGAGTCCAATTCGGAGAGAAACCGACGTCAAGGGCCCACATGCAAAAGGGGAGAACATCTAGAAGTCGTGGGAAGCAACACGGGCGAAGCGAGCCGCGGGATGGGCCGGAGTGGGCCCGGGCCGGCCGGCCCGAGCCGGCCGGCCCGGCCCAATTCGGGGCCCAATCGGCCTCTCCTTTGACCTAATTGCTTCTCGGGCTATAAATAGCCCCCCGACCGAGAGCCACGGAGAACCGAAGTCGTATTCCGCCGCCGAGGAGCGAGAGAAGCTTGAGGGACACCAACTTGAAGATGAGGGTCGTGCTAGTTGTCTAGGGTTTCCCGGCCGACGTGGGAACCTTGCATGGAAGACCACGTCGGAGCTCGGAGCGAGGATCAAGATCGAGGGAGGGCCCCGGTGGTGATCTTGTTCATGTAATCATTCATGGTGAAGTTTGTAAGTGAATCCGATTTCTAGCGATCAAGTGCCTTCTCGATGATTTTGTTTTCTTCTTGGTTTTGCTTCTTCTACGATCTAGTTTGCAGCTAGATTACATAGGGTGCTCTTGTAGCCGCGGTGGCTAGAGGTGCATACGGACCGGCCAAGTGATTTCAACTTGTTCTATCGAACTCGCCCTAAGCTCCCCGCATGAATAGGGATACGTTGTGACGAACGGGGGTCTCGAAAGGCGGATGTTTTCGGAGTCGGATGGGAAGGCCACGATTTAAAGATGCTTTTAATGAGATTCGCTTTGCTATCTTCATCTATCTTGTTTGGAGCTACAACATAAGCATGATCTAGATTCTCTAGATTGGTTATCTCTTGCTTTCTCTTGCTACCTCTTTAGTAGATTAGATTAGATTCGTTTTCTTTATGAGTTAGTAGATTAGATGCATCTTTGTTCTTCAATAGATAGCTTTACCTTGCTTTACTAGATTGAATCCTTGCGTTGCACATTGTTCCACGGATTCGATACCTTGGGTTCACCACTCGAGGGAAGAAGGGTCCCTTGACTACGACGGGAGACTTGTCCGCTTGCAAGTCACAAACGAACTTTGATACAACTATTAACCGTCAACAAGCCCCTTTTTCTGGCGCCGTTGCCGGGGAACAAGCAATCAAGATCCGATCTAGTATCGCTTATCTTTCAGTTTTTCTTTTGATTTTCTTTTGCATCTCTTATGTTTGATCATCCTCAAAAAGAAAAAAAAAATTCAATCTAATCTAGTTTTGATTAACCCTAGTTTTTATGTTTAGATTTTTGTTTTATTACTAACCCTAACCGGAGATGGTTGGCTACCTCTCCAAGAAACCCAAACTTTTTTGTGGATGATCCAGGAAAACTTTACGAGGCAAAGGTGACGTGCAACACAAGCTAAAGGTGTGGAAACCCTAGATTCAAAAGTTGAAGTCGAAGGACCGTCGAAATCTCCAAGGGAATCACCACCTCCAAGTCAAGACGCCGGAAGGCCGTTCAAGATCAACGAGGATGGAGAAGATGGAGATAGAGAAAGAAGCTCAACACCTAGAGGCTGCCAAAGCAAGATCCACATGCAAGGAGTGTGAAGTGTTCATCGTGATGAAGATGTTAGAGATGCAAGTGGGACAACTTGTCGGGCGCCCGATTGGTGACAAAGAAGAATATTCGAGACAACTCCAAGGTCCCAAGACGGCGAAAGGCTACTCAAGCTCACTCGGGAGAGATGAAGGATCACACTAGAGACCATGAAGATCACGACCGAAGGACCGGAGTTCGAGATGCCGAGCCACAAGGAAGATGTTGCATCCGTCAAGACCAAAGGACAAAGCCGACTCGTGAAGACCAAAAAATTGACTAAGCCAAAGTGGGTACCCAAGATTGCAACGCCCACAAAGAGCGTTGATCCGGAGTAATCAAGTGAAGAAGTCTAGCCATGGACTATAAACGAAGCGCTAGGCGGGAGGCAACCCGTTTCGTCAAGTCAAGAATAAGCTACGGGAGGACAACCCGATTCCAGGTTTTTCAAGTCTTTTTAAATTTAATTCAGTTCTGAATTTTACTACGCAAAACCTTAGACTTAGAATGGTTGAACGATATTAGAGACATAATTCTTGGTTGAATATTTTGCTTGATCATAAACCCTTTACATGAACCATCCTATGTGATTGTTTGCTTCTTTTCCGAGAAACCACAACCAAAACAAAAAATTCAGAACCAAAATCAACCTTTCACCCTCATTATGGTGCTGAGGTTGACTTATTTTTCATGCTAAAAACACTCGAGTAGAGCCACGACTTGTATCTAGATGTTATTTAAATTTCAGCACGTGGTAGGACTCGCGTGAACCTAGAAACTTGATTTTTGGTTGGTTTAAAAATCCATATCCTTGGTTTCTCTAAGATTAGAATTTTTCTAAGCCTCACTTAATTTTATTTCATTCAAAATCTCTCTCATCTAATCAAAATTAGGACCTAAACCTATGCCCTCATGATCAAGCCGGGAAAAGCTTGCTCTCAACTAATGAAGGCAAACTATACCGGTGAGACCGAAATCGACGTAATAAAAAAATATTTTCGACTTGCATTTGTTTTTAATGGTTTAAAAACTTCTCTAAAATTATGTTTGAGCTCTTGCATGGCTCTGAAAATTATTTTTAAATTTCGAAATTAGAGGAGTGCTTAGCCTTAAAGGGAGGCAATCTAGTTAACCTAACCATGCATGCACCATGATACATCACGGGATGCCCCTCCAACATATTTAAACCACATGCAAAGTACAAGCATGGGGGGGCAGCCAAGGCTTTGTTTTGTAGGAATATCATGGATGCATGTGAGGCAAGGGAGTATGGAAGTGAGTCAAAGTGAAAACATCAAGTGGAAGGAGCAATAGTGCAAGCGAAGGAGTGGACGGGAACGTTTGGAAGGTGTACGCGATCACGAAGCAACATGAATGCACTAGAGAAGAACCGAGCCAAGAGGAGGAGAGAGGTAAGTCTTTCATCCAACTCTTTGTTCGTGTGCTCTAGTTTGTAGGCCGGAATCACCTTAGACTTAGCCATCCACCGCGTTTGTTTCGTGCAACAAATCACATCTTAATCCACTCAAAGTCCAGACTCCAAAATAATATTTGTGTACCTTGTTACCGGGTGAAAACCCCGGATATTTATTTGTGAGGGAGAGCGCTGCAATCATGGAAGAAAACTACAAGCCTTTTCACCGAAGAAGAAGGGATCATCGTCGTCTAAGCCATCATCGACAACCTCTTCGAGGAGGCACTCGGTTTCCGAGTTTCCTCGGAGTATGGAGGAGGACACGACACCACCGAGGAGGAACCACTCTTCTCCTTGGTGGCATGAGGGCCACACAATACTCGTTTATTAGGTTTACCAAACTTCAATAACATATGGAGGAGCCGCCTGTCCAACCTCGCCACTTGACACGATCATCCGCTCCACCTCCATACGCTCCGCGGTATTCCGAGGGGTATGTCATCATGACGGAGGAGGAGAAGAAGCTCGCTCGCCTTAAGTAGAGGCTTGTAGAGAACGTCGACATCGACGACCAAGCTCTCCACATATTGGGTTTCACACGGGACACCGGTGCAATTCTCTAGCGGAGTGTCGGCAAACACCCACAAGAAATTCGCCTAGGAAATTTTCATGACCATGGCGTATACCCTTGATGAAGGAGTGCTGAGTTTCTCATTCCGTTGGAGGGAGCCCACGAGTGGAGAAGAAGGAAGACACCGTCGGAAGGGTAACCTTGATCAACGATGCTATTTCTAGCACCTTGATGGGGTAATCTCCTTTCATCCATGGGTTGCAATCGATCTTGAGATGTAATCACACTTTGTTGGATCATCTATCTATCATCTTGTGTTGAAAATACTTTAATGCTTAAGGCTTGCAACCATGCCGTAAAGGGAGTAAGGGCTCTATCCTCCCTTGGATCCATTCAACACAATCCCCGATAGATTAGATTGGCTTTCATGTTCGAAACGATTACATGTTCTAGTATCGTAGACCCATGGGCGAGTGTCTCCTATTTTCAAAAAGGAGCTCGGAACAAGTATGTGCATGAAGGCACATGGGAAGGTTTAGGAGTATGATCACGAGAGGAGACCATCAACGAAGAAATACTATCCGGAACCCCATCATCCAAGTGTGTCACTTTTGTGCAAGTGGATTTTTGGGGAGAATAAGAGAGACATAGATAACCAACACGGAGTTGAATTGGCTTTACTCGGCTTTGATTGCCAAGTGGCCAATAGACCCCACTCACCTATGATCAACCGGTGGTGTTGTTCAACATCGAGTTCGGAAGATACTGGTTCGGGGTGTTACCTCTCCATATTGGCTATCTCTTTAAAACCGGGTGTTACAAGGAACCCAAATCATCTCCTACACGGGACTTCCCTAGGAATATATGAAGAAAGGAAAATATAAGAGTGAAGATGAGAGAGGAGGCTTACAAGTGGCCTAGGTGAATTTGCCCCTTCCGGATTTGAAGATTAAGACTTTTCTTGAGGGGAAGAAGATCGGTTAGAGGAAGGACTTCTTGTGCCGGCGAAGAAAAAAATAATAAAAGAAAAGAATTATAGGAGAAGGATCTTCTATGGCCTAAGAAGGAGGTGCACAACAAAATTATGTTCCACCATTCGGAGAAATTCCGGCATCGCCAAATTACTACGGTGGTGTACCAATGCAAACATGGGGGAGTGGTGCAGCCATACCCCCACCATTTTTGCGGTGCCCAACGTAGCCTTTGCGGAGCCATATGCACACCTTCCTCAACCACAATAAAATGTGGCCACCATTGGAGGATACGCTGCAAGGAACATGCAAATTATTGCAGCCATCCTAACCAACGCAAATCAAATGGGTGAAGGAAGCGCAACATTCGCTTATGAGCTTTGACACCTTCACCTAGCACCGTCGGACAATTCATAGGAGTAGTGGTGCATTCCTATTACAAGTAAGGGTACAACAACCAAGACTATCAATATCAACCACCGGCGGAAGATTAGAGAGAGGAGGAGCTTTAGTTATCTTTCCTTTACCCGCTTTTCTTTAATTTTCAGCTTGCATGCGCCTATGTTTGCGTAGTATTTTCAGCTTTGCTTTAATTTTCAGTTTTTAGTTTAATTTTCAGCGTGTGTTTTAGTTTTTTATTTTCATCATGAATAATGTCACCACCAAGTTTTTACCTTTGGTAAAGTTACAAAGATTGTGCCATGATGATATATGATTATAATTGCCGCTTTGTTTATCTTTGTAATTGACTTATGCATGTTTGAACTAGTGCTCTCTTAAAAATACAGATCTGAAATTATCTAAATGCTAGCTTAATCTTCAGCGGAGGTTATGATTAAAATAAAGACCCATGGTGTTTTATGTGCTCTCAAGTTATGAATAGATAAAAGATGTCTTTTATGCTCAAAAATATTGCTAACCTTGTCATAAATATCACTTGTGTGTTGCTCAACCTATCCGAGCCTTATATATATTTGAGTGCATAAACTTTAGTGTACAAGATTTATTTTTGAGTGAGTTATTGCAGTCCATGATTTCTCTGGCCCGAGACTAAGAAGCTGGTCATTCCGTTTTTGCGTATCTATCTTTTTGCTAGCCTTTTATCCGTGCATTGTGTATCCCCGCATTGGAGATCTCACAAACCTCGCCGGATATCCACCCTTAAACCAAATATCATCTTTTTGTGATTACCTCCTTGACCACAACCTATCATTGAGAATGGATCATCAATTCAAGGAAGATCGCAAGACGGTGCCAACGTTGAAGATTTCAAGTATCTCTCCAAGGAAAAATATCTCCGGTACCTACCTTATTTTTCGCCTCTTTGCTCGAGGACGAGCAACGTCTAAGCATGGGGGAGGAGGTAGGTACGGTGCAGTTTTAGAGTTAAAAGGGGAATATTTTTTAAAAAAATGATGATGATGATGAAAGAAAAAAAAATCCGGTGATATTCATGACTATAAAAAATCAAAACTTCGTTGTGAAAGTCATGGACTGAATATATGACGAGAAAAAAAATGAATGAATGAAAGAAAGAAAAGAATGAGAAATATGAGAAAGAGAAAAAAATATATGTGCATAAAGTAAACTCCCCGGCTCTCTAAAAGTGCATTCAAGGCTTCAAGTTAAAAAGATCCATTCTCATTTTCCAACCATGTGCAATCCGATAACGAGGACTTCCTTTGTGCCTCGGGATCACTCTTTGCCATTTGCACATGTCCACTCATCTAAAAGTGTGTGTATTTTTCTCTTTCCCCTCCTTGATTTAACATTATTTTCCAATGACCTTTTTGACGAGTCTCGGTAAGACCATGAGAAGCTTGTCTTGTTTTGACAACACCTCATTTATAAAATCTTGTTAGGACTAAACTTTCCCAAAGCTCCATATAAAGCCTACCACACATATATATATGAGAGGGAAAGGAGTAGAATATATAGGCTTGAGAGACAAGTGAGATGAGAGTTCATGAGCAATATACAAGATGATTTAAATTTGTGAATTTGGTTTAGCTCTTTTCTTTATCTCGTTCTTTATTTCAAAAATTCTGAGATCTATTTAAACTTTGTGAGCATGTTAATACTTGTGGGATAAGCTTAATTAAATATCTACCCTCCGTAGAGGTGAAGGCTAGTACATTATGGAACTTTAACGAATTAAACTTTTGAGAGCATTATGTTTTTTTCATGTATGATCAAGTGCAAGGTTTAAACATTGTTTGGCAATGATGATATCCATCGAAGGCTTACTCGAGGACGAGCAAGGTTTAAGCATGGGGGAGATGTTGACGGTGAAAATCCGTCAACCTAGCCATGAGTTTACCTTCGGTGTTGGCATAACTTTTGTATCTTATTCATTGGTACTAACCCCCGTGGTATAACAAGTTCACTTGTGCATGTCGGTTTTGGAGTTATGTGTTTACGCGGGGTTTTAACGTTGAAAGCAAGACTTCGGGATAAGTTCATTAAGCACCTCATGACAAGATCTTGAAGCCCGATACAAGTCAAGCAATGAAGTGAACATGACTCCAAGAGCCCAAGGACCAAGCCCGAGAAGATGATAAACTCCGAGGACCGAACCGAGAAAAGTGCTTGAATCTTGCAAGACAAGGAGTTGAGTCCAATTCGGAGAGAAACCGACGTCAAGGGCCCACATGCAAAAGGGGAGAACATCTAGAAGTCGTGGGAAGCAACACCGGCGAAGCGAGCCGCGGGATGGGGCTGAGTTGGGCCCGGGCGGCCGGCCCGAGCCAATTCGGGGCCCAATCGGCCTCTCCTTTGACCTAATTGCTTCTCGGGCTATAAATAGCCCCCCGACCGAGAGCCACGGAGAACCGAAGTCGTATTCCGCCGCCGAGGAGCGAGAGAAGCTTGAGGGACACCAACTTGAAGATGAGGGTCGTGCTAGTTGTCTAGGGTTTCCCGGCCGACGTGGGAACCTTGCATGGAAGACCACGTCGGAGCTCGGAGCGAGGATCAAGATCGAGGGAGGGCCCGGTGGTGATCTTGTTCATGTAATCATTCATGGTGAAGTTTGTAAGTGAATCCGATTTCTAGCGATCAAGTGCCTTCTCGATGATTTTGTTTTCTTCTTGGTTTTGCTTCTTCTACGATCTAGTTTGCGGCTAGATTACATAGGGTGCTCTTGTAGCCGCGGTGGCTAGAGGTGCATACCGGACCGGCCAAGTGATTTCAACTTGTTCTATCGAACTCGCCCTAAGCTCCCCGCATGAATAGGGATACGTTGTGACGAACGGGGGGTCTCGAAAGGCGGATGTTTTCGGAGTCGGATGGGAAGGCCACGATTTAAAGATGCTTTTAATGAGATTCGCTTTGCTATCTTCATCTATCTTGTTTGGAGCTACAACATAAGCATGATCTAGATTCTCTAGATTGGTTATCTCTTGCTTTCTCTTGCTACCTCTTTAGTAGATTAGATTAGATTCGTTTTCTTTATGAGTTAGTAGATTAGATGCATCTTTGTTCTTCAATATATAGTTTTACCTTGCTTTACTAGATTGAATCCTTGCGTTGCACATTGTTCCACGGATTCGATACCTTGGGTTCACCACTCGAGGGAAGAAGGGTCCCTTGACTACGACGGGAGACTTGTCCGCTTGCAAGTCACAAACGAACTTTGATACAACTATTAACCGTCAACATCTCCCAACGGGGAATCGAGGCCAACCCCCGAAAAGGTTGCGGCCCTCGAGCGAATGGGTCCGATCCGGGACCTCAAAGGGGTGCAAAAGGTGCTGGGATGCCTTGCCGCCTTGAGCCGCTTCATCTCGCGGCTCGGCGAGAAGGGCCTGCCCCTCTATCGCCTCCTCAAGAAGCACGAGCGCTTCTCCTGGACCACCGAGGCCCAGGATGCGCTCGACAAGCTGAAGGCGTCCTTAACGCATGCCCCGATCCTCACGCCGCCGCAGGATGGCGAACCCCTGCAGCTCTACGTGGCCGCAACCACCCAGGTGGTCAGCGCCGTGATCGTGGTGGAACGCACGGAGGAAGGGCACGCCCTGCCGGTCCAGCGGCCGGTCTACTACATCAGCGAGGTCCTGTCAGACACCAAGACGCGCTACCCTCAGGTCCAGAAGCTGCTGTACGCGGTAGTCCTTGCGCGGCGCAAGCTCCGCCATTACTTCGAGGCCCACCCCGTCACGGTGGTCTCCTCCTTCCCGCTAGGGGAGATCATCCGCAATCCTGACGCGGCGGGCAGGATCGCCAAGTGGTCCGTGGAGCTGATGGGCGAGATGCTTGCCTACGCCCCGCGCAAGGCCATCAAGTCCCAGATCCTGGCGGATTTCGTCGCTGAATGGACGGATACGCAGTTGCCGCCGCCACGGATCCAAGCGAGAGTCTTGGACTGCGTTCTTCGACGGCTCGGTGATGAAAACGGGGGGTGGGCGCGGGCTCGCTCTTCGTGTCTCCCCTTGGGGAACACATGCGATACGCGGTGCGCCTCCACTTCCCCGCGTCTAACAATATGGCTGAATACGAGGCCCTCCTCTCGCGGCCTCAAAATCGCCATTGAGTTAGGCGTCAAGCGCCTCGACGTGCGGGGGGACTCGCGGCTCGTAATCGATCAAGTCATGAAAAACGCGAGCTGCCATGATGACAAGATGGAGGCCCTCTCGCAAAGCCGTGCGAGCCCTCAAGGACAAGTTCTACGGCATCGAGCTCAACCATGTGCCCCGCCGGTACAACGAGGAGGCGGACGAGGCTGGCCAAGATTGCGTCGGACGGATCACCGTCCCCCGAACGTTTTCGCGCGCGACGTCGCCCAGCCCTCGGTCGTCTTCGAGCCCCACCCCTCGAGTCACGCTGAACCCTCGGGGGCTCCCTCGAATCCAGTGGGTGCGGAACCCATGGATGAGGACCCCTCGAACGAGGCATACGTGCTCTCCCTCCTCGAGGGGTATGGCTCCCACGAGGCCGACGTGATGGACATCGAGCCGGCTCCTGTCAAAGCGGACTGGCGTGACAAATACATCGCCTGGATGGCTCGAGGGGAACTCCCCGCGGACCGGGCCGCGGCCAGGCGCATCGCCAGGATGGCCAAGTCCTTTGCCCTCGTCGACGGCGAGCTGTACAAGCGCGCCGCCTCCGGCATCCTGCAGCGATGCGTGCCCATCCCTGCAGGGCGCGAACTCCTGCGGGACATCCACGCGGGGATCTGCGGTAACCACGCCGCGCCTCGCACCCTCGTTGGCAACGCTTTCCGCCAAGGCTTTTACTGGCCTACCGCGGTCGCGGACGCCAGCGAAATCGTACGCACCTGCGAAGGGTGCCAATTTTACGCCCGCAAGTCCAACCTTCCCGCTCATGTCCTGCGGACCATCCCCATAACATGGCCTTTCGCCGTGTGGGGGCTGGACATCGTCGAGCCCCCGTGGAAGGCGCCCGGGGGCTTCACCCACTTGTTGGTTGCGATCGACAAGTTCTCCAAGTGGGTGGAGGTGCGCCCCATCACGAATCTCAGGGCTGAGCAAGCGGTGACGTTCTTTACTGACATCGTCTACCGCTTTGGAGTGCCAAACTCCATCATCACCGACAATGGGTCTCAGTTCACGGGCAGGAAATTCTTGGAGTTCTGCGACAAGTTCCACATCCGTGTGGATTGGGCAGCTGTGGCACACCCACAGACCAACGGCCAAGTAGAGCGTGCCAACGGCATGATCTTACAAGGCCTTAAGCCCAGAATTTTCGACCAGCTAAACAAATCTGGCCGAAAATGGCTCCAAGAATTACCAGCAGTCGTGTGGAGCCTAAGGACCACCCCGAGCAGAGCCACCGGGTTCACCCCGTTTTTCCTAGTCCATGGCGCGGAGGCCGTCCTCCCCATGGATTTAGAATACGGGTCGCCCGGGGGTTCGAGGCTACAACGAGGATACCAACCGGCGAGCCGCGAGGACTCGCTGGACCCGGCTGGACGAGGCACGCCTCATGGCCTTGATGCATTCCGCAAGGTATCAACGATCCCTTAGGCGCTACCAAGCACGCAAGATACACCGACGGGACTTCGGTGAAGGGGACTTGGTCCTAAGGCTACGCCAAGACAACCGAGGGCGCCACAAGCTATCACCCCCATGGGAGGGACCCTACGTCGTGGTGAAAGTACTCAAGCCTGGCACGTACAAGGCGGCCAACGAAGACGGTGAAGATCTCACCAACGCTTGGAACATCCAACGGCTACGTCGCTTCTACCCCTAGCTAGGATTTCCAAGTATTTTTGTTGTAAAAATCATACGACCAACGCCCCAGTTGGTGACAACTATGTAAACGCCTCAAGTCTAATGAAAAGGGCAACTCGGCTTTCCTCTGAAACCCAAGTTACCCTCGGGGGCTACTGCGGGGGGCATCCCCCCAAAATGGTCCCATTTTCGCGCAAAAATAAAACAACTCACACGCGCTAAGTTTGTTTTCTACTTCGACCCCGAGCAACGATTCGAACAGGGCGCAGGCGGCCTAGCGGAAGGAGCACGCGAGCCAGAGATAGCCCACACCGCGAGGATACGGCCCTTCTCTCTCGCCTCCAACCCAGCAGGCCCCCCGCGAAAATCGAACTCCCCTAACTAGAATCTACTCAGGAAGAAGGAGAAACAAAAAGCGCAGTAAACAAAAGACTTCATTTCGTATCAACAAATGCTTATGTCAAAACAATTCGTTTATTTACAAAGGCCGCGTGGCCAGAACACTGATACACAAATAAAAACGGGCCAAACGCCCGGTGTCTTCGGGCGGGGAGGAGCGGCGGCGTCAACGACATCCGGGAAGAGGAACTCCTCGAAGGCTTCGGCGAGCGACCGGCGGCATCGGCGGCGAGCGCGTCCACGCGCTCCATCGCCACCTCGTCCTCGACACCCTCGGGAACGACGTAGCCCTCCTCCGGCGCCTCGAAGTTGACCTCGTAGTGGGATCGTACCACTCCGAGGGCCTTCCGGGCCGCCAAGACGCAACGCTCGGTGCATCCAATCGGTGACGTGGCCGCCAAGGGCGCGCGGGCGGGCGGCCGGTGAGCTTCCGGCCTGCGCTTCGCCCTCCTCCACGACTCGGCAGGTCTCGAGGGCCGCGTTCCGCAACTCCTGCAGCTCCTGCTCGGAGGAGTTGTAGGAGGCCTGCAGCGCCTCGGCCCGCTCAACCGCGTGCCCCAGTGCGGCACGCAAGCCTGGAGCCACCAAGACAAGAAAGAAATCAGAAAAAAGAGTGCGAATTCCCTAACAGAAAACCAACAAAACAAGAGTCAAGCAGCGGCTCACCTTCAACTTGCTTCTTCTCCACCTCGAGGGCACGGCGCTCGGCCTCGACCGCCAGCTCGAGGCCCTTGACGGTCTCGCCCTGCTCCTGGAGGGCCAGCTCCTGGTTCGCGCTCGCGATGCTGAGCACTATCAGCTCGCCTTCGACCTTGGAGAACGCGGTGTTCCGCTCCTCCAGCGACTTCTGCGCCGCTTCGCGCGCCACGCGCTCCTGCTCTAGCGCCGACCGGGCATCAGCGAGGGCGGCTTGCTCCTGCTGGAGCCGCCCCTCAGCCCCTTGGCGGGCGGTGCGCTCTGCGGGGAGGCTGCTCCTCGGTAACGGCGAGCGCCGCGACCTTGGCATGGAGGGCGGCCTTCAAGTCGTCGGCCTCCGTGGCCCGCTGCTCAGCGCGCGCCCGCTCCTCGGCCGGCGGCTGCGCGCTGCGCCCCCTCGAGGGACGAGCGGAGCCCCCGGTTCTCGTCGCGCACGCTGGCCACCTCCGCCTCCCAGTTGGTCGCCAGCGTGCGCATCTTCTCCAGGTCCGAGCGCGCCTGCCACAGCGCCTCATCACGGTCGATGAGGGCTGTGCAGACCCGCTCGAGGCTGGAGCGACGCGCCGAGTCCTGCCTCGTGCTCTCGGGGAGTTCATCGCGCAAGGCCACGGCCCGGTACGACAACCACCCGTCTGGAGTCCTGAGGGCATCAGCGAGCGCGTCGAAAGCGCCGCATCGCTCCCGGAGCTGGTGGAGCTCGGCGTTCACCCGATCGAAGGCGTCGTACTTGTCATGGGCGCGGCACTCGAGCTCCTGGCACCCACAAATCAAAACCCATAAACACCATGCCGCAAAGAAAGACGCGCAGAAACAAGGAAAAGGGGGAGCAAGCAACGGCACCCCACCTGGAAGACGCGCCATGCGGGGCCGCCGTGGACCCTCGGCGCCTCGTTCGGCGCGCGGTCGAGCGTGGCACCGTGGGCGCGGAGCTCCCCCCGAGCTCCTGCTCTCCACGGGCATCGGCGAACGCGGGTGGATCGCCGGCGGCCCCCCTCTACCGGGGCGAGTGGCCGGCGCGGGAGGACGAGGCCTCGGCGCCGCGTCCTCGGCCCCCCGCCACCATGTGGCCCTCACGCCGCCTCAAGAGGGCCCCCTCCCGGAGCTCGGGGGGAGAGTGTGGGGAAGCTCGCCCACCGGTCCCACCCGGCGGCGGGGGAGTCGTCGTCCGGGACCTCCACCACCTCCCGCCGGGAACCGCCGGCGGGGCGCCGGCCCTTGCGCCGCCTCCGCCGGCGCCTCCACTTGCGCCTCCATGGCCGCGGGCGCCGACGCGGCGCCGTGGCCACCGCCTCCGGCCGCGCCTCCGTGGCGGCGGGCGCCCGGCGCCCTCCTCGGCCGCCGCCGCCCGCTGCGCCTCCGCCGCGGTGGCCGGCGCCGCGAACCGCGCCTCGGTCGCGGCGACCCTTGCGAGCTGCGTCTCCGTCCACGGCCGCCGCCGCGGGCCGCGTCTCCACCACGGCCCCGGCGCCCGCCGCTCTTCGACGACCGCCGGCCGCGCCGCGCGCGGGCTGATCCGTCGGCCAAGGCCTCGAGGCCTCGCCGCCGGCCCTGCGAGCTCTCGCTCGCCGCCGCCGCACTCGCCCCGCCCGCGGCGCCTCGACGAGCGCCGCCGGGTGGGAACGGACGTGTCCGCCCTCGGCACCTTGGCGGCGCGAGGGGAGGGAGGGTTGGCACCACCCCGCACAAGCACGAGAAAAAAAATCAAAACGCACGGCCGCCGAAAAATCAAACCTCGCGAAGGGCAAGCCCCTTACCTCGAAGAGGAAAAGGCGCGCTTCCTTTTCCTCGAGGCCGCGGCGGATGAGGCGGCGCGGCCGGGCGAGGACCATGTGTGGTTCGAGGACCGGTGGATGGTCGCTTCCTTGTGTGATGAGTGATTGACAACATTGTGTGGACTGATTCTTGGCTAAGTATTGCGGGTGCGAGGTTGCGGCTTGACTCGTGTTGGTGCAGGTGAAGAACAAGCGCGAAAGGTCGTCGCCGGTGAGGCCTCCAGGTGTGGAGAAGACAAGTAGGCTTTGTTCGAGGGACCGGTGGCCGGCGGGGTCAAGTGCGGGCCGCATGGTGGCATGAACGGCAAGATGAAGTCGTGGACGGTTTCTTGGTTGAGCCTCAAAACCAAGGTCGAGCCGGGACTACGTGGGAGCCAAGTCATGAGTGGAGATTGGCGGAGGCTACACCGAGTTCGCGGGGTTTTCGGTGGTTCACCGAGAAAACCACCTGGGTTCCTTGGTTGATCCACAAAGCCAAGACCGGAGAACCGAAGACGGAGGTGCGGCGGCACGGAGCCGGTCCGACCGGTGGGTCCGGCCGGTGGGGACCGGTCCCCGGCCGGTGAGGAGCACCGGTCGGCCGGTGTGCGACGACGCGGTCCGGAATCTTCGAAGTGGAGGACACGCGTCGGAATCGCATCGCTTGCGTCGAGGCTACGCGGGGTGCGGTCGCCGGGCATCCGTCCGATGGTGAAGACATCGGGAATTCCAAATCCGCCCTTGAGGGGCTTGTATCCCTAGTTAGTAGAGAAGGGTATTTTAGACATTCGGTTGCCTCCATATAACCCAAGAGGTGAGAGGATGGCAGCCAACTCTTGGAACCCTAGCTCATTAGTTTTCCTATTTTTCCACCTATTTTCTCTAGATTTTCTTAGGACTAGCAAGAGAGCTTCACGGAGAGATCTTGTAGAGAGGGATGGATGATCGGGCGGCTTGCTAGACCTTGTACGAACCTTTGTTTCATGTATAGATGATTCGGCGTGGTTCCTCAAGGTTTGGATGTGTTTTTCCCGGTTGTTCTTGGTGGTGATTTTCGGAGCCCTCTCTTCGTGATTTCTTTGGGGTGTTTTCGGGGCTTTTCTCTTGGGGATTTGATGGGGGAAATTTGTGGGAACCCTTCGTGGTTCTTTGGGCTGTGATTCCCCTCCCAAATCCGTGAGAACAAGTGCTCGATTTTGGGGTTTCTTGAGTTCTTGGGTTGGAAGTGCTTTCGGCGGGATTTCTTCGATTCCTCCTTTTTGGACGAGATTTGGTGGGATTAAACTTGGCTATGGACTCCTCATGAGGTGTTCACGATATCCCCAAAGTCTTGTTCAAGTCCGTGGAGTGATTCGGGAGATCGAGATTTGGATTTGGGGGAGTTGACCCGCGGGTCTTTGTTCATCCCGAGTGCCCAAGCCACACCGGTCCCCGGCCGGTCTTGTTGACCGGTCCGACCGGTGCAAGCCCTTGTGGGATTTTGCTCGGGTGAACGTCTTGGTGTGTTCGTTGTTGTCCCGTGGTGCTTCTTTGTTTCGAGTTTGGGTCCGTTTGGTGGTCGGTTGGCTTTGTTTGGTGTCTTGGGGGCTTTCGGCTGCCATCGGTCCGACCGGTGTGTCTCACCGGTCGGACCGGTGTAGAGCCACTTAGTGGAAGTTGCTCGGGTTCACTGCGGGGACCGGTCCGACCGGTGGTGCTCACCGGTCGGCGGTGTGGGTCTGTAGACTCGAGGTTTGGTTTTTCCGCATTTGCGTTTCTCGGGTCGGAAGGTGGTGTGTTGGTTCCTAGGTCCGGTGGCACTCCGGTGGCTACGTGGGCTTGACCAACCTTGGTAGTGAGTCGGAGACGTGTGTTGGAAGCCGTGTTCATCTTGTTGGAGTTTCGATCTCCTTCAAGAAGAATTTTTATCGGCTCCCATTCACTCCCCCCCCCCCCTCTGCGGTTCGCCGTATCGGTCCTTCAAGTGGTATCGAGCCGGTTCGGGTCTTTGTTGACTCTAACCGAGTCTAAGATCCAAGGATGGCATACCGAGAACGGGGTTCGGGTCCTCCACACTTCGATGGCAAGAACTACCGGATGTGGAGCAAGCGGATGGGTGCATTCCTCCGCGGAAAGGGTCGGCTTCTTTGGGATGTCACGGTGGACACGGGCTATGTCCAGGCGGTTGATTTCCTCGCTCCGGGATCGAGGGACAGCTTCGACGCCAACAATAAGGCGGTCGACTACTTGTTTCGTGCTCTGTGTCAGCCTGAGTTCGATCGGGTGCACACCGAGCACTTGGCTTGTAGGATTTGGGCGGTGTTGAAGGAGGCTCATGTTGGGAACGCCCAGGTTCAGGCACGGATGTATGCGACCTACGGAGAGAGTACGAGAACTTCACTCATCTCCCGGTGAGTCCATCGATGCCTTGTTTCAGAGGTTCACGGTGGTGGTGAACAACATGAGGGCCAATGTGGACGTGCTCCCGTACGATGATCATGATAGAGCGGTCAAGCTCTTACACTCTTTGGATCGTACGATTTGGGGCGGAAAGTTCGAGGCCATTGTGGAGTCAGAGAAGTATGACACTCTGACGGTGAACGAGCTGTTCTCGAAGCTCAAGTCGGCTGAGGTGGATAGGGGCATGACAGCCAAGATCGAGGGCCCGACTGACTCTCATAGTCTCGCCCTCATCGGTGGTTCAAATGGAAAGGCTAACACTAACCCATCCACCAGGATGTTTTCTTTGTCCTCTTTGATGTCTATGCCAGATGAGGAGTTCGACGTTCTTGGAGAGGACGAGCTGGCGCTCCTGACGAGGCGGTTCGAGAGGCTGCACGAGAACCGAGTGAACATGAGGAGGAAGACGAGGACATGCTTCAAGTGCGGCAAGGCTGGACACTATTTCGCCGAGTGTCCGAAGGTGAATGAACCCGACAAGCACAAGTTCAAGGACAAGAAGAAGAAGTCCAAGACGAAAGATCATGGACATGGGAAGAAGACACGGTCTCGAGAGAAGATGAAGAGATCAAGCGACATCGAGTCCGATTCGAGGACACGTCTTCAAGCTCGAGTGATGAAGACGAAGAGGATGAGAAGAAGAGGAGGAAGAAGAAGAACTTTGGCAAGTATCTCAACGGCCTTTGTGTGACGGGCCTAAGCCTCAAGGACGACTACGCGGCATGGCTCGCGGTTCGAGCGACAAGAGAAGCCGAGAGGGACGCCTCGGATTTGGATTCCGAGGATGAGGTATGTGATGAGCTCTCCTCTTTGCACAAGGAGAATGAGGAGTTGGTTGACTTGCTTGATAATCGCGATCACATGCTTAGGGAGGCTAAGAAGCTTAGGAAGGAGCTTAGATCTTTGCTCGAGGATGCTAGGACTAGAGTGGGCTGAGCTAGAAACACGGGTTCTTGATAGCAAGCTTGAAATTGATTCGCTCAAGGCTAGCCTGTTGTTTCGATGAAAATGATTGTCTTGATTGCTCTGCTTTCCTAGGCGACTTGGTCGATCTTAGGGAGAAGTATGCCTCCAAATGTGAGGAACTAGATGTGCTTAGGGTTGAGTTGGCTGAGCTACAATCTAGACCCACTTTGCTTGGTGCTTGCACTTCTTGCCCTAGTTTGCATGAGAAAATTCTTGAGCTCCGTTCTCGCATTGTTTCACTTGAGGCTGATTTGAAAGTGCCTATTCCTACTTCTTGCTCTACATGTGAGTTGCATGCTATGAAGAATTTGGATCTTGCAAAATGTGTTGGTCGCTTGCAAGATGAGAATGATAAGTTGCGTGAAGCGGCGAGTTGGTTGTCGAGTCAAGAACCTCAACTTGGTATGATGATTGCTAGCCGTAAGCGCTTTGACGGTTGGGCTTTGGGTTTGGATAAGGTTGGTGAGGGCGGTAGTGAGAGAGAAAGGAAATTTGGGAATGTTTCGGTTCCACCACAACCCACACCCAAAGACAAGTTTACCTCCAAGCCAAACCAACCAAGAGAAAAACCGAGTGAGAAGGCAAGTGAAACGCCTAGTGAGAAACCAAGTGAGAAGCCTTGTGAAGAGCCTCATCCCAAGCCTAAGCCCAGATCGATCCGTTTCCATTGTGAGTTTTGTGGAAAGGATGGTCACAAGAGAGCATTTTGCTTCAAGAGGAAGCGTGAGGAGAGAATGGCGAAGGAGTGGGCTATCAAGGACAAGTACCACCCTTCCGATGGTGTACTTGAGCCACGTGTGCAGTTGCCCAGGGCCAAGGCGAGTGTGAGGTCAGTTCGGGCTTGGGGAGAGCGGAAGGCTGTTGGAGGTGCTGCTGCCCAGGCTACACCGGTCAGACCGGTGTGGGCACGGACGGGCGGCGGTTGGGTTTCGTGCTCGTACGGGTGCGAGGGTTGTTTACGGGAGGTCGTGGTTACGGTGATTGGTCCGGAAAGTTTGCGGGGAGGTCGGTTGCTAGGCATTCTCCCCCTCGAGCTCACTACGGGGATGGGAGGAGTCATGGCTTTGAGAAGGAGAGGAGGGATGGTCCACGGGCTTTCTTTCGTGGTTTTGGTCCTCCTCCGGGCGAGAGAGGGTTGGTTCCCTCATGATGGTTACCGTAGTGGTGTTCGTGGAGGTAGCTTTGGTAGGAAAGATGGTTTGGTTTGTGCTAACCCCACTTTCGAGCAAATGGCTAGGCACTGGTTTCACACATTTGGAACTAACCCCAGTGTTGAGTCGTTTGCTCGCCCTCGCTCTTGGTTTTGAGTTGCAGGTGGACGGCCCGGAGAACATTTGGTTGATATCGGGGGGTGGTTCTTCGGCTTCATATCCCGGTGGTGATACGTAGGTGCATCACTTTCGGGAATGGTGGACAAGGATGAGTGAATTGTGAAGAAATGATAAAGGTAAGTGTATTTGTGACCTTCGAATGTGTGGCCTTGGTCAAGCCACTTGGTTTGTTTTGCTCCTTCTCTATCTCATGTGTGTAAGGTGAGCTTTGTACGCTCTTTGGCCTTAATGCATGAGTTTAGGGGGAGCTTGTGAGGTTGGTGCTTCTTTGCTCTTTTGCCGGTGGTGTCGAGCCCGTTTTGCCTCCCCTCGAGGAGCCGGTGGTTTGTGAGTTTCGTGTGAGAGCTTCTTTTGTAGCATATGTATAGCTTTCCTTTGTGCATTTCTTGCATTTTGCATGGCATATGTAACATGATGTATAGGCATCCTTGTATCTTAGATTGCATGCATTTTGTATCATATGCATTGGTTAGGAAAAGCTTCTCTCATATACATTGTTCACCATGGAATGAGATATATGTCTTTGTGAGCTTGTTTGGTTTGCTATGGTTAGTTTGGCTTAGCTCTTGATGATCTTGATGAATAATCCATGGTTGATAGCTATGCTTTTGAAAAATGTCACATGTATGCTCTCTCATGTGCAAATGCCTTTACATGCTCTTGACATGTTTGTGTGGCCTTGCTATGCTTAATTTGTGGTTGGATAGCTAGTTTATTGATCATATGGGGCCAAAGGCTCATTTGCCATCATGAATGTTTAGCCCTCTTGATTTATCTTGTGGAGGAGCATAAGTTCCTTTTTGTCGCAAAGACATTTCATGTACCATTTACAAATCTGAAAATGAAATGAAAAATGCTTGGAAATGTGCTCCCATGTCATATGTGCTGAATTTAATTTGCTTTGGGTGCTAAATCGTTGCATGATGCCTACCAATGAGAAGTCTCATACATAGAAGTAGGCACATGGCTCGGTGGCTTTGACATGACATGAGGTGCTTGTGGGTGTTTGTGATGGTCTTATGATTAGAATGGCTGTCCTAGCATGAAGTTTGTGTGGCTTTGCCATTTTGATATGCTTTGATCATGTTTAGGACTTTGCTCATGAGAGGCAAGTTTTTCGCAAAATTGCCCAAATCCATCTTAGCTTCGTCCAATGGTTGTGAAACTTGGTGATCATGTAGTTGAGATCGATACGAAGCTGTAGAGTATCTAACTTGCTCATTTGAACATGTGTAGCATTCTTTGTTGAATTTTGTCTATTTGAGAAGCTCTAGGTTGTTAGTTTTGCATTTTTGGCTTGATTCATGCATTGCCAACAAGGGGGAGAAGTTTGAGCTTGAAATGGCTTACCGGACGCTTTTAGAAGGTTTTCGGGTGGTTTCGAGCCATTTACGGGTCTCGTTGTACACCGGTCGACCGGTGAAGAGCACCGGTCGACCGGTGTGAGTCTTTGGTCCTGTACACATGTTAGGCACCGGTCGACCGGTGGTGATGCCCGACCAGGAAAGTCTTGCGGTTGTCTGTTTCAAGTGGTGTCTTGCATGCATTCGTCCGGGGGGGAGGTGCATTGGTTCAGGGGGAGCTTGCATGTGTGCAGGGGGAGCTCTTTGTGGTTTTTCGAGCTTTGTTTCGGTGGTTTGCGCTCTTTGCTTGAGCTTTGTTTTGTCTCGGATGTGTCGAGCTGTTGCCCTTGCCTAAGGGGTCCGAGACTTGTCTTCTTCAAGTGATCTTGCTCTTTGCCTTTGTTTGGCTTTCGATCGCTTGTTGGAGTTTCTTTTTGTTCGTTTCTTTTCTTTTTCTTTTCTCTCTTGTTACTTTCGTGTGGGTGTTGTCAATGCACTCATCAAGAGGGAGATTGAGGACCATGTGTGGTTCGAGGACCGGTGGATGGTCGCTTCCTTGTGTGATGAGTGATTGACAACGTTGTGTGGACTGATTCTTGGCTAAGTATTGCAGGTGCAGGTTGCGGCTTGACTCGTGTTGGTGCGGGTGAAGAACAAGCGCGAAAGGTCGTCGCCGGTGAGGCCTCCGGGTGTGGAGAAGACAAGTAGGCTTTGTTCGAGGGACCCGGTGGCCGGCGGGGGTCAAGTGCGGGCCGCATGGTGGCATGAACGAGCAAGATGAAGTCGTGGACGGTTTCTTGGTTGAGCCTCAAAACCAAGGTCGAGCCGGGACTATGTGGGAGCCAAGTCATGAGTGGAGATTGGCGGAGGCTACACCGAGTTCGCGGGGTTTCGGTGGTTCACCAGAAAACCACTGGGTTCCTTGGTTGATCCACAAAGCCAAGGCCGGAGAACCGAAGACGGAGGTGCGGCGGCACCGGAGCCGGTCCCCGACCGGTGGGTCCGGCCGGTCGGCCGGTGGGGACCGGTCGGCCGGTGAGGAGCACCGGTCGACCGTGTGCGACGACGCGGTCCGGAATCTTCGAAGTGGAGGACACGCGTCGGAATCGCATGGCTTGCGTCGAGGCTACGCGGGGTGCGGTCGCGGGCATCCGTCCGATGGTGAAGACATCGGGAATTCCAAATCCGCCCTTGAGGGGCTTGTATCCCTAGTTAGTAGAGAAGGGTATTTTAGACATTCGGTTGCCTCCATATAACCCAAGAGGTGAGAGGATGGCAGCCAACTCTTGGAACCCTAGCTCATTAGTTTTCCTATTTTTCCACCTATTTTCTCTAGATTTTCTTAGGACTAGCAAGAGAGCTTCACGGAGAGATCTTGTAGAGAGGGATGGATGATCGGGCGGCTTGCTAGACCTTGTACGAACCTTTGTTTCATGTATAGATGATTCGGCGTGGTTCCTCAAGGTTTGGATGTGTTTTCCCCGGTTGTTCTTGGTGGTGATTTTCGGAGCCCTCTCTCGGTGATTTCTTTGGGTTGTTTTCGGGGCTTTTCTCTTGGGGATTTGATGGGGGAAATTTGTGGGAACCCTTCGTGGTTCTTTGGGCTGTGATTCCCCTCCCAAATCCGTGAGAACAAGTGCTCGATTTTGGGGTTTCTTGAGTTCTTGGGTTGGAAGTGCTTTCGGCGGGATTTCTTCGATTCCTCCTTTTTGGACGAGATTTGGTGGGATTAAACTTGGCTATGGACTCCTCATGAGGTGTTCCCGATATCCCCAAAGTCTTGTTCAAGTCCGTGGAGTGATTCGGGAGATCGAGATTTGGATTTGGGGGAGTTGACCGCGGGTCTTTGTTCATCCCGAGCCGCCCGAGCCACACCGGCCCGGCCGTGTCTTGTTGCCGGTCCGACCGGTGGAAGCCCTTGTGGGATTTTGCTCGGGTGAACGTCTTGGTGTGTTCGTTGTTGTCCCGTGGTGCTTGCCGTTTCGAGTTTGGGTCCGTTTGGTGGTCGGTTGGCTTTGTTTGGTGTCTTGGGGGCTTTCGGTGCCATCGGTACGACCGGTGTGTCTCACCGGTCGACCGGTGTAGAGCCACTTAGTGGAAGTTGCTCGGGTTCACTGCGGGGACCGGTCGGCCGGTGGTGCTCACCGGTCGACCGGTGTGGGTCTGTAGACTCGAGGTTTGGTTTTTCCAGTTGCGTTTCTCGGGTCGGAAGGTGGTGTGTTGGTTCCTAGGTCCGGTGGCACTCCGGTGGCTACGTGGGCTTGACCAACCTTGGTAGTGAGTCGGAGACGTGTGTTGGAAGCCGTGTTCATCTTGTTGGAGTTTCGATCTCCTTCGAGAAGAATTTTTATCGGCTCCCATTCACTCCCCCCCCTCTCTCGGTTCGCCGTATCGGTCCTTCAAGTGGTATCGAGCCGGTTCGGGTCTTTATTGACTCTAACCGGTCTAAGATCCAAGGATGGCGTACCGAGAACGGGGTTCGGGTCCTCCACACTTCGATGGCAAGAACTACCGGATGTGGAGCAAGCGGATGGGTGCGTTTCTCCGCGGAAAGGGTCGGATCCTTTGGGATGTCACGGTGGACACGGGCTATGTCCGGCGGTTGATTTCCTCGCTCCGGGATCGAGGGGACGGCTTCGACGCCAACAATAAGGCGGTCGACTACTTGTTTCGTGCTTTGTGTCGGCCGAGTTCGATCGGGTGCACACCGAGCACTTGGCTTGTAGGATTTGGGCGGTGTTGAAGGAGGCTCATGTTGGGAACGCCCGAGGTTCGAGGCACGGTTGTATGCGACCTACGGAGAGAGTACGAGAACTTCACTCATCTCCCCGGTGAGTCCATCGATGCCTTGTTTCAGAGGTTCACGGTGGTGGTGAACAACATGAGGGCCAATGTGGACGTGCTCCCGTACGATGATCATGATAGAGCGGTCAAGCTCTTGCACTCTTTGGATCGTACGATATGGGGCGGAAAGTTCGAGGCCATAGTCGAGTCGGAGCGATATGATACTCTGACGGTGAACGAGCTGTTCTCGAAGCTCAAGTCGGGCCGAGGTGGATAGGGGCATGATCGCCAAGCTCGAGGGACCGGACCGATTCCCATAGTCTTGCCCTCGTTGGTGGTTCTAAAGGAAAGACTAACTCTAACCCATCCACCGGGATGTTCTCGTTTTCCTCTTTGATGTCTATGCCGGATGAGGAGTTTGATGACCTTGGAGAGGAGGCGGGCGGCGGTGACGAGGCGGTTCGAGAGGCCGCACGAGAACCGCGTGAACATGAGGAGGAACACGAGGACTGCTTCCGGTGCGGCAAGCCGGGACACTTCGTCGCCGACCGCCCGGAGAAGGCCGAGAACAAGGACGGCTACAAGCACAAGCGAGGAAGAACGACGACAAGTACCGTTCGAGGCGCGACCACAAGAGCAAGCACAAGAACAAGTACAAGGACGAGCGACGATCGAGGAAGAAGGAGGGCCGAGGCAAGGCCCGAGCGATGGTTGGAGCGAGCGACGTCGACTCCGGTTCCGCGTACTCCACCTCGAGCTCGAGCGGCGGCGACGACGAGGGAGATCGCCGCAAGAACAAGAGGTCGTCCAAGAACACGAGCGGGGGCCGAGGCGCCGCGAGAGACGGCTTCGCACCATGGCGTTGAGCTCCGGCGGCAAGAAGAGCACACGGAGCGACTCGGACTGCGAGTCCGACGACGAGGTGCGTGATGAGCTTCCCTTCTTGCGCCGGGAGAATGAGAGGCTTGGCTCATTGCTTGATAACCGTGATGACATGCTTAGAGAGGCCAAGAAAATGAGGAAAGAGCTTAGGGCTTCACTCGAGGATGCTAGGACTAGAGTGGGCGAGCTAGAGACACGGGTGCTTGATAGCAAGCTTGAGATTGATTCGCTTAAGGCTAGCCCTGTTGTTTCGATGAGAATGATTGTCTTTGATTGCTCCATATTCCTTGCGATCTTGCTTTGTTTAAGGAGAAGCATGCCTCCAAGTGTGAGGAACTAGATGTGCTTAGGGTTGAAGTGGGTGAGCTTAAGTCTAGACTGCTTTGCTAGGTGCTTGCACTTCTTGCCCTGTTTTGCATGCTAAAATTGATGAGATGCATGCCTACACTAGTTCGCTCGAGGCTAAATTGAAGGAACCCATGCCTACATCTTGCTCTACTGTGAAATGCATGCATTGAAAAATTTGGAGCTTGCACATTATGTTGATCGTTTGCGGGATGAGAATGATGATTTGAGGAAGTTGATGGGTTGGTTGTCCGGTCACGAGCCTCAGTTGAGGATGATGATCGAGGCCTTTAAGAGGCAAGATGGTGAGGGGCTTGGAGCAAACAAGGTTGGTGAGGGAAGTGGAGAGAATATCCCTGAGCCACCAAAAACCCACCACAAGAATGATTTCCCACCAAAACCTAACCATCTAAGGAACCGACTAGATACAACCCCGGCTCCACCCGTGTTTCCTACACCCACAAATGACCTACAAAAGTCTATCAAGTTTGTGAGCACTTCGGGGGAAAGTGTTCTTTGGGAAGGAGAGTGAGAAGGCTAGTGGTGAGAAACCGGTGGAGGTTTTGAGTGGAGAGAAGCGAGTGAACGACCACATCCCAAGCCAAAGCCTAAGCTTGTGAGGTTCCATTGTGGCTATTGTGGGAGAGATGGCCATAAGGAGGAGTTTTGCTTCAAGAGGAAGCGAGAGGAGAGAATGGAGAAGGAGTGGGCTAACAAGGACAAGTACCACCCTTCCGATGGTGTACTTGAGCCTCGTATGCGGATGCCCGGGGGCAAGGCGATTGTGAGGACGGTCGGGCTTGGGGAGAAAAGAAGGCTGCAGGTGGTGCTGCTTTGCCCGGGGCCACACCGGTCGGCCGGTGTGGGGCACCGGTCGGACCGGTGCGGGCACAGACGGACGGTTTGTTCGGGTTTCGAGCGCGTACGGGTGCGAGGGTTGTTTACGGTGGTCGTGGTTCGGTGGTTGGGCTGGAAAGGGTGCGGGTGGTCGGTTGCTAGGCGTTCTCCACCTCGTGCTCAATACGGGGATTGGAGGAGTCGTGGCGGTGAGTTGGAGAGGAAGGACGTGCCACGGGCTTTCTTGCGTGGTTTTGGTCCTCCTCCGGGCGGGAGAGGGGTGGTTCCCTCAAGGTGGTTACCGTGGTGGTGTTCGTGGAGGTAGCTTTGGTAGGAGAGATGCTTTGGTTGGTGCTAACCCCACTTTCGAGCAAATGGCTCGGCACTTTGGTTTTCCTCCTTTGGTTCTAACCCCGATCTTTGAGTCGTTTGTTCGCTCACGTGCCTATTTTTGATGTACGGGTGGGAGACTTGAAGAACATTTGGTTGATTGACTCCGGTTGTTCGAGGCATATGACCGGAGACAGGGGGTGGTTCTCAAGTCTCGTCCCGGTGGTGACGAAGAGGTACATCACCTTTGGGGACAATGGGCGTGGGCGTGTGCTTTGTCGAAGGTGAGATAAAAGTGAGTGACAAGATCACTCTGAGGCGTGTTGCTCTTGTTCAATCGCTGGGGTACAATTTGCTTTCTGTGTCCCAGTTGTTGGATGAGGGCTTTGAGGTGTTGTTTCGGCCAGGTGGTTCTCGGATTGTGGACTCTCGAGGGGACCTTGTACGTATGGTCGTTCCCGAGGGTCAGGTGTTTCGTGCTGATTTTTCTCAGTCTTCGGGTGTGGAGCGTTGTTTCTTGGCGGGTTCTTCGAGTGAGTTGTGGAAGTGGCATAGGAAGTTGGGTCACTTGAGCTTTGACCTTTTGTCACGCTTGAGTAAACTCAACTTGGTCCGAGGATTGCCACGGTTGAGGCTTGAGAAAGAGTTGGTTTGTGCTCCGTGTAGGCATGCCAAGATGGTGGCCTCTTCTCACCCACCTCTCACCGATGTGATGAGCGAGCGTCCATGCGAGCTGCTCCATATGGACCTTGTTGGCCCGGCTCGTGTGCGATCGCGGGTGGGAAGTGGTATGTCCTTGTTGTGGTGGACGACTATTCTCGGTATGCGTGGGTGTTCTTTACGGAGGATAAGGGGGAGACGTTTGGTTTTGTTCGAGATCTAGTCTTGAGGTTGAGGAACGAGAGGCACGGAGATGCCATACGAGCTATCCGCGGTGATAATGGCTCGGAATTCGGGAACTCTCGTTTTGAAACCTTTTGTCATGACTTGGGTCTTGAGCACCGGTTTTCGAGTCCGTATACGCCTCCCCGGAATGGTGTTGTGGAAAGAAAGAACGGGACATTGTGCGAGATGGCTCGGACGATGCTTAATGAGCATAGGACTCCGAGGAGGTATTGGGGTGAGGCGGTGAACACCGCATGCTATGTGTCGAACGGGATATACCTCGAGTGCACAAGAAGAAGACATGCTATGAGTTGATGCATGGCCGCACACCCAAGGTGAGTCACTTCCATGTCTTTGGTTGCAAGTGTTTCATTCGAAGAAAGGCGGGGAAGTTGGATAAGTTTGAGGCTAGGTCTGTCGATGGCATTTTCTTTGGTTATGCATCTCATTCTAGAGCATATCGTGTGCTCAATCTTGAAACTAACCAAATCGTGGAGACTTGCGAGGTAACCTTCGACGAGACGAGCCACGTAGTCGGCTTGTCTTTGAGTGTGCGGTGATGATGAGCTTGGCGAGGAGATCTTTCGGGGAGAAGGAGCATGAACATGGTGATGATGAGGATGGTGGTGCGGTGCCCCGGCTGAACATGTACCCACTACTTCGACGACGATGATGGATGGACCCTCTGCTACACCTACGACGACAAATCAAGAACAAGGAGAAGGCGATGCTGAGGGGGAGGTAGCTTCGAGGCGAGAACCTCCCCGGCGAGTTCAAGTGGATCACCCAGCTTCGAGGATCATCGGCGACATGAATGAACGCACTACGCGGTCGAGGGTTCGAAACAATTCCCATTTCGCTCATGCTGCATTTGTTGCTTCTTTCGAGCCCAAAGACATTGGACACGCACTATCTGATCACAATTGGGTTAACTCGATGCATGAGGAGTTGGAGAACTTTGAGAGGAATCAGGTGTGGGAGTTGGTTGACCCTCCCCCGGGGTGTAAGCCGATTGGTACCAAGTGGGTGTGGAAAAACAAAGAGGGAGAGAAGGGTGAGGTTGTGAGGAACAAGTCGAGACTTGTTGCTCGGGGGTTCGGTCGGAAGGAGGGGATCGACTACGAGGAGACCTTTGCTCCCGTAGCCCGTTTGGAGGCGATTAGGATCCTTCTAGCCTTTTACGTGGCTAAAGGGTTCAAGTTGCACCAAATGGATGTGAAGAGTGCTTTTACGAATGGAGTGTTGGAGGAAGAAGTGTATGTGAGACGACCTCGGGGTTTGAGAGTGAGAAGTACCCCCACCGGGTGTACAAGTTGAGGAAGGCGCGCGTATGGGTTGAAGCGGGCGCCTAGAGCTTGGTATGGCGGGTTGAGGGGGTTCTTGTTTGAGAGAGGTTTTGAGATGGGGAAGGTCGATCGGACCTTGTTTTTGCGAGAGGGGAGGGCGAGAGATATCCCGATTGTGCGGGTGTACGTGGATGATATTGTCTTTGGTGGCTCGTCTAACTCTCTTGTTGCGAGGTTTGCGGATGATATGAGCGGGGAGTTCGAGATGAGCATGATGGGTGAGTTGCGAGTTCTTCCTCGGGCTACAAATCAAGCAATCAAAGGAAGGAACATTTGTGCACCGGGCTAAGTACACCAAGGACATTGTGAGGAAGTTCAAGATGGAGGACTCCAAGGCTATGACGACGCCGATGAGTACGACTACGGCTCTTGATGCGGATGAGGAAGGTGAACATGTGGACCGGAAGGAGTACGGAGCATGATCGGGTCACTCCTCTACTTGACGGCGACGAGGCCGGACATACGGTTCTCGGTGTGTCCGTGCGCTCGTTTTCAAGCGTCTCGAGGACTTCGCATCGGCAAGCGGTGAAGAGAATTTTCAGGTACTTGCGTCACACTCCCGACTTCGGCCATTGGTACTCCGCGTCCTCTTCTTTGGCGCTTCATGGTTTTTCAGACGCGGATTTTGCCGGGTGTCGGTTGGATAGGAAGTCCACTTCTGGGACTTGCCAGTTTTTGGGTTCTTCGTTGGTGTCTTGGTCTTCCCGTAAGCAGTCGAGTGTTGCTCAATCCACGACCGAGGCCGAGTATGTTGCCGCTGCTAGTTGTTGCTCTCAGCTCCTTTGGATCACCTACACCATGAGTGACTTTGGTGAGGAGTATACTCATGTCCCACTTCGGTGTGATAGCACCGGTGCCATAAGCGTTGCAAAGAACCCGGTGCTCCATTCCAAAACCAAGCACATAGAAGTGAGGTATCATTTTACGAGAGACAACGTCGAGAAAGGAAAGATAGCTTTGATCCATGTACCCACACATGACCAACTAGCCGATATTTTCACCAAACCCCTAGATCAAGCAACTTTCACTCGTTTGCGGGGGGAACTTGGTGTGTGTTTAATTTCTTGAGTTGGGTGTGTGGGGGCTTTCTTTTGCCGGTGGTGTCGAGCCCGTTTTGCCTCCCCTCGAGGAGCCGGTTTGTAGCATATGTATAGCTTTTCTTTGTGCATTTCTTGCTTTTGGCATGGCATATGTAACATGATGTATAGGCATCCTTGCATCTTAGATTGCATGCATTTTGTATCATATGCATTGGTTAGGAAAAGCTTCTCTCATATACATAGTTCACCATGGAATGAGATATATGTCTTTGTGAGCTCGTTTGGTATGCTACGGTTAGTTTTGGCTTAGCTCTTGATGATCTTGATGAATAATCCATGGTTGATAGCTATACTTTTGAAAAATGTTACATGTATGCTCTCTCATGTGTAAATGCCTTTACATGCTCTTGACATGTTTTTGTGGCTTTGCTATGCTTAATTTGTGATTGGATAGCTAGTTTATTGATCATATGGGGCCAAAGGCTCATTTGCCATCATGAATGTTTAGCCCTCTTGACTTATCTTGTGGAGGAGCATAAGTTCCTTTTTGTCGCAAAGACATTTCATGTACCATTTACAAATCTGAAAATGAAATGAAAAATGCTTGGAAATGTGCTCCCATGTCATATGCGCTGAATTTAATTTGCTTTGGGTGCTAAACCGTTGCATGATGCCTACCAATGAGAAGTCTCATACATAGAAGTAGGCACATGGCTCGGTGGCTTTGACATGACATGAGGTGCTTGTGGGTGTTTGTGATGGTCTTATGATTAGAATGGCTGTCCTAGCATGAAGTTTGTGTGGCTTTGCCATTTTGATATGCTTTGATCATGTTTAGGACTTTGCTCATGAGAGGCAAGTTTTTCGCAAAATTGCCAAAATCCATCTTAGCTTCGTCCAATGGTTGTGAAACTTGGTGATCATGTAGTTGAGATCGATACGAAGCCGTAGAGTACCTAACTTGCTCATTTGGACATATGTAGCATTCTTTGTTGAATTTTGTATTTTTGAGAAGCTCTAGGTTGAAAGTTTTGCTTTTTTGGCTTGATTCATGCATTGCCAACAAGGGGGAGAAGTTTGAGCTTGAAATGGCTTAGTGGATGCATTTAGAAGGTTTTCAGGTGGTTTCGAGCCATTTCTGGGCTCTGTTGTACACCGGTCGACCGGTGAAGAGCACCGGTCGACCGGTGTGAGTGCTGGTCTGTACACATGTTAGGCACCGGTCGGCCGGTGGTGATGACCGGTCGACCGGTGTGAGCCGAAATTGCTTGCAGCTGCCCTGTTTTTGTTGTTTTGCATGCATTCGTCCGGGGGGAGTTGCATTGGTTCGGGGGGAACTTGCATGTGTGCGGGGGGGAGCTCTTTGTGAGTTTTCGAGCTTTGTTTCGGTGGTTTGTGCTCTTTGCTTGAGCTTTGCTTTGTCTCGGATGTGTCGAGCCGTTGCCCTTGCCTAAGGGGTCCGAGACTTGTTTCCTTCAAGTGATCTTGCTCTTTGCCTTTGTTTGGCTTTCGATCGCTTGTTGGAGTTTCTTTTTGTTCGTTTCTTTTCTTTTTCTTTTCTCTCTTGTTACTTTCGTGTGGGTGTTGTCAATGCACTCATCAAGGGGGAGATTGAGGACCATGTGTGGTTCGAGGACCGGTGGATGGTCGCTTCCTTGTGTGATGAGTGATTGACAACGTTGTGTGGACCGATTCTTGGCTAAGTATTGCGAGGTGCGGGTTGCGGCTTGACTCGTGTTGGTGCAAGTGAAGAACAAGCGCGAAAGGTCGTCGCGGTGAGGCCTCCGGGTGTGGAGAAGACAAGTAGGCTTTGTTCGAGGGACCCGGTGGCCGGCGGGGGTCAAGTGCGGGCCGCATGGTGGCATGAACAACAAGATGAAGTCGTGGACGGTTTCTTGGTTGAGCCTCAAAACCAAGGTCGAGCCGGGACTACGTGGGAGCCAAGTCATGAGTGGAGATTGGCGGAGGCTACACCGAGTTCGCGGGGTTTCCGGTGGTTCACCGGAAAACCACCGGGTTCCTTGGTTGATCCACAAAGCCAAGACCGGAGAACCGAAGACGGAGGTGCGGCGGCACCGGACCGGTCCCCGACCGGTGGGTCCGGCCGGTCCGGCCGGTGGGGACCGGTCGGCCCGGTGAGGAGCACCGGTCGGACCGTGTGCGACGACGCGGTCCGGAATCTTCGAAGCGGAGGACACGCGTCGGGATCGCATAGCTTGCGTCGAGGCTACGCGGGGTGCGGTTGCGGGCATCCGTCCGATGGTGAAGACATCAAGAATTCCAAATCCGCCCTTGAGGGGCTTGTATCCCTAGTTAGTAGAGAGGGGCATTTTAGACATTCGGTTGCCGCCTATATAACCCAAGAGGTGAGAGGTTGGCAGCCAACTCTTGGAACCCTAGCTCATTAGTTTTCCTATTTTCCACCTATTTTCTCTAGGTTTTCCTTAGGACTAGCAAGAGAGCTTCACGGAGAGATCTTGTAGAGAGGGATGGATGATCGGGCGGCTTGCTAGACCTTGTACGAACCTTTGTTTCATGTATAGATGATTCGGCGTGGTTCCTCAAGGTTTGGATGTGTTTTCCCCGGTTGTTCTTGGTGGTGATTTTCGGAGCCCTCTCTCGGTGATTTCTTTGGGTTGTTTTCGGGGCCTTTCTCTTGGGGATTTGATGGGGGAAATTTGTGGGAATCCTTCGTGGTTCTTTGGGCTGTGATTCCCCTCCCAAATCCGTGAGTAAAGGTGCTCGATTTTGGGGGTTTCTTGAGTTCTTGGGTTGGAGGTGCTCTCGGCGGGATTTCTTCGATTTTTCCTTTTTGGACGAGTTTTTGTGGGATTAAACTTGGCTATGAACTCCTCATGAGGTGTTCTTGATATCCCCAAAGTCTTGTTCAAGTCCGTGGAGCGATTCGGGAGATCGAGATTTGGATTTGGGGGAGTTGACCGCGGGTCTTGTTCATCCCGAGCCGCCCGTGCCACACCGGTCCGACCGGTGCTCTTGGCCGGTCGACCGGTGCAAGCCCTTGTGGGATTTTGCTCGGGTGAACGTCTTGGTGAGTTCGTTGTTGTCCCGTGTTGCTTCTTGTTTCGAGTTTGGGTCCGTTTGGTGGTCGGTTGGCTTGTTTGGTGCCTTGGGGGCTTTCAGGTCGCCACCGGTCCGACCGGTGTGTCTCACCGGTCGACCGGTGTAGAGCCACTTAGTGAAAGTTGCTCGGTTTCACCGGCGGGGACCGGTCGGCCGGTGGTGCTCACCGGCCCGACCGGTGTGGGTCCGTAGACTCGAGGTTTGGTTTTTCCATTTGCGTTTCTCGGGTCGGAAGGTGGTGTGTTGGTTCCTAGGTCCGGTGGCACTCCGGTGGCTACGTGGGCTTGACCAACCTTGGTAGTGAGTCGGAGACATGTGTTGGAAGCCGTGTTCATCTTGTTGGAGTTTCGATCTCCTTCGAGAAGAATTTTTATCGGCTCCCATTCACTCCCCCCCCCTCTGCGGTTCGCCGTATCGGTCCTTCATGTACCCGAGCTCCCCGGTTGGCGGGATCCCCCGGATACCCCTCGCGGACGCCCACGAACGTGGCCGCCGTGAAATCGCGTTCGGCGCGAAGTTATGCAACTCCACGCCGTAGTAGTAGCACGGCGCTCGCATGAAGCGGCTCGCCGGCGCGGCAAAGCCGCGCTCGTGGAAGCGGACGAAGCTCACCACGTAGCCTTCGGCGGGTTGGGTGCGCGGTCCCCCGCCGGCGGCACTATCCACTCCGCCGGGCGGCCCCTCCTCGTTTGCCGCCAGGCGGCGGCGGTGACCAGCTCGCCAAGGGCCGGCGGAGTCCACCGTCGACCGCTCCCGAGCGTACGGGTCAAGGATCATGAGAGGCGAGAGGTGGCGCCATGAGAAGAGACGAGGGATGCGAGAGCGGGGGACAAGAAGAAAGAGAAGAGCTCTAATGGCGAAGGCACGTGATGGCGAGAGCAAATCGAAGGCGAGAGCGCAAAGGGCGAGAACGGCGGAACGCTAAGGCAAAAAAACGCCGTTTTTCCCTCCCCTCGGATTTATAAAGCCGCGGGCGAGCTCTCCGGGGGCGGACGTCCCGCGCGCATTGCCGGCGGGGAATCTTTCCTTCTCGCCGACGGGCGGGCCCCACCACGACCGCGGCGGCCACGCCACCGCGAACGAGCCATCATCACGGCGAAGAATAGCGGGGGCCGTGGCGGGCGGTCACGTCCGCCCGCCCACGCCGCCCACTACGTGCACGCGCGCGCGCGCAACACCTAAAAAAGCGCGCGCGCGTTGCGAAAGCTGCGGCCTCTGCCGTGGAGCATTTAATGGCCGGTCCCTTGTAAAGCAAGGAGAACCCTCGAACGGCACGGACTCCTGGCTCGGGATAATTTCAGCCCTCTAAAGGGTACAGGGCGTGAGAAGGTCGCCTCGAGGCCCGTTTTGAAACAAAGCGGGCGTCGCGAGCACCCATGCCACGTAGGACCCTCGAGCGGCACGAGCCCTTGGCTCGGGATAATTTGAGCCCTCTAAAGGGTACAGGCGTGAGAAGGTCCCCTCGAGGCCCGTTTTGAAACAAAGTGGGCGTCGCGAGCACCCATGCCACGTAGGACCCTCGAGCGGCACGAGCCCTTGGCTCGAGATAATTTAGACCCCCTAAAGGGCACGGGCGTGAGAAGGTCGCCTCGAGGCCCGTTTTGAAACAAAACAGGCATCGCGAGCACCCATGCCACGTTGTGTGCGATCGGCGCCTCGAGGCCGGCTCGCCCGGGGCCCCTCGATGGTCGCGGATGCCGGGCGGGAGCGCTTAGCCGCCGCCCCGCACCATTTTTATTAATCGGCGCCCGAGGGCCGGCTCGACCGGACCCCTCGACGATCACAAACGCAAAGACGGGGGCCGCCCGGGCGCCACCCCCGCACGGCCCTGCGATCGGAGGTTCGAAGCCGACCCTCGACCGGTTCGAACGGGCGCCCCGGATCACGAGTCGGGGACGACGAAGGCACGCGCATTCAAGCCGTTCCTCGAGCCCGTCGGCTCGAGGGTGCCCTATATGTCGTATTCGAGAGCCAGCGAGGGCAGCTAGCCGGGGGATCCCACCGAGGGAGAGCTTCCGCGCCCTCGGTCCCTATCGAACGGGACCGAGCCCCACCTAGCAAACCCACGCAAGCGCTTCAATGGACGCGTCTGCGGACCGCGCGGCCTACCCTTATCGAACGGGGCATGGGCGTCCACTCGAACCACCCACTAGCGGCTCAACGAGGAATCCGCAGTCGCGACCCGCTCGATGGGGGTTGCGGAAACCTCACCCTCCGTCCCGCGGAGGGACGGCGAGGGTGCATTAAGAAACAAGTCGTAAAGCTCTACCCGATCGCCTCGAACGGGCCCGTGCTCGGGGGCTTGACGCACGGCTACACCTCCTTGAATTGCACCCGGCCGGAGACAGTGCCAGCAGCGCGTGCGTCACCGAAGCCGGCCGATATATTGCCGACGCCGGTTGAAACATGTACCACGCCCTCGACCGGCTCTCGCGGTTAACCCCTACGGGGAGCATCCACGCTCCTACGGGGCTTCGGGGGGCTAGACCGCGGGTCGGCCGACGCGGCCCCACGGAAAGCGTTCGCAAGACAAGAAGGGAAGAACGTCCTATCGGCAGGTTCCGGCGTCCGCGGGAGCCTCAATGGCAAACCCACGGATGCTCGGGGGCTGCGTCGGGGACGGCCCTAGGGGTCCCCTTTAACAACGCGGGAAATCCCCACTTAAAACCCGCAACAAAGCCAAACACACTTTGCCTAACCATGCGAGATACGGCCCATGCCGCGGGGGACCTCAACGGCCCACCAAGGCGGCCCTCTTGAAGACCCCCTCGAGTAGGCTTCGCCTCGCTCGAGGATGCGCGCCTCCCTCGGGCGGACTCCGTCCCGTTCGAGGGGGGTGCGCTTCCCTCGAGCGGGCTCCGCCTCGCTCGAGGGCCGGCTCCCCCTCGAGGAGGCTCCGCCTCGCTCGAGGGTCCGCCCCGCCCTCGACCGGGGTCCGCCTCGCTCGAGGGCGCCCGCACGCGTGCGCCGCCCCCCGTACGCGGGCATTTAACGCCCGACACCGGCGGGACGGCGCCATCATGCGCCGGGGCTCGCGCCCGGTGCCGCCGCACCAACTCCCCGGGGAGGGAGCCCATCCCCATCACTTGTGGGGGGGGGGGGACCGTGCGGCGCGGCCGGTGCCGGGTCCGTGACGCCGGCCGCCTGCTCCGTACGGCTAACGCGCCGAACCCTCGAAGGGGGGGCCGGGCCGCACCCTCGACTTGCTTTCTTGTGACCTTACAGGGTTAGGTGGAGGCACTAGGCCGGTGGGACGCCATCACCGCCGCGTTACGGTATGGCCGCCGCCCCGCGCGTACGGGCGCACGCCGGGCGCTATGGCAACGGCTCCGGACGCGTGGAGCGTGTGGGAACGGGACGCCACCTTACCCGCCACGCGTGCTCCGTACGGGCCGATGTCGGCAGCTCCCTCGAGCCTATCGAGAAGACATCACGGTCATCCGCCACCCTTCTACCCTCGAAGCCGCCTTGTTCGGGTACAAGATAGGCCATGATGGCCGGATCGCGCAAGGACCGTCCGGACGGTCTCCCACTCTACGAGCATAGCATGCCACGCCCCTTCACATAGCTAAATAGCGCGGCGCGCATGTGATTCGCTCCCTCCTTGATCTATAAAAGGAGGGCGAACCCCCCCCGCCGCGGGGGAGACAGACACAACACAACGGGAGACGAGGCCGCGCCACGCACTTGCACTCCAATTCTCCCACAACATCTTCGGCCACTACACCGGGGACTTGGAAGCCAAGCTTCCTCTCCCGCCTTGCTTGTAGCAGCCCCACTACGAGCACCCCGGTCTCGAGCAATATAGTGCCTTGAGCATGCCCGCTTCTTGAACGTACGGCCCACGGCCGGAACCGGGGATAAACTCTGTGTCTCTTGTTGCTTAGCATCGACCATTGAGGGATAGACCACGGTGCTTATTGCGGTTAGTGTCGGGACCACATTCCGCACCGACAAATACCGTACAAGTCTTGTCGGTCTTGTCTTCGTAGGCCCTACCGGAGTCCGGTGGGCCCACCATCCATAGGAGGAGGCTCCCAAGTCAGTACCCTCTGTCTTCCTACCTGTGTCAGGTGTAGCCCTCTCTTGTCTTGTCATGGGTTCACCCACCAAGCTGGTCAGAGGGGGAGGGGCCACCTCTGCTTTTGTAGTGGCAGGAGCACCGTGCTTGGATGGCATTGACCATAGAGCCCAAGGCAAAGGGGGCACCGCCTATGCACCTTGTCCTTGTCAACCTCAAGCTCCGATGGGCCCCTGCCAACATGCTCCGCCAGCCAACTCCATTATCATGATGCTTTTATCGAGACGGGGCGGCCGCCTGTGCTTGAGCCATTGTATCAACTACCCTCCTCGATCCTTAAGCTGCCCTTCCTTCTAGGCGAAGGGAAAGCGGGGCTCAGAGCCCCCTGGCTGGATGACATCACGTATGATGCCATGCCCGGGGGCATCTTCATCTACCTTTGTGGACCTTGCTTAAGCTCTTTGTTAAGAGAAAGGGTCTGGTGGGCCATCACAATTAGTCACTTTATAAGGGGACCCCCTTGCTCTTTATACTGACAGTCGTATACTACTTGGAGATGTGAGTAATGTTAAACAAAGTCATCCCATGCGAGCCCGAAATCTTAATGATGGATGTTGGGATTGGGACCGATCGCTTCTTGCATCTTTCCATCTCAAATTCATAGACATGCATGTTTCTTCGTGAGTATCACATGTAGTGAGTAATGTTGTTTTTTTCCTGTTGGTAGATTATAAAACTCACTACTCGTGAGAACCAAAGGAAGCCGAAAAAGTTTGTTTCAACATGAAAGTGCATGCAGGCCCCTAAGTGGATTTTGGTGAATTGAATGACAAAGCGATTAAAGGTCTAACATATTTGTCTAAGATTGTGAGCAGATTTTACTTATATATTCATGAGTTATTATTGGAATACTTATTTGTGAACAAATATTACATGACTCACATTGGAGAAGACGAATATATAATTGATCCTAAGGCATAGTGACAAATATCAAACAACGAAGGAAGATAAATGATGGGGATAACTTGAGAAGACTTCATGTGGTAATTGAAAGAGGACACAAGAATGAGTGTAAACTTTATGGTCTTAATTGGAAGCTTGCATATTCGCTGTCAATCGAGAACAAGCATTTGAAGTGGGATTTCAAATGGAGATTAGTTGTGGATGTAGCAAATTGGAACTCAATGTGGATTGGGTAAGTGATGAAGAGATCAATCGAGATGTCTAGGGCGAGAGACTAAGCAATCTTTGGGGCCTTAACTAAGCCGCCATTAGTTTTTTGCTAAGGTGAAGTTCTAGTATCTGTGAGGTCTCAAAGTATGATATCCAAGCCTTAACGAGGGAAGCAATGCAACTCATCTACATGTTATGATTGGCAATACTGAGTGACTTGTGGATCCAAATGGGCATTCTTATGCCAAATGGAAAGATCCTAAGTCGGTAGCTCAAGTATGGATGTGCTCAAAACATAGGCTAAGTTGAAAGCCCTCAAGTGGAAATTGTTCAAGTATGGCAAGATTGAAGACATTCAAGCTCAAGAGGCTGTCACGATGTTTTTATTTAACCTTGAGTGTAGGTAGTACTATCAAGAGGGATGCAACATTAGCGAGTTGACCAAAGTCAAAGTGCTCATTAGTTGACCTAAGTGAGAATTAGCCTTGAGAGCCTAAGAGTGTGCTAACTAACCCTCCTAACCTAACCTGAGCCACTTCATCTCTTTGGTGAAGTGTTGTAGTGAAAGAAAGGGTTTTGGGGTGCCTCGGGCCTGACCGGTCAGGGGCACCGGTCTGACTGGTGCCGCTAGCCCAATAGCTAGTTTTTCAAACACGGTCTGACCGGTGTAGGGCACCGGTCTAACCGGTGCCGCTCGACAGCTAACGACTAGTTTTCTCCTTTGAGGGGTATAAATACCCCAAGCCTCCAACAGTGGAGGGTTGCTCTTCTTGGTGACTTTGCTGAGTACCTAAGCCATCCTTTGCAAGCCCTAAGCCTTAGTGGCTCTCCCCAACCTCCCTTTGTGATATTTGTGGATTCAAACCATATTTTTGTGTTGGGTTGAGAGAGTGAGCTCAAGAGAGCCTTTGTGAGCTAACAAGAGTGTTTCCATAGCTTGAGAACTTCGATTTCGCGTCTACAAGTATTAAAGCATTTGTTACTCTTGGAGGTTTGCCTCCTAGACGGCTACGCGTTGGCGGCTAGCTCCCAAGGTTGTGGTGAGCAGTAGCAAGTTTGTCAGGGCTATGATCTTGCCTCTTCATGGAAAAGATCGCCTTAACGGAAAGGAGGAAAGTGGTTGAAAGAGACTCGGGCCTTTCCTTGGTGGGAGGTGAACTTCGGAAACAAATCCTTGCGTCTCATTGTGGTTTGTCTCACTAAGTTGATTTCTAGCATATTTAATTTGCTTCCGCTTCGATCCACTTAGGTGTGCTATTTATGTGTGCCGGGATCAATACCCTGCTTGTGATCATCTACCAAGGCCACTCACCAAGTTTGGTTCGTGCTAGAAGTCAAGAGGAGATTGAAGCTATTTTTGCAGGTACTCTGTGCTACAATGGTCTGACCAGTGCAGGGCAACAGTCTGATTGGTGCCTCTTGTGAAGCATAGTCAATGACCGGTCAGACCGGTCATCACCACCAATCCGACCGGTGGACACTAGCGGCTCAAGTTTTCAGGGTAGAAAAGTTTAAGTTGGTCGTCACGTCTATTCACCCCACTTTAGGTGACATCAAGGTTCTTTCATAACAAAGGATATGAGAAATGCAAGTAGGAGAGAAAACTACACACGTAAAAAGGTTGCCGAAGGAGTGGTGCTTCCGGCTACAGGTGTACTAACTCATACGAATGGCGAGTTTTACAAAATGGTAGATTATATATTCAATGATTTTTTAACATTGGTAGATGTATATCTTCAATGCAAACTATGCTGGTCTCATGTTCACCAAAAGGATTCATCATACCTGAACATGGAACTCTTATTGAAGATGATGATGGAGACCGGCTTTGCTGTAACAGTTCTTATACGAGATCAAATAATGAAGTTTTTGGTAATTCACGTAATAAGCTATTTTCATTTGCATTAACTTGGTCGAGTTCCAACTTGTAAGTTTGTGTTGGGAAGAGATCGTCTTCGTCGTCAAAAGGAAAAGAAAATGATAAAAAAATAAGAACAAATACAAAAGGAGCTGAGCATAGGTCTACGATAAACTCCAGAAGATGTGATAAAACGAACTGTGATGAAGGTGGGACCATTGAACTCATTTTATACACAGTGTATACATAATTTTTGTTTTAATGATTCAGATACAATTGCAGAAATTGAGGGGTTGGTACCATGCAATCTGTGTTGACAAATGTAACTCCTTCGCCGTTCGTTGGTAATGCAAATGCAGCTACACCCGACTTCCTAGGCAAGGTTTGATCAGCTTTGTACATCGTTTGCGTATCTTTTTTATCTTCTATAAGGACTCTCAATGTTTGGGTTGCTTTTTGTACCATTGCACAACTGTTCTATGGTTCTAACACAATTAGACTTGTTTTGGTTACGACATCCGCATCTTGTCCCCCTCGAATGCACGAGTCCGTTGGACCAGGCATTGTTACACATTTTGCAGGAAGATTTTCCACCCAAGGTTTGCTTATTTGTATTATTTGACAATAATTTTGGTTTGTATAAATACGTTTGTATTGGTTCATTTCATCAGGCACTAACAATGAACCAAACAAAGTAGTGCTGCCACTTGGATCGTGTATTTGGGAGCCAAACAATCCTGATATTATATCAGAAGGTTTGCCCTCAAATTATTTACTGAGCTTCTCACCTAATACTTGTGTCATTCCTTGGATTGTAAAATTTATATTGTCATTTTCATGGTTGAGGAGGATTGAGATTGTCACCACCCAGATGAAGGTTTGCCTGATGACTATGAAGATGACGATCTGAGGGTGTTCCATGAGAGAGGTAATTGCATTATTTATAGTATAACATTCCTATATTTTTTTAACCAGTATGTGTATTGAGCTATCTTCAAAACTTCTTGTGTTTATTCAGTTGTTCATTGCGGGACACATCGAGATCCCAACATGGTTATTCTAGATCAAGATCCATACATCTAGTTGTACAAGGACTTACAAAAAAACATCACCTACTCCACAAAGTCCCTAATTCAGTACAGTGGCGCTTTGGAATTCCCTAATGAAACATACGGTTTCTGCTGCAGGAAAGGCAAGGTTAATATTTATGTGCACGAGCTACCAATTGAGATGTGTCATTTGTTTGGGAGTCAAATGGACAGTGATGCCAAATATTTTTGAAAGAACATACATTACTTCAACTCACATTTTTCGTTCACGTCATTTGGTGCCACTGTTGACCAGCAATTAGCCACAACGAAAGTTATGTAGATACTTCTATGCAAACTTCAATTTGTTTCACATCAGCAACCTTGAAATCAAATTTTATGTTGACCATACGTTTTATGTATAAACATAGGTACTGGGATCTACACATTCAAGGTATATGGTCAAATGTATCACAAAATTGACCAGTTAAAGCCCGGTGGTAAGGGACCACGCCACATACAACTGTATTTTTATGACATAGATGAGAACATGGTGCATCAAAGAAATAGGTCTCCTCATCTTGATGAAAACTTGATCAATGAGATACTACGTATACTAAGCACAATAGCTATGAACCCTTATCTGCATACATTCAAAATCGTAGGGCAATTAGCAAACATCAAAGAGTCAAGATTGAGTTAATACAAGCATCCTAGTTGATCAGAGGAGGTTTAATGCCCCTGCAATGGACTAGGTAGCTGTGATATGGCAAGATGTTTCAGATGAGGAACAAAAATTTAAACATAGTATAATGGTTTATGCAAACTCAGGGCACGCCACCTTCATGCATGCTTATACCACGGTTGCTAAGACCCGCTAGCTTACCCACTCTTCTATCCTGGGGAGAGACAGAGTAGGAGGATAAAAAAATGTCGTTGGAAGAGAATCCTGTTGTGCAATTCTCGAGGGTAAAGCGTCAATACAACAAAAAAAAGAAAAATGGTACATTCTCATAGCTTATGTAATTATTGAGTATATAGTATTATTTATTATTCAGATTATTGATCGGATTAGTATTGTATTTATAATTTGTAGAAGTTCCTACCGGACCATCTAATGTGGTGCAAAATGGAAATGGTAAGAGAGGGAGGTAGAAAAACATGGTGTCGACCTAGGCCATGTCGATTGAAGATTGCGGTAATAATATAATGTTGGTGGTTGTTAGCCACTTACTGGATTTTTAACGTTTTTGTGCTCATCCATTTAACATGTGCCTTGCTTGCCATGTAGCAGCAATTCAAGCAGATGTTGATGATGATGGTAATGGTGGTCATGATAACTACGGGGATGAAAATGACCAGGATGGTGGTATGTGTTTTATTCAATATATTTGGTAATTTAATTGACATTGCACATACAATGTTGTTGTAGTTTTCTTTGCTGCAACAAAAATATCTATACCAGTGTCGAGGTATCACGTCAGCGCTCGGGGGTATTATTGTTTCCTAATGTAGATACGGAGTGGTGTGTTTAACACATTTTCCATGGAGGGCGTCTCTTCTGGCAAAGGATTGTTGATATGTATTTAAGAATTGAATCAATGCAGCTTGATTACTCCAACCCTGATCATCAGAAAATTATTCGCACACACATGTACTAGGTTAGTTTGAAAATTTTAATATATAGCTACCAAAACATTTCTGTTTTTAGCCTAATCTATGTATGTATGTTATTTACAAGGTATCATATATTGCTTAGCTCGTAGTGATTCTAGTGCAAAAAAATTTTGGTAAACATATTGTGTTGTCAAAGGATTTTCCAGGTTCTGAGGGATGTTCATTCATGTTTTATGGATGCAATGACTTTGGTAGCACGGTATGGGCGCCCTAAGTTTTTCGTAACCATGACATGCAATCCTAATTGGCTGGAAATTATAGAATAATTGCTACCTGGTCAGACCCCACAGGCCATACCGAATGTTGTGGATAGAGTCTACCATGCTAATATACGGGATCTTCATGAGTTCATGATCGTAAAGCGTCATTTTGGTAAAGTTGCGGCTTGGGCACATGTCATAGAGTTTCAGAAAAGGGGACTACCGGGCACTTCTTATTAGTCATGGAAAAAATTCTAAGCTGAACGGACTTAATGATTTCGACAGGTACATCTCAGTTGAGTTGCTGGATCAAAAGAAATATCATAAACTTCATAGACTGGGATGCAATCACATGATGCACGATCCTTGTGGAACGCTTAATCGAAAGTGTCTGTGTATGATTGATGGTGGGTGTCGTTTCAAATTTCCACTACCGTTTTCTGACTAGACGCAGCAAGGGAAAGATGCATACCTAGTATATGGAAGATGTGAGGATGGTAAACAATTATTCTTGAGAAACAATTGGTTAGACAACAGATGGGTGGTTCCATACAATCCTGCACTTTTGATGCACAGTTATATCAATGTTGAGGCTTGTTGCAACATCAAGTCTATTAAATATATATACAAATACATTTTTAGAGGACACGACTATGCTTCATTCTTCATCCAGGTGGGTACGACAAATGAACCTATTGAGATCAATGAGGTGAAGCAAGATAGAAAAGCTAGATGTATTACTGCAATAGAGGCAGTATACCGACTATATCGCTTTCCATTGTACAACATGTATTCACCTGTCCTTCAAATCCAAGTAGACATCCCTGGAATGCATATGGTACCATTCAACAACATAGACAACCTTGTAGAAGTGGCCGAGCATGCCCAATCTTAGCACTCTGTGCTTACTGAATACTTGAAGATGAACATTGAAGATCCCAAAGCACGTCAATATCTATACAGAGAATTTTGGGAACAATACATATGGGTCAAGTCTGGTAAATTTTGAAACAGATAAAACAACATTTCTAGATTGGAATGCTATTTTATGCTAATTCAACTGAAGAGTGTAGGTACCACCTTTGCATTCTTCTGAATCACGTGAGAGGTGCAACGTCATACGAGGCACTTAGAACTGTTAGAGGTGAGATGCTTGTGAGGAGCTCAGTCTTATTACCAGCAATGGATCTCTCCACGAGGCAACGATTGAAGCACCCTACTTTCAAATGCCTTGTGCATTCAAGCGTATCCTTGCAATCATTGTTGTTTTTTAGTGTGCTGACATATGTAAACTCTGGGACAATCACTCTAACACTACGTGAAAAACTGCCTTTGGTACGGGCAATGCGCCTGTTACCGATCAAGTGTTACAAATAAGCCAAGAAAGGTAATGGGCAGACATATTCGTAACGGGCATTAAATAACAACTGTTACCACAACTAGCCACCGGTCATGTGAAATGGCTGTTTTTCTGGGCCCACAGGGAACTTTCGTAACGGGAACCAAAGCAAAGCCCGTTACAGAAGCTCAATATCAGAGACGCCCGATGTGCACCTGCGTCTCCACTATCTTGACGAACTGAGACGCGTCTATTTCACGCGCGTCTCAATACATATAGGATTCGTAACGGGCATGAAACAACGACCGTTACCACAACTAGTCACCGGTCACGTGAAATGGCTATTTCTCTGGGCCCACATGGAACTTTGGTAATAGGCATGAAACAAAGCCCGTTACTGTGAAATTAACTTCAGAGACACATTCCATGAACCTGCATCTCCATTGTCTCGACGAAATGAGACGCATCAGTTTCCACGCGCGTCTGCTTTCTCTCTATTAAAGGAGACGCTTGCTTTCAACCTGCGTCTCCTATATCTCGATAAACGGGCCGGAGTCCGGGGCGCACGGTCGGGCTGGTAACGGACTTTTACCTTGCCGTTACATTGTGGGCATTTTTGTAATGAGCTTTCCGAATGAAGCCCATTACTCACTGATCAATGTTTGTAACGAGCTTTAATTAACACCCGTTATAGATACGCGGCCACCCCTACAGTAACTTGCCCGGTTGCCGGCAGCATCCTGGAACCAGCCAGGATTTGGCAGCCACCGGGGGGCGCATCCTGGAACCGGCCCGGGATATGGCGACCACCACGGCAAGGAGACATCACAAACACATTCTCACATCACGGATATAGGCAAAGCAAGATCACATTTATAGACAAGCTAGAATCACATCAAGTTTGAAGTTACTCTCATCGGGGCTTGTTTGGATGGAGTCATGAGAAAAGCTGCCCCGAACCGAGCGATATCGACCCCAAGCAAGCAAGCCAAGCAAGTTTCTCAGGCAACAACACCTGACTAAAGAAGACTGAATGAGTTTCAAGTTTCTGGTCACAATAAACTCACAGTGCACCACTGTAGAAGTTACCCTTTCGGTTGATGGTATCCTTAAGAATGTACTCGCACAACATCTCCCGGACACGCTTTACATCTTCTGTGGAATCATCTACAGGAGGTTTGAAATCCTGCAAAATACAATCATTTATGAGAATACAAGTAGAAATCATTTTCTAAAATCAGATGGATAATATGAGCAGAGACAAGGTTGAGCATTATTATCTACTTACAGCAGCCTTCTTGATGTCAGGTATGTCATCGAGTAGTCTTAACATATGGAATGCCGCATGGAATCCACACAAAGAGGACCCTGTGGCTGCTGAGCACACTGCATCGAGGTACTAAAATGACGAGTTAATGTAGTACCAAATAGGTAAGATGGGACCATAAAAAAAACCTCGGTCTTACATTGAGATTTGTTTTGTGCTTGAGTGTGGCTTCTGGCTTTTTTTCTTTCCTTTCGTCACTCTGTCCTGTGCATCACCAAAGGCCCTGCATGATCAGCAATACCAATTAGAAACACTAAGAGATTGATTTTTTGTGAACAAAAAATATTGTACCAAAGGCCCTGCTGGTCAGCAATACCAATTAGAAACACTAAGAGATCGATTTTTTGTGAACAAAAAATACTGACCAAAGGCCCTGCATGGTCAGCAATACCAATTAGAAACACTAAGGGATTGAATTTTTGAGAACAAAACCTACAAGAAACTGACCAGTTCAAAACATTTTGGAGGTCTATGAACTTTAGCGGGGGATGTTGTTTAGCGAGAATCTAGATACCAAACCTCTTTGAACTTCATACGGATGATCACTTTGTTGCCCGGTGGCTAGTGCGATAGGCACCCACCATGTAGTAGTCATTCATCATTGCATACGAGATTGCTTTGCCAACTTGCTTGAGAACGCCGAGAAATATTTGTTGAAGTAAACAAATCTGGATCTAAAAACCCAACATTGGTCCGCTTCTTCGTTGCCTTGTCCATCATTTTCCTACAAAAAATCAAATTGTTAGCATGCATGAACTTTGTGGTCAAAATTAAAGAAATATCTTTTTAGGTTTTAAAGAACTTGCAATGTCCACAACCTCATGAAGGTAATATCCAGAGAATCCGAGAATTATAAGGTTAAACACGCTACGGAATTCAATGTTTAACATTAAAGCACCACAATCACCTTTAAAGCGAGTCTTGATCCACCTTTGCTTGGAAAGGCAAGTTTATCCTTAGTGTGTTCCATGACATAAGCATGCAACTTGGCACAATTTGGTCCGGCGGCCTTTACATTTGCTTCGACAACATAGGTGCACCAGGCTTGTATTTTGGTCGGTCCTATTCTGTCCCATTAACACAGTTAAGAATCTCATCTTTAGATAGAGGTTTCCTGGCCTAGTTCCCCTTCTGCAGTGGAGATTGCTTGGGATCCTCGTGTTGCAGAGGGTGTTGTACTTGTTGCATTTGCTGCTTAGGGGGAGATTGCCTGCGCTCCTCCTCCTCCTCCTCCTGCTAGAGAGGCTGCTGTTTCGTCTGTTGCTAATCCTCATGTTGCAGCTGCTGCTTAGGCGTAGTTTGCCTAGGCTCCTCCTGTTGTTGTCGACGCTCCCGCTGCTGGAGAGGCTGTTGTTTCATCTGTTGATTATCCTCAAGTTGCAGCTGCTACTTAGGCGGAGTTTGCCTGGGCTCCTCCTCCAGTTGTTGTCGATGCTCCTGCTGCGTAGTTTTGCTAATCTGCTCGCTGGCGCTTTGTTGAGCCTTCTCTTGCGACACCGAGCCGTAGCACCTCCATCCGATGTACCCCCTGCTACCTGTTGTGGCTTCAGGGTTGGGATGTCTCATCATGGGTGGTATAACGATCATGTCCTTTGGGCATTGGATCCTTTGAACAAGAGCCTCAGCTAGGGTTGCTACGTCACCCCCATCAATTGGTACAGACACACGGTATTGACTCGCATTGGCCCACACATAAGTAGGTTGCACCAAAACATACCCATCCTGCATCGGTACTGAATGGCAAGCCTTTTGAGATGGAAAGACTTGCGCAAGTGCGAGCTCCACAGTGCCATCCAAAAGACTGCACGCGGTTGGCTCCATCAGCTTATCTATTGTGTCCAGCATAGGTGATCGACTATCACTGTGCACTTCATTCGCTTCGTCACTGTTGGCATTCCAATGATCTCGCTCTCTGCCATCTTCCTCACTATCATGCAGATGTTCTTCCTCGCGGTCATGCCCATCTTCTTCCTCAATGCCATCCATATCTTCTTCCTCGCTGCTGCTGACAAGCGCTGGTAATTGGGAAGGAAGAAGTGCATTTTTCGGTATGTTGATGCCTGATAGTCTTACAGCATGGGCAACATCGGACCTCTTGTTCCTCTTCTTTCTGTACATTCTAGCGAACTCTTCACCAAACCCTTTACCCGAGCCAAGTGAACTAGACACGCCTCTGACCCGACCTCGATGCTCTGGAGTCTCAAGTGCTGTGGTGAGGATATCATCCTCCCTAACCCTAGAGAAAGAACCACGGTACCCTGAGCTGCAAGTGTTTTCACCCTATCTGCTACCCCCACCACCGCAGGGTTACTGAATGTTATGCCCCCGCTTCCTTCACTAGTATTCTTCTTCTTCTTCCCTACCCTTGCCCGCAAATAAGGTCTCGAACGTCCAGGAAATTGGTCCCAAGGGTTCTGTTTTCCTTCGGCAGCGAGCTTTGCTTCTTCCTCCTCCCACTCTTTCCTTTTACCATGATAACCTTTTCTACCCATCTTGTGTGTCTTATTATGCAATGCTCTCTTTTGTTTCATCTCCTGGCTCAATTGTTAAAATGAAGGAGAATTGGTTTCCTGCACAAACATGTCCCAGTCTTGTTGCTGCAAAAAGGCATGCTTCACAAAGGGAGTCTCCGCTTCACTCACATATTTTTTTTCTTAAATGGGCCTTGAACCGCCGTTGCAAGGTTTCAATCTATGATATAGCTGCCTTAACTGCCTTCTTGCGAACAGATTCTTCCAGATTGGCTGGGTAATCTAGCTTTTCCTCTAAAACTGTGAACAAATGGTCCTTCTCAATTGGTGAGAGATCATCAACCGCCTTGTTTATTGACACCCTCTCCCGAGCAATGAGACCACAGACCAATACAAATCTATCCCTCCCAGTATCTGGGGTAGGCCAAAAATTGGCATCAAGTCCAGTTGCAGTCAACTTATCTTCTGGCCATTTGGTTTGTGTCCTTGACCCGCGGGATCGAGTACTACTCGCAGCAGTCTGTGCTGAGTGACCCTGTGAAGAAGGTTCACAGACGATGGGCTGTGATGATGCTCTGGAGGTAGAGGAGTTTGTTGTTGTGGGAGACTGCATAGATGATATGTCAAGTTTGTCAGTAGAGCAGCATAAGCAAGACTGAAAATGTAAACAAAATTGTTATTAGATAAACTCATTTTCTCTGATAGGCAAAATAGCTGATACAGTCATAAATAAGCATAGACATACACAGTTCATATTTTACTTAATTAGCATACAGGGATAGGTGCTAACCATTTTGACAGGGACACAACAATATGCTTATATATCAAAGCAGAGAATAAATTCCTTCAACTGCTTCCTTGTACAACTTGAGCATCGATGGATTGTGTGTTGCATATGTACATGCAACAAGAGGATAAAGCAATGGTCATGACATTATATATGACAGTAGTGAAACAACACTCACAACACATCATGACACCAACAATAACAATATATATGACAGTAGTGAAACAATTAACACTCACAACAAAGCATAAGACAGTCTAGTTATCACTACCTTATAAACCACTGCGATGCAATTCCCACTGACATTATGTGGCCATCAGAATTAAAGTATGCTAACAGGTCCAAAGCATAAGTGTCGATCTGGTACATTCAAAGCATAGTAGAAATAAAGTATGCTAACATCTTTTATGCTTTTCATGAATTTACAGTGCATAAATTATAGCACCACATGAAAATGAATTTCAACATTTCATATAACTTCATCTGTTAGCAACAATTTATTCAAAACAGACTTGGAGCAACAAAATCCATCCATCAAATCCACAGTCCATCAATTGAAGATGAACTATTAAGGCATGTCTCCCTAATCCACCTTGACATGAATATATAGCAGATTGGGTGGACTACATTATAAACCACTGCGATGCAATTCCCAATGACATTATGTGGCCATCAGAATTAAAATATGCTAACAGGTCCAAAACATAATTGTCGATCTGAGCATAGCAGAATTAAAGTATATGTTAACAGGTCCAAAGCATAACTGTCGATCTGGTACATTCAGAGCATAACAGAATTAAAGTATGCTAACAGGTCCAAAGCATAACTGTCGATCTGGTACATTCAAAGCATAAAAGAATTAAAGTATGCTAACATCCTCGATGCTTTTTATGAATTTACAGTGCAAAAATTGTAGCACCAGGAACATGAAAATGAATTTCAACAGTTCATATAATTACATCTGTTAGCAACAATTTATTCAAACGGACTTGGGGCAACAAAATCCATCCATCAAATCCACAGTCAATCAATTAAAGATGCACTATCAAGGCATGTCTCCCTAATTAATCCACATTGACTTGAATATATAGCAGATTTTGGTGGCCGATGAGAGAGAGGGCGTTGGGGGTTCAAGCAGGACTAACCTCTGTTGCGAATGAAGTAGTTGTTCTCGTGATGGTCGGAGGGGTCGGATCCACGTCGGCTCGTGGCCTGAGGCGGCCGACTCGTCGTCGTGGCCGGGGACGACATCGACGGATCTGTGTCAACCATCTTTAGGTTGGCTGGACGTACGTCCGCACGCTAGTAACCGTGTCCTCGTCACCGTCATCACGCAGGGAGCGGTGGGGCTGGAGAAGAGCAGGGTTGCGGTGGGGAGAGAGCGGCGAAAGCGAGCGGGGTGAGTGGCGGCGGTGGTGGGGAGAATGCGCGCGTTGTGGATCTGTCTAGCGAGGACCTGAAAATGAACGGCGCGCTGTTTAATGAAACTACTGACGTGCCCTTGACGGCTCTGTGCAGCCATTGGAATTTCATCGGCACTATAGTAAATATAGGTGGGAAATTTTGAGCAGCCCGTGCACGGTTCGCCTGCTAACGCTGACGAGTGGGCCAGTGTCATGGGCGACGATGGTTAGTGAACCCGGATCGCCTTTGTTAGTGAACCCGCAGCGGTTATCTTTTTATTTTGGCTGCTAACGCTGACGCGTGGGCCAGCCACTATTTTCTTTCGAATGAAACGTGCTTCCCTACAATATTAGAGCCCATAAAACAGCACCTAAAAATCATAAAAATACGAGCAATTTGTATTTGGATATTTAGTATTTGAATAAAATATCAACAGTCACACTTGTGTGGCCAAGATTCTTATAATCCATTTTTACATCCCATGTTAATGATGTAATAATTCTACTAACATCTAGGGTGCTCTAAAAAATCTACAAATTGACTTGCCAACATAATTTGGGTACCTAGACCTGTCTTCAAAATTTCAAATGGTTTCGATGAAGGAATTATATACTTGTGTACAAATATCTACATCTCTCACATAGTTTCCTAAAATGTTTGCTTGAACATTGAAGTTCTCCACACTTTACAACATGTCCGAACTCATATGCATTTGAAAACGTAACAAAACCTTGTGTTCACCTTAAGCTTACAAAATGTAAAGTTCCATCACTAATGGTTGTGTAAAACAAATATTATTTGTATGTTGTACTTACAAAGAACAAAATAAGGCATATAAACATCACTCAACAAACGGAATGTACACTAAACAATGAAATTAATGAATAGATGGTGATTTTAGAAAAATTTAGAAAAAAAGTATCAAATTTGGACTAATAACAACGAAGAAATACTTGTTACAACATTTGATTGCAGATTAAAAGGAGAAATTGAAACTCTTCTTCATTTGAATAGAACTGGGCCCCACAGTCACTAGGGACGCTGGGCTGATAACCCGCGTCGGATTTGCTGCTCTCCCAAAATTTTATACAGATAATTCGAGCATCATACAAAAGCTATTCTACTACTGATTTCCTATTCCAATACTCTGTGCAAACTTCACTATTTCGCAGCGCAGCCTACAGTCTTCACTGCAAAATAGAGAAATTCGAAGTCATCCTTTTTCCATGCCGCAGCCGCCGCCGGTGCTCGCGCACGGGCCGATCGCCGCGCATCTATGTCGGAGGCGGCGGCGGTTCACCCCAAATGCGCCAAGTCGAGTAGTGGAGCGCAAGCGCGGCCTTCTCACGCAAAGGCGGACACCCCTCGTTGCTCGGCCATCTCTACGTCGTACGCCACCGCCCGCGACCCGCCTCATGTACCCCTTCGCAGTGTCGTCGCCGGCAGCACCGCCATTGTCTTTGTAGAGCAAGATGGCGTATAGATAGGCCGTCGCATCGTGCCCACCCTTGGCGGCGCGCCGGAGATCATTGTATCCCCTGTGTTCAATGAAGAAGGCTTTGATTCCGGAGAGGAAGCAAGCCTTTGAATTCCCGAGACCGCTCAGCATAGCAAGGAATGCTTTGTAAGCGGTGGGGTTCCACACCCAAGAAATCTCATCTCGTATCCCCTCTATCGACAAACGCCGGCCGACGTCGCTGTGGCCGCACACACGGCGCATGGTCGAGCAAGTACCGCGTAGGCTGCGGAGGTCAGCCAAGGGCCGCTCCGAGGTCGCACTAACGTGCGCCGCAATCTCAATGCAGAGGTCTTAAGGAGGCCCACAAGCAGCAACGACGGCTGGTGCCACGTGGTTCTTCCTGACATGCTATCCATCTTCGACCGGGAATGGTGATGATGAAGAGTAGGCAGTTGCTGTTTTTCGCGGGTAGAGATGAAGGGGTAGGGGATCTAATTGTTTTGTAAGGAGAAGATACAGGTGAGGTGTTTCCAAACACGGTTTAAGTATGCAATGGAGACGACGTTTCGTTACTCCGCGTATCATTTAATTCTACATTGGAATCACTACCTCTGCAGCGGTGCTCTCAAGCATTTACTGACAACAGTTTCGCCATTGACCTTCTTGGGAACCTCTTCCCGTTTCCTGTGCTCTTGATCTTATCCCTTCCTCTCCTTTTTTTGGAGATGATGACTACATTATTATGGTCATGTTTGGATGGAGGTGTTAGTGTTAGTTTGTAGCAAACTAACACCAAAACTAACACTTTGGAGCCAAACACATGTGTTAGTTTGGTGTTTAGTTGGAACTAACACCTCCAAGAGGTGGTAATTGGCGTTAGTTTGGTAGACCCCACCCCTTTTCTCTCTCTCCCTCTCCTTTTCTAAATGTTTGGAAAAGTTAATTCAAATGCAAACTAACACCTCCATCCAAACATCCAAGATGTTAGTTTTTTATGTGTTAATTTGGAGGTGTTAAAAACAACCACTAACAGTAATACTAACATCTACCATCCAAACACGTCCATTGGAGACGATGTTTGCTTACTCCGCGTATCATTTAATTCTACATTGGAATCACTACCTCTGCAGCTCTGCTCTCATCCATTGACTAGCAACAGTTTCGCCATTGATCGTCTTGGGAACCTTCCCGGCCGTTCCTGTGCTCTTTATCTTATCCCTTCCTTGTTTTTCTATAAAAAGGCACCGACGCCTATCGGTCCTCCTCACTTTAAGTTGCTTCCTTCTCTAGATCTAGATCTAGCTATATGGTTCCTTCTTCTGATACAATAAAACGAGTCACTTGCTTCCTTCTTCTCTAGATCTAGATCTAGCTAATATATGGTTCCTTCTTCTGATACAATAAAGTGAGTCACTTGCTTCCTTCTTCTCTAGATCTAGATCTAGCTATGGCGCAAAGAATAGATCTTGTAGGGCGCAAGATTTTGCTTTTCTCTCTTCTTCTTCCTCCTCGATCTCTCAGTTGCTAGAAGAATTCTTGTGATAGGGGTAATTGGGTTGCTCATCCCTCGAACACAGCTGCGAGAAGAATTCTTGTGACATACCCCTTGCTCGCAGCCGTGTCCAGGGAAGGTAGCCAGAACCTCCTGGCATCAGGATGAATAATTTCATCTTGTGTCTAATGATCATTGTTTTCAGGATGAACAATCCTTCATCCTATGTCCAATGATCATTATTTTTTCCTATGCTTTCTCCTTCCACTCGCGGAATGCTCTTGCAAACCAAAGTGCAGGTTTAGCTAGGAAGCTTTGTGGTCTCATTGCAAGCCAGGAATAAGCTCTCTCAGCCATCAACAAAAATGGAGCTTGTTCAATGACCATGTGCAGCATGATCGCGACCTGCGAGCAAGATCGATGTGTCTGTGTGATTTTGCATATCTCGTCATGAAGATATGGCCGCATTGTAACCTTGTTCTGATGTATCAATGATGACTGTAATCTGTGTGTGTGTGTGATTTTGCATATCGCGTCATGAAGATATAGCCGCATTGTAACCTTGTTCTGATGTATCAATGATGACTGTAATCTATGTGTGTGTGATTTTGCATCTCAAGAGACATGCTTTTGTGAAATTATGCCAGATTGTTGGAGATGAACTCTTTTTACTTGGCATATCTTTTTAGAAGTTGGCAAAGCACGCGATTTGCCAAGTAAAATTTGGCAAACTCTTGGAGATGCTCTAATCCGTGTCTCTTTTGATGTAAGTTGTTCGTGATTCCGCATATCTTCTTGCCCATAACAAAAGCGACGTTGGTTCGTTAGTCCTCGTCTCTTGCCCGTAACAAAGGTGACGCTAGTTCGTTAGTCCTCGTCTCTTGCCCGTAACAAAGGCGACCCAGGTTCGTTATCCTCGTCCCTTGCCGATTACTGAACTGAAGCAGAATATAAATAGAGTATATATAGTATCTTTGGCAGAATATAATACAAGCAGGATTCAAATTCCACCACATCCCATATATTACAAAACGGATTGAAATTTCACTAATACATCGCATTCTTTATATTACAAAATGGATTCCATTTCCACCAATAGACACATCCTCCGGCATTACAAAAAGGATTCAACAGAAATCAGGCTTGCTTGATTTCTGTATATGGATTTTTTCACTATGGTCGTTTCACAAGTACGGTGTTTTGTTAGTTCCCAAGAGCTGGGGCTTGTATGAAGTGTCAAAGGATGGAATTTTGTCAAAATGGTTGTATTCCTCCTCAACAACAACATTTTCAATCCCCACAATCCTTCTTTTTCCAGGCATAACCACAGACCAGTTCTTCTGCAAGGTCAGGTACATAGAACACTTGCTCAACATCATTGGTGAAGACAAATGGTTCGTTTTTGTAACCAAAGACCCGGAGATCAACACTAACATAACCATATTTGTCCTTGCTCACAGCTCTCTTCCCATTGGTAACCCATCTACATCGAAACAAGGCCACCTTCAATCCTACATAATCAAGCTCCCATATCTCCTCTATTTGACCATAATATGTGTCTGTCTCCGTGTCATCATCATCGTCATGACTGTCGTCAACGACGGCCCGTACACGCACACCACTATTTTGATAAACGCTCTTTTTATCTTGGGTCATGGTGTAGAACGTGTATCCATTGATATCCATTCCTTCGTATCTTGTAACAGTGAACAATGGCTCCGCTGCTATATTCCTTATCTCGTCGGTAATTACAGCATTATTGCTGCATGTCTCGACATAATCTCGGAGCCACCTATTGAAACCTTGCATGTGCCTCTTTGCAAGCCAAGCCCAACCACGATTAGGGTTGTCTTCACGTAGTTGTCGTTTGTGCTCATTGGCAAACGGTGTAATTAGGTGCAGCTGTTGTATCACGGTGAAATGAGCCTTTTCGAAGGCATTTACATCCGGAGTGACTGACCTTTTCCCCATGGTCCCAACACCTGAAAGCCTACCTTCATGCTATGAGTAAGGCACACCAATGGGGTTTTGTGGGTCCATATAACCCATGGCCCACTCCACTGCTTCGATGGTCTCGTAGCCACGAACAATGGCTCCCTCCGGAAATAACCGGTTATGTACCAATGATTTCAGGAATCCATAGAACCTCTCATATGGAAACATCTGATGAAGGTAAGATGGGCCAAGGAACGAGATTTCCCTCGCGAGGTGTGCTGTTAGATGCAGCATGAGATCAAAGAATGACGGTGGGAAGGTAGCTTCAAGCAGGCATATGGGTCTCGAAATGCCTCCTCTTCAAGGCCAATAGTTTTCCTCATCAATCACCTTCTATTCTATTGCATTGAAGAATAAACACAAGCTCGTGAACGCGTCGTGAACCAGTTCTGTCTTGATACCTCTAAGTGCAACAGGAAGAAAAGTTGTCATCAACACATGGCAATCATGAGATTTCATCAAGTTGAAATTCATTTTCATGTCCTTCATTGACACTAGCCTCTTGAAGTTTGATGAGTAGCCTGAAGGTACTTTCAAATCATGAAAAACTGACAAAATTCTTTTCTCTCTGCCTTTGACAAGGTGGTTGTAGCAATGGGAAGGTTCATTCCCGTCTCTGTTTCCTCTGCATAGAGCTCCGGCCTAATGCCCAACTCTTTAAGATCCTCCCTTGCATTATTATGATCTTTTCCTTTGGACTTCTGTTGTAGCAATGTTCCACAAGTAGCTTCACACACATTCTTATTAACGTGCATGTTGTCAATCGAATGATGCACATCCAACATCAGCCAATACTCTAGCTCCCATAGAATTGATTTCTTGTTCCACATTCCTTCTTCTTCTTCACCATCTCGTTTCTTTCATTTGCCAAGGGTTTTTCAGTCAGTTTGGGTAACTCCTCGATAGTTTTGATGTCCTTGACTTTCAAGTGGACCAGATCTCCAGTCACATGAAACAACGCCTCTCGATTATCCTTTTCCCCATTAAACTAACAATCCATGGCTCGGTATGGATGTTTCTTGCCGATGAAACGACGGTGCCCATGAATACGTATTTCTTTGAATGTCTTAGCCATATTGCGCAAGTATCTTCCAAGCAGTGTGGGCAAGCTGCACCTTTCCTTTTACTGCGGCCGGATGTGACAACCCGCCCGGGGAAAATACCGTACTATCGCCTAAGACCGATCCACTTTGGTCATTAAGCAATAGTAAAGTATCATCCTATCGTTAGTTGCGGGTTAACGCCGGTAAATCACTTGGACATCGAACGAGAGGATCGACACATGCATTAAAACTCACGCGAAGGCGAGTCCGAGTACAACATGAGTTAACATAATTTATTACAAACCATTGTTCATGACATGGAGTAAAGGTTCGAGTTCGAAAATACGGCGGAAATAAAATAAACTAGCGCAACGGTAGACATCACGGGAGGCCATCCGTGATGTCATCACTTGTCGTCACCCATCCGATCAATCACACACCGCAACAACGGTTTTAAAGCAAGGGCGAGTATACTAATACTCGGCAAGACTTAACCGTCGGGTGATGACTACATCACCAATCTCTAGACATGATAGGCTTTTGGCCGGTGGAGTTTCTTTTGCTTAAACATTGCTAAGAGTAGATCCTTACTTTCAAAATTTTAGCACAAGTTCTAGTTGATTACCATTTCTAAATGTGCCATCTAATCCAATCAAGAATTGGACAAGCAATTAATTCATACAACAATATTTCTCGAGTTCCATCATTATGGGATATCATGGCCGATTGATTAAGCGATCTCGGATAACGGTGAGAGGCCGACAATCGATTGATTTAAACCTTGCAAGGTAAACCCAAACACATGGTAGGCTGCCCCCGCAAGGACAACTTTCCCGAGCCGTTTCCGTCGATCTTCGGCTCGGGAGCGGAACCTACATTCCTTGGTACAAGGTTTCTTGGATCGCTCCCACACGAACGTCCGGACTCACTCGGGTACCACTTGTTGCAAGCGGGGGGGACACAAGTGCCCCGGGTTTAGTAGGGAAAGGTTCCCTTACCACGTCAATCGGGTACTAGGCTTACCGGTCCCATACCCGGCATATGTTTAGTACGTTCAAAGCTTAGCCCGCGAAAGCCACTAGACCGGAGCCCAAATCCCACGCTCTTACCACATGAGCAATCCATTTAAGGATATCTTATGATTCCTATCTAGGAACCTAATCTCGCGAGTGACGAACATCACTCAACTTCTATCGGGTCCTATAGCATAGCAGCTATCGACCTAGCATACTAGTGATAGAGCATAGGTACCTAAGGATCATGCATCTAGGGTTTCAAATCAACTCCTGAAACGTAAATGCACAATCGAAACAAACATAATTGCATAATTTTAAAAGATGGGTTAATGATCGGGGCTTGCCTTCGATGCCAAGGTTGGCCTTGGGCCCTTCCGGACTTGGACCGGGTCTTGCTCTACAACGACGTGGTGCACGTCTCCGTCGCTCCTCCATCTCCTCCGTCCGGCGCACGCGTACGGCTGACTCGCTCGGGAGATCTACACGAGGATGCAAGTGCAAGATTTATTTGACGATTTTTAATTTAATTAACCACAAACCATAAATGACAATCAGGGGTGTATTTGTTGGACACATTCACCTAGATAAGAATACATTTAGCATACTCTTCCAAAAAGGAACAATATGCAATTCTTTATTAAACATTTGAATAAAGGTTCTTATTATACTTATCATTTCATGTGAAGGCTTTAATTTCTTTTACTTTCACAAGTAAGGGTATAAATAATATTTTTATCCACGAATTAATTCCTTATCAGCAATGAGAATTAATTATCTTTTAATTCAATTAGATAATACTTTCAAAAAGGAAAAAGAATTAAATAAGGGTTTTTCTTTATTTAATTCCTCTTTAATATTAGAAAGGGCTTTTAAGATTTTTATTAAACAATTAAATTACCAAAAATTGAGGAAATGTTTCTTAACCATATTAGCACCTATCCTGGTCCATTGGACCCACATGTAAGTGTTGGATGCTAGGAAATTAAATATTATTGAAAATAACAAAGACTAGCTAGTGATTCAATTTAAATGCATACAAAAATAAATAAGCATCAAAATAATCCAAACTTTCTTGTGCATGCTCTCTGGTCCTAAACAAGCCTAAAGAACCAGCATGTTCACATGGAATCTCTACTGAACTTGGTTTATTAATTTACAAAGGAAAACATGCATAAATCAATAATAATTATTTCTGTTAATCCAAAAATCATGATTAATTCACCAGATGTGTATTTTGGTATTACAAGACAGTGTGCACAAGTTGGGCTCAAGAACATGAATATATTTAACAAGAAAAATCATTTATGCAGATCTGCCAGAAATAGAAAAACATTTTTATAAAAAGATTTACATCATAACTTTGTGCAATTTTTGGCATAGGAGCTAGTCATGACCTAACACACAACATATCCAAAAATTAGCTACAGAGGATTTATAGTTTTTGAGATATTGCAGATCTAGGGTTTTCACATTTGTATTTTTCATGCAAAAACTAAAAGGAATTAGCTCAGGCCAGAATAACAAAAGTTGTAGAATAATTCACCACGAATCCAACAAAATTGGCCTTGCATTTTTCTGATTTTTCTGTGATTTTCTACGCAATTTACAAGAAACAGCAAAACCACTACACTATTGGGGTTGCTGTTTTGCAAGAAAGACCCTGGGAAGATTTTTACTCTTGCAATGTCGCCCCTGGGGCGCGGGCAGCGCCTTGTTCGCCGGAATTGGGCGAGCTCGCCGGCGCTCGCGGCGGGGAAGGACGAGGGGGAGGGTCGAGGGGTGGCCAAGGGTTCGGTTTGCGGGGTTGGACGGGTGGAGGCGGCTCGGCCGGCGGCGGGGGTGCGCGGCGGCCGGCGGTGGCGGCCGCCGCGGCCGTCTTTGCGGGCTCGGCGGGCTGCGCCGAAGCGGGCGGGGGGGCGCGGCAAGAAAGGAGAGGGGAGTGCACGTGCGAGAACGAGGAGGCCGACTTTTATACACGGGCTCTCGCGCGGACGGCGACGGATGGACCACCGGGTCAAGCGAGGAGCGTACGGCGCGCGGTGTCCCGGGCGAGCCTCGGCGAGCGCGCGGTATGGGGAAGGGCTCACGGCCTAGGGAAGGCGCGCCTCGGGCCGGGCGCTCGCCCTCGGGGGTGCGGGCCGGCGGCCGCACGCCGAGGCGGCCGGTGCGCGCGCGCACGCGGCGCGCGCGCGGCCGGCCGGCCCGGAGCGAAATTGTGTTCATGTGCCACTGTTTGAACGCGCGAAACTCTAAAAAGTTGAACAGAAGTGCCCAGAGTGATGAATAGGAAAGCTGTAGATCTAAGTACCCTCTACAAGTTTTGTAAAGGCCGTCTAGTGTTTTTCTCAACAGATTTTGCAGGAACGTCGTGCTAACTTTGAATGTCGGCGGTTCCGGGAAAACGGGAGAGGTATCGCGGTTGACCAAGTTTTTCGCTAATTTCCACCCAAAATTTGAAATGCTAATCTACATGAAAGTTGTGTCCCTCAACAATATGGACAACTTTCATAAAGGTAGATTTTGAAGTGTTTAGGTGAATTTTGGAGAACGCGGCAAAAGTTCGGACGACATTCGCCGACGTCAACGGTTAAGCGGGGGTTTGACCGTGTCTTTGACCACGGGTTGACCACGGGTGTGTGTAGGCTTGGTCAATGGGTTCAATAGGGTTCAATGGCGAGGTTTTCGGGGTGATGACCCGGAGTTGACCTAGGTTTGACCATTGTCGGCGGGTTTGACTCGGCTGAACCGGTCATTAGCACTAATGATGTTAATTAGAAACCTGGGGCGTCACAGCCTACCCCCCTTAAAAGGAATCTCGACCCGAGATTCGGAAATTAAAGAAAAAGGTAGGGTAAGGTTCTTACCGTTTCGCGATTGAAGAAAACCCGGATACTTGGTGTTGAGGAAGTGCTCGGTCTCCCACGTAGCTTCTTCTTCAGTATGGTGACTCCATTGTATCTTGTACATCTTCACGGTATGTCTCCTAGTTTGCCTTTCTTTTTGATCTAGTACTCTCAGCGAATGCTCGACCACTGAAAGATCTGGCTCGATCCAAGCGTTCGCTTCCGTGATCACTTCTGTCTCGGGTACTTTCACACCTTTCTTCAATTGAGTCACATGAAACACATTGTGCACCTCCGAGAATCGATCCGGAAGTCGGATGCGATAAGCGACTGGTCCACATATCTCAATGATCTCGTATGGGCCGATATAGCGTGGGGCTAACTTCCCTTTGACGCCAAATCTCTGTACACCTTTGGTCGGGGAAACCTTGAGGTATACGTAATCACCCACCGCATAGTGTCGGGTGTCTTGTCCCTTTGTCATGGTAACTCTTTTGTCTCATTTGAGCCAACTTCAAGTTTTCTCTGATCACTTCCACCTTCTCTTCTGCGTCTTTAACTAAATCCGGGCCAAAGAGCGTTCGCCCTCCGGCTTCTGACCAATTCAAAGGAGTTCGGCATTTTCGTCCATAAAGAGCTTCAAATGGTGCCATCTTCAAACTAGCTTGATAGCTATTGTTATAAGAGAATTCTCCTAGAGATAGACACTTGTCCCAACTCTTATCAAAATGCATGATGCTTGCTCTCAGCATGTCTTCCACAATTTGATTGACTCGCTCGGTCTGACCATCGGTCTGAGGATGATAACTTGAACTACGAATCAATTTGGTTCCCAAAGATTCATGCAATTGTTCCCAAAAACGAGCCACAAATTGAGTACCTCGATCGAAATAATGGTCTTGGGAATCCGTGCGGGCGCACAATATGATCGATATAGAGTTCGCATAATCTTGGACGGAGTAAGTGGTGTGCACTGCGATGAAATGAGCGGTCTTGGTCAATCGGTCCACTATAACCCAGATGGAATCCTTCTTTCTGGCAGTCAGGGGTAAACCTAGAATGAAATCCATACTTATGTCATCCCACTTCCACAAAGGTATAGTCAATGGTTGAAGTACACCGGCTGATTTTAAATGGCTAGCCTTGACTCGATGACAAGTATCACACTCTGCCACATATTTGGCTATGTCTACCTTCATGTTTGACCACCAAAAGTTTTTCTTCAAATCTTGATACATTTTGGTGCTTCCGGGATGAATAGAGAATTTGGAAAGATGAGCTTCGTCGAAAATTTCCTTTCGAGTTCCGGATCAACGGGAACTACGAGACGTTGCTCAAACCACACCACATCTTTTGCATCCTTACGGAAACAACTATATTTGGGGTCTTCTTCCGCTAATCTCTCGTATTATTAGTGGACACCTTCATCATTGAGTTGAGCCAAAACGATTCGTCATATAGATTGGACTTAGCCGAGATAGCATTCAAATTTCTTTGCTCCACAATTTCCAATCGGAGCTTCCGCAAGTCTCCACACAAAGTCTCACTATACAACTCCACGGTTAAGTAGTTGCGGTGAACCTTGCGGCTAAGCGCATCCGCAACAACATTGGCTTTCCGGGATGATAGTGTACTTCTAGATCATAGTCTTTAATCAATTCCAACCATCTTCTCTCGCCTCATATTCAATTCGATTGGGTGAAGATATACTTAAGACTCTTGTGATCGGTGAAGATATTACAACGGTTTCCCATAAGATAATGCCTCCAAATCTTGAGAGCATGAACAACCGCCGCTAACTCAAGATCATGGGTCGGGTAATTCACTTCATGGGGTCGAAACGATCGTGAGGCATAGGCAATGACTCGATTTTCTTGCATAATAACACAACCGAGACTAGTGCCCGAAGCATCACAAAATACTTCAAACGGTTTAGAATTATCCGGCTGCACTAGCACTGGGGCTGTAGTGAGATGTTGCCTTAACGTGTGGAAAGCCTTTTCACAATCTTTGCTCCACACAAATTTAACTCCCTTCTTTAATAGCTCGGTCATAGGTTTAGCGATCCTGGAGAAATCCGGAATGAAACGACGATAATAGCTTTGCTAAACCAAGAAAACTTTGGATTTGATGTACCGTCTTGGGTGGTTTCCAATCCATAACCTCTTGTACTTTGCTAGGGTCCACAGATATGCCTTCCTTGGAAATAGTGTGCCCCAAAAATTTCACACTATCCAACCAAAATTCACATTTGGAGAACTTTGCATAAAGCTTGTGATCTCGCAAACGTTGCAAAACAATTCGGAGATGTTCGCATGTTCTTCTTCATTCTTGGAATATATTAAGATATCATCAATGAATACCACCACAAACTTGTCCGGCTCCGTCATGAATACGAGAATTCATGAGATACATGAAATAAGCGAGGTGCATTGGTAAGACCAAAGGACATTACCAAATACTCATAAGGACCATATCGGGTGGAGAAAGTTTGTCTTGGGAATATCACATGGTCCGATCTTTATTTGATGATACCACGATCGAAGATCAATCTTGGAGAAAACCCGGCTCCGGCTAACCGATCAAACGGAACATCGATGCGGGGTAAAGGATATTTATTCTTGATTGTTACCGCATTGAGAGGTCGGTAATCCACACATAACCTCAAACTACCATCTTTTTTTTTCACAAATAAGGTGGGCAACCCCAAGGTGAAGAACTTGGGCGAATATAGCCCTTATCTAGCAACTCTTGAAGTTGGGTCTTCAATTCTGCTAATTCCTTGGGTGGCATACGGTAAGGTCTCTTGAAGATGGGGGTTGTGCCCGGTTGAAGTTCGATGACAAACTCAACATCTCTGTTGGGTGGCATACCCGGCAATTCATCGGGAAAAACATCCGCAAACTCTCAAACCACTGGAATTTCTTCCAGGTCGAGAAGTGATTGCCACATAAGAACGAGGATTCACATCATCTTTGAAAGGTAGGTATAGAGTCGTGGCTCCAACAATTGGTGAGTTAATCTCTACCACTCTCTCTCGAAATATCCGGTACCACCTTATGTCGGTTCATCCAGTCCATTCCTAGAATGACATCAATACCTTCTAATCCCAAAATGATAAGGTCCGTGTCAATTGTTTTGCTTCCTAATTCCAAGAGTACTCCCCTGGTCACCAACTCGGAAGAGATGTTCCCTCCCGCTGTTTTGATTGTGAAAGCGTCCTTGGTGTTACAGGAGTTCAGTCCTACTTTGCTCAGCGTCTTTGCATTCATGAAACTATGGGTAGCACCAGAATCAAACAACACACGGATGGGTTTGCCTCGAATAGAGAATGTGCCCATCATTACTGGTGCTCCTTCTGGAATATCACCCACAGAAGTGAAGCTGAGTCTGCCCTCCCTGACTTGAGCAATCTTCTTCTTGCCCTTCTTGATGGGTTTGGAAACTTGTCTCTAATTAGGGCCGAGTTAGCGGTGCCGCCGTTGGTCTGGCACGGTTGCAGGCATGACCTAGCGAAGTGTCCTGGTTCACCACACTTGAAACAACAACGCTCATTGTTGCCATTAGGACTAGGTACAATAGGCTTGGGAGTCGAATCTGTTGAGTGTTGGGAAGGTGAAGATTTTCTTGAGTCCGATCCTGGGATAACTTAGCCACTAACTTTTCCGACTGTGAAGCCTCGCCGGAAGTCTGGGAAAGTCTTCCGCATAATGCGTATCTTGCAATGCCGCGCATTATCGGGCATGGAGCTAGCCTTTCTTTTCTTCTCGGCTTGGGCTCTCTTCATGGCATCTTCTTGGGAGATAACTTTATTCACTAGCATGGGGTAAGCTTGTCAAACTTTACCGGGTTCGGCCATTCGGCCGGTTTACTATTCGGACCTTCACGAAAAAGCTCCATCTTCTTCGTGTCGGTATCCACATGATATCCTCCATGCGCGGGAGGTTATTAAACTTCGCGCGTATTGGTACACCGTGTCGACCCTTGCTTGAGAGCCAACAACTCTCTCATTTTCCTATCGGTAAGTGCTTTAGGAAGGTGATGATCTCTCGAAAGCCTTTTTGAATTCTTCCCAAGGGATTTCATACTCGGAGTTGCTGCATGGATTTGTAGTGTTCCCACCACATTAAAGCGAGAACCACAAAGCTGCAATGTTGCGAATTTAGCCTTGCGTCCTTCGAACATGGCAAGGTAAACACCGCAAACATAGCTTCAATGGCTTGAATCCGGGCATCGGCATCCAAGGGTTCTTCCGTCCCATTGAACTGCGGAGGATTCATATCCGGGAAGTGCTTGTACTCGGTTACTTGACCTTTGGGCATTAATCGATTCCCATGGGGTTGCTTTTCTTCGGCCGCTGGGATTCTTCTTGCGGTATAGAAGAATTTGGCGCATCATCTCGGTTTGAGTAGCCACTATTGTCGGTGCGGTGATGGTGGCGGCCGGTTGCGGCCACTAGGATCACCGAAACCATTCGGAGTCTTGCGTGTCGAGCCCACCATCCGAAAAATTCAAGTTTTCATAAGTTACACATTCGTAAGCTTGTTCAACAAGTAGAACATGTACGACGAAAACTCAAATTGACCAAATAGCTAGACTCGAGACGGTTGCACCGCATCGAATTGACAATTTCCAACATTCCGAAACCAAAGTTTCCGAAATGTTCAAAATTTTCCGGCAACTCGGTAGGTTCACGAGACCAAACTTGGTAGTCAAGGGTTAAACTGGATGAGTCAGGAACAAGGTGCAAAGGTGCAAGATTCGGAGTGATGTGTTCCGGAAAGACAGCAAGACCTAGGTTTACTATTTGAGCATAGCTTGAGATTTGAAAACCTATGATCGTGCAAATACTTCTCGATAAAGATTTGGATAGATTGGGGCACTTGGGTGTAGATCACCTATACGGAAACTGCGAAAGGTCCGAGAAGAGGTCACGACAACGGGGTCAACTAGACGGTTCAACAACACTTTAGACTCGGTTTAAAGGTTGTTATTGTTGTTATTAGAATATTACTTAAGGAAAACAACACATATGATCATTTCACTACTCGGCGAGGTTTTTATCATGATGCAAGAACGACCTATTCGTCCTCACCAAGCAATTAAGCCAAAAATCGGAGTTAGTACGGTGGCAAGGCAACAATTACGTCTCTCCCTATAATAACTAGTCGAGACTTTCGGTACTCGCTTAGCGACTTATGAACGTGGTTAGTGTACTGCGAGAAGATCACGGAACACCACGAACCTTTCATGCCGGCACTCATGAAAGTGTCCACATACATTATCGTTCACTATAGAAACGGCATCCATGCGTTAAGCCGCTGCATGGACGGCGTCCTATTTAAGACTCGACGCGACGTGAGCGCCCATTGGAATAGGCCTCACTCATCCCTCACAAACTTTCCGTGGTACCATCACGTATGGCAAAACGTGACGAGACTCAAACGCGACGTGACACCCATTGGAATAGGTCTAGTCCCTCACGGGACTTCCACTGTGGTACCACCACGTATGGCAAAACGTGATGAACTAGTATGGTTGTGCGAGAAGGTAAGTCCGACATAAAGTAATGTCTTGCCGGGAGTTAGCAAAATAAACCATAAGTTAATAAGCCACCCGAAAGAACCCAAAAATTCCCTCTAGGGCCTCTCGGTCTAGTTCATCCTTAACGGACCAACGCATTTTGTAAACACAACCAATCTTGGCAAGTTTTATTCCAAAAATCATGTGACTAAGGTTGTTAATTAAGCTCCGGTGCATGAAATCGCTCGATACTAGTTGTGACAACCCGCCCGGGAAAATACCGTACTATCGCCTAAGACCGATCCACTTTGGTCATTAAGCAATAGTAAAGTATCATCCTGTCGTTAGTTGCCGGGTTAACGCCGGTAAATCACTTGGACATCGAACGAGAGGATCGACACATGCATTAAAACTCACGCGAAGGCGATCGAGTACAACATGAGTTAACATAATTTATTACAAACCATTGTTCATGACATGGAGTAAAGGTTCAGAGTTCGAAAATACAGCGGAAATAAAATAAACTAGCGCAACGGTAGACATCACAGGAGGCCATCCGTGATGTCATCACTTGTCGTCACCCATCCGATCAATCACACCTGCAACAACAGTTTTAAAGCAAGGCTGAGTATACTAATACTCAGCAAGACTTAACCGTTGGGTGATGACTACATCACCAATCTCTAGACATGATAGGCTTTTGGCTGGTGGAGTTTCTTTTGCTTAAACAGCTGCTAAGAGTAGATCCTTACTTTCAAAATTTTAGCACAAGTTCTAGTTGATTACCATTTCTAAATGTGCCATCTAATCCAATCAAGAATTGGACAAGCAATTAATTCATACAACAATATTTCTCGAGTTCCATCATTATGGGATATCATGGCCAGTTGATTAAGCATTCTCGGATAACGGTGAGAGGCCGACAATCGATTGATTTAAACCTTGCAAGGTAAACCCAAACACATGGTAGGCTGCCCCCGCAAGGACAACTTTCCCCGGCCGTTCCCGTCGATCTTCGGCTCGGGAGCGGAACCTACATTCCTTGGTACAAGGTTTACTGGATCGCTCCCACACGAACGTCCAGACTCACTCGGGTACCACCTTTGTTGCAAGCAGGGGGACACAAGTGCCCCAGGTTTAGTAGGGAAAGGTTCCCTTACCACGTCAATCGGGTACTAGGCTTACCGGTCCCATACCGGCATATGTTTAGTACGTTCAAAGCTTAGCTCACGAAAGCCACCGGACCGGAGCCCAAATCTCATGCTCTTACCACATGAGCAATCCATTTAAGGATATCTTATGATTCCTATCTAGGAACCTAATCTCGCGAGTGACGAACATCACTCGACTTCTATCGGTCCTATAGCATAGCGGCTATCGACCTAGCATACTAGTGATAGAGCATAGGTACTTAGGGATCATGCATCTAGGGTTTCAAATCAACTCCGAAACGTAAATGCACAATCGTAGCAAACATAATTGCATAATTTTAAAACATGGATTAATGATCCGGGGCTTGCCTTCGATGGCAAGGTTGGCCTTGGGCCCTTCCGGAATTGGCCCGAGGTCATGCTCTACAACGACGTGGTGCACGTCTCCGTCGGCTCCTCCGTCTCCTCCGTCCGGCGCACGCGTACGGCCTCTTGCTCGGGAGATCTACACGAGGATGCAAATGCAAGGTTTATTTGATGATTTTTAATTTAATTAACCACAAACCATAATTGACAAGCGAGGGGGTGTATTTGTTGGACACATTCACCTAGATAAGAATACATTTAGCATACTCTTCCAAAAAGGAACAATATGCAATTCTTTATTAAACATTTGAATAAAGGTTCTTATTATACTTATCATTTCATGTGAAGGCTTTAATTTCTTTTACTTTCACAAGTAAGGGTATAAATAATATTTTTATCCACGAATTAATTCCTTATCAGCAATGAGAATTAATTATCTTTTAATTCAATTAGATAATACTTTCAAAAAGGAAAAAGAATTAAATAAGGGTTTTTCTTTATTTAATTTCCCTTTAATATTAAAAGGGGTTTTAAGCTTTTTATTAAGCAATTAAATTACCAAAAAATGAGAAAATGTTTCTTAACCATATCAGCACCTATCCTTGTCCATTGGACCCACATGTAAGTGTTGGATGCTAGGAAATTAAATATTATTGAAAATAACAAAGACTAGCTAGTGATTCAATTTAAATGCATACAAAAATAAATAAGCATCAAAATAATCCAAACTTTCTTGTGCATTCTCTCTGGTCCTAAACAAGCCTAAGGAACCAGCATGTTCACATGGAATCTCTGCTGAACTTGGTTTATTAATTTACAAAAGAAAACATGCATAAATCAAGAATAATTATTTTTGTTAATCCAAAAATCATGATTAATTCACAAGATGTGTACTTTGGTACTAAAAGACAGTGTGCACAAGTTGGGCTCAAAAACATTAATATATTTTACAAGAAAAATCATTTATGCAGATCTGCCAGAAATAGAAAAACATTTTTATAAAAAGATTTACATTATACCTTTGTGCAATTTTCGGCATAGGAGCTAGCCATGAGCTAGCACACAACATATCCAAAAAATAGCTACAGAGAATTTATGGTTTTTGAGATATTGCAGATCTAGAGTTTTCACATTTGTATTATTCGTGCAAAAACTAAAAGGAATTAGCTCAGGCCAGAATAACAAAAGTTGTAGTATAATTCACCACGAATCCAACAAAACTTGCCTTGCATTTTTCTGATTTTTCTACGATTTTCTACGCAATTTACAAGAAACAGCAAAATCACTACACTATTGGAGTTGCACTTTTGCTAGAAAGACCCTGGGAGGATTTTTACTTTTGCAATGTCGCCCCTGGGGCGCGGGCAGCGTACTGTTCGCCGGAATTGGGCGAGCTCGCCGGCGCTCGCGGCCGGGGAAGGACGGGGGGGAGGGTCGAGGGGTGGCCAAGGGTTCGGTTTGCGGGGTTGGACGGGGTGGAGGCGGCTCGGGCGGCGGGGTGCGCGGCGGCCGGCGGTGGCGGCCGCCGCGGCTGTGCCGCGGACTCGGACCGGGCTGCGCCGGAGCGGGCGGGGGGCGCGGCAAGGAAGGAGAGGGGAGTGCACGCGCGAGAACGAGGAGGCCGGCTTTTATACACGGGCTCTCGCGCGCGGACGGCGGCGGATGGACCACCGGGTCAAGCGAGGAGCGTACGGCGGCGCGGTGTCCCGGGCGGCCTCGGCGAGCGCGCGGTATGGGGAAGGGCTCACGGCCTAGGGAAGGGCGCGCCTCGGGCTGGGCGCTCGCCCTCGGGGGCGCGGGCGGCGGCCGCACGCCGAGGCGGCCGGTGCACGCGCGCGCGCGCGCGGCGCGGCCGAGGTCCGCGCGGCGCGGCGCGGCGCGAAACCGTGTTCATGTGCCCTTGTTTGAACGCGCGAAACTCTAAAAAGTTGAACGAAGTGCCCAAAGTGATGAATAGGAAAGTTGTAGATCTAAGTACCCTCTACAACTTTTGTAAAGGCCGTCTAGTGTTTTCTCAACGGATTTTGCGGGAACGTCGTGCCAACTTTGAATGTCGGCTGCTCCGGAAAACGAGGAGGTGCGGCGGTTGACCAAGTTTTTTGCTAATTTCCACCCAAATTTTGAAATGCCAATCTACATGAAAGTTGTGTCCCTCAACAAGATGGACAACTTTCATAAAGGTAGATTTTGAAGTGTTTAGGTGAATTTTGGAGAACGCGGCAAAAGTTCGGACGACATTCGGCCGACGTCAACGGTTAAGCGGGGTTTGACCGTGTCTTTGACCACGGGTTGACCACGGTTGTGTGTAGGCTTGGTCAATGGGTTCAATAGGGTTCAATGGCGAGATTTTCGGGGTGATGACCCGGAGTTGACCTAGGTTTGACCTTTGTCGGTGGGTTTGACTCGGCTGAATCGGTCATTAGCACTAATGATGTTAATTAGAAACACGGGGCGTCACACCGGAGAGGTTGCGGCGAGCGGGTTGTCGTTGATGGTAGTAAACAACATGCCATGCATTGTGAACTCCTCACACGTGTACTCATCCCAAACCTCCGGCACACCAGGCTTTCACAATATCTTCAAGTCATCAACTAGTGGCCTCAAGTAGACATCAATATGGTCGCCAGGTTGCTTTGGCCTAGAGACCAATATTGTCAGCATCATATATTTCTGTTTCTTGCATAGCCAGGGTGGAAGGTTGTACAACGACAGCACGACAGGCCATGTGCTATGTGTTGAGCTCTAGTTACCGAATGGGTTCACACCATCTGTGCTCATAGTAAACCATATTCTCCTTACGTCGTCAAACCATGGGAAGTGGGTATTAATGTTACCCCATTGCGCTGCATCTGCGGGGTGCCTAAACTTGCCATCTTTCTTATAATTAAGCTCCTTTCGGCCTTCGCCATGCCAATGCAAGAGTTGGGCCTCCTTTCGTGTTGCGAACCATCTTCTCAACCGAGGAATGATGCAAAAATACCATGCCACCCTCACAGGAGCCCCTCTGTTAGCCTTCTTCTTCTTGCCTCTGTTCTCGCCAGGCTCGTTCTCATCATCAACATTATTATCATCTTCACCATCCTTTTTCCTCTTGTACCGATCATAGCCACACTTGGGGCACTTGTCAAGGTCTGCATAATCTCAACAGAACAATACACAACTGTTCTTGCATGCATGGATTTTTTTAACCTCTATTCCCAGAGGACAGATTATCTTCTTCACCTCATAGACAGACTCTGCTATTTGGTTTCCTTCAGGTAGCATGTCTCTAAGTACATCCAATAGATGTTTGAAACTTTTGTTGCTCCAACCATGATCTTCCTTAAGCTGCAGAAGTTTTAGATCACCAGAAAGGCGAGAGTACTTCTGGCAATCAAGATAGAGGGGTTTCTTTGAATCTTCAATGAACTGCTTCAACCTCGCTAATTCAGAAGGTGTGTACACTCATTGAAACTCAATATCCCGCAACATTTGATCAACATTGTGCACATGTTACAACACCTCACCATCATCGAAGCCCCTAACTTCTTGATTAGTGATATCCTCAGGCCTCAACACTTTTGGTGGGAATAAGGGTTCATTTCCCTCAAAAAGTCCACTGTCATCAAGGTCTTCATCATGGTTAGCATGGTGTCGCACTTCACCTTTATTTAGGCAGCATGCTTCGAGTTCATTAAGGCCTTCCTCACCATGTTTATTCCAACACGTGTAATTTTTTGTGAAACCACGTGTGACCAAATGATGAAAAATGATTTCCCGTTGTGCGAATTTCTTTTGATTGAGACAATCAATACAGGGGCAAAGCACTGCCTGAACACCACGGTTTCTCATATCTGCCTCTGCTTGATTTAGAAAACCATTGACCCCACTTAAGAAATTCTCCCAATCTTCTTGGGGCTGTCTATACATCTAAGCCCGAGCAGCAGACGCCATCTGCATTCCATACATCAAATGAGCATAATTCATCACACAAAAAACCGATAACACACAAGAGGATTAGGATAGCTGAAGAATTTCAATAATAGGGGCCAATTAATTTCCACCTTGACGAGGACTTTCTACGAGGCGAGCGTGGCCGAGGAGGATATCGGAGGCGGCGTCGCGACCGCGGCGACAGCGCGGAGGACGGCGCAGTCGATGTTCGCTCTGGCCCCTTTCGCCGTCACGCACATGGCCGGCCGGCCTGCTGCAGTGCCGGCTTTCTGAGGAGAGAAATTAAGCGCGATCCTCAGAGCGTGCGCAGCTGGCGGCGGCGAACGGGACAGGCCGGCGGGGACATCTGAGCACACAGATCGAGCGAGTGATCTTCTGAAGAGAGAGAGAGAGAGAGAGAGAGAGAGAGAGAGAGCGAGTGTTGTTGTCAGAAGGAGAAGACACAGACGAGACAACAACATGCGTCTCCGATGTGAGAAAAAAGGCGACTCTGGGTGGCAATCAAAGGAGACACATCCTACAAGCATGTGTCTCTAGTACGAAATTATCGGTAACGAACTTTATAGCCCGTTACCAATACGGCAGCGATCAGTAACGGACTTAAGCAGCCCGTTACTGATAGGGCATTGATCGGCTACGGACTTTACAAGCCCGTTACCGATAGGTTTGACATTTGTAACAGGCTCTTTTAACATCCGTTACAAAGTTATGTAACAGGCATTTAAGAAGCCCGTGACCAGAAGTCCACATTGGTAACAGGTGTTGTGGAGGCCAACCCCAGGGTCGTCCTGGCGCGCTTATAGGTAACGGGCGCCAAACAACAACCGTTACTGATGTGGGTAGATGTAACGGGCGTTAAGGGTCCGTTACAAATGTTGCGTGACCTATTTGAGGTTTTCACATAGTGTAACTCATTGGCTGAAGACTACCGTCGGAATGTTGGAGATGATGCATCGGTAATACAGCTGGTGCCGAGGGAGGTACAGACATCGATCCATGGGGAAGGATATAAAGGCTTTTGGGTTGCCACATGTTAAGTTTTTTATTACGATGATATAAATTTATGATACAAAATCAATCTAAATACATACTCCTGAGGATATTTATGTTCAATCTTATATATTAAAGTGTAGTTTCAAGATAGAGTAGCCGTTTAAATTAGATATCATCATCTTGCTTTTCATATCTACTGAGATTATGTATGATGAATTAATTTACATTAAGCACAATTTAAATATTATTTAAGATGACACTATTCACACGTAATTTTTTGTTGTCGTATACTCCCTCCGTCCCGAAATACAAGGCATTCAACGGTTCAAAATTTGTCCTCAAATATAAGGCATCATAGAAGTTTTTGGTAAGTACCCAATCAACTCAATTAAAAACTTGTCAAATATTGCATTTGTTAACTAAAAACTTACCTTTAATTATCACTGGTTAAGGGCATATGTGACATTTTCCCACCTCTTTAATCTGTTCTAAAAATCCTAGAATGCCTTATATTTCGGGACGGAGGGAGTACTATACATACTAATATTTCATGGTTCTGTTTTTCGGTGATATAAATCTAAGCACTCGAAATGCTATACAATAAACTTCGTCATAAATTATAAGTTGTTTTGAGTTTTCTAGTTACATAGATTTTGCTACAGATATATGTATCTAGATACACAGCAAAAACCATGTTATCTAGACATATTAAAACACTTTATTTGAAACAGAAAGCGTACATGTAAACGCTGGAAAATAGGACACATATTCCCCTTGATATTGCTCAGAATACAATGTCCTACCAGTTACAGTGATCATGGAGCAACCCATGCACCTTGGAACAGTTGGCTCAATGTTTTTCCCAAGATCCATTCCAAATCTGACGGGGAAGCAGATATCTTGCCTGCGACATGAGAAATCGCTTCCCTTATTCCTTTGTAGCCACATTCAGCAACAACATAGGGAAAATCACTGCAGACATGTTCAGAGGATAATTAATCCGTGGCAATAGTGTTCGCACCAGACTACCATAGGCTGAAGGGATCATATCATTTCTATATTCAATATTAGATATATATGTTTTACTTTCAGTGAGGAGCATCAAGTATATTTAACTGCTGTTGGGGTTTCTGCAGTGATTCAACACTTGTTTCCCCCAAACAGGCACCGTTAAAGTGTATGATCAATTTAAACTATCAGTGGATCTGTGAATTCACCTTCCCCACATGATTCGATTGGCTCCATAGTGAGATATCGCACGAGAAAGAAGCTGAGCAGTGTCTTCGTATGGATATGCCTCTCTTGTGAGGCGGAAAAGAGCACTAAATTTGACATAAACCTGCAGAAGTAATGCATCATGGCTTTAGATCAAGTGTAGTGATGATATCAGAGCACAAAGTAGAAGTGCACTACTCCGCTCCGTTTCAAAATATTTATCATTATATAGGTTTTTTTTGTCTCGGATTACATAACACTCTCACATTCCAGAGCATAATTAACTCCCTCCTCTCCCCCCAGATTGAGTTCTATTAACTCCCTAGCCTTAAGCAATGTAGCCACAACATCTAATCACATCCCCCTGGACAATCACAGTGCCAATGTCATGGGCACAGTTACCAAATCTGTCACATCAGCTTTTCAGCATGATGACTCTGTCACTCTCAATGCTCAAGTTCATGGGTACAATTTCAGAGATAGAATGCACCATTTAAATCTTGCATTTGAAATCATCATAAGCCAATCTAGGGTCATAAGTATTGGTAATTGTACCCACCTAGAGTTATCACCATGACCCTTTGATGTTCTCTCCCTCTCATTAATTTGGTGCCATATTCATTTACGGTAGTAGTCCGTCAACCCGTGCCTCCACACGGGCTAGCACTTTATTTTAATTATTAGTAATTATCGTTTACTTTTATAAGGAACATCATAATAAGGTTCACACAATTTTGCAACATAGACTGTAAATATAATATATTAATTAGCATTTGATCAAGATAATTTGAGAGAGATCCTTATAATTTTAAGATTGTATTGCATAATATGCTTGAAAAATAATAAGCACAACTAGTTTTATTTTATTGAAATATCCACCACAATAATAAGATGCAAATCTCAGTATTTAGTTTGCTCCCAATGTAGCACTAATCAAGAGATAATTTAATTTGAGTATATGGGTGCGTCAGAGGCCGGTCTTCTAGAATTGAACCACGTAAATATTTGCATTTAAAATGACGTCGGTTAGTTAAGATTTATAAATGAATAATTAATAACTAAGAGTTGTTTAGATCATTATATGTAACGGTTCACCAGTGTATTATTTATTTTTTATGTTTTTCATGATTTGCTTCATTTTCTTAGACTATGTTACGTTGATGTCAGGTATCACTGGTAAATTATTTTGATGGGCACTGTGCAATATATTTTTAACTCAATGTAGGTTTTTTAGCATGCATGTAACTATTGAAAGTTTTGTAGCTGCTTTCTACTAAAAAAGGAGAATTACTCAATCAAGAGCCAAATGTCACGGATTTTGATAAATCTGAAATTTGTCCATGTTTCTTCTACGGGTCCAACATGTGTTGTGACTCCTATAAAATCTATGAAAACATAAATATGAATTATTGTCAAATGGTCATAAAATGAGTGAAAGTGTAGAAATTGTAAAGTCAACAATGTTTTACCTGATAGGTACGTGTCCTCATTTATTCTTGTTGAACGCATATTTGTGCTCATGAACTTGAAACTATACTTTGGAATGTTTTCATTGTCTTTGAACCTTTTTAGAGTAGTTGTGGGTAAGAAGTTGACGCACAATCCTGTCATTTTCCATTAGTCGATATTTCTATGTTGTTGGTGTAACTCTGACATTTGCAATTATGTACACATTTCCTTGGTTTAAACACTTCCATATAGGTCTTATTGATAACACCATGCATCATGGTTCCTTTTGTTTCATCATCGTTAATAATTTGTAAACCGAAAACAATAAAAAAGGAACCAAACAGAACTTATCCACAATTTGGTTACCCTTTACTTGTTGTTTGACAATTACTTTCCCAGTCTAATTTCACTTAAGGTTTTATTCGTCATTGCAACTTTTTTTGGCAAAGTTCATCATTGCAACATGTTCAACTGCATTAGCAGAATATGGTGATGGATCTAATTGTCTTATTTTTTCCCATACAAAAGACATAATATCCAAATTTGAAATTTTCTATAGATAAGATATAATTCGATAGAAAGAATTGAAAATAATAACTATTTCATAATAATGGTGAGAAGCAAGTCATCTATATCTAGCATGCAGCAGACCTAACAATAAACAAATAATTTAGTAGTCATAACATATGCCATGAAAAATTAGTTTGATTGTAGCATGCTACAGGATAAATAATAAACAAATAATTTAGTATTCGTAACTTATGTCTTGAAAATTAATCTAACTGTTGCACACAAGAGACCGAACAATAAACAAATAATTTAAAAAATATCTAATTGTAGAAGAGAAATCAAACAAACTCGAAAAACAATGTCTCGTCGTGGATGGATCTCTAGTGTTCTAGTGTAACTAATGGGTGTAAAAGGTTCCATGGAGCCATAAAAAATATTTAGGTTGATTGTATATTTCTATTGAATAGCAGGGGACCTAGTTTCGTTGGTGAAAGTAGCAGCAATCCCTAGTCGATGGAAGCAGTACACAAAAGAGATGTTTCTTGAAAGATGTCATCTCTCTTTTTGTAATTTTATATATGCACAGGTGAAGTATATAATTTGTTGTATTAGCTAACAACTTTTTAGGATAGATTGTTTTTATGATTCAAAAAAAAAGAAAATTCTAATTGACATGTATATACACATACATTCTACTTTGTTAGTTGTATTATCTAAAGATCATTTTAGAATAGATTCTTTTATGATTTAAACATGTGAAAGAGATAAAATGTACTCCTTCCGTCCTGAAATATAAGTCATTTAAGGGTTCAAAATTTTTCCCTAAATTTAAGGCATCCTAAGAGTTTTTGGTAAGTACTCGATCAACTCAATTAAAAACTTGCCAAATATTGCACTTGTTAAGTAGAAAACTTACCTTTAATTATGGTTGGCTAAGGGTATATGTGACATTTTCCCACCTTTTTAATTTGTTCTAAAAATCCTCGAGTGCCTTATATTTCAGGACAGAGGGAGTAAGAGACTAATTATGTCATTACATTACATGTGACAGGCACGATATGATAGTTAGTCAATTTTTTATTTGAAACAAAGGGATTTATTGTGTTACATGTGACTCGGAGATGGTTTAAATTCAATTTTTCTATAGTGTCATGTGTGGATAATTTAGACAAAAATATAGGAGGGTTGTTTCTGTTAATTCTTCATAGTGGCAGGCACAGTATGATAGTTGGACAATTTTTTAATTGAAGCAAAGAGAATATTGTGTTAGAAGTGACTGAGAGATGGTTTAGATTTATTTTTTCTATAGTGGCACATGTGGATAATTTAGACAAAGATATAGGAGGGTTGTTTTTGTTAATTCTTCATAATGGTATAGGTGGGTAATCTTAGAAACAAAATACATCCGACGGTTATAAAAATCAATGATATTTTTTTAAAAAATGTCCACATAGGACTTCTAGGTGGCTTCATGTGGAGACTTCTCTTTTGTTTAGACTGTCCACCTAGGATTCCTAGGTGGCTTCATGTGGAGGCTTCAATGGAGCCTCCAATTAACCTCTAATTAGTAATAGTAAGATGGACGCCATTAAGGACAATGATGTATTTGGTTCCCTCATTAATGCTCCTTATTTTGTGTGAGATTGGCTAGAATTAGTAATCAGATCAGGTACTGCTCTCACTAAATAACGTTACTGTCCCATGATCTCTGAAGCAAAACTCTGAGGATGAGTTCTATGTCAGCTGGTACTGAAAATGGCTTGCTTGTACAAGGAACAATATTTTTCATGATCAATTCATCTGCTAACAGACAAACATGAAAACTTCATACATTACCTGTGGGAATCTGGATAAGTTTAGAAATAAAGAGAGTGCCTTCTCTTCTTCATCGTTCCTGTATGTCAGTGCAACACATAAGCTACTATATATGTCATAGCTTTATATGAATACATTCCTTAAAACTACGATCAAGCAAAAAAAAAGCTTACATTGGTGGTTTGCAGAAAGCCATATGATCAAGAATAACAGTAGTTGCAGGATAATCCTTACACAACTCCTCTATTTCTTGAATATATGGACCAATTCCCTGCATGAATAAGAATAATGAACAGTAATATAACTTAAACTCAGTAACAAAGAGCATAGTTAAATTCATGTTACTTTATATTAAAGGAGTCCAGTCATGCAAATTTGTTTTGAAAAACAGGATGCAGATGGGGTTCTCATAAACTCATCTAACCAGCAACTTGTATCATTAACAGGGCTAAGATCTTGGATTTTTCTGGTTTTGATTTCCTCATTTCTTTTAGCTCTAGTCACATCTAGTGGACATCCTGACAATATATAATAACTCTTTGTCCAAATGTGAACCCTTCATATTGCCCAATTTTTTTTTTGTCAGAATCTCAAACTCCTATAGTATCTGTGGATACATCTTTTGGAGAGGAGGAATGCATCTTTTACCTCCGCTGTCTGTATTGCAACTGGCGCTCCAAGTTCTCCTGCCTTCGAAAATAATGACCTTCCGACCTCATTGGTCATCTGTTTAGTTTAAACATTTTTCCCTTCAGGCCACATTGATCATCGATCCCAATTAATAAGTAGAGGAACAATGTTGCTCATTTTCATCTCTGCATACCTTTTGACCAGATGGCCATAAGGTTGGGTTGAACCTCACAGCACGGAATTTTTCCTGGTGATAAGCGAAGCGACAGCATATTAAAAAATAGCAGAATGTGTCGTTCTTGTTATGTACAAGAAAATTCCAAGAGGTTACTTTTACAATCAGGTGTTCAAGTTGTTTAATCCCACTCCCATCGTCTGCAGGATTCGCAAGACAGCAACCAACGAACTTGGATGGGTATTTCTTCAACACACTAGAGAAAAAAAATGAAAATGAAATAAATTAATGATATAGTCATATGACTGGTGGTCTTGGATTGGAATGGATCAATGCAAGAAAAAAAAATCTTACCTAGTTACCAAAGAATGATCAAACATATGATTTCTTGGTTGAACAAGGAGAGCCCCGTCCACTCCAGCTTCACTCATACACTAAAGAAAAGAGGAACATCTCAAAACAGTACAGTAATCAGCTGCTCCCCATGCATAAAGTCTTCTGAGTGGCAAAGAAGTAACATAAAGGACTTATAATAGTAGTTTGCAGAGACCAAATAATATTAAATACAGTCTCAAACCAAAATTTCAATAGCAAGTTCCAATAACAATGTGATAGAGGACGAAGCACCGCTAAAATGGCAATTAGGTTGGGTAGGTCCACTGTGTGTTGAGAATCGAACAAACAATCTACCAGCTGAAAATTTTATTCTTAATGTATGATGCATAGGGTCTGCTTGGTTCCCGGCCACCACTCGTCACGCCACAGTGTGGCTCGCCATCAGGCCGCAGCGGCCGTTTCGCTTGCCGCGGGGGCGCACGTAGCGAGGCGGCCTGTGGCTGCCAACCAAGCAGGCCCATAGTGTCATATGCATTTTCCTCCATTCTGCCATGGTGCCAATTGTGTGTTTTTTTATTTATTTGAAGAATGTGTCTGAGCACGTAATTTCTTTTTTCAAAAAGGCTAGCGACAATACCAAGAATTGAAAGGCCCAACTTGCAGAAGGTGACAACTGAAAATCACAAACGAACAACGGAACAAATCCACTGGAGAAGCATTTGCCAAAACTGAAGGACCTACGTTGATGAATGGCCGCGCAGCGGAGAAAGGACTCGAAAGCCCAGCTCGCGTGTGACTGGAGAGTGGACTGGCTGCTGCTGTTTGAGCTTGGATGTGACCATCAAACTTAAGGAAGTCTACCTTAGGCAATTTTGGACTCTGGGAAACAATTATGCCCCACCCTAGTAGTATGACTACGAACACCATGGTCCGGGTAAGGTTTGGATTCATGGACAGTAGGACTGAGAGGGGGTGGGCACGTGGCGAGCCTCTGGATCCGGCCGCTCGACAGCAGGAGCTTGGGGGTGCTTCCCTTCGTCAGGAGACGGGAATGAACAGAGCACACCCGATTTGAGCTGTTTGTGGACTTCCACCAAGTTGGATCCAGAATAATGGTGCGCTCCCAGTTTTTGGAGATCTTCGAGACCTCTAGCTTGGTGGAAGTCCACAGACAGCTTGATGTCGTTGACGACACCCTCGATCAACAGCCGCCACTGGTCGATCGTAGCCGCCGCGCGTTCCAGAGCCGCCATGCGCGAGTACTGCACCTGCTCTAGATCGTGGATCTTGCGCTGCACACGGGCATCCTGGTCGGCGAAGCGGAGCATCACCACTTGACGTCGTGGTCGACGAAGCCCTTGTTGATCTCGTCGATGATCCTGGTCGGCGAAGCGAGCATCACCACTTGACGTCGTGCTCGGCGAAGCGCTTGTTGAGCTCGTCGATGATCAACTTGGTTTCGGGATTCATGACTCTTAGGTGATGTTGGCGACGGGTGAAGAGACGCACCACAAATCAACTCAAGCGAAGAAGGGAATTACGTCGAACTGATTTCAAATAACAGCACACTGAAACCAAATAAAACCAACCGGATCAGTTGCTCGAATTGATCGATGGAATGTTGCAAATCGATGTGGAATCCTCCTGAGCGGTGTCTCTAATACCAATTGTTACTTTGTTAGTAATAGGCAAGGATTTGGAGAATTCGTGACAGGAAATCAGACAAACAGCAAGTAAAAGAGAGGGAATAGTAGTAGGCGAGGAACGACGAATCTTAGGAGAGTTTGGAGTTTGGTTTACAATTTTCTTGTTACCTCTCTCTCTCTCTCTCTCTCTCTCTCTCTCTCTCTCTCTCTCTCTCTCTCTCTCTCTCTCTCTCACTCTGAGTCACTGTAACTTCTAAGCTCAAACGGCAGCCGCCATCCCACTACTCCCCCACTCGTCAGGTCCCCTGCACGGCCCATGGGCCAAGTTGTTCACAGTAGTGGACGTAGAAGGGATGCTAACAAGGCGTGGACGCCCAAAAGTGGAGTAGACACCACCACCATGACTCCATGAGGGGGTTGTGACTTGTGAAACATGGAACCAGAGGAAGCCACCACGCCGGAGCATGGCAAAGCAACTACAAGAGCCCCGGCACTGGCTGATTGGCAATGGCAGCAGTTGCCTGCCCCCCTCTGCTCCGACCCTACCACCCTAACGGCATGAGAGGACCATGAAACGGCAGATTTGCACATGATCTGGTGGCCTGGTGGGGATTTGGACCGATTTATTAGTTAGTGGAAACATCGGTGGATCGGAAGGATTTCAAGTTTAGGGCTTTGAAGAAAACTAGGTTGAGCGCTGCAGCATTGTGTACCATTTCACGCATGACACGGATGAAAATGCGCCAACCAAGTGCGGGCACACTACTCATCCACGCCGACGGTTAGAGAGACTCTGAAACGAATAGGTTGTAGGCTTAATCAAGGGCAGCCTCATTTCTGAAGTTGTCTGACTAATTGACTGACCTGGAGCAATAAGTCATCGTCGCCACGGAGCGTGGGTTCCAGGCCTGGGAAGTAGGGGTACTCCTCCTTGGCCTGCGCGCGCGGACAGAGTTCAGATCCAGTTCCTGCCAGTACTGCCAGGACGCGGAACTATCTCTCGCGTTGCCTGCTTATTCCGTACCTGCTGTGGCGTTGCCCAGACGTGGAGGTGGGAGTCGATGACCTTGCAGGTGGAAGCAGAAACGGCGGCCATGGTGGAGGCAGTGGAGATGGTGATGGTGGTAGTGGCGAGGAGCAGCCGCCTCCTTGTTGTTATGTGGTCGCCAAGGAGCAAGGACAGGAGTGGCTTTTTATCCAAAAACAAAAAGGACAGGAGTGGCTGCCGAGTGCTCCGTATCCACAATGTAACGAAAAGGTGATCTTAAGGTAACGACAGAATGAACCATAACCATTGTGGAAATGAGCCTTAGCTTAAAGTGTACTACCGTAGCCTTAAGCTGCACCATAAACAAATAAAGAATGATTTTATCTGTCTTTGGTCACTGCACGTCTGCACATAGAGATGCATGCTGCTGCTATCCAAAGGGCCGCGCCCGTCTATCCTATTGAGCTACTATGGCCCTGTTTAGATTCTCTTGCAGGGCTAGAGTTAGAGTTAGTTTTAACTCTAACTCTATCCCTAAACTAACCTACAGCGCAGAGGTGTTTGGATGACGTGGTTAGATTGACAAATAAATGCACTTTTTCAATTATTTCGGCATTCAAACCATCATTTCAGCGAGGATTTTTTTTGTGGGCAAGCCTAATTCCGATCGAAATCATCATGAACTCATCCGCCTATCCGCCCACCCCCACCGCAAGCAAAGCAATCCGTTGTTCACCTTATGTGCGGCGATGCGAGGCGGTGGTGCGCGCGGCCGTAGGACGGATCGATCCGAGCGCCTCCTCGCACTCCTTGACGGCCTCCCCGAGGCGTCGGAGCCCGATGAGCGCGGCGGCGCGGTTGCCCCCGGCTCTGCGCCCCTCCTCGGCGCCCCTTCCTGTGCGGTCGTTGCCGGCCCTCTTGACCTCCTCGGGGTCGGCGGCCGCCATGGCCCGCCCGATGACCACGGCGTCGTCCTCGGACGCCGGGGCCGGGCGCCGCCGCTCCGCGAGCGGACGATGCCGCCGTGGCCGTAGTTGGCGGTGCCCGAGCCGAGCACGTCGTGGCGGGACGGCCGCGGCGGGGGCGGGGGCGGGGGGAGTGGCGGCGGAGGAGCGAGGAGGGAGGAGGAGGAAGGGAGCGGGCGCTGGCGACGCGGCGGGAGGGGCGGATGTTGCCGGCCGGGAGCGCGTTGGTGAGCGGGGAGGTGGTGGCCGGCTAGGGTGGGAAGGGGAAGGGAAAGGGAGGGTAGATTTGCTTTGCTCGCTCTGCTCGGCCTCGGCGCGGCGGCCGTGGGGGTGGGGGGGGGGCGGCGGCGTCGGGGGCGGGGCGGACGGCGGGGCGGACGGCGGCGTCGGGGGCGGCGGAGGCGGAGGCGGGGCGGACGGCGGCGTCGGGGGCGGCGGGGATCCCGCGCGGGAGGAGGCGGGCGGATCCCGCGCGGGAGGAGGCGGGCGGCGGGATCCCGCGGGCGGGAGAGTTGTTTTCGTGGGACCCACTGAAACTAGCCCCAATTAGCACCTCTTGGGTGGGCTAGTTTTTTTGGGTGAGCTAGTTGCATCTAACCCAATCTAACCCACCCTGTTTGGATGTTTCAGGGTTAGTTGGTGCTAACTAGCCAAAACTAACTCTAACCCATGGATCCAAACAGGCCCTATATTGTGTCCCAAGCCATAGCTAGTGTCAATTCGTGTGGGCCCTAAACTAATGCCAATTTGCCTGTCTCAACATTGCGCATGTCCTAATCCTTGTTGCTGTGGTTGCTAAGGAGCAAGGACAGGAGCGGCTTTTTATCAAATAAAAAAAAAGGACAGGAGTGGATGCCGAGTGCTCCGTAATCCTTGTTGTTGTGGTCACCAAGAAGTAAGGACAGGATGCATGTAAAGAAAAGAGGAGAATGTCTGAATGTGGCTTCCTATCTTGGATAGCTCAGGGTTACATGTTAATATATAGGGGGCAAATCGATCTCCCAAGATTACATTAGTTGTTATAGTATGACTTGATCTCCAAGTACAACAAGATTTCTATCTATCTCTACAAGAGATCAGGGAACACGAACAACCATTAGAGTTTTACAACAAATACCTTTAACACCCACCCCCCACCCTCAAGCCAAACCTTTCTTTTGTTCAAGGTTTAGGTTGTATTAGAAATCTTCAAACTTAGGAGTTGGCAGAGCCTTTGTAAATCCTTCTGCTACCTGATCTTTCGATGAGATGAACCGTACTTGCAACTGTCTCTTGGCAACTCTTTCTCTGACAAAATGAAAATCGGTCTCTATGTGTTTAGCTCTTGCATGAAACACAGGATTAGCTGACAGATAAGTAGCACAAAGATTATCACACCACAAGCACGGAGATTCTTTAAGCTTTACTCCTAGCTCTGCTAATAATGATTGCAACCATATTACCTCTGCAGTAGCATTTGCCATAGACTTTACTCTGCTTCAGTACTTGATCTTGATACAGTTGCTTGTTTTCTTGCACTCAATGAAACAAGATTATTTCCAAAACAAATAGCAAACCTCTTGTAGATCTTCTGTCATCTACACTACCAACCCAATCAGCATCTGAGAAGGCACTAATCAACATGGAGGATGATCGAGCGATTCTAAGACCAATATCACAAGTAAAATTCACATATCTAAGAATCCTCTTAAATGCTGACTAATGAACTGAAGTAGGAGCATGCAAAAACTGGCAAACCTTATTTACTGAGAAGGCAAGATCAGGTCTTGTGAGAGTAAGATACTGCAAAGCTCCAACAATACTCCTATATCGTGAGCTATCTTCAGAGCTTAATGGTTTACCTTCATATCGAGAAACTTTCTCTGCAGCGGATAGTGGAGTTGGTGATGTTTTGCTATTCATCATACCTACACGTGATAGGATATCCAGCGCATATTTCTCCTGTGATAGCACTATTCCTTTTGTATCCTTTCTTACTTCGATACCCAAGAAGTAGTGTAACTCACCAAGATACTTGAGAGCAAAGTCCTGTTTGATATCACGAAGTAATGCTGCAATTGCTTCCATTGAGTTTCCAGTGACAATAATATCATCAACATATATATTGTAACACCTCCTTTAGAGTAGATAAATAATGACATATCTAATTTGGAAGCTTTAAAATCGAGGCCAGTGGCGAATCTAGGATTGGACGGTAGGGGGGCTCTCCTTCCTCTTCTCCTTCCTTCCTCCTTCTTCTTCCTCTTTCTCCTCAAAATTTCTATGGAAAACGTGGAGGATTACCATGGGATCCAGGGTGGTAGCGGGGCTGAAGCCCCCCCCCCGACCCACCGCTGGATCCGCCGCTGACCGAGGCTAATAAATTTAGTGCTCAACCTTGAGTACCAAGCTCTAGGCGACTGCTTTAAACCATAAATAGCCTTGCCAAGTTTGCATACAAAATTTGGATTTGCTTTGCTCTCAAAACCTAGAGGTTGCCTCATGTAAACCTCCTCTTCCAAAACACCATGCAAAACGCATTCTGCACATCTAGTTGTCTCATAAGCCATCCTTTAGATACAACAACCGAGAGTACTAATCTAATATTAGCAATCTTAACAATTGGGCTAAAGGTATCTTCATAATCAAGTCCATACCTTTGTTTGTAGCCTTTTGCTACTAACCTTCCCTTGTATATGTCAACTATGCCATCGGACTTTCTTTTGATCTTCCACGCCCATTTACAATCAATAAGATTTATGCCTTGCTTGAGAGCTACCAAATGCCACGTACCATTCTAAAGCAGTGCATTGTATTCATATTGCATTGCTTGTTTCCAGCGAGGATCACGTAGAGCTTCTTAGACAGTACTTGGTTCTACTCCTTCTCCTGTAGCACAAGAATTGCACCATCGAATAGGACCATCAGTAAATTGCTCTGGCTTAACAATACCGCTTTGAAGCTTTGTCTTTGATCTCAGTGGTGTGGGTGTAGGAGATCCCGGCACCACAAACGATCCGGTGGCAGCATCATCAGGATGCGTCGGCAGAGAACATCCCTCGGCATCAGGACCTGTCGGCGCTGCTTCTATCAGGACTGTTGACGCTACTCCTGTCGGGGATCCGCCATACGTCGCAAGCGTAGTCGCCATAGCTGATTGGTACACAGCGTTGTCTGTTGCCCCCCATGCGTCAACTGATGCGTCAACTCAAGAGACATGCTTTTGTGAAATTATGCCAGATTGTTGGAGATGAACTCTTTTTACTTGGCATATCTTTTTAGAAGTTGGCAAAGCACGCGATTTGCCAAGTAAAATTTGGCAAACTCTTGGAGATGCTCTAATCCGTGTCTCTTTTGATGTAAGATGTTCGTGATTCCGCATATCTTCTTGCCCATAACAAAAACGACGTTGGTCCGTTAGTCCTCGTCTCTTGCCCGTAACAAAGGTGACGCTAGTTCGTTAGTCCTCGTCTCTTGCCCGAATAGTGGAGTTGGTGATGTTTTGCTATTCATCATACCTACACGTGATAGGATATCCAGCGCATATTTCTCCTGTGATAGCACTATTCCTTTTGTATCCTTTCTTACTTCGATACCCAAGAAGTAGTGTAACTCACCAAGATACTTGAGAGCAAAGTCCTGTTTGATATCACGAAGTAATGCTGCAATTGCTTCCATTGAGTTTCCAGTGACAATAATATCATCAACATATATATTGTAACACCTCCTTTAGAGTAGATAAATAATGACATATCTAATTTGGAAGCTTTAAAACCGAGGCCAGTGGCGAATCTAGGATTGGACGGTAGGGGGCTCTCCTTCCTCTTCTCCTTCCTTCCTCCTTCTTCTTCCTCTTTCTCCTCAAAATTTCTATGGAAAATGTGGAGGATTACCATGGGATCCAGGGTGGTAGCGGGGCTGAAGCCCCCCCCCCCACCCACCGCTGGATCCGCCGCTGACCGAGGCTAATAAATTTAGTGCTCAACCTTGAGTACCAAGCTCTAGGCGACTGCTTTAAACCATAAATAGCCTTGTCAAGTTTGCATACAAAATTTGGATTTGCTTTGCTCTCAAAACCTGGAGGTTGCCTCATGTAAACCTCCTCTTCCAAAACACCATGCAAAACGCATTCTGCACATCTAGTTGTCTCATAAGCCATCCTTTAGATACAACAACCGAGAGTACTAGTCTAATATTAGCAATCTTAACAATTGGGCTAAAGGTATCTTCATAATCAAGTCCATACCTTTGTTTGTAGCCTTTTGCTACTAACCTGCCCTTGTGTATGTCAACTATGCCATCGGACTTTCTTTTGATCTTCCACGCCCATTTACAATCATTAAGATTTATGCCTTGCTTGAGAGCTACCAAATGCCACGTACCAGTCTAAAGCAGTGCATTGTATTCATATTGCATTGCTTGTTTCCAGCGAGGATCACGTAGAGCTTCTTAGACAGTACTTGGTTCTACTCCTTCTCCTGTAGCACAAGAATTGCACCATCGAATAGGACCATCAGTAAATTGCTCTAGCTTAACAATACCGCTTTGAAGCCTTGTCTTTGATCTCAGTGGTGTGGGTGTAGGAGATCCCGGCACCACAAACGATCCGGTGGCAGCATCATCAGGATGCATCGGCAGAGAACATCCTTCGGCATTAGGACCTATCAGCGCTGCTTCTATCAGGACTGTTGACGCTACTCCTGTCGGGGATCCGCCATACGTCGCAAGCGTAGTCGCCATAGCTGATTGGTACACAGCGTTGTCTGTTGCCCCCCATGTGTCAACTGATGTGAGGACGAGACATCCTCAGACATGCAGTCTCCTGCAACCGGGGAATCAGCCTCGGATCCGGTGCTGCAATCATCTAGAAAACCAACTTCTGATCATGTATTCGGATCTTCTGTGTCCCTATGTGGCGCAGCAGGCTGTAGTTCTTTTGTTTCTTCATTCTCTTGTGTCAGATTAGCTCCATTTGAAATATTAGTATCATTTAAATCATTACAGTCCACACCCCCGCACTCTAAATTGAGTAGATGATCAGGAACAAAAAGGATTTCTTTTCTAAGCCTAGCACCAACATTTGGATGAAGTTTTTCAAAGGGAAAGACAAATTCATCGAATACTACATCCCTTGAGATATAGACTCGCCCACTCTTTGGCTCAAGACGTTTGAACCCTTTGTGAAACTGGCTATAGCGTAGAAAGACACATTGAATGGATCTGAAACAGAGCTTTCGATTGTTATAGGGTCTTATATTCAGCCAGCAAGCACATCCAAATGTGCGAAGGGAATTATAATCAGGAGTCTCTCTGAGTAGGCGTTGAGCAGGGTTATCAAAATTAATTACCTTGCTAGGAAGAAGGTTAATTAAAAAGGTAGCTATAAGGAATGCCTCATCCCAAAACTTAAGAGGCATAGATGCATTTGCAAGTAATGCTAGGCCCACCTCAAAGATATGGTGTTGCTTCCTCTCAGCCGAGCCATTTTGTTGATGAGTGTGTGGACAAGAAACTTGATGTGAGATGCCAATGCATTTAAAGAAAGAATGCCATTTCTCGTATTCTCCTCCCTAGTCACTTTGGATTGTTATGATCTTTTTATCAAATTTCCTTTCAACTAGCTTTTGGAAATCATGGAAAACTTGAAAACATCATATTTGTGCTTAATCAAGTAAATCCGGGTGTATTTACAGAAGTCATCTATGAAGCTAGCATGTGTCTCCCAACTGAGACGGGAGCAGATCCCCAAACATCAGAAAATATCAACTCAAAAGGTGCATGAGAAACACTGGTAGACTTTGGATAGGGAAGCTGATGACTTTTAGCTCGCAAACAAGAATCACATACTGAACTTGAGTTTTGATCACTAACACAAGGGAGACTATTATTCTTAATGACACGCTCAACTATAGAAAAAAAGGGTGACCTAAACAACTATGCCATCTTGATGTAGACAGCTTTATTGCACTGAAAGTTTTCTTCCTCGACTCAACTCCTGAAGACTGCGAACCTAGAGGGTGCAAGCCATCTCTACATCTTCCTTGATGGATTACCCTCTTCGTGACGTGATCCTTTATAAAAAAGAATTTGGATGGAACCCAACAAAAGCATTATTATCAAAAGTTAAGCGATGAATTGACCAGATAATAAGCTTTTGTTGGCACTAGGAACATGAAGAATAGTTTTCAAGTGTATATCTTTATGTGGGGTATGTAAAACTGTATGACCAATGCTACTAATTTTCATACCTGGTCCACTTACTATCTGAACTTGATCCTGTCTGTGATACTTTTCACGAACGATGAGCTTCTCAAGCTCGCTGGTGATGTGGTCAGAGGCACCACTGTCGACATACCAGTTCGTGTCCACCCCATAACCAGTGGTGGCCGAACCAGCTACCTTGTTGTTTTGACCCTGAAAGGACTCATCATAGCGATGCCAGCAATCAACAGCTTCATGATTACCCTTGCCACAGATTTGGCATAAGGTTTTGTTGTTGTTCCCTTGACGACGTTGCTACTTCTGCGCTCCATTGCCACGACAACTATTGTACCCACGACCACCGCGACCATCATTGCTGCTTCCACAGCCACGATAGTTGCCCCAGCCTCTAGATGTTGAATTGGACGAAGACTGATATCCTCCACCATTGTTGTTTTCCTGGAGCAACTCAAGCCTCGAGTCAAATGCTAGAAGCTGAGAGTACAGTTCGCTCACCGATATTGCATTTTGTCTGGCCCACAATGGATGAAACAAGCGGGTTGTAGTCGAAGTCGAGGGCAGCAAGGATGAGTGTCACCATCACATCGTCCTCCATCACCTTGCCAACAGCCGCCAGGTCGTCGCCCAACTTTTTCATCTTGGAGAAGTATGCGTCGGTGGTCATGCTGCCCTTCTTGCAATTCACCATCCGCATATGGAGATTGGTGATCCGCACACGAGATTGCGCAAAGAACATCATCTCTAGCGCCGCCCAGATCGGCGCAAAAGATTCCAGGGTCGCGACTTGCGCGAGCACTTCGGCGGAGAGAGAGTTGAAGATGTACGACAGGAGGCGTTGATCTTGCGCCATCCACATCTCAAACTCTTGGTTGGAGACGATCCGCTTGGTCTTGTCGTCCTTGACAATCTCCAGGGTTTCTGCAGGAGCCGGTGCCTTCCTGTTGAGGATCAACACCAAGTTGGCGCCTCTGATGGCCGGCATAACTTGAGCCTTCCAGAGGATGAAGTTTTCACGATTAAGCTTCTCTATCACGAGAGGACCGAGAGGCTTAAGGGAACTCGCAGCGGAAGAGGATGATGCCATGGACATGGATTAGAGCAACTCCAACAGCCTCTCTATTTCATTTTGGATCAATAAAAAAATAGAAAAGTTGTCCTTCCAACAGAGTCGGTAAAACACTGGTCGTCAATCTCGCTCGCTATCGAGGCGCCTCCGCTCGGTACCATTGGCGAGCTGCCTCCGCTTGCAATCCTTGTGGTCCCATGCCCGTGCGCCAGGACCTTCTCCCACGCAGAGCTGGGGGTGGTGGCGGGTCGCTGCCCTGGCCACAGGTGGTCGTGGCCACGCGCCACCGAGCCCCGGCTAGATGTGCCCTGGAGCTTGGCCGCAGTAGCGGCGTGCTCGTGCCGCCGGCCGGAGCTCCCTGTGGCGTTGAGGGCGAGGGTGTCTAGCGCCTCCTCCGCATGGCCTGCCGGCAGCCAATCAAGCGGACACCGGGTCACCGGCCAACTATCGATGAATGCAGAGTCGGCGCAAGAGAGGAGCAACGGGAGCTCGAGCGTCATGGGCCGCCATCCTCATGAGCGTCGACGCCGAGCTCTGGATCTATTGCGTCGCCATGCTGGGCCGTCCCAGTCTCCCGCGTCGTTGCTGACGGCACCAGCCATGGTGGCTGACCGCCATGCTCGAAGCTCCCGCGGTGGCGTGAGCTCCCCCGCGGGGACACGGCGGCCGGCGGCCGAGGGATGGCAGCGGGGGGCGCATGGCCTTCCTGATTGCACTGTGAGTTGTGGCGGATCGGAGGAGTGGCCAGGAGAGGGAGAAAGGAGAAGTGGAGGGGAAAAGGGGAAGGATAAGGTGGGAAGGAAGGGGATGACATGTGGGTCCCACGCGTCAGTGTGTGGTTGTTGGGATTTGAAGGGTGAGAAATACAGAGGCTACTGGATCAATAAATAGAATTTTGATATTTTCTATTTTTACAAAGTGTTAAATCTTTAAATTTAGCTAGCAAAAATAAAGAGGTTGTTGAACGTCACAAGTGCGATGTATGCACGGAATCGAAATGCTGCTCGCAGCAGCGGAGCAGCTTGCCGCTACGGCAGACTGTCTGCCGGATGCAGCAAACTCTGTGGCAGAAATGGCTGGGAATCTACTGGAGCCACTTGGGGGGGCCGACCCAAGTGGCTCTTCTTCCCTTTTGGCAGATTCCCCACCTGGAGAAAACCCAATTCCTCCTCGGGGCCCAGACCTAAAGACACTCGAAAAAGCGCCAGATTTCGCTAAGCAGCTCATAGACGCCGGAAGAAGGCGTTTGGCTATAAGACAAGCGGCTGAATTCGTCAAATTTTAGATGTGTTTTTGGAAGCTTGGCTCTGATTACCATGTAAAGAAAAGGGGAGAAGGTGGCTTGTGGCTTCCTATCTTGGATAGCTCACGGTTGCGTATATGGGGGCAAATCTCCCAAAGATTACATTGGTTGTTATGGTATGACTTGTCTCCAAGTACAAGATTTCTATCTATCTTTACAAGAGATCAGCCGAACACCAAGAACCATTAGAGTTTTACAACAAGACGTTACAGAAATACATTTAACACAGGAGTGGCTGCCGAGTGCTCTGCGCGTGTTCAGGTCTTCAACAACAGAGCACTGCCCTGTCAAAAAAAAAACAACAGAGCACTGCAGTCGGCAGACCAGCGCAGACAAGTTCACGGGCCGACAAGTTGCAGGCCCAGCTATCCTGTTATAGATTTTGGCCGGTTAGTGGAATCACGGGCCCGTAATGAAACAGTAGATCAGTAGGGGAAATTCTATATATCTCCCAAAAGGTGGGAAATGGTTGAAACTTCCTGTGTAGTATGAGATTTGTGCAAGCTACCCCATGTAAGATTAAACACCAAAACAGCACAACTTTTCAAGTTTAATCCTCCTTTAAATTATGAATTCTTTGCTTTTCTTGACCAACATCTTATCTGAAATTCTCTATGAACGTCAAAATTCATTTGTAGTCCAAAAATGTCTGAGGTCTTAGTGTAAAATTTTTCAAAAAGTAGATCAAAGTTGATTAGTTGGCTCATTTTTTGGACTTAGCACATTTGATGTGTTAATCCCATTACACTTAGCCTATTTCGAAAATAGATTTCTCATTTTATCCACCATAGTTTAGAGTGCAAATAGTCAAAATGGAATGCATACACTCTATAGATCATGCACCTTGAATTTCACAAATTCAGGAGTTCATTTGATAATTAAAATAATGAATATAACATGGCTAAATGATAGTTGGAACTCCTAGTTTGACCCAGCTGAGTAATAGTCACGCCACGGTCTCTGGCGTGACTCACGAATGAGTCATGCCAGGTCGTCTAACGCGACTCGAACTGTCATGTCATCTGCGACTTTTTTCATTGTCACCATGTACATTAGTCGCCACTTCATGTGGCGTGACTCAACTATTAGTCGCGCCACGGAGCTTGACGCGCCCAAAAGGGCAAAATCTTGCAAAAATAGTTTGGGTGGGTTATTTAAAATTTTAGTTTTAAAAGTTAAAATATAAAAAAAGTCCGACCGCCCCCTGGCTCCTCTGCTGCCCTGCTGCGCCCCACGCCTGTCGGCTGGCCCCACCACGCTCGCGTGCCACCACAGCCCGGAAGTTCGCCAACCGCCGTATGCTGGTGCTCCTTTGGCTCCACCGCGACCGCGTGGCGCCGCCGCCACTGACTGCCAGAGGGAGGTTGAAGACGAGGCCAAAAATATTGAAAAATGTTGAACCAAAAAATGTTGGAACATTCTTAAAAATGTTGACCAATAGTTTCACGAAAATGTTGATGAAAGTTTTTGAAAAAATGTTGGATCCAACCTTTTGTCTAAAAAGTATCGGTGCAACTTTTCCTAAAAATGTTGGTTAACTTTTTCATGAAAAATGTTGGGTTCAGTTTTTATTTGAAAAATGTTGCAACATCTCTTAAAAATGTTATAACATTTTTTATTTAATAGTCATGATGGTTAGAAAATAATAAATATCACATTTAAATTGGTTTTGGTGGGCTGAAAGTTCCAACCTTTATCCATCTTTCGGTAGGCATATAGGAGCCTCCGATCAGTGATGTGTGAGTAACCCAAAATATTTGGCTCCACCAAAAAGATTCACCAACTACCCATCACATAATCCAATTAGGAGTATTAAATATTGATTAATAACAAAACTCATTCCATTTCGAGACGAATCTAACAAGTTTAATTATGTCATAATTAGACAATGTCGTGCTCCAGTAACCAATCTCTGATGATAGATTAATTAGGCTTAATTAATTAATCTTGCGATTTTCTGTTCATTCGTGTAATTACTTTTGTAACTAGTCTACATGCAATACTCATTCCATTTCGAGACGAATCTAACGAATTTAATTATGTCATAATTAGACAATGTCGTGCTATAGTAACCAATCTCTAATGATGGATTAAGGCTTCATTAATTTATCTGGCGATTTTCTGTCCATTCGTGTAATTACTTTTGTAACTAGTCTACATTCAATACTCATAATAGGTTTTGCGATTTTCTGTGTTGCGAGTGACGGTGACGTCGTCAAGGTTGTTGAACATGTCGAACGACAACAATTCCGACGGCATTGTTCTCAATGGCGGATCTAGGGGTGGGGGGCTAGCCCTCTAGTAGGAAGAGGTACATTGGAGGAAAGGAAAACAATTCAGGGGGGAGATAAAGAAAGAGTGGAGATGGATGAGGAAGAAGAAATAGCACCACCACCACCACCCCTCAGGTTGTTCAGGCGAGGTTCCAGGCAGCGGCGGAGCTTGCGGCGTGCGGCTCCCGCGGCGAAGCTCGCCCAAACCTAGCATATGGCACGCGATGCCGGATAGGGCTGGCGGCAGGTGTAACACCCCGTGGTTTTGCTCAGTGGTGATTTGTGCTAATGACCCTCTTAACACCTCCTCTAACTACCCATGAGAGCCCTAGGTTAACCCATAGTCAAAACCCTAACTCAAAAACCCTAGTGTCCCTTTGACCTCCTTGTGTCAGTCTAGAACTTGAGCACGTTCTCCAAAATTTCCCTAAACACTTCAAAATCGCCCAAAGGGAAAAATGTGTAGAATGTCAAGGCACACAACTTTGTTGTTGATTGGCATTTGAAATTCGAACAAATTCTTGGTGAAAAACGCATTTGAATGTACCCTGCTCCTGTTCACCGGCGCCGAGAAAATCTCCAAGTTGGCATGCAGTTCCTGCTCAATCCCTTGGGTAAAACCCCTATCAGCCTTTGCAATTATGGAAGAGGGATACTTGATCTACAACTTTGCTGTTCAGTGGAAGGCACGGTTTAGTTTCAAAATTCAGAGAAAAATGTGTTTGAAAACTGTATCAGCGAATTGAAAATGCCCTGGAACGCCGGAGCGCGCTCTGCCGCGACGTCGCGCGCGGCCACGTCGGCAAGCCGCCGTACGTGCCATACCCACATCGGGCGCGCACGGCGAGGCGCCGGAGCGACCACCGTCGCCGCGATGCGACGGCGAGAGCTCCCCCGTGACGCCCGTGGCAAGTGGACCGCGCTAGGTGGCGCCAATCCACCGGTCGGCAAGTGGACCGCGCTAGGTGGCCGCAGGAGCGACGCACGTCGCCGGCCTTGCCGTGACCCCTCCACGCGTGCGTGTGTCACCGGCGTGACCCCACTAGCCCCCAACCAACCTCCCGCGTGTATATAAGCTAGTCCTCGGCTCTGCCGCGCACGCACGCACACCGCCACCGAGCTCCGCCGTCCGCCATTGATGCCGCCTCTGTGAGCTCATCGCCCCGTCCACTTCCTTGGCCGCCTGAGCACGTCTAGACCCTCTCCTCGCACACACCGAGCTTGCACACCCACGTGTTGGCCTAACCCAACTGCCTTCTCGCCGGAGCCCGAGCTTCCGCGAACGCCCCCGGACCGCCATTGCCGAGCTCGCCCCTCCGCCGATCCTCCAAGCCCAGGGACCCACCTGGCACCTTCCCTAGGACGCATGGAAGTTGCCCGTGCAACACATTGTTAAGCCCCGCCCCTATCTTCACCGCTATCCGAGCTTTCGCGGCCGCGCTGCCGCCGCTCGCCGGCGACCTCCCCGGCCGAACCTCCACCACCAATCTATCGCGGGTAAGGCCAATCACACTCCCTGCCACCTGTTGGCCTCCCCATGCCTCACCTCACCGCCGGCGAGCGTGCCACCGCCGTCGGGTACGGTGGGGAGAGAACCGAGGGCATATTTGTGAAAGATTTAAAACTTCCAGGGGCCTACGTGCATAAAGATTCTACCCATCCTTTATGTGTTGGCTGAAACTTGTAAAATCGATATAAAATCGTAGAAAAATCAAAAAATGGCAAACTCAATTTTGTGGTTCTCTGTGTAACAAGAACTACAACTTTCTCCAAATATGTATAAACTTTTTAGATATAGTTTTTGCTTGAAAAATTGAAAATTAAAATAACTAGATCTGTGATTCTGCAAAATCCACGCATGATCATGATCTGGATTTTGGATATGTTGTGGGAACTAGCATGATTAAGTTCCGTGCCACAATGTGCACAAAGTTACTGAAGGAATCTTTTTATATAAATTATCTTGTGATATTGATAAATCTGCTTAGATGATTTTTGTAGCTTAAAATATAATTATTCTTGAGCCCAACTTCTGTCTATTGTCATGTTATACAAATATGCACCCTTGGTGAATTTACCATGATTTTATCTCTTTTAGAAATATTATTTCCTAATTTATGCTTGTTTTTATTCATAAATGCATAGATCAAGATCTAGAATAGATTCCAATGTGTTTGTTGGTTATTTAGGCTTGTTTTGAACCAAAGCATGTGTAGGAGAAAATTTGGGTTTATTGCGGTTATATTTATTTTATTATGCTTTAATCCTCTATTTGCTAGCTAGAAATTCTTTCATTTATGTGCATTTAAATTCATTGGTGCAAACCAGTTGCTTGCTGTCCAGAGGTGTGTCTCCTGGTCATTAGGACCAGTGGGCACTATTGGACAAGTTTGAAGCATGATTGGTTGATTAAAAGAGTACAAACTAGATTAATCTAGTAAAGGAAAAACTGGAAAATACATCCTCTTGTGCATAAGTTAAAGAAATGAGATAGGAAGTAAATTGTGGCACAAAAGTAATTTTTCCTTGCTGTTTGTATTTAAATAAAATATTCCTTATAGATGTGTACACAATCACCATCATGAAAGTGTTGTATAGTCCGTTTGTGCTTACTTTAAATGAGTAAATGTTTAAATGCTTTCTTTAAAGTGATTATGGCCAACCCTATATAACTTGTAGCTGTTGCTACTGTTTTATTATGTGAATTAAATTAATTCATTTGTATATATATGTACACAGCCACCGTTAGAAAGTCTAGCTAATAAAGCATCACACAATGCTCCTTTATAGGAAGAGTATGCTGAATGTATTTTTATCTAGGTGAATGTGGTCAACCATGCACCCCATGGTTGCCAAAAGTGGTTTTGTGATGAATTAACTAAATCTGCCAATTAAGTCTTGCATTTGCATTCCCCGTGTAGAAGTCCCCGACGGTAGCTATACGCTCGTGCCGGCTGACGAGGACGAGGGAGCAGGAGGAGACGTGCACTACGTGACCGTAGAGCAAGACCCGGGCCAAAGTCCAGAAGTTGGTGTATCTGCTTGTGCTGACGAAGGCAAGCCCCAGTTTAATCATTTAACCCATGTGTTTACTTTTAAGTTCTGAATTTATTATTGCTACCTTCTGTGCATTTACGTTCAGGAATTGATTTGAAATCCTAGTTGCATGATCCTTAAGTACCAATGGTCTTTTACTAGCATGTTAGGTCGCTAGTTGCTATGCTTTAAGGATCCGGTACAAGTCGAGTGATGTTCGTCACTCGCGAGAATAGGATCTCCTTTTGGAATCACCTTATTAGTTAAATGGATTGCTCATGTGGTAAGAGCATGGGATTTGGGCTCCGGTCCAATGGCTTCATTGGTTCAGTGTTTGAAAGTACTAAACACTTGTCGAAAATGGGTACGATAAGCCTAGTACCTAAATGAGGCAGTACGGGGTTTTACTATCACTACTCTTAGGGTTGCGGCCCCAGGCTCGCCACCCGAGTGCATGCGTGAGGCTGGGTGACCTTAGTGGCGTAGCCCAGATAAACCTTGTACTTAAGACTGTGAGCTATTATCCCCAAACCGAAGAATGATGGGAACCGCCTGGTTGGTGAACCCTTAGTGAGGGCACCTCCCGTGTGTTTAGGTCCACCTTGCAAGGTTATGAATCAATCGATTGTCGGCCTCTCACCGTCATCTGAGACTACTTACCCGACTGGCCATGATATCCCTTTATGATGGAACTTTGTGAAGATTATTACTTGATTAATTGTTTGTAAAACTTTGGTTGCAATAGTTGTTTATCTAGTAAAGATTACTCCTACTAGAACATGAGCTAAAATATTGAAAGTAAGGATTCACTACTTAGCAGCTTTTTGGCAAACAAACCCACTAGCCAAAAGCCATACATGATTAGAGGTAAAGTCTTTCTTTTAGACGGGTAAGCCTTGCTGAGTATTAGTATACTCAGCCTTGCTTTATAAATGTTGTTTACAGGTAATGCATGTGATGTGTGGCCCGGAGAACTTCCACCTGGCTGGGAGCTGGAATGGGTGGATGACGAAGAGTGATTGCATCATGGATAGGCCTCCTATGATGTGATCGTACCGTTTAGTTATCTTCCGCTGTTTTCAATGAACTATGAACCATTTACTTTCATGTCAAAGAACTATGTTTGTAATAATGGACCCTACGGGACGTGATGGTTAATTTGTAAGGCACTCTGGACTCTCCTTCGTGGGAGTTTTAATGCATACGTTCGATCCTCTCTGTGTTGTCAAGTGATTTACCGGGCGTTAACCCGACAACACTTAACGGGATACTTCTTTATTATCGCTTAATGACAAAATAGAGTGGTTTAGGCGATAATACGGAATTATCTCGGGTGGGGTTGTCACAGTTGGCATCAGAGCATTCGTATGCACTAGAGTGATTAAATTAATACTAATCACATGATTTACAATAAAACTTGCCAAGATTGATTGGATTTTGAAAATCCGTTAGATCGTTAAGGAAGGATCTAAATCGAGAGGCCCTAGAGAGAAATTTTGGGTTCTTTTAGGTGGCTTAAGAATCTATGGTTTATTTTGCTAACTTCCAGCACTTTACTTTATATCAGACTTACTTTCTTGTACAACCAAACTAGATGAGCCACGTGTTTCATATGTGTGCTGTTCCGCATCACGGGAATTGCGAGGGTTGATGGAGTGATCCATTCCACGGATCCCATCTTCGCGTCTAGGTATGAGTTGTGGTGTCGCCACGTGTCTCATACGTGTGCATTCCGCATGTCGATCATGCAAGGCAAGGATACACTCCATTCCAACGGAGGGTGTCCGAGGTTGGGCGTTGTCCATGCAGCGGCTTGACGCATGGATACCGTTTCTATAAGTGAACGGTAATGTATGTGGACGCTTTCGTGACGTGCTGGCACGAAAGGTTCGTTTTCTACAGGTACACTAATAATGTTCATAAGACGTTAAGTGCGAATCGAGTAGCTCCGACTAGTTATTATAAGGAAAGCCGATTATAAGCTTGCCACCGGCACTAACAACGTCTTTTTGGATCTAGTTGAGTAAGGTCGTTTAAGGCGTGTGCATGTATGATTAAAATCTTGTTGAACCTAAAATTGGTCCCCGGTTGCTTGAATAATTTTTCTAGGGAAGTTGGTTGATCTTAGATAAGGTTTTCCTCTCTTTTGAGTTTAGGAAATTTCTGGCAGATTCTGTCTCTGTCGTTTCTCAATTTTTGTAGCCAAATATGTAAGGGATCTGACTAGACATCCTCTAGGAAAGTTGTTTCTTATCAAATTGAGCATCTACTGTGAATTTTTCAGGATTTTAGTAATTTTATGCAGAGAGTTATGCTCAGTTTAGTGAGTCTCTGTTCTGCTGTTTTTCAGAGCAGCACCCCTCTGCAAATGAAATTTTTCGAGCATGTTCCAATCCAATCTAGATCTACCTTTGAATACCAAAAGTGTGCATAATTATGTCATTGAGTTGCTGCGTAAATTTGGGAATTTTTTAGATCCTGGTTTTTATGTTATGAATTTTTGTTCATACCTACCAGATTTTACCCTTTTTGCTCGTTGATGTCGATTGATGTCTAACATGTAGTCCCTAATTTTTGTACAGATGGCGCAGCCACCGATCTACGATCGACGCGGACAGTACCATTCATACCGATACCCTTCACTGGGAGGGTTTTCCCCGCATTTTGTGGGAGACCCTCAGTGAGGTGGGCTACACTACGCCGCCGCTGTACGAGGTGGTCTCTTTTTGGGACCAGGGTGTTCCCTACGCCCACACAACCGCTACCGTGCTCCCCCCACCCGATTCTCCGGATAGTAGCGCTGGCTCCGCTGCGGGCTACTAGTGGGTTAGCAGTTGTCGTTTGGAGGATAATCATGTACTCTTAGTTTAGCCTCCTCAGCTGGCTTTTGTGTAAGGGTAGAGGCTGTTCGGAGAGTACGGATGATGATCTTTTGTTGTACATAAGTGTGTAGTCGATCCAAAGACTTTGCATCATGTAATGTTTGGATGAACGCTTTATGTGTTATTACTTAATGAATTCTTTAGGGTTGTCGTGATCAAAGTTTCGCCTTGTGTTGAATACCAATGTTGGAGCTCATTAAATTTTGCACTTGCTGACCAAAAGCGGGAGTTTTTACTATTAAGGGCAGAGAGTTATGAATTTTCTGGTAACTCAGCTGTGCTGTCCGGTTTTCACCAAATTGATGCTATGAGTTTTCGTTTTGCATATTCTTCTTGTGGATGTTGTAAACAAGCTTGTGAATATGTAACTAATGAAAATCTCATGGATTTTAGATGGTAGGACAAACTCGTGCTTCTCCCAATGGCTTTGGTGCAAGTGGGAGTGACGCTCCGCCTCCTCCTCCCAACATAACCATTCAAGAGCAATTTATGGTCACCCAAACTGAGGTGATGTGGCAGCTCTTGCAGACACAGCAGCAGCTTGCTCAGCAGCTGCAGAACAATCCTCGTGGGGAAAACATCGACGGTCAGCCTCGAGTCACCAAATATGAGTATTTCTATGCCATGAAGCCCCCGACTTTCGAAGAGGCAAAGGAGCCACTGGCTGCCGATGCATGGATCAGGGCCATTGAGGCCAAGTTCTCTGTGTTCACCTTGCCCTACTCAGAGGAGCGTAAGGCCAGTTTTGCTGCCCTCCAGCTCCGTGGTGCAGCGTTGATATGGTGGGAGAACTTCAAGACCATGATTCCCGCGGGACATCAAATCACGTGGGCTGAATTCAAACAGGCCTTCAAGGAGCATCACATTCCTAAAGGTCTCATGGATAGAAAGATGAAGGAGTTGTTTGCTCTAAAGCAAGGCTCTGACACGGTGTATGAGTATGCTAAGAAGTTCAATGCCTTGTGTCAGTATGGTGGGCATCATGTTGACAACGATGCCAAGAAGATAGAGCGTTTCCGTGATGGGCTACACGGGGATCTCTATGAGAGGCTTAACCTTTATAAGCCTAACAACTATCAGGACCTTGTGAACAAGGCCATTTCTCAAGAGGATGCCATGTCCAAAGCCCAGAAGGATAGAAAGAGGCAGGCTGGATTCACTGCTACTGGTGGGTCGGGCAAGAAATTCTGCTTTGTCAAGAAAGGTACTCAGGGTCCTCCCCAGTCATCTTCAACTAGACACTGGAGGGTGACCCCGTCTTAGAACAAGCCGTCTGGGAACTTCTAGTTCCGTAAGGCACAACAGCAGCCATACAAGCCTAGTGCACCCCCAGCCAACAACAATAACAATAGTGCTATCAAGGATCGTCACTGTTATAATTGTGGGCAGCCCGGGCATTACATCAATGAGTGCCCCAAGCCCAGGCATAACAAGCAGAGTGAAAGCTCAGGATTCCGTCATGGGAACCAAGGCAAGAAGCCCATGGTGCAAGTCAAGTAGGGCAAACTCAACTTCACCACCTTGGTTGACGTCCCAGAGGGAGCAGCAGTGCTGACGGGTACATTCTCTATCCGTGATCACCCCGTTAAAATTTTGTTTGATTTTGGAGCAACCCATAGTTTCATAAGTGAAAGCCTAGTGAGCAAGTTGGGGTTACATTCTTGCCATACCAAAGATTCCTTCGTAGTAGCCATGGCGGAAGGAAGAATCCTCTCCAACGCTATAACCAAAGCTGTACCTTTGCAGCTTGGCAGCAAAACTTTCTTAACCAACCTGATTTATTTGGGGTTGGGAGGTCTAGATGTAATTCTAGGAATGAATTGGTTGACCCAACATCAAATTGTTTTGGACATTGCCACTAGAATGGTAGAAATCCATTCCCCTACCAGTGGTCATACCACCTTGTACTTACCCAAGGTAGAAGGCATAAATCCTTGTTCCTATGCTGCCGTAACCATCCAACTAGAAGACATTCCAGTAGTGTGTGAGTATCCAGATGTCTTTCCTGACGACTTGCCTGGTATGCCACCAGACAGGGACGTCGAATTCGTCATAGAGCTTCAGCCAGGCACCGCACCGATATCTAAAAGGCCTTACCGAATGCCACCCAAATAGCTGGCTGAGTTAAAAATTCAATTGCAAGAATTTCTTGATAAGGGGTATATCTGTCCAAGTTCTTCTTCTTGGGGAAGTCCCGCTCTTTTTGTGAAAAAGAAGGATGGTAGTTTGCAGATGTGTGTTGACTATCGTCCACTCAATGCGGTGACAATCAAAAATAAATATCCGTTACCCCGCATTGATGTGCTCTTTGATCAATTGGCTGGTGCCCAAGCCTTTTCCAAGATCGATCTCCGATCGGGCTATCATCAAATCAAGATTCGGGCAAGTGACATTCCAAAGACAGCCTTTTCCACCCGATACGACCTTTATGAATTCCTAGTGATGTCTTTTGGTCTCACCAATGCACCTACCTATTTCATGTACCTTATGAACTCAGTCTTCATGAATGAATTGGAAAAGTTCGTAGTGGTCTTCATTGATGATATTCTCATTTATTCCAAGAGCAAAGCCGAGCATGCGAAGCATCTTCGTATTGTCTTGCAGCGATTGAGAGACCACAAACTCTATGTTAAGCTCTCCAAATGTGAGTTCTGGCTGGATAGTGTGAAGTTTTTGGGTCACACTATTTCCAAGGATGGTATCTCCGTGGATCCTAGCAAAGTGCAGGAGGTCATGGATTGGAAGCCACCCAAGTCAGTACATCAAATCCGTAGTTTTCTGGGTCTAGCGGGCTATTACCGTCAGTTTATTCTGGATTTCTCCAGAATAGCTAAACCCGTGACTGAATTATTCAAGAAGGGTGTCAAGTTTGTGTGGAGCGAGGAGTGTGACCAAGCTTTCCATACCTTGAGGAAACACTTAACCTCAGCTCCCGTATTGACTCAACCGGATATGTCCAAACCGTTTGAGGTGTTTTGTGATGCTTCGGGCACTGGTCTTGGTTGCATGCTTATGCAAGAAAACCGAGTCATTGCCTACGCCTCACGGGCACTTCGACCTCATGAGAAGAACTATCCTACTCATGATCTTGAGCTAGCAGTGGTCGTGCATGCCTTAAAACTTTGGCGACATTACTTGATGGGTAATCACTGCAATATCTACACCGACCACAAGAGTCTCAAGTACATTTTCACTCAATCTGATCTGAATATGAGGCAAAGAAGATGGTTGGAATTAATCAAGGATTATGATTTGGAAGTCCATTATCATCCGGACAAAGCTAACGTGGTTGCAGATGCGCTTAGCCGCAAGCATTGCAACTATGTGACGCTAGAGCTGAATAACGAAACTTTATGTGAAGAAATGAGGAAGCTTAAGTTGGAATTGGTCGAGCATGGCAAGCTTCATGTTGTCTCAATTGAATCTCCTCTCCATGAGAGAATTTCTATAGCTCAACTCATTGATGAAGAGGTTCAGAAAATGAAACAGAGATTAGAAGAAAGAGACCCCAAGTATGATTGTTTCCGGAGGGACGACAAGGGAGTTGTTTGGTTCGGACAAAGACTAGTAGTACCTCGTGATCAAGATTTAAAGAAGGAAATTTTAGATGAGGCCCATCTCTCTAAGTTCACCATTCACCCCGGAAGTACCAAAATGTACCGAGACCTTAGGGAAAACTTTTGGTGGTCAAATATGAAGGGTGAAATAGCCGAGTATGTGTCCGGTGTTATTCATGTTAAAGGATCAAAGCCAGTCAACCAAAAACCGCGAGGTCAAATGCAACCATTGTCCATTCCTGCATGGAAGTGAGACGATATCAGCATGGATTTCATTGTCGGGTTACCTCTCACGCCCCGGAAGCATGATTCCATTTGGGTAATAGTGGATCGGCTTACCAAGACCGCTCACTTTATCCCCGTTCACACTACCTATTTAGCTGAGTGCTATGCGGAAATCTATGTTGACCTCGTAGTGCGCTTACACGGTGTTCCCAAGACTATTTTGTCAAATCGAGGAACTCAATTCGTTGCTCGCTTCTGGGCACAAGTACACGAATCTTTGGGAACCAAGCTAATCCATAGCTCCAGCTATCATCTCAGACTGATGGTCAGACGGAAAGAGTAAATCAAATCGTAGAAGATATGTTGAGAGCTTGCGTCATTCATTTTGACAAATCTTGGGACAAATGCCTAGCCCTAGTAGAGTTTGCTTATAACAATAGTTACCGGGCTAGTTTGAAGATGGCCCCGTTTGAAGCCTTGTATGGAAGAAGGTGTCGTACCCCTTTGAATTGGTCACAAGCGGGCGAGCGAACCTTGTTTGGTCCTAAGTTAGTACAAGAAGCCGAAGAGAAAGTGAGTGTGATTAGAGAAAATCTGAGAGCAGCTCAGATGAGGCAAAAGAGTTACCATGACAAAGCTAAAGCTCCCCGAGAGTTTGAAGTTGGTAATTATGTATACCTAGGTATCTCCGACCAAAGGCGTACAATGCTTTGGAGTAAAAGGGAAACTAGCTCCACGTTATATTGGTCCTTATGAAGTCACCGAGAAGTTTGGTACGGTTGCCTACCGTATTCAACTTCCCGACCGATTGTCTGCAGTGCACGACGTGTTTCACGTCTCACAATTGAAGAAGTGTGAGCAGATTCCGGAGGCCCAAATAATTGAGGAGACCAATGCAGAAATAGAACCAGATCTATCCCTAGCAGAGTATCCAATGAGAGTATTGGATCATAAAGAAAGACAAACTAGGAGACAAAAGGTGAAGATGTACAAGATACAATGGAGTCACCACACCGAAGAAGAAGCTACATGGGAGACCAAGCAATTTCTAAACACCAAGTAACCCGATTTTCTTCCAAGCAAACTCATAAGTGAACTCTCCTCACTTACTCTTGATTTCGAATCTTGGGACGAGATTCCTGTTAAGGGGGGTAGGCTGTAACACCCCGTGTTTTTGCTCAGTGGTGATTTGTGCTAATGACCCTCTTAACACCTCCTCTAACTACCCATGAGAGCCCTAGGTTAACCCATGGTCAAAACCCTAACTCAAAAACCCTAGTGTCCCTTTGACCTCCTTGTGCTCAGTCTAGAACTTGAGCACGTTCTCCAAAATTTCCCTAAACACTTCAAAATCGCCCAAAGGGAAAAATGTGTAGAATGTCAAGGCACACAACTTTGCTGTTGATTGGCATTTGAAATCCGAAGAAATTCTTGGTAAAAACGCATTTGAATGTACCCTGCTCCTGTTCACCGGCGCCGAGAAAATCTCCAAGTTGGCATGCAGTTCCTGTTCAATCCCTTGGTAAAACCCCTATCAGCCTTTGCAGTTATGGAAGAGGGATACTTGATCTACAACTTTATTGTTCAGTGGAAGGCACGGTTAAGTTTCAAAATTCAGAGCAAATCGTGTTTGAAAACTGTATCAATGAATTGAAAATGCCCTGGAACACCGGAGCGCGCTCTGCCGCGACGTCGCGCGCGGCCACGTCGGCAAGCCGCCGTACGTGCCGTACCCGCGTCGGGCGCGCACGCCGAGGGGCCGGAGCGACCACCGGTCGGCGCGCCGCGACCGCGGGGAGCTCCCCCGTGATGCCCGTGGCAAGTGGACCGCGCCGGGTGGCGCCAATCCACCGGCCGGCGCACCGCCCGTGGCGCGCCATTGGCCGCCGGAGCGACGCACGTCGCCGGCCATGCCGTGACCCCTCCCTACTCCTGTGTCTGTCACCGGCGTGACCCCACTAGCCCTCAACCGACCTCCCGCGCGTATATAAGCCAGTCCTCGGCCCTGCCGCGCGCGCACGCACACCGCCACCGAGCTCCGCCGTCCGCCATTGATGCCGCCTCGGTGAGCTCATCGCCCCGTCCACTTCATTGGCCGCTTGAGCACGTCTAGATCCTCTCCTCGCACACACCGAGCTTGCACACCCAGGTGTTGGCCTAACCCACCTGCCTGCTCGCCGGAGCCCGAGCTTCCGCGGCCGCCGCCGGACCGCCATTGCCGAGCTCGCCCCTCCGCCGATCCTCCAAGCCCAGGGACCCACCTAACACCTTCCCTAGGACACATGGAAGCTGCCCGTGCAACACATTGTTGTGCCCCGCCCCTATCTTCACCGCCGTCCGAGCCTCCGCGGCCGCGCCACCTCTGCTCCGCCGCCGCCGCTCGCCGGCGACCTCCCCGGCCGAACCTCCACCACCAATCGATCGCGGGTAAGGCCAATCGCACTCCCTAGCGCTTGTTTGCCTCCCCATGCCTCACCTCACCGCCGGCGAGCGCGCTACCACCGTCGGGTACGGTGGGGAGAGAACTGAGGGCATATTTGTGAAAGATTTAAAACTTCCAGGGGCCTACGTGCATAAAGATTCTACCCATCCTTTATGTGTTGGCTGAAACTTGTAAAATCGATATAAAATCATAGAAACATCAAACAATGGCAAACTCAATTTTGTGGTGCTCTGTGTAACAAGAACTACAACTTTCTCCAGATATGTATATACTTTTGAGCTATATTTTTGCTTGAAAAATTGAAAAGTAAACTACCTAGATCTGTGATTATGCAAACTCCACACATGATATTGAGCTGGATTTTGGATATGTTGTGGGAACTAGCATGATTAGGTTATGTGACAAAATGTGCACAAAGTTACTGAAGGAATCTTGTGATACTGATAAATCTGCTTAGATTATTTTTGTAGCTTAAAATATAATTATTCTTGAGCCCAACTTCTGGCTATTGTCATGTTATACCAAATGCACCCTTGGTGAATTTACCATGATTTTATATCTTTTAGAAATATTATTTCCTAATTTATGCTTGTTTTTATTCATAAATGCATAGATCAAGATCTAGAATAGATTCAGGTGTGTTTGTTGGTTATTTAGGCTTGTTTTGGACCAAAGCATGTGTAGGAGAAAGTTTGGGTTCTTTTTGGTTATATTTATTGTATTATGCTTTAATCCTCTATTTGCTAGCTAGAAATGCTTTCATTTATGTGCATTTAAATTCATTGGTGCAAACCAGTTGCTTGTTGTCCAGAGGTGTGTCTCCTGGTCATTAGGACCAGTGGGCACTGTTGGACAAGTTTGAAGCATGATTGGTTGATTAAAAGAGTGCAAACTAGATTAATCTAGTAAAGGAAAAACTGGAAAATACATCCTCTTGTGCATAAGTTAAAGAAATGAGATAGGAAGTAAATTGTGGCACAAAAGTAATTTTTCCTTGCTGTTTGTATTTAAATAAAATATTCCTTATAGATGTGTACACAATCACCATCATGAAAGTGTTATATAGTATGTTTGTGCTTACTTTAAATGAGTAAATGTTTAAATGCTTTCTTTAAAGTGATTATGGCCAATCCTATACAACTTGTAGTTGTTGCTACTGTTTTATTATGTGAATTAAATTAATTCATTTGTATATATATGTACACAGCCACCGTTAGAAAGTCTAGCTAATAAAGCATCACACAATGCTCCTTTATAGAAAGAGTATGCTGAATGTATTTTTATCTAGGTGAATGTGGTCAACCATGCACCCCATGGTTGCCAAAAGTGGTTTTGTGATGAATTAACTCAATCTTCCAATTAAGTCTTGCATTTGCATTCTCCGTGTAGAAGTCCCCGACGGTAGCTATACGCTCGTGCCGGCTGACGAGGACGTGGGAGCAGGAGGAGACGTGCACTATGTGACCGTAGAGCAAGACCCGTGCCAAAGTCTGGAAGTTGGTGTGTCTGCTTGTGCTAACGAAGGCAAGCCCCGGTTTAATCATTTAACCCATGTGTTTACTTTCAAGTTCTGAATTTATTATTGCTACCTTCTGTGCATTTACGTTCAGGAATTGATTTGAAATCCTAGTTGCATGATCCTTAAGTACCAATGGTCTTTTACTAGCATGTTAGGTCACTAGTTGCTATGCTTTAAGGATCCGGTACAAGTCGAGTGATGTTCGTCACTCGCGAGAATAGGATCTCCTTTTGGAATCACCTTATTGGTTAAATGGATTGCTCATGTGGTAAAAGCATGAAATTTGGGCTCCGGTCCAATGGCTTCATTGGTTAAGTGTTTCAAAGTACTAAACACTTGTCGGAAATGGGTACGATAAGCCTAGTACCTAAATGAGGCGGTACGGGGTTTTACTATCACTACTCTTAGGGTTGCGGCCCCGGGCTCACCACCTGAGTGCATGCGTGAGGCTGGGTGACCTTAGTGGCGTAGCCCAGATAAACCTTGTACTTAAGACTGTGAGCTATTATCCCCAAACCGAAGAATGATGGGAACCGCCTGGTTGGTGAACTCTTAGTGAGGGCACCTCCCGTGTGTTTAGGTCCACCTTGCAAGGTTATGAATCAATCGATTGTCGGCCTCTCACCGTCATCTGAGACTACTTACCCGACTGGCCATGATATCCCTTTATGATGGAATTTTGTGAAGATTATTACTTGATTAATTGTTTGTACAACTTTGGTTGCAATAATTGCTTATCTAGTAACGATTACTCCTACTAGAACATGAGCTAAAATATTGAAAGTAAGGATTCACTACTTAGCAGCTTTTTGGCAAACAAACCCACTAGCAAAAAGCCATGCATGATTAGAGGTAAAGTCTTTCTTTTAGACGGGTAAGCCTTGCTGAGTATTAGTATACTCAGCCTTGCTTTATAAATGTTGTTTCCAGGTAATGCATGTGATGTGTGGCCCGGAGAACTTCCACCCGGCTGGGAGCTGGAATGGGTGGATGACGAAGAGTGATTGCATCATGGACAAACCTCCTATGATGTGATCGTACCGTTTAGTTATCTTCTGCTGTTTTCAATGAACTCTGAATCATTTACTTTCATGTCAAAGAACTATGTTTGTAATAATGGACCCTACGAGGACGTGATGGTTAATTTGTAAGGCACTCTGGACTCTCCTTTGTGGGAGTTTTAATGCAGACGTTCGATCCTCTCTGTGTTGTCAAGTGATTTACCGGATGTTAACCCGGCAACACTCAACAGGATACTTCTTTATTATCGCTTAATGACCAAATGGAGTGGTTTAGGCGATAGTACGGAATTATCTCGGGTGGGGTATTCACAGCAGGGTGTGTAGGGAAGGAGAGGCGGGATTGAGAGAGGATCCAATGCCCATTATTGTGTGGCACAAATCTCAAACACTAAAAGCTGCGTATGGGAAAAAAATCAGAAGCTAGGTAAGATTTCTGAGCCACCTTTGGCCGTAGCTTGTGTAAAAAAGGACGTACCCAGTACCGTAGGCTCCCGCACTGTACGGGGTCTGGGGGAGTTATTAGCGGAAGGTCTTTCCCACACATCGTGCAATGTGTAGAGACCACCGCTCGAACCTGTGACCTCTTGGTTCACAGGCGGCAAGCACTACCACTTGCACTAGGTCGCCCTTCTTTGGCCGTAGCTTGTGTCTCGGACTAAATTTTGACAGCCAATAGGAAAGTGGCTCTAAGAGTGTCTCCAACAATGATGCCAATCTACATTTGCAAAATTGAGCTCTACAGAAAGGAGAGAGATGAACTGTGTGCTGCAAAAGAGGAGGACCTCTAGCAGCGTAGCGCAAACCGTTGCGCAGAGGACCCTAGCAGTTGCCTCTCCCGGGTTTGCGGAGGCCGCACCGCGCCGAGCTGTGGGGCGGGCCGCGGGGGAGCTCCATCCTCGGGTAGCGGCTATCAGCTGCCATTCTCAACCCTGCCACCGGCCGCGGGAGGGGATGAGGGAGCCACAACCGCCATCGGTGCCAGCGAGCTCGAGGCTATCGCGCCGCCTGCTCGATTCCCCATCCGCGGAGGAGAGCGTTGTGGGAGGGACGGAGGAGCGTCGCCGTATCCGGCCACCGTGGCCCTGCCTCACCTTGTTGGGCGGTGGTGGAGGAGGCCTGTTGGGGATGAAGGAGGCGGTCGCGGGGCCACGAAGGAGGCAGGTCAACCGCGCCACCTGAGCCAGCGCGGCGGCGGCCATGCATGGAGGTCCCGGCGGCGCGGATCTACGATGTCTGCCCTTCCTGCTCTTCTCCCTCCACCTCGACGTGTCGCCGCCGGATCCGACCACCGTGGGCTCTTTCTCGCCTCGCGAGGGCGTGCAGCGGAGCTCGAGCGTCGTCATCGCTGCAGCTGCTCCTGCTCCGCCTCCAATCGATCCTTGCTCCGCCTCGCACCCACCCTTCTCCCTCGGCGGCGCGGCGGCATGGATCTCGCAGACCCGAGCCTCCTTCCCGCGGCGGTGCGGCCTCCTCCACTTGCACGAGTATGCGCTGACGGCGCAGTCAGGCGGGGGCGGCTGAAGGAGCTACGTGAAGGGGGCTGCGGCTATGGCGCCGCTGTGATCAGGAGGGGAGAGAGGCGGGCCAGGCTCCCATGTGGAGACGCAGAGTGCGTGTGCGAGAGGGAAGAGAGAGGGTGAGCGGTTGGTTTGCAACGAAGGGAGAGAATCTCATGAATGGGCGATGGCCGAGGGGAGACTGCATTTTGCAGCGTGTGATGCAGCAACTGCTGGAGCGCCAACAATAGTCGTTCCTTCTTCATTTTGAAGATGCAGTAGGTGATGCACACCCTGGAGACGGTCTAAGACCGTCTCCAGCAGTCACCTTATCGCGATCTGCATCTGCAAATTGCTGAACAAGAACACCTTGTAGCACCTCCAGCGGTCGCCCCATCACGATCTGCATTTTGCGCTCACCACCATCCCGTGCTGCATTCCTAGGGAAATCCAAAGTCTTCTGCATCCCAACTGCTTGCGCTCCACCTCTCTCGCCTCGCACTCTGCCTCTTTCCCCCCGCCTCTCTCTTTCACGTAGCGGCGGTGACGAGCTCCGACTAGTGGTTCCAGCTGGGAATTCTGACGACTGTCACGAGCCCTGGCGCAGATTCACCGGATCCGGAGGAGGCGGCCTCATCTTCCCGCGGCAGGGCGGAGCTCCACGGAGGTGGAGCAGGGGCCGCGTGGAGGAGCTCCACGGCACCTCGCCTCCCTCCCGCGGCCGATCCCCACGACGAGCTCGTGCACAGCGCACCAGACGGCAGCAGAGCAAGCAGGCAGACCTACTTCCCGGCGGGATCCGACGTGTTGACCTCGCCTCCCTGCCGCAGCAAAATCTCCACGACGAGCCCGTCCCTGGTACCAGGCGAGCTCCATGGCTGGCGGAAGGACCGGCTGGCGACCGCGCACCAGCACCTAGCTCGCCAGCGCGACAACAATGCTGGAGGAGCCAAGCCAGGTCCGCTCCCTCCCCTGCTCCGACCCCGCCTCCACCGCGCCCAACCCCAGCCACTAGTGCCGTCGGCCGGCTCGTCCTCGAAGGCTCCAGGCCAGGGCGCGCCGAGCAACCGTTGGAGGAGCTGCGAGACGGGTTGCGCACACCGCTATAAGCCTCGCTCCTTTGCAACACGGACTCCCCCTCTCTCGTGCTGCATATGGCCCCTTTTGCAGATGCGTGTGGGCATCTTTGCTGGAGACGGTCTAATGGATCAGCAGTTGGTTTTTGTTACACTTATCCTTTTGTACTTTTATTTGCACTTCTCAGAAGTCAAAATGTATACACTTAAAACTAACAACTGCCCTCAACTATACGAAGGAAAATAATTGGAAAAAAAGAAGAGGAGGAATTACTGTACGATGGAAACCATTACCGAAAGGAAGAGCTCCTGCCTGCCATGTTACTTCGAAAAAAAAGGAAAAACCATTGACACCTTTTCTTCCCCCAGAAACAATCTGTAAGCACCTTCGTTAGTTAGCTGCAGACAGCAGACTGCGGAGCTTCGCGCCATGATCTTGTGTGTGGTAATATGTGTGCAGTATGCATCATCTGTCGCTTATCTCTACAGATTTCTGTTTCATTTGGTACACCGAGTTGTCCGACGCTGCTGTCAAAAGCGCAGGTTAATTTCTTCAGCTTAGCAGTTAATCATCATGTAGAACCCTCCCCCAGTGGCTCAGTTGCATCAGATGCGTGTGAAGGCTCGTCTCCTGCACCTGACAAAGAAAAACACTGTAATAACCTAGTAGCTTACATATAGAGTTCAATAGGCATAGTTCTGTTGCTGTTTCAAGATGTGGAAAATTCAGGATTTGGATGTGCACGCCAGAGATTAACAGGTCCAATAATGCTATGCAGTGGCAAATGGTCCAGAACTCTGGACATATCTTTCCCACTGATTTTGTCAGGCTCCATGGTCCATACTCCCATCACAAGAAGCAAACAGCTCCAAAACATGGCATGTCAAGCTAGTCCTGCAGAAGACTGCTTTTGGCATATTATCCAACTGGAATGGTTGGAAGTTTCTTACATTTAGAGATTTATTAATTGGTAATTAGAACTTAACAAAATTAAGAAAATAGGATTAAAAAAAGAGACTCGACCTGTGGGGGGGGAGAAGAAAATAGGATAAAATGTGAATACTACTAGAACTGGGAAAACGTTTGACCTGACAGTAGTCTGGAAAGTACCTGCAGTTTTGCTGCCTTAGCTAAGAGCTCTTTGCATTGATCCAGGGCAACTTTTTCCTGCCTTGCCGTAACCGAAAGTTCAGAAACCAAAGATGTCCTATCTTCGACCTGGCAAGCATGTCCTAGCGTCAATAAGAGAAGCAAGGAGGTCCTCTCTTCCACCAAACAATGTACTAAGCAATTAATAATTATTTTGAAGTTCCAAATTTTCAAAGGAAAATAATGTAGAAGAATCGGAAACTAAAATCTAACCTTTGATTGCAAGTAGAAAATCGAGGAACTCAAAGCTTGCATAACATCAACAGCTGAGCTTACAGCATTCCTAACTGCAACTCCATCAGCCTGTTCGTGCAGTACAGTGTCAATATATCCAAGTAAAAACAAGATTCTTCATAAGTTCAAAATGAGGTAACAAGAAATCAAGCAGGTATTTTGTTCACCACACACCTGTGCTCCTGAAGTAATCGGAAGGCACAACGTCCTTGCTTGAAGAGCCTCGATTGCCTCAGCTACGGTACTCGTGCTCTCTTCTTCTAGTGCCGGCCATTGCTCAAGGTAACCAATCTGAACCGCAAATAGTGTGGTCAATAAACGGAACTTCCGATTTTCACAGTACCCAGTTTCAGAAAGCACGAGAGAACAAGGATGGGATAAGGTTTCCTTGTCTATCTTTTTCTGATATATTCCAATAATATCCAAATCTTTCAAAGTTCTTAGGATCCTACATTTGTAAATTGGTAGAGATATAGATAAGAACAAGTGATATGTTAATGCACACCTGCTCTGTTAGAATGTTGTACAGATTCAGCTCTCGTTGCTGGTGTTGCACATTTATTCTTGTTCTTGTTAGAGCATCTCGCAGTGTCAAGATACTTCTCCAAACACTATAAAGAATGTTCTGTTTACATGACAGGGGAAAAGGTATTTGTCAATTGAATGTTGCTCAATAAAGAGATATCAATCGTTAAAAAATAAAGAGATATCAAGAAAGTACCTAGTGAAGTTCATCAACAAATGAATAATAATCACACATCAATATACATGAAACATCTCTGACGGATTACAAACTTTGGACTTGCGTCCCTAAACCAAACATTAAGTCAAACACGGATTGAATTAAGTAACTAGCAATCTAGCATATGATTTTGCAAGAAAATACTTTTCTATCAATCAATCTTAAAAAGACAGGAAGATATTTTTTTTAAATGAAAGGCACGGATCGTGCTCTGTTTCATTTTCTAAAGAAGAAGTTTACAAGTAGGCATTCAGCCTTGTCTCAGCTGTTATCTCCATTGTCTGAACTATATGCTATAACATGAACTAATTCAACTTAGGTAAAATGAGACTAGAAAAGGAAGAAGTAACAAAGGATACTAGATTGCTAGTGTTACCTCAGCGCCATTTTTCTGGGATAGAGTATCTTCTGAATGTGCATTCACAAGGCGCCACTGCAAGTACCTATTATTCAGCAGACGTAGCTGATGGATATCCTCAATCTGGCCTGCATTCTTCTTCCCTTTCCGCGCATCAACAAAGTAGTTAAACCCTGGCTGTTCAACGCCTGATTGAGCATATGAAGGAGCACATTTTGATTGGCAAGGTGCAGGTGCTGAAGGCCTCATCCGCGATGGGCTCTGGCAGGACCTGCAAGCAGATGCTGCTGGTGCAGCTGCCAAGCCCTGTCTCGGTGACGACGATCTGTGCAGCACCGTAACAGGTGAAGAAACGGCCTTGCTCAGGCCACGATTGGATTTGGAGCTTTCCGACTTCTGTGATGAGGTGTCACTGCTAGAATCAGCCTTATCTTTTCTTCTCCGGTGAACGATCTTTGCCGCCTCGATTGATGGCCGCTTCAGACTCTTGCCCGTTCCTTCAGAAGGATGCATCCTCCTTGGAGAGCGTCCTGCTGAAGCAACTTGTGAAGAGATCGTCCTGGTGCTGGTAGTCTTTTCAGCAGAAGCAGAACTCGTCGAAGTGAGGCCAGCAGAGTTGCCACGGCCAGTCATCATACCCGGCCACCGATGGTGCTCAATGACCCTGCTGGCAGGAGACTCTGATACCCGAGCATTCTCACATTGGTCGCCGATGTTGTTGGTCCTCCCTCTAAGAGGACTCCTCTTCCTCTCAACTGCTGCTCCAGACCGCAATTTGGTCAGCTCTGAAGGTAAGCCATGGACCCGCCTGTCTATCTTCTTGGCAGGGGTTGCTGCCGGCACGGGCTCTGGCCGGACCAAGGGAGACGAGCTCCGCGCCGACGCCGACAAGCCATCAGAGGCCTTCGCATTCCTTGCACGGGGAGGAGTGCCGCTGCCGTGTGCCTCCGCGGCCGCGTCACGGGCCGCCGCCGGCGAACTGGACCTTGCCGCGGCAAGGGCGGAGGGCTTCAGGCGAGAAGACGGGGCGGCGGCAGCTGAAGGCGCGGCGGGCCTTGCCCTGTCAGCCGACCGCGCTCTGTTGCACGTTGCCGTCGAGCCGTCGACTGACGACGCGCCGGGGCTCGGCGACGCGCACCGCCGCCTCGCTGCGGGCGGAGCAGCCGGTGGCTCGGCGGGCTTGAACCTGGAGGGGATCTCCCTTCTCCGACCAGCCGGAGCGGCAGCAGCATTGTTCTTCTCCGACGGCACGAGCGGCCGTCGCTGCGCGCCGTCGGCTGCAGCACCAGCCTTCCTCCGCTCACCCTTCACGGCGTCCATGAAGAAGTGAGAGGCACCACCACCACCCGCATCAGTGTGACTCTCATCGGCACATGAAGCTAAGCGCCACGCCGCGCTCTCCTACGGCGAGGCCAAACCACCGGGATCTACCACAAGAAGACACGATCCAACCACCGGGATAATCAGCCGAGGTAGAAGAAGCACGCATTAACCACCTGTAGACACGAGACAGGCAATGAGACATATATATAACCCACCCACGTCGCGAGCAGGGGCAGGAGCCCCGGCCCTGTTCATGGACGCCAACGACGACGACGGCGCACGCTCGCCACCGGCCCGTAACGGACCCGATGGTGACAGCCAAATACTGTCATGCATGCGCTCCGTTATAGGGCCCATGGGGAATTCCTCCCGGTTTGTTGCTACTGCGCGGAGTCGCTCTCGTCACGGGGATGCCGTTGCCGCCATGCATGCTATGAACAGGTCGGGAACGGTCCCCTAGGGGGGAGAAAGCTCAGAGCCATGGTCCAGGCAAGATGATGGACAGTGGACGCAGGCGCAGTGAGCACAGTAAGAACTAGCTCCAAATCAACCGGTTCGACCATTCATGAATCATGTGCCCCAACCACAAAATTCCGAGGCCGTGTTCGTTTTGATGTACTATACAAGAAATATGAAAGCTCTCTGTTCTAAAGAACCTCAGAATTTAAAAAATCAAGAATTAGACCAGAAGACGGACATGGCGGGTTGAGCACAGCCTGCCGTCAGTCAAGGAAGAAGAAGCACGCCGGCCGGAGTCACGCGCGCGCCGCGACGACCGCGACAGAGTGCGCGCGCTTTTGGATCCGACTGCGAGTGGCTCCATCAGTCTGATGGAGCACGCACAGCGAATCAAGGCCGGATCGCACGGAAAGGGACGCTTGACTTGGGCGCAAAGGGTTCGCCGTAAAAGCCCACCGTACGGTTCGGTACAGCACAGCGCAACGAGAGCAGGGCAGCTTGAATTGGTCCAAAAAAAAATCTAGCGTTTTCGTAGAGGGAAACCTCTTCAGAAATCTGAAAATTCGGATCGGAGGGAACTAAAAACAGAAACTGAAAAGTTTGAGGAATCTGGACAGTTTCCAAAGGCAGCGAGAGGATCCATCATTCCATCGATGGGGTTCCTGCGAATTTTTCGATGGTGCAAATTCAATGGCGACGAGAGAGCACATGGAGTCGGCGGCGGCGGACGTAGGGCGCCCAAATAAACGCCACTGGAACACCGACCGAACACCTCCCACTGCACGCACATCACCGATCCCAACAAGAACCCGGTTTGAATCTCCCCAAGACGTCAAGACGTACGCGAGCCGATCAAACAAGTGAGAAGCGAGAGGAAGTGACCTATGTAACTGCGGCTGAAGGCTTACCTCGCCAGCATCAGGTACGCAGGATGGCCGGCCTGGCCACGCGCCCACGCAAACGGTCGTCTTTCGCCGCCGCCGCCGCGGCGTCGTCCTCCTCCTCGTGGCGAGCGGCCTCCGTCAGGTCAGTGGGCGCGCGCCCGGGCACACGCCCCGTGCACTGACGTGCGGCAAACTCCTGCAGGTGTTTGTTCTGCTGGGACTCTTGCTTCGGCGAAGTGTTTCTGCGGAGATCAGAACTGAGCTGCTGCCGCAGAGGTTGGAGTGGTCAGTGGAGCGCGCACGGTTGCCGCACGTCGCACGGGACTGAACGGGAAGAGAAAAAACGTGGCACGGTGGCAAACGGCGTTTTCGAGCACGAAGGTACATGGTACTCATTGCGTTTTAGAAACCATAAGAAGAAAGAAGAATGCAGGAGTTTTTTTTCGAGGAGGAAACTACACGAATTTCGAGTTGATAGCAACCGTTAACCTCTATTCAGCTGAATTATGTCGTACTAAAAATGTTGCTTTGAAGTGCCAACCAAGCTTAGGCCCTGTTTGGTTCCCATAAGTAGGGTGACTTATAAGTCACCCGACTTATAAGTCACGCCACTTTAAGTCGGTCCTGTTTGGTTGCAGTGACTTATAAGTCAGTGGGCTCCACACAGGGTGATAGAGGAAAAAGTGGAAATAAGTCATTTTAAGTAGGGGTGGAGCTACTTATGCAACTTATAAGTTGGAGCACTTTAAGTCAGGGCTGTTTGGTTTCACAAGTGACTTATTTTGCACTTTTTGCACTTTAAGTCACCCTACTTATGGGAACCAAACGGGGCCTAAACCAAAAACGTTGTAATACATGCATGAGTATTGTTGTAATTAGGAAAACGATGCTTTTGGCGCTGAGTCTACGGCCAACACACGAACATGCAGCGTGTGGAGGAGCTCTTTCAGCGTCTCGCACGCCGCCGCTCAGAACGATCTATACCGGAGTATTTTTAACCTAGCTCGGCCCGGGCTCGTTCCGAAGTCCGTCCATGAACCTTACTGGCCGCGCGTGGGAAGAGATCTTTAAGCCCGTGAAAATATTTTTGGCTCGAGCCCGGTCCAAAAATGTTCTTTTTAGCTATTTTACACTACAAAATATGCGGTCGGCCCGCCCAAGCCCGGGCCTAGCCCGAAAGCTGAGGCCTGACGCGTCCCATGGGATGGTCATGGGCAGGATTCTCTCAACCCGAAAAAACCGGATTTTTTCCAGCCCGGCCAGGCCCGTGGAATGCTCAGATCTAGAACGATCTGACCGATGTTGCCAGATTGAACCGACGAAGAACCTTCGAACGTCGCTCGAGTAGCATCGCGACAGAGCGGCACACGGAGGGTTGTCCTAGGGTAGGCGGACCACCTAGAACACCCTCAATCGACGTAGAGACGAAGGAGAACCAACAAGTAATAGATTGGAAAAGTTTAGGTCAAAGAGAAAAAGGTAAAAATAAAAATAGATTGATTTGATCGATTGGCTCTCTCAATCGGTCGTGGCCCCTTATATTTATAGGCTGAGAAGGTCTTACCTCGTAAGGAAATCCTTTTACAAATCTAAATCTATCACGACTTCTTGTTTTGGTTCGAACTTGGGGTGGGGGGCACCGGTCAGACTGGTCAGGCGCACCGGTTAGACCGGTCCATCCGTCGTGTAGAACTTCCCAAAGGCATATCTCTCCCATACGAAGTCCAAATCGGATGTTCTACATATGAATCTTGATCTACTCAATGAGACCTATCCAATGGTGAAGTCTAAACTGCATTTTGGCCAACGTAACTTGACCGGTTGGGTTCACCGGTCTCACCGATGTGCCCAGACCTACCAATTTGGGGTGCGAACATATGCCCCCTGTTTTCTGGTAAATCTTGCGTGCTAGAAAACATTCACAAAAAACAAAATTGGTTGAAGACGATGATTAACAATGCATCGTCCATATTTTTACTCCTAAGGGCGATAATTGCTTTATTGGCCATAAACTTGCTCTGGAACGACTTGCTTCAGTCTCCATACCTGCTTAGTAGCTGTTGACCTTGTCGGTATCACCGTTGCTTGTTTCCCCATTGACCCTTGCTTCCACATCTATTGCAATCTTCTTTTGTGAGTATGAGTTAAGCCTGAGGGACATCACCTTGGCTGTGAGTATTTTGAATCTTTGTTGTCCTTCTCACCTCCCTTACCGTGTGTTTGGTTGGAGAACAACGAGAGCGAAGCAAAGCCAACCCTTGTTTTGGGGACGGCTCCAACCCTTCTCATGTTTGGTTGCAAATGTTGGGATGGAATGGCTCTGACCATATCTTTTGTTTGGTTGGGGGAATGAGATATGGAATGGATGGCAGTTTTCACTTCGTTAGTGGGTCCCACATGTCGTAGGTTTAGGTTTCAGTGGGTCCCATATGTCATACATACCCTATTCATCCTCATCCCCACGTCATTCTCAAAAAAATCCTCATCCCCACGCCCTCGATCTAGTCGGCGCCTCCTCCGCCCGCGTGCCGCGAGCTCCGACCGACCGCGGGCGCGAGATGTATCGGCCCATGAGCTCCAACCGGCCGCGGGCGCGAGCTCCACCGCCGCCCGCCGCACGCTCCGCCCGGCCGCCTGCCGCGAGCTCCGCCACCCTCACGTGTGCATGGTCACGAGCTCGAGCTCCCGTGGGGGATCGAGAGACAGAGGAGAGGGAGAGACGGGAGGGAGACGCGAGAAGAGAATCGGAGCGGAGCGGAGCGGCTCTGTTTCTCGAATTCTGAGGGACGGAGCGAACCTGCATATTGGGGGAATATTCTCCCAGAAGCGGCTCCGCTCCCGCTGCTCCCCATCCAAGCAGCCGCGGGAGCGGATCGACTCTGCTCCGCTCCCATGACTCTCCAACCAAACAAACGGTTAGAGTTAACAGATGCACTTCTGACTAGATTATTCAACAATAAACGGTCTTTGCATTAAACCATGATTTACATATGTGGGAGGATATTTAATCATATATGAGCACATATGTAAATTAGCATAATCCAAAGGTGAATAATAGCAAGGATATGACCAGGTTCATGGTGAGGTCGGTCCAACATATGAGTAAGGTTCAGCAATATAATTTTCTTGAATTTTGTAAGACACAAGATATATTTTGATATTTTGGTGAAAGTTTTGATTTTTTTATTTTTACTTGCCAACTCCCTTGCTTTTGGCTTACTCCCTTATTCTTTTACTTACACAAAAGCTCCTCGAAGGTCGGCTTCACCTTTGTCTTGAACTTGGGACATCTCTGGAGACACCGATCAGACCGGTTTACGTGCTTTCGACCTTGTTTGTCTTGCCTTGCCACCCGAGCGTTTAAGCTTTCACTGTAACCTTGGGGTATCTTCCATTAGCTTGTCCCGCACCTTCATCACCTTTGGATCAGTATGCCTTTCCTCCCCAGTGATGACATTCTTTCCTTTATCTTTTTTGGCTTGATCCGACTAAATTAGTACATTTGGATTGTTTAACTCAAGAGTATTCATCGGAAAGGGGTTATGATTGACTTGCATAGCATGAAAAGTCAAACGACCATCATTAATGGTCGATTGCACTTGCCGATGGAATACTTTGCAATCATTAGTTGTATAAGAATAAGGATTAAGAAATTTACAATAAGCGCGTCTCTTCAACTCTTCTAGTGGCGGTATAGTATGAGTTATTTAATCTTCCTAGCTTTCAACTACTCATCAAAAATCCTATCACACTTGGCTACATAAAAACTAAACTTAACTTCTTTCTTGTCGATCCTTACGGACCAACTTTAAAGAATCACAAGTGCTAGTTTTATCTTTATTTGACCATACAAATTCAACAGTTAAAACATCATTGCCTTCATTGTCCGAATAAGCAGATGCATAATAAATAGGATGATTAGACTTTCCATTAGATTTTTTAGAACTCTTAGATTCCTTAAGTCGGTTCTCATTGGCTAAAGCTTGTTGTAACAATCAACTAACATCTAAGAATTCTTGACCATCTGGCTTCTCTTTATGGATATCAACCAAACCAGGATAAGCAAGATCAGCTAAGGGTGCGTTTGCGAGGGTGGCTGAGGCTGGCTCGGCCCATCCGTCACGGCCAGGCCAGCCAGAGCACGGCTGCAATGGTGCAATGTCGCATGTTTGTCCCCCTGGTCCAATCTACCCTGGTTCTGTTGGGATTGTGTTTGCTTTGTAGCATAAAAAAGATCTGGGTACTCTTCACTAGCTACAGATATGTTTACCACTGCCCATGAAACTTTCTATCCTCATCGGCATTTCATCGAGCACCTGGCGTAAGTCTCTACGAACCATGGCCGCCGGCGAGCTTAGCCATCACTTGGGCTCGACTAGACATCTGCACCACCTCGACGACGTCTCGACAACGCTCTTCCTCGCGTCGGACGAGCCCTCGCGCCCGCCATGGCTGCCGCCGCGCGCGTGGGGCTCGACGTGCGTTGCAACGCCTCCGCGCTCGGGCACCACCCGACGCCGCTCATCATGGGGGGCGTCGCCGCGCCGCCGGTGGCCGCGGGACTCGGCGTCCGCCTCTGGACCGCCCCCGCGGCGCCGACGTCCCGCACTCCTCCTTGGGCGCCCGCGGCCCGCGCCCTCCCCGGCCTTGTTGGTGCCGGTGCTCCTACCTAGCGGCCGGCGGCCCTCATGGGGGAGAAGCACCGGGTGGAGCGGTGCGCCGTCGAGCGTGCCGTGCACGGCGGCGGTGGCACCCCTAGCCGGAGCGCCGACGACCTTACGCACGGAGCCCGAGCTCGAGCTCCACCGTTGTCACGCACCGCGCTCGCGCCGCCACCTTGCGTCGCGCCGCACCACACCGCCACCCAGCGTCGCGCCGCCGCATCAGTCAAAGCACGGTGGGGAGGTGACTTGAACGCGCCCACCGGCCCACGCGAGCGCACGCGTGCTACAGCCGGCCTGGCTCTGGAGAAACACAGAAAATTGGCGTTCCCCATGAGCCAGGCTCTGGTGTCGATTTTGGCTTCTGAGGGCCGGGCTCGCTCGCGAGCCAAAGCCGCAAACAGGGGAAGTTGCAGCCCGAGAGCGCAGTCGGGCCCTCGGGCCACCTCCGCAAACGCGCCCTAAGTTTCTATCAGAACTTGTCAAACTATAGCATCAGTTTCTAGTGTCTCTAAATCTTCTAATATATTCAGCCACATATTCATTAGAGTTTTTCCTAACTGATGCAAGATGTGACAATTTCAAATCAGTTTCACCAGTAAAGAAATAATCATGAAATATATTTTCTATATCAACAAAAGTGTAAACTGAGTTGAGTGATAAAGAAAGAAAACAAGTAAATGCAGCACCGATAGAGATAAAGGAAACAATTTCATCTTACAAATATCATCAGAAGCAGCTTCACCACATTGTATAGTAAATTGGCCTATATGCTCTAATGTACTTCTACCATTATCCCCACTAAGTTTAGAAAATGCTGGTATTTCAAATCCTGGTGGGTATGAGATATACTCATAATTCTCAGGATACAGTCTTTCATATGACCGACTCTTAGTTTTAGGCTTTGTACCAAAAGTTTGTCTAAATATCTCAAGCATGTCTTCTCTAAATCCCTCCATCCCCAAAGTGATTCTAGGTCTAGCCAATCCAGGATGTGGTGCTCGAGTTACAGTAGGTTGTGGTGTGCTATATGTTGATGTTTGGTTCAGTAATGTGTTAGGAACATGATGCGACGAACTATTAGGAACATATGCACTCATGGGTGGCTTGCTATATACAACCGTATGCAGCATCATGGCATTAGTAGCGGCCATTATACTCCCGCCACCAGTCGAAGCTCCAATAGTGGTCCAGCTATGTATGTGGTGGATTGGCGGTGCACCAATGGGACTTTAGGTATACGCAAATTTGAAAAATCATCTAGTGTGTTGTCTTTAGGATTTTTGGTATTATAAGTAGATGCATTAATATCATTACCAGAAATTTGTTTAGCAAATTTGGCCTGTATACGATCCAAATGAGAATTAATCGTAGATTCAAACTTTTCACTCATAGCAACAAATTTGTTATTTAAGCTAGCACTAATAGCCCCATCAATCATATTAGTAATATCATCAGATTGTACCTTGAGCGCGGGAATATCAATGACGAGTTGCTGACATCCTTATCCTTCTTGTTGTTCCCTTGTCAATCCATGGAGAAGTGTGAGACATATTGCTTCATGGCTTCTTCTTCCATCTCCTAGATCTCCCACTCCTTTTGTTCACGAATCTTCTTTCTGATTTCAGCAAGCACTTTTTGGTCCTCAACCGATGTTTTCTCAACATTCGGTAATGTTTTGGGCATCAACCTCAGATGGTACAAGTAGTTTACCGATCATGGCAGTCGATTGATTTTCCTTCTTCCCCAGTGGAGTCACCAATTTGTTGGCACGAGTCTACGACCAACACACGAACATGCAACATGTGGAGGAGCTTGTTGCAGCCCCTTGCACGCCGCCGGTCAGACCGGTGCTGGAGACCGGTCAGACCGGTGTTGCCGGATTGAACTGGCGAAGAACCTTCGAACGTCGCTCAAGCAGGATCCTGTCGGAGCGGCACACGTAGGGTTGTCCTAGGGTCGGCATGCAATGCCCTCAATCGACGTAGAGACGAAGGAGGAATAACAAGTAATGGACTGGAAAAGTTTAGGGCAAAGAGAAAAGGTAAAAAGATAAAAGTAGATTGATTTGATCGATTGGCTCCCTTAGTCAGCTGTGGACGTTTGTATTTATAGGGTGGGGAGCTCTTGACCCGCAAGGAAATCCTTTTACAAGTCTAAATCTATTAGGTCTCCTCGTTTTGGTTCGGACAATGGAGCACCGGTCATACCAGTCAGGCGCACCAGTAAGACCACCCTACCCGTCATGCAGAACTTCCCGAAGGCATATCTCTCTCATCCAAAGTCCGAATTAACGTTCTACATATGAATATTGATCTACTCGATAAGACCTATCCAATGGATAAGTCCAAACTGCATTTTGGCCAATTTGACTTGACCGGTTGGACCGCTTGGGTTCACCGGTCTGACTGGTGTGCCCAGACCTGCCAATTTTAGGTGCGAACAGGTGCCAATGTTGATTTTTAGATTAGCTATGTAATTACATGACATGTCATTTTAGTTCATTTATGTTCCCTAAGTTAATTGTGACATGTCATTTTAGTTTAATCTAGGCTTTTAGCAAACTTTGGGATTGTCCAAAAACACAAAATAAGTCAATTCTGGAACTTCGTATTATGAATGCATTATCCGGTCGCCACAACATGTCAATGCTGGAACTAATTGACATATAATCATATGGCCCCTTTATATAAGAAGAAAGGTACTTCTATTTTGAAGCTCGACAATCTATAGAAGTCCCATGAGCATTAAATTTGATGCCACATTAGTATTTTGCTGACTTGCAAATTATGAGGGGGAGTTTCATCAGATGAAAGAGGAGTTTAATCCACACCCAACATGTATAATTACCAAATTCTCAGTCTTGATAACGTACGGTGTAATGAAATTGTGCACTAAGATTGCCCTAAGCTCGACAGTTCGACACTCTCACCGATGACACATTGGGGCTCAATCATTTTGTGGGTTGCTACGTACGATGTGGGTAGTTATCATGTGTTTTTGTTATTGTTTTGGGCATTTCCTCACCTTTATGTAAGGAATCGGATGCTCGTAGCCTAAGAGGGGGAGGGGTGAATTAGGCAATCTAGAAACCTTAACCTATGGCTTCCCTACTTTTTCTCAAAGTAAACTAGTACATACAATCTAGATGTGCAACTAAGGTTGTTCTAGTGTGAAACTCCCACCCCAAAACAAGGTTTGCAACCTATAGCCAATCCTAGCAAGATACTACTCTAGGAAAGTAAAGGCAAACAAAGATTGCAAGAGAGTAAATGCGGAAACGTAAAGGGGATGAGAGAAAGCAAACTCTTGACACACGATTTATCATGTGGTATCGGTAGGCACTAAGCCACCCCTAGTCCACGTTGTTGAAGCACTCACACAAGAGTATTGCTTCTCGGTCACCAAGTCTGTCCCAAGAGCACCAATTAACTCGCCATAAAGGCTCACCACTTGGGCACTTGCCAAGCTCCCTTGGTCACCTTGATGCAGCCTCCACTAAGGAGCTTCTCCACAAAGTAAGGGGGTTTCCACATCCCCCACACAAAGTGTCCTCACCGCTCCACACCAAGCCGGAGGGTCGATGACGATTGCCAGTGAGCCACTTAAGCCCCAAGGCTTCCGGCGAACCTTGTACACCTTGATTCACTCAAGAATCACCTCACAAGTTTGGCACAACCTTTCCTCACTCAGCTCTAAGCTAAGCCTAGCACTAAGCACATACACTAAGCATATGCAAGTCTAAGGATGAGCAATTAAGCCCTTGGATGGATTGGATGTGATCTTCTAGGTGTCTTGCACTCCTCTGCACTTCCACACAATCCAGCAACCTCAAATGGGCGAGTGGAGGAGGTATAAATAGCCCAAGGCATCAAATTAGTCGTTGGCTAAAAGCTACAGAAAGTAGTACCGTCGAATGATCCGATGCTATGATTTTCCGGGCGTCGGTTCATCACGTGCTACTAGCCGTTGCCTCCACCGAACATGACCGTTGACACAACTGCTCCGACGCTTTACACCGACGCTCTGTCAAATCATCCGGTGCTAAAGACCCTGCGGCCAAAACGTCTCTGGTAGCTTCCACGCGACCGTCGGATGAACCGCTGCACACCCATCGGTTCATCCGATGCTTAAGGCTTCGTCTTGGCGTGTCTCTATCTTGTTCAAACTTGACCACCGGATAGACCGATGTTTCCCCTCCAATGGACCGTCGGTTCATCCGACGCTGCTATCTTTGCAGCTTCTCTTCTCCAATTCATCTGACGCAACTAGGAAAGGGACTGGCGGTTCATCCGACGGTATCAAGTTGACTCCATTTTTTGCGCTGTGTACCAAGTACTCCGACGCTATGCACCGATGGTACTGTCGTTCATCCGACGATGACTTTTCTTCTCCTTTTCTTTGCGTCTTCAACTTGAATCTTTGCTTCAACTTAACATACTTAACATGCCATCACTTATAGCCCCAAAATATATATTAAGTCCTCATTTTTTTCTATAAGTAACTTAACATGTGCATGGCATGTTAACTTGTGGTATGACATGTTAACTTGGGCATGGTATGTTAATATGTGGTAACATCCATGGGACCTAGGAATGCCTACAAAGACATGCTAGACAATGTGGTTAGTCCCATTACTTGTGTTAGCATGAATCACCAAAATCAACTCGAACAAATGGCAAATGGGGCCATGTTCGCTACACTTTAGCGTGGAATTATTTTCCCTATATAATTATCTAAAAGAACACAAATGACATTTGTGTAAAAGTTATCCCACAATGGTTTTTTTTCAAGGAAAAAGTCCACTTTACTACCCTCAAGTATTGTCTTAGTCCAAATAACTCCCTAAAGTAACAAAAGGTTTACATAACTCCTTGATTTTGATAAACCCATTCACACCACACATTTTGACATATTTTAAAGTGGTTTTGAACTTTGAGGTCGATTTTGATGAGTGAGTATGGCACATTGAGACATCGCTTGCCTACGTGGCATAACACGTTCAGGTCCACAACACCCCACTATTGCAATCTGGTAATTCGACCCATTTACCGTCACCATTGGGTATGCCAAGTGTGCACTGACATATCTTGCTAATCCAGCCAATTCAAGTATATATACATATTTTTTAAAAGAAAACGTACGGATGTGCAACTACTACACGACTGAGTACCTGAAGTTGAGTTGTGTTACTTAGTTGTTAGTGCATATATACCAAATTACATTTTTAATTTTACAATTATTATTGAATTGGTAGAATGGATTTATGTATTGCATATGAATTTTTTAGGTGGCATACCCTAAGCTCAAATCCCATATTCGCCTCCCAAACATCACTGGTGCCCAGATCTGCCACCGGGCGTTGCACGCCACCGTGCTGCGAGCAGCCCCTACCTATTTCTAGCATCTGGCCCTCCTGCTGCTAGCCGTGTAGCATGCCCAGTGTTCTGGCAGTGTGAGCCCGCTGTGGTGCTTGTCCGTGTCCCGCTGCGCCTCGCTGTTGGCACACAAGCTCCCTCCCTTTGTGCGGTGTAGCAGCAGGTTTTTTTTAGAAAAAGGATTAAAACCTGACCTCTACATTCCCTGGAGAATGTGTACGGCCAACAAATCATCCATTATTACAACCGCAATTTTCAGACTACAAACCCAATTCAGACACTAACAAGTTCACCAACTGCAACAAAGCACTTTGAAATAAAATGAGTCAACAGCGCCCCCGTGTTGATGGTGAATTTCCGTCAACCTAGCCATGAGTTTACCTTTGGTGTTGGTATGAATTTTATATCTTATCAATTGGTACTAACCCCCTTGGTATAACAAGTTCGTTTGTGCATGTCGGTTTTGGAGTTTAATGTTTATGCAGGAATTTAGCGTTGAAAGCAAAACTTTCGGGTGAAGTTCATCGAGCACCTCATGACAAGACCTCGAAGCCCAGTACAAGTCAAGCAATGAAGTGAACATGACTCCAAGAAACCCAAGGACCAACCTGTGAAGACGAAAAACTCCGAGGACCCGGACAAAAAATGTTGAATCTTGCGGGATAAGGAGCTTCATCTAAACCATGGAGAAACTGACGTCAAGGGCCCACATGCAGAAGGGAGAACACTCTAGAAGGCTCGGGAAGCAATACCAAGTGAAGGAGGCCGCGGGCTGGGCCGTAGTAGGCCCAGGCCGACCGTCCCAGCCCACTTCGAGGCCCAGTCGCCCCGCTTTGACCTAGTCGTCATTCCGGCTATTTATAGCCCCGAGGCCAGGCACCGTGCATCAATTCTTTCGCCATCCACCGCTGAGGAGCAGAGAAGAGAGGGACACCATTTCAGAGAGGAGAGGGTCGAGCTAGTCGTCTAGGGTCTCCCTAGCCGGTGTGGGAACCTTGCACGGAAGACCACATCGGAGTTCCAGGAGTTAGAAGCAAGATCAAGGTAGGATCCCGGTGGTGATCTTGATTCATGTATCATGTATTATGTTGAATTATCAAGTTGCAATCCGATTTCTAGCGATCGAGTGTTTCTCCTACGATTTTTATTTCAATCGGCTTTTCGTATCTTAAGATTTATTCTTGAGATAGATCATAGATGGTGTTCTTGTAGACGTGGTGGCTAGAGGTGCATGCCCGACCTTCCGGGAGATTTCAACTTGTCCATTGGACTCACCCTAGACTAACCCGCATGAATAGGGTGCGTTGTGACAGAACAGTGGCTCCAAAAGGCGTGCGTTTTCGGAGTCGGACGGGAAACCGTGATTTAAAGATGCTTTTTATGAGATTCAACTTGGTTACTTCTTCTTTGCTCGGAACTTCAACAAAAGCTTAATCCAATCTCTCTAGATTGGTTTATCTATCCCTCTCTATCTCTTGCTACCTCCGGATTTCATAGATTAGATTCGTTTTCATGATGTTCTTTAGATTAGATGCATAAGATTCCCCCTTGAAGATCAAAGTTCTTGGCTTTATTAGATTGATTCTTGCATCACACATTTGTTCCACGGATTCGATACCTTGGGTTCACACTTGAGGGAAGAAGGGTCCCTTGACTACGATAGAGGACTTGTCCGCTTGCAAGTCCAATTGAAGTTCGATAAGAATATACACCATCAACAAGCCCCTTTTTCTGGCGCCTTTGTCTGGGAACAAGTGATCAAGATTCGATCTTTTATTGCTTTTTGTGAATAATTTTCAGTTTTCTTTTGGTTTTTCTTTTTGCATCTACTAACTTTTGATCATCCGCAAAATCAATCTAATCTAGTTTGTCTAACCCTAGTTTTCTTAAATCTGTTTTTATATTCATTTTGTACATATTTTGTTTATTGCTAACCCTAATAGGATATGGACGGCTACCTCTCGAACAAACTTGATAATTTTGTGGATGATCCAGAAAAACTTTACAGGCTAAGGAGACGTGAAGCACAAGCTAAAAAGTTGGAATTTGCGGATCCAAAAGTGGAGGCCGAGAGATCATCGGAGATCATCGGAGTCTCCAAAGGAAGCACCACCTCAAAACCCTAGGGAGAATCGACTTCCACCGATGGGAGAACAACCGCAGCCGGAGCGCAAGATCGGTGAGCTATGCACCCCGAACATCGTCGACCTACCAATCTTGAACCTCGCGGAGATCGTAAGGCCGTTTGAGATCAAGACCTCAACAATTCGCATGGTGCAACATTCACCCTTCACTGGTAAAGAGGATACAAACCTTCACCTCCAAGCGTTCATTCAACTTTGTCAAACATTCAACATGGACGGGGTGACTCAAGATCAAATGAGGGCAAGGCTCTTTCCGTTCTCATTACTAGGGAAGGCTTTACAATGGCTCTACTCTCAACTGGTGGAGACAGTGCAAAATTTGGACACATTGATGACGGCCTTCATGAAGGAATACTATTCACTGGGTAAAACTCAAAGCTTGTGCAATAAGATTGCTACTTTTGCTCAATATCCTACAGAGACTATAACGGAGGCATTCGAACGCTTCAATGAGTACACTCAGGCAGTTCCACATCACAAGTTCCCCAAGGAGGATCTCGTTCAAAAGTTCTACCAAGGAATCACCATGGCGTCAAGGACAATCATCGATGCATCAGCGGGAGGATCCATCATCGAGCTTACACCGACCCAAGCTTTCACTCTATTCAAGAAGGTCGCGGACAATGACACGTGGGCATCATCCGGACGCTTACTTCCGGTTCAACCCACGGGGAACGTCAAAGGAGTCTTGCAAGTGGAGAAAGAAGACATACTCGAAGGCAAGATTGATTCGCTTATGAGGAGGTTGGAGAAGATGGAGATAGAGAAGAAAGAAGCGCAAGACTTAAAGGTTGTCGAAGCAAGATCCAAATGTGAAGAGTGCGGAGAATATGGCCATGTCGACAAGGATTGCCCGAAGAAAGCCAAAGTGCTCGACTACATGAGGAAGGGAGATTTGCCGAACTTCCGCTACGGGCAAGATAGACCTCAATTTAATGCAAGCTCATCCATTCCGAATTCGGTTCCGCTTCGTATACAATTGAAGGACTTCATGGACGAGCAAGCTAAGATCAACAAGGACACTGTGATCAAGTTCAAGGCCATAGACAAGGTGTTGGAGAACATCAATAGCAAGGTGACAGTGGTTGGAAGCTCTAACCATCAAGTGCTCAACATGATGAAGATGTTCGAAACACAAGTGGGACAACTTGATGGTCTGCTAATGAAGGGAAGCTTCCGGGACAACCTCAAGGTTCTGAAACGGCGAAGGCCATTCAAACTCGTTCGGGGAAAGAGACCGAAGATCCGGAACGTTCCGCAGGAGCAAGGAAGCCTAAACCATCTGTCGAGGCGGAGGAATTTGCTAAGGAGGAGGTTCCCGAGATCGTCACCGAAGAGCCCGAGTTTAAGATGCCGGGAGAAGACACGAAGATACCGCAACTCAAGCCACGCTACTTCCAAGGTAGACATGATAATCATTTTGAGAAGTTTGTGGAGGTTGTGTGTTGCTTAAGCATCAACATACCGCTATTGATGCCCTTCAAGTTCATACATATTCTCGCTACTTCAAAGATATTCTTGCAAACAAGTATGAGATAGCAACACTCGGGGTAGATCATGTCAAGATGTCCGAGCAATGTAGCGCCACTATTGCGAACGAACTAGAGAAGAAAGGAGACCCCGGATGCCCGACGATTCCATGTTCCGTTGGTTCATTCAAGTTTGAGAAGGCATTATGCAACCTTGGAGCAAGTGTGAGCGTCATGCCAAGAGATGTGTTCGAGAAGCTACACCTACCATTGGAGCCTACAGGCATGTGCTTGGAGTTGGGTGACAACTCCATTTGCTACCCCTTGGGCATCGCCGAAGATGTGCCCGTGAAGGTCGGACACCACTTCATCCCCGTCGAATTTATGGTACTCGAGATGTGAGAGGGAGAAGCCACCACTCATCCTTGGGAGGCCTTCCCTCAAGACCGTGGGAGCTACAATCGACGTTGGCAAGGGGAGATCAAGTTCGACATTAACGACGAGAGAAGTTCTTTCAAGTTTCGACCATGCCTCGAGGTATGCAACATGATCAAAGTTAAATATATTCCGCCTCATTGTCGAGTCGTCAAGGAAGAGCCAAGGAAGAAGGAAGAGCTGGAGAAGAAGTGAAGGAAATCAAAAAGGTTGTTGCATCCGTCAAGATAAAGGAACAAAAGTCGTCTGTGAAGACCAAAATGATGACTAAGCCGGAGAATAAGCCCGCGCCCAAGATGGTGCGAAAGTGGGTACCCAAGATTGCAATGCCCACAAAGAGCGTTGATCCGAAGTAATCAAGTGAATAAGTGTAGCCATGGACTATAAACGAAGTGCTAGGCGGGAGGCAACTCGTTTCGTCGAGTCAAGAATAAGCTATCGGGAGGACAACCTGATTCAAGATTTTTCGAGTCTTTTCAAGTAAGTTAGTTTTGAAATTTGCTACGCAAGACATTAGACTTAGAATGTCTGAACAATATTAGAGACATAATTCTTGGTTGGATATTTTGTTTGGATCATAAACCCTTTACATGAGCCATCCTATGTGTTATTTGCCTCTTTTCGAGAAACCAAAACCAAAAAAATTCCGAACCTATCTCAACCTTTCATCCTCTTCATGATGTTATGGTTGACTTGTTTTACATGTTAAAAACACACGAGTAGAGCCATGCCTTGTACCTAGATGTTATTTAAATTTCAGCACGTGGTAGGACTCGCGTGAACCTAGAAACTTGAATTTTGGTTGGTTTAAAAATCTATATCCTTAGTTTCTTTAACATTAGAATTTTTCTAAGCCTCATTTAATTTTATTTCATTCAAAATCTCTCTCATTTAACCAAAATTAGAACCTAAACCTATTCCCCCATGATCAAGCCGGGAAAAGCTTGCTCTCAACTAATGAAGGCAAACAATACCAGTGAGACCAACATAAAAGAAGTCGGAAAATATTTCGACTTACATTTGTTTTTAATGCTTTAAAAACTTCTCTAAATTTATATTTGAACTCATTAATAGCTCTAAGTTTATTTTTAATTTTCAAAATTAGAGGAGTGCTTAGCTTTAAAACATGCTTAGAGGGAGGCAATCTAGTTAACCTAACCATGCATGCACCATGATGCATCACGGGATGCCCCTCCAACATTTTTCATCAAAGACACATGCAAAGGACAAGCATGGGAGGCAGCAAGGCCTTGTTTTGTAGGAAAATCATGGAGGCATGTGAGGCAAAGGAGTATGGAGGTGACTCAACAAAAACATCAAGTGGAAGGACCAATAATGCAAGCAAAGGAGTGGATGAGAGAGTTGGGTGGTGCAACCCGTGGAGCATGCGGTCACAAAGCATAAAAGTGAAGATGAGTGTGCTGGAAGAAAACCGGAGCCGGGAGGAGCAGCAAGCCACCCAGGCCGGTCGGTCCAGGACGGCCGGCCACCCCCTATTTAAACACCCTGGTGTTCCCCTTCGGCAGGTAAGTCTCCCATCCAGCTCTTTGTTCATGTACTCAACTTTGTAGTCCATAGCCGCCTTATACTTAGCCATCCATCCCGAGTTTGTTTCGTACAACAAAACACATCCTAATTTCACTCAAAGTCCATACTCCGAAATAAATTTTGTGTGCCTTGTTACCGGTTGAAAACCTCGGGATTATATTAGTGAGCAGAGTGCAACAACCATGTGGAAGAAAACCACAAGCCTTTTTACCAAGAAGAAGGGATCATCGTCGTCCAAGCCATCATCGACAACCTCTTCGAGGAGGCACTCGGTTTCCGAGTATCCTCGAAGTATGGAGGAGGACACGGCACCACCGAGGAGGAACGATACTCTTCTCCTCGGTGGCATGAGGGCCACACGAAGCTGGTCTATGAGGTTCACCGAACCTCAAGGACGTATGGAGGAGCCGCTCGTCCCATCTCGTCGTTCGACATGATCATCCGCTCCACCTCCATACGCTCCGCGGTACTCCGAATATGGATTTATCATCATGACGGAGGAGGAGAAGAAGAAGCTCGCTCGCCTTGAGAAGAGGCTTGTAGAGAACGTCGACTTCGACGACCAAGCTCTCAACGTATTGGGTTTTGGCATGGATATTTACTACATGTTGGACACCTAGGTTGGGTGCAATTCTCCAACGGAGTGTCGGCAAACACCCACAAGGAATTCGCCTTGGAAATTCTCATGACCATGGCGCCTATCCTTGATGAAGGAGTGTCGAGTCTCTCATTCCGTTTGGAGGGAATTCAACAAGTGGTCCCCTATGAATATATTAGGGAGTTACTTGGTTTTCAAAAGGGAGCCCCAGAACTAGTGGACATGCCGGAAGGCATGTTGGACGGTTTTTGGAATGTGATCTTGAGAGGAGCCCACCAACAAAGAAATACATCATCCAAGTGTTTCACTCATGGATGTGCAAAAGGATTTTGGGGAGAATGAGAGAGACAAAGGTAATTGACACGGAGTTGAATTGGCTTTACTCGGTTTTGATTGACAGGCAGCCAATCGACCCCACTCACCTCATGATCAACTGGTGGTATTGTGACGCCCCAGGTTTTCATCCGGGTTCATTAACCCTAACGATCGGGTCAACCGAGTTGACTTGATCAAACGACGGTCAACCTGGGCCATCACCACGAAAACACCACCAACCACCCCTAGGGACCCACTTTGGTCAACCCTTGGTCAAGTTTGGTCAAAACCCTAGCCAAACCCCCCTAAAACCCCTTTGACCCTCCTGTGTCGCCGAGAACTTTTGTCGCGTTCTCCAAATTTCACCTAAACACTTCAAATTCTGCCAATGTAAAAGTTGTGTAGTTTGTTGAGAGGCACAACTTTCATGTTGAGTGGCATTTGAGATTTGGAGTGGAAATGAGTGAAAATGCAGGTCAACGCCTCTGGTTACTATTCACAGGCGCCCAGAAAATCTGCATCTTGGCATGCCTTTTGTGCAAAAATGGTTGAGCAAAACACCATACACCCTTTGTAGAAGTTGTAGAGGGGTATGAGATCTACAACTTTCCTATTATTCACTTGGTCCACTTATGTTTCAAAATCGTGAGAAAAACTCAGTCAAGCAGTGCTACTTTAAACTGTGGGGCACTGGAACGCGTCGGGACCGCTTGCGCGCGTGATGTCGCGCATAGCCGGTCGGCCCGTTGCCGTACCGCGTCGTACGGCACACCGAGCCAGCCCGTGTCTGGTGGACCGAGCGCAGCGTGGGGATTCCTGTGCGCGACGCGGGTGGGCCCGTGGTCGGTGCCACGCGGAGCTTCTCCACTCGCCGAGCGCTGCACCACCTTGCGCCATTGGGCATTCGCCGCCGCCCCACTGCCCATGCCACGTCCCATACCACGACCCACGCTGCCTTGATGCGCACGAAACGCGTCCACCACGAGGCGCCCAGCTATAAAAGCCGACCGAGCCCACCCTTCGCGCGTGACTGAACCATCGTGCCGCCATTGCTGCCACCTCGGTGAACTCCGTGCTCCGGCCATTTTCACAGCCACCCAAAGCAGTGAACCTCTTCCCTAGGACTCCCTAGAGCTGCCACCAGCGCAAGTTGACTTGCACCACCTTCCTCCTCGCCGAAGTTCGAACAATCGCTGCCGCGCCGCCGCCGTCGGTGCTCGCCGGAATCTTCCCCAACCCCAAATCCTCCACCAATAGGTCCGTGGTGCCCTCTATTGAAGCCCCGTGCCATTTGTTTGCCCGCGACGGGCCCACATCGCCGGCAGCGAGCTCCCCTCCGCCTCCGGGGGCATATCTGTGAAAAATTCTGGCCTGAGGGCATGGTTGTGAAGGTCCAAAGGTTTCTGAGGGCCTGGGTTTAAATAGATTGTTCCATTTTAGTGTGTTTTCGCCCGAGCTTGTAAATTGTTATAAATTCACAGACAAATCAGAAAAATGTGAAACCAATTTTTCCAGTTTCCTTGTGAAGAGTACTACAACTTTTGCAAAGCTTGTATATACTTTTGAGCTGTAATTTTTGCATGAAAAATTGAAATCCCTTTACCCTATATCTGTTGTACTGCCAAATCTACAAGTGTTCTTGAGCTGATTCTTGGATATGTTGTGCTTCATGCCATGTTTAGTCACCACACCAAAATTTGCCGAATGTTACTGAGTAAATCGTTTTATATGATTTATCTTGTATTATTAATGAATCTGCCTAGATGAATTTTATAGCTTAAAATAAATTTATTTTTGTACCCAACTTTTGGCTATTGTCCTTTTATGCTGAAATACACCTCTGGTGAATTTACCATGATTTATCTCTAACAGAAATATTTATTCTTGATTTATGCCTAGTTTTATAAGTAATTGCAAATCTCCAGTTCTATAACAGCCCTAGATGAACATGTTGGATGCCTAGCCTTGTTTTGGACCAGAGAACCAGTGAGAGAAAGTTTGGGTTCAGAAGCGCTCTATTTATTTTTATATGCATTTATCTTATTTGTGGTAAATAGAAATGCTATATTTGATATATTTATTTCTATGGCTTAAGTAAGAGTGCATGTGTGATCAGTGGCTTGGGTTAGACTTAATGAGCTCAGGGAACACCACTCTTGGTGTTTTATAATTGTTTTGTTGAATAAAAATGGAGAAGCCATTGTACGTCTAATAGTGAAATTAAATGAGAAAATCACACTCCACACCTAAGGACCATGTGTATGTGTGGTGAAACTTGCTAACAAATTTAAAACCAACCCTTTACTGTTTGTGGTAATAAAATTAATTTACTTGTATATATATGTACAATCACTATTAAAAGGTTAGATAATAAAGCATCGCATATTGTTCCTTTATAGGAAGAAGTATGTTGAATGTATTATTATTTAGGTGAATGTGGTCAAACATGCACCCCATGGTAGTCATGTGTTGTTTTGTAATGAATTAAATCAAATCGTCAATTAAGTCTTGCATTTGCATCATCTGTGTAGAAGACCCCAACGGTAGCTACACGCTCGTACCGGCTGACGAGGACAAGGGAGCAAGAGGAAACATGCACTACGTCACCGTAGAGCAAGACCTGGACCAAAGTCCAGAACGGCCAAAGGCCAGCTTTGCCAACGAAGTCAAGCCCCAGTTTATCATTAACCCTTGTTGTTTAAAATTATGCAACTATCTTTGTTATTCTATGTGCATCTACGTTCAGAAATTGAATGAAACCCTAGTTGCTTGATCCCTAAATGCATATGTTCTTCTACTAGTATGTTAGGTCGTTAGATGCTATGCTCTAAGGACCCGGTAAAAGTCGAGTGATGTTCATCACTCGCGAGAATAGGATCTCCTTTATGGAATCACCATATTTATAAATGACTTGCTCGTGTGGTAAGAGCATGGGATTTGGGCTCCGGTCCGGTGGCTTCGTGGGCTAAGCTTTTGAACATACTAAACACTTGTCAGGAATGGGACCGGTAAGCCTAGTACCTTAATGAGACGGCACGGGATTTTACTATTACTACTCTCGATTCGTCTCCTGCCCGGCTTGCAACCGGGTGGAGCGTACATGTCTGAGGCTGGGTGTACTAGGTGGGGCATGCCAGATAGCCTTGTACCCGGGACTGTAAGCTATTATCCCAACCTGAGGATTTTTTGGAACCGTTTGGTCGGTGTCGGCTCTGTTGGGGCACAGCTCCGTGTGTTTAGGTCTACCTTGCAAGGTTTTGAATCAATCGATTGCCGGCCTCTCACCGTTATCCGAGACTGCTTAATCAACTGGCCATGATATCTCTTAATGATGGAACTATGTGAATTCTTCTGCGTGAATTAATTGTATTGTACAATTCTTGATTGCATTAGTTGCTCACTATAGTAATGGTAATCTTACTCAAGGAAGGAAGATTGGTTAGAGGAAGGACTTCTCGTGCCGGCGAAGAAAAATAAAAGAGGAAGGATTATATAAGAAAGTTCTTCCGCGGCACAAGAAGAAGGTGGACAACAAAGTTACGTGCCACCATTTGGAGGAATTCTGACGCCGCCGAGTTACTATGGTGGTGCACCAATGCAAGCATGGGGGAGTGGTGCAGCCATGCCCCCACCAAATTTTGTGGTGCCCAACGTAGCCTTTGTGGAGCCTTATTGTGACGCCCCAGGTTTTTAATTACCGTCATTAACGCTAATGACTGGATCAGCCAAGTCAAACCGGTCAAACACCGGTCAAACCTAGGTCAACCTGGGTCATCACCCCGAAAACCTCGCCAATAAACCCTAATGAACCCCTTGACCAAGCCTACACACACCCGTAGTGGACCCTTGGTCAAAGACACGGTCAAAACCGGCTTAACCGTTGACGTCAGCGAATGTCGTCCGGAACTTTTGCCGCGTTCTCCAAAATTCACCTAAACACTTCAAAATCTACCTTTATGAAAGTTGTCCATCTTGTTGAGGGACACAACTTTCATGTAGATTAGCATTTCAAATTTTGAGTAGAAATTGGTGAAAAACTTGATCGACTGGCAGTACCTCCTGTTTTCCAGAACAGGCCGGCATTCAATGTTGGCACGACGTTCCTGCAAAATCCGTTGAGAAAAACACCCTAGAGCCTTTTTAGAAGTTGTAGAGGGTGACTAGATCTACAACTTTCATGTTCACCACTTGGTCAAGTTCTATACAAAAATTTGGAGCAAAGTTAATTCAAACAGGGGCACAGGGAAAGTTTTCGGCGCCAGAGCGCGACGTCGCGCCGCGTCGCCCGCGCAGCCCGCGTCGCGCGCGCGCCGGCACCCGCCCGCCTCGGCGTCCGAGCCCCCTCGCTCTTTCCCGAGGCCCGTTCCCCGAAGCCACGCGCGTCCCAAGACGGTCTCGAAGTCCCCCCCCTCCTCCTCGCGTCGCGCGCGCCGTCCGGCCGGGGAACGCCCCGACGGACCATCGGTCCGTTCCAAGCTCCCCGCCCGACGCCGTACGGAGCCGCCCGATCGTCCTTGAGCCCGCCCGCGCCGCCCCTCCCCGCCCCCGCCGCCGCGCTCGCCTATAAAGGCGGCGCACCGGCCGGCCCGCGCACCGGCGGTCCCCGCGACCGCCGCACGCCGGCGGTCGGCCTATGCGCCGCTCCCGAGCGCCCCCCGCTCTAGCTCGTGCCGCCCGGCTCCGTGTCGTCCGGCAGGTTTTCCACACGGCCTCCCAACCGCCCAGCACCACCGCGCCCTCCCCCCGCCGGGCCGGAGCGCCGCCGGGCCGAAGGCCACCGCGGCCGGCCTCCCCGGGCGCCGCCGCCGCCGTTCCCCGGCGCTCTCCCACCCACCTGCGGCCCCAAAATCGAACCCTAGTGCTCCCTAGATCACCCCCGTGCCCTTCCCCGGCCAAGCCCGGTGGCGGCTCGCCGGAATTTGGCCAACCCGCGCCGGCCAGCCGTCCCAGGGGCTACATTGCAAAGCAACTGTTATTTCCGAGGGCCTCCCTGCAAAAGTGCAACTGAAATAGTAAAGTGAGTTTCCTGATTCTTGTAAATTGCTTAGCAAATCACAGAAAAATCAGAAAAATGTAAAAACTAATTTTTTTAGCTTCACGGTAAATTATTCTACAACTTTTGTTATTCTGGCCTGAGCTAATTCCTGTTAGTTTTTGCATGAAAAATACAAATGTGAAAACCCTAGATCTGCAATATCTCAAAATATATTAATCCTATGTAGCTAATTTTTGGATATGTTGTGTGTTAGGTTCTTACTAGCTCCTGAGCCAAATATTGCACAAAGTTATGATGTAAATCGTTTTCTAAAAATGTTTTTCCATTTCTGCCAGACCTGAATAAGTGATTTTTCTAGATAACAATATTTATGTTTTTGAGCTCAACTTTTGCACACTGTCTTTTAATGACAAAACACACCTCTGGTGAATTAATAACAATTTTATAATTACCAGAAATATTTATTCTTCAATTATGCTTGTTTTTCTTTGAAAATACATAACTCAAGTTCCATATTAGTTCTAGGTGTATGTGCTGCATCCCTAGGCTAGTTTTGGAACATGTAACATGTGTGAGAAAGTTTGGATCATTTTGTTGAGTATTTATTTTTGTGTGCATTTACCTTGTCCTTCTAGCTAGCTTTTGTCTTTTTCAAAAAGAATTAATTTCTAGCTATCCAAAGCTTGCATGTGTGTTCAATAGCTTGTTATAGGTGTTTAGTGGTTAATACACCCTTCCACTGAATTTTATTAATTAATTTCATGAATTAAAGCATTGGAAGTAATTAAGGGCTTAATAGTCATTAAATGGGAAAATCACCAAACCACCCTTGCTAACTTGTGTGTGGTTGTAAATCGATTTAAAAAGATAATTGCACCTACCCACTACTGTTTGTGAATTTAAATTAATTTATTTACATATATATATACACAGTCACTATCAAAAAGAATATCTAATAAAGAGTTGCATATTGTTCCTTTTGGAAGAATATGCTAAATGTATTTCTTATCTAGGTGAATGTGTCCAACTAATACACCCCTTGATTGTCACTTGTGGTTTGTGGTGAATTAAATTAAAAATCGTCAATTAAATCTTGCATTTGCATTCTCGTGTAGATCTCCCGAGCGGTAGTTGTACGCGTGTGCCGGACGGAGGAGACGGAGGAGCTGACGGAGACGTGCACCACGTCGTTGTAGAGCAAGACCTGGACCAAGTCCAGAAGGGCCCAAGGCCAACCTTGCCATCAAAGGCAAGCCCCGGATCATTAACCCCGTCTTTTAAAATTATGCAATTATGTTTGCTACGATTGTGCATTTACGTTCCAGGAGTTGATTTGAAACCCTAGATGCATGATCCCTAGGTACCTATGCTCTATCACTAGTATGCTAGGTCGATAGCTGCTATGCTATAGGACCGCTAGAAGTCGAGTGATGTTCGTCACTCGCGAGAATAGGTTCTTATGTTGGAATCATAAGATCTTTATAAATGGATTGCTCATGTGGTAAGAGCATGGGATTTGGGCTCCGGTCCAGTGGCTTTCGTGGGCTAAGCTTTTGAACGTACTAAACATATGCCGGGAATGGGACCGGTAAGCCTAGTACCCGATTGACGCGGTAAGGGAACCTTTTCCTACTAAACCTGGGGCACTTGTGTCCCCCTGCTTGCAACAGTGTGGTACCTGCGTGAGTCTGGACGTTCGTGTGGGAGCGATCCAGTAATCCTTGTACCAAGGAATGTAGGTTCCGCTCTCGAGCCGAAGATCGACGGGAACGGCCTGGGAAAGTTGTCGTTTCGGGGCAGCCTACCATGTGTTTGGGTTTACCTTGCAAGGTTTAAATCAATCGATTGTCGGCCTCTCACCGTTATCCGAGACTGCTTAATCAACTGGCCATGATATCCCATAATGACGGAACTCGAGGAATATTGTTGTATGAATAAATTGCTTGCCCAACTTGATTGAATTAGATGGCACATTTAGAAATGGTAATCAACTAGAACTTGTTCTAAAAGATTGAAAGTAAGGATCTACTCCTAGTAGCTGTTCAGCAAAAGAAACTCCACCGGCCAAAAGCTTTCCATGTCTAGAGTTTGGTGATGAAGTTATCACCCGACGGTTAAGTCTTGCTGAGTATTAGTATACTCAGCCTTGCTTTAAAATGGTTGTTGCAGGTGCGATTGACCGGACGGGTGACGACAAGTGATGACATCACGGATGGCCTCCTGTGATGTCTACCGTTGCGCTAGTTATTTTATTTCCGCTGTTTTTCGAACTCTGAACCTTTACTCCATGCCATGAACAATGGTTTGTAATAAAATGTTTAATTCATGTTTTACTCTGGACTCGCCTTAGCGTGAGTTTTAATGCATATGTCGATCCTCTGTTTTAATTCCAAGTGATTTACCGGGCGTTAACTCGGCAACTAACGACAGGATGATACTTTACTATTGCTTAGTGACCAAAGTGGATCGGTCTTAGGCGATAGTACGGTATTTTCCTGGGCGGGTTGTCACACTTATGCACATTTTCCTCAACCACAACAAAGTGTAGCCATCATTGGAGGATACGCTGCAAGAAACATGCAAAATATCACAACCATCCAAACCAATGCAGCCCAATTAGGTGAAGGAAATGCAAATATCGCTTACGAGCTTGGACGCCTTCACATAACACCACCGCCACAATTCATAGGAGGGGCTGTTCAATCCTATTATGAGCAAGGGTACAACAACCAATACTATCAATATCAACCACCGACAGAAGATTAGAGAGAGGAGGAGCTTTAGTTATCTTTCCTTTTCCCTTTTCCTTTAATTTTCAGCTTGTATGCGCCTATGTATGCGTAGTGTTTCAATTTTTATTTTAAATTTCAGCATGTGTGTTAGTATTTATTTTTATCATGAATAAAGTCACCACCTTGTTTTTACCTTTGGTAAATGTACAAAGTTTATGCCATGATGATATATGATGATAATTGCCGCTTTGTTTATCTTTGTACTTGTTTTATGCATGATTAAGCTAATGCTCTCTTAAAATGCAAATCTGAAATTACCTAAATGCTAGCTTAATCTTTAGCAGAGGTTATGATAAAAATAAAGACCCATAGTGTTTTATGTGCTCTCAAGTTTTAGATGGATTAAATATGATTAATTTTTGTTCTTAAAAGTAATGATAATCTTGTCATAAATACCACTTGCGTGTTGCTCTACCTATCCAGAGCCATATCTATATTTGAGTGCAAAAACTTAGTACACAAGATTTATTTTTGGGTGAGTTATTTCAGGCCATGATTTCTCTGGCCTGAGACTAAGAAGCTGGTCATTCCGTTTTTGCGTACCTATCTTGCTAGCCTTTTTATCCGTGCATTGTGTATCCCCACATTGGAGATCTCACAAACCTCGTCAGATATCCACCCTTAAAACCAAAAATCAATTTTCTGTTTACCTTCTTGACCACAACCTATCTTTGAGTATGGATCGTCAATTCAAGGAAGATCTCAAGATGGTGCCAAGATTGAAGATTTCAAGTATCTCTCCAAAGGAAAAATATTTCTAGTACCTACCTTATCTCTATCACCTCTTTGCCCGAGGACGAGCAAACGTCTAAGCATGGGGGGAGGAGGTAGGTACAATGCAATTTAGAGTTCAAGGGGAGCAAATAAAAATAAGAAAAGAAAAGAAAAAAGAGAAAGAAAAAAAGATGAATGAGTATAAAGAAAAAGAAAATATATATATATATGTATGAAAAAAGAAAAATATATATGAGTATATATGATATAAATAAAATAAAGTGAACTCCACAGTTCTCTAAGTGCATTAGGAATTTCAAGGTTTCAAGATTAAAAGATCCAAACTCATCTTTCCAACCATGTGCAATCCGATAATGAGGACTTCCTTTGTGCCTCGGGATCACTCTTTGCCATTTGCACATGTCCACCTATCTCAAGTGTGTGTATTTTTCTCTCCACCTCCTTGATATAACATTATTTTCCAATGACCTTTTTTGACGAGTCTCGGTAAGACCATGAGAAGCTTGTCTTGTTTTGACAACACCTCATTTATAATATCTTGGTTGGACTAAACTTAATTTCCCGAAAAGCTCCATATAAAGCCTACCACATATATATGTGATGAGAGGGAAGGAGTAGAATAAATAGGCTTGAGAGACAAGATGAGATGAGAGTTCATGAGCAAGATGCAAGGTGGTTTAAATTTGTGAACTTGGTTTAGCTCTTTTTCATCTCGATCTTTATTTCAAAATTTCTGAGATTTATTTGAATTTTGGGAGCATTTAATACTTGTGGGATAAGCTTAATTAATAATCTACCCTCCGTAGGGATGAAGGCTAGTACATTATGAAACTTTAACGAACTAAACTTTTGAGAGCATTATGTTTTCTTGTGTATGATCAAGTGCAAGGTTTAAACAATGAAGGGCAACGATGATATCCATCGAAGGCTTACTCGAGGACGAGCAAGGTTTAAACATGGGGGAGATGTTGACAGTGAATTTCCGTCAACCTAGCCATGAATTTACCTTCGGTGTTGGCATGAATTTTATATCTTATCCATTAGTACTAACCCCCTTGGTATAACAAGTTTGTTTGTGCATGTCGGTTTTGGAGTTTAATGTTTATGCAGGAATTTAGTGTTGAAAGCAAGACTTCCGGGTGAAGTTCATCCAGCACCTTGTGACAAGACCTCGAAGCCCGGTACAAGTCAAACAATGAAGTGAACATGACTCCAAGAAACCCAAGGACCAACCTGTGAAGACGGAAAACTCTGAGGACCTGGACAGAAAATGCTGAATCTTGCGGGACAAGGAGCTTCATCTAAACCGCGGAGAAACTGACGTCAAGGGCCCACATGTAGAAGAGAGAACACTCTAGAAGGCTCGGGAAGCAATACCAAGCGAAGGAGGCCACGGGTTGGGCCGAAGTGGGCCCAGGCCGACCGGCCCAGCCCACTTCAAGGCCCAGTCGGCCCCCCTTTGACCTTGTCGTCATTCAGGCTATTTATAGCCCCAAGGCCAGGCGCCACGCATCAATTCTTTCGCCATCCGCCGCCTAGGAGCAAAGAAGAGAGGGACACCATCTCGGAGAGCAGAGGGTCGAGCTAGTTGTCTAGGGTCTCCCTAGCCGGCGTGGGAACCTTGCAAGGAAGACCACGTCGGAGTTCCAGGAGTTAGAAGCAAGATCAAGGTAGGATCCCGGTGGTGATCTTGATTCATGTATCATGTATCATGTTCAATTATGAAGTTGCAATTTGATTTCTAGCGATCGAGTGTTTCTCTTATCATTTTGATTTCAATCGGCTTTTCGTATCTCAAGATCTATCCTCGAGATAGATCATAGAGGGTGTTCTTGTAGTCGTGGTGGATAGAGGTGCATGCCTGACCTTCCGGGAGATTTCAACTTGTCCATTGGACTCGCCCTAGACTAACCCGCACGAATAGGTGTGTGTTGTGACAGAACGGTGGCTCCAAAAGGCAGGCGTTTTCGGAGTCGGACGGGAAATCGTGATTTAAAGATGCTTTTTATGAGATTCAACTTGGTTACTTCTTCTTTTCTCGGAACTTCAACAAAAGCTTAATCCAATCTCTCTAGATTGGTTTATCTATCCCTTTCTACCTCTTGCTACCTCCGGATTTCATAGATTAGATTCGTTTTCACGGTGTTCTTTAGATTAGATGCATAAGATTCCCCTTTGAAGATCAAAGTTCTCGGCTTTATTAGATTGATTCTTGCATCACACATTTGTTTCACGGATTCGATACCTTGGGTTCACACTTGAGGGAAGAAGGGTCCCTTGACTACGACGGAGGACTTGTCCGCTTGCAAGTCCAATTGAAGTTTGATACGAATATACACCGTCAACACCCCGCATCACGCACACCATAAACAGGACAACCTACTAGTAAGCAATCCTTTTAAGCGCATTCCAACCATAATTGTTGAAGACTTCTAACGTCGTCGTCTCCAACCTTCGACTTCCAATCAACAAGCTTTTCTTGTCCTCCTCCTTAGACAAGATGGACCAACTCCTAATCCAAAACACACTTCTAAAGATTACCTGCAAACACGAATCAGGACTTGATCTTTGGCGCACCACATTATTCCTGCCAAGCCAAATGGCCCAACAAATAGACGCTACACCAAGCAACACATTTTTCATTTGCTTGCAATGAAAACTCTTAATCCAATCCTCAAAAATGTGACTAATACTCGTTGGTTTCTTAAAATCAAATGTTATGCATATTGTTCTCCACACCAGCCTCGCTATCGGGCAATCAAAGGAAAGATGTCGAATTGTCTCCTGCGCATTACAAAAGCTACATTCAGAGTCTCCCTTCCACTTCCTTTTGGCTAGGTTATCTTTAGTCAGGATCACACCTTGCCTCAAATACCAGAGGAAAATTTTGATTTTTAAAGGCACTTTAACCTTCCAAGATGATACATCAAAAGGAACTCCCACCCTCGACATGATATCATTGTACATAAACCTTACTGAGAAGGTCTTGCTGTCATTCCAAATAAAAGTGTCACATCACATGTTAAGCCTCACCTCCAAGAGACTCCCACTAACTCTAGCCATTTCACACGGTTCTCTCCTACCATCACACGCCTAAAAGAAATATTAAGCAGCTCAGTACTTAATACATGAGCCACTATAACATTTTTCTTTCTAGCAATGTTATACAAAGACGCGTATTTTGTCATCAACGGCTCATCTCCCAACCAAAGATCTTCCCAAAATCTAGTCTGGGTACAATCTTGGACCGAGAAGTGGCCTCTTTCCAAAAACATATTCTTAACATCCATCAACCCTGACCAAAAGTTTGAGTCCCCTTTTTTTCTTTTCAACTTGTGAAAGAGTTTTATTCTTTAGGTACTTTTCTTGAGAATCTCCTGCCATAAACCCTCCTCATTTATTAACTTAAACAACGACTTACTTAGCAAACATTTATTCGAACTTCAAGATCGGTTATGCCTAGGCCCCCACACTCTTCGGCTTATGCAAAATACTCCATCTGGCCAATCTATACTTCTTCTTATGTTCATCACATTGCCAAAAGAAACGAGATCTATAGTAGTCCAACTTCTTCAAAACACCTTTAGGTATTCTAAAGAATGACATCATAAACATAGGTAAACTTGAAAGCCCTGAGTTAATAAGAACCAGCCTCCCCCCCAAAGAAGCTTGCCTTTCGAACTACTCAATTTTTTTTGAAACCTCTCTTCCACAACGCTCCAATCACTATTTGAAAGTTTGCGGTGGCTCATCGGGATTCCCAAGTATCTAAAATGTAGTGCCCCTTCCTTACAACCAAACAGATTCACATATTGAGTAATTCTTTCTTTTGTTTCACCAAAGCCAAACAACTCACTCTTGTGGAAATTTATTTTTAGGCCTGAGAGCTTTTCGAAAGTGCATAATACCAGCTTCAGGTTCTTAGCCTTGACTATGTCATCATCCAGGAAAATGATTGTGTCATCTGCATACTTTAGAATAGAGAGGCCACCGTCCACGTGAGGGACCAGACCATCAAACATGTCCTGATCTTTTGACCCCCCCCCCATTAAGACATCCAACATGATCGCCACCACATTAAAAAGAACAGGTGAAAAGGGGTCGTCCTGTCTCACACCCTTCCTAGTCTGAAAAAAGGGACTTGTCTAATCATTTACCTTAACGCTCACACTCCCACCAGAAACTATCTTTTCTATCCGCTGGCACCATTTACAAGAAAAGAACTGGTGTGGTGGTCAACACGAATTTGGTCACTAGCGGACCCAAGTGTGGGCATGCCTGGGCAGGTGTCCAGGCTCCGGCGTCGTCGCTAGGGTTCAAATGAGTTTTGAGTATGGTTGCAGTCATTTTTACGAAAGATAGGAAAATAAATTTTAGTTTTGCCCAGGCTCGTGTGAGATGCCTGGGCAGCGCAAACTCAATTCTACACTCGGTCACTGCCTTCCTTCCTAGCGATTGCAGGACAGAGAGCGTCCCGCGCAAAACCAATTCTGCATGCGTTCGCGCGGAGCGCTCGATTTCGACTGGCTATGGCCTCTGCTGTCCCACGTGACCAGTCACCAGTTCCGCACTCTTGCCTTAGCAGGCGCGCCAGGCCAGAACGAGACCGAGACCGAGACCGTATCGGGTGGGGCGCGCGTGTTGCTAGCGCGTGATGGTGGGTCCATCCTTCCTGGCGCGTGAGCAGGGTTAGACTTACCGTTGGTAACCGACCGGTTTACCGCGGTAACCGGCCTTACCGGCCTGGACCGGTTACGGTACCGGCCGGTTACCAATCGTTAGGGTTAGGAAATTTTGAATTTGAATTCCAAAAATTGAAAATTGTGGAAAAAATCCCTAAAAATACTTCATGATTTATTGAGTCTAATGGTGTCAAATTTGTTGCAAACTTAGTTCATTTAGTATAAATTTCAACCAAAAGAAGTTAAACCAAAAATGAAAAAAGAAAAAAAAAGCGGCGGCCCAGGTCGGCCCACTAAGGCCCAACGATGGGGGGGTCAAAGTAACCCTACCCCAGCTCCCCACCGCATTCCACCCGAGCCAAATCTTCCAGAAGCGCCTCCACTCACGCGACCGCCTCCCTAGGTCTGCCGTCCGGCCGCCGCCGCCGCCTTACCGGTGACCGAGCGCGGCTTACCGCTCGGTCGACGCGGTAAGCCGGCCGGCCGCCGGATCTACCCGCGGGCCGCACCGGATGGGCGGTTTACCGACCCGAAGCGGCGGTTAGCCACGGTAAGGCCGCGGTAAACCGACCCGGCGCAGGTAGTTCCTCCCCCTTTGATTTATCTAGTTTTTCAATATGTTTTGATATACAAGTGTAGAACATTTTGATTTAGGATGCGTATATGATTTGACTCAGGTGTTTACATGGTTTAGGTTTGTAATTGTAGATATGTAGACCATAAATGTAGGATTTTGGTAGAGCATATTTAGGTGTATATTTGATTTCATTTAGGATGTATGTATGATTTAGTTGTATATATGATTTCATTAAGATTGCAGATATTTGGAGCATATTTAGGTATATGATTTATGTGATTGATTTGTGCATGTTGTCCATTTATACAGATACAAAATGGCATCTAGAGATGTTGTGTGGGGACACGGTGAAAATCATCAACCCGGATGGCGATGCAACTATTGTCATACTTACAAAAGTGGAGGTGGTGCGACTAGGTTCAAACAACATTTGGCTGGAAGAGGGACCCAGGTGGTCCATTGCAGGAATGTGCCACCACCTGTGCGGGAGTACTTTCAGCGTGAGATTGAGAGGACTAAGAAGGCAACGTATGAACGGAATAAAGAGAGGTTGAGAAAGGAGGCGGTTGCAGCCGAGGGAAACTATCCTAATGCAGAAGATGATGAGGAGGCTCAATTGGAGTATGCACAATTATTACTATGACATTGTTTGTATGCAAAACTATGTTATTATTCCTTTGGTGAGGTTTTGTGATGTCCTTTACACTGAGTTGTGAATAGATCATGCTAATATTTTCATTAATTCATCACCGGAGAACCACAAATACATGTTCGGTTTTCCTGGCTTCAGCCTCGGTTTACCGGCCTTACCGACCGGTTACCGATCCTTACCGAACGGTAAACCGATCGCTTACCGATTGACTTGGCGGCTGATTTGAAAATTTGAATTTGTTCGGTAACCGCCGGTTACCGCGGCTTACCGAGTGGTAAACCGTTACCGGAGGCCGGCGGTTAGGGCCTCCGGTTCGGTAAGTAAAACCCTGCGCGTGAGTGCGTGACGGACTAGCCACGTGTGGGAGCAGGCATCTTTTTTTCTCTCATAATATTGTTTCAATGCAACTTTGTACTAACTGAGCATTGTTATGTATATAAATTGTATGTATAAGTTGCTAAAAAAATCAGCACGCAAGCTGATGTTCGAAACAATTTATGCGTATAATTCATTCTTTTAAAAATTATGCATACAAGTTATACGTATAAGTTGTGTACACCATCAAACTTATGCTTAAAATCATCATATAAAAATTTACAATTCAAAGTTATGCGTATAACTCGTCATTAGAGAAAAATTATGCACATAACTTGTTGCTAGAGGAAAAGTTATGCGTATAACTCATCTTTAGGGAAAAATTATGAACATAACTTGTCATTAGGGAAAAAGGTTATACGCATAACTCGTCGTTGAATAAAAAAGTTATGGTCATAACTCATAGTTAGAGAAAAATTATGCACATAACTTGTGTCGCCAGAGAAAAAGTTATGTGCATAAGTCGTCTTTAGGGAAAAATTATGAACATAACTTCTCGTCAGGGAAAAAGTTATGTACATAACCCGTCGTTAGGGCAAAATTATACACATAACTTGTAGCTAAGGAAGATGTTATGCGCATAACTCGTCGTTAGGAAAAAATTATGCACATAATTTGTCGTTAGAGAAAAATTTATGTGCTTAACTCATCATTAGTTGGTCGTAATCATGTGTGAATAAAATACATTTTCACATTTTTATGAATTTTTACGTGCATGGATATGTTTCAATCCTTTTTATGAATATTTTACCAAAAAATTTACGCATGCATATTGTATATATACCAACAAACGTTCTGTTTAGAATTATTATTGAGAGCAGCTTTTATCGCAAAATTTTCCACCCATTTATAATCCTTTTTCCAACGGCTCCGAATAAATATGGCGTGCTAAAAGAGAAATAGTAAAGAAAATGAAGCAAGAGGCACATGGTGGCGCATCAAAAGAGAATGGAGGCAACAACCCCCAGCAGCAAGCCATAGGGTGACGTGGCGTGTCAAAAGAGAACAGAGTCCGGAGACAACATGCGGCAATCGCAGGACGGAAATGGAAACGTGGAGGTAGGCAGGCCCAAAATAAGTTGTCGGAAAATCGATTGTTGCCAAGAGGTGTACGTGCACATCTCGGATGAAAGTGGCGGCCGTGCAAGGCATAGTATCTGTTGGGCTTGATTAATTCTCTAGGTGTGTTACTTATACAAGCTGGCTAAGCAACTTGTTTGGGCTGCATGGAGAAACAAACATCGGTAGCCTTGGTAGTGTAACTCCATGCATACAATAATGTAGCAAAAGATTTAAACAGTAGATCACCTTCGATGGACGAAAAAGACAGAGATGCATGCTGCTAAGCTTATCGGTGCCACCGTTTATCGACAGAGGCACGAAGACTTGCTTTAGATCAGAAAATCAGATTTATCAAAAACTGCTTCTATTTTATTATACCTTAGGTGATGACATGTCGAGTCTTCTTGAGACAATGGCACTCTGGTGCAAGATCACATCGTGCAAGATTGAAAACATTCCAAGAGATGGATTTACATCTAAGAAGAAGGAGAATATATTCCAATAAAAGCCGGAACATTCTCAGAAGAACCTAAATGTTATCTAAATTCATTTTGAAATCTTTGCACTTATGAAACACTATGATGCATCGGCATGAATGCAACACACATAATCATTTTATTTATATCAGAAAATCAAATAAGGATTCTTCCTATACTATATTTCCTGTAAAGAAAATAAATGTTGGAAAAAATTTAAGATTATGAGAAAATTGTTATTTAATTATTCTCTCTATTCACATCCTGTAATTGGAAATTCCAGGGTGTGACAACGTGCAGGAGCAGCAGGGTGGGCAGATCCGCGCTGTCAGACGGCCAGGCCATGATGAGATTTTCCCCGCGTGGGAAGCGAACTGCCCCGGCGTCCCATCACCTGGATAACAAACAGTAGCAAAGGACATGCGAATCCTTCGCTTGTAAGGCATCGAATGGCGAGACCCGACCCAACGGCTATCAGAGTAAAGGTCGGGTCTTGCGCGAGAAGCCTAGCAAGCCCTGCGCGGCCCTACGTCGGGAGAAGCCACCTTGGAACGTGAGCCATCAGCTACGCCGCCCTAAGAAGACCACTACGACTAGCACAGTGTACGACGCCAAACGGAGACGAAGGCCCTCGGCGCAGCACTGTTCCAACACTATTGCAACACTGTAGCAGGACGACGTTTTACCATCTAACCCTTGTACACCAGCCCTCCTTGGACTATAAAAGGGGAGGCTGGCACCGTAAACAATATGACCAACAGGATGAACATGGATCGATGATGACAACACGATCATAGAGCTCAACTCTACTCACTTATCGAGCATTCGCAGCTCGTCATCAAACTCAGAGACTTGGGATACTCTCCCTCACTCGACCTAAGCTTGTACCCCCTACTACATGCCCCCGTGGGCATATAGAACACTCCTTCGAACTGGACGTAGGCACCCCCCGTGCCTGAACAACTATAATTCTTGTGTTTCTAAGTCCAACCATCTGGATCAGACGCACTAACATACCAAAATTTACTTGTCGACGGTATCAGTTACAAAAATAATTACACAAATGAACCAGAATTTATGAGATGAATCCATTAAGCCTAATTAATCCGTCATTAGAGATTAGTTATTGTAGTACGTCGTTGTCTAATTATGACATAATTAGGCTCGTTAGATTCATCTCGAAAATTAAGGTGGAGTGGCAGAATGGATTTTTTTTCATTAATTCACATTTAATACTCTTAATTATTGTCCGGAGATTGCGGTGTTGGGTAGTTGGTGAAATTTTTGAAAACTAAACGGGACCTACACGGTACGAGAATGCAGACGATCACACATAAGTAGCACATTTATTCCCTATAAATACACACAACCTTGTACTGAGGTGTGATAATGTTTGTGTATATTTTGTCATCCAATGTCAATCCTTGATTCCTTTCTAGCTTCTTTATATGTGAATTACGACACCTCAAGCTTTTTCGCAAAAAAGGTCCCCATTCTAGCTATTTGAATTAGGAGAGAAAATTAGTAGAAACAAATAAACCTTACTATCTCTTGATCTCTTGCAACTTGCAAAGTAGGACCGCCGCCGTATATAGAAGTAATAAAACGATTTGGTACCGCTCTCATTGCATACAAGAAAACAAAAAAAAAGTGTATTAATGTCAGCCGTCCAATGCAGATCAAACGTCCAGCTCGCAGTACTGGAACATGGGCGCCGCGTAGTCGCCCAGGTCCCCGAACAGGAACGTGTCAAGCTCTGCGTACGTGAAGCCCAAGTCGGTTTCGTTCTCGAAGTCGAAGAACGTCTGCACGTCGTCCGGGAAGGGGATGCTGCACCGCGCCGGCGTGCCGCCGCCGCCGCCGCCGCCGCTGATATCAGGCTGCCGCTGCGGCGACAACGGCTGCGGGGGCGACGGCGAAGACGACAACGATGATGCCGACGCCGCCGGTGAACTGCCGCTGTCGCCGTCCGCCATCGCCGCCGCAGCCGAGACCTGCTCCATCATCTCCTTGAACTTGGGCGACTGCAGCAGCAGGTCGAGCGCCGACGGCGTGGGTGCCGCCGCGTCGTGATGGTGACCCGGCGGCCCCACCTGATCAGCAGCAAGCTGCTGCGCGCCGTCGCCGAGAAAGGGACACGCGTGGTGCGGCATTTGGTACTCGCTGTCGTGCAAGTCCGCGGCGCCCAAGGTTCCGTCGAGTCCGGTGGCGGCGGTGCGCTCATCCAACAGGTCGCCTGCGAGATGGAACGGGACGACGACCGGGGCGGCGGCGTCCGTCCCGGCGAGGCTATCACCGCCGCCGCCTGCGCCACGGCGGTGCCGGTGCCGGTGCCGGTGCCAGTGGTTGACGTAGTGGCTGATGTCAAAGTTGGTGACGGCGTTGAGGCCCCGGTGCTCGATCGCCGCGATGTCGTATGCCACCGCCGCCTCCTCTTGCGTTGCTGTCACGTAGAATCGTGCAAAGTTAGAGGAGTCCTTAATTTGCAACAAAATTCTTAATTCTTCTCCAAAATCTGAGCACTTTAAGTTAGAACTTTGAGATACAGCTGAAAACAGTAAAGTGGACCACCGAATTCACTTTAAACTAGTTCCATAAGAGTACTTAAGAATTAAGGTTATGGTTCTTCTGGAGTCTGGACACGTCCTCTGTAAAGGTCATACCTTTTGACCTCAGTACTAAAAACCAACACCAACACATCAGCAAAGATTCAGAATGCACGCGTGGAAGGAACATCTGCATCTCCAGTTGTTTGTATCTTTTCTTTTCTCTCTCTAAAAAGCAAATTCTGCTAATTTCCTCTATGGTTTCGGAAGATGAAATCATGAAAGCCACGTATCCAGTAACGACACCGGACGGCGTCCTTTAGGATAACCCATGCTGACTCATACGACAGGAATATATTCTCGTCAGGGAAATGGACAAGATCGAAATGGTATGTGCTCTGCTCTGCTCACCGTAAGTGCCCAGGTAGAGGTACTTGTTGCCCAGCACGCGCCCGATCCTCGCCTCCCACCTCCCGTTGTGGTGATGCCTGTGCACGACAAGAGCTAGAACGTGTCACCTCTGAATCGATTCACCGATGCATTTTTCCCCCATCAGTTCAGCAACCATCACGATCTGGAGGTCTGCCAATGGGGCACTTGGTACCTCGCGACGCCTCTGTACTTGGAAACCCCTCTGGAGAAGCCGCTGCTCCGGCGGCGCAGCGAGCCGATGTACTCCTCCCGCGGCTGCCCCTCCATCTCCTTTAGCTCCTCGTCGTAGCCGCACAGCTGCAGGGCACATTTCCGGAGCAGAGTTTTCAGAATTCAGTGTGTCCGATTCGGTTGCACTGCAGCTCTGCGCGGAAAAGCTCTGGTTTCAGAATTGGGTCGCGTCGGGCGCGTACCGGGAAGTTGAGGACGGTGTCGGGGCCCCAGTACTTGAGCGCCGCCAGGTCGTGCGCGCGCGCCGCCGCGTCCTCGTCGTCGTACGCGCCTGCAAACGCCGCCGGAAAACGCAGGAACAGTTAGATGGAAAACCCCCAATGACACCACCAGGGATGCCGCCGGCGGCGCCGTGAAGTTTCAAGAACTCAAGATCGAAGAGCTTGCTCACCGAGATAAACTGCTCGACCGCGGAAGAAGAAGAAGAAGCACCGAGCGATGGCATGCGCAAGGAGAGAGAGGTCAGTCGCGAACAGGAAGTCAGGAACCCATGGTCTGATGATATTTCGAAGAGGGAGGGGATTCGCGAAAGCGATCAGCACCAACCTTGCTTGCCCTTCTTGCCCCGGGACCCGCTGCGGGCGTCCTTGTCCCAGAGGTGCGCCTCGAACCGCCCCGTCCACCGGTGCCTGCGCGCACGCCGACCGGTCACGGCGAGCCACCACACTCCATCAGCATCAGGCAAGGGAACTGCACGCACGGGGCGCAGGGTAGCCGGCCGGCCGGCGCCGCCCCCGCGTGGTTGCTTACCGTGTGACGCCGCGGTACGCGGAGCTGCGCTGCGAGGGGCTCTCCCGCGGCCCGCTCTTCCTCCGCGCCCGCTTCGTCGCCGGCTTTGTCCCGCGGGCGCCCGTGGCGGCGCTGGAATCCCCGTCGGCAGCGGCGTTCCTGCGGGGCCTTGCCATTGGAGAGACGGAGCGAGCGAGGGAGAGAGGTGTCGGCGTGTAGCGCGCGCGGGGTGGCCAGTCCGTCGCGAAGTGAGGGCGCCAGCTCCCGGGGGATTTTTAAAGGCGAGGTGATGCGGCGGCGGCGGCGGCGGCGGGATTAGTTGGGCTCGGGGTCGGGGACAGGTTTAACGCGAGCGTGCCAGCCAAACGAGCACACCAGCGAGCTGATGTGAGAAACAGCACAGGGAGGGAGCCCGCTCCTCTGCCCCATCGGGTTACTCTGCTCGTGGCGATCTTGGCGCCATCTCACCGGGTTTACTTGCCGTGTCAGCCTCTGCGCGCCCTGTGCAAGCTTTGCTGAAACCTCAAAATTCTGACCTGCAACTTCTACCGAACTCTGAGCTACTGACAACCTCGTTCATGCGTGCGGACCATCACATTCTTCGGCGGTGTTTGGTTTGACTTTGGGGTGGTCCACTAGAGAACAGGAACCGATGTTGCCATCGATCTCGTGCCAGGCACAGCAAAAGTTCCCAGGGTTGGAAGAAACAGTGACAAAAAAAAAAGCCGAACCGTTGTTAAACTGAAAGCAAACGGTAAGCGAGAGATTCTGCAGCCGGTATGCAGAACCCAGCAGCAGTTGTTCTGAACGCCAAGAGCATGATAAGTTGGGCGACTGGGCACGGCTTGCAGATTGCGAACTGCCGATCCCACAGATCAAGCCTACCGAGCCTTGGCCGGCCGAGACCGAGAGGTCAAACCTTGAGTGCCGCCACGGCCACGCACCCTGGTTACCAGGTCCAAGCAAGATGGCCGTGCCTCGCCGACACGAGAAACAGAAAGGCGCCGCGGTTCGATTCAGAATCTTTCAGATGTCAAAGATCAAGCAAAATTTGACAAATTGGGGGGTTGGCCGGCTGTTCTTCAAGCGAACCCTGCGAGACCGATTACTGCCGCTCACCGTCGGCCAGGCGAGAAGCAGATAGGAGCAGCACCGCCGAATTCTCATTTTCCACGCGTGCGGAGGAGGTCGTGTTGGCATGCGGTCGCAGCACCGGTTTTCTGAATTCTGACCCATCGTTAAATCCGGATGCTTTTCGGTCGTCACTTCCGGTGATGTCTGAAAGCAGCTCATTTCTGAACGTGGTGACTGGATTAAGGGCTTGAAAGTCTCTGATTTAAAATGGTTGACCCTTTTGCTTTCTATATAGAAGCAGGGTGAAACTTTTATTAAAAAACAGGTTGACCCATGCAAATATTTTTCCTCATTGTCATTTTGAGACAGAAGCGGTAGGGGTATAGAGAAAAAAAAGGTGAGAAGAAAATTTTGAATAAAAAGCCCCTCCCCCCCACAGTTTGGCAATCTTTGCGTGAGATCCTGGCGAGCTTTTCTGTGTGTCTCCTAGTGCTGTTCAGCAGCAGCTGACTGACCAAGTGCTCATGGGAAAGATATGGTATCACTAACCTATGGCCAGCCTCCTCAGTGGACTTCGGAAAAGCAACCAAGCACAACAAGCATTAGAAGAAATGCTAGTACGTTTCAGGTTTGGCGGGCCTATTTCTAGTCATCTCTTTCCCTCATGGTCGTCGAGATGAATCTTGTCACGTTCGTGCATCCGGTTGTTTATGGTCCTCTGTACACGTTTCAGAAAGTTCGTTCTTTACACTGGCTGGAAATGCAAATGTATTAAAGAGATAGAGGAAAGAAACCTATTTATTTGTTTTTTCTTTCTGAATTTCCTCAAATATTTTGAACATAATAAGCTACTAGTCATGAATATGCAGTGACCATTCATTATCTTGTGGCATCGTGGGCGCAACTTTATGGCAGATCCGATCAACCCCCAACTGAATTTTCGCTGTCAAAAGCAAATAGCCACTTGTATTTATAAGCAGTAACCCCTAACTAGCACCAACTGTATATGAAATTCAATTAGGTCGGCAGCAATCAGCTGCAGGACATCAGCATAAGTCCTTAACTGTTTAGCTGCAGCAATTCGGGCAGCAGTTCAATTTTGACATCTAAACACCTGTAGTTTCAGCCGCCTGATGACAGCACAACACGCTTGTGTTGCGACGAAGCAAAAATCCTCATGGCGCCCCATCACCCCCGGAGTCATTACGCCGTTGATGGCACGGAGCCACATCCCCGAATTCTGGGTCCATGCTGTCGGTCGGTCTAGTCCCCTTCCAACACTAGTACACTGTCAGGGGCAGTTTCAGTTCTCCAGCTGAACTGGAGAATGTGTCTGCTGGTTCGCGGTTGGCGGTTGCTCGTGTTCACTGGCCAGCTGCCCATGACTCGCATGTACTCGTCACATACGTGTACCCATCACCAATGAACCGCAGAGACAACGAGGTCCTTCAATTCCATCGCCGCTGCAAAAACCGTGCAAATTTGACCAGAGCCAACTAACTAAATGAACTGACAAAAAAATTCCCGGTAGGTTTTTGGTGATCAAGCATTCAAGCTGACCAAGTTGCACCGTGCAAGAAACGCCAACAATGTACGATCGCGTATGATCCCCAGGCTAAATGCAATTTCCATGAAGCTAATTCATGTCCTAATTTCCCCTTTTGATTTGGAAATGCCGAAAGCAACAGATGTCTTTGTTCTCATCTACTAACACGATGCAACAACACACATCAGTCCGCGTGAAAAAAAAACTATGGAAAGGACATCTTGGAATGTACTTCCTGGAGAATTCAAGGACCATCCAGCTATGGAATAATGGAAACGACAACTTTGGAAGGCAGCTTAGCTTAGGGGTAGCTGCTTATGAAAATAGCTAAGCCAGGCATAGTTGGTCTAGGATTCTATGGTTGAGACTTAAGAGGCAGCGATAAAACCTGCGGAAACCAAATTCTGGACCAACAGATTTGATTACAACTGGTGCACACTGCACTGCACACAGAAGGCTCAGGCATGGTACTTAGGAATTGCTGCTATGCTAGCATTGTACGGTGGTCTCTTAGCGAACCTTTTGGGCATGTCACCCGACATTCTGATTTGTCAAGAAATAGTGAAACCCCCTTGCCACCAAGAAAGTGTCGAACAGGGTATGATTTGTCATTTTGTCATATGTGTCAAGATCAGGTTTTTATTTGAAGATTTTCGTATGTAGATACATGCCTTAGCAAAATCATTAGCTGAGGTGTTGGGGGTATCTGCAACAGCAACACACAAAAAACCTGCTTCTGCTCTTGTCCACACCCCGCCATTATCTTCTTGACTTCATCTATACACATGTCAGATATAATCGAACATGCCAGCAGACGAATGCCTGCGCAAACAACCTTACAATGTATGCACGTTAGATTTAACAATGTGAACAGCGCTCACACATTCCCCAGTTTTCACTCCTGCTATGCCTTGAAAAATTTCTCAAGTATGCAATGCGACCATGAGCCTCCAGTTCCTAAAACTTGATTTGCCACGGGCAGTCTCAAGACATGCTTCAGATGTCATAAACCTGCCAGAGCTATATGGAGAAGGACAGAGCCGCCTGTTGCAAAAGTTTTGCATTATTAAAGAAGATAGTGCTCTATATATACGAAAGTATAAAACAAATGCCGGTGCGTATGCAGAGAATTCTTATTTAGTTGACGAGAATCTGATTTCACATTTTCTTTCTTTTTTTGTTCTATATACAATTATACATGGGCGGAGACAGATGAAACAATAGGAATCAACATATTTACGAGTAGAAGAGAACACGATCCATGATAGTTTGGCTTTAGCTGGTGCATGTGCATGGCATAACATTCAGCAGTTTCCTGATCAAAAGCAGCACAGAGAAGGGTTGGGACTGCTAAAAATAATCTATGGCTCTACTTTGATTTTAATGACAGATATTGTTATCTACTACCGATTATGACATCCTAGAAATGCTGATCGACATAGTTTTTTTCAATGATATAAGCAGTAATTATGATATTGCACTGGAATGATGCTGGTTATCTCAAAAAAAAAAGTAAAAAAATGTCCATAAAGTTGGCTTAAAAGAAATACCTCCAGAACAGAATCTAGTGATGTGTCCTTTCGGGGGCTTTCCTGAGAATCAGTCCTCATGTGTGCTTCTATCATGCCAAGCTGCTCATATACCTCTTTCAGCCTTATGATCTGTTCCTTGTTAGTTCTAGGGTCGTTTAGCTCAACCATCTTTTCACTTTGCACCCGCTTCAGCCTTGATCTGGTTCTCTCAACACCAGCTCGTGGAGTCTGACTCCCAGAGCTCCGACGAGCATGTCTATCAACATTATTCATGGATCCAATTTTTCTTGTTGCAGCAAACCTGGATAGACGTGGCCCTCGCCCTTTTGCGGCAACCGTGGGAGACAGTTCTAGTTCATCTGCAACTGTTTCACTTTCAGTACATGGGGAATCAGTTGTTGCATTGCTTGTTTCTGGAATTTGAAGTGGGCCAATTTCACTTAAAGGATGAACTAGTTCACCCATTTCAGTACCTAAACAAGAATCCTTGGGTCTATCATGATTCACCGTGTATTCCACATCTTCCTTGACCTGTACTGCTCTTTCACGGAGTATCTCTGGCTGTTGACTGACCACTGAGAATGAGGAACAATCTGAAGACTCACCCAATGGCTTTGAGTCTTGTAAAGCACCACTGCTTGGAGATTTTGGTTCTTCACTTTGCTTTTCCGTACATTCCACATCTGTTGACAAGCTTTCCTTGGCCTCTAAGGCCATACTATCTGTTGAAATATGCTCCCATACTTCATCATTCGGCCTGCTCCTTGCTGATTGTACACCATTTTTCATGATGTCAATATCAGTATATAGTTTATTAAGCTGTAAAGTTGGCAGAGAGAAATTCCTTTTGAGGTTACGACAAAGATTCTCCACGTTCTTACTTTCGAACAAAGGTATATTACCAGCCATTGTCTCATCAGCAATGTCAGAATCATCAATGCCAGCATCTAATAACTTGTGTTTATATGCCTGCAGTTGGTTCCTCAGATACGAGATCTCCAAATCCTTTAGCTCCATCACCTCCTTCAGAATCTCCAGTGCTCTGTCAGTGTGGTTCATCTTTTCCTCAGCTATTCTTTTGTACTGCCATGCTTCCATCCTCTCTGCATCCTTCTCTTTCTGAAGCTTTCGAATCATTGACATGGCTGCACTTGTAGCGGTAGCTGAAGCTTCTCTTTCCACTTCTAGCTCCATAAATAACTTCTTCATCATAATGTACTGGGCGAATATTGCTCTCTGTAACTGAATAGTATCGTTTTCTGCCATCTTGGTAAAAGGCTCTGATTGATGTTCAATGTTTGCCATTTGCCTTAACATGAAAGTGTGGATCCATCAGTTTGACCTGTACCATTAGAATAAACTTCAATCAGTGGTCTGAAAGATGTACTACCACTACCAGAAAACTAGGATAAGAAGTGTGAATTGACTAATCCTATGATGGAGAATACATCATTAACTTCTTACAAGGATATATTAAATCAATATTATCAAGGCATTAGAACATGGGCATAATTATCCTTACGAGTTCTCTCTATCACTTGATAATTGCAAATTCGAGAAGAGAAGAACACATTTCAGTATGTTAACAATTGAAACTTCGATGAATCCTCCAGAACTTTTTATGTTCCAGAGGAGTAACTGGCCCTCAAGAAATTATGCCTTACTACCTTCCCGAAGCACGAGCAGTGGTAAAAACTTCAGTACAGGGATGTATTCATCACTGAGATTGTACAATGTATTATATTGTGTAGGTATCTTATAATCTCCCTCATACAACATATCTTGTTTGTCATGAAATCATCAGTCCTAGCCACTAGCCAGAAGCATTTTTTTTAATCTAGTCTTCTTAGATGACTATATATCATTTACACATCAATGCAGTTGCAGCTAATAATATTTCCAATATAACATTTTTTAAGCTTGAATCAAATGGGACTGGGCCTTCTAGGATCACTTCAAGTGCTATTGTGCTAAACATGATAAGTCCTGTATGCAAACTATATACGTCAATTCAACATCTACTTAGGTTCTTGATCTTGATCCTAGTTGTGAGTTTACCTTCACTCTTACTTCAATGTAACATACTTTATGTTTTGCATACAGGTATTCTGTGATACCCATAATTTACAAACTTCAATACTGATTAGACACTAGGTGTCAATTTTCCTTTACTAAATATTATCTATGGCAAGAAGGCAAGGCTACAACCATAATAGCTCGCTATATTCACAATTCATTTAACACGTGGAAAAGGAACAAGAAAATAAAATACAAAAAGGAAAAAAATCAATTAGTTAGGTTAAACTACTTGCTGATATAATGAAAAATTTCATGGCCCAAGTTTTGTTTGCTAACAAAATCACCAATCAGTTTAGCCAGGAGACAACAGAAAATGGTGGGTAAGGAGGATCTTCTGCCATGGATTATCCATGAATGTGCCAACAATATTTTGGAGAAGCACAATCAAGCTCATCTCAGGATTTAAATGAAAAGAGAAACATATAGGGAATGAAACAGCGTACCAGGAACCAAGGTATGTTGAAACCACCAAACCAATAGCAGAAATTGGGCAAACCGCGAAGGTCATATCAACATGCAAATGCAAGAGTACATGTCAAACTAAGAATAGTGATACAGATTGGATGGTCAACATTGTTCACTGTAGCACAAGAGATTTGTGGTCAGTTTCAACAAAAGAGATTTTGGCAACAATTAAGTATACATTGTTTGAGCTCATCATTTCTAAAGATTGGACAGAACTTAGAAAAAATATATGCAAATTAGAGTAGTTACAGAAAACTCACCAAGATTGACACCAACGAGCTAAAGATGTTCCCCTAACTCTGCCATCTCTTCCTGCATAGGAGGAAGAAACCTGCAGGTAATCAGGATACTGCCTATTAATAGGGGGAAACATTGAACGCCTCCTCTTAAGAGAGAGAAAGACAGAAAGGTAGAGGAAAACATTGGACGCCTCCTTTTAAAGAGAGAGAGGCAGGAAGGCAAGATTTATTTTTGGTGTGTGGATCTACAGGTTATCTGAAAATCAATCTTGGCTGCTGCCATCCTGCGTATGTATCTGAGAATAAACAACCAGGCAGATACTGTGTGATTCTCCAAAAAAAAAAGCAGATCCTTGAGTGGCCCTGGCAAAATAAATCGAGCATAATTATGTTTCAATTATATCTGAAACATTCACCATGTTTCCAGTTTCTTCTAGCACGGCAGAAACTAATCAACACATATATTATACAAGATTAATCCCAACGATAAATGATTCGGATTATAACCTTTCCCAAGATATTAACTAGTACTGGTAGTGCAATATTAGTACTAATAAGAACTTTATTCACTGATGCCTTGATTACCAGAGGAAAAAACGACACATTTGACCATAAGGATATGGAAGATCACATGAGGCATAGACAAGCAGAATAGAGCAGTGTAGGAGTCAATTAAACCTCCAAATAGCAAGTACAGATGTATCCTTGATTACAACTCTGATCATGATTTGACTTACAAGGATACAAGTAAACCATCGACCCAATCTAGCATACATGCTGGGCAACAGCATGACGGTAAAACTATACATATACTTATTAAATTACTAGTCAATGGGAACTTCCACCTCCATCTTGAGCTCGGAATTGCCAAGAATCTGAAAAGGAACACCAAATTTGTCAGGCAAAAAAAGCTTCCTTCCAACTGAAATAATGTAATGTATGCCTACATTGATGAGCCATGACTTATAAGTGAATACTACCGAATTTCCACGGCATGTCAAAACAATGATGTGAGTTTACAACAAAAATAAGTAGTTCATATATTTCAGAACTTAACAAGGCAGATATATTCTTCTTCTGTAGTAGCCTTGTGATGTGATCATGCTTGACGGTTTTAATTGTTTGATTTACTGCAAAAAGAATGAATAATGTGCAATTGTGCATGTGCTGTGAGTATCTGACTAAGATAAGCTTAAGGACAATAGCAGGTGGCAGATGATAGGATGACACTATGCCTAAATCTGGTTATAAAGATATTTGCAGACAGATGCCATAATAGAAACATTTCATTTATGGATTCAACAGTACGCAAGCAGCAGAAAATAGATCAGATGTGTTATGGATTGCCTAGGGTTGAGGGGGAAGGGAGGAGACATTGGTGGATTTGCACGGGAGGGAGGCAGGGGTTCCGGCCGTGGGGCTGTTCACCCACGGCCGGGCAAGAGGATGATCTCTTCTTGCTTGCCTCACACAGACACACCCCCCTCTCCTTATATAGAGAGGGTCCCACTAATGGTCTGCCGAGGCCCACTAGGCCCTTGACGGCCCTCTAACACTACACCCCTCCTCGACAAGCAGCTCGTCCTCGAGCTGCAACCTAACAAACTCACGACGAAGACTCGACTAAAGACAAACTTAACACCTAAAAATGAACCTTTTACGTCTCGGCTCATTTAATTATTGCAAACTAAAATAGGCTCAAACTAATTTATTTTGACTCATGAATGTGCACGTAGCCTCTATCTCATGTAGCAAGCTGCAAACGGGCTTGCATGCTGCTGCCTGAGAAAGATTGCAGCCCACTTAAGCCCATACTCCAAACCCGAAAGGCTCATCCCACATCCAACCACTCCAGGCCGGGCGTCCCAGTCGTGTAACTTGCGTCGCCTGCCGCGAGAAACGGCCTCCAGCAGTGGTTCCTCGGCGGTGACGCGCCTGCCGCGTCCAACCGCTCCAGGAGAAGTTCCCACAGCAGTTCCGTGGAGGGGAGCGCCACTGCACATCGAACTGCTGCATGATCTGTTCCTCAGCGGCCGTCGCGTCAACCACCTGGGTCGAATGGAACCGCCGCCACCGTCAACGTCGCACACCACACCGCCGGAGGAGTTCACCCCTGCAGCACGCGGATGTGCCCTCGCGGCGGCCGTCGGGGCATCGCGGAGGCGGTCCATGGAGGCGGTCGTGTGTAGAGCGGCGGGTGGCGGCCCGCGGAGGCAGTCCCTCGGCGGCCGACCGTGCCGCGCGCGCGCTGGCTGCAGATCGTGGAGGACACGCTGCGGCGACCAGCCGCGACAACGGCTTCGCGGCAGTGGGCGGTGGGGGCGGCCCCTTGGCGACTGCCCGCGGACGGGGGCTCGTGGAGGACGACGAAGATGTCGCACCGCGCATGGTCGAGGCAGGGGATCTTGACGGTGGTAGCGAGCAGTTCGCCGCCGCGGATCCCGTCGAGTTTGGAGGGGATGGTGGATGAGGAGCGTCGGACCGCCGCCGACGCCTGACGGGTAAGCTGCTCCCCCACGGTCTCTGTTGCGGTTTCCACCACCCACTCGATTTGCTGCTTCTCGCCTTCGACATCGATCTGCTGCAACTGCTCTTCGTCTTCTTGGAACTGCCGCAACTTCCCTTCTTCTTTGATCTGCTGGGCTTCGGAGATGGGGGCAGTGGTGGCCACCGGCTCATACTCTGGCACGTTGCACAGGAACAGAGACGACGTGGCGGCGATGGTCGGCGTGCTGCAGGACCATACGGGCAGCGACGGTGGCGCGCTGCAGGGGGGGGGGGGGGGGGGGCAAAGGCAGCATCTTGGCCTCCACAGCCTGCAGACACGCCAGAAGTTGTTCCGTCTGCTGAAAGAGATCGGCCAAGAGTTGTGCAGCGGTGTCGAAATCAAGGCCAGCCATCGCTCAGGCTGTGGCACGAGCGAGGGTGGGAGGGTGGGTGTTTGTCGGCGCAGGGGAAGAACCTGGCTCTGAATACCAAATTGTTATGAATTGCCTAGGGTTGAGGGGGAAGGGAGGAGCCATTGGTGGATTTGCACGGGAGGGAGGCAGGGGTTCCGGCCGTGGGGCTGTTCACCCACGGCCGGGCAAGAGGATGATCTCTTCTTGCTTGCCTCACACAGACACACCCCCCTCTCCTTATATAGAGAGGGTCCCACTAATGGGCTGCCGAGGCCCACTAGGCCCTTGACGGCCCTCTAACAAGATGAGTTGAATCTTGTCTGAAAATGTACATTTGAGGAAACAACTCTCACTTATATTCACAAAAAGTGTGTAAGCTGTCAACATCAACATCCCTATTCAGAAAAGTTCTGAAGCTTCTTAATGCTTTAATATGTACTATTTAGACTGTCTGTTGCACTAATTTTTCTATAGCTTTACAAAAAAAGAGCTCTTCCACAGAAATGCTGCTCCTTCAAATAACAGATATGAAATATCATGTACTCCGATACTTGCCATTTTGCCAGGTTGCTATAACACTAGATTTAAGGATGATTCAGTGTAAGGAATTAGTTTCACACTTAGATTTCAATTTTGAACTACCATTCAAGCATAATACAAGTTAAATTGATTAAACTGATATGCAGATATTACCCCATGATATGCAGAAAGTAACTTTTTGATACGCGAAGTAGATTCCAAATGTTGATTACTTTTATGACTGAGTAAATTTAGCTGCTAAAGGAGGAAGAGCTTACCTTCATAAAGTCTGGGAGAGTGAAATGTGAATCTTTTGTGTAGCCAGCTTCTTCTAACACATGAGTCAAGACTTTCTGTAATGCACAAGATGTGTTTTCATCCAAGTATATCCATAGAAAGACTACATCGCACGAAATATGTACAATAATAAACATTTTGTAAAGCTACTTTGTGCCAAAGTAATAAATCTTAACAACTCCGGATACTACATAACCTGCCACATGGTGCCAATACAAATAATAAAACAGCAAACTGTTTGGTTGGTGCAAAAGTGCCTTTTACTGGGGAAGAAAGATAATTTGCAGATGAACTCATTAGACACAGCAGTATGTTTTGGTATGATAACTTCTCAGGTGAAATTACCCAGCAGTTCATGACATCGTAAGAAGTTCGCCTAACAATGACACAAATAAAAAGTAGAAAACAGCATAAGAATGCTACTCTTACACAAAATCTAGAGTTCATATGGACACACCCAAAGGTTATGACCCAACCACCGGCTAAAAGCAGCATGCGAAAACATGTGACATATCAAGCAGCATATGGATATCCAGTCAGGATTATTAATTATTTTGCTGCAAGGGTCCAGACCTTTTCTGCTACAACGTGTGATAACACAAGAAGGGCCCAGAAATAACCTGTCTCTGTTGCTCTGTCATAAATGAACCCGTCAGATCTCGCAAGATGCTCAAAATGTCATCAAATGCAACCTTCCCATTGCAATCAGTGTCATAAACCCTGAAAATAACTGCAGAAAGAAAACAGTGTAATCAGACATAGAACAGATTTGAGAGAACATCCAGACTAATAGAGAATCTAATAATCCGGTACCAACATTCGATTTTTTGCTGCAGGCTTGTGCGGGGACTAAATGCTGATAAAAACGCCACAAACTCCTTGAAGTTGAGCCCATCCAGCATCCTCAAGAGCCTCTGATAGAAACAAAGCATCCTTCCTTCAATTGCAATTTATCAGGGAACAACACCTCCTTGATCACACAGTTCACTTCTACCATCCAAAAAAGCCCTCAATGCAGCATGGTTTCTATCCTAGAATACTAAGGGTACTGTTGAAATGGAAGGGAGTGACTTGTAACGTGGGGTGACTCGTGAGGTAGGTGGGGAGCGCACCTGAGAGAGGGGGTTGACGGCGAATTCGGGGACGGACATGAACTCGTCGGCGGAGACGAAACCGCCGCCGTTACGGTCGAGCTGGCAGAAGCGGTGGTACAGGGACACGATCTCCGGCTGCGAGACTAGCGCCCATCGCCGCGAAGCATCAGATTAGATCAGATCAGACGAGATCGGAGAAGGGGATTAGGGCGTCGGAGCTGGCGACTCACATGCGTGGTTGCAGTGGTCCTGGACCTCCTCGATGTCGTACTGGGTGAGCATGGAGGAGGTGCTCCCCATCTCGGCCGGACCCCCGCGGACGGCGGCGGTGGAGGAGCGGGAGATCGCCGGAGCCGGATGAGACGATGATGACCGGTCAGGGGATTCTTGTGCGTGACTGGATTCCGATCTGGTGGAGGTGACATGTGCAGGAGAAATGATGGAATCAACGGCGTTATTGGGCTTGGGCCGATACCGCGGCCGGTTAAAATTTGTTTGGACGTATTGAGGCCCATACACTATGTTGTGAGAAAAACGGGCAAAGATTTCTATTACTCCCTCCGTCCAAAAAGAATGTCATTCTAGAAATTTTAGTACATATTATTAAGGAGGTGAAATGACCTCGATTGCCCCTAATTATTTGCCATATTAGGTGCTAATTGATTGTTGCATGTCTACATGCACATGCAGACATGCCAAATTAAGCAAAATGTCATTCTTTTTTGGACAAATTTTGAATCCTAAAACGTCATTCTTTTTGGGACGGAGGGAGCAGTCACTATGCTCCACGCGCTGCTCCGGCATGCAAGGAGCTGGAGCTGCACCAAAGGCCTCCGCGCCCACATGCTCCTGCTGAGCTGGATGAGAGGGAAGGTCTGTTTTGGGGAAAACCAGAGGAGCCAGCGGAGCTAGAAAATGTCGCTCCGCCTGCTCCAGCTCCCGCTCTGCCAACACAAGGAGCCGGGCCAAACAGGCCCCAGCTAGGATTCAAAAGAATTCTCAGGTTTGGGTGGACAATCCTCTCGATTTTATTTTTCAGCATCTTGTAAACGACGTATCCATATTTGTGATTCAATAAAGTTTGCTAGCGGTTCAAAAAAAATCACAGTGGAAAAAAGACAAAAAAAAGGCCAACTACCAGAGAATTTTGTGTCTAGTTTCTTTTCCACCTTCAACACCACTAGACCCAAATCTTATTGACACAATGACTCTGATGGTAAAGATAAATAATTAGTTTGAACATCCTAGGTGCACTTATCTCAAAGTCGCAGATAAGGTTGACCACCTCAACCATTCAGGTGAGCAGTATCTAGAGCTTGTTTGGTGTGGCTCCCCCACCGTAGCACCTCGGTGCGCGTGCTAGAGTTGGAGCCGGGGAGCCACTTTCCCTGCCTCTGACGGCTCCTACGATTGACATTTCACTTTGAGCACGGAAGAGAAATATAACTCCTTGCTACATTGTCTTACAATCAGGGGTGAATCTAGCGTAGGGGTTAGGGCGGGGGAGAGAAGGGGGTTAGGGGGGAGAGAAGAAAGAGGTGAAGGTGGATGAGGAGGAGGAAGAGAAGAGCACCCCCTACAATCCAAGGTTGGATCACCGTCGTACCTACATTGGGATAGGGTGGGGCAGCCTCCCTAGCTCCCAACATGTTGGCCTTACTACTGCCTTCTTTATTACTCGTTAATATGATCCCAAGAAATATACATTGATTTTTTATTTAAGTATCATCTTTAAGTTCTATTTCGTTGCTTATCACCTTTTTTTATAATTTTTGGTGCTTGCAATATAGTTGCAATCTGGTATGAATTAGTGTGTGTTTACTTCCGCTTGAGTCTCTTTTTAGAAGTCACCCTAGCTATATTTTTTTATACTCCACCACTGGCTTGGATCCGCCCTGCTTACAATATGATGCTACAATATTTATGTCAGTGTGGAGTCAAAACGGGGAGAGTCGCAGCAAACGTGCCCCTAGTTCATCTCCACTCCTTAGGCTAAATCCAATAATACTAGGCATTTGCACTTTTGCCTCTCAAAAGACACTGTGCATGATCGGGAAGGCCTCCAACAAAGGAGGCAAAGCCGGAGGCAATTTTGTAACACCCCGTGTTTTTCTCAGAGGTGATTTGTGCTAATGACCCTCTTAATATCTTTTCTTGAGGACCCTAGGTCAACCCTTGGTCAAAACCCTAGCTTAAAACCCTAGTGTTCCTTTTGACCCCCTTGTGCCATTCTAGAACTTTGACACGTTCTCCAAAATTTCACTAAACACTTCAAAATCGCCCAATGGGAAAAATGTGCAGAATGTCAAGGCACACAACTTCTCTGTTGAGTGGCATTACTAATTTGGAGGGTAAGCTTGTGAAAAATGCAAATCAAGGTGTTGGGTCACTGTTCACAGGCGCCGAGTTTTCGGTCAAGTTTCCCTGCAATTTGTGCTCGATCTGTTGATCAAACCACCCAAGAGCCTTTGGCATTTTTTTATAGGGTAACTTGCTTGACAACTTTGGTATTCAAGGTTGGGAGCACTTCTGTTTGAATTTTTGGAGAAAATTCGATTTGAAGAGGGCTAAATGATACGGTGTTTGAAACACCGGCGCTCCCGCGCACGACGCCATGTCGGCTCGCGCGTACCCCGGTTGTGCGCGCACGCCGAGGCGCCGGAGGGGACCGCCGGTCCGAGGCCCGCGCCGCCGCAACCGTGCGCTAGGGTCCGTGACGCATGCGTGGAGGCTTAGGCCGGTGCCACGCGGCCACGGCAAACTCGCCACCGCGCGCGCCGCCTTTTGCCATTGGCCGTCGGCCCCGCTGCACGTCGCCACTGCCCCGCGCCCATTCCTTAGCCCCGGTAGGCCACGACGCTACCGAGCAACCGCCTCGGCATGCTCCCGGGCCTATAAAGACCCCCTACCCCTTTTTCCCTCGCGCGCCCGAGCCAACTGCCGCCGCCCGCCATTAGCGCCACCGGTGAGCTCGCCTTCTCGCTTGTGCCCGTGACCAACCCGTGACTCTAAGCTTTTCCCTAGCCCACACGTGAGCTTCCAATTGTGCTTGATGGCCTAGCATCGCAGGCGTTTCACCGCAACCCGAGCCGCGGTGGCCGTGCTGCCACTGCCTCGCCGCCGGCCGTCGCAGGACGCCTCTCCGTCCGAGCCACCACTGCGATTCAACCACACGTGAGTCCAATCGCTCCTCCCCCTCGCTTGTTTGCCTCCTCCGGCCCGACCTCGCCGCCGGCGAGCTTGCCCCGCCGCGGGAGGGCACTGTTGTGAAGGGGAATTTTCCCTGAGGGCCTGCGTGTTAAATGCAAGGGCATAGTTGTGAAGGTTCAAAAGTTATAAGGGGATGAGTGCTATTAGATTCTTCCCAGATTTCCCTTTTGAATCAGTGACTTGTAAATTCAATATCAATTCGTAGAAAAATCCAAAAATTACAAACCAAATTTTGTTGTGCTCTGTGTGACTAGAACTACAACTTTCTCAAAGCATGTGTATACTTGTGAGCCTTAGTTTTTGCTTGAAAAATTGAAATGTGAAATACCTAGATCTATGTTTCTGCAAAATCCATACATGATCTTGAGCTGGATTTTGGATATGTTGTGGAGACTAGCTAGGTCGTGTGCCAAAATTTGCACAAAGTTACTGAAGGAATCTTTTTATATGAATTATCTTGTGTTATTGTCAAATTTGCCTAGATGATTTTGTAGATAAAAAATAATTATTTTTGAGCCCTACTTCTGGATATTGTCTTGTTATGCTAAAATGCACCTCTGGTGAATTTACCCTGATTTTATCTCTGTTAGAAATATTATTTCCAAATATATGCTTGTTTTTATTCATAAATGTGTATATCAAGATCCATAATAGCTATAAGTGTGTCTGTTGGTTTTTTGGGCTTGTTTTAGGCCAGAGCATGTGTAGGAGAAAGTTTGGCCTCATTGCTGTTTATTTATTTTTATATGCATTAATCCTTTAAATGCTAGCTAGAAATGCCTTTATTTGTGTGCATTTATGTTTGCAGTGGATCAAACTTGTGCTTGCTGTCCAATTAGGTGTTTCCTGGTATGTAGTACTAGTGGGTACTGTTGGGCAAGTTTGAAGTGTGATTGGTTGATTAAAAGGTTGCAAACTAGATTAATCTAGTGAGAGAAAAATAGGAAAAACCAATTCTTTTGTGCATAAGTTATATAAATGAGTTAGGAAAGTAATTTGTGGCATAAAAGTAACTTTCATTGCTGACTTGCATTTAAAGTAAATAGTCTTTTATATATGTACACAATCACCATCATGAGAGTGTTATATAGTCTTTTTGTGTCTACCTTTAATCAGTAAATACTAAATGCTTTTGTTAAGGTGAATATGGCCAACCATAGAACTCTTGTGGTTGTTTGCTATTGGTTGTTAATTAAATTAAATTAAATTAATTTGACTTTTGTATGTACTCAGTCACTATTCATAAGTCTAGCTAATAAAGTATCACAAAATGTTCCTTTGTTGCAAGAGTATGCTGAATGTATCTTATCTAGGTGAATGTGGTCAACTATGCATCCCATGGTTACCAAAAGTGGTTTTGTGATGAATTAACTCAATCTGCCAATTAAGTCTTGCATTTGCATTTCCCCGTGTAGAAGTCCCCGACGGTAGCTATACGCTCGTGCCGGCTGACGAGGACGAGAGAGCAGGAGGAGATGTGCACTACGTCACCGTAGAGCAAGACCCGGACCAAAGTCCGGAAGGTTGTCTGTCTGCTTGTGCTGACGAAGGCAAGCCCCGGTTTAATCATTTAACTCATGTGTTTACTTTCAAGTTCTAAATTTATTATTGATATCTTATGTACATTTACATTTAGGAGTTGATTGAAACCATAGTTGCATGATCTATAAGCACCTATGATCTTTTACTAGCATGTTAGGTCGCTAGTTGCTATGCTTTAAGGATCCGGTACAAGTCGAGTGATGTTCGTCACTCGCGAGAATATGATCTCCTTTTTTGAATCACCATATTGTATAAATGGATTGCTCACGTGGTAAGAGCATGGGATTGGGCTCCGGTCCAATGGCTTCGTTGGTTAAGTGTTTGAAAGTACTAAGCACTTGTCGGAAATGGGTACGATAAGCCTAGTACCTAAATGAGACGGTGCGGGAACTTTGCGCTACTAAACTTAGGGTTGCGGCCCCGGGCTCGCCACCCGAGTACTTGCTTGAGGCTGGGTGACCTTGATGGCGTAGTCCAGTAAACCTCGTACTTGAGACTGTAGCATCTGACCCCAATCCGAGGAATGACGGGAACCGCCTGGTTGGTGAACTCTTGATGAGGGCACCTCCCGTGTGCTTAGGTCCACCTTACAAGATTTTGAATCAATCGATTGTCGGCCTCCCACCGTTATCTGAGACTACTTACCCGACTGGCCATGATGCCCCTTTATGATGGAACTTTGTGAAGATTATTACTTTGATTAATGGTTTGTACAACTATGATTGCAATAGTTGCTTACCTAGTAACGATTACTTCTACTACAACATGAGCTAAAATGTGAAAGTAAGGATTAACTACTTAGTAGCTTTTTGGCAAACAAACCCACTAGCCAAAAGCCTTGCATGATTAGAGGTAAAGTCTTTATTTTAGACGGGTAAGCCTTGCTGAGTATTAGTATACTCAGCCTTGCTTTATAAATGTTGTTTCCAGGTAATGCATGTGATGTGTGGCCCGGAGAACTTCCACCCGGCTGGGAGTTGGAATGGGTGGATGACGAAGAGTGATTGCATCATGGGCAGGCCTCCAATGATGTGATCGTATCGTTTAGTTATCTTTCGTTGTTTTCAATAAACTCTGAACCATTTATTTCCATGTCAAAGAACTATGTTTGTAATAATGGACCCTACGGGGATTTGATGTTAATTTGTAAGGCACTCTGGACTCTCCTTCGTGGGAGTTTTAATGCATACGTTCGATCCTCTCTGTGTTGTCAAATGATTTACCGGGCGTCAACCCGGCAACACTCAACGGGATGATTCTTTATTATCGCTTAATGACCAAATGGAGTGGTTTAGGCGATAGTACGGAATTATCTCGGATGGGGTCGAAGGCATCTGCCGCAGGGGATGGAGAGTGCTTCCCGCGCGCGGGAGAAAGAGGAGGAGGCGGTGGCGCACACAGGAGAAGGAGGAGGAGACGGCGGCGGCGCGCGCGGAAGAAGGAGGCGTCACCGGAGATCCGCAGTAGGGGAGCACCGGCGGTCAGAGGATAGGGTGCTGGGGATGAACAGAGCTTCGGCGGCGGCGATAAATCAATGACGACGGGTGCTAGATCCAGCCGGAGCGTGCTAGATCCGGCCGGAGCAGAGAAGCAAGGGAGGGGCCAAGCGCCTGACGGCTCCTCGCCGGTCGCCCCTGCTCGCCCCGCGGCGCAAGCGCATGGCGCGGATAGGGGGGTGAAGCAGCCGAGACCCGCTGCCCCTGCTCACCCTGTTGAAAAGATCAGGGAGTAAATGTTTTCCAGCTAATAATTAATGCACCCTGGATCATCACTACAAGCTTGTTTTGCACAACTTGGAGAAATAAGTGCGCACTGTTTTTGTTTTCAGTGGGTCCACATTGTTTCGGTTATGAGCATTTCTAACTTAATAAATCCTCCTATTGGCTCTAATGCTCTATATATATACATAAAAGATGCAGAGGAGGGTAGAAGCTTTCAACGTAGATCAAACTTGAGGAGCATGATGAACATCTCATTGTTTGTTGTGCTCGTTGGATCCATGGCAATGTTACCTGCCCATGTAAGTCTACATCACTATTATGTTTGCGGGAATGCAATATCATATATGGGTGCTTTTGTTTCTGTGGGTACCAAACTACCAATGTTAGAACTCAAAGTGAGGTCCGCGGTGGGGTGGGGTGGGGGGAGGGGTGTCAAGCGAAACATCTTTCGATTCCTGAGGGAGGAGGGTGTGTTTGAATCCCTTGACTAAAAAAATCATCTTTCGATTTGACAATTTCATATAAGAGTCTGTTCGTTTGGCTGGTGGCTGATGGCTGGTGCTGGTTTGTTCCGAGAGAAAAGTACTGCTGGCCGGTTGCGTGGCCGGTTGTCGGTGCAAAGCAAGACTTCTCTCTCGAACAAACCAAAGACTACCATCAACTATAAATTTATGTCTAAAGGTCATAATTTTGGGTGTAATGTGAGGAAATAAAATGTGTCCAAATTCATTTCCATTAGATTTCTACATAAAGGGTGTAGTATGATTTATTGACATTAGATCATTTGCATGTGTATTTCAGTATTGTGTATTGTTGACATTTATTGTCATAATTCAGATCGTTCCGAAGACAAGTCAAACAGTACATTAGGGCGTTTACGACAGGCGTCGTGAGGCGGCGGGCTTCTTGGTGTCCTCCTCCTCCTCCGCCGGCGTGTCGTCCCCGGCGCTCTCCGGGTAGGCGAGCGGGGTGTCGGGGCTGGCGGCGCCGCCCTCTCCGCGACGACCCCCGAAGCGGGCGGAGCGGAAGCGGGAGCGGCGGAGGCCTTCTCCTCGGGCATCGACCACGGCCGACTTGACTTGTGTGTGCTAGCTAGATTCGAATCGACGGGACTGAGACGCCAGTCGGCCAAGCGCGCTCCGCCGCGGGCCCCTCGCTGCGGGGTCTCCCTGCCGCTCGCCGGGACCCCGCCGTGTGTCTCTTTGGCTCCATCGATTCGTTCCATGTTGCGCCGCATCACTGCAAAGGATGGATCGCAAACTCCACCGCGTGAACCACGGATGAGGATGCTCGTGACGGAGATGCTGGCTTCGGCAGCCACCTTGCGGCACCCCACCGGCCGATTCTGGGACTCCGATTCGGATTTGGAGTGCGAGGATTTGGGCATCGCGGTGGACTTTAGACCGGTGCAGCCGTCGTCGCCGGAGTTCGAGCGGGCGCGCCCGGTGGTGGCCACGCCGCCGCCAATCAGAAGAACGCCGGCGAGGCCGGCCTCTACTCCACCGCGCCGGCCGCCATGGAGAACCTATGGAAGGGACCCCTACCTCCTGCGAGGGTTTCCCCAGCGAGGACGCTGGAGGATCTCCTCCCTCCGTCCTTCTTGACGGCGGATTAGGACGGCGCCGCCATTCAATCGCCTTGCGGGGAGGAGGGCGCGGTCCTTCGCGAACGCCCGGTTCAGCGCGAGGAGGGCGCGGTTCTTCGCGTGCCCCCTGTCCGCGACCCGATTGACCGCGCGGGTCCCAGACGGAGTCGTGATCCGGACCCGGTCCTGCAGCCTGCTTCGTTTCCTCCTATCGGGATACCTCAGGGGCACACCGCTTCGTATTCTCCAATCACAACGCCGCCGCCACCGAACCCTGCTCACCAGCCAGGCCGCCGGCGCCGCCTGGTTAACGCCGTTACACCACAACATATTCTCTCCTCCACTCCCTACCGTGATGCGCTTATGGCGGGGAGAGGACCCCACATCCGCCGACGGGGCATTGGAGGTCGCGGCCCTCAGGTGGGGGGTCGCGGAACTGCCGCCACCCTAGCTCCTAACTCCGGCAGCCATGGTGAGGCACCGGCGACAGATCGTGGTCGGGAAACCTTGACGCCGCGTGGTCGAGGGGCTAACCCCCAGCCCGCGCAGGTTGCTGGGGCCGACGCGCCGGACCGCGCCCGGGCGCGGGGCCTGGGCGTGGCCGTGGCCGCGTTGGGGGACCCGGCGTGGCGGCGCAGTTGATCAACCACATCGGGAACGTAGCGACGACACTGCTGCAAACGTCGTTGCCCCGGAGACTGTGCAGGCTGTGGAGGGCGGCAAAGGGAAGCGCAAACGCAATATGGTGTGCGTTATTTGCACTGATGACCACTTCACTAACCAGTGTCCGCTTCTCCGTGATCCGAAGCCGTCGGTCGCCTATTGTGTTGCTTCTGATGATAATGGAGGTTTTTTTCATATCCAGGCAGCTAATGAAAGTGACATTGTTTCAACTGATTTTTCTCCGGTCGCAGCCATCATTAAAGTGGAGTCCGGCGAGGTTTCTAAGGAACTCCTCTTGGCTACGCTAGCACGGATCATTCCTGTCCCCTGGCAATGGGAGGCGCAAGAGGAGGGGCACAAGTGCTTTATTGTGCCTTTCCCTAGCAAGGACGAATTGACCCGAATGGTTGCTGTTGGAACTATCATGACAAGGAACAAGGAGGGTACCTTTTCTATTGAAGAATATGTCGATGATGTTCAACCCATCAAAGTCCTGGATCAGGTTTGGGTAACAGTCACCAAGGTACCGCGTGCACTTCGTTCCTTCCTTCCTTTGTGGGCTGTTGGCACTATGATTGGAGCTACTTAGAAGGTGGACATTCACCACCTTCGGCGTACGGGAGAGGTACGAATCCTTGTGGCAGTTTTGGACATTAAAAAAAAATACCAAAATTCACTGATGTTTGTGTGAAGGGATGCATATACCGCCTTTACTTCAAGACCGATGAGGAGGTATCGAAAGTTGCAGGTCAAGATGATGATGAGGACCTACTCACGGATGATGATAAGGGTAATGATGCGGATGGGGACCGGAACATGAGGGATGCTAACCCCACTCGGAACCCACAGGGTGGTCATAAGGAGGCTTCTTTTGCAAACCCCCAGTCTTCTTCACCCCAGAGCGGGAAATCTCACAGGCAGGCTATTGATCCAAGAGGCACTTGATATGGCTTGCGAGCAGTAGTTGGATGAGATTAGCATTAAGGTCATGCTGGAGAAGGATCCTGTGGGGTGGAAAGCTTACAGCCCGTTGACTGATGAAGAGCGGAGGGTGTACAATGCTACGGTGTCACCCCCTGTTAACCCTCACCCTTTTATCTCTGATGTGTTTGAGCAGGCTGGTGTAACTCACCTATCTTCGACCGGGGGTACACCGACACTCTACTACCCGGCGTCTACGACACTCCCCGTTGAGGGGGAGGATGGAGGCTTGCCCACCCCGATTCTATCAGGAGGGGCAGGGTCTCCGTTGGGGGCTGCCCCTCTCTTTGCCGACGAAGGGGGGTCGGAAGATGCGGACTCGACCACTTCGGTTGGGCCGACTATCCCCGCGGCTGGGGGGATGCTTCCCACTACACTACCACTGGGGTGTCAGTGGTGGCTGCAGACGCTTCGGACGAGATGACCCCGACGGCTGGGGGGACGCCTCCCTCTCCGCTGCCACTGAGGCGGTGGCCGCAGTGGAGGCGGAGGACACCGCTACGGTGCCGATCACCTGCGCAGCACCGCTGCGGGTGATGGCACCCACGCCTACTTCACCAGAGGAGGACGCATCCAGGAGCAGCGGGATCCCTGCTAAGGGGGTCACCGCTGTGGCCACTTCCGAGGGGGCCACAATCCCAGTTGGGGGCGAGGCCGACCTGGTCACCAGCGCTGCACCGCGGCGAGTGGTGGCACCTGCACCTACGGCTAGGGAGGATGCCCCCAGGACACTACGGCGGAGCAGCAGGAACGCGGGAAGGGCTGACGAGCATACCCTACTCAAGGCGGAACGTCTGGCGAAGAAAAAGAACCTCAAAGGTATCTCCTTTTCTAGCTTTTCAGGGTGTCACTCGTCTTAAGAACTTAGAGGTAGATCGATTAGTTGTCTGCGCTAACAAGAATAATAAAGTTAACACTAATGATCTATTAAGTGATGATGAAAGGGAAGAAAGATTGCTGGAAGCTCTCAACCACGCTGGTGGTTTCCTAAACGACAGCTTGTTTGATGCAGAGAATGATCATATTCTAGATCTCTCTCTTGTCAGTCGAAAGAAAAAATTTAATAAGGCCAAGACACAAAAAACTAGCAATCTTCCCAAGAAGACAAAAACCCCTTCAAAGATTATTATAAAATGAAAGGGGTATTTGTCGTATGGACCTCCCTGGGCCCACTACCTCGGTGGGTACCAGGACCGACTACTCGGTGGGCCCCTGGGACTACCCGGCTTGCGCTACACGGCACCTGAAGGCGTGGAGCACAAGGACTACACAGGAATAGTACTCGGTTAGGGAGCTGTACATGTTCCGCACTGTATAGAGGACTCCTAGACGTACTCGACTAGTACTCTCTCCCTACTTCGACTTGTAACCCCGCCTCCCGACTATATAAGGCGAGGCAGGGGACCGATCACCTCATCCAATCTCCTCTCATACAACTCACGGCGCACCATTGCACCATCTTGTAATCGTGCCCTATCAACCCAGAGCTACGCAGCATACATGACGTAGGGTATTACGCACCTCGCGGCCCGAACCTGCCTAAATTGTGTGCCACGTGTCTCTTCCTTCGAGTTACCGATCTCGGCGAGTCACAATCATCTACTTCGGGTACTCCCCGTAGTAGGTTGCCGGTCTAAAACACCGACACTCGGCGCGCCAGGTAGGGGCTCTCGCTCGAGATCACATGGCGAACTCGACGGCTTCCGTCCACTTCAAGCCAACTGTCGCCTTCAACCGCGGCGACACCTTCATCTTCGGCGCCTGGGTCTGCACTGCCGATGGCGCGGGCTCTTTCCGCCGTCGCCCAACCGTGCGGCCCCCAACCCGAGGACGGAGCCTTGTGACGCTTCCCCGAAGTTGTCACGGGCGAACTCGCCGGCAAGTTCGGCGAAATTTCGCTCTTCAACCACCACGCCGACTTCGAGCTCGAGTCCGTCTCCAACTCGAACCCGACGTCGCCATGGGCCATCGCATGTGAGCCGGGCCGCTCGCCCATCGCGGCGGCCCCCTCACCACGCGGGCGCTCCGCGCGTGGCCCACGCATCCTCGGCCGTGCCCGCACGAGCGCTCCCACTTCGCGCCGGGCCGGCAAGGAGCCCGTACCCGAGTACGGCTCGGACTCCGACGCCGTCCCCCGATCGCGTCTCGGACTCCGGCCCTCTCTCCGAGTTCTTCTCGAACCCGACTACGAGTTCAACTTCGGGTCGGACCCCCGAGGAGCCCGAGTTCGAAGACGACTCCACCGAGCTTCCCTTGTCGGGGCCGCCCTCGGGCCGGTTATAAAATCAACGCCGGCCGGGAGATACGTCTACCGGCCGTACCGCAAGCCCGCTGACCTGGTAAAGGGAGACTCACGCTACGTCGCCTACATCGACTCACTACCATTCCAGGAGGGAACACCACTAACCCGGGCTGACTCGAATACACCAACTGAGGTGGCACCCTCGCGAGTCCGACTCGGGTACCCCCGATCGCCAAGTCTTCATGGCCGCCGGCGACACCCCAGACCTTCGTGCACGGCCGAGGACAGATACCTGGAGGACATCTCCGCGTACGAGCCGGCGTCTGCCAATGCACCCGCAGATGAGACCGTTGCCAACAGGGACGCCCGACGCGAACGCAACAGAAGCGCGGCCGAACGCCGCCGGCGGCTCAGAGACAACCTCCCCATCCGCAACCTTGCGGAAGCTCTCGAGGCGGTCGAGAGCAGAGTACACACCACCCCTGAGCAGTGCCTCATGTCGATCACAACGATCGCACGCCAGGCTCAGGGCATACGCGCTGGAGAGGTCATCGCCAAGCTCGCTGAAGAAGCCTACTTCATGCGGGTCGACAACAGAGTCAACCAACCTCCTCCAGCCAAACCCCGCGACAACGAAGCTACTAGTCACAGTGCCAACGCCGGCCCCAACCGTACTCGAGCCGACCTTCCGCCCGATCCAAACCGCCGCCGCTCCAACGCCGGCGGACCTTCGCAAGCAAGACCAAGGCAACCGAGAAGTTGTTCCCCACCGCGCTCCGGCCGGTGGCGGCGGCAACGACCCCCGACGGCGGCGGCCGACGGCGGCGCCTCCAACCATGGGGCCAACAGAGAGCCGGAGGCGGCGGCGGCCGCGGCGGCCGAGGCCACGCGAACAGCCACGCCTCCGGTGCCTCGCACGGCGAGTACGACGCTCGCCAGAAGATTGAGGAACTGCGGTGGAAGAAGTCGACCACTGCCGCTGAGGGCGACGGCTTCCCCGCCTTCTCACCTCGACTTCGCAACTTACTCCTCCCCGACAAGTTCAAGCCTTTGGGGATCACCAAGTATGACGCGAAGCAGGATCCTATCCAATGGCTCCGATGCTACGCCCTCTCCATCGAGAACGCTGGCGGCAACAGTGACACCAAATGCCTCTACTTCCCCTTCTGTCTGGACCAAGCACCACTCACTTGGCTCGAGTCGCTCGACAAGCACTCGATCGACAAGTGGGACCAGCTCAAGGAGCAGTTCACGAGGAACTTCGCGGGCGCCATGGGCCGTTCGGGTACTCGCATGGACCTGGCCATGATCAAGCAGGAACAGGGCGAGACCCTCCGCAAGTACATGCGCCGCTTTTTCGACAAGCGCGCTACCATCGTCGACGTCACCGACAAGGAGGTCATCGACCTCTTCCAGGACGGCCTCTACCATCGCCGCACCTTCGAGGACTTCGGTCGTCGCCGCCTCAGGTCCATCCCCCACCTCAAGGACATGATCACGTCCTGGGCGGATGAAGAGGACAAGGCCAACGCCAAGTACGACGCCATCCGCGGCAAGTCCAAGCGAGAACCGGGCGGCGGCGGCGGCGGCAATGCAAACCAAGGCGGCCGCAACAACAACAACAACAAGAACTACTCGGGTCCCAACCGCAAGCGCAAGCCGGACAACACCGTCGCGGCTATCCGGCGCCCCCGCGAAAGGGAACTCGAAGAAGAACTCTGGCGGTTTTAAAGACCTGCTGAAGGAGAAGTGCCCGTGGCATCCAAACGGCAACCACACTACCGAGCAGTGCTACCAACTCAGGCATGCACTCAAGGATACCCCGGAGCCACCGCATCCTCACGACCAAAAGGGCAAGAAGAAGGACGGCGACAACAGCGACTTCCAAGAACCCGAGAAGACCGTCAACGTCCTCTTCGGTGGACTGCCCAGCAGGCGGGAGCAGAAGGCTACCCGTCGTGAAGTGATGTCCATTGAGCAAGCGGTCCCGACCCCTCTCAGGTGGTCGGAGGTACCCATCACCTTCTCCCGCGCGGACCAATGGACCAGCTTCTCCGAACCAGGACGGTTCCCCCTCGTCCTGAAGCCAACGGTGGCGGGCTCCAAGCTCAACAAGGTGCTCATCGATGGCGGAAGCGGGCTCAACGTCCTCTTCACCAAAACCTTGAAGAAAATGGAGCTCGACGTCACCCCCATGCTCACCAAGAGCAACACGCCCTTCTACGGCATCGTCCCAGGCAACGCGGCTATCCCACTGGGCTCAGTGGTACTACCAGTTACCTTCGGGGCGTCTCGGGACAACTACCGCACCGAGTACATCAAATTCGAGGTCGCGGATTTCGAGACCTCTTACCACTCCATCCTCGGCAGACCAGCCATCGCCAAGTTCATGGCGGTGCCCCACTACACCTACTTGGTACTCAAGATGCCAAGTCCAGCCGGTGTACTCTCCCTCCAAGGGGACTTGAAGATCTCCCACGACTGCGACACGAGGCCGTGGCGATCGCTTCCACAAACCAAGTACCCAACGCGATGATGGAGGTCTTCGCCGCGTCGAAGAAGCTCGCTACGAGCGAACTCGACATCCCGAGAGAAGTCCGACAAAGTGCCAACAAGCCTCGCCCACCCGAGGAGGTACTCGTCGGGACCGGTCGACCTCGGAACGGGCGACCCCAAAGAAGACCACCACCATCGGGGCCGGCCTCGACCCCAAATAGGAAGATGCGCTCGTCAGCTTTCTTCGGGCTAACCGCGACATCTTCGCGTGGAAGCCAGCGGACATGCCAGGAGTGCCCAGGGAGCTGATTGAGCATTGCCTTAACGTCGATCCAAAGGCCACCCCAAAGCGACAACACCTCCGACGTTTTGCCGATGACAGACGGGACGCCATCAAGAAGGAGCTCGCCAAGCTACTCGCAGCTGGCTTCATCAGAGAAGTCTTCCATCCTGAGTGGCTCGCCAACCCCGTCCTCGTCCGCAAGAAGAACTCGAACGAGTGGAGGATGTGCGTCGACTACACCGACCTCAACAAGCACTGCCCCAAGGACCCCTTCGGGTTGCCGCGGATCGATCAAGTCATCGACTCCACGGCGGGCTGTGACTCGCTTTGCTTCCTCGACTGCTACTCCGGGTACCACCAGATCGCAATCAAGGAGGAAGACCAGGAAAAGACCGCGTTCATCACCCCGTTTGGCGCGTACTGCTACACGACCATGTCATTCGGGTTGAAGAACGCCGGTGCTACCTATCAACGGGCCATCCAGGCCTGCTTCAAGCGGCAACTCAACAAGAGCGTCGAGGCTTACGTGGATGACGTAGTCGTCAAGACCAGGGACTCCAGTACCCTCATCGACGACCTTGAAGAGACCTTCGCATCGCTACGCGAGTACCACTGGAAGCTCAACCCGAACAAGTGCGTCTTCGGCGTCCCTTCGGGCAAACTAATCGGCTTCATCATCGCCCCGGCGCGGCATTGAAGCCAACCCCGAGAAGATCTCCGCCATCACCAAGCATGAAAGCTCCCACGAGCATCAAAGACGTCCGTAAGCCGACGGGGTGCATGGCGGCATTGAACGCATTCATCTCGAGGCTAGGAGAACGGGGCCTCCCCTTCTTCAAACTACTCAAGCATCACGAGAAGTTCGTGTGGACTCCGAGAGGCGGATCAAGCCCTTGCCCGGCTCAAGGACTTCCGTCAAAGCCACCAATCCTCACGGCTCCTCACAAGGGCGAGCAGCTATTGCTCTACCTAGCTGCGACTACTCACGTGGTCGCATCGCCATCGTTGTCGAGCGGCAGGAAGACGGCCGCGCCTACCCGGTCCAGCGCCCAGTCTACTTCGTTAGCGAGGTTCTATCAGAGTCCAAGGGTCGCTACCGGCCCGTGCGAAGCTCCCCGTACGCTCTACTCATCACCTCGCGGAAGCTACGACACTACTTCCGGGAGTACTCGGTCTCCGTCGTCACCGACTACCCGCTCGGCGACATCCCGAGGAACCAAGACGCCACCGAAGAATCTCCAAGTGGGGCCGTCGAGCTCGGCGCCCTCACCATCGACTTCAAACCACGCACGCCCATCAAGTCGCGAGCACTAGTCGATTTCATGGCGAGTGGCGGGAGAACCACCGCCTACTCCCACCGTGCGACCGAGCATTGGGTGATGTACTTTGATGGCTCACTCAACCTCGAGGGCGCAGCGCAGGGGTACTCCCGATCTCTCCAACGGGCGAACAACTCAAGTACGTCCCGGATCTTCCGGAAGGTCTCAAACAAGGAAGCCGAGTACGAAGCTCTCCTACACGGGCTCCGCCCGCAGCCTTCACTTGGCATCAAGCGGCTACTAGTCTACGGCGACTCCGCGTGGTCATCAACCAAGTCAACAAGTCCCGGGACCGCAACAAGGAGAACATGGACGCCATCGCCTAGAAGTCCGCAAGCTCGAGAACAAATTCTATGGTCTCGAGTTCCATCACATCGTCCGCGACAACAACGTGACGGCGGACGTCCTCTCGAAGCTTGGATCCACCCGCGCTCAAGTACCGGCGGGCGTCTTCGTCCATGAGCTTCACGCGCCATCCATCCCGGAGCGGCGCGCCACCGATCATCGTCCCGGCCCATCCACCAGGCGGGCGGGAGGTCATGATGATCGACGTGGACCGGAGGCAACCCTTCATCGACTACCTCGGCGAGCGAGAAGGTCCCCTCCGACAAGAACGCAGCCGAACAACTCGTCCGCCGCGCCAAGTCTTACGTCCTCGTCGGAGACAAGCTTTACAAGCGGGGCGCATCTTCTGGAGTACTCATGAAGTGCGTCCCTCATGAAGAAGGCAAGGACATCTTGGAGGAGATCCACAAGGGCGTCTGCGGCAACCACGCGTCTTCACGTACGCTGGTCAGCAAGGCCTTCCGGCGAGCTTTCTACTGGCCCACAACCCTGGGTGATGCCGAAGAACTCGTCAGAAGGTGTCAAGGATGTCAGTACTTCGCCAAGCAGCAACACCGTAACATCCCGTAAATTTGAATGATTTACCATGTGTGAATTTTCGCAAAAATTTAAAACTTTTTGTTTGAACTTGCGTGCCACCAAATTTTGAGCCAAATTGCTAGCCACTCATCTTAAACTCCATATAAATAAAACCATATAAAAACTATTTCTAAAAGTATGGTATAAATTGTGATTTGGAGATCATGGATTTTTTTTGGAGTTTAATTGTGAGAGGTTTGAATTTGAAAGTAATCAAATTCAACCTAAGGTTTAAACTTATTTCAAAACTAAATTCAAAAACCCCGATAAACACTAACTACTAATCGGGCCCTATCTCTCGCCTTTGAAGTCCGCCGGAGACCCCTCAACCCAACCCCAAACCATCGGGCTTCACCCCGAACCGCGAGGCCCGGTTCGGCCGCTTCACGGCCCCCCGGCCCCGCCAACCTTTTTCTCCCCCATTTTCTTTCACTTACCGGCGGGACCCACCCGTCGCCCGCAGCCGGTCATCTTCTTCACCGTGACGTAGGCGGGCGGGTGAGAGACCGCGGCGCGCCGCGACCCGCACCCGCTCCCGGCGCCGCCCCTCGCCGAGCCGGTGCGCCCGGATGGGAGCCCCCGCGCCCCGCGCCGCATCCCGACCGCCCGTGCACGCCAAACCCTAGCGCTCGCCCCCCCCATAAAGCCCGCGCGTCGCGCCCCCTTCTCCCCGTGTCCGCCGCCGCCGGGGGAAAACCCCAATCCGCCGCCACCGCTCAAGTGAAGAAGCGGGCGGGCCGAGGGAGCCAAGGGTGGCCGCCGCCCGTGCGTCGGGGAGGCGTGCCGCCGTCCCCGTTGCGGCAAGGAGGAGCCGAGGCCGCGTGAGCCGCCTTTGGCGCTGTTCGGTGCCGCGCCAGGGGAAGGGGCGACGCCGGCCTGAAGACCACCGGAGTGCCGACCCAAGGACGGGGCTGCTCGCCCCGTGGATAGCGAGCTCGGACCGTCGCCGTTCCACCCCTTCGTCCTGTACCACGCCCGCCGTCGCCGCCAACCGGAGCCGCACGCCGGGGAACGCCAAGCCACCGCTCGTCGTTTGCAAGAAGGAAACCGGTACGGCGTCGAGCACCACGTCGCCTTCCGGGTGCTTCTCGTACACCACCTCGTGCCGGGAGGAGCACCATGCCAAGCCGCCGCCACGATACCGTTCTCGTGTCCTTTACGCCTCCTTTGCCCATCACCCGTTCGAAGTAATGCTTGAGCAAGCCCTTGAGGCCTTGGCAACCGAAGCTCTTCTCTGTGGATGTCTCTGAATTGCCGGCCTTTGTGCCGTGTTCGTCTCCTGCAGGTTACGGCTCAGCCGCTCTGTCCGTCGCCTAAGCTGCAACTCTTTCTTCCCGTCGCCTAGCAGCTGTTCGATGATTTGCCGAGCCCGTACCGCAGGATGTTCCGCGAGCCGAACTACACCATCAAGCCGGCCCGCTTCACCTCACCGCGGCCGCGACCTCTTCCGGCCCCGCCCTGCTCGCCGTCGAACCCGATGGTGAGCAACCTCGACCAAGCTCTCAACAGTTTATTCAATCTTGCCTGCCTGTGGAGGCCGGCCATCGTGCCGTGCGGCTTCTGCTTTCCTTGGGGACACCGACGACCATGGTTGTCTTAGCCGAACACACCTTCGCACCTAACCAAGTCATCACCAAGACCCTTCTTACCTCTCGACGCCCGTTCTCGCCGCAAGCTTTGCGCCGGCCGCCACCGCCGCGCGTGCGCCGTCGAAATTTCGAGAAACCGGCCTTCGCGCCGGTTTTGAACCGCAGTGCCGCCGCCGACATCAACGCGCCGCCGCGCTCGCTTCTCGCTTGGAATACCTTCCCTCATTCTATTTTGCTTTTGCTCTGCTTTGTCGGTCGATGAACCGTCGCCGTGCCCTCCGTGGTCACTGCCCGGCTTCCGAGTCGTCACCTCGCGCCGAAGTCGTGCACCCACGCACACAAAGGCCGAGCATGAACGTACCTTGGGGCTAGAACCTTCTCCCCGTGTATCCCGGGGATACCTAAGACCGTTGATGGCATGTCCAAATCCGCGAGCCCGGATATGCCCACAATCTGCTTGATGAAATGCCCGTACCGCGGAATGAGTGCGTTGCCGCCCTTCTTCGTTCCCGAAGCCGGCCTTCGTGCCGTGAACGTCCCTTGCGAGATCCAACTCGACCGCGCCGCCCATCTTCCGCTTGCGGCCTTCTATCCTCGACCAAGACCACGCACGCCGGGTGCTCGACACTATGTGTCGGCCAAGCCGCGACCTTCACCCATGTCGCACTTGTCGTCGAAATGCCTAGATGGCCACGGCAAGCCACGCCACCGTGGACCGTCGGCGCCTAGGGAAAAGATTGAAGGGAGCCGGATGCTCGCTCTCGCCAGAACGCCGTCATCCCCGACCCGTGTCGTTGTCGCCGTCGGGAACGTCTACATCCGGACCAAGCCACCGCTCCCTTCGTTCAATGCCCATCACCCGTTCTTTGTTATGCCCGAGCACCGCCTTCGAGATCTCGGTGAGCCACCCTTCCAAGCACCTATCTCACCCTCTAAGTGTTCGATGATATGCGTGTGCCCTCCACGTGTTCGATGTTTTGCACGAATGAGTGCAAGACACATTTCTTCCTCTCTCTTGCACCAACCCTTGTCCCGGCCTTCGCGCCGCCGTTTTCCGCGGGGTCCCGTCTCCGTTCCGCCGTCGTGCACCCCGGCACGCGTCGGCCGGCCGCAGGCCATTACCTCACCTGAACCCGTTTCGCCGCGCTCGCTTCGCACCACCACTCGCGCCGGCGCCGTGACCGGCCGTCGACGTAGAGCCCGCTTGTGCCGTCAATCCGTGGCTCGGCCTTCGCGCCGTGATGTTCTCTCCGCGGGTGCGCGCACGCCCACACGAAATCACAAAGGATCCCGGATCCGGAGAACCGAGATGAGCTTAGAGGAGTTTAGGGTGCAAACCCGGACTTTCTCGCGTAAGACCTCGTGGGCTTCGGCCCACTAAACCCCGCCGACGTCGCAATATTCGATAAAATTATTTTCTCGATTTATAAAAGGTTTTAATAAATGTTTCATAAATCCCCTTTCCTTAAAAGTTCATAACTAATCTTCCGGAGCTCCGAAAATTATGAAACCACTTGCGTTGGTTTCATAATTTTGAGACGCCCATCGCTATCCCGTTCTTCTCTCGCTCTTGTCCTTGAACCGAGCCCCTTTTTGCCCCGCAATTAACCACCGGCGTACCGCGAACGGGAATCCTACCCCATTATCACATCGCCTACCTCTTCTACACCTTTGCCTTCCCTCTTTGTCGCTTCACGCTTATCCACTCTCGCTCTACCCGGCTTCGTGCCGTGAAGCGTGTACCGTGTCGTGTGCTTGAAGCCGTGATGTCGCCCGTGATGGACGGCCGTGACGTGAACAGAGGCCACCGCTTCACGAACGGCAACCCCGAGCCGCAACCTAGCTTCCTTGCCATGGACGGTGCCGCATCATCGTACATGCCTCGTAGCGCCCTTAAGCATGCCCGCTCACATCACCCCCAATATCGGTCACTAGTGATCCTTTCATCTCCTCCGAGTGGTAGCCACATCTCTTGGCATGATAATGCCTTTTCTACTACCTTTGCCTTGTTTCGCTATCATCCTTCGCGCTACCGCTTCAACCCTCTCGTGAGCTAAAACCTAGCAAGAGCTTGATCTCGCCCTCTCCGCTTTCCCCCCGCTATAGGCTTGGCTACCTAAGATCTTAGCCGTAAGATTCGTAAGCTAACTCTTGATCTTACCCTGTTTACTAGTATATAAAACTAGTTACTGAAACTAGTTTTGTTTTAAAACCTATTGCTCTATTTCAATTATTTAAACCAGTGCTGAATGTATTTAGCTTGGAGTTTATTTGGATCTTCTAAATTGGTTCTTATCGATGTTTTTGCATTAGATGAATGCTCGTTATTTATTTCCGCGTCGCATCTCGTGTAGGCTTGTGTTCTTGATGAAGACCCAAGCTGCGACGACTGAGGAGGCTCGACTACCCCGACTTTGCCCGAGAGGATGCTCAACCTCTACTACTCTACGACGACTACCGCGCAGGTGTCATGTCACTCCCAACCATGTAGAACCCATGCATGCTATTAGTTGCTAGTGCTTTATTTATGTTACTTGATTTGATGGATTGCATAGCCATTCGATTAGCCTTGCCTTGTTATTCGATATATCCTGATTCCTTGCTTTACCTACCTCGGGACTAGCTACAGACCCCTAGCTAGTCCCATTCACCAACTATCCATACTTTTGTTGCTTGATTATGGATGGTACTGCGCTTGACCGAGATGTGGGAGATCTCGGTGTGTTCTAGCGTGAGTTCGGGTGTGTTCTTCCTTGATGTGTTGCGGCGGGAGCGAGCCGTTTGGTTACTTGTGAACGCATACCTCGGGGAGATGCGATTTGGCCTCTCGCCCGAGCGGCGTGTCGGACGGGATGGAGATGGTGAGTGCTTGCTCTCGGCCCTTAAGGACCGATCGTCAGTTGACCTTGCTTCAGTGGACTTTTACCGTACAAACCGCCCGCCTTGTATTGGGCGGGGGTGCGGGGTGAGACTCGTAGTGGATAGCGTCCCTCCTGTAGGCGGATCGGTGTGATCGTGTCGGGAGACGGCTTTCCTCCTTAGAAGACTTCGCCCCGGCGAGGCCGGGGAAGGGTTCCACAGCTTCGAGGGACCTCTCGCTGGCAGTATGAGCTCTACAGCGGAGGCTGCGCCAGACTCGGAGACACAGGAGGGTACTATCCACTTACTTGGACTCCAGCCGTATGGTAGGGTTTGGGACGGCGGCCACCGTTTCTGGCTCTACTCGGGCGGGTACAGTTGTACAACCTCTGCAGAGTGTTAAACCTATAGCTATAGTCCGTGTCCACTGGTTATGGACAAGCCCTCCGATCTCTCACCCGGCTAGACTCTTTTCTCGTGCTTCTTCTCACCCCCGAGTGTGTGAGCCCGCCCGTGGCCGTTGAGATGTGGGGATAGGAGCGGGTGGGCCCCACATCGCGGATGAGAGTTGGGAGCCGGATCGTGGTTGTGATTCGGTGCTTTGGTGTGGACATCCTTGTTGAGGGGTGCGGACCCCGGAGGTGTGGACCTCGGAGGTGTGGACCTCGAGGGTGTGGACCTCCCGAGGTGTGGACCTCGCCGCTTCTCGCATACCTTGATTGTTGCTACCGCGTTGCCGCATGCATAACTTTCTGACCCCAATATAGGTTTTATCCATGCATACTAGATTCAACCACCGCTTTTGCTCTTTGTTGGGAAGTCGACATGACCTACCCGCTTATCGGGTAGATGCCGGCATTTCGGACTCGGTGACCGTCTACGACTACAACTTCGTGACGAAGGTGTGAAGACTAGAGCCGGTCCTATGCTCGAGTTTGCCTCGTGGAGCCGGAGACGCTTCGCTTATGTAGATCCGCCGCGTAGGTGTTTTACCTTTCTTGATTCGATCTGTTGGACTTGTACCCGCTTGTGCCGAAGAGTTGTACTCGATGTTGAAATAATAATATTATGTAATTCTTCTTTTATTCCCGTATTGTATGGATTTGTACCACTTGAGACAGGGATTGCACGTGATAGCCTCTTCCGGGACTATCACGGAGGTGCAGAGAGTCGGGTTTCCGTTCGCGGAAATTCGGGTCGTTTCGGGTGGTATCGTAGCCGTACTTGACCGTAGGACGAGCCCTAGCAATGGTCGATAGATTAGGGCAGCCTGAATATCCTTGATTGAGTGTATACTCCTTGACTCTTATATAAACCCCTTGAAATCTGCTATTACCTCCTTGAATTCTCACTAACTGACTCACTAACAACCCCTCTACACGATTGGTGGCCTAAGGAGAACAACTGATGTCACATGCTCGCAACTCTGAGGAACGGCGTCTGATACAAGGGAAAGACAACTACGACGGTGACAACTATGAAGATGGAGTACGGGGACAAGATGAAGCTGAATCTACAGGACTCAATAGGATTATTCCTGCTGACTCATCAGTGTCATGTTATATCAACCCGATTGACTCTACTTTGGAACTAAATCCACCGAGGAATGATTAGATTGCCTTGTGATATATGAAGTCCGCATACGGATGAATTTACAACAAACAGGATGCACCCTTCCACCTTTTGCTCGGAACAGAGCTCGGATAACCCAAGATGCCCAACTCCGAGGACAATGAGGAGTTAAGATTTTAAATTTTAGTGTGCCAACATACATAAATTGGATGCACTATATGGAACTAGCACACATAAGCTTGGATGCAGGAGTCGGAGATTCCTGATAAGCCTGTAGCTCAGCAGTTGGATGAAGATCCAAAGGCTCGAAGCTATACGGATAGCCGAGTCACGAAGGATTAAGATATCATTATGAGTTGTAGCTACATGAGGCGACCAATGGATTGAACAGTCAAGATAGCACCAACTTACAAGCAAGCATCACACATACTCGGAGTAACAGCTGGATAATTGACCCTATGGACTTTCCCCTCGGTAAGCAATATGAAACTTGGATGCTCGCTAGGGTCGACAATCGGAATAAGATGAATGAATGAGGAACAAGGGGCATGGATACAACAATTAATATAGAGTACCCCCTTTCTTCCAAGGACAAAGCCATGAGAGCAAAGCATGAAGAAGAGTTCCACCAACTCACCTCGGGAAGATCGGTGCCGAAACACCGGTTGGCATGCGTTCTTTTAAGTGCTATATAACTAACATTAGGAAAAATCCCACAAGTGCCCACGATATACCAAGGTATGCTTACGTTGGTGTAACCTCGAAGGTCCTAGAAGTCGACCTCGAGGTACACATTTGTTTTGGTGCTTTGCATGAGTGATTGGATCTTCTCGGTCTTATGGTTGTTTTGCTTCTTCATGATTGTGTGAAATTGTATTGAGTGCTTATGCTTGCTAGATCTTTAGATGACTTCTTTTAGAGGCCTTAGCTTACCATCCTATAAGATCGAGTTATCAAGCATGGAGAGTGACGAGCTCAAGCCAACATCACAAGGTCATGCTCCGGAAACGAGAAGAAGATTTCTTGCAACCTCAAAGAAAGCGGCACCGATACTTTGGATGAGATAACCTAAGAACATTGTACTCAAGCTCGTAAACCGTAAAATGAGTACCTCAAGGATTCGTAACTTTCGAAGCTCGGAAGTGCATGTACCACTATGGAAGCATATATTGGTTAAGATCAATTGAGCACCCCAAAGATGACAACGATGCATTTTGGATGATTTCGTAGGAACTCAATTATCGATAAAGATGAAGTACTCCATATGGACCCACAATCAATACGAGAAGTTTTAATCGAGTACCTTAGCTTCCGTGAGGTACCTTACAAAGGACCCGCGTTGGAATTTGCTAATAGAGTACATAGTTTGCCCCTAAGGTTCTTCGCACTAAACACTAATAGAACCATGTGGAGACTTGAAGGAACATGATAACCTCATATCTTGGTAAAGGATTCATCGATGAGAGCGATTAACACAAGAGAATACAACCCCGTACAATGGGGAGTGGTTATAAGCACATCGAACTCTCCACGGACGGACAATCACACATGCTTATGGAATTGCGCCCCGACCATGTAATCGGAAGTAATGAATCCTTGCATAAGGAATCATCCCTAAGTAGACAGAGACCTCGACCTAGAAGGTATTGTGGAGGTTTTGGATTTGATTTGGACGACTAAACTCAAAGGATATAAGGTTTGCACTACACGAGCAATCATCCCAGAGTCATTTTTATTGGATTAATCCCATTTACGCCCCTAAGTAGTTGCTTTGGAACTACTATGTAAGCTATAAACAGTTGTGCACCACAAGTCGTGCTTCTGTAATAGGAAGCCCGGAGAGTATGTAAAGGGATTACGAGGTTGACTTTTGGAGTAAGCTATGGAGTTCAGTCGAACCCACCTTTGGAATAAGCAATTAATAAAGACGCTCTCCGGACACCGTATATTGAACTAATGGAAAAGAAAATAACTCCGACAACTACGGACGTAAGATATTCGTTCGACCTCGCAATCGGGACCAACCACCTTGTTGGAAAATAGGTAATAAGAGGTTGTGAGCAAAAGTGAGGAAAATTGCTCACCTAAACGGGTGACATCATTTGGAATTGTTGAATAAGCAAGGCAAAGCCATAAAGACATGCATATCCCCCGGATACCTAAAGGTGAGAATACCATCATGAGGAGTAACTCAAAGGAATGGTAAAGGATCGTGATCTACACTAAGGTTGTGCAAGTGAACCAATCCTTAAAGATACAATAACTTCGGACATTCTGAGGAATTAATTAAGCTTTGATGGTATTCCTAAGAGTGAACACGAACCAAGTCTCTTGAGGTTGCTAGATGAACATGAGTAAGATAGATGCGGTTTTGTCGAGAAGGTCCATCTGAAGAAGTGGAATAAACACGTCGTCTAGTCATCAACATTGGGAAACTGAACTTAAAGCGAAACGAAGGCATATTGAAGTGAAGACCCTCACCACACTGGTATAAGCGTAATCTCGAGGACGAGATTCTCGTGAGGGGGTAGAATGTAACATCCCGTAAATTTGAATGATTTACCATGTGTGAATTTTCGCAAAAATTTAAAACTTTTTGTTTGAACTTGCGTGCCACCAAATTTTGAGCCAAATTGCTAGCCACTCATCTTAAACTCCATATAAATAAAACCATATAAAAACTATTTCTAAAAGTATGGTATAAATTGTGATTTGGAGATCATGGATTTTTTTTGGAGTTTAATTGTGAGAGGTTTGAATTTGAAAGTAATCAAATTCAACCTAAGGTTTAAACTTATTTCAAAACTAAATTCAAAAACCCCGATAAACACTAACTACTAACCGGGCCCTATCTCTCGCCTTTGAAGTCCGTGGGAGACCCCTCAACCCAACCCCAAACCATCGGGCTTCACCCCGAACCGCGAGGCCCGGTTCGGCCGCTTCACGCCCCCACCCCGCCAACCTTTCTCTCCCCCATTTTCTTTCACTTACGGCGGGACCCACCCGTCGCCCGCAGCCGGTCATCTTCTTCACCGTGACGTAGGCGGGCGGGTGAGAGACCGCGGCGCGCCGCGACCCGGACCCGCTCCCCGGCGCCGCCCCTCGCCGAGCCGGCGCGCCCGGATGGGAGCCCCCGCGCCCCGCGCCGCATCCCGACCGCCCGTGCACGCCAAACCCTAGCGCCGCCCCCCCCCATAAAGCCCGCGTCGCGCCCCCTTCTCCCCGTGTCCGCCGCCGCCGGGGAAAACCCCAATCCGCCGCCACCGCTCAAGTGAAGAAGCAGGGGCCGAGGAGCCAAGGGTGGCCGCCGGCCCGTGCGTCGGGGGAGGCGTGCCGCCGTCCCCGTTGCGGCAAGGAGGAGCCGAGGCCGCGTGAGCCGCCTTTGGCGCCGTTCGGTGCCGCGCCGGGGGGAAGGGGCGACGCCGGCCCGAAGACCACCGGAGTGCCGACCCAAGGACCGGGGCCGCTCGCCCCGTGGATAGCGAGCTCGGACCGTCGCCGTTCCACCCCTTCGTCCCGTACCACGCCCGCCGTCGCCGCCAACCGGAGCCGCACACGGGGGAACGCCAAGCCACCGCCGTCGTTTGCAAGAAGGAAACCGGTACGGCGTCGAGCACCACGTCGCCTTCCGGTGCTTCTCGTACACCACCTCGTGCCGGGAGGAGCACCATGCCAAGCCGCCGCCACGATACCGTTCTCGGTGTCCTTTTTCGCCTCCTTTGCCCATCACCTCGTTCGAAGTAATGCTTGAGCAAGCCCTTGAGGCCTTGGCAACCGAAGCTCTTCTCTCGTGGATGTCTCCGAATTGCCGGCCTTTGTGCCGTGTTCGTCTCCCCGCAGTTACGGCTCGGCCCGCTCCGTCCGTCGCCAAGCCGCAACTCTTTCTTCCCGTCGCCTAGCACTGTTCGATGATTTGCCGAGCCCGTACCGCAGGATGTTCCGCGAGCCGAACTACACCATCAAGCCGGCCCGCTTCACCCTCACCGCGGCCGCGACCTCTTCCGCCCCGCCCCCGCTCGCCGTCGAACCCGATGGTGAGCAACCTCGACCAAGCTCTCAACGAGCTTATTCAATCTTGCCTCGCCCGTGGAGGCCGGCCATCGTGCCGTGCGGCTTCGCTTTCCTTGGGGACACCGACGACCATGGTTGTCTTAGCCGAACACACCTTCGCACCTAACCAAGTCATCACCAAGACCCTTCTTACCTCTCGACGCCCCGTTCTCGCCGCAAGCTTTGCGCCGCCGCCACGCGCTCGCGCGTGCGCCGTCGAAATTCGAGAAACCGGCCTTCGCGCCGGGTTTTGAACCGCAGTGCCGCCGCCGACATCAACGCGCCGCCGCGCTCGCTTCTCGCTTGGAATACCTTCCCTCATTCTATTTTGCTTTTGCTTTGCTTTGTCGGTCGATGAACCGTCGCCGTGCCCCCGTGGTCACTGCCCGGCTTCCGAGTCGTCACCTCGAGCCGAAGTCGTGCACCCACGCACACAAAGGCCGAGCATGAACGTACCTTGGGGCTAGAACCTTCTCCCGTGTATCCCGGGATACCTAAGACCGTTGATGGCATGTCCAAATCCGCGAGCCCGGATATGCCCACAACCGTTTGATGAAATGCCCGTACCGCGGAATGATGTCGTTGCCGCCCTTCTTCTCGTTCCTCGAAGCCGGCCTTCGTGCCGTGAACGTCCCTTGCAGATCCAACTCGGTACCGCGCTGCCCATCTTCCAGTTGCGGCCTTCTATCCTCGACCAAGACCACGCACGCCGGGTGCTCGACACTATGTGTCAGCCAAGCTGCGACCTTCACCCATGTCGCACTTGTCGTCGAAATGCCTAGATGGCCACGGCAAGCCACGCCACCGTGGACCGTCAGCAGCTAGGGAAAAGATTGAAGGGAGCCGGATGCTGCTCTCGCCAGGAACGCCGTCATCCCCGACCTGTGTCGTTGTCGCCGTCGGGAACGTCTACATCCAGACCAAGCCACCGCTCCCTTCTGTTCAATGCCCATCACCCGTTCTTTGTTATGCCCGAGCACCAGCTTCGAGATCTCGGTGAGCCACCCTTCCAAGCACCTATCTCACCCTCTAAGTGTTCGATGATATGCGTGTGCCCTCCACGTGTTCGATGTTTTGCACGAATGAGTGCAGCACACATTTCTTCCTCTCTCTTGCACCAACCCTTGTCCGGCCTTCGCGCCGCCGTTTTCCGCGGGGTCCCGTCTCCGTTCCGCCGTCGTGCACCCCGGCACGCGTCGGCCGGCCGCCGCAGCCATTACCTCACCTCGAACCCGTTTCGCCGCGCTCTGCTTCGCACCACCACTCGCGCCGCGCTGTGACCGGGCTGTCGACGTAGAGCCCGCTTGTGCCGTCAATCCGTGGCTCGGCCTTCGCGCCGTGATGTTCTCTCCCCGCGGGTGCGCGCACGCCCACACGAAATCACAAAGGATCCCGATCCAGAGAACCGTATGAGCTTAGAGGAGTTTAGGGTGCAAACCCGGACTTTCTCGCGTAAGACCTCGTGGGCTTCGGCCCACTAAACCCGCCGACGTCGCAATATTCCGATAAAATTATTTTCTCGATTTATAAAAGGTTTTAATAAATGTTTCATAAATCCCCTTTCCTTAAAAGTTCATAACTAATCTTCCGGAGCTCCGAAAATTATGAAACCACTTGCGTTGGTTTCATAATTTTGAGACGCCCACCGCTATCCCGTTCTTCTCTCGCTCTTGTCCTTGAACCGAGCCCCTTTTTGCCCCGCAATTAACCACCGGCGTACCGCGAACGAGAATCCTACCCCATTATCACATCGCCTACCTCTTCTACACCTTTGCCTTCCCTCTTGCGTCGCTTCACGCTTATCCACTCTCGCTCTACCCGGCTTCGTGCCGTGAAGCGTGTACCGTGTCGTGTGCTTGAAGCCGGGATGTCGCCCGTGATGGACGGCCGTGACGTGAACAGAGGCCACCGCTTCACGAACGGCAACCCCGAGCCGCAACCTAGCTTCCTTGCCATGGACGGTGCCGCATCATCGCACATGCCTCGTAGCGCCCTTAAGCATGCCCGACCACATCACCCCCAATATCGGTCACTAGTGATCCTTTCATCTCCTCCGAGTGGTAGCCACATCTCTTGGCATGATAATGCCTTTTCTACTACCTTTGCCTTGTTTCGCTATCATCCTTCGCGCTACCGCTTCAACCCTCTGTGAGCTAAAACCTAGCAAGAGCTTGATCTCAGCCTCTCCGCTTTCCTGCTTGCAGGCTTGGCTACCTAAGATCTTAGCCGTAAGATTCGTAAGCTAACTCTTGATCTTACCCTGTTTACTAGTATATAAAACTAGTTACTGAAACTAGTTTTGTTTTAAAACCTATTGCTCTATTTCAATTATTTAAACCAGTGCTGAATGTATTTAGCTTGGAGTTTATGTGGATCTTCTAAATTGGTTCTTATCGATGTTTTTGCATTAGATGAATGCTCGTTATTTATTTCCGCGTCGCATCTCGTGTAGGCTTGTGTTCTTGATGAAGACCCAAGCCGCGACGACCGAGGAGGCTCGACTACCCCGACTTTGCCCGAGAGGATGCTCAACCTCTACTACTCTACGACGACTACCGCGTGTGTGTGTCATGTCACTCCCAACCATGTAGAACCCATGCATGCTATTAGTTGCTAGTGCTTTATTTATGTTACTTGATTTGATGGATTGCATAGCCATTCGATTAGCCTTGCCTTGTTATTCGATATATCCTGATTCCTTGCTTTACCTACCTCGGGACTAGCTACAGACCCCTAGCTAGTCCCATTCACCAACTATCCATACTTTTGTTGCTTGATTATGGATGGTACTGCGTTTGACTGAGATGTGGGAGATCTCGGTGTGTTCTAGCGTGAGTTCTGGGTGTGTTCTTCCTTGATGTGTTACTGGCGGGAGCGAGCCGTTTGGTTACTTGTGAACGCCTACCTCGGGGAGATGCGATCTGGCCTCTCGCCCGAGCGGCGTGTCGGACGGGATGGAGATGGTGAGTGCTTGCTCTCGGCCCTTAAGGACCGATCGTCGCTGACCTTGCTTCGGGGGACTTTTACCGTACAAACCGCCCGCCTTGTATTGGGCGGGGGTGCGGGGTGAGACTCGTAGTGGATAGCGTCCCTCCCGTAGGCGGATCGGTGTGATCGTGTCGGGAGACGGCTTTCCTCCTTAGAAGACTTCGCCGGCGAGGCCGGGGAAGGGTTCCACGGCTTCGAGGGACCTCTCGCCGGCGCATGAGCTCTACGGCGGAGGCCGCGCCGTACTCGGAGACACAGGAGGGTACTATCCACTTACTTGGACTCCGGCCGTATGGTAGGGTTTGGGACCGGCGGCCACCGTTTTCGGCTCTACTCGGGCGGGTACGGTTGTACAACCTCGCGCAGTGTTAAACCTATAGCTATAGTCCGTGTCCACTGGTTATGGACAGTCCTCTGATCTCTCACCTGGCTAGACTCTTTTCTCGTGCTTCTTCTCACCCCTGAGTGTGTGAGCCCGACCTGTGGCCGTTGAGATGTGGGGTTAGGAGCAGGTGGGCCCCACATCGCAGATGAGAGTTGGGAGCTGGATCGTGGTTGTGATTCAGTGCTTTGGTGTGGACATCCTTGTTGAGGGGTGCGGACCCCGGAGGTGTGGACCTCAGAGGTGTGGACCTCGAGGGTGTGGACCTCCCGCAGGTGTGGACCTCGCTGCTTTCTGCATACCTTGATTGTTGCTACCGCGTTGCTGCATGCATAACTTTCTACAGCCCAATATAGGTTTTATCCATGCATACTAGATTCAACCACCGCTTTTGCTCTTTGTTGGGAAGCTGACATGACCTACCCGCTTATCGGGTAGATGCTGGCATTTCAGACTCGGTGACCGTCTACGACTACAACTTCTGTGACGAAGGTGTGAAGACTAGAGCTGGTCCTATGCTCGAGTTTGCCTGTGGAGCTGGAGACGCTTCGCTTATGTAGATCCGCCGCGTAGGTGTTTTACCTTTCTTGATTCGGCCCCGTTGGACTTGTACCCGCTTGTGCCGAAGAGTTGTACTCGGTGTTGAAATAATAATATTATGTAATTCTTCTTTTTATTCCCGTATTGTATGGATTTGTACCACTTGAGACAGGGGATTGCACGTGATAGCCTCTTCCGGGACTATCACGGAGGTGCAGAGAGTCGGGTTTCCGTTCGCGGAAATTCGGGTCGTTTCAAACACGTCCCAGCCTACAAGCTAGTCACCATACCGCCAACCTGGCCCTTCGCCTGCTGGGGGCTCGACATGATTGGGCCACTGCCAACTGCGCCAGGAGGATTCAACAGGGTACTGGTGGCTATCGACAAGTTCACCAAGTGGATCGAGGTCAAGCCGGTCACATGCCCCAAGGCTGACAGAGTACTCGACTTCCTGGATGAAATCGTACACCACTATGGGCTACCCCACCGCATCATCACAGACCTGGGATCCAATTTCAATAACCACCGCCCGGGGAGTACCGCGAGAACGGCGGGATTGACGTCCGATACGTCTCGGTCGCCCATCCACGGTCCAACGGACAAGTCGAGCGCGCCAATGGGATGGTGCTCGACGCCCTCAAGAAGCGGCTACACGACGCTGCTAACTCCAAAGGGGGCAAGTGGATCAAGGAACTACCCAACGCACTCTGGGGGCTGCGGACTCAACCATCCAAGCCAACGGGGCAATCTCCCCACTTCCTGGTCTACGGCTCTGAAGCCATCCTCCCTGCCGACGTCATATGGAACTCGCCAGCAGTGGAGCACTACGACGAAGGCGTCTCAGAAGACGACGGACGAGTTGACATCGACAGCCTCGAAGAAGCTCGCTGCGCTGCCCTCGTCCAATCAGCTAGGTACCTGGAGGGTATCCGACGCTACCATGATCGCAACGTCAAGGAACGCTCCTTCAATGTTGGAGATCTTGTCCTCCGCCGTATCTAGAACACGGAAGGACTTCACAAGCTCAGCTCCCCCTGGGAAGGCCCCTTCACCGTGGCAAAGGTGACCGGGCGGGCTCCTACCGCCTCCCGGACACTTGAAGGCGAAGACGTCAACAACTCGTGGAACGTCGACCAACTCTGTCGATTCTACGCCTAGTCTACACGACTACTCCGGGTTCAAGTCTAATCGACTACATCAACACCCCTCGCCGCAACCGACCCTCCGGTCCCGGCTCCCGACCTCCGACTACTCTTCTCCGGGGTCCGGCCCCGTGCGGCTACCTACGGACCCCGGGCCGCGACGAGCGTCAAGGACTCTAGCGGCGGTCTACCAAGAGACCACACTCCAAGATCCGGCTCGCGCGCTACTTACGAATCTACGATCCAGCCTTCACGGCTACCTACGGATCACCTGCTGCAAGCGGCCACCCGCTCCAGCGCTACTCAGCTGTAAGCGGCCTTCGGGTCCAAGCGACTACTTTGTAACTACGGCCCTGGCCACCCAGGTGTACTTCTTCAGTAATAAAGTTTGATTGTCCATCAACTTCTTTACTGTCTACTCCCTACAACGGGACTACCAAAGTCGAGTACTACTACTCGCATCTACTCCACGATGGGCACTCCGCACTCTGAGATCGCGACTACGAGTACTCATAGCTGGAAAATTCTCTTTCATTGATACTTGAACAATTCATTACAATTGTTTTCCTGTACAACTATGGCTACTAGCTACTTATTACAGGCTACCGGAGGTTCGGCCTTCTCGGCTACCTCGCTCCGCGATGGGAGCCATCGTTCCCAGCGGCTGGCCGCATACTGCTCATCCGAGCAGTTGGCGGCTACCCCGCCGGCGACCACCTCCACTGGAGCCTTCGGGAAGTACGACTTCATGAAGGCCAAGACTTGTCTTGGGATCGACCTGGCCATATGCTTGACGTAGGCGGCCAGCCGGCTTGGAGCTTCGCGAAGGCGATCAACCAGAGGAGCGATCGTGGGGCCGCCCGGGTGCGGCACCAGGAGCCTTGCGATCGGCAGAGCGGCCTCCTCCAACTCCTTCAACTGGGCCCGCAATGCCTCACAGTCCTCGTTCAATTTCTGCAAAGATTTGTAGCAGTTGACGAGATCTCTGTCAGAGGCAATCCGCAGCTCCATATGCTTCTCGCACTCGAAGGCAAGTTCCTTGTAGTCGAGCTCGAGTACCTGGCGGGCTTCTTGCTCCCGGTAGAAGAGGTTCTTCATGCTCGTCTCCGAGGCCTTCAGCTGCTCCACCTGGCCCTCAAGCTCTGCAACACAGCAATACAACAACGGGTCAAATGCTTCTCGACTTCCAACAAGTACTCGACAAGCCGAAGGATATACCTTTATTCTTGTTGCGGAGGCCCTTGTTCTTCCGCACCAAGTCGTCGCCCTTCGCCTGCAGCTCCAGGACGTCGTTGTGGTACTTGGCGAAGGCAGCGTCAAGCTTTGATTGCATGGCAGCCGCGTGCTTCCGCGACTTCACAAGTTGCTCCTCCAGCGCCTCTGCTCGGAGCACGGTGTCGCCATAACCCCGCAAGCAGTTCGACTTGTCGCGGACCGCTCCGCGACATCCTGCACAAGACAACTCAAGTCACGAAGAGTACTCAACGGCAAAAGGATTGACTACTCGAAAGGCTACGGCTACTTACCTTCATCCATTGCTCGGCTCGACGGATCGCCTCCAGGTGCTTGGCTACCGTCGCCAGCTCGACGAGATCGTCTGCAAGAAGCTCTATCCCGCCGCGGCTACTCGAGGTGGCTTCTGTCATTGGTGCAGAACGGATGGGCTCTGCGTCTTGGATCTCAGGGGAGCGGACAGCCACCTCCAGAGCAATATCTGGCGACGTGGTGACCGCCTCTCCCCCGGCGGTTTTCTCAACGACCTCCGCCATAGGCTCGGGGGCTCCCTCTGCAGCCTCCGGGGCCTCTGGTGTCAACCTCTGCATTGGCACCCCCGCAGGGATGTCACCACCTTCAGTGCCTGTCAGCAAAACGACATGGGCATCAGTGCCTACGACTACTCCTCCTGGAGCTCCGCAGCTTCACGAAGGGTACTCACCTTCGACTACACTGGCCTTCGGCAGCGGCGCTCCGGTAGCCAGTGGCTCGGTCACGGCTTGGGCAGCGGGAGTGGTCTCTTCGGCGGGCGGCGCAACTTCTTCCGCCACCGCTGATGAGGGCTCGTCCCCATCCCCCAGTCGATCCGTGGATTTTCTGCAGAAATATTCACGGAGGATCGTCAGACAAGATCGACTACTGCAGCAAGTACTACACGTGAGGATATGGTACTTACAAGTTCGACCGGACAATGGTCACGGCCGGAGCACCGAGGATGCTGGCAATATCAACCAGTCCACCCTCGGCGGGCGCCTCTTCCTCCGCCCCTGCGGCTACTGTCTCCTCCACGGTGGCGGCGGCCGGCCGCGGATGTCTCTCGCGCTCCCCGTGGCCACCACCTCTCTAACGGCGGCGGCCACGGGTCCTGTGCTCTCTTCTGGAGCAGGGGGCTGGCGCTCCAGTTGCGCCAGGAGTTCTTCAACAGTGGGGGCTGGACTACGACTTCCAGCCGGTTCCCCCACCGTATCCCACACGCCTTCGTCGCCCTCTTCGACGGGCTCCGCTGGCGGCACCTCCTGCATACAAAGGAAGACTACTCGTCAGCAACGTACTCGAACAACGGGTACTCGACTACTTTGCTGAAGACAACTTACCTCCTGAGGCGTGGTCTCCGAGACCTTCTGTTTCTTCGTCACCCGCTTCCTGGCGGGGTTGCGTGGCTTCCGTGGCGGCGCAGCAAGGCTAGCCTCCAGGCTAGCCGGAGGGTCCTGTACCAGCGGAACATGAGGCAAGCCCGGGCGGCTAAACCTCGACCGCAGCTGGAAGCGGTCTCCGCGTGTGTCTCTTCGTCTTCGTCGTCGTCGTCGGAGGTATCTTCCACGACGACGGTGTCGTCGCCTTCACCGACTTCGCGGCGCTCCTTCACCTTCCCCTCCACCGGGATCTCGATCCCGCTCGGTGGCGGCTGCGGCTCGGAGATGAACCTCTTCACATCATCCTGCGCAAGACATGGGGCGTTAGCAACTCTACTACAAGTAATCACTACTCGACCGAGGGAGTACGACTACTCACCTCCTTGGGCGGACGCGCGGTGGAGTACTCCTCGACCGGGCACACCATGTATGGCGGCATGCCCTTGAAGATCCGCGACAACCTCTCGACGATGTCGTTGTCGTCCCGCCTCGCCTCCCGCATCCGCGACGAGTCGTCGTCGCCGGTGTACTCGAAGCCCGGGGTCTCCCGAGCCATCGGCGGGCCGGATCCTCGCGCTTCATGAAACTGAAGGCCACGTGCTCGGCCCTCAGTCCCGCCTCCCTGAGCACTTTGATGCATGCTAGCAGCTCGGGGAGCTGGATTCCTTCTTGCATGGTGGGCTCCGTGTTCCACCACTCACGGTGCCTGGGCTGCCGTCCGCTCGGCTTCGGCAGGCCAGGGTGGTGGTTCGTGATGTAGAACCACCTGGTTTTCCAATCCGCGTTGGAGTCGACAAGTTTGTACGACAAGTACTGCTCCGCGGCATCCTCCCTCAGCTGGATGCCGGCTCCTCCGACTACCCTGGGGTTGGAGGCACTGGGCTGCGGCTTGACGCGGAAGAACTTCCGGAAGAGCACCCAGTGCGGCTTGATTCCGAGGAAGGCTTCGCAGAAGTGGACGAAGACCGACGTGTGGAAGATGCCGTTGGGGTTCAGGTTCAAGTACTCAATCCCGTAGTACCCGAGCAGCCCCTTGAAGAAGTCGCTGGCTGGGAGCGCAAGACCGCGCTCCACGAACCGCGAGAACATCGGGATCTCATCTTCGGCCTTCTCCATTGGATATGGATCTCCAGCGGCGGATCTCCACATATCGACTTCCTTCTCCCTGATGAACCCACTGTTCAGGAGGGTCAGCAGGTCCTCCGTCTTCACTTTTGATTTCTTCCACTCGCGGCTCGGATCAGCTCGCGGTGGAGACATGGGCGGCGCCGCTCGGTGGCAGCCGCGGCGGCCTCTCCGCGGCCCCTCTTCTTCCCGGCGGCCTTGGACGTCTTGGACGGCGAAGGCTTCATCCTCCAAGTGCAAGGCGTCTTCACTCGCATCCGCTCAGGGGCTACCCTAAAGGCTTCGGGTGGCGCGCGCTTGGATCTACTACGGCGGCAGCAGGCGCTGGGAGTGGATTCTCTTCAAGATTCAAATGGAATGGCTGCGGCTCGAATGGGTGAAAAACCCTAAGGGTTTTGGCTTCTATTTATAAGCCAAATCGGCTCCGCAACGGGCAGCTGGATAAGTCCACGCACGGCTGACTCAGCGGCTGCGCGTGACTCTTCGTATTCTACTAGTCGACGCGCCTCCCCTCGGGGGCTCGGCTACTTCTACTCGACTACCTGGGAAGCGGCTAGTCTCAAGAGCATCTCAGGACACATTCTCCAAGAAGACCCTTCAATTCGAGAGGAAGTACTCGACTCAAGGCTCGGGGGCTCCGTGCCACGTGTCCTTCGGTTTTTTCTCTCCGGATTTTTCGGGATTTTCTTGTCAAGACTTCAGATGGACCCTCAGCCAGAGCCCGCGGCTCAAGGCTCGGGGGCTACTCCATGTGGAGTGCGGTTTTGCAAATCGCACTTCCATACCAGCTTCGGCTTCAAGACAAGACAGGCAGTTTTTGAAGACCTTCGAAAGCAGTTTTCGAGGACGCTTGGGGCTACTCGAGAAGACTTCAAGATTGCTCAAACATCAGCTGGAGTACATTCCAGCCTCGGGATGCTTCGACTACTCTTGAGGACTTTTGACTTGTAGCACTCAGGGACGCTTGAGGACTACTCGTTAAGGCCGTCAAGACTACTTGAAGCTATCCTTCTCGACTACAAAGTACTCGGGGGCTTGTTGTATGGACCTCCCTGGGCCCACTACCTCGGTGGGTACCGGGACCGACTACTCGGTGGGCCCCGGGACTACCGGCTTGCGCTACACGGCACACGAAGGCGTGGAGCACAAGGACTACACGAGAATAGTACTCGGTTAGGGAGCTGTACATGTTCCGCACTGTATAGAGGACTCCTAGATGTACTCGACTAGTACTCTCTCCCTACTCCGACTTGTAACCCTGCCTCCCGGACTATATAAGGCGAGGCGAGGGACCGATCACCTCATCCAATCTCCTCTCATACAACTCACGGCGCACCATTGCACCATCTTGTAATCGTGCCCTATCAATCCGAGCTACACAAAGATACGGGACGTAGGGTATTACGCACCTCGCGGCCCGAACCTGTCTAAATTGTGTGCCACGTGTCTCTTCCTTCGAGTTACCGATCTCGGCGAGTCACAATCATCTACTTCGGATACTCCCCGTAGTAGGTTGCCGGTCTAAAACACCGACAGTATTCTGGAATAGCAGAGGTCTTGCTGACTTGGCTAAACACAGATTTTTGGCTGAACTAGTTAGAGAAGAGCAGATTAATTTTATTGCTCTCTCTGAAACTGGTCGTGAGTCCTTTCCTGATCATGTCCTCAAAAATTTATGTGCTGGACGTGATTTTCTTTGGCATGCTATGGCTCCCCATGGTAGATCAGGAGGGATCTTGCTGGGGGTCGATCTTAGTGTGTTTGATATTGGTGCTATCGATGAGGGGGATTTTTATGTTAAATTCACCCTTAGATACAAGCCAACTGACTTCAAGTTTGTCCTTTATTCTATTTATGGACCGGCACAATCACAAAACAAGGCCGCGTTTCTTGCTGAACTCGCTAATACCTGCTCAAAGGAGAACCTCCCTTTTCTCATTGGCGGGGATTTTAATATTATGCAAAAACCTGAGGACAAAAGCTGTGGAGATTTTGATAATAAATGGCCCTCCCTTTTTAATGCTGTCATTGAGTTCCTTGATCTTAGGGAAATTGTCATGACAGGTCGCCAGTTTACTTGGGCGGGTGCGGGGGATAATCCGACTTATGAAAAGCTGGATAGAGTTTTAGCTAGTACGAAGTGGGAGTTAAATTTCCCCTTGGCTAAGGTCGAAGCTAGAGACCGGAACATTTCAGATCATACTCCACTAGTTGTGTCCTCAGGTGCTTCCACTCACCAGTCCGGATCCAGACCCTTTCGATTTGAGAGGGGATGGCTCCTAAAGGAGGGTTTTTACGAGATGGTTGCAAATATTTGGCGATCAGAAAACTCTGGATGTTCTCCCCTACAGAGGTGGCAATCCAAGATCCGCAAACTTAGGCAACATTTTAGAGGCTGGGCGTCAAACTTGGTGGGCTCCTATAAAAAGGAGAAAAATACTCTTTTGGCCCTACTGTAGGATCTTGATAAAAAAGCTGAGATTGATAGGCTTTCTGATCATGAAATCGATTTAAAGCATTATCTTAAAGAGCGGCTCGTCTCGCTCTTGAGGGAGGAAGAAATTAAGTGGTATGAAAGAGCTAAGGTCAAAACTCTCTTGGAAGGGGACGCTAATACAAGGTTCTTTCACCTTGTTGCCAATGGCAAACACCGTAAGCAGCTTATTTATAGGCTCGAGGATGACAATGGTGTTGCTGTTAGTTCTGACCGTCTTAAATACCACATCACGAATTATTACAAAAATCTATTCGGGATCCCAGAGCAGACGGATATCACCTTGATGGAGGGTCAGATTCATGATATTCCACAAGTATCCGATGAGGAAAATGAGATCCTCATTGCCGATTTCACAGAAAATGAGGTGAGAGAGGCGGTCTTCCAAATGAAGCATAACACGTCTCCTGGACCAGATGGCTTCCCAGCTGAATTCTATCAGGTGTTCTGGGGGGTGATTAAAGATGACCTTTTGGCTATGTTCCATGATTTCCATAAGGACAGTCTTGACCTTTTTAGCCTAAACTTTGGGATCATTACTTTAATTCCCAAAATTGAGAATGCCACTAAGATTCAGCAATATAGACCGATTTGTGTCCTCAACGTTAGTTTCAAAATTTTTACTAAAGTTGGAACTAACAGGCTGAATAAAGTAGCAAGGACGGTGGTGAGCCCAACACAAACTGCCTTCATGCCTGGTAGGAATATCATGGAAGGTGTTGTTATTCTACATGAGACCATCCATGAACTTCATAAAAAAAATCTAATGGAGTCATTTTTAAGATTAACTTTGAAAAGGCCTATGATAAGGTTAAGTGGTCATTTCTCCAGCAGACTTTACGCATGAAAGGTTTCTCACCTAATTGGTGTAGATGGATCCAAAACATGGTTTCGGGAGGGAGTGTGGGAATCAAAGTTAATGATGACATTGGATCATACTTCCAAACGAAACGGGGGCTCAGACAAGGGGATCTAATGTCTCCTATCTTATTTAACATCGCCGCGGACATGCTAGCCCTGCTCATTAATCGAGCGAAAGCAGATGGGCAAATTAGAGGGGTGATACCCCATCTAGTTGATGATGGTTCGTCTATCTTACAATACGCAGATGGCACCATAATCTTTCTAGACCATGACCTTGAGCAAGCTAAAAATCTGAAGCTCCTTTTATGTGCTTTTGAGCAGCTTTCGGGGCTGAAGATAAACTTCCACAAGAGTGAAGTCTTCTGTTATGGTGCGGCCAGAGAGATGGAAGCTTCCTATACTTCTCTCTTTGGATGTAATTCGGGAGATTACCCTTTCAGATATTTAGGTATTCCGATGCACCATAGACAACTCCTAAATTCCGAATGGAGTAAAGTCGAAGAACGCTTCCAGCAAAAGCTCTCGTGTTGGAAAGCTAAATATCTTTCCTATGGGGGGAGGTTGGTTCTGCTGAATTCAGTGTTAAGTAGCCTACCCATGTTCATGATGTCTTTCTTTGAAGTTACTAAGGGAGTTCTTAAAAACCTGGATCATTTCAGATCCAGATTTTTTTGGCAAGGCTAAATATAGACTTGCCAAATGGGACATCTTGTGTCGCCCCAAAGATCAGGGTGGCCTTGGGATTTTGAACTTACAGCTACAAAACAAATGCCTGTTGGCTAAGTGGTTAGTGAACCTTTTGAACACTGAAGGAACATGACAATCTTTGCTAAGGAACAAGTATTTGAGAACCAAAACCCTCACGCAAGTATCATCAAAACCAAATGACTCTCACTTTTGGAGAGGACTCATGCGTATTAAAGATGAGGTTCTGTCTAACGGTTCTTTCGTTATTAAAGATGGAACCAACACGAGATTTTTGGATGATATGTGGATAGGTGATAAGCGCTCAAAGATACATACCCATCCTTATACCATATAGCGCGAGATAAGCATGTCACAGTTTCTAAGGTTTTGTCCTCTAGGCCCATTAACATTTCTTTCAGGCGGTCTTTGGTGGATAACAACCTGAACTATTGACTTCACCTAGTAGCTCGGGTCTCTAATGTTGTTCTGGTGGATGATAAAGACTATTTTAAATGGAGCCTGACAAAAAGTGGTTTTTTCACTGTTCGGTCACTGTATCTACATGACATAGATACTCATCCACCTTGAAGATCTGGAAGTGGAAAATACCTCTAAAGATCAAAATTTTCCTTTGGTTTTTTCAGAAGGGGGTCGTTTTGACGAAAGACAACCTTGCAAAGAAAAATTGAAAAGGGAGCCAGCAATGTGTTTGCTGTAATTTTAATGAGACCATTCAACACCTGTTTTTAGATTGCCCTTCCGCAAAAATGATTTGGAAGATTATTTTCTATGCTACTAATTTGACCCAACCTAGATCTATTAGCCATATGTTTGGTACATGGCTTAATAATCAACATAAAGATTATAAGCTCCTGATCTGGGTTGGTGTCGCTGCCATTTGCTGGGCTATTTGGAAATGCCGGAATGATATAGTTTTTAAAAAGACAAAGTTTCATTCGCTTTTGCGGAGTTATTTTCGGGGGGAGCTTACCGGCTACGCCGCCGGGCCTGCGGCATAAAGATAAGGAGCAGGCTAAGGATACCCTCATCGCCATGAGCAGAAAATTAGAATTCGTTGCTCTACAGATTGCTAATAGAGGATGGAACAATGTTTATCGTTTATCTTAGTCGGGGCTTGTTGCCTGTTACTGCTTTTTTTACCCTTTTGAGGACGGTTCTTTTGAACTCTGTATTATTTGGCTGTGTACATCTTCGGATGTAGAGGCCGGGTTTAATTATCCAATATCTAAAAAATTTATTGTCATAATTGTTTTCTACATATATGGTTGAGTTTTTTTTTTGTTTATTACGTTATTACTCTTGTGCCATATTATGGCGACATATTGCCTTCCCTTAAATTCATTATAAATTTCCCATTGAGTTTTTTATATTGATGAACAGCAACAGGTCGTTCTCTGCTTTTGGAGGCACGAAATACTTCCAGTACTGCTGTCAACTCCACATCATTTGATGAGAGCAAGATCTACGTAGTACTTTGTTTTTCTGGGAGATGCAACTATTTTGGCCATGGCTTTCAGGATTGCTACTGCTGTGGGGATGGTTATGTGAAAGCGAACTGTCACCAGACTATGAAAGAATGTAAGGCCAAGTGCCCCGGATGCTGCAGCCATCCTCCGTCGTCCCAGCCACCGTCCATGCAATCAGCAACGGATTCAACAACAAACACTACCTAAATTATATACTCCCTTCGGCATATTTATGTCATATTTATATGACGTTTAAGACAATCATTTTGGCTTGCATGTAGTGTTAATTAATTGTCTGAAACGTCATTTAAATTGTTAATTAATTGTCTGAAACGTCATTTAAATGACAAAGGTGGCCCCATGTTTCTCTTTTTTTATGTCTTCTGCAAAATTATTTTGAAAAAGTTGCGTGACAACACTTTGAAAAGGGAAAAAAATACCTCCATGTATTGCCCTAGTCCAAATAACCTCCTAAAGTAACAAAGGATTTATTTAACCTCTTGATTTCCCTAAACTAGTTCAAACCACACCTTTCATGCAATGGAACAATCGGACTTGTAAGTTGGCAGTTCGGTTTTGATGATAAGGAATGCCATGTCGGCGGACCTAGTATCAGTATTGGTAGAAAGTTCAATTTTTTAAAAAACTAGTAAAATTTACGTGCGACATGCACGTGTTAATGACATCAAATCTTTCATTAAACTTACAACAGAGTCGCATAATTTGTCTTAATACATTGTTGTATCAAAGTTTAAACCTGGTAGCATAAGTTATGAATTGTACTCCAGCGGGAACAAACCACTTATTGCCTAAAAACAAAACAATGTTACTGCGATTAGGCTTTCGTGCCGAGCAAGCTACAATGTTGCTAGAGAGTAATGCGAACTTGGGGCAACGACCTGTTCGTTTGGTTGGTGGCTGGTTGTTGGTGTTGTTTTGTTCTGAGAGAAAAATACAGTTGGGGCTAGTGGCTGATTTGTTTCGAGAGAAAAGCATAGTTGGTCAGTGGCTGATAAGTCAGACGAACAGAGCGAACGTTAATGTGCGTGGCGAGGTCTAGGCCAGAGAAGACACGGTTCGCCAAGAACAAGCCCAAGGACCGTTTAAAGCTTAAAGATATAAGTGACTACCCAACCAAGCACACATAAATTGCCAATTTTGATTATATGTTTAACTATTTAGAAAATAACATTGAAACAGTAGCGAGGGAACATAAAGCTTCAGCAATGACCTCAGTAGCAACTTCTGGGGACGTTCATTAGAAGCACACGAATCTGAAATGTCCATTTATCAATTATTATATGAATTTCACATGGATTTACACAGTATCAGTTTTTGTCAACAAGATCTCTTTAATTAGTTATCTGGATTAATAACTGCAGTAAAAAAAGATGCTTTTTTTGCGAAATTTACCAAGCTGGGTTGAAAAATCAAAACTTGACACCATCGATAGAACTCCAAATAAATTGAGCTTCTTGATGTCCAAATCAATCAATTGATCCAAGTTAAACTCATACTGATGCACTTAGCTCTGCCCCACCCAATCAAGTTCCTGAAGAGACTTGATTCTCAAATCGAATCTGAAAGCCACCAAGTCTAACTTGTTGATGGCTAATCATGTCGATTCCTCCCAAATCAAACGGCGATTGATGCCATTGCAGACATGCAGTCACCTTATAGAAACACATGCGTACTGTCAAAACTACACTTGAATGGCAGGAAACAGCGAATTCAAAACCGTCGAAGGGCTGCCAACGGCGTTCTTGCCCAGCGGTTCCCATGTCTTCAAGCTGCTGGCCCCGCTGCTCCATTGTCCACATGTGTGTGTTGTCTCGTTGTGTGGACCACTGCTGTCCCGCCCTCCTGGTTGCTTACCTGCAAGCAGCCATGGTCGGCACGGCCTTGCTAGCGGCAGCTCGCCGGGGCTGAGGCCCTGCATATGGGTGTGTGTGTGTGGCGCGTCGGGATATAGGATTGGGAGGAGCACAGAGAAGGGCGCGGCGGGCGCGGCGCAACCAATGGATGCGCGGGCGGCCTTCTCATTCGGGGCTACATGGTGGCGTCAGCACTGCTGGCAGCTACGACCGCGGACATCCCTCCCCTGTGTGGCGGTGCCCCCGATCGGAGCTCCCAGGCGACAGCACCCGCTATGGCGTCCGACTCGGGGCAGCGGTGTGGCCGTGCAGGGTGTAGTCCGATGCCAGGTACGCGAGGTGGGTAAAGGTGCGGTGGGTGAGAAAAGAATTAATTTTTCGGCATAAACGCTACCCAAATTACGATATCTATGGTCATTCCACCTTTTTAGTCATCACGCAACCTGACGGGTGGGTCCAGCATGAGGGGTAAGGCACTCCTTATAGTATAGACTAATACAATACTATTGCAAAGACACAAGTAGCATATATCTATTATTTTTATACTGGAGTGTTAAAAGAAGTCACTACGTTCGCTCAGAGGGTGTAGAAATTCTCACGTAATCCAAAAAAGAGAAGAAGATACACGGTTGGATTTTAAGAAGATCTAAAGGTCTAGATAATCTAAAAAATACATAAATTCAAAATTAAAATAAGAAAATTCAAAGAGTCCATATTCAATACAAATATAATTAATATATGCATATATTCGGAATTAAAAATAAGAAAAATAGTAGTTAATGTTTACACAAATTGGGAAAGCAGAAAATAACTAACTCGAGTAAGTAATAAATACAATTATAATTTAGAAAGTTTCACACTATGGGCATTAAATTATTTTTTTTTGTCCCTACTGAAGTATTAATTAGGAATCGTATGAAATCTTTATCCACGTAAGCATGTAGCCTTGCAGGCTCTAAATGCCAATATTAATAAGACATGACACATGTAAAATAAATTTCCGTTAGTAAATAAAAATCAAACTCTTTGTTGAGCCTGACATGACTCTTATATATATATATATATATATATATATATATATATATATATATATATATATATATATATATATATATATATATATATATATATATAAAGAGATGAAAATAAAATTGTTTCTCAAATAAAGAAGAGAGGAACGGTGACCCCAAGTTTGGCCTCGTGATGACTTTAGTGACAACCAAAAATCTCTTCCCTAAATTGTACTTTGTAGAAAACCACTCATATATGTAAAAAACTACCGGATGAAAATAAATACGGGAGTTGGATATAGTTCGTTGTTCCCTCCTAAAGTAAGAGATTATAGTACAGTACCCTTGAGAAGGCGATCAAATAATCTAATCGGCAGCATCCTCTTGAGAAAAAGAGGGTGCTCGGAGGACACAACGTAATTGATGTACTGCTTTTGTTTATTTATTTTCATCCAGTAGTTCAATTCACTCAATATCGAACGTCGAAGAAGAAGACACGAGTAGAGCATATATAAATCACAACAAGATATGTTTAGAGCACGAACTAGGTAGACTATTAGTTAGAGAAAGCAACCATTGGCATGGAGACATAGCGACAAGATACCGTGCAATTGCTCAGAAGACGAAGATGAGAGATTTTGTTTATATAGATAGTCAATTGAACATTAACCATTATTTAATTAGATCGTCGCTCAGGGACACGAAGATGGGAAAATTTTGTTCAAAGGGTTGAAGTTAAGTCTTGATGGTGGGCCCGCCCATCCTGGCAAGCGAGCCCGAGATGACGGGAGATTTGGCGTGCAAAAGTCAAGACACCAGACACAATGCCAATCAGTCCGAATATCACGGGATAATGTTTGTAATCCGATCTAAATATACTTCAGATTGTAACTAGTGTGGACTGACTGTCGAATCAACACCGCATCTGCCGAAACAAGCTTTGTCGTCGTAAAATTCAGGTGCACGAGAACCAAATCAAGCTCTTTAGCTACTGAATCAAACTCTTTGTCCATTAAATCATCCTCCACTACTGTCAAATTGACATCTAATGTCGTCGATTCGACCTCCATTATTGTTGGATTAATCTCCACCATGGTCAGATGAACCTTTGCTGCTATCGATCGAGTGTCTATGACACTGCTCAATTGAGCTACAAGGCGAGCAACAACAATGAAAGTAGGCATTCCTATGGGAGCTCGCCTTGATTTTACTAGCAACATGAGGCAAGCAGACAAGGCGTACAAGCAACAACAAGTGTACGGATCATGCTCTAAGTCTCTTCAATTTTTTTGAGATAGACACTAAAAACATAACATGGGTAGAAGGCTAGGGAGAGGAAATACTTGATTCTGGGACATACAAACCTACAACTGTGATGGAGACAAAAAAATCAGATGCCACGGGAGATGATAAGATAAGATAGATTTGATGAGCAATTCATGTAGATTTGCATAGCAGTAATTTGACAAAAAGATGTTAAGTATGGTTTGACATCAACCATATGGGGTTTGAAGACCAAAAGTGAGACAATGGCTCCCAAGATATCGACCAACGCGATACGACTACTTTGGTCAGAGAAGAACTGAGGTGGTAGACAACAATGGTGGACAAAGTAGGTGGTCATAAATGGCTACAACAAATTGGCAACATGCTTGAAAAAACAAGAATTTGTAAGGTTGTCAAAAGAAGGAAGATAACAAGAGAAAACATAAGCATTGTGACATGAACAAATATTGTGAAACACCCGAGAAGCTAGCACGATGTGCGAAGAAATTTAAGCTACCCAATGCAAATATTTATCTTGCACAATTGACATGAGGGGGGTACATTAAAATATTAGTATGATGTCACCATTTAGGATAAGCATGCTCTGCAGTAGAGGGACTTTGTGTCCCTAGAACATGGGCTTGCTTGCGAATAGGCCACTTGTTAGTGACATGAGATCCTCAACAATAAATAAAGAGGAACAATTTTTCGACTACACATATCTATAAGCATAGTAAGATTCCAAACAACAATGAAAGTGATGAGATCAAGTTGGTTTGTCGTATATCTTCTAATCTTTTGGAAACTTTTGGAATTAGATTGGTATGTGATGTGTGAAGAACCAAACAACATAATGAACATGATGATGAACACAAGTATGCCCACAATAAATAATGCTATATACTATTGATGATCAGTAGTTTTCTTGGAAGTTATAAAAGTATTGTCAAACATAATGGTTACATTTTAAAAGACATATGATATATTCAACAACCAACTAAGGGCATAACATTTCAATCAATAAATATATATCATAGGAGACATGATACAATATGTACATATAAGAAACATTCTATGTATTTGTCGGGATCGCAAGTTAGAAGAGAGAGAACCAGCCGCCATGCACCGTCAACGAAGGAGGGGCCATCAATGGAAGAAGAAAAAGAAAGGGGCGTCTATAGTCGATCGTAAGGAAGAGAGACTTTCAGACGAGAGGAAGAAGGTACCATTGGATTAGATGAAGAAGGGGGTGCACCCATATGGAAAGAGAGGAAGACCTACGCTACCGTTGCTTGAGCCCACCCTAGATCAAGTTTCAAGGTCACCTAAGTAGACAACCAACAGTGCCACGAGGTACGACGAGCTCACTGGAGAAGTTGGATCTGTGCATCAGAAAGTGGAGAATCTAGACTCTGTGTAAGGTCAATAACCGAGCCAAATTTAGGAATGTGAGACATGGGTACCCCTGGGTCCCCACCGATCAGGCTCACGGCCATCCCCAACAAGTGGGTCCGGCTTACCAGGAGATCCGCCGACCTATTAGTGGGATCAACCGACATAGTTAGCAGCCCATACGACCTCCTGAAGACCTTCCAGAAGATAACCCAGACGACCTAGTTCAGCACGACCTCAAGACTTGGCGTACCAGACAAGACCTCGGTGGATTTCACCCAAAGCAGCGACGGGATATGGCAAGATGTGTAACATAGACTTAGGTCTCCTGGTCATAACCGACCAGGAGTCTGGGAACCGACCTCATCCGCTGGCCAATATAAGGCGGACGAGGCGACCCCTTATAGATCCGACCAATCCTGCAATCCCCAAGCAATACAAACCGAAGAACTGGACGTAGGGTTTTACTCTCCGGAGGCCCGAACCAGTATAAACTCGCTGTGTTCTTTGTGTTCCGTGTACTCGTGTGCGACCTTCGAGTTATTAGCCTTAGATTCCATCCCGCCGAACAACTAAACCACAGGGATTAACACCCCCGTGGGCTGTCCAGATCTCACCATCTGGCAATTGGCGTGCCAGGTAGGGTTGAATCAAGGTTCTTCGTGCAACTCGATGGCTTCGACCAACAACGTCGTCTTCCCGAAGAGCATGGCAGACATCCTCGCCAACCCCGTCGACATCCGTTTTGGCTCGATGCCGGTGACATCCACTACTCCGGCTGTATGCTTCGTCATCGAGAGCAACGCGGTCACTACTGCTGAACAGATCGAAGCAGATCTGTTGACAGAAACCCACCCACCCAATCCAAGCCACCTGATCGCTGGGATCGATCGTGTCAAGGGCATGCTCTCTGACACAATCAAAGTCTACGAACGCGTCAAACGCCCTCGCGTGACCTCGTCGACCTCCAGCGTGCCTCTCGGCTTGCGCAACACAGCTCGCGTAGCGTCTACATGAAGCATAAAATCCAGATCGAATCTGGACCCAAGGCTCAATATCGTGGAAGCTGCAAGAGTCATCTCAACGAACCCTGCCCTATCCATGAGAAGTCCAAACACACGGCGCGCTAATGCCGTGTCCTCAAGAAGCTTCGTCGACCTCTCACTACGGCCCACCGCCGCCGCCAGCTCAACCAAGAATCGTCTCCGGACCGCCTTGCGTTCCAGGTCGCCCGCACAACGATCTCCCTGAATTATCCGGGAGAAGAGCTCGAAACCCTAGATCGCCAGATCTTGGTCGTTTCTGCGGACGTACCACCTCAAGATGGGGAAATCGATGAGCAACGCCAAGAGCGTGAGAACGCCAATGCTGCCAGAGCTGCCCGACGACAACAAGAGATCGCTGGTGCTGCCCCAGGTGTAGGCCAACAACCGGCTAACGCCGGACAAGTCAATGACAACGCCGGGCAACAAGCACCTGCGGCACCAGCTGCCCCTCAGCAGCGACGCCTTGATGATCCACCTCGTGCCAACCGACTACGTGCAAGAGATCTTCTCAGGGATTTTGAACGCGATGGCCTCGAAGTCTACAACTCGCCGCAAACCAACTTGGGAGCCGCTCTCGCCGCTCTAAATCACCTTGAAGATTCTCCAGTGGTCCGACGTCTCCAATAGGGATGAAAACGGATGGGGAAAATCTCGTTTCCGTCCGTCCGTTGTCTACATTTGTCCCATATTTGTGTCTATGCGAAAACGGGACAGGAAAATACAGGAACGGGGCGGGAAACGGGACGAGGGTGACCGGGAGCGGGACGGGAAACGGTTGAGGGTATATCCCGCCCGTATTTGCGGTATCCCGTTTTTGACCGGGATGATCCCGTATTCATCCCGTTTTTTACTTAAACTGGATAGTCCCAATTACACAGTTGTGCACTTCCTCCTGTCTAAGATCTCAGCCCATCCTGCTTTGAGCAGATCTCAGCCCATCCTGCTTTTAGCAGACTGACGACCGACGGACGTCCGGCATTGCAGCCTGCGCATGCACGGGCAGCGGGCAGGAGCGCAGGACGGCAGGAGGCTCATGCGGCCATGCGCAGCTGGTGCTACATGTGAATATGTGATGTCTATTTTAATATCAAAAGCGTCTTGGTATGAATTTTGATTTTTTTATACAGCTACTGCCTGAGCATTCTATATGCTAGCGTGTTGCTCTGCTGCTTGCTTACGGCATTGCAACTGGTTTATATTGATACAGTATAGTAGCACATACAAATGAGTAGTGTTATGTGCAGCAGCGGTACTACTTTAATGTACTAGTGTGTTTATATACATGGGTAATACATAAGTAAACATGCATTCTGATGAATGGTCCGGTTCCCGCCCGTTTCCGTAATATTTTCGTCCATATTTGTTCGTTTTCGTATTCCCGTTTATCCCGCTTCCCGTCCCGCTCCCGTTTTCGGTGGAAAAATATGGGACGGGACACGATTAAGAGGTTTTCCGTCCGTTTCCGTCCGTTTTCATCACTAGTCTCCAAGCCAACGTCCGCGTCGCCGCTGCACAGATCAAAGAAAGAGGTCCTGGATACAGCAGATCTGCAGTAAGTTCCTACTCCACGAGCAGATAAGAGCATCCTCGCCTCGACCCGGTGGCTGAAGAGGACGAGGCGAAAACGAAGTAGCACAGCCGGTCAACCCCGCTACCAACGCTGCAGCTAATGGTCTAGCCAACCCTGTAGCTAATGCCCCGGCCAATGTCGCTGTCAACGTCGTTAACAACGTAGCCAACGCTGCCAACATCTAGGGAAACACCGCTCCGAACCTCAGACAAAATGCAGGAGCTCAGCCTCCTCCAGTCCAGGCCAATCGTGCAGAAGGAAGCCAAGTCACCGCATAAGAGATGAAGTGCAGATAGCACGACGTGCTAACTACGACCGCAAACATGGGGTTCTCGACACCCTGGACGCCAACAACCCAGTTCAAGCTGCGGACCTCCGGCATATGCACGACCAGGAACTCCTGCGACGTGCCCAGTACGACTAAGACAACGGCCCTCCCGACGACCTCTACGTCATCCTGGCAGCTCACGACCCATCAGCAAGCCTGGGAGTGGTCAATAACTTCCCAGCGTTTTCACGACGTCTCCGGAAGATTAGATACCCAAAGGACTTCAAGCCTGCTATTGAGAAATACGATGGTCGCTCTGATCCGAGCATATGGCTCAAGATGTACAACATTGCGGCACGCGCCTCTGGCTGCAACGAAGATCACATGGCAGGATACTTCCCCCTTGTGATGGGCAAGGCACCACTCCTGTGGCTCGACAATCTCCCAGTAGAGTGCATCACCTCCTAGGCAACACTGTCTCGACTTTTCACGACCAACTACCAGGCGACCTACAATCGTCCTGGCAACACTCACCACCTCGCCAGAGTGAGGATGAGGCGTGACGAAACTCTCCGAGAGTACACCAACCGCTACTTCGAGAACCGCAACACCCTTGCAGGTGTCAAAGACGAAGACGTCATTGCTTATTACAAGAAGGGGATCACCAACATTAAACTATTCGAGAAGATCCACGAAGCTGACGCACATACCATCAGCTACCTCATGGCCTACATCGACAAACTGGTCGACACTCAAGACGCGGTGATGCACGACTTCAACAGAGAAGACCACGACGATGGAGGCACCAAGTCGCGCAAGCGATCTGGCGAAGCCTATGTGGTGGATCCACCAAGACCTTCCACCTTCCTCTAAGGTGACTTCAATATGGTCATGGATGACCAGTGCCAATTTCACCGCGACGCTAAGCACACTATGAGGGAGTGCGAGCAGCTGAAGCGCGCCCTTGGAGTCCCGTCTACCTCCAAGAGGACCAGGAGCAACAACAACGACAACCGGAACGGTGGCCAACGTTCGACAACCGTAACCGTCGACCTGATCGACGAAATTACTGTGACCGCAAGCCCTATCCTCGCAACGATGACAGGGATCGACGTGATTATCATCGCGACTACCGCCGCGATGACAGACACGACGACTACCGTCGTGATGACCACAACGACAGGCGTAACGACCACAGGAGTGACCGTCGTGATGACCACGACGACCAGCGCAACGACCGACGAGATGACCAACGCGATGATCGACGTCGCCAGGATGACCACAATCACCACGACAACAATCGGAAGGAACGGACTCCACCGCCACCGCCCAAAGGGGGCAACCCCAATGGTGTGTTTCAAAAGGCCAACCGTGAGATCAACTTCATTGTCGGCGGTCGCCAGGCGACCAAAAGCAACAGACAGAACCGATCAAATGCCAGGGAGATCGGGCATGTCAACACTGAGAACCCGCGGCCTCTGCGTTGGTCTGAATTCCCAATTACTTTCTCCAGGAAAGATCATTAGGTTCACATCCCTGACCCCGGGACTTACCCGCTGGTCGTTAACCCCATAGTCAACGGGGCCTTCCTGCCTAAGACCCTTATCGACGGGGGCAGCAGCCTGAACATCATCTTCACAGAGACGCTATGCAAGATGGAGTTCGACTTCAACAAGATGACCGCCTGCGATGAGCCCTTCTACGGGGTCGTGCCTGGCAAGGCTGCGTATCTCATAAGTCATGTATGCCTACCGGTCACCTTTTGCACAGAGGAGAACTTCCGTACATAGTACTTGACGTTCGAGGTCGCGGACTTCCGCTCATCATACCACGCCATCCTTGGACGACCTATGCTTGCCAAGTTTATGGCCATACCGCACCACACCTACCTCATCATGAAGATGCCAGCGCCAAACGGAATCCTTTCCGTCCTCGGGGACATCATGGTCTCCTACAACTGCGAAAGCGCTACCGTCGAGCTCTCTAAAGATTCAGCGATCAAAGCCGCAACAACGGTCATGGTCGCCCAGGCAGCCAAGATCGACCAAACCACTCTGCAGGTACCAGAACAGAAGCGTACAAGTACAGCTTTGGACCCAAGTCTAGCAGTCAAGAAGGTTTGCCTCGGCCTGCCCGACGCATCCAAGGAAGTTGTCATCGGGGCCGACCTCGACCCCAAATAGGAACTCGCGCTCACCAGTTTCCTCAGGGACAACGCTGACATTTTCGCATGGAGTCCATCCGATATGCCTAGTGTCCCCAGGGAGCTGTCTGAGCACACACTTGAAGTCAACAAGACCACACGACCTATCAAGCAAAAGCTCCAACAATTTGCAAAAGATAGAAAACAAGCTATAGAGGTAGAAGTCTATAAGCTCTTAGCTGTAGGATTAATCAGAGAATGTAAACACCCGGTTTGGCTCGCAAACCCGGTTCTTGTACCAAAGAAAACTGGCGGATTAAGGATGTGTATCGATTACACCGACCTCAACAAGCACTGCCCGAAGGATCCTTTCCCTCTTCCTCGTATTGACCAGGTTGTGGACTCCACGGCTGGCAGCGTCCTACTCTGCTTCCTCGACAGCTACTCAGGGTATCACCAGATAGCCCTGCATCCTGATGACGAAGATAAAACAGCGTTCATAACGCCTCACGACATCTACTGTTACAAGGTCATGACCTTTGGCCTGAAAAACGCTGGAGCAACATATCAGAAGGCAATTCAGAAGTGCCTAAAACCCCAAATCGGGAAGAACATCGAGGCCTACGTAGACGATGTGGTCGTCAAAACCACAGAGGAAGACAAGCTCATCGCCGACCTCACCGAAACCTTCGCCAACCTACGAGAGTTCCAATGGAAGCTCAACCCAACAAAGTGTGTCTTCGGTGTACCTTCCGGACTGCTCCTATGCTTCATGGTCGGGCACCGATCGCAAGATGGCCAAGCCATCCAACAAGAAAGACGTCATGAAGCTCACTGGGATGATGGCTGCTCTAGGTCATTTCATCAGCAAGCTTGGTGAAAAAGGCTTACCCTTATTCAAGCTATTGAAGAAGGCCGACAAGTTTGTGTGCGACGATGAAGCCCAGAAAGCGTTCGAGGCTCTCAAAGAGTCCTTGATGCCGCCGCCAATCATGACACCTCCAGTCCCAAAGGAAACGCTCCTACTCTACATCTCTGCCACCACTAATGTGGTCAACATGGTTCTCGTCGCCGAGCGAGAGGAAGAAGGGCAGGCCTATCCTGTTCAATGACCTGTGTATTATGTGAGCGAGGTCCTGGCCGACGCTAAGACACGCTATACACAACCTTAGAAGTTGCTCTATGTGCTCCTGATTAGGTCGAGAAAGCTTCGCCATTACTTTCAAGCTCACAAGATCGTGGTTCCATCTTCGTTTCCGCTAGGAGAAATCATCCGCAACCGCGACGCCAACGGCCGCATCGTCAAGTGGTCAGTCGAGCTTGGAGAGTTTGAAATCGTGTTTTGCCACAGGCAAGCGATCATGTCACAGATCCTCGCAGACTTTGTGTCTGAGTGGACAGAGATCCAGATGCCCCCTCCCAAGGAGCGGCCTGAACACTGGATAATGTACTTCGATGGCGCCCTCAACCTTAAAGGGGCGGGAGCAAGCGTATTACTTATCTCTCCTCAGGGAGAGCAACTCAAGTACGTCCTGTAAATTCACTACAAGGCCTCCAACAACGGTGCAGAGTATGAAGCCCTGATCCACGGGCTCTGCATAGCAGTGTCCCTTGGCATCAAGCGACTACTGGCTTTTGGCGATTCCAAGGTCGTCATCGAGCAAGTCAACAAGGAGTGGGACTGCGTTAAGGACATGATGGATGCTTACTGCGCAGAAATTCGCAAACTCGAAGGCCATTTCGAGGGGATCGAGGTCCAACATGTCCCACGAAACAATAACGTGGCCGCCGACGTACTTTCCAAACTAGGCTCTCGATGAGCTCTAGTTCCAGTAGGTGTGTTTGTCCAAGACCTACGCAAGCCTTCAATCAGGCTCTTGGATTCAGATAACTCAGATCTACCCCAACATGATCAAACCTCAACACCTCCCCGCGACGTGCTGATGTCTGAAAAAGAAGATGATTGGCGCAAGCCCTTCATAGACTTTATACTCGACCAGCTCGCCCCGATGATAAAATTGAGCGAGAACATATCACGTGACGAAGTGCTAACTACGTCGTGATTGGTACCGACCTATACAGAAATGCCGCCTCTACTAGCGTCTTGATGAAGTGCATCCTACGATCAGAAGGTCTCCAGCTCTTAGCTGAGATTCACAGCGGCGAATGCGGCTGCCACGTGGCATCCACCAATTTGGTCGGTAAAGCATACTGATCTGGATTCTACTGGCCCACGACGGTGACCGATGCTAAAGACCTCGTAAAGAGGTGCAAAGGATGCCAATTGTTTGTCAAATAGCAGCACCTGCCAGCTCAGGTCCTGCGCACCATCCCTCCATCATGGCCCTTCGCTATGTGGGGTCTCGACGCTGTAGGACCGTTTCGTACCGCCCCGGGTGGCTACAAACATATACTAGTGGTCGTCAACAAGTTTACTAAATGGATTGAAGTCCGACCTGTTGCGAAAGTAATATCGGAAGAAGCAGTCAAATTCATCAGAGACATCAAGCATCGCTTTGGTGTACCCAATAGGATCATCACTGACCTAGGTGCAGCTTTTACTGGCTCGGTCTTTTGGGACTTTTGCCAAGACAACACTATCGACGTCTACTATTCCTCGGTCGCCCACCCCCGGTGCAACGGTCAGGTCGAACGAGCCAACAGCATGGTGCTTCAAGCTCTCAAAGATCGTATCTACGACGACGCCTCCATCTATGCCACCTGCTGGTTACCCGAGCTACCACACGTGATTTGGGGTCTCAGGACTCAAGTCAGCTCCGCTTGGGCTTCTCTCCCTTCGTTCTGGTCTACGAATCAGAAGCTGTACTGCCTACCGACATCGCCTTTGGAGCTCCACGCATCTAGTTCTACGAGGAAGGAGAGGCCGAGCAAACACGTCGCATTGACCTCGACAGCCTCGAAGAACAAAGACTCGCTACCGTCATGAGACAAGCTCGTCACGACCAACAGCTCCGACGCTATCATGATCGCAATGTTAAGGAAACTTCCTTCAACGTTGGCGACCTCGTCCTTAGGCGCATCCAGAAGACCGATGGCATGCACAAGCTCTCTACCCCTTGGGAGGGACCCTTCATTGTCATCGAAGTCATCAGTCCGTCAACATACCGCCTCCAGTGGGGCGACAAGCAAGGAGTACCCAACCCCTGGAACGTGGAGCATCTACGACGATTCTATTCGTAGAATAGTTTTAAATTTAAGCTATTTATTTCCTTTTCTTATACCTTTTTTCAGATTAAATAAATAAATATTTCAAGCAGTCATCTGCTATGAGTCGAGCACTACCTTCTCCTCCCTCATATCATAAACCCTCCCCCTCGACATGCTTGGTGCTTGGCTAAAGCCAACACATGGGTTGCAAAACCTGGGGGTTCCAAGTCTTTTTGCCCCTCGACACGCTCGGGGGCTTGGCTCAAAGCCAACCTAAGGGCCGTTCGACCTGAGGACACCATCCCTAATGAGTATTAAGCCTCTTGCCGTTGCGAGCATGCTTGGTCGAGAAGGTCGCTAGACTTAAGCCCTAGGCTCCTCCCTCACGCATCGACCTCATGTAAGCCTCCACCCTGAGCTGTAAAGGTCGGTAAGCCAGCCTCTCCGTGAGAAGTGGTTAGTGAGTCAAGAACACAAGACATTGTCATCAACAAGATTAACCAAGCTCGCACAGGCACAAGGCAGGTACTTCATTAAGGGTTTAGCAAAAGTATTTATAAAGCATTATTTACAACTATGAGAGGAGGAGGAGGTACAACTCCTAGCCCAAGACTACTGGTCGCCATCATCGCCTTCATAGTCAATATTGTCCATCACCTCCATGGCTGCATCTCCAACCTCAAGCTCCAGGGTCTTGAGGTCCTTTGTGGTGTCAACACCCCCCTTGACATTGGCCATGTCGACGTCAGGATAGTGAGACCTAACTCTCAACAATGCATCGGTCGCCGCCGCCAAGCTCGTCGCCCTCAAAAATGTCAAGAGCCTGTTGGGAGTGTCTATGAGACGATCCACAAGGGACTGCAGTCCCTCCACTTCAGATGGAACAGCTATGCAATCAATTGCATAGTTGGCAGCACCCTTCAGGTCGTTCAGCTCCACCTTATACCCTGCAATGGTGATTTGGTCACTCTGCAATGACTTCAAAACAACTTCGAATTCGGCCTCAAGGCCCCGACGAGCTCCTTTCTGAGGACCATGTGTGGTTCGAGGACCGGTGGATGGTCGCTTCCTTGTGTGATGAGTGATTGACAACGTTGTGTGGACTGATTCTTGGCTAAGTATTGCAGGTGCAGGTTGCGGCTTGATTGGTGTTGGTGCAGGTGAAGAACAAGCGCGAAAGGTCGTCGCCGGTGAGGCCTCCCGGGTGTGGAGAAGACAAGTAGGCTTCGTTCGAGGGACCGGTGGCCGGCGGGGTCAAGTGCGGACCGCATGGTGGCATGAACAGCAAGATGAAGTCGTGTACGGTTTCTTGGTTGAGCCTCAAAACCAAGGTCGAGCCGGGACTACGTGGGAGCCAAGTCATGAGTGGAGATTGGCGGAGGCTACACCGAGTTCGCGGGGTTTCCCGCGGTTCACCAGAAAACCACTGGGTTCCTTGGTTGATCCACAAAGCCAAGACCGGAGAACCGAAGACGGATCTGCAGCAGCGCCAGACCGGTCTGACCGGTGGGGACCGGTCTGACCGGTGAGGAGCACCGGTCTGACCAGTGTGCGACGACGCAGTCCAGAGACTTCGAAACGGAGGACACACGTCGGGATCGCATGGCTTGCGTCGAGGCTACGCAGGGTGCGGTCGCCGGGCATCCGTCCGATGGTAAAGACATCAAGAATTCCAAATCCGCCCTTGAGGGGCTTGTATCCCTAGTTAGTAGAGAAGGACGTTTTAGACATTCGGTTGCCTCCATATAACCCAAGAGGTGAGAGGATGGCAGCCAACTCTTGGAACCCTAGCTCATTAGTTTTCCTATTTTCCACCTATTTTCCTTAGGTTTTCCTTAGGACTAGCAAGAGAGCTTCACGGAGAGATCTTGTTGAGAGGGATGGATGATCGGGCGGCTTGCTAGACCTTGTACGAACCTTTGTTTCATGTATAGATGATTCGGCGTGGTTCCTCAAGGTTTGGATGTGTTTTCCCGGTTGTTCTTGGTTGTGATTTTCGGAGCCCCCTCTCGGTGATCTCTTTGGGTTGTTTTCGGGACTTTTCTCTTAGGGATTTGATGGGGGAAATTTGTGGGAACCCTTCGTGGTTCTTTGGGCTGTGATTCCCCTCCCAAATCTGTGAGTAAAAGTGCTCGATTTTGGGGTTTCTTGAGTTCTTGGGTTGGAAGTGCTTTCGGCGGGATTTCTTCGATTCCTCCTTTTTGGACGAGTTTTTGTGAGATTAAACTTGGCTATGGACTCCTCATGAGGTGTTCCTAATATCTCCAAAGTCTTGTTCAAGTCCGTGGAGCGATTCGAGAGATCGAGATTTGGATTTGGGGGAGTTGACCCGCGGGTGCTGTTCATCCCGAGTCGCCCGTGCACACCGGCTCGACGGTGCTCTTGACCGGTTTGACCGGTGCAAGCCCTTGTGGGATTTTGCTCGGGTGAACGTCTTGGTGTGTTCGTTGTTGTCCCGTGTTCCTGCTGTTTCGAGTTTGGGTCAGTTTGGTGGTCGGTTGACCTGTTTGGTGCCTTGGGGGCTTTCGAGTCGCCATCGGTCCGACCGGTGTGTCTCACCGATCCGACCGGTGTAGAGCCACTTAGTGGAAGTTGCTCGGTTCACCGGCGGGGACCGGTCCGACCGTGGTGCTCACCGGTCCGACCGGTGTGGGTCCGTAGACTCGAGGTTTGGTTTTTCGCCGCGTTTCTCGGGTCGGAAGGTTGTGTGTTGGTTCCTAGGTCCAGGGGCACTCCGGTGGCACTCCAGTGGCTACGTGGGCTTGACCAACCTTGGTAGTGAGTCGGAGACGTGTGTTGGAAGCCGTGTTCGTCTTGTTGGAGTTTTCATCTCCTTCGAGAAGAATTTTTATCGGCTCCCATTCACTCCCCCCCTCTCTGGTTCGCCGTATCGGTCCTTCATGTGGTATCAGAGCCGGTTCGGGTCTTTGTTGACTCTTACCAGTCTAAGATCCAAGGATGGCGTACTAGGAACGGGGTTCGGGTCCTCCACACTTCGATGGCAAGAACTACCAGATGTGGAGCAAGCGGATGGGTGCGTTTCTCCGCGGAAAGGGTCAGATCCTTTGGGATGTCACGGTGGACACAGGCTATGTCCAGCCGATGGACTTCCTCGCTCCAGGATCAAGGGACAGATTCGCCAACAATAAGGCGGTCGACTACTTGTTTCGTGCTTTGTGTCAGCCTGAGTTCGATCGGGTGCACACCGAGCACTTGGCTTGTAGGATTTGGGCGGTGTTGAAGGAGGCTCATGTTGGGAACACCTAGGTTCAGGCACGGATGTATGCGACCTACCGGAGAGAGTATGAGAATTTCACTCATCTCCCCGGTGAGTCCATCGATGCCTTGTTTCAGAGGTTCACGGTGGTTGTGAACAACATGAGGGCCAATGTGGACGTGCTCCCGTACGATGATCATGATAGAGCAGTCAAGCTCTTACACTCTTTAGATCGTACGATTTGGGGCGGAAAGTTCGAAGCCATTGTCGAGTTGGAGAAGTATGACACTCTGACGGTGAACGAGCTGTTCTCGAAGCTCAAGTCGGCTGAGGTGGATAGGGGCATGACCCCCAAGCTCGAGGGACCGACTGATTCCCATAGTCTTGCCCTCGTTGGTGGTTCCAAAGGAAAGGCTAACTCTAACCCATCCACCAGGATGTTCTCTTTTTCCTCTTTGATGTCCATGCCAGATGAGGAGTTTGATGACCTTGGAGAGGACGAGCCGGCGCTCCCGACGAGGCGGTTCGAGAGGCCGCACGAGAACCGCGTGAACATGAGGAGGAACACGAGGACTTGCTTCCGGTGCGGCAATCCGGGACACTTCGTCGCCGACTGCCCGGAGAAGGCCGAGAACAAGGACAGCTACAAGCACAAGCCGAGGATGGACGGCAAGTACCGTTCGAGGCACGACCACAAGAGCAAGCACAAGAACAAGTACAAGGATGAGCGACGATCGAGGAAGAAGGAGAGCCGAGGCAAGGCCCGAGCGATGGTGGGAGCGAGCGACGTCGACTCCAGTTCCGCGTACTCCACCTCGAGCTCGAGCAGCAGTGAAGATGAGGGAGATCATCGCAAGAACAAGAAGTTGTCCAAGAACCTGAGCGGGCTGAGCTGCTTCGCGAGAGACGGCTTCTGCACCATGGCGCTGAGCTCCGGCAGCAAGAAGAGCACACAGAGCGTCTCAGACTCTGAGTCCGACGACGAGGTGCGTGATGAACTTCCCTTCTTGCGCCAGGAGAATGAGAGGATTGGCTCTTTGCTTGATAACCGTGATGACATGCTTAGAGAGGCCAAGAAAATGAGGAAAGAGCTTAGGGCTTCACTCGAGGATGCTAGGACTAGAGTGGCTGAGCTAGAAACACAGGTGCTTGATAGCAAGCTTGAGATTGATTCCCTTAAGGCTAGCCCTGTTGTCTCTGATGAGAATGATTGTGCTGATTGCTCCATATTCCTTGCTGATCTTGCTTTGTTTAAGGAGAAGCATGCCTCCAAGTGTGAGGAACTAGATGTGCTTAGGGTTGAAGTGGCTGAGCTTAAGTCTAGACTCGCTTTGCTAGGTGCTTGCACTTCTTGTCCGTTTTGCATGCTAAGATTGATGAGATGCATGCTTACACTAGTTCTCTTGAGGCTAAATTGAAGGAACCCATGCCTACATCTTGCTCTACCTGTGAAATGCATGCATTGAAAAATTTGGAACTTGCACATTATGTTGATCGTTTGCAGTATGAGAATGATGACTTGAGGAAGTTGATGGGTTGGTTGTCCGGTCATGAGCCTCAGTTGAGGATGATGATCGAGGCCTTTAAGAGGCAAGATGGTGAGGGACTTGGGGCAAACAAGGTTGGTGAGGGAAGTGGAGAGAATATCCCGGAGCCACCAAAAACCCACCACAAAAATGATTTCCCCCAAAACCTAACCATCTTAGGAACCGACTAGACACAACCCCTGCTCCACCTGTGTTTCCTACACCCACAAATGACCTACAAAAGCCTATCAAGTTTGTGAGCACTTCGGGGAAAGTGTTCTTTGGGAAAGGAAGTGAGAAGGCTAGTGAGGGGAAACCGGTGGAGGATTTGAGTGGAGAGAAACCGAGTGAGCAACCACATCCCAAGCCTAAGCCTAAGCTTGTGAGGTTCCATTGTGGCTATTGTGGGAGAGATGGCCATAAAAAGGAGTTTTGCTTCAAGAGGAAGCGTGAGGAGAGAATGGCAAAGGAGTGGGCTAACAAGGACAAGTACCACCCTTCCGATGGTGTACTTGAGCCTCGTGTGCAGATGCCCAGGGCCAAGGCGAGTGTGAGGACAGTTCGGGCTTGGGGAGAGCGGAAGGCTGCTGGTGGTGCTGCTGCCCAGGCCACACCGGTCAGACCGGTGTGGGGCACCGGTCAGACCGGTGCAGGCCTGGACAGACAGCTGTTTGGGTTTCGAGCTCGTGCAGGCGCGAGGGTTGTTTCTGGTGGTCGTGGTTCTGGTGGTTGGGCTGGAAAGGGTGCAGGTGGTCAGTTTGCTAGGCGTTCTTCTCCTCGTGTTCAATACGGGGATCGGAGGAGTCATAGCTTTGAGTTGGAGAGGAAGGATGTTCCACAGGCTTTCTTGCGTGGATTTGGTCCTCCTCCAGGCAGAGAGGGGTGGTTCCCTCAGGGTGGTTACCGTGGTGGTGTTCGTGGAGGTAGCTTTGGCAGGAGAGATGCTTTGGTTGGTGCTAACCCCACTTTCGAGCAAATGGCTCGGCACTGGTTTTCCTCTTTTGGTACTAACCCCAGTGCTGAGTCGTTTGTTCGCTCACGTGCTTATTTTTGAATTTCAGGTGGGAGACTTGAAGAACATTTGGTTGATTGACTCCGGTTGCTCGAGGCATATGACCGGAGACAGGGGGTGGTTCTCAAGTCTCGTCCCGTGGTGACAAAGAGGTACATCACCTTTGGGGACAATGGAAGTGGGCGTGTGCTTTCGAAGGTGAGATCAAAGTGAGTGACAAGATCACTCTGAGGCGTGTTGCTCTTGTTCAATCGCTGGGGTACAATTTGCTTTCTGTGTCCCAGTTGTTGGATGAGGGCTTTGAGGTGTTGTTTCGGCCAGGTGGTTCTCGAATTTTGGATTCTCGAGGGGACCTTGTCTATATGGTCGTTCCCGAGGGTCAGGTGTTTCGTGCTGATTTTTCTCAGTCTTCGGGTGTGGAGCGTTGTTTCTTGGCTGGTTCTTCGAGTGAGTTGTGGAAGTGGCATAGGAAGTTGGGTCACTTGAGCTTTGACCTTTTGTCTCGCTTGAGTAAACTCAATTTGGTCTGAGGATTGCCACGGTTGAGACTTGAGAAAGAGTTGGTTTGTGTGCCGTGTAGGCATGCCAAGATGGTAGCCTCTTCTCACCCGCCTCTCACCGATGTGATGACTGAGCGTCCATGCGAGCTACTCCATATGGACCTTGTTGGCCCAGCTCGTGTGCGATCTGCGGGTGGGAAGTGGTATGTCCTTGTTGTGGTGGACGACTATTCTCGATATGCGTGGGTGTTCTTTCTCGAGGATAAGGGGGAGACGTTTGGTTTTGTTCGAGATCTAGTCTTGAGGTTGAGGAACAAGAGGCACGGAGATGCCATACGAGCTATCCGCAAGGTGATAATGGCTCGGAATTCAGGAACTCTCGTTTTGAAACCTTTTTCCATGACTTGGGTCTTGAGCACCAGTTTTCGAGTCCGTATACGCCTCCCCAGAATGGTGTTGTGGAAAGAAAGAACAGGACCTTGTGCGAGATGGCTCGGACGATGCTTGATGAGCATAGGACTCCGAGGAGGTATTGGGCTGAGGCGGTGAATACCGCATGCTATGTGTCGAACAGGATATACCTCAGAGTGCACAAGAAGAAAACATGCTATGAGTTGATGCATGGTCGCACACCCAAGGTGAGTCACTTCCATGTCTTTGGTTGCAAGGTTTTCATTCTGAAGAAGGGCAGGAAGTTGGATAAGTTTGAGGCTAGGTCTGTCGATGGCATTTTCTTTGGTTATGCATATCATTCTAGAGCATATCGTGTGCTCAATCTTGAAACTAACCAAATCGTGGAGACTTGCGAGGTAACCTTCGACGAGACAGAGCCACGTAGTCGGCTTGTCTTTGAGTGTGCGGTGATGATGAGCTTGGCGAGGAGATCTTTCAGGAGGAGGAGCATGAACATGGTGATGATGAAGATGGCGGTGTGGTGCCCCCGGCTGAACATGTACCCACTACTTCGACTACGATGATGGATGGACCCTCTGCTACACCTACGACGACAAATCAAGAACGAGGTGAAGCTGATGTTGAGGGGGAGGTAGCATCGAGGCGGGAACCTCCCCGGTGAGTACAAGTGGATCACCCAGCTTCAAGTATCATCAGCGACATGAATGAACGCACTACACGGTCGAGGGTTCGGAACAATTCTCACTTTGCTCATGTTGCGTTTGTTGCTACTTTTGAGCCCAAAGACATTGGACACGCACTATCTGATCACAATTGGGTTAATTCGATGCATGAGGAGTTGGAGAACTTTGAGAGGAATCAGGTGTGGGAGTTGGTTGACCCTCCCCCAGGGTGTAAGCCGATTGGTACCAAGTGGGTGTGGAAAACAAAGAGGGAGAGAAGGGTGAGGTTGTGAGGAACAAGTCGAGACTTGTTGCTCAAGGGTTCAGTCAGAAGGAGGGGATCGACTACAAGGAGACTTTTGCTCCCGTAGCCCGTTTGGAGGCGATTAGGATCCTTCTAGCCTTTTCTGTGGCTAAAGAGTTCAAGTTGCACCAGATGGATGTGAAGAGTGCCTTTCTGAATGGTGTGTTGGAGGAAGAAGTGTATGTGAGGCGACCTCTCGGGGTTTGAGAGTGAGAAGTACCCCTACCGGTGTACAAGTTGAGGAAGGCGCAGTACGGGTTGAAGCAGGCGCCTAGAGCTTGGTATGGCAGGTTGAGGGGGTTCTTGTTTGAGAGAGGTTTTGAGATGGGGAAGGTCGATCAGACCTTGTTTTTGCTGAGGCAGGGCAGAGATATCATGATTGTGCAGGTGTACGTGGATGATATTGTCTTTGGTGGCTCGTCTAACTCTCTTGTTGCAAGGTTTGCAGATGATATGAGCAGGGAGTTTGAGATGAGCATGATGGGTGAGTTGCAGTTCTTCCTCGGGCTACAAATCAAGCAATCAAAGGAAGGAACATTTGTGCACTAGGCTAAGTACACCAAGGACATTGTGCGGAAGTTCAAGATGGAGGACTCCAAGGCTATGACGACGCCGATGAGTACGACTACGGCTCTTGATGCGGACGAGGAAGGTGAACACGTGGACCGGAAAGGAGTACCGGAGCATGATCGGGTCACTCCTCTACTTGACGGCGACGAGGCCGGACATACGATTCTCGGTGTGTCCGTGCGCTCGTTTTCAAGCGTCTCCGAGGACTTCGCATCGGCAAGCGGTGAAGAGAATTTTCGGGTACTTGCGTCAAACTCGCGACTTCGGCCTTTGGTACTCCGCATCCTCTTCTTTGGCGCTTCATGGCTTTTCGTACGCGGATTTTGCCGGGTGTCGGTTGGATAGGAAGTCCACTTCGGGACTTGCCGCTTTTTGGGTTCCTCTTTGGTGTCTTGGTCTTCCCGCAAGCGATCGAGTGTTTCTCAATCCACGACCGAGGCCGAGTATGTTGCCGCTGCTAGTTGTTGCTCTCAGCTCCTTTGGATTTCATACACCATGAGTGACTTTGGTGAGGAGTATACCCATGTCCCACTTCAATGTGATAGCACCAGTGCCATAAGCGTTGCAAAGAACCCAGTGCTCCATTCCAAAACCAAGCACATAGAAGTGAGGTATCATTTTCTGAGAGACAACATCGAGAAAGGAAAGATAGCCTTGATCCATGTACCCACACATGACCAACTAGCCGATATTTTCACCAAACCCCTAGATTAAGCAACTTTCACTCGTTTGCGGGGGGAACTTGGTGTGTGTTTGATTTCTTGAGTTGGGTGTGTGGGAGCTCTCTTTTGCCGGTGGTGTCGAGCCCTTTTTGCCTCCCCTCGAGGAGCCGGTGGTTTGTGAGCTTTGTGTGTGGGAGCTCCTTTGTAGCATATGTATAGCTTTCCTTTGTGTATTTCTTGCATTTGGCATGGCATATGTAACATGATGTATAGGCATTCTTGTATCTTAGATTGCATGCATTTTGTATCATATGCACTGGTTAGGAAAAGCTTCTCTCATATACATTGTTCACCATGGAATGAGATATATGTCTTTGTGAGCTTGTTTGGTATGCTATGGTTAGTTTGGCTTAGCTCTTGATGATCTTGATGAATAATCCATGGTTGATAGCTATGCTTTTGAAAAATGTCACATGTATGTTCTCTCATGTGTAAATGCCTTTACATGGTCTTGACATGTTTTTGTGGCCTTGCTATGCTTAATTTGTGGTTGGATAGCTAGTTTATTGATCATATGGGGCCAAAGGCTCATTTGCCATCATGAATGTTTAGCCCACTTGTTTTATCTTGTGGAGGGGCATAAGTTCCTTTTTGTCGCAACGACATTTCATGTACCATTTACAAATCTGAAAATGAAATGAAAAATGCTTGGAAATTATGTTCTCATGTCATATGTGCTGAATTTAATTCGCTTTGGGTGCTAAACTGTTGCATGATGCCTACCAATGAGAAGTCTCATACATAGAAGTAGGCACATGGCTCGGTGGCTTTGACATGACATGAGGTGCTTGTGGGTGTTTGTGATGGTCTTATGATTAGAATGGATGTCCTAGCATGAAGTTTGTGTGGCTTTGCCATTTTGATATGCTTTTATCATGTTTAGGACTTTTGCTCATGAGAGGCAAGTTTTTCGCAAAATTGCCAAAATCCCTCTTAGCTTCGTCCAATGGTTGTGAAACTTGGTGATCATGTAGTTGAGATCGATACGAAGCTATAGAGTATCTAACTTGCTCATTTGGACGTGTGTAGCATTCTTTGTTGAATTTTGTCTATTTGAGAAGCTCTAGGTTGTAAGTTTTGCATTTTTGGCTTGATTCATGCATTGCCAACAAGGGGGAGAAGTTTGAGCTTGAAATGGCTTGTTGGACGTGTTTAGAAGGTTTTCGAGTGGTTTCGAGCCATTTCGGGCTCTCGTTGTGCACCGGTCGACCGGTCGGGGTCACCGTCCGACCGGTGTCGGTGCGGTTCTCGTTCACATGTTGCACACCGGTCGACCGGTGGTGTTGACCGGTCCGACCGGTCGGGGCCGAGTTGTTGCGGCTGCCCGTTTCAAGTGGTGTCTTGCATGCATTCGTCCGGGGGGAGGTGCATTGGTTCGGGGGGAGCTTGCATGTGTGCGGGGGAGCTCTTTGTGGTTGTTCGAGCTTTGATTCGGTGGTTTGCGTTCTTTGCTTGAGCTTTGCTTTGTCTCGGATGTGTCGAGCCGTTGCCCTTGCCTAAGGGGTCCGAGACTTGTCTTCTTCAAGTGATCTTGCTCTTTGCCTTTGTTTGGCTTTCGATCGCTTGTTGGAGTTTCTTTTTGTTCGTTTCTTTTCTTTTTCTTTTCTCTCTTGTTACCTTCGTGTGGGTGTTGTCAATGCACTCATCAAGGGGGAGATTGAGGACCATGTGTGGTTCGAGGACAGGTGGATGGTCGCTTCCTTGTGTGATGAGTGATTGACAACGTTGTGTGGACTGATTCTTGGCTAAGTATTGCAGGTGCAGGTTGCGGCTTGATTGGTGTTGGTGCAGGTGAAGAACAAGCGCGAAAGGTCGTCGCCGGTGAGGCCTCTAGGTCTGGAGAAGACAAGTAGGCTTCGTTCGAGGGACCCGGTGGCCAGCGGGGTCAAGTGCGGACCGCATGGTGGCATGAACAGCAAGATGAAGTCGTGTACGGTTTCTTGGTTGAGCCTCAAAACCAAGGTCGAGCCGGGACTACGTGGGAGCCAAGTCATGAGTGGAGATTGGCGGAGGCTACACCGAGTTCGCGGGGTTTCCGGTGGTTCACCAGAAAACCACTGGGTTCCTTGGTTGATCCACAAAGCCAAGACCGGAGAACCGAAGATGGAGCTGCAGCAGCGCCAGACCGGTCTGACCGGTGGGTCTGACCGGTCTGACCGGTGAGGAGCACCGGTCTGACCGGTGTGCGACGACGCAGTCCGGAGACTTCGAAACGGAGGACACGCGTCGCGATCGCATGGCTTGCGTCGAGGCTACACAAGGTGCGGTCGCCGGGCATCCGTCCGATGGTAAAGACATCAAGAATTCCAAATCCGCCCTTGAGGGGCTTGTATCCCTAGTTAGTAGAGAAGGGCGTTTTAGACATTCGGTTGCCTCCATATAACCCAAGAGGTGAGAGGATGGCAGCCAACTCTTGGAACCCTAGCTCATTAGTTTTCCTATTTTCCACCTATTTTCCTTAGGTTTTCCTTAGGACTAGCAAGAGAGCTTCACGGAGAGATCTTGTTGAGAGGGATGGATGATCGGGCGGCTTGCTAGACCTTGTACGAACCTTTGTTTCATGTATAGATGATTCGGCGTGGTTCCTCAAGGTTTGGATGTGTTTTCCCCGGTTGTTCTTGGTTGTGATTTTCGGAGCCCTCTCTCGGTGATCTCTTTGGGTTGTTTTAGGGACTTTTCTCTTGAGGATTTGATGGGGGAAATTTGTGCTAACCCTTCGTGGTTCTTTGGGCTGTGATTCCCCTCCCAAATCCGTGAGTAAAAGTGCTCGATTTTGGGGTTTCTTGAGTTCTTGGGCTGGAAGTGCTTTCGGCGGGATTTCTTCGATTCCTCCTTTTTGGACGAGTTTTTGTGGGATTAAACTTGGCTATGGACTCCTCATGAGGTGTTCCTAATATCCCCAAAGTCTTGTTCAAGTCCGTGGAGCGATTCGAGAGATCGAGATTTGGATTTGGGGGAGTTGACCCGCGGGTGCTGTTCATCCCGAGCTGCCCAGGCTACACCGGTCTGACCGGTGCTCTTGACCGGTCTGACCGGTGCAAGCCCTTGTGGGATTTTGCTCGGGTGAACGTCTTGGTGTGTTCGTTGTTGTCCCGTGTTGCTGCTGTTTCGAGTTTGGGTCAGTTTGGTGGTCGGTTGACCTGTTTGGTGCCTTGGGGGCTTTCGAGCCGCCATCGGTCCGACCGGTGTGTCTCACCGATCCGACCGGTGTAGAGCCACTTAGTGGAAGTTGCTCGGTTTCACCGGCGGGGACCGGTCCGGACCGGTGGTGCTCACCGGTCGACCGGTGTGGGTCTGTAGACTCGAGGTTTGGTTTTTCCGCTGCGTTTCTCGGGTTGGAAGGTTGTGTGTTGGTTCCTAGGTCCAGTGGCACTCCAGTGGCTACGTGGGCTTGACCAACCTTGGTAGTGAGTCGGAGACGTGTGTTGGAAGCCGCGTTCGTCTTGTTGGAGTTTTCATCTCCTTCGAGAAGAATTTTTATCGGCTCCCATTCACTCCCCCCCCTCTCTGGTTCGCCGTATCGGTCCTTCACTTTCTCATAAGCCAGCTTTTGAGATATGGCATACTCACTGTCAGCAGCTTCTTTCATCGCTCGTTTGAGCTCCTGGCCACCGGCCTCGGCCTCCCGAAGTCATATCTCCAGGTCCTGAACCTTGCTTTTGGAGGCAGCGAGAGCGTTCTTCAGTTCCTCTTCACGGTTACGGAACTCTGCAAGATGCAACAGTTAGCACATAGCTAAACAACCTTCTTCACAAAAAAGATCATCAGCACGAAGATTCAACCTACCAGTAGCCATGGTATTGAATTGCGCAGTAGCCTCCACAGCCTTGCGCTTCTCCTCGGCGAGCTCGTCCTCGAGCCTTTTCTTCACGGCGGCCACCACCTACGGACCTCCTTGAGCTCTCGCTCAAGGTCGACAATCCGCTGCTCCTTCTCCGTTGCATTCTTCAACAGGTCGACCCGGCCTTTGGCCCGCTCTGCCAACGACTGTCACAGTACAATAAGGTCGTCAGTACCATTTCAACCACGCATAATCAAATAACAACAACTCGTTGTAGACAACTCACCGTCAGCGCAGTGTTGATGGTAATAATGCTGGTCTGCAAGGCCTGCATATCCTCATTATCTTCAAACTAGTCCTTCTGCCAAGGGGTATGATTCCAATTAATTTTGCGCCGTGGCAACTTCGGGCTTGAAGATGAAGATTGAGGTACCTGTGCGCCAGATGTTCCTGGACCTCCTGGCGCCTGGTCAATTTGAGGCTGGTCCCTGACCAGGTCCTCAGCCCTAGCAGGTCGAGCACTGATGGGGTCGACGTCAATAATTGTTGGGGAGGTCATTGCTCCGACGTCCCCAGCAGAAGTTACGCCTCCAGCATCAACAACACGCGGGGGAGTCTCCACCCTTGAATTCGCCACAGGCGGTGAAGTTGCCCTGCTCTCGACCGCTCCCCGCGGCAGAGTGGCAGTACGAGCATCATCAGCAAGCGCCTCCCCCATTACCTTTGGTTCAGCTGACCTCGTGCGGGATGGGGAAGCTGGGGCACCCAGGTTGCCCTGTGGTACTGCCACTGGCCTGCAGAAGCAACACCACATCATAACAAGAATTCAACCATATGCAAAAAAGATTGAGTCTTCACAATTTTACCTCGCAGAGATCGGGATGCGAAGCTTGGGCCTGAACAGCCAAGTCCTAATTGTCGCATGCATCCTTGCCTGCGTTGCAGCAGCAGCTCGCTGCGCCTCCAAACCCCGCCGGAGGGCATCCTCCGACGTATTCTCCACCAGCTCCCGCTGCCTCTTGGCAGCAAGATTCTCCGACCTCCTTGCCGGTGGATCCTTGGTGACCGGCAACTCCTCGATAGCTTCGTCTTTCTCCTTCTCCTCTTCCTCCTTCTCTTCTTCTGATTCGACCTCCCTCGACCGGGGTGTCAGAATCGTCGGTGTCACAACCAATGGAGGGGAAGTCGCCTTCCTCTTCCTCTTCTTCTTCTTTTATGCGGCCTTCACCGCAGAAATAGTAGCAGCAACAGTTGAAGCCGATTTCTTCCCCACTGCAGACCTGGTCTGCCGCCGTGGCTTCATGGCGCCGCCAACATCTGGGCCTGTCCCGGCATCACCATCTCCGCCCTCGACATCGGTGTCTTCGTCGGCCTCCACCGACGAGTCAGACTCGTAAAACTCCAGCAGACGACCTGCTGGAGGCTTATACCTGTCTGACCTAAGTTTCCTTCCGTGGTGCTCACCCTCAGAGAGAGGTGCTAGGCGCCACATCTGAAGCTCGCGCTCCTACAAACAGATGACCAAGAAGTTTATACAATGTAAACAACAAAAAGCGAAGTAAAATGACCAAAGGGTAGGTCTCAGGATCTTACCGGATCAGCCGGCCTCTTCAACGAGTGTGCCTTGGGGCACTTCTTCACCTTCACTTTCCCAGAGTACATTTGGGAAACTCTAGCCGCCATCTCCTCCTTGAAGACCTTGCGGTTAGCCTCGCTTGTGGGGTCTGATTGTCCCCAGTACTCGTATGCCGGATGAACCCGATTCTTGATCGGCTGAATCATCCGCTGACAAAACGACCTCGCCACAGTGGCCCTGGTCACTCCTCGTTTCTTCATGTCACCAACGAGCTCCAGGAATCCCTTGAGATCCCCAAGATCACAGGACGACAACCCTAAGTCCCACTCATTTATCTTCACTGGCTTATGGCCATTACGACATGGAAGCCCAGGAAGCTGATCCGCAATATAGAACCATTTCGACCTCCACCCAGCAGTGTTGTCGAGGAGATCGATGTCTATCCATTTCGCCTTGAGGCCTAACCTCAAGGTAAACATTACAACCCCCACTGGCCCCGACCTCTTGCCAGTGCTCTTCACACAAAAGAAATACCTCCATAGCAAGAAGTGAGGTGATATCCCCAGATACGCCTCACAGAATTGAATAAAGGTCGATACTATAGTTATGGAGTTGGGAACAAGATGTACCAGCTCCAGGTGGTAGTAGTATAGCAGGTCGCGGAAGAAATCTCCCACCGGGAGGTAGAAGCCGCGCTCGAAGAAGGACGCGAAGACGACCTGCTCCTTGACATCTTCACTCGGGAACTGCTCCCCAGCGGCAGCCCTCTACTCCACCTCCTCCTTTGGTCAGAGCAGCCCGCGGGTCACCAAAGCTAGGATCTTGGCCTCGGTCATTGTCGACTGGATCCACACCACCTGCGGGTCTGGGATGGAAGCCGCCTCTGCCGCCATTTCGGCGCTAGGGTTTGCTATGGATCTAATGTTGCAGAGGGTCTTGACGCGCATGCGCAAGAGAAGCGCGACGCAGAGCGGTGGTGCTAGCACGTGGCTGGCCGGAGATGGACGCTGGATGGGTGCGCACGCGGGAGCAAGATGGTCGTAAGATCGCAAGAGAGCTACGACGGCAGGAAAGCGACAGGAGTGGAAGCAAAAGCGATGCGAGGAAGAAGAAAGGGGAATGGGGTCAACCCCTCCTTGGGCTGCCTTATTTATAGGGGGGTCCACCAAATCTACCCATTGCGGTTCCTTCCGCTGTACAACACGCCTCAATGGCTCTATTCCGATAAGTTCACGAGATAATCTCGGCGGATTTGTTGCTGATTGATTACAACCACGACCTAAACTCTCAATTTAGGTCGTCAACTGAGCAATAAGACAACATCAGGTCGTCCTGATGACAAACACGTTTTGTAAGCCCCCACGTCACATTAATTCAGGTCTTTGACAAATCATTTTGTCAAATCGACCAAGTACATGACAGAAGAGAGCGAACATTACATGGACCGCCCGAAGGAACACAAGTCGCCTGCGACCTCATTGGATCCAGAACCTGACACACAAGATAAACATACTACAAGACCTGGGCCATTCGGAGCAAACCTTTCGACCTACTTTACCGAAGTAGAGTACGTCGCGAGATTTCTCCTAGCACCAGGACCACGATGATAGCCTTGCAGGAGGCAGCTGCAGGACGGCGCGCAACCTAAGGCATGCTCGGCTCCAACTATTGGCATGGAGACACGAGCTTGCTCTTCGGTGTTGAAATCCAAGCCCTAGTGAGCTCCCGGTGCCCACCAGAGACGTCCTGCTATAGCCCCAGCTCAAACAACAACACCTCCAAACTCTACCTGGTACCCCGCAGAGGCAGGGCTCAAAGGATGGAGATGTTGCCTACACTTCGCGAGAGTTCTCCTATCTCCAAGCTTCTACAAGTGCAAGACTTTACAATCTGGTGGACGAACACATGCCCATGGCATGATAGGAACGCTACACTGCAGCTTCATAGCTCAACTATGCTTCGGTGCTTGCCTCCTTCAGTCTCAAAGGTGCTATTTATAGCCAAAGCCGCGCCCCGGGCAGCTGGTGAAGTGATGACAGTATCACCATGTGATACTGGGACCTGTAGTCTGTGCACGATTAAAGGTGACGATTTTATTACCCTGTCTCACGATGTATTTTGTCATTTGTGCATCAATGACGCCTTGATCAATGGGCAGTTTGTCGTTTTCTGGGTGGCAAGAGCATCTCCGACTACTGTTGACCCATGATCCTGCAGTATACACTACACGAGAAAACCTGACTCTGCATCAGATGGCTCAGTGCCTAAATTAGCCCTCCTCTCGACGACAACTTCATGGCCTCTTTCTACGACCTGATGTCTTTATTTGCACTCGCTAGGCTCTGTGTCCTAGTGCATCCGCTATGGCTCTGCACGTAAACAGACCTATTCCAATCAACCTATATTTCTATTTCCTGAGCAGAATGGTCGTAGGTTCGATTGAAGACCTTCCGAGGTAGGCGTGCCTCGCTGCTCTGCCAAATCCTTCTGGGCGCCTGGAGACCTAAAAGTACTACAGATATTAGAAGCATCACGGAGATCTACAATTTTCTTCGAGCCTCCGTGGTCGGTGTGCCTATTGCTGAGGTCGTCAATACCTTAGTACAATGGCTCTGCTAGACGGTTAACAGCTATGCTGGTCGTCTGGACACCAAACGACCTCCCCGAGGTTGGTGTGCCTTAATGCCTAGGTCTTGCAATACCTTGGTATGACTATGGCGTTGCCAACCCAGTTGGGCGCCTCGTATGCGTGACCTTCCGAGGTCGGTGTGCCTTTGTAGCCCTGCCAGCCTGTTCTGGGAACCTAGGATTTTACGTCAGGAATGAAGGCCTCCCTGTGGGATGTGCGCCTGATGGCCCTACCAAGTGCTTCTGGGTGCTTGGGCGCTTTTGATTTGAGACCTTCTTGAGGTCGGCATGCCTCGAGTGGCTCTGCCAGACTCTTTGTAGCCATGCAAGATATCTGGGTGTCTCTACACTCCATATGTTCAAGATCAATGGATTCACGAATTCATCGTCGATTGACCTTGGACATCTCAACTTCAGCTACGATATCGTTGCCAACCTCTTCATGTGATGCACCTTTCAAGATCTTACTGGGTATCCTCGGATACTGGCCATTGATGATTTGAGGCCTCTTTGAGGTCGGCACGCCTACAAGGCCTCCTCGAGGTCGGCCCTGCCAGACTCCTAGCAGCTATGCTAAGGAGATCTGGTTGTCTCTACACTATGTTCGATCAAGACCATGATTTAGTTTTCTTCTCTTTTTTGAGCATCAAACCAGCCACGCTATCTGCTTCAATGCTCGGGGACTACTCTACGAGTGTGTCTTCGACGCCTTCTTGTTTTCCTCGTCGTACCGACCTGATTGGGAAATCCGTTTTCTCATCACGTCGTTACTCGATCTACTTTTTCTTCTTTTTTGGATCATCATACCGGTCATCCTGCCCGCCATGATGCTCGGATACTACTCTATGAGTGCATCTTCGATGCCCTCTGAATTTTTTTATCGTCGTTTCGATCTATTGGAAGTCTGCTTCCTATAGGTCGTCACTTGACATGTCTACGATCGGCAAGACTACAAACAGGTCCGCTGCAAAATTGACTTGTTCTTTTTTCTTTTGACCGACAGGAATGCTATTCGACCTGTCGATAGCTCTATGACTTCGTCATGACCTTTCTAAGGTCGCTGCGCCTACACCTCGCTCGGGGGCTTGTGAGACATGGGTAGGGATGGCAACGGGGACCCGATCCCCGATTCCCCGCGGGGAATTCACCTATTAGGGGACGGGGATAGGAGTAATTTTATCCCCACGGGGATGAAAGCGGGGCGAATTTGGTCCCCGTTGGGTCTGGCGGGGGCGGGGACGATTTAGCTCTCCCTGTCCCCGATCCCCGGTAGTTCCCCCGCGTAAACTAGTTTCTGAGAAATTCGGCCCAGCAGGCCCATTACAACCCAACGCTTAGAGTATATATACAAGAGATAAAAACCCTAACCTTATCCAATCACTTCTCCTTCCTCTCCCCATGACCGGACTGTGCGACAGTGCGGCTCCTCTTCCTGTCGCCGCCGCCGCCGCCGCAAGCCACGAGCCTGGAGCTTAGCTGCCGCCTTGCCGCATCCTCGTGTGCTGTGCTCCCGACCCATCCTGAACCCCTGTACGTCGCTCTCCCCTCCACCCACGCGGGCACAACAGGCTTCAGATTGAGATTCGTGAGGACGAGAGAGCATGTAGCGAACATGAACAGATAGTAGCCAAAAGAGTTGGTAAGTGCACAGAAGATGCATGCGGTCTGGAACTCGATGCAAGCGGTCAAGATGCTAATGGATTAGTTTTCCTTCGTGGCCGCCAGATTTTTTATTCTTTCTTTTCCTCTCCATTTTGTTTGAACTTTATGAGATGAGAACCAATGATGTGTGCGCAAATAAATCTAAGTATTGTTTGGAAATTTTTGTTGTACTTTCAAAAAAGAGGTATTTGCATGTTTTACTGATGTTCAATGACGATGACAGTCGAATTTATCTGCGGGGACGGGGAGTCGGGGACCCCGCGGGGACTGTGCGGGGACGGGGATGGTACGAAGATGTCCCCCGTGAGCATTGGCGGGGACGGGGACGGGGACGGGGAATTCTTCTCCCCGCGGGGGCGGGGATGGAGAGCTATTCCCCGACGGGGAATTCCCCGTTGCCATCCCTAGACATGGGTACCCCTGGGTCCCCACCGACCAGGCTCACGACCGTCCCCGACAAGTGGGTCCGGCTTACCAGGAGACCCGCCGACCTGTCAGTGGGCCCAACCGACCTAGTTGGCGGCTCATATGACCTCCTGAAGACCTTCCAGAAGATTCCCAGACGACCTAGTTCAGCACGACCTCAAGACTTGGCGTACCAGACAAGACCTCGGTGGATTTCGCCCAAAGCAGATCGACGGGATATGGCAAGATGTGTAACGTAGACTTAGGTCTCCTGGTCGTAACCGACTAGGAGTCTGGGAACTGACCTCATCCGCTGGCCAATATAAGGCGGATGAGGCGACCCCTTGTAGATCCGACTAATCCTGCAATCCCGAAGCAATACAAACCGAAGAACTGGACATAGGGTTTTACTCTTTGGAGGCCCAAACCAGTATAAACTCATTGTGACCCCAAATGTAAGACACACACTTCCCCACATAAGTTGAGCTATGGGACAATCAAAAAAGAGGTGTTGAATTGTTTCCTGCTCCGCACAAAAGCAACAATTTGTACACCGTTTCCAATGTCTTTTGACTAAATTATCTTTAGTTAACACAACCCCTTGCCTAAGATACCAAAGGAAGATTTTAATCTTCAAAGGGATCTTGGCTTTCCACGCCCAATCATTGACCGGAGTCCCTTCTGTCAACACTATGTCATTGTACATATTCTTCGCCAAAAAAGTTTTATTGGCCGTCCAAAAGAAAGAGTCCTTGCGATCATTAAGATTCACCCACAGGACAGCCCCCACTAGTTCGAGCCACTTGGCCCAAGTGTGCCCCACTAAAGCCCGTCTAAAAGATACATTCAATGGGGTAGTACTTAGCACTTGAGCAACCGACAAATTTTTCTTTCTCGCAATTCTGTAGAGACTTGGATATCTTACCATCAGAGGCTCCTTCCCTAACCACAGATCTTCCCAGAATCTAGTCTGGGAGCCATCATGAACTCTGAATCGACCTCGCTGCAACACAAGATATTTAACCTCCATTAGACCTGCCCAAAAAAGAGAGTCCCCCTTCCTTTTCACCACCTGCGATAGCGTCCTTCCTTTAAGGTACTTTTTCTTGAGCACTTGCTGCCACAAACCATCCTCATTGAGTAACTTGACAATCCACTTACTTAACAAGCATTTGTTTTGGATATCCAAATCGATAATACCCATCCCACCAACACTCTTTGGCTTACACAGAATGCTCCACTTGGCCAACCTATATTTCTTTTTGTGCTCATCACATTGCCAAAAGAATCTGGATCTATAATAGTCCAGTTTCTCCAAAACACCTTTAGGTATTCTGAAGAAAGATAACATACATTGGTAGGCTCGATAGGACCGAGTTAATGAGGACAAGACTTCCTCCCGATGATAACAGCTTACCCTTCCAACTACTAATCTTCTTTTGAAACCTCTCTTCAATTGCCCTCCAATCCTATTGAAAAGTCTACTAGGACTCATAGGGATACCTAGGTATCCAAACGGAAACTCACCCTCTTTGCATCCAAAAAGACTCACATACTCTGCAACCCTCTCCTTTGTATCCCCAAAGTAGAATAACTCACTTTTATGGAAGTTGATCTTAAGCCCAGACAACTTCTCAAAGGCACTTAATATTAATCTCAAGCTTCTGGCTTTCTCTATATCATCATCCAAAAAAAGAATCGTATCATCTGCATACTGTAAAATTGAGAGACCATCCTCCACTAAGTGAGGAACCAGCCCATCAAAAAACCCCATGTCTTTCGACCTCTCAATCAACACTGCCAACATATCTGTCACTAAATTGAACAGAATTGGGGACAAAGGATCTCCCTGTCTTAAACCTTTTTTGGTTTGAAAGAAATGACCCAAGTCGTCATTCACTTGCACACATACACTTCCCTTAGAAACCACTTTCTCCATCCACTGACACCACACAATCGAGAAAACCTTCATCCTAAGAACTTGCTGCAAGAAGTCCCAATTAACCTTGTCATAGGCCTTCTCAAAATCTAGCTTGAGAATAAGTCCTTTCTGCTTTTTTCTTTTCAGCTCATGGATGGTTTCATGCAAGACTACCACTCCCTCCAAAATGTATCTTCTAGGCAGGAAAGCCGATTGCGACGATTTGGTAACCCTACATGCCACCGACGTGAGTCTGTTTGCCAAGACCTTTGTAAAGATCTTAAAGCTAACATTAAGCATACAACTGGGTCTATATTGCTGAATTCTCTTGACCTCCTTCTCTTTTGGGAGCAACGTAATTGTTCCAAAATTGAGACAGAAAAGAGGTAGATTTCCTGTATGGAAGTCTCGGAACATAGCCATGAGGTCTTCCTTTATGAGACTCCAAAACACCTGGTAAAATTCAGCCGGAAACCCATCAGGTCCGGGAGCCTTATTATGTTTCATTTGAAAAATAGCCTCTCGGATCTCCTTTTCAGAAAATTCAGCCACTAGCATCTCACTTTCTGTATCGGTGACTTGAGGAATATCCTCCACCAAAGACTCATTGAGTGATAATCTGCCGTCTTCTGAACTTCCAAAAAGATTCTTATAGTATTTTGTGATATAACTCTTAATTGGTTCCTCCCCTTCAATAACTCCTTCATCTTGTTCAAGACGAAAGATTCTAGTCTTCCTCTTTTTCCCATTTGCCACTATATGGAAATACTTCGTATTGTTATCCCCTTTTAAAATTGTAGTTGTCTTAGCTCTTTGAAACCATTTTACCTCTTCTTCCCTGAGAAGTTGCGTAATTTTTTCATGAATACTCTGCTTTAAGTCCCACTCACACTGGCTTAGCAGCTGGGACTCTGCTTTCTTATCTAGCTCCTCAGCTTTCCTCAACAATTCTTGCTTTTCTTTCTTATAAGCCCCGTTCATATTCTTTGCCCACCCCCTCAGAAATTGTCTCAACCTTCTAATCTTGTTTTGCCACCTTTGCATCGCGGTGTTGCCTCTGGTTTCTTTGTTCCAGACATCAGAAACCATCTCAAAGATTCCCTCCCTTAGCAACCAGCCCAACTCAAACTTAAATGGTGGTTGCCTCTTGGGTTTGGCTTTTTCTCATGTACTTAGCAGGAGAGGGGTATGATCCGAAATTTCCCTGTTAAGGGCCTCCACTGTCACCAATGGATATTCCTGTTCCCACTGTACTAACCAACACCCGATCTAGCCTCTCATATGTAGGTACCATACAAGAGTTAGCCCACGTGAACTTACGACCGGACATCTCTATCTCTCTTGGATCCAGGCTATCAATGACCGCGTTAAATAAGAAGGGCCATCAACCCTCAAATCTATCATTATTTTTCTCACCACTGTTTCAAATGATGTTAAAATCTCCTCCAATGCACAAAGGTAACTTCTCATTATCGCACGCTTGCACTGCTCTGCCGAGGTCGTGCAGAGGTGCAAGGCACCCCTCGCGCACTGTGCGTAGCGCTTTCGCAGTGCGGCATAGGCACCACCAAATCAACATCGCACGGGTTGAATGCCTCCACCAGGCTGAGCCCTCCAAAACGACAAAGGGGAGGCATGGGAGGCCTGCGACTAAGCTGCATGGCGAGCAGATAGGCACGACGCGTCGGCGAATTGGGAGGTTGCCAGTGGCGGGCTGGCGGCCATGGACCTCCTTTCATCAACCCAAGCGCAGCCATAGGAAAGCGGAAAAGATGGATTATAGCGGGAGGGGAGACACAAAGAAGCACCGTGGATTCTCTGACTGTGTGTAGGCAAGTCACCAAATTACTGTATGGGTGACTTCCCATGAGTTGCCGGCCATTCGTTTTGAGATGGATGGATCAGATCTTCTGCTACATCACCGCAGTTACAGTGTTTCAACAAACAGTAAAACCCGCACAGTGCATCTGCTACAGTGAAATACAGTTATATTACTGTTCATGTAGACTCATTTCACTGTGTGGATTGGTGACTTTGCTTCAGCAAGTCAGACAATCCGTGCCGACAAGGAAGGGGCGGCTCCACCACTTCGTACAAATCGGGACCCTAGGTCCAAGATCTGACGCCTGGCAGCAGACCCAGCCCGAGCAGCTTCCAGATGTGTTGTTAGAGGCCACCGGCAGCCGCAGAACCCTCCTCCACCAGTGGGGCATAACAGTGCGGGGAGGAGGGGGCGATGGTGCAAAGCCGCCAGATCGAGCCCCAAGGGACCAGTATTCTGATATTTGCTACGTACCTTATTCTCATTCATGAATCTGGATATTTCTGTTTAATTTCAGGGTTCATTGTTTATTCTACCATTCCTCACTGTATTTGCAAAAATGCATTCAGAATCTGATTTCTCAATTGCTTCAGTGCAAAAACAAGTATTGTATTTTCGTTTCACATTGCCTTACATCATTACAAGGCTTACACGTACTGTATTTCAGTACAAATACAAGTACTCTATTCACCATCAAGTCCACATTGTACAACTGACAACAGCTAAAAAACAAACAATACATAAGCATATCATCTGTTTTTGCTTACACAGAGACATTCATGTAGCTGGAACTCATGTTCTGAATTTTCTGCTATAGGCTTCGTAAGTAGTACTCCAATAATCTGTATATGACTTCGACAAGAAAAAACAACCTGCAGGCAAGCCAAACTAGCTGTTAGATTCATCGATACACCGGAGTGCATTTCTCTGTAATATTTTCACCGCTAACTTTCTTGGATTGAATCATTCTATCGAAATAACTGATCAAATCGAAAATAGTGCTATCAAAAACTTGGAGGTGCTCTGAGATTAGTCTGGTTGAACTAGTTAAACGGGCTACAATTTGCCCAAGGGAGAATCAAATAGAACACCTTCAATGTGAACGAAACATACACACCAAGTCCAGTGACGGACCAGAAATCAAGAGCCTAGGCAAAACTAAAAATTATCTTCCTATCTTTAGTAAAAAGTATTGTAATCATACTCAAAACTCATTTGAACCCTACGAAAATTCATTTGAACCCTAGTTCAAGCGCTCGAATTTCCGACATACGTGCAGCACCATCATTTCTTTTCTCGGCTTTGGCTTCCAATCCACGCCCCCACGCACCAGCGTCGCGCCCCACCGCGCGAGGTGGGTCCCTCCTTTCTCAGTCTGGCTTCGTGCACGCTCCCTCTCCGTTCCCATTCTGAAAAATTATTGGTATAACTTGTGGAAAAAAAAACAACTTACATAACAACAAAATTATGCATTTAATTTTTATAAAAAACTTATACGTGCAACTTATGCAAAATCAACAAATAGCTTATTCGAAAAGAAAAATTATACATATAATTTATCCTATAAAAACTAATATATATAAGTCATGCAAAATAATCAAGAGAGAAAACTATGCATATAACTTGCTTCGAAAAAAACTTATATATATAACTTATGCAAAATATGCAAAAACTTATTCAGAAAAAGAAATGTTAGACATATAACTTTTCTATAAAAGAACCTATGGATGTAACTTTTCATGAAACACAAAACGAAAAATTATGCATATAACTTATCCTATAAAAAATTATATATATATATATATAGGTTATGCAAAATAATCAAGAGAAAGAAAACTTATGCAAAATATGCGCAAACTTATTCAGGAGAAAGAAATGTTAGACAAATAACTTCTATATAATTTTTCATGAAACACAAAAAGGGAAAAATTGTAAACACTGAGGCTCCGTCCTGGCTTTCCTTGCCGCTTGCCAGCCGCGCAGCTCCACTTACCTAGTCTCCGGTCACCTTGCCGCTGCTGCCACCGCCGCCACCTCCGGCCAGTTGTAGCCGCCGCTGAAAAAGGAATCGCGGGAAGGACGTACTTCATGAAGGAAGGAGAAAGCGAAGCAAACTCGTTCACCACGACGCCCTCCTCCCGTCACCGCTCGTCTCCGTCGCCGGTGTGGGCCACTGCGCACGGAGCTCCTCCCATCGCCGCTCGCCGCTCCTCCGTCGTCGAGCCACCGCACACAAAGCTCCTGCTGCGGCAAGCGAACCGGAGCATCTAATTAGCGAGCGTGCATTGGTAACAATCGATTTTCCGACAACTTATTTTTGGAAAGCGTGGTTTCGTGCCTACCTCCACATTTCCATTTCCGTCCTGCGATTGCCGCATGGTGTCTCCGGACTTTGTTATCTTTTGACATGCCACGCCACCCTATGGCTTGCTGCCTCCATTCTCTTTTGACGCGCCACCATGTGCCTCTTGCTTCATTTTCTTTACTATTCCTCTTTTAGCACGCCATATTTATTCGGGGCCATTGGAAAAAGGATTATAAGTAGGTGGGAAATTTTGCGATACAAGCTGCTCTCAATAATAATTCTAAACAAAACGTTTGTTGGTATATATACAATATGCATGTGTAAAATTTTTGGTAAAATATTCATAAAAAGGATTGAAACATATCCATGCACGTAAAAATTCATAAAAATGTGAAAATGTATTTTATTCACACATGATTACGACCAACTAATGATGAGTTAAGCACATAACTTTTTCTCTAATGACAAATTATGTGCATAATATTTTCCTAACGACGAGTTATGCGCATAACATCTTTTCTAGCTACAAGTTATGTGTATAATTTTTCCCTAACGACGGGTTATGTACATAGCTTTTTCCCTGACGAGAAGTTATGTTCATAATTTTCCCCTAAAGCGACTTATGCACATAACTTTTTTCTCTGGCGACACAAGTTATGTGCATAATTTTTCTCTAACGATGAGTTATGACCATAACTTTTTTCTTCAACGGCGAGTTATGCGTATAACCTTTTTCCCTAATGATAAGTTATATTCATAATTTTTCCCTAAAGACGAGTTATACGCATAACTTTTTCCTCTAGCAACAAGTTATGTGCATAATTTTTCTCTAACGACAAGTTATACACATAACTTTGAATTATAAATTTTTATATGATGATTTTTAAGCATAAGTTTGATGGTGTACAGAACTTATACGTATAACTTGTATGCATAAGTTTTAAAAGAATGAATTATACGCATAAATTGTTTCGAACATCAGCTTGCGTGCTGATTTTTAGCAACTTATACATACAATTTATATACATAACAATGCTCAGTTAGTACAAAGTTGCATTGAAACAATATTATGAGAGAAAAAAAAGATGCCTGCTCCCACACGTGGTACGTCATGGTACGTCATGTTCAATTATGTATTCTTTCTTCTTAAAAATCTACATTTCATTCAACTTAATCCTGATTTCAGCAATTATTCTGCTCACGTTTTCGTCTCAGTGTATATATTAGTTTAGTGCGCTCTTTTAAAGCTCTTCTTGATTGGTGCAGTGTTTTTAATTTATTTAATTTGTTTGTTTGTATGTGTTTGCTCCGGACGTTTTCTTTGGATGATTGATACGAGTAGATTAAACGCCACCCGAGAGTTTTCATGAGCATGAAGATGAAGAATTCTGAGCAACAACATTACTTTGGTTAAAGGCAAGTGTGTCCTTGTTCTTTTGTCGTAAGAACTATATTTAATCACTTTGCATATGCCTGCATTTAAATATGATGGGACCCGTGTTTAAGGATTGACTAGTGTTGTTTATCCTGTGCCTTGATCAACCGAGTTTAATTTTCCTTTATGTTAGGTAGCTATGCTTAGTTGCTGTTAGGGATGAAAACGGATCGGATACGGACAGATACTGCGGGTACAGATACATATAGTTTTTCTTTCTCGGATCGAACACGGATAGGGACAATATATTTTTATCGAATAGTGACATTCATCATATTTGGATCATAGAAATCCAATTTTGAATTTCCGGATACTAATGCGGTATGGATAGTTACGGATATTAAATGTCCGAATTCGAATACGGTCTTACCATATGAATGTCTGAACCTTTCGGTCGGTCGGTCGGTCGGACGGATAATATCCGTACCACTTTCATCCCTAGTTGTTGTACCTTGGGTTATGGTGGTAATAATGAACATTATTAATGAACAGGATTTACCTTTATGTTACATTTCTGTTTGCTTAATACAAGATCACTATGCATTAATTGGAATATGGAGCGACCACCGAGGAAAACCATACAACCACAAGGCATATGGCTCTGCCTTGGCTGAATAATGTTGGGATGACCTTACCTGATAAGGGCAAGGGGGAGCGCCAGTGGGGTATAGACTCACTCTAGTAGGGAGTTGGACTTTTCTAAGACACAGTACCTACTAGGGGACTTTATACTCTGCAATGACTCGGAACCTTTCGCGGGTTGTTTCACATTGGGGAATCTTTGTAAAGGTCTCGTAGCGTCCCTATGCAATCACACCTCGGTAGTGTGGTATGATGCCTAGCTAGCATCGCATGGTTGGATCCAAAGTTCTTCAGGACTTTTACGCAACTTGTGGTGAAAGTGTATAACCTCTGCAGAGTGTAAAACTAATCGATTAGCCGTGCTCACGGTCAAGAGCGACCTAGACCCTCACATGATAATTGAACTTGAAGATGGACTTAAATCGTGCTCTATGGTTATGTTAGCCATATGCTTATTGTGTATCTTAGCTATCTCTTAATGTTAATGTGGGTTGGTATAAACTTATACTTTATTAGTAATCAGGTGCTAATAAAATTGGACCAACTAAAATGCTAAATGCTCAAAGCCCAATCCATTATAAAGCCTTTGCATTCATTCTTTCCCCACACTTGCTGAGTACGACAAGTGCTCACTCTTGCTATAAACAATGTTTCTCAGAAGGAGGAAGTTGCTATGAAGATGTTGCTAGTGCTAGGCGTACGCAACCCCCAGTCGACTACCTGTGATATTTGGAGCCTTCATTTCCAGGATTAAGCGTAAATCTCTGATAATCTTCCTTTTTCTTTCGTGATACTGTTTCTGTATTCACTTTTATGTCACTATATGCATGAAACTTGATCCTGGCATGCATATAGCTATGCACTTGGTTTTCTTTGGAAAAACAGGTGTGACACACGTCCCGGGTGCCGCGGGGTCGCTCGCGCCATGTTGCAGCCCTCGCCTGGGGGCCCGCTGGTGGGCTGCACCGAAGGAACCTTAGGTCGTGCGGGGCAGAGCCATTTGTCGAGGTAGCCGGGGCGCTCCTTAGGTCATGCAGGCTGACCACCTTGGTCGGAGGTGGCCTCGTAGGCGATGTTGCGCCGCCACCCTTGAAAAAAGGGGGAGCCAGGCCTTTCTTGCTGGTCGCTGGTGTTGGGCCTTCACAGATGCGGCCCGTTGTTAGCCTTCATGATTTAGGAGATTTATGGGGCTAAGATGATTACTCCTAGTTTATCCCCTCATCAAAGTCCAACAACGTCCATAGAATTTTTTTTAAGTGGAAGAAATTACTTCCACCATTTCAAATTGTAGATGGTTTTTATTTTTATAGATTATATAACTACAGAGACATTATATCTAACTCTATAGTAAAAATCTTGTGACCTACAATTTGGATGGTTTCCTCATACCTTTTCATCGAACCTATTTACTCCCTCTGTCTCAAAATAAATGCACATCACACTTATCGAGAAGTCAAACTTTGATAAATTTGACCAAATATATATTGAAAATTAAAAATTACTAATCTCTGCGACGTATATCAAATATCATTAGATTAGTTGTGGAATATATTTTCATAATAAACTTATTTGAAGATCGAAATATTGATATTATTTTGTCTATAATTAGTCAAATGTTAAAAGAGTTTGCCTCTTCAAAAAGTGAGATGCATATTTATTTTAGGGCTGAGGGAGTATCTCTTTTCCCCCTGGTAGTATATGACTTTTAGTATGAACAACATTTGGAAGCGACTTGATCTTCATATATACTAGGTGATGGTGATTCCCCGCGCGGTGCTGCGGGATTTAAAGATCTTTTTAATAAATTATGAACCATTACCGGTTCTGATTAATGCAAAGAAAAACATTAAAAATCGACATTGTGAATTTGTGATAACTCGAGATTTGGCAGAAGCAGATCAACTAAAAGATGTTCATTCATTTTGTCTTGCAATACCAATTTATGCAATTATCCTTAGTTGGTGAGAGCTAACATGAATCTCTTGATCACCCCCTTTGCATTACGTGAATGCTGGATTTAAAAGGCTTAGTCAATCGCTAAACATTTGTGATGCACTATTATTTGTTTGACAGAAGCAATTATCAATTAACACAGAAACAATCTATCAACCATGAACACTGCAACTTAAGATTGGATCCACTATCGTACCTGATTTCCATAGCTAACAACCTCTTCAACATCGTCGTCTTCTTCCGGTGAGGTGCCATAAGACTCTGCACTGCTGAAAGACGGGCAACGCAATATTGTCACCACGACTGGTAGCAAAGTGGCAAGCAGCAAGAGCACCACGGCCGACACCAGAGTGACCGGTAGCAGGGGCACCATGGCAAGCACCAGAGCGACCTCCAGCAGGGCCATCACAACCGACGCCAGGGCCAATCTGGGTACTGTTGACGCCATCTGAAGTCGTCCCGAGCGCGTCCACCGAGCGAGAATGCGATATCGATGGCAATGGGCGGGGTCGGAGAGAAGCCAGCCCTGGGCAACCAATGGAGCTTCGGCTGGCGACGTAGGGAGGGGATCGACGGTGACAGGCGGAGAACCTGGGCTGGGGCAGCTTTATGTAGAGCGGCAAGAACGCAAGGCAGGTGACGCGAGAGATTGTTAGCTGGTGGCAGGTGATGGGGTGGCGGGGATGCAAGGGGGCATTGGTGGTGATGTGAGGCACCGAGAGCCGAGGGGACGACAGACAGGCGAGGGGCGGGGAGGCGGCAGGGCAGCGGCAACTTTACCAACATCGATCTCTAACAACTAATGAATGGCTGAGTTTTTTTAGTGGATGGTCAAGAAATATAATGAGTTATAGGCAATGAAGGTCTTTATTTTTCCCAAATCATAAATAACTATATTATTGGTACTCACTACAAATCCTACCTTTATTTCTGTCGACCCTCAATACGCCACATCATCCGTTGATGTCATCGACAATTAATTCCCCCTGATCCCACCACGCGCCATCCCATCTCCCCAGCGCCCCACGGATCCGGTGGAATATATATATATATATATGTATATATATATATTCATTTTGGAAAAAATATATGATCGTTTCAAAATTTAGCAAATTTGACCTTCAACTGCCATGAAGCATGGCAACCGTCAGCGGTTGGGCCAACCGCCACAGGGCCTAATGGTGGGAAAGCCGAGCTGCCGTGGCCCAGGCGGCAGGTCGTCAGCCCTCTATAAAACCCGAAAATTAGTTCGAAATTGTCACAATAATTGGAAAAAAAGAAAGAGAGGGTTGGGAAGGAGAAGAGAGTGAGGGGGTAGAGTAGCGAAGCTCTGCTGGTTCTTCACTTCATTTGTAGGTATTTCGTTGATTTTAACCCTTTTAGCATCTGTACTTAGATGTAATGAAAGCATAATTAATATTGATTCACTAGATTTCTTTAGATCTGTGGTATGAAATAGTTCCTGTTTGTAGGGTTTAGAGTTGAGAAAGAGAAGAGAGGGAGGTGGAGGGTGCAGAGCAGTGAAGCTCTGCTGCTTCTTTGCTTCATTTTAGGTATTTCGCTGATTTGAACTCTTTTAGTAATTTTACTTAGATTTAATTACTATTAATTCACTAGATTTCTGTAGATTTCAGGATGGTATAGATTTCTGGAGTATAGATCTGTGGTTGTAGTTTAGATTGTAGTTATATGTTTGACACTCATTAGACTATTTTAGGTAACATATTTACTGTTGACTGTGTAGATTTCGGTGGATTAGTTTGCAATTTTTGTTTAATATTACGCTATTTGTTTGTTAGTCCCTGGATGTATTATTTGATAGGTGTTATTATTTTTTATTATGAATCAGACATGTCAGAGACAGTCACAATCCAATTGTATCATGGATCTAGTCATTTGCAGTAGATTTAGAGCACCAATGCCTGTCAGTGATGGCACTAATCAACAGATGTGAACATGTGTATTGGGAGCTTGTGCCACTTGAAGGGACTCCACAATGGAGGAGTTTTATCATAAATGCATACCGATTTGGTTTGCCTGTGATTTTGTTTGTCCAAGTTTTCCAGAAGGGTGAATCTAGCAGCCAAGTGCATGAGGAAGTTGAGGATGTGGACGAGAGTGATGAAGAAGGGGAACAACAAGAGGCAGAAGCACGAGATTCTGAAGGCGATGAGACATCTAGAGGTTATGTTGTCACTGTGATGACGGTGTATATGCGTATCAAATTTCATTTGGACTTGCAAGTGGACAAGTCCTCCGTCGTAGCCAAGGGACCCTTCTTCCCTCAAGTGTGAACCCAAGGTATCGAATCCGTGGAACAAATGTGTGATGCAACAACCAATCTATTAAAGCTAAGAACACTTAGATCTTTAAAGGGAGTGCTTTTGCATCTAATCTAAAGAACATCATAAAAATGAATCTAATCTATGAAAACCGGAAGTAGCAAAAGATAGAGAGGGACACGTAAAACCAATCTAGAGAGATTGGATAAAATATTCTTGAAGTTCCAAGCAAAAGAAGAATAGCCAAGTCGAATATCATAAAAAGCTTCTTTAAATCGCGGCTTCCCGTACAACTCTGAAGACGCCCACCTTTTGGGGCCATCCTTCTGTCACAATGCACTCCTATTCGTGCGGGTTAGCCTAGGGCGAGTCCAATGGACAAGTTGAAATCTCTTGAAAGGTCAGGCATGCACCTCTAGCCACCACGGCTACAAGAACACTATCTATGATCCATCTCGAGAATAGATCTTAAAGTAAGAAAAGCCAATTGATCAAAGTCGTAGAAGAAGCACTTGATCGCTAGAAATCAGATTGCAACTTGATAATTCAACATAATAGATGATACATGGACAAGATCACCACTGGGATCCTACCTTGATCTTGCTCCTAGCTCCTGGAACTCCGATGTGGTCTTCCGTGCAAGGTTCCCACGTCGGCTAGGGAAACCTTAGACAACTAGCTTGACCCTCTCCTCTCCAAGATAGTGTCCCTCCCTTCTCTGCTCCTCGGCGGTGAATGACGAATGAGTTGATGCGTGGATCTTGGCTAGGGGGCTATAAATAGTCCGAGAGGTGGCTAGGTCAAGGCGGCGGCGAATGGACCCAGTAATGGGCTGGGCCGGCCGGCCTGGGCCCATTCTGGCCCATCTCGTGGCCACCTTCCTCGGTGCTGCTTCCCGTGTCTTCTAGAACGTTCTCCCTTCTACATGTGGGCCCTTGACGTCAATTTTTCCACGGTTTATATGAAGCTCCTTGTCCCTCAAGAGTTAACATTTTTTGTTCACGTCCTCGGAGTTTTCCGTCTTCACGAGTTGGTCCTTGGGCTTTTTGGAGTCATGTTCTCTTCATTGCTTGACTTGTGCCGGGCTTCAAGGTCTTGTCACGAGGTGCTTGATGAACTTTACCCGGAAGTCTTACTTTCAACGTTAAATTCCTGCATAAGTATCAAACTCCAAAACCAACATGCACGAACAAACTTGTTATATCTAGGGGGTTAGTACCAATGGATAAGATATACAATTCATGCCAACACTGAAGGTAAACTCATGGCTAGGTTGACGAAAATTCACCGTCAACATCTCCCCCATGCTTAAACCATGCTCGTCCTAGAGTAAGCCTTCGATGGATATCAGTGTTGCCCTTCATTGCTCAAACCCTGCTCTTGATCATACACGAGAAAACATAATGCTCTCAAAAATTTAATTCGTTAGAGTTTCATAATGTACTAGCCTTCATCCCTACGGAGGGTGGATTTTAATTAAGCTCATCCTACAAGTACTAAACATGCTCCCAAAATTTAAAATGGATCTCATAAATTTTGAAATAAAGAACAAGATGAAAAAGAGCTAAACCAAGTTCAAAAATTTAAACCACCTTGCATCTTGCTCATGAACTCTCATCTCATCTTGTCTCTCAAGACTATTTATTCTACTCCTTTCCCTCTCATAACATGCATATATGTGGTAGGCTTTATATGGTGCTTTTTGGGAAAGTTTAGTCCTACCAAGATATTATAAATGAGATATTGTCAAAACAAGACAAGCTTCTCATGGTCTTACTGAGAGGCGTCAAAAAGGTTATTGGAAAATAATGTTATATCAAGGAGGGTGAGGGAAAAATACACACACTTTGAGATAGGTGGACATGTGCAAATGGCAAAGAGTGATCCCGAGGCACAAAGGAAGTCCTCGCTATCGGATTGCACATGGTTGGGAAGATGAGTTTGGATCTTAAATCTTGAAACTTTTGAAATTCCTAATGCACTTTAGAGAACTGGAGAGTTCACTTTATTTTATTTTTATACATACTCATATTTTTTTCTTTTCTCATACATATATATTTTTCTTTCTCTTTTTTCTTTATACTCATTTTTTCTTTTTCTTTCTCTCTTTATTTTTTTATTTTCTCCCCTTGAACTCTAAATTGCATTGTACCTACCTCCTCCCCCATGCTTAGACGTTTGCTCGTCCTCGGGCAAAGAGGTGATAGAGATAAGGTAGGTACTAGAAATATTTTTCCTTTGGAGAGATACTTGAAATATTCAATCTTGGCATCATCTTATAATCTTCCTTGAATTGACGATCCATACTCATATGATAGGTTGTGGTCAAGGAGGTAAACACAAAATATGTTATTTTTGGTTTTAAGGGTGGATATCCGGTGAGGTTTGTGAAATCTCTGATGTGAGGATACACAATGCACGGATAGAAATGCTAGCAATAAGATGGATATGCAAAAACGGAATGATTAGCTTCTTAGTCTCGGGCCAGAGAAATCAAGCCCTAAAATAACTCACCCAAAAATAAACCTTGTATACTAAGTTTTTGCACTCAAATATATATATGACTCTGGATAGGTAGAGCAACATGCAAATGGTATTTATGACAAGGTTAGCATTTACTTTTAAGAACAAAAATAAATCATCTTTAATCCATCAAAACTTAAGAGCACATAAAACACTATGGGTCTTTATTTTTATCATAACCTCCGCAAAAGATTAAGCTAGCATTAGATTAATTTTAGATTTGTATTTTAAGAGAGCATTAGCTTAATCATGCATAAAACAAGTACAAATATAAACAAAGCGGCAACTATCATCATATATCACCATGGCACAAACTTCGTATCTTTGCCAAAGGTAAAAACAAGGTGGTGATTTTATTCATGATGAAAATAAACACTAACACACATGCTGAAAATCAAATAAAAAACTAAAAACACTACGCATACATAGGCGCATACAAGCTGAAAATTAAAGAAAAGGGAAAGGGAAGATTAAACTAAAGCCCCTCCTCTGTCTAATCTTCCGCCGGTGGTTGGTATTGATAATCTTGATTGTTGTACCCTTGCTCAAAATAGGATTGCACCACTCCTCCTATGAATTTCTCCGGCGGTGCTAGGTGAAGATGTCCAAGCTCAAAGGCAATGTTTGCATTTCCTTCACCCATTTGGTTTGTATTGGTTTGGATGGCTGCAATATTTTGCATGTTTCTTGCAGCGTATCCTCCAAAGATGGCCATAGTTTGTTGTGGTTGAGGAAGGTGTGCATATTGCTCCGCAAAGGCTACGTTGGGTACTGCAAAATTTTGTGGGGGCATGGATGCACCACTCCCCCATGCTTGCATTGGTACACCACCGTAGTATCTCGACGGCGCCAGAATTCCTCCAAATGGTGGCACATATTGGTGCACCTTCTTCTTGGGCTGCGGAAGAACCTTCTTCTATAATCTTTCCTCTCTTGTTCTTCTTCGCCGGCACAAGAAGTCCTTCCTCTAACCAATCTTCTTTCCCCTCAAGAAAAAGTCTTAGTCTTGCATCCGGTAGGGGTAAATTTACCTTGACCAATTTGAAGTCTCCTATCTCATCTCCACTTATATATTTTTCTTGCTTCAAATACTCAAATCCTAGGGAAGTCCCAACTAGGAGGTGCTCCGGGTTCTTGGAATTTCCGGTCTCAAAGAAATAGCCAACATAGAGAGGTAGCACCCCGAACCAATATCTCCTGATCCTGATGTTGCTTCACAACACCGTTGATCATAAGGTGAGTGGGGTCGATTGGCTGCCTGACAATCAAAGCCGAGTAAAGCCAATTCACCTCCATGTCGGTTATGTTGGTCTCTTTCATTCTCCCCAAAATCCTCTTGCTCATTTATGAGTGAAGCACTCGGATGATGGGGTTCCGGATACTATTTATTTTCCGGTTAGCTTCTCCCACGATCATTCTTCAAAAACTTTCCAATGTGCCTCCATGCACATCCACTTATACTAGGGCTCCCTTTTGAAAACCAACCAATTCCCTAATGTACTCATAGGGAACCACTTGTTCATCTCCCTCCGAACGGAATGAGAGACTCGATACTCCTTCATCAAGAATAGGCGCCATGGTCATGAGAATTTCCAAGGCGAATTTCTTGTGTGTGTTTTCCGACACTCCGTTGGAGAATTGCACCCAGCCTAGGTGTCCCAACATGTAGTAAATATCTGTATGAAAACCCAACACTTGGGGAGCTTGGTCGTCGAGGTCGACGTTTGCCACAAGCCTCTTCTCAAGGCGAGTGAGCTTCTCCTCCTCCTCCCATATCTTGATAATAAATCCATACTTGGAATACCATGGATTGTATGGAGGTGGAGCGGATGATCGTGTCAAGCGACGAGGTTGGACGGGTGGCTCCCCCGTACGTCCTTGTGGTTCGGTGAACCGCATAGATGAGGTTCGTGTGGCCCTCATGCCACCGAGGAGAAGAGTCTCGTTCCTCCTCGGCGGTGCCGTGTCCTCCTCCATACTCTAAGGAGACTCAGAGACCGAGTGCCTCCTCAAAGAGGTTGTTGATGATGGCTTCAACGACGATGATCCCTTCTTCTTGGTGAAAATACTTGTAGTTTTCTTCCACATGGTTGTTGCACTCTCCCTCACAAATATATATTTGGGGTTTTTAACCGGTAACAAGGCACACAAATATTATTTGGAGTATGGAATTTGAGTGGTATTAGGATGGATTTTTTTGGACAAAAAAACTCGAAGTGGAAGGCCAAGTCTAAGGTGGTTCTGGACTAAGAGCTCATGAACACGAACAAAGAACTGGGCAAGTGACTTACCTGAGGAAGACGGGCACCGGGGGCCTTACAAAGAGGCGAGGCCGGCCGTCCTGGGGTCCTCGCCGCCCCTCTCGGCTTCAACTTTCTCCAATGCACTCCATGCTCCTTTGTTGCTTTGTGACCGCGTGCTCCACGGGGTTGCACCGCCCAAATCCTCTCGTCCACTCTTTTTCTTGCTTGATTGATCCCTCCACTTGATTGTTTTGCTTTGAGTCACTTCCATGCTCCCTTGCCTCACATGCCTCCATGAGATTCCTGCAAAACAAAGCTTTGGCTGCCCCCCATTCTTGTCCTTTGCATGTGGTTTGATGATAAGTGTTGGAGGGGCATCCCGTGATGCATCATGGTGCATGCATAGTTAAGTTAACCCTTTTGCCTGCCTCTAAGCATGTTTTAATGCTAAGCACTCCTCTAATTTCGAAACATAACATTAAACTCAGAGCATGCAATGAGTTCAAATATAATTAGAGTTTTTAAGCATAAAAAAACAAATGTATGTCGAAATGTTTTCCGACAACTTTTATTTTGGTCTCACCGGTATTGTTTGCTTCCATTAGTTGAGAGCAAGCATTTCCCGGCTTGATCATGGGGGCATAGGTTTAGGTTCTAATGTTGGTTAAATGATAGAGATTTGGAATGAAATAAAATTAAATGAGGCTTACAAAAATTCTAACTCTAGAGAAACCAAGGATATGAATTTTTAAACCAACGAAAAGTTAAGTTTCTAGGTTCACGCGAGTCCTACCATGCGCTCAAATTTAAATAACATCTAGGTACATTGCGTAGCTCTACTCGTGTGTTTTTAGCATGTAAAACAAGTCAATCATAACATCATGAAGAGGATGTAAGGTTGAGGTAGGTTCTGATTTTTTTTTGGTTTTGGTTTCTCAAAAAGAAGCAAATAACTCATAGGATAGCTCATGTAAAAGGTTTATGATCCAAATAAAATATCCAAACAAGATTTATAACTGTAAACATTATTTAACCACTTTAAGTTTATGAATGTGTTGTGTAGCAAAATTTTAAAACTAACTTACTTGAAAGACTCGAAAAACCTTGATCGGGTTGTCCTCCCGGTAGCTTATTCTTGACTCCACGAAACGGGTTGCCTCCCGCCTAGCGCTTCATTTATAGTCCATGGCTACACTTCTTCACTTGATTACTTCGGATTAATGCTCATTGCAGGTGTTGCAATCTTCGGTACCCACTTCTGCGCCATCTTTGGCACAGGCTTATTCTTAGGTTTAGTCATCTTTCTAGTCTTCACAGACGGCTTTTGTTCCTTGACCTTGACGGATGCAACAACTTCTTTGATTTCCTTCGCTTCCTTCTCCTCCGGCTCTTCCTTCTTCCTTGACTCTTCCTTACTAATGTGATGATGAAGCGGAATATATTTAACTTTGATCATATTGCATACCTCGAAGCGTGGTTGAAACTTGAACGAACTCCTCTCGCCGTTGATGTCGAACTTGATCTCCCCCTTCCCGACGTCGATGGTAGCTCCCATGATCTTGAGGAAGGGCCTCCCAAGAATGAGTAGTGGCTTCTCCCTGTCACCCATCTTGAGAACCATGAAGTCGACGGGGATGAAGTGGTGTCCAACCTTCACGGGCACATCCACGGTGATGCCCAAAGGGTAGCGAATGGAGTTGTCACCCAACTCCAAACACATGTAGGCTCTAACTCCGGTAGGCATAGCTTCTCGAATAGACCTCTTTGCATGACACTCACACTTGCTCCAAGGTCGCATAATGCCTTCTCAAACTTGAATGAACCAACAGAACATGGAATCTTTGGGCATCCGGGGTCTCCTTGCTTCTCTAGTCCGTTTGCAATAGCGGCGCTACATTGCTCGGACAACTTGACATGATCTACCCCAAGTGTTGCTATCTCATACTTGTTTGCAAGAATATCTTTGGAGTAGAGAGAATATGTAGGAACTTGAAGGGCGCCAATAGCTCCATGTTGATGCTCAACCTATGCACAACCTCCACAAACTTCTCAAAATGATTATCAAGTTTACCTCAAAAGTAGCATGGCTTAAGTTGCGGTATCTTCATGACTTCTCCCGGCATCTCGAATTCGGGCTCTTCAGTGATGATCTCTGTAACCTTCTCCTTAGCTAATTCCTCTGCTTTGGTAGATGGTTTAGGCTTTCTTGCTCCCGCGGAACACTCCGAATCTTCGGTCTCCTTCCCCGAACGAGTTTGAATGGCCTTCACCATCTCAGGACCTTGACGTTGTCCCGGAAGCTTCCCTTCATTAGTAGATAGGTGCCCGACAAGTTGTACCACTTGTGTCTCGAGCATCTTCATCATGTTAAGCACTTGATGGTTGGAGCTTCTGACCTCTATCACCTTGCTATCGATGTTCTCCAACACCTTGTCTATGGCCTTGAACTTAGTGACAGTGTCCTTGTTGATCTTAGCTTGCTCGTCCATGAAGTCCGTCAATTGCATATGAAGAGGAACCATATTCAGAATGGATGAGCTTGCATTAAATTGAGGTCTACCTTGCCCGTAGCGGAAGTTCGGCAAATCTTTCTTCCTCATGTAATCGAGCATCTTGGCTTCCTCCGGGCAATCCTTTTGAACATGGCCATATTCTTCACACTCTTAACATGTGGATCTTGCTTCGGCAACCTTTAAATCTTGAGCTTCTTTCTTCTCTATATCCATCTTCTCCAACCTTCGCATAAGCGAAACGATCTTGCCTTCGAGTAGATCTTCCTTCTCCACTTGCAAGACTCCTTTGACGTTCCCCGTGGGTTGAACCAGAAGTAAGCATCCGGATGACACCCTTGTGTCATTGTCCATGACCTTCTTGAATAAAATGAACACTTCGGTCGGTGTAAGCTCAATGATGGATCCTCCCGCCGATGCATCGATGATCATCCTTGACGCCATGGTAAGTCCTTGATAGAACTTTTGAATGAGATCTTCCTTTGGGAATTTATGATGTAGCACCGCCCTAGTGTACTTATTGAAATGCTCAAATGCTTCTGATAAAGTCTCCGTAGGATATTGAGCAAAGGTAGAATCTTATTCCGTAAGCTTTGAGTCTTACCCGGTGAGTAGTATTCCTTCATGAAGGCTCTCATCAAGGCATCCCAATTTTGCACCGTCTCCACCGGTTGAGTGTAGAACCATTGCAAAGCCTTCCCAAGTAGCGAGAATGGAAAGAGCCTTGCCCTCATTTGGTTTTGAGTCACCCCCTCCATGTTGAAAGTCTGACAAAGTTGAATGAATGCTTGGAGGTGAAGGTTCAGATCTTCTTTACCGGTGAAGGGTGAATGTTGCACCATGCGGATTGTTGAGGTCTTGATCTCGAACGGCCTTCCGATCTCTGTGAGGTTCAAGATTGGTAGGTCGACGATGTCCGGGGTGCATAGCTTCCTGATCTTACGCTATGGCTGCGGTTGTTCTCCCATTGGTTGCGGTGGAAGTTGATTTTCCCTAGGGCTTGGAGGTGGTGATTCCTTTCGAGACCCCGACGATCCTTCAGCCTCCGCATTTGGATCTGCAAATTCCAGCTTTTTAGATTGTGCTTCACGTCTCCTTAGTCTGTAAAGTTTTTCTGGATCACAAAATTTTCGGGTTTGTTGGAGAGATAGCTGTCCATCTCCTGTTAGGGTTAGCAATAAACAAAATATATACAAAGATAAAAATAAGAACAAATCTAAGAAAATTAGGGTTAGTCAAACTAGATTAGATTGATTTTTGAGGATGATCAAAAGTTAGTAGATGCAAAAAGAAAACTAAAAGAAAATTGAAAATATTCACTTAAAAGCAATAAAATATCGAATCTTGATCACTTGCTCCCTGGCAACGATGCCAGAAAAAGGGGTTTGTTGATGGTGTATATGCGTATCAAATTTCATTTGGACTTGCAAGCAGACAAGTCCTCCGTCGTAGCCAAGGGACCCTTCTTCCCTCAAGTGTGAACCCAAGGTATCGAATCCGTGGAACAAATGTGTGATGCAAGAACCAATCTATTAAAGCTGAGAACACTTAGATCTTTCAAGGGAGTGCTTTTGCATCTAATCTAAAGAACATCATAAAAATGAATCTAGTCTATGAAAACCGGAGGTAGCAAGAGATAGAGAGGGAAAGGTAAAACCAATCTAGAGAGATTGGATCAAGTACTTGTTGTAGTTCCAAGAAAATGAAGAATAGCCAAGTCAAATATCATAAAAAGCTTCTTTAAATCGCGGCTTCCCGTCCAACTCTGAAGACACCCACCTTTTGGAGCCACCGTTCTGTCACAATGCACTCCTATTCGTACGCGTTAGCCTAGGACGAGTCCAATGGACAAGTTGAAATCTCTTGAAAGGTCAGGCATGCACCTCTAGCCACCACGACTACAAGAACACCCTCTATGATCTGTCTCGAGAATAGATCTTCAAGTAAAAAAAAGCCAATTGAAATCAAAGTCGTAGAAGAAGCACTTGATCGCTAGAAATTAGATTACAACTTAATAATTCAACATAATAGATGATACATGGACAAGATCACCACCGGGATCCTACCTTGATCTTGCTCCTAGCTCTTAGAACTCCGACGTGGTCTTCCGTGCAAGGTTCTCGTGTCGGCTAGGGAAACCCTAGACAACTAGCTCAACCCTCTCCTCTTCGAGATGGTGTCCCTCCCTTCTCTGCTCCTCGGCGGCAAATGACGAATGAGTTAATGAGTGGCTCTTGGCCAGGGGCCTATAAATAGTCCGAGAGGCGGCTAGGTCAAAGGGGGCGTCGAATGGACCCAGAAATGGGCTGGGCCGGTCGGCCTGGGCCCATTCTGGCCCATCTCATGGCCTCATTCCTCGGTGTTGCTTCTTGTGTCTTCTAGAACGTTCTCCCTTCTGCATGTGGGACCTTGACATCAGTTTCTCCGCGGTTTAGATGAAGCTCCTTGTCCCGCAAGATTCGGAATTTTCTGTTTAGGTCCTCGGAGTTTTCCATCTTCACGGGTTGGTCCTTGGGCTTCTTGGAGTCATGTTCACTTCATTGCTTGACTTGTGCTGTCACACCCAGTTTTAAAGGCAAAACTGAATGCATAGATCATGTGTGCACGAGGATCAAGTTACACACACACAATGACATCGTGAATACCAAAATCAGTGCCACACGAATAAAGAGTTATTACAAGACCATAGTCTTAAACGAAACATAAATAACGAGTTCTCGCAGCGGATAAAGATGCCTCCACAGGCAGCTGACTGAAGACACGCACCCCTAGAACTCCTGGAAATCACCGAGAAATCTTCAAAGTTCTCCCAGTCTGAGTAGCAATCCGAGTATTGTAGATACAAGAAAATAAACAAGTGTGAGCACATGACGTACTTAGCAAGGGGAAACAACATAACATGCAAGGCCATATGGTGGTTGGCTAAGGTTCAAGCAGGTTAGCATTTTAGTGAGTCAAGTTTTATTAGCAAAATAGTTACTAAAGAATGTAAGTTCATACCAACCCAATTAATAAAGTGTAAGAATCATAAATAAAGATAAAACAACAATTTAACATTAAATTCCATAATTTAGTCATGTGAGGGTCCAGGCCGCTCTTGACCGTGAGCACGACTAACTAGTTAGTTTTACACTCTGCAGAGGTTGTACACTTTCACCACAAGCAGCATAAAAGCTCCGAAGAACTTTGAACCCAACCATGTGGTGTTTGCAAGGCACCATACCACACTACCGAGGTGTGGTCGCATAGGTACGCTACAAGGCCTTTTCAAAGGTTCCCTAGCAAGTTATGACCCACAAGGTCCGGATCAGTTAGCAAGGTATAAAGTCCCCTAGCAGGTTGATACCCCACCATAAAAAGAATAACTCACCCAGCCCCCTGCTAGAGCGAGTCTATACCCCACAGTACCGTCGATCCCTTGTCCTTATCAGGTAAGACCATCCCAAGCTAAAGTTCCTAATTATTCAGCCAAGACCATTGCCCGTTAGTTCTTGTGGTTGTACTATTTTCCTGGGTGGTTCTCCATGTTCCGATTAACATAACAAAGTGATCTTGTAAAGTAAAACAACAATAAGCGGAACATAGAATATAAAAGTATCCAAGTTGATTAATACCATCCTAGTTAAGCGTGTTAAGCCATAGCTACCATCAAGATTAAGGATATTAACCCAGTTACAAGGCAAAGGTTGTAAAAGACTAGGTATGATCCTTAATAGGTTCCCGTCAAAGTTAAATACAGTGAATTAAATGCATGTTATGTAGGACAAGTGGGCATGCATCAAGGGAGACTTGCCTTCAACAAGACTCGACTGCTCAAACTCTGGTGCGTCTTGATCTTCAAAACCTTCGAACGCTTCACTCTCTACGCTCCACAATAATCACATACAAGCAAACAACAAGAATAAATAAGAAACAATCATTATATAGTACTAACAGAACAAAACAGAGACGTAAAACTGTTCTACGCTTCAAGACGATCGCGTGGACATAAAGAACGCTAAAAATGGAGCTAAAACGACCAAGATACGCTTAATTGAAGGTGCAAGGACTAAACTGTAAAGAACCCTAAAGATTCTGGGACTAAACGTAACAAAAGGACCTAACTATAAAGAATCTACTACTGCGTAAGGGTATTTTTGTAAAATCCAAAAAGCTCAGGGAGTTTTCTGCAAAAATGCGAGGTCCTGGCGGTTTGACCGGTATTGACCCGTGTTGGATCTAATCCAGCCCGTTGGATCTAGATCCAATGACCGGTGGCGGCTGCTGCGCAAGCGGCGGCGGGGAAACGTCTAGGGTGGCGCGGCCGGCTAAGACACGACGGGGACGGCGCACGGCACGGCGAGGTGGCGGCGCTACTCGGCGTGCTCTCCTCGGCGACTCGAGGCGCGGGGACGACAACAAGCGGCACGAGCGGCCTCCTCACCTCGTTGCGTGACTCGGGCGACTTCACGACGGCGGAGCGGTGACGGCGACGAAGAACGGTGGCGACGACGCGGGCTTGGGTTCCGGCGAGCTCGGCGCAAGAGAAGGCGGCGGCTAGGGCTCGGGCGGGGGGACTCTAGGGGGTGCGGCGGCGGCTTTACGTGGGCCGGGGGGCGGCCTTGGCGTGCGGGCCACGCCCGGGGGCGCGCGCGGGAGCGGCGCGGACTCGGACTCGAGTCCGGCTCGGGTTCGGCGGGAGGAGGGGGATGACGGGTGGGGACCACCGTTGGCGGCCTGCGGGCGCGGGAGAGGAGGCGGTGGGCTGGCGGCGGCGGATTGGGCCGGCTGGGCCGCGCTATGGTGCGGGGTTGCGACGGCGCAAGCGAGCCAAAGCAACAATTGAAGGGGCGCCGGCAGACTTCAGGCTACTGGGCCGCAAACAAAAATGGGCCAGAAATGGGGGAGAATGAGGGGGAATAAAATAAAAGGTTTGATCAATTAGAAAAGAGCTCAAGCAAAAGAATTCAAACATGAATTTGAATTCAAACAACCAAAAGCAATGCACCAGCATGAATGCAACAAATAAATCCTATAATTCATTTATTTTATTTTAGAAAAATGTAAATGCCAAAAAGAAATTAAAAGCAACCCTATAATCCTTAGTTGCAATAATAAAGGTTTCTAGCCAATTTTAATAAAAGCCAGAATTTGCAAAATTAGGGTGTTACATGTGCCGGGCTTCAAGGTCTTGTCACGAGGTGCTTGATGATCTTCACTCGGAAGTCTTGCTTTCAACGTTAAATTCCTGCATAAGTATCAAACTCCAAAACCAACATGCACGAACGAACTTGTTATATCCAGGCGGTTAGTACCAATGGATAAGATATAAAATTTATGCCAACACTAAAGCAAAACTCATGGCTAGGTTGAGAGAAATTCACCGTCAACACACTGGTTTTGTTGATGAGGGAGAAGGAAAACCTAAAGGTGATGAGACATTACCATATATACTTAGAAGCTGATGAACGTGCATTGGAAGAGGACTCCTCAGATGATGATTATAATTAGTCTAAGGATGATGTGCCATGGAATTGACAGAACTGCGATTTCTCATAGTGTACTGTTAATCGTGGTGAGAATTTGCTCTGGGAGTACACGGAGAATGAGGTTATAGTAGGTGCCATGTACCCTAGTACTACACATGTGAATGATGCAGTCAAGCAGTGGTCCACTTTAACTCTGCACAGGGGGTTCAGGGTAGTGAAGAGCTCTCCGAGGATATATGATGTGCATTGCAAGAAGGAGTGTGCTTTTCGACTGTATGCATATAAGGGGAAGTGAGATCATTACTTAGAGGTCAAAGAAGTGGTGCCTCACAGTCAGTGGCGAAGCTAGAGAAAATTGGAGGGGGTTGCACTTGCCTTGTGGGTGCATAGAGATGTGTCATAGGAGGTGCAAATAAGGTCAAAATCTAAGTATTTTCACTATTTTCTCTTTTTTGGGGGGTTCATTTGCACCCCCTAATCAATATTTAGCTTCGCCCCTGCTCACAGTTGTACACTTGATCGGATTGATGCACGACGCCGAAACATTTCAATCGATTTTGTTGCAAGCCATATGTACCCTACCATTGTGAAATGTACTACTTATGAGCCGAAGGCCATTATCGGTGCAATTGGAGAAAAATTCGGGTACACCATCAGTTACGACAAGGCATACCAAGCAAATAAGAAGGTATTGGAGCATAGGTGGGGTACTTGTGAAGCATCCTACCACAATTTGCCTAACTTGCTGCACACAATAGTTCAGATGAATCCTGGCAACTACTATGATATCAAGGACTATCCTTGCGAGGAGAAACCAGGCAAGCTTGTGCTTCAACGGTCATTCTTGGCATTAGGTGCCTGCATTGAGGCTTTCAAACTGTGTCGACCAATCATTTGCATAGATGGCACTTTTCTCACAGGGAAATACAAAGAAACAATCCTGACAGTTGTGGCAGCTCACAGTAACAATCAGTTACTTCCATTGGCCATTGCATTTGCGGAGGGGGAGAACGGTGACAGTTGGTACTGGTTCCTTGAGAGGTTGAAGAACATGGTGGTGCAGGATGTGCAGAATGTGTGTGTCATACACGATAGGCACAAAGGTATTTTGCAAGCAATGAGTGACATGAAAGATGGCAACCATGAGTGATACAAAGTTCTGTTGTCGCTAGATGTTAAGAGCAGGTGGTGCACTAGGCACATGAAAGCAAATTTCCACAGCCAGTTCAAGAATAAGGCCCTATCTAAATTGTTTGAGCAGTTGTGTGAGTAGACTCAGCAGAAGAAGTTTGATGCCATTTGGAAGAAATTAGATGACCTGACAAAAAGGCATCAGAGGAGATAGCAAAGAGGCCAGTGAATCCTAAACCTAGCGAGGAGCCAATTTCTCTCAAGGATGTGGGATTAGATGGCCCTCAAGTTAGGCGGAGAAGAGGGCGTGTTGTGAAGACCTTCAGCTAATGGATTCAGAATGAGCCTAAGGAAAAATGGTGTCTCATGTTTGACGAGGGTGGAGCAAGGCATGAGATAAGGACCACTAATTTTGCTGAGGTGTACAACTGTGTGCTTCACGATTCAAGACCTCTTCCTCTGGTTGGCATTATTGAGTTCTTTATGTATCGTACAATGCAATATTTTTACGAAAGGAGCAAGGTAGCAGATGAGGTTCTGAGGAACACTCAAATGGTCACAAGGTCAGAGCGCAACCTTTGTACTAGTCTGCTATGAATGAAATTATGTGGAGATATGAGGTTGAGTGTAAGGGGAAAATGCATCTAGGCCCATCGCGTGAAATGATGCAACAAGTGTGTGAACTTGGCAACCAAATCTGCAGATGCTCATGCCTGAAGCCGTAGCTACTACACACCCCTTGCTCACATGTGATCGCCGTATGTTATGAACTTCAAAATTTCAGCCATCGTAGGTACGTGCCTTGGTACTACGAGAAGAAAACTGTTCGGAACACTTGGAACCGAACAATTGAGGGCTACCTCGTGTAGGGTACTTTTACAAAGAACCCCAAGGAAAATGTTGTGCACATACGAAATCCAGATCCAGAAATGTGCCAAGGTGTTGGAAAATGGAAGAAGAAGAAGAGGATTAGGAACAACATGGATGAAGCAGAAGCTGGACCTGTAGTAGTGATGTGCTATAAGTGCCACAACACGGGCCACACGTACAAGAGGTGCACATCTCCAAATTATGCTTGCAACACACCAAGTACAACTAATGTGGGATCATCAGCACCTTCAGGACTCTCCCAACCCCCATCCGGACGTGGACGCAGATGTGGATGTTGGCGTAGCAACAGTGCAAGATTCAGATGATCATAGTTGCTTGTAACATTATGACATTTAATTTCAGAATTTGTAATATTTGAACTAATGTTTCATGTACGACTTATGCACGGTATTGTATTGTAATAATTGAATCGTTATTTTGTGTCATCTCAATTATGTTGTTTCATTTGTATTATTTTGCTTATTATTGTTATCATCTTGTTTTGTAGGTTTGCAATGGGCTCCTCAGGCCCTGAATTAGACTTGGAGTTCCTCACCTAGAGGAAGGACAATGTTGAGGTGCCAAAGGGGATCGACACTCCTATGTGCTTCTGCGGTGACTAGTGCAAGCTTGTCAGGTGCACGGTTCTCGGGTACGCCTACGGGATGAGGTTCTTCATGTGCGCCAACTATGCGCACGACCCAATCCAGCCATTTGACCGCAATCTAGATCCAAAGTAAGGACTTACTACATTTCCCGATTATTCATTTGTCATTTCTGTTTTATTATTTGCTGACATGTCTTTGAAAAAAGAATCCACCTCCTCCTTGTGATTTCATGCAGTGGCTAGATACCGAGCAGTCTGACTTCGACAAGAGGTACGTCGAGGGAGTGGGATGTGATGCAAGGGAGAGGTGGTTCTGCGTGGTTGAGTGGGAAAAGAGAGGAAAAAAGGAAGGAGGAGCAGAAGGAAATGCGCAATCGCCAGGAGATGAGAGAACGTGAAGCAGCCCAGGCCCGTGAAGCCGATAGAGAGAAGAGGAGGGAGAGGGCTCGCCGGGCCAAGGAAGCTGGGTCAGATGCCATCAGGAAGGGGAAATACCCCCGTTGTACTCTGTAGACCTAGAGTATTAGTCGGACTATATCAAATAATTCTGGATTTCATGACATCGTCAACTAGGGTCCTCAGTTTGTGTCCTTTAGAACTTTAATCAAACGACATTAGAGTGTGTTTTTATCCATTACGTGTGTTTTGTTAGAGTGACTGTCATATGCAGAGCCGATGTTTTTCCTCCGAGTCACTGACACGTTCCCCTCCACGGATCGAATTGTCCACAATGCGACAGTGCCCTAGTACTAGGGTGTGTTTTCTCTGAGTCACTGCTTCATTTTCCTTCCCACAGATCGAAGGGCCCACCACCCAGCCAGACTCCATCTGCCTATATGTAGCACCATTCACTCTATTGCCTTCTTCTCACAGCATTCAACAATGACTTCCTGGAGTGACACGGTTTCGGTCTTGAGTTGTGGCATCAACAATCTCCAGATTTCGAAGCCAATTTCCCACTGAAAGGCAAGAGTGACTTCAGATCGATGCGTGAAGTTAAAAGCTACGCACCGAAGCAAACAGTGTTGCGGCCTAGGTGTTCACACGGTGAGTTTTGCGTGATCCAAGTGTACGAGGGATGGAACAACTCCGATCGTCGCTTCTGGCACTGCCCATATGCATGGGTAAGCAATGTCCAGAAATTTGTTGAACATCTTTCTTTGGTTTGCTAACGTTTTCTTGCTTTTTGTAGTACCCACCCAAACAGAGAAATGCGGTTTCTCGCAATGGGTGGATCCACCAGATATTCTCCCCTATCAAGAGTACATCAACTACCTCGAGGACGTCGTTATCTACAACCTGAAGCGGGAGCTGTCGAAGGCATTGGCTTCCCAGATCTATCGTCTAGCGCAGGGGATGGCCTGTTGGTGATATGCCCAAGAGCCCATCATCACAATACGGTTTAAAGGCCCAAGAGGATATTGATCCAAGAGGGATTAGGGTTACTAATGGGCCTATGAGATAGAAGCCCATTAGTACGCCCTATATATACGTAGCAGGGGCAAAGGGGGCGCCCTGGGACCAGTCAGTCGCGCCTCCCCTTTGCCGCCACCCTAGCCGAACGTGCGGTGCTAGCACACCGACGTACGACATTCCATCCCCGTACGTGTGGACTCCGTAGAGGCGCTGCTACTACTGCTGCACTGATCGGCTATTGGGATTAAGGACGAGGAGCTCGGTTCGTGGGACGTGATCGACTACTTCCTCTACACCGACGCGCGACTCCTTCCGCTGCACTGCGCATCTAGTGGTAACGATCTATGATCTCCTACTCGCAAGTATCTTGGGTGTATGCGGTAGATTAGCTAGCGTAGCCTACCATTTTCCTACAGTGGTACTAGAGCCATCTTGCGTAGTTTTTGGTCTGGATCTTTAACATATAGGTGATATGTTGTTGTAGTAGATTGGATCTATTACTTTTTGCACGGTTTCATTATATCAATTGGTCATAAGGGGTTAAAACTGGAGCGAGTTGATTGCGGCATGTGACCAAAAAGATTAGTTCGTGTTCCTTCTGTGTTGTGCATACGACATGTTCCTACCGGCTAGAATGACCATAAGGGACCAACTGTGTGCATATTCAGTAGATTGAACCAACAGATCGAGGTCATGTGTAGATGCGATCTTCTCAGGTGCAAAGGTTGCACGATCAAGTGAAAATTGAGGCATTATGAATGGCTCAGATTTGGGGTGATGCGATCACTCCGATGAGATTTTCAAAGGGATTCCATTGATTCAATCTGTGTAATTCCGCCGTTGCTTCCTTCTATAGCGGCTTCCTAAGCGCGCCTTTGTTAGAACACGTCGTACGCCTAACTTGTTTTTGCAGGGTGTGATGTGAATGGTATGGCCTCAATAATGTGATGATGTATGTGATAATTTGTGCGGCCTGCGTGTCGCAAGTTAACACAACCGGGTTGAGGTTGCACCATTATTGTATAACGACCTGCGTGTCAACTTGTGATGTTTGAATCCTCCTGTAATCTTTTCACTAGCTATTAGATGTAGTAGCTTAGTATCTATCCATGGAGGCTTCAAGCATGATGGCGATGATGATCACCACAAGACAGGAGGGATGGCAATGGAGGTCACATTGGAGCCATGGCGATGGAGCCAATTGTGATGCATGAGGCCATACTATTCACAAATAATTTGATTATATGCTTGTGATGTTTATTTTCCTTTCATACTATTCTTTCATGCTTTACATATGGTGAATGTTTTGGTCATGATAGAATAGCTCCCCTCAGAAAAGTTGAGATTTTGATGCCTTTTACCAATAGCTACGACTATAAAATTTGATCGCTGTGTGGTAGGTTTACCAAAGTAGAGTACCCTCAGCTATCATTTTTGTATAGGGTGGATGTCGGACATTCACAAGTATAGTATTGGTTAACTCAGCAAAGCTATCAAAACGGTTTTGGGCTTTAATGCATAGTGTTGGGGCCGGGGCATTGGATGCCATCCGACAAACAAGAGTCAGATAGAGATATGATTAGCAAAAATTGTTGCTTACCTGTGTCACTACTTTTCTAGCCGTGATGCTAAAGCTCACTAGGATTTTAGTTACTATGGATCTTGAACTACTATATGTCATTAGAGGGAAGATGAATTTTCATATAGTAGGTTGTCTTTTGTTAAATCAGTTAATGAAAGTCTTTACATAAACTTAGTGCTGAAATCTTGCTTTACTTTAATGTTGTAGATCATGTCTGCCAGTAACAATTCTCTTTTCAATTTGCGATCTGTTCTTGAGAAAGAAAAGTTGAATGGAACAAACTTTATTGATTGGTACCGCAACCTGAGAATTGTTCTCAGACAAGAGAAAAAGGAGTATGTTCTTGAGCAGGCATATCCTAATGATCTCCCTGACAATGCAAATGCCGCTGAACGCAGAGCTTATGAGAAGCACTGTAATGACTCACTTGACGTTAGCTGTCTGATGCTCGCTACCATGTCCCCTGATCTGTAGAAGCAGTATGAGCATGTGGATGCTTACACCATGATCGAGGGGCTGTGTGGGATATTTCAGAACCAAGCTAGGACTGAGAGGTACAATATCTCAAAGTCCCTGTTTGCGTGCAAGCTGGCAGAAGGTAGCCCGGTTAGTCCTGATGTGATCAAAATGATTGGTTACATTGAGACTTTGGACAGACTTGGTTCTGAACTTCACCCTGACTTGGCTACTGATGTTATTCTCCAGTTGCTCCCGGCGAGCTATGAGCCATTTATTTTGAACTTTCAAATGAATGGCTTGGATAAAACATTGAGTGAGTTGCATGGGATGCTAAAGACAACAGAGGAGAGCATTAAGAAAAATCCCAATCATGTGATGATGATCCAGAAGGGGAACAAAAAGAGGAAGCGTTGGACGCCTCCTAATCCCAAAGGTAAAGGCAAGGAAAAGGGTTCCAACGGTGAGTCCTCGGGCTCTAAGCCGAAGCCAGCACCTAAGGCCAAATCTGGCCCTACTTCTGAGGATGAATGCTTCCACTATCATGAGAAGGGACATTGGTCTAGGAATTGCAAGAAGTACTTGGAAGAAAAGAAGAAGAAGAAGGGAAGTGAGACTTCCACTTCAGGTATAAATGTTATAGAAATCAATATTGCATTATCTTCTAGTGAATCATGGGTATTTGATACTGGGTCGATGATTCACACTTGCAAATCGTTGCAGGGTCTAAGTGAGACTAGAAGGTTTGCAAGAGGCGAGTTGGACGTTCGTGTCGGCAATGGCGCAAAGGTTGCAGTGTTGGCGGTCGGCACCTACCACTTGTCTCTACCCTCCGGATTAGTTTTGGAATTGAATAATTATTATTGCATTCCTGCTTTGAGCAAAAACATTATTTCCTCTTCATGTTTGGAACAAGTTGATGGTTTTAAGATTGTGATAGAGAACAAACGTTGTTCTATTTTTTGCAATGGTATTTTCTATGCTCATTGGCCATTGGTGAATGGATTATATGTTCTTGATCTTGAGGATAAATCTATTTGTAACATTAATACTAAGAGGCTTAGACCAAATGATTTGAATCCCACTTTTATTTGGCATTGTCTCTTAGGTCATATAAATGAGAAGCGCATTGAACAACTCCATAAAGATGGTTTGTTGAGCTCATTTGATTTTGAATCATTTGACACATGTGAGTCTTGTTTACTTGGAAAGATGACCAAAGCACCTTTCACTGGTCATAGTGAGAGGGCGAGTGACTTGTTGGGACTTGTACATACCGATGTATGTGGACCAATGAGCTCAATAGCCAGAGGTGGTTTTCAGTACTTCATTACTTTCACTGATGACTTTAGTAGATATGGCTATATCTACTTAATGAGGCACAAGTCTAAGTCATTTGAAAAGTTCAAAGAATTTCAGAATGAAGTACAAAATCAATTAGGCAAGACAATTAAGTATCTGCGATCTGATCGTGGAGGAGAATATTTGAGCCTTGAATTTGGTGATCATTTGAAGAAATGTGGAATAGTTCCGCAGCTAACTCCGCCAGGAACGCCTCAATGGAATGGGGTATCCGAACGGAGGAACCGAACCTTGTTGGACATGGTTCGGTCGATGATGAGCCAAGCTGATCTTCCATTGTCATTTTGGGGTTATGCTCTTGAAACTGTTGCGTTCACACTGAATAGGGTTCCAAGCAAGTCTGTTGAAAGACACCATATGAGATATGGACTGGGAAACGTCTCGGATTATCTTTTCTCAAAGTTTGGGGATGTGAGGCTTATGTCAAACGTTTGATGTCAGATAAGCTCACTCCAAAGTCAGACAAATGCTTCTTTGTGGGGTATCCTAGGGAAACCAAAGGATATTATTTTTATAATAAAGCGGAAGGCAAAGTGTTTGTCGCTCGCAATGGTGTTTTCTTAGAAAAGGAGCTTCTATCAAAAGGATTAAGTGAGAGCAAAGTGCAACTTGAAGAAATTCAGGAAACACTTGAAACTGTTTCAGCACCCACTGAAGATCCACGGGATGTGCAAGATGTTGCACAAACCGTAGTTGAGGCACCAGCCCCACGAAGGTCTATTCGGGCACGTCGCGCAACTGACAAGCTCAACCTCCTTATTACGGAGGAGCGCCACGTATTATTGATGGAAAATGATGAGCCCATGACCTACACAAAAGCAATGAAGGGACCCGACTCCGACAAATAGCTTGAGGCCATGGAATCTAAGTTAAATTCCATGCATGACAATCAAGTTTGGAACTTGGTTGATCCAATTGAAGGTGTTAGACCTGTCGATTGTAAGTGGATTTTTAAGAAAAAGTTAGACATGGATGGAAATGTTCACATCTATAAGGCACGATTGGTGGCAAAAGGTTTCCGACAAATTCAAGGTGTTGATTATGAGGAAACATTTTCGCCCATCGCAATGCTAAAGTATGTTCGGATTCTCCTAGCAATTGCTGCATATTATGACTATGAGATATGGAAAATGGATGTCAAAACCGCTTTCCTTAATGGACATCTTAGTGAGGATGTGTACATGACACAGCCTGAAGGTTTTGTCGACCCTGAAAATGCTGGGAAAATATGTAAGCTTCAGAGGTCCATTTATGGATTGAAGCAAGCATCTCAGAGTTGGAATATTCGTTTTGATGAAGTAGTCAAAGGGTTTGGCTTCATCAAGAATGAAGAAGAGCCTTGTGTTTACAAAAGGGCTAGTGGGAGCGCACTTGTGTTTCTGGTCCTATATGTGGATGACATATTGCTGATCGGAAATGATATTCCAATGCTTGAAGCCGTTAAAACCTCATTGAAAAGGAGTTTTTCGATGAAGGATTTAGGAGAGGAGGCTTATGTTTTGGGGATAAAGATCTATAGAGATATATCAAAAAGGCTAATTGGATTAAGCCAAGATACGTACATTGACAAGATATTGAATCGGTTCAATATGCAAGATTCCAAGAAAGGTTTCCTGCCAATGTATGCTATGCTTTGTACGCGCCCAGATGTCTCCTTTGCTCTAAGTGTTACGAGCAGGTACCAATCCGACTTCGGTGAAGATCACCGGATAGTTGTAAAGGGTATCCTTAAGTACTTGAGAAGAACCAAGGATATGTTCATAATATTTGGAGGCGAAGATGAACTCGTTGTAAAGGGTTACACCAATGCTAGTTTTCAAATAGATAAAGATGACTCCGCATCGCAATCTAGATTTGTTTTCTGCCTCAATGGTGGGGCAGTGAGCTGGAAGGGTTCCAAGCAAGCTACGGTGGCTGATTCAACGACAGAGGCTGAGTATATTGCAGCTTCCGAAGCTGCAAAAGAAGCTGTTTGGATCAGAAAATTTGTTTCTGAGTTGGGTGTTGTTCCTAGTGCATCCAGTCCAGTGGACCTCTATCGTGATAATAGTGGTGCCATTGCACTTGCAAAGGAGCCTAGATCACACAAGAAGTCCAGACATATACTACGGAAGTATCACCTCATCCGTCACTTTGTTGAGAGAGGTGATGTGAAGGTTTGCAAGGTGCACACAGATTCAAACGTTGTTGATCCATTGACAAAGCCTCTCCCACAACCAAAGCATGAGGCACACATGAGGTCTATGGGTATTAGATACTTACATCAGTGATTCTAGTGTGCGTGGGAGAGTTTTGTGTCATGAGTATGTTTATGTAATAATGAATAATTGTTATTTGTTCCATGGATGATTATCATTTATATTGATTATCGAGTACGTGACTTGATCGTGAAACTCTTTGTTTATAATGATGTTATTCTAAATTATACCTAGTTTGGGTCGTTATGTGGGACAATAATGACGGAGAGACTAGCACATGCATTAATTGATGATCATGTTCACGGATCATAGATATGGAGATATCAGATTAATGATGTGGACACATGTTAGTGAACATGGTGTTGGATTGACCCACTCCAAGACAATGTTGGGATTGTTATTTTAAATGTGCCATCAGTTGTTCTTGAGTGTTATACCTACTGGATCCTTAGACCTGAGATCGCCATTGTTTCTCACTGTGTGTAGTGGTGCATCTTGGGGCTGCCAAACGCTACTCCGTAAATGGGTAGTTATAAAAGTAGCTTACAGGTGTATCATGAAACATGGAATGGGATGTGTGCGGATCAAGATGGAATTTGCCCCTCCTAGATAACAGGAGAGATATCTCTGGGCCCCTCGAGATAGTTGGATTGGAAAGTGCATGGTCATTCCAAAGTTATTAAGGAGTTAGTCAAAATGACTAAAGGTTAGTCACAAATAGAATCCGCTATTAGATCGAGAGAATGGTCAATCTATCACAAGGGTGGCACGCATCTCACCTTGAGCTTGACTGGTATCGTGTGGCAAAGGGATCAGTGTATGAGTATATCTAAGGTTCGGCCGATATGATCTTTATGTGTATTTGTGAGTCTCTATGCCCTGCTAGGTGCCGCTTTTGACTAGTGATTCGGAAATGGTTTCCACTCACGACCATCTACACATGAACCTAACGGGTCACACACTTAAGGGGTTTTGGAATGTTTGAAAGCTTGCATAGATGATTGTCTCTAGTGCAAGTGGCAGATTGTTGGTGATATGCCCAAGAGCCCATCATCACAATACGGTTTAAAGGCCCAAGAGGATATTGATCCAAGAGGGATTAGGGTTACTAATGGGCCTATGAGATAGAAGCCCATTAGTACGCCCTATATATACGTAGCAGGGGCAAAGGGGCGCCCCGGGACCAGTCAGCCGCGCCTCCCCTTTGCCGCCACCCTCCTCTTGTCGCCGCCCTAGCCGAACGTGCGGTGCTAGCACACCGACGTACGGCGTTCCATCCCCGTACGTGTGGACTCCGTAGATACGCTGCTATTACTGCTGCGCTGATCGGCTGTTGGGATCAAGGACGAGGAGCTCGATTCGTGGGACGTGATCGACTACTTTCTCTACACTGACGCGCGACTCCTTCCGCTGCGCTGCGCGTCTAGTGCTAACGATATATGATCTCCTACTCGCAAGTATCTTGGGTGTATGTGGTAGATTAGCTAGCGTAGCCTACCCATTTTCCTACACGACCGATGCTGCAACTGTTCGACCTGCACTTGTGACTGCCACAAGAAGATCAGCCCCCCCCCAAAGATTGGTCCTCTCCACCTTGACCACCTCCACCCCCACCTGGGTAAGCCCAGGAGGAGGAAGTGTCTTGGAAGGTCATAATCGATCGGCGATCACTGATCAAAATCTTTCATGTTAAGCTGGTGATTACAGGACAGTATGTTTGACCTTGGATGTGACAGGTCCTTGATAGAGTAGACCAATAATTAAAACATTTTAATCTTATGCAAGCTGAACTGTATCAACTACTTTAGCTATTAATTTGAACCAGCCAATGAGAATGTCAAAGAATAAACCATATGCTTGACATATCCAAAGTCACCGGAGTTGTATCTATATGATACAGATACATTAGGCCAAGGAAGGGATAATGTCCATCTTCCTTCACCAGTATTGCATTTTTAATATGCTGCATTGTTGGTTGTTGAAATCTTAAGTTGTTAGTGTGACAGTGGCACACCTAGCCTCAGCAAGTTGATTTAGAACACTATATTTGAGGAAAATAGTTTCTTTCTTTCATACACCAGGAGTAACATGATAATATAATGAACAATTTAATTAATAGTCAGTTTGGTGGATACTATACTTGTAATGTAACGAGGATGTTAACTACATATTTTCAAATGAGCTATACATAATCTTTATTTGCATATTAATTTTATTTTTACTTTCAACATGATGCAGTTTTTTAAACTATAAATTTCATCCTGGGAAATGTTTCTTGGGCTGTTTCCAGATAACAATATAGCAACTCACTTTTTTTTCTGGTAATGTTAGGGTGAAACGTGAGTGTTGTAAAATTATTAGAAATAATTTAGTGTTGTTCTCCATAACATTTGTGAAATCTTCTTCTTCTTCTTTTTAATGCAGGAACTTAGAGTCCTTATTCTGTTTTGACACTCCGAAAGGCATACCTTCTCTGCAAGCAAGAGTGATATGTTACAGAAAAGTCATGAACATAATTCATTAGTTAGTTTGTAATTCGATAGTCACATTTGTAGTCAATGGTAGGATTTGATTTGGCACGATTGCATTTAATTAGCCTATTCTTTTTAATGGCTTGTGATATGGGTATTCAAAAGTCACGATTGGTAGGATAGTGAAACTTCTAGATGAGTGGTATAACATTTCTTGCTGAGTTATCACAAAGGTAATTGTACTTAATTTGTTAGATCTCATAACAACGCTGTGGTGGCAAGTATTTCTTTTAAAAGTTCTAAGACAAAGCTTTTGGTTGACAATGATATTTTATATGAATCATTTTGGTGTGTGTGTGGTGAAAATTTTTGTTGCCCCTAGTCCAAGGTAAAGGGGGCAAAATATTTGTTTTTTTATTTTTGTTAATTGTTATCTATGGTTGAGATGCAAACCTGATTCTAAGTCCAAGATATATTTGTTTACTGTTTTTGTTTATATAATAGTATTATGTTTTTTGTCCAAGGTTTAGTTTAGTTGATCGCTGTGTATCTTGTATCATAGAAATATTAATTTTACGGAAATGCACAGGCCCGGGCGTCTGGAGGCGTCGGACACCGTCACGCACCTCGTGCGCCCACGTCCTACCGTGTGAATAAAAAAACGAGCCGCAGCCCCCAAGCCCCCACGCCCTGTACCTCTCGCCGCCGCCGCCGCCGGATCTCCCTCCTCCGGCCACCTCCGCCAAAACCGAGCCCTGATTTGTGATCCCCGCTGCTCCACCTTTCGATTCCCTCCGATTTCGCCTCCTTCCGTGGTGTGTGTGCGGAGATCGGGCACCCAACGCCAGTGCCGCTCATCGTGGTCAGGCGCTCCCCCGCCCTCCCCATCCGCCATTATGGTGATTCGCAAGCTCCTCGACGACGAGGATCCCCACTCTGCCGGATCGCCTCCCTTCGTCCCCGAGCCCGACACGCGAGCGTGCTCCCCTCCATTCCTGAGCTCGGCTCCAGCGAGTGCGCTCCCCTTCGTCCTCGTTCGGGGGAGGAGCTGCGCTGCCGCGTCGAGTGGCCGGTCGCAGCTACACATGCGGCAACCTAGCGCGACGGCCATGGCCCCAACCGGCGACGAGCGAGAGCGACCGCGCCCCCCGTCCCCAGCCTCTCCTCCAGTGCCAATGTGACTCCTCCCCAGCCTCCATCGGCGGTCGCGCATCCCGTCCCTAGCCTCGGACACAGGAATTTGTCGTCGGCCATCATCGTCGCAGGCGCGGGGGGAGCTCCTGTTGCCGTCACGGGCGCGCACAGGGAAGGTCGACCCCAGCCGCCGCTTTTTGGAATGTTGCAATCTGTGTATATTGGTGTTGCAACAATGTTTTTGGCATGTTGCAATTGGTTGTATTCATGATGCAATTGTTTGTCCTTCATGTTGCAATCGTTGCGAACATGTTGCATCCACGTTCTCGACATGTTGCGAGTGTTCCATGTGAATGGTTCAAAATTAAATCTAAATATTTTTGATGTTGCAAACATTAATTTTCGATGTTGCGGATGTTGAGTTTCGATGTCACAGATGTGATGTTGGGTGTTGTGTCGAGAGGGGAGGAGGGAGGAGAACCCCTGATGTTGGATATTGCAAACATTAATTTTTGATGTTGCGGATGTGAGTGTCGATGTCGTAGACATATGATGTTGGGCATTGTGTCGAGTGGAAGGAGGGAGTATTACCCCTGATGTTGGATGTTGTAAACATTAAATTTTAATGTTGCGGATGTTGAGTTTCGATGTTGCAGACATGTGATGTTAGGATTTGTGTCGAGCAGGGTTTACCTTACCGGTCCGGGCGACCGAACCGCCGGCCGTCGGTAACGGTTTACCGATCGGTAAGCCGCGGTAACCGGCGGTTACCGAACAAATTCAAATTTTCAAATCTGCCGCCAGTTCATTCGGTTCGGGACCGGTTTACCGATCGGTTTGGACCGGTTACCGTTCGGTTAGGTCGGTAAGCCGCGGCTGAACACAGAAAAACCGACCATGCATTTGTGCTTCTCCGGTGATGGATTAATGAAAATATTAGCATGTTTGAAGCATAACTTAATGTAAAGAACATCACAAAACCCCACCATAGGAAAAATAACATAGTTTTGCATACAAACAATGTCATAGTAATAATTGTGCATACAATACCATAATGATAGTGCTAATCGTGCATACAAATACAATACCAAAGTCATAGACTCATAGTAATGAAAGATCAACGCTGTAGAAATGGGAAGACCCCCATTTGGGTCGCCATCTGGTACTCGGCGGTGGACATGACATTCAAACCTTGCACTCTAAGCAGCTCAGCCTTGTAGTCTTGCCAAGTTTGCCCCGTCCACGCCGCTCGTCGTCTCCGCCATTGCCGAAGTAACATATTGTAGAAATGTGGATCTTCCCATTCGTACACCCATCTTGTCCGTGGCTGCGTGCTAATGTCGCCCGTGATAATGAAAAGTCCGGGAGCCGGAGGTATCGCCGTACGAGGAAGAAGAGTACCGAGGAGTGTCGTAGTCCGTCGGTCCAACCGTTCTCCTCTCGCGATTCCGTGCTCCATGGTCTTGGTCCCGAGTAGCATGTGTGAAATCGGTCTCCCCCGCATTGAAGCATACATCACAATTAGTACTCATAGTCGAAACAAGAGTGCATATTAGGTTTCAATGTATACCTGTGAAACGAATAACACCACCACCACTAGCACCAGCACCATCACCACCACCACCACCACCACCACCACCATCACCACCGTCACCATCACTATCATCACCATCACCGTCATCGCCGAGCCGCCGTCCTCTCGACTCCTGATACGGTGGACTACGCTGACCATCGCCATCATCAGTGGAGGTGTCGCTGTCCACTGGAATTGTTGTTGTTTTGCCTTTTCCTCGTTGACGCTTCGGTCACCCTTCTTAGGCCCCTCCCGAAACTTCCTCTTCCCAAGGTGATTGTCTCCCACCACTCTGCGTGCCCAATCACTAATGCAATCATCACCCGTAGTGTCACGTAGATCGAGGGGTCTACGTGATCACCGACAAGATGAGACGGTAGAGGGACGTCTTGGTCATCATCATCATCCTCATCCAAAATCGGTTCTTGGTTAGATCTACCATATTCAAACCATTCCCGAACAAGATGGTGCTCGTCATAGAATGAGAGATGGGCAAGTTGGTCAACAAAATCACCTTCATCATGACTTGGGGTGGAGACATCCTTTAGCCTGAGGCGAAGGTTGTAGTTCACGTAGACAAGCTTGTTCGGTTTCTTGTGCGTCAAGCGGTTGCGAACCTTTGTATGCAGCAAGGCAAAAGTACTCCAGTTACGCTCGCATCCACTTGATGACACACATTGGGAAACTAGCCTCACAAGCAAGCTTCGTAGCGCCGGGGTGCTTGAGCCGAACATCATCCACCAAGATGCGGCAGTGCAAGTGCAACTGAATTAGTGACCAAAATATTTGAAATTTGCAACAGAGAAACAACAATGGCGTACGGAGGTTCTCTTACATGGGCTTGTCCTAGGGTCAACCGCCGCCCTTCTTGCCATATCAGTGCCAAACTCGCCAAGCTTCTGGCGAAACACCTCAGCCTCCTGCAATGCTTGCACAGCGGTCTGGACATCCGTCATGCTCTGAAATGTATCCTTCAGGGATCGAAACATTTCTGGAGTTGGATCCATCATAGAAGCATGCCTTGGATGTAAGCAAGCGGCTGCAAAACATAAATCATTTCAAATATTCAGAAACAATGCATGTGGAGAGTAGAGATTCAAAAAAGAGGAGTAATACAATCTTACTCGAACCAACATATGTGCCCCAAGTACACATCACGAATCCTATTGTCCAAAATCTCCTTGTACTCATTCCAAGTGTGAACATTGGAGCCAAAGTAAGACTCCAACTCCGCTTTCATCTGCTGGAAGGCCATCACAACATCTCCCATGTTGGGTTTCTTGTCCTGATCAGCGAATCGTAGCATCTTGTAAATTGGTTCAACTGTCTTGATGATATAATCCATTCCCTCCTAAAACTCGATACTTGATAACCTCACTTGCGCAAATCGTCCTTCAGCGGTTTTGGCCCACTTGCTATCTAAAAATGCTGGAGATGTCATCCACTGCATGAATCTATCACGTTTGCGATGTAGGCTCTCTAAGAACATATAGTTAGTCCCAAATCGAGTGGCATTCCACTTGACCAACTCACCACCAATAGCCTCCCTCATCATTGCATTTAGCCGAGCATGATTATGTAACCAAGCCGAAATCCGCTTGCGTTAGTGATCATACCTTGATGTTCGGGCCTCCGACCAATATCCTTCAACATCAAATTGACAAGAGGTGTGCCAAACATGGTGTCCACACAATGTGTTCATACACCTCTTTCAATTGCCTACATGCTTTCTTGTAGTTGGAGCCATTGTCGGTGACTATATGGACGATATGCTCGGACCAATCTCATCCACCACCTTTCGAATATCCCGAAAAAAAAATATGCACAAACTTTAGTAATCCTTGAACACATAATCAATGTCAAAGGCAAGTGTGTAGTTACTACCTTGAGCAAGAATTTGGAATCCCGAGATTTACCGGCCGCATCAATGGACTTGTGGAACCACGTGACCCCATTACAATATATCAAAAAGTTTATGACACTCATCCTCGTCGGGCCAGTCCAAGAATCACACATCAACGTGACGCCAAAGATGTCCCACTCTTTCTGAAACTGTTTGTACCTATCCATCAAATCTTTCTCGTTTTGATCAAGGTACTTGCCATCGATTTCCTTTCCACTGGGTGACGCGATACCTTCACCTGCAACCATATGGAAATCAAAAGATTAGTTACAGCAATGTAATCTCATAGTTTGTGTGTGATAACAATGATAGAAACCTTACCCCACTTCTGTGTCTCTCTGACCGCACTAACAAAGTACGGATTATCAGCCTGTCTCCCAGGTACTCCCGCGATATGGAAGAATTTTGACCACGCTTTACCAATAGCTTCCTTTGCATTCTTACCCTTCTGTGTCCAGGAGCCTGTATCAATCCTTGGTTGCGTCATTCCTCTTCTCCCACCTGCAGCCAAGTTATAGTCCTCCACCACCACAGGAGTATCCCTTCGCGAACCACTTCTTCGCAACATCCTTTGCAAAGGATTCTCCCTCGTGGCACCCGAACCACTACCCCCTCAATGCTCATATGCACCACCTCTCTGTTCCACTCCCTGACGGTACAATTCTTCAGCTCTCGATAGGTGGATGGCACGCTCCAATTGAGCCTCCTCATCATCTTCTGCAGTAGGATAGTTTCCCTCGGCTGCAACCGCCTCCTTTCTCAACCTCTCTTTATTCCGTTCATACGTAGCCTTTTTAGTCCTCTCAATCTCACGCTGAAAGTATTCCCGCACAGGTGGTGGCACATTCCTGCAATGGACCACCTGGGTCCCTTTTCCAGCCAAATGTTGTTTGAACCTAGTCGCACCACCTCCACCTTTCCGCATATGGCAATAGTTGCATCGCCATCCGGGGTGTTGATTTTCACCGTGTTCCCACACAACATCTCTAGATGCCATTTTGTATCTGCATAAAAGGACAACACACACAAATCAATCACATGAATCATATAAAGTTTTAAACAACATGTCTAAAATCAAACCTAAAATCTACACCCTAAATCAAATCATATCTACCTCCTCAATCAAACCCCATCTACATCCTAAATCAAATCCTATCTACATCCTAATTCAAACCCTATCTACACCCTAAATCAAATCCTATCTACATCCTAAATCAAACCCTATGTACACCCTAAATCAAATCCTATATACATCCTACAACAAATCCTATCTACAACCTACATCCTACAACAAATCTCATCTACAAGCAAGAAACTTACCTGCGCTCGGCTAACCGCGGAACCGCGGCGGTTTACCGCGCGGCCGGTCGGTAAACCGACGCCGCCGCTCGGTTTACCGACGCGCCGGCTTGGATCCGCGCCCGGCGCGGCTTACCGCGCTAACCGAGCGGTGAAACCGCCGCCGGCGGCGGTTGCGCGCCGGCGGCGGCCGGTCGCGGACCGGGGGCGAGCGGACGGGGGGCGGAGGGGGGCGGAAGGGGCTCTCTGGATACCTAGGTTTGGTCTGGGGTCGTTTTGACCCCCCCCACTGGTTGGGCCTATGTGGGCCGAGCTGGGCCGCCTGCTTTTTTTCTTTTTTCTTTTTTGGTTTAACTTCTTTTGGTTGAAATTTATACTAAACGAACTAAGTTTGCAACAAACTTGACACCATTAGACTCCATAAATCACGAAGTATTTTTAGGGATTTTTTCCACAATTTTCATTTTTTGGAATTCAAATTCAAAAAATCCTAACCCTAACGGTTGGTAACCGTACGGCATCAGTAACCGGTCCAGGCCGGTAAGGCCGGTTACCGCGGTAAACCGGCCGGTTACCAACGGTAAGTCTAACCCTGGTGTCGAGTAGGAGGAGAGGAGAGCTCCTGATGTTGGATGTTGCACGCAACACGGGTCGCAACATGGGGGAGGAGGGGGGAGGGAGGAGACCTGCTGATGTTTGGATGTTGCTCGCAACATCCAAACAACATTGCTCCTTGGACTTTACGATCCGACAATTGATGGCCGATCATCTTAAAATCCGAAGGCTGCGGACCCGTCCGATGGCTAGCGACCGAAACGGACGTCCGAGCGCTAGCAGTTCCGTTAATTTTATGCTCGCAGCAATGTACAGACACATGCCTGGTAATAGAGAAGAAAGGGGACCCAAACACAAATCTTGGCCTCTTGCGAGCAACCTATTGTCCCGTTTTATAATCGGTGACGGTGAGGGAGGGAACGAGATTTATCGCGAGTCACAATGAACTGGCCGGAGCAAGGCTGAGATGCAGATCCAGCCCCATCGCCGAGGCTTCCTCGGCCTCGGCGTCGCCATCAGCAGAAGCGCACAGCTCGTAAGGTCGAGCTCTGCTGCTGCCGGTGCCGCCGCACAGGATCAGCGGCTCCGGGCAGCACAGGCCTGGTGCAGCGAAGTGGAACGGCAGGCTCAGTGTCGGCTGGTGCGCGAGGTACACCCATTGCGGGACAGTGCCGGGCGCGTACGCATTCGACCCGGCGAGGCCCATGGCCACGACGTGCCCCGGACGCGGCGGTTCGAAGCCCGCGGCGCTGAACGCCATGCCCGCTGCGGGCCCGCCGACGGCGACGCGAGCGACGTGCTGGCGCGCGCGCTTCAGCTGCTGACGCTCCTTCTTGTGCGCGTTCTGGTGCCCGCCCAGTGCCTGTGAGTTGGCGAACTCACGGCAACAGTACTGGCACTCGAACATTCTCCCGTCCGCCACTGGACGGCCGTCCCGCGGCGGCAGCGCCTGCATGACAATGTCGGCAGCATTTCCGCCGGCCACGTCGTAGCCGAAGATCCTCAGCGACGACGCGCTCGGCGTCAGCTTGGTGGGCTGGTCGCACAGTATATAGTCCGCCATGGATTAGTGAATACTACTCCTACCTAGATGAGCTGAATGATGAGCGTGTCAGGTCGTCCTTGCGGTTCAAGTGCTAGGGATGCATGCGGCGAAGTGAAGGTGATGCATATATCAGAGCGCCCGGGGACCCGCGGGAAGTCGTACCTGCTTGGAGAAAACGAGGAGGATGGATGAGAAAAAGACAGACACATCTAGCAAGATTGGAGAGTAGGTAGGTGAAGATAGAGGAGATGGCCACACGCAAGCTTCCAATCCAACTGGTGAATTATACAGTATGATCGTTCTAGAAATTGCATGTCAATAAATACAGACTTGTTTCTGCAACTTTGTGCAACTAGGAGTACTTGTTTTCAGTGAGTTACTGAGACTTGTTTAAGGGTGTGTTGGCAGCACTTTCAACACTATTTAGGAGTATTAAATATCGATTAATCACAAAACTAATTACACAAATGTATGAGAAATCACGAAATGAATCCATTAAGTCTAATTAATTCATCATTAGAGGGTAAATTGTAGCACAAATCATGACATAATTTAGACTTATTAGATTCGTCTAGCAATTTGAGCTGAGGTCATGGAATGAGTTTTGCAATTAATCCAGGTTTAGTTCTCTTAATTAGTGTTGCTTCTTTTGATGTGATGGGTTGTACGAGAACTAAAGATACCCTAAATTTGTTGTCAAAAAGATACCCTAAATTGTAATTGTCGAGAAAGTTTTATGTTAAGCACCCGTACGTAGGCAATGGCACTCCTGTTAGGCATACACAGATGAGCCACGGGTGTGCCCGGGGTACGGCCTGATGCCTAGGGGTTGGGGCCTGGATCCGCGTGTGACGGATCCCATTCCGCTGAGGCGGATCCTGCGGCGATACACTGTAAACCCGCTACAGTGGACCCACAGTGAGAACTATAACTCAGAGCGACCGAGTATGCTAAGTCTCCCACGAACCGCCTTCCCTTCGCTATAAAAGGGGAGACATGCCTCCATCGAGGAGGTAAGGTAAGAGTTGTGAGGAAGCACTACGCCAGTCTTCTCGCTCTCGCTCTCACACACTTGTGTTCTTCTTTTTCCTTTTCACACCAAAGACTTGGGACAAGTTCCATCTCTCGACCCATTTGTAACCCCTACATAAACTCTGTGCGAATAAACACGAGTTACACGAACAAGACGTATGGCACACTTGCCTGAACCAGTATAATCCTTGGTCTCCTTTCGCATAACCATCCATGATTGACCCACAACGCATGAAATTTACTAGCCCGTGATTTTGAACACCAACAGTTGGCGCGCCAGGTAGTTGATAGGCAGTTGGTGTTTGAAATCCTAGGAAGCAAATTTGTGGATAATTTTGTGGTATTACCAGCAGTGGGGACTAGAGGAGGGATTCTACTTGCTGTAGATGAGGACCATTATTCAATCACCAGTCATGAAGTGGGGGTTCACTGTGTGACAGCCACTATCCTTGCTGCATCACGGCAGGTCAGTTGGACCATCACTGCAGTTTATGGACCACAAGAGGATCAAGCAAAGATGCAGTTCCTAGGTGAGCTTAGATGGCTTCAACAGAGTGTGAGTGACAAACGGCTGATTCTAGGGGATTTTAACATGATCCTGCAAGCAGAGGACAAGAGCAACACTAATTTAAACAGAAGGTTAATGGGTGCTTTCAGGCATGTGGTGCGCGATCTTGCTTTGAAGGAATTGCAGTTGCGAGGGCGTAAATTCACTTGGTCAAATAATCACACGCAAACTCGTATTGACAGAGCTTTTTGTACAGCTGGGTGGGAATTGATGTTGCCAAATGTTCAGTTGCAGGCTATGTCCTCTCGAGTATCTGATCATTGTCAACTGGTTATCTCAGAAGGTGCTACTCTGAGGAAATTCAAAGGGTTCAGATTTGACGTCTTCTGGCCTCGGCTGCAAGGGTTCATGGAGGTGGTCAAGAAGGCTTGGGAGAAGCTGGTAAGGGCAACCAATCCGTTCCTTCGTCTCCACATCAAACTACAACGTACCAGCAAGGAGTTGAGATCTTGGGCAAGGAGTTTAATCGGCAACAATTGAGTTCTATTATGTGCAGCCCAGAAAGTGATCGCCATTCTTGATGTGGCACAGGTAGTGGCCAGGGTGTTGAGAAATGGCTCTATAAATCTGACCTTCAGAAGAAACTTTGGAGAAGCTGAACAAACAGAATGGGAGATCCTCAGGAGTGGTTTAGAGGGTGTGGCCTTAACTTTTGAAAAAGACAGTGTTAGATGGATTTTGGAGAAATCTGGGCAATCCACCACATCATCTCTGTACAGAGAGCTTACTTTTCCTGGGATGTATAACAAATGGATGTGTAGTATCTGGTCTGCTAAACTGCCCTTGAAAATCAAGATTTTTCTCTGGCAGATATGTAATGACAAGATAAAGTCCGCAGATCAGCTTGCTAGGAAAAATTGGGCTGGTCCAACAGATTGCAAGTTATGTGGTAGCTTCGAGAATACTGAACATATCTTCACCCAGTTTGCGCTGGCCACATTGGGATGGAGTGTTTTGAGAGATGTGTTAGAATGGAGCTATATACCTACAAAATTGGATGACTTGCACAACAAATTGGTAGAAGGATCTGTCAAAAATAATAGATTGTTTGTCTACATTTTTGGTTGCCTTGCCTGGAGTTTCTGGCTCACGAGAAATGGTTTAGTGTTCAATGACATAGTTGTAACTCATCCTGATGTAATTGTTTTTCGTACAATCTCATTCCTGCAGAAGTGGAAGCTATTACTCAGGGAACAGGAGCAACGGTGGATGGAATCAGTGATATTCAAGCTGCAACGCCAACTCTCTTTGTTAAGATCTGAAGAATGAAGATGTTTTAGTAGTATCTGTTCTGTTAAGCTTGGACTTGCTTTAGTTTTCTGCTGGTGTTTTTGTCGTCCTGAACTGTTGCTGGTAGAGGGTGCTTAGAGCGTGTCGGGTTGTAAGCCTTGTGCTGTCTTGCCTTCCTTTGGCTTGTAACCTTTTGAACTTTTTAAGCTCCTCTTGTAAAACTGGTGACCCCAGTATGTTTCTGGGCTTTTTTAATAAAGCCGTGCCTGTGGCCTTTTATTAAAAAAAATTTAGGCATTTATCTCAATCTGAAATTCTTCTACGTAGAGACCTGAAGACAAGAATTTTAGGGCTAACAGTGGTTGAAAAGTTGAGAGCTAAACAAGCTTCAAGGCTCACTTTTATCAGGGCAGCAGAGGCAAATGAGAAGCTTTTCTTTTTTGCAAGCCAATGGGAGGAGACGTAAAAACACTATCCATTCACTAGACAACAATGGTCAGGTCTGTTTTTCCCATGAGGAGGAGGAAGTTCTTTTTCAGCATTTCAGCTCCCAGTTCAGTCAGCCAGCCATCAGAAATTTCTCTTTAAACTGGGAAGCAGTTGGTTTGCCACGACATGACTTGGCTCACCTGGAAGAACATTTCACTAAGGAGGAAGTCCGTGCTGTTACCCAGGAAAAGAAAAATTCCATTCCACAACCCTTGTATATAGGTGGTGTTCGAATTTCAACCCTCATCTTGAAAACCAGACATTCACTATCCACTAACTATTGAAACCGTTTGATTTACCCCCTTCACTGGTTTTGACGACGGTTTTGGATGACGTGGCAGTGTGCTCCACATGTCCTTCCCCTAAACAATTACTCATAACCCCTAACTTTTATTCTTCTCGCAGATACGTCCCTTGCCTTCTTCTACTGTAGCCACCTCAAGCTCAGGCCCCGGCGGCGTGCGCAGGCTCACCGAGGCCGCCGCGGCACTGCGCGCGGTCTACGAGGCGGAGGCGGAGCAAATGCGTTTTGAGGGCACGCTTGACGAGGCGCTCCTCGGTCTCCAGGACCTCTTCGAGGCGCTGCTCCTCAAGCTCAAGCACCCAGCGCCGCCCGTCGATGACGACGACATTGTCGTCGCCTCCGTACTCCCGGCGGAACGCCAGCTCTGCGCACGTGTGCTCGAGTGTTTCGCCAAGATCGCCACGGCGTTCTTCCGCTTCGCCGACGGCGTGGCCGCCGTCGCGCGCGAGCCGCAAAGGCTATTCAAGCTGCTAGACATGCTCGACGCGGTGGACTAGGAGCGGGACTGCCTCGACGATCTCTTCTCCGGCGAGTCCGCCGCTCTAGCCGCCATCCATGAGCGAGCGCGCGAAGTGGAGCACGCCCTAGCGCGTGCCGCCGCCGCCGTGTTCTTCGAGTTGGGCCTCCGCATGGAAACCGACTACGTCAGCGGCGCCGACGACGCTACGTTCCCAAGATTGTGCGGTACGCCGTGAACTACCTGAAGTGCCTCGCGTCCGACGGCTACCATACCAGCACATAGCGCTTCCACTCGGCCTCCGTGGCGACGACGACCCGTCGGCGCGTGTTGTAGCTGAACCTGCGGTGGTCCTTGACTCGTCTCACTGCGTCGAACTCACGCCGGAACTCGGCCAGCCACCGCTGCAGGTCCTCGACGGGGAACGCAGACCTCATCGCCGCATTCAGCTCGGCGTGGATGGCGCGCCAGTTGTCCTCGGTGAGGTCGCCCACGGCCCGCCGCCGCCGCGCGTGTGTGCCGGAGCAGCAGGTCCAGGAACTTGGCGTCGTGCTGGGCCGTCCACATGTCCACGTGCAGCCACGACAAGATCTTCCGGAGCGAGTGCCGCGACACCAGCTTCCTCTTGATGGTGGCCTTGTCGCCGTCACCGCCGCCGGCCTTGTCGCCATAGAAAAGAATCAGCCGCTGCTGCTGTTGCTGATTGATCAGTTCCCTCACGGTCACAGGTGGTTGTTCTGGCCGCATTTGCACGGTACGCATCTTCTGCCTTCCGTAGTTCAATTCAATGTCAACGTCAAACAAGCCACGGACGTCACAGGAAAATGAGCTGTATAGTACACGGGTGCGTACGTACTGCTAGGAATCGGCGCGGAGGCGGAGGCCGAGGAAGACGACGGAGCCGTGCCACACGCCGTAGTGCGCGACGGGGAGGGCGTTGTCGTCGAGGTGCCGACCGTCAAAGAAGAGCCGTTGCATGTCGGCCGCGACGCCCTCCCGCACCGCGACCATACCCTTGATCTGCGCCACCGCGGCGGCGCTGTCGACGTCCAGCGCAACTCGCTCCCCGCGCAGCGTCCGCACCACGATCCTCATCGTCGCGGCAGGTGCTGGCTCATCCAGCTCACGACGGCTGGCGCGACCGGCGGCGCACGCCGAGGACAAGATCCCGGACGGCGACCTCCGAGGGTAGATCAAAGACTGCGGCGGCTAAAGCGGTGCGCGGTGCGTACACCGGGTTCTTGAAGGTAGAAGAAGGCAAAGAACGTATCTGCGAGAGGAAAGAAAGTTTAGGGGATTATGAGTAATTATTTAGGGGATGACATGTGGAGCCCACTGCTACGTCATCCAAAACCGTCGTCAAAACCAGTGAAGGAGGTAAATCAAACGGTTTCAATAGTTAGTGGGTAGTGAATGTCTGGTTTTGAAGATGAGGGTTGAAATCCGAACACCACCTATACATGAGGGTTGTGGAATGGACTTTTTCCTCCAGGAAATTGCTGCTGACAAGGCCCCTGGGCCTAACGGTTTTATTGGGCTTTTCCTTAAGAAAGCATGGGGCATCGTCAAGCAAGATTTGCTGCAGGCCTTCCAGTATTTTTTTCAGCAACATGACCAGCACCTAAAGCTCTTGAGCACTGCACATTTTGTTCTTCTACCAAAAAAGCATGATGCCAGAGATGTACAAGATTATCGGCCAATAAGTTTGACACACTCCATTGCCAAATTAATTTCAAAATGCCTAGCAAGTCGTCTTGCACCTGAGCTAGATAAACTTGTGTCTAGGACCCAAAGTGCTTTTATAAAAAAGAGAAACATTCAGGATAATTTCCTTTTTGCACAAAATCTAATTCGGTCAATTCACAGAAGTAAGCAACAGGGATTATTCTTGAAATTGGACATTGCGAAGGCATTTGATAGTGTGCGGTGGGATTTCCTTATGGAGGTTATGCAGCAGTTTGGTTTCGGTGCCAAGTGGAGGAATTGGGTGTCCATTCTTTTATCCTCCAGCTCTTCATCAGTAATTTTGAATGGCTCCAGGGGGCCATGGTTTCGACACTTCGATGGCTTGAGACAAGGTGACTCATTATCCCCAATGCTATTTATTCTTGCGATGGAACCTCTACAAAAGATGTTAGCTGTGGCTGCAAGTGATGGGCTGTTGTCACCTCTTAGTTCTAGAGGCTCTTCCATTCATGTGAGTCTATATGCAGATGACGCTGTTGTGTTTGTTAAGCCAATCATAACTGAAATTCAAGTCATAGCCAACATTCTGGACATTTTTGGTCATGCCTTAGGACTAAATACAAACAGGGACAAATGTGCTGCGTATCCAATCCACTGTGATGGTTTAAATCTGGATGAGATCATGGTGCCTTTTTCCTGTCAAGTACACAATTTTCCTTGCACTTATTTGGGGTTGCCACTTCATGTGAGGCAGCTTAGCAAAGTACAGGTGCAACCCCTCATTGATAAAATGGCCAACAGATTGCCTTTATGGAAAGGTCGTTTTCCAAAAAAGGCAGCGAGAGTGAAGTTGGTTAATTCAGTACTATCATCAATGCCCACTTATTTCCTCACAATTTTCTCAGTTAAGAAATGGGCATTCAAGAAGATGGATAAGATCCGTAGAAGCTTTTTCTGGAAAGGGATTGAAAGTGTGAATGGGGGGAACTGCTTAGTCCGGTGGGAGAAAGTAAAGAGGCCTAAGAATGTTGGGGAGCTTGGTGTACTTGATCTTGAGAGGTTCAGTAGAGCTCTTAGGTTGAGGTGGTTGTGGTTTGAATGGACTGAATCTGATCGTCCATGGGTGGGTACTGAGGTACCATGTTCTGAAGTTGATCATCAGTTGTTTCGGGCAAGTACAGTAGTAACTCTCGGCAACGGCACGCAGGAAAGGTTCTGGAATTCATCATGGCTTGAGGTCATGGCACCGAGAGACATGGCGCCTAACCTGTTCAAACTGGCCTGGCGCAAGAACAGAACTGCTGCTGAGGAGCTGACAAACCATCACTGGACTAGAGGGCTATGGCGAATGAGTACTGCAGATGAGATTGCAGAATTTATTCTTCTTTGGGATAAGCTGCAGCACATTCAACTGACTGATGAGACTGATTCGATAACCTGGCGTTGGACTGCACATGGTAACTATACTTCCAAGTCGGCGTACTCGGTACAGTTCCGTGGCACATACTGCAGTTTCGACACTAAGGCGATTTGGAAAGCAAGTGCTGAGGGCAAGCACAAGCTATTTGCATGGTTACTTGTCCAGAACAGGATACTGACAGCTGATCTTCTGTTGGTGCGGAATTGGCTTTGCCAACCGGTGTGCATCCTTTGTGATCAGAATTGGGAAACAACAGTCCATTTATGTCTTCATTGTGTATATGCAAGGGAAGTCTGGTTCATGGTGTCCAACTGGGCTGAAGTCACAATTCAAGTGCCCGCGCAGGATGTTTCCACTAAAGTTTGGTGGAATGGTGCAATGCAAGAAAGGTCAAAATCATTAGCACGGCGAGCTGCGGCCATCTTAATGTGCACGGGTTGGAACTTATGGAAGGAAAGAAATCGACGTATTTTTTCAGGGACTATTCTCAACGCCGGCAAAGGGTGTTCCAGTTGATCAAGGAGGAATTGCAGCTGAGGGTAACTGCAATGGGCCGTCCCCTCTCTCTCCTTGTCAATACTACCTCCTCATCCATTCATCTCGTCGCCCTAAGACGTCCACCGATCTCTTTTTCCCTTTCCCTCTATCCTACCCCCATTCCCAAAGCTGGTTTCACTTTTCACTGAGCTAAAAAACAATTTTTTAGGTGACTTCTGAGTTCGAAGCCCTTTTCTCCTTGTATGCTAGTAGTAGGAGTAGTACTTCTCCTCCTTCGTTGAACGCTTGACGACGAACTTTCTTTTCAGTAATGGTTTCTGTCCTTCGCAAATGATTTTGTTTGATAGGTCAAGAGACGGCACTCAGACCTGCAGGTGCCAAGGAACAGTGATGGCTTGGCGCGGTCCCTTCTCTCTGGCGCTTCGCTCTTTGGAGACTCCTAATCTGGTGATCTCTTGATTGAGGGATTGCTCTCTCTCCTGGTGCGGTCTTCTAATTCTTCGTCCTTCCCCTCCTGTGCTCTTTCTTCTCTGGTGTTCCCTCTTCCTTTGATCTTGGATTCAGCTTCCTCTTTATTCTCTCCTGGTTTTTCCCTGTTTCGTTGTTGGACATGGACTTCTCCAAGTTGGACTTTCAGTTTGGCAAGGATTTTTCTAGCAAGGTGTGGAGTTTTTTGGGATCTCAGGTTGCCCCGGGAGGCAAATCTAAAGAGCAAGTCTTTCATCTGCTGGTTTCTTTCAGTCGCAACAGATTCAGACTCACTGGTGATTCGGTTGGCACCTGCCTTCAAGCTGTCCTAGGTGGAGAGGCATTGGCTTTCGATGCCTATCATCTAGATGATCAAATTTTCAGGTTCTCTGTCTGTTCCAAACAAGTTGGGTTCATGATTCTCCGCCTGAATTCTTTTGCGTGTGAATGGTTCAAGCTGGGTTTCTTCCCCGCTTATTGATTCGGCTTCAAGAAAGCTGCGGCTTTTGCAAAATCGGACTCGAGCCCAACCTTCTCTTGGGAGAGCCCCGGTTCTAAAAGAGTTGCTAAGAATTCCTATGCTCAAGTCACTTCTCGCTCCAAATCACCCTCTTCCGGCGCAAACCGTATTCCTCCGGGGCATCGAAATCGCCTCGATCGGATTTCAACAAGGGTTCATTTCCCTCGCAAGTCCGTTTTCGATCGACTAAGCTTTGCAAATTCTTCAAAAAATTTTGAATCGGTACGTCAAATGGCCGCATCGGTCTCGGGTCAAGCGGCCCACCTTCTTCGAAGCCCGACACCGTTTCGGGTTTTGCCTATTTTGGGAAAAGGGCTCCGGCCCCTCCCAACCACCGCACCGCGCCGTGTCAAACCCGGTGATTTGCCGGCACCGTCGCCGAGCGGCCACATAAAAAGATCTTGTGTATCTTTCAAAGGATTGCTTAGGCTCATCCGGCTCGTAGGCCCTAGGCCTAGCCGTAATTTTTCTTCTTACCGCCCAACTACCGCCGTGCGGCCTCCTTTACCTTGGTTTAATGGGGCATCGGGAGCTGGTCGTGGGCCGGTGTTTAACGGGCCGAGAGCCTCTTTGCTCGCTCGACACTCTCCGGTGCTGCTCCTCACGGTGCGTCGAGGACCCTGCCTCTTCGGCTTCTCCACCTTCACTGTTCTCTCCGCCAGAAAACCCCACTCGCACTGTTCCTCCCGCCGGCGACGACCCCGAGCTTGCCGCGGGGATGGCTTTCCTCAACATTGACCCCGAGCCGATGATGCTCCCTGGCTACTCGAGAGTGCTCGTCCAAGGAAGGCAAAAGTTTGCTCGCGTCGTCACCACCCGAGCGGGTCCCGCCAACGAGACCCTGGCGATCGTCACCGTCTCAAATCTTCCCCGCCGGTGAGATCCCTTTCGCCGACATCGAGCCGCGATTCCGGATTTAGTCGAGGGCCGCTATGAGCTTAGAGTTGTGGAGGTTCGAGAGATGCCCTTTTGGCGGGGGCCAAGCCTTCATTCGCCTATCCCGTGTTTCGGAAAGAGACAGTCTTGTCTTTCATAGCCCTCATTTCTTTCATGGCCTCAGATTGGATTTTGTTAATCATGATAGGGGGGATAATGCCAGAAGAGTTCTTTTCAATAGAGAGTGCTGGCTAATGCTTATTGGGTATCCTGTGGATGACCGTAATATAGATGATGTTCAGAATGCAGTTAAGTCTTTTGGGAGACTGATTCTCTGGCAGAAGGATGGTCTGTTAGGAAGGATTATCATTAAGGTCAGAGTTGCTGAACTTTCTGATGTGCCACATTATCTAATTATCTCTGAAGGGGATGATTTTGAGGGTATCTCTCGAACAGTTCAGTGTGAGATCATTCAGCAGAACATGCTGGGTGGGCAATTGCCTGATGAGGACATACCCCCTGGGGGCTTTGATGATGGTGAATTTATCTTCCCTGGGTTCAATCAAGCTCCAACTCTAAACCATGCTCAGCAAGGTGGCCAGCTTCAAGGCCAGGCACAGGGTAATCTTTTACAAACAGGTGGTCCTCATGTGCAACATGGTGCTCCTATTATCCCTGACCTTAATGAACCCCCTGTCGACATTGTGCCTCCTGAGCCTGATCAACCCTTGGTGCCTGATGATGCTGATATGCTGGGAGAAAACTTAGAGAACAATGAGGAAGATGAGGCTGCTCCGCTGCAGGATGAGCTGGACCTGCAGCTCAGCTCATCTGCTCCCCTTGCTTCTCCAGTGGACTCGGGGAGCCAGGACTCTGTCCAAGGCCCGTCCGCCATCCCTCGGTCCGAGCATTTACAAGGTTCTCGTCACTTTGCAAGATTTAGTCATGGGCGAGCGCAGCCTTGGGGAAAACATTCCTCCCGTCCAAGCCCGCATTGCTCAACCCTTAGGGGGCATTTATGCCGCCGATCAAGAGAATCCTATGGCTATTGATCCCCCCTGAATTTTTGCCAGCCATGGGCCAACAGCTTATTGCAGATCAGAACATTGGCCCAGTCAATCAGCAGTTCAATGTCAACATCAACATGGCCTTAACTAATGTGGTGTTCTCTGGTGCTGATCCGTTGGTCAAGACCCCCCCAGACGTTTTCAGGCTTTGGGCCAAACACTTTTCCCCGGTGGGCTGCCCATCACATGTCATCTAGATCCCAAAAGATTGGGCTGCCTTCTTCACGGTTATGTTGCTGTCCCCCACACACTTTGATTGGGCCAAGTCCTTCTTGTCTTCTCGTGCTTGGAACATGCTGCTTCAATGCTCCAACTCTTCTTCGTTCATGTCTTTTGCTCTCCCTTCCTCCCCGCCCGCAGAATGCGAAGTCGGGTGCGCCGCCTTGGAGGCCGAATCCGAGGATATTTCCTCTCGGCGGGGTTCAAACAGTGCCCCTCCCATCGGTGCTAACTCAACCAAAGTCAAGCCTCCCCCTCCTCTCGTGGAAACTAAAGCTAGGCGTAGTCCAAGAATCCGTAGCAAGAATGGGGGGGTTCGAGCACATTAGCCGCCCCGGCAAGAATTGCCTCGGCTCCGTGCCGCCACACCTCCTAGCCTCGGCTCCCAATGTCCTCTCCGGACTTGGTAAGGATCTCTCGCAAAATCTCCGAGGAAAATCGTCCCGGATTCCCTGTCCGGCAAGAAAGGGAAAGGGAAATCGTTATAGGGGGAAGAGGGGCTCCAAGGGGTCCCCGCAATCCAAGGTTGACAAAGGAACCGGTAGTTGCTCAAGCTGCGGTGCCGAAGTCCCCGAGGATCGGGAGGCTATCAAGAAGTTTAAAAAGTGATGGATTGGGTGAAAAGGCCGTGGCCCCTTTTCAATTTCTTCTCGTGGAACTACTTTTGTTGTCTTCTGCCATGAGTGCAAAACCGTAATTTCACTCGGTTTATCACTGGTACTTTGAAACTATGGTTTATCCAATGTTTGCATTATTACCGCTAATGGTTCTCCTAGATTTTTCTCCCCGTGGTTCTTTTGTGGGTCGTGCTCGCAGAGGTTTTTTCCCTCTTATTATCCTCTTTCTCAAATGAATTCAGCCACCAACAATAGGAATTGGGTTATTTTATGTTGGAACATCAGAGGTCTTAATGATGACAGGAAGTGGGACGCTGTCAAAAGTAAATTAAATGATTTTGGTTGTGACGTTCTATGTCTGCAAGAGACCAAAAGGGGGGATTGTGATGCCTCTTTCATCAAGAATTTCTGCCCCCCTAGAATGGCTGATTTTGTTTTTCTCCCTTCGGTGGGAAATTCTGGTGGCAGCCTCATTGTTTGGAATAGCTCGAAATTTGATGGTCAATTGGTTTTTCAAAACAACTTTGCTCAGTCTGTGGAATTTTCTTGCAAACTGTCGGGTGAAATTTGGATCCTTACCAACATCTATGCCCCCTGCACCTCTGAGGGTAAATTCAGTTTTTTAAACTGGTTCAAAAACATTGACATGCCTACCGACACCAAGTGGCTCATTGTTGGGGATTTCAACCTTTTGAGGTCGCCCGACAACAGAAACAAGCCCGGGGGCAATTTGCAGGAAATGTTTGCGTTTAATGAAGCTATTAGCAAGCTCAGATTAGTTGAACTTCCCCTGAAAGGCTGTAAGTACACATGGACTAATAAACAACATAGGCCCCTTCGGAGAGACTTGATTGGTTTTTCACCTCAAATGCTTGGACTATCGCTATGCCCAACACTATTGTTTCGCCCTCTCTAGAGATACCTCTGACCACACTCCCTGTGTGATCTCTGCCTCCACTAAAGTCCCCAGGCCCCAAATTTTCAGGTTTGAAAACTATTGGTTGCAGCATGACCAATTTATGTCCATTTTGCGAAACTCTTGGTCTGAAGGTAGACCTTATCTGGACTGTGCTAAATCAATTAGTGCTAAATTTAAAATTCTAAGGAAGGCCCTGAAAACTTGGAAGTCTGGTCTCCCAAATCTAGCTGCTGTCATTACAAAATCTAGGGAACTAGTGCAGTTCCTTGATGTCCTTGAGGAGGTCGGGGATCTCACGGTGGAGGAATGGAATTTCGAAGCATTCTCTCCGACCACCTCGGTAATCTTTTACATCAACAAAGGACCTACTGGAAGCAAAGGGGTGCTATTAATTGGATCAAATTTGGGGATGAATGTACTGCTTTCTTCCATGCCAATGCCTCCATTAGGCACAGGAAAAATTTCATTTCCTCTCTTGTCAATTCTGTTGGGGAGGAGTTCTTTTCACACGAAGACAAAGCTAGCCTTCTCTGGCAGACATACAAAGAAAGGTTGGGAATTTTTGAATTCACCCACATGTACTTTGACCTTTCTTCCCTTCTAAGGGCTGATATTAACTTGGGGGACCTGGAGAGACCATTCTCAAAAGAGGAGATTGACAAAATTATTTCTGCTCTTCCAAACAATAAATCTCCTGCCCGAGATGGCTTCAATGGGAAATTCATGAAGAAATGTTGGCATATTATTGCACGAGACTTCTATAAGCTATGTGAGGGCTTCTTTGATGGGAATATTTGTTTGAGTAGCATCAACTCCTCCTACATTACTCTAGTACCCAAAACCGACTCCCCATCAGGGGTTAATGACTTCAGGCCAATTTCTCTCCTGAACTCCTCCCTGAAGCTTATTACTAAGTTACTTGCTGACAGGCTTCAAAAGGTGATCTTGAGGTTAATACACAAGAATCAATATGGCTTCATCAAATCAAGATCCATTCATGATTGTTTAGCTCGGGCCTTTGAGTATCTCCATATCCGCAAAAAGTCCAAGAAGGAGTTAGTCATTTTAAAACCGGATTTTGAAAAAGCTTTTGACAAAATTGAGCACCAAGCGTTCTTGAGATCCTAAAGCATAAGGGCTTTGGAGAACGTTGGATAGGTTGGATTAAGAGTCTCCTTAGCTCGGGAACCTCCTCTCGTCCGTTGAATGGGGTCCCCGGAAAAGTTTTTCATTGTCGAAGGGGTTTAAGGCAAGGGGATCCACTTTCCCCCCTTCTCTTCGTTTTGACTGCAGATCTCTTACAATCTTTGATAAATGACCTCAAAAGGCGGTGGTGTCCTTCAGTTGCCGATTCCTTTGGGAGCTGGTGAGGATTTTCCCATTTTACAATATGCCGATGACACTCCGTTAATCATGGAAGCCTCGCCCCGACCCAAATCGTTAGCCCCTCAAAAACCTCCTCCACTCTTTTGCTGCCTCCACAGGTCTGAAGGTGAATTACCATAAGTCTGTCTTGGTCCCACTAAATCTCAGTGAAGAAAAATTAGACCAGCTTAGCACTGCTTTCCAATGCCAGAAGGGATCTCTCCCCTTCACCTATTTGGGTCTTCCCCTTGGGGTGACAAAACCTAACATGGATCATTTCCTCCCCCTAGTGCAGAAAGTGGAAAAAAGGTTATCCTGCACATCCTCTTTCCTTTCCCAAGGGGGGAAGCTAGAGATGGTAAACTCGGTCTTCTCTTCTTCTACAATTTTTTTCACCGGTTCTCTCAAGCTCCACAAGGGAGTTATTAAACAGTTGGACAAATTCAGAAAGCATTGCCTTTGGCGTGGCTCGGATTGGAGCTCAAAAAAGCCCCCCAAAGCTGCTTGGTCCATGGTTTGCCTCCCTAAGAAGCAAGGTGGGCTTGGTGTGATTGATCTCAATTCTCACAATGAAGCGATGTTACTCAAGTTTTCGCATAAATTTTACTCCAAGGCTGATATTCCTTGGGTCGGATTGGTTTGGGACAATTACTATAGAAATGGGAAGTTGCCCGGTCGGTCCAAGAAGGGGTCCTTTTGGTGGCGGGACATTGTCAAGCTCTTGGACAAGTTTAAAAATTTAGCCTCGGTCTTTGGTAGCCAATGGTGATACCGTGCTTCTTTGGTCGGATAATTGGAATGGGAACACTCTGCTCAATCTTTTCCCCGAACTCGTTTTCCTTTGCTAAAAACCCTCGCTATATCTTTCCATGGTGTGTCGGCAAGCCCCTCTTCCTCAACAATTTTCATCTTCCCCTTTCGCCGTGCCCATGATCAATTGCAGCAGCTTGCTTCCTTGGTCACCAACGGGCCTACTGTGGGGAACTTGGATCTTTGGTCATACTCTTGGGGCAACACTAATTTCTCCACTTTGCTAAAGCTTATAAATCTCTCGGTCGGTTCTAGGCCTACTCACCCGGCCTTCCTCCGGATTTGGAGCTCTAAGTGTCGGATGAAGCACAAGGTGTTCTTTTGGCTCGCTTAAGGATAGGCTAAGTACTCGAAATGCGTTACAAAGACAACTCGTCGAACTCGATTCCTACACTCGTGATCTCTCGCATCGAAGGAAAAGCGAAACCGTGGCACACCTTTTCTTCGGGTGTAACTTTGCTAAGGCTTCCGGAGTTCAATTGGTGCCTCGGTTGTAACTTCCGGAGCCGGTGTTTCAAATTTCGAGGTTGATCAAGGATAAGCTCGCCGTCCCCTTCTCCATGGAGATCATAATCTTGATGACTCGGGCCATCCGGACGACTAGAAATGCTTGGGTTTTCAACAATATTGACCCCATCGTCCAGGATTGCAAAAGGAAATTCAAGTCCGAATTTTCCTTGCGTCGCATAGAGTGAAACCGTAACTTGTCAACCCCATGGAAGTTTGGTTGAATGTAATTTAGGCTCTATTCAACTTAACTTTGTTTCATCTTTATCTTCTCGCTCTCGTACTTTGGAACGTTACTCTTTTAATTTAATTTAATGGTACCCAGTAGGGGGCTAGCCCCCTCCTGATTTCTTCAAAAAAAAAACTGCAATGGGCCGTAGAGCTGTTTTAGTTCCTTAATGTTATTTCTTCTTGAGAGTGAGGTGTTGCTATTTTTATGTAATCACAACATTGTAACAAACTGCATGCTTCTCCTTCTTATATGATACGGCAGTACTCCTGCTACTTTAAAAAAAACAGCTCACCCCGGAGGTGCTCGTGAACATCCCACTCCCGGCACTCCCGTTCATTTTGCGTAATTACCGCGAGACTCGCGGAGCACAGCCTGATGCAGCCACAACCGGTGGCTGTGTCTCCCGTGATGGCCCCGCTCCAGCCAGGCGAGCAATACTTACAACCTGCATCCGATTTGCCGCTCGTCATCAACGAAGCGGATAGGTCGCAACCGCTCCGTCTGACAAGCGTGGGGACGATGTGCCGCGGGTGCCCAACCAATGACCATCCGAACGGTGGGAAATACGTTGACGTCTCTGAGACGGTGCACCTGTGCGCAAAGCGTGTCCGTCCAAAGGCCAGGAGAAGAGTGGTGGAGCCACGTCCACGCTGAACTAGCGCGGAGGATGGCGAATGCTCATTTGATGGCAGCGATGGGGAGTCTGGGAGCTCTGGTGTCCCCCGCTCATGATGTGGTGAGCCACTAGATGCTCGACGAGCTATGTGCTGTCTATCGTTATCTCGCTGACTTCCTGCGCGAGGGGTCTTGGGTGCTAGTGTCGTACTACGTCTACCCGAGCAGTTACGGGACTGTTGGTATTTCTTACGTCATGAATAAATCTACAAGCACATGGAAGATACTTGTCGGGGACAGCCCTAGGGGTCCCCTTAAACAACGGGAAAATCCTCACTTAAAACCCGCAACAAATCCAAAACACAATTTGCTTAACCATGCAGGAAACGGCCCACGCCGCAGGGACCCCGACGGCCCATCAAGGCGGCCCTCTTAGAGATCCCCTCGAGCAGGCTCCGCCTTGCTCGAGTATGCGCGCCCCCCTCGGGCGGGCTCCGCCCCGTTCGAGGGGTAGCACTTCCCTCGAGCGGGCTCCGCCTCGCTCGAGGGCTCGCTCCCCCTCGAGCGGGGTTCCGCCTCGCTCGAGTGTCCGTCCCGCCCTCAACCGGGGTCCGCCACGCTCGAGGGCGCCCCTCACGCGTGCGCCGGCCCCGTACACGGGGCATTTAACGCCCCGACACCGGCGGGACGGTGTCATCATGCGCCGGGGCTCGCGCCCCGGTGCCGCCGCACCAACTCCCCAGGGAGGAGCCCATCCCCATCACTGTGGGGAGGGACTGTGCAACGCGGCCGGTGTCAGTCCCGTGACGCCGTGCGCCTGCTCCAGTACGGCTAACGCGCCGAGCCCTCGAAGGGGGGCCGGTTGCACCCTCGATCCACTTTCTTGTGACCCTACAGGGTTAGGTGGAGGCGCTAGGCCGGTGGAACACCATCCCTGCCACTGTAACAGCGTGGCCGCCGTCCCCGCGCGTGCAGGCGCACGCCAGGCGCTGTAGCAACAACTCCAGCACTGTGAAGCGCGTCGGGAAGGGATGCCGTTTTACCTACTCCTGTGCCCCGTACAGGCCAACGTCAGCACCTCCCTCGAAGCCTATCAGAAGGCGTTACCACCATCCGCTGCCCTTCAACCCTCAAACCGCCACTGTTCGGGTACAAGGTAGGCCATGATGGCCAGATCGCCGCAAGGATCGTCCGGACGGCCGCCCACTCTACAGCTTAGCACGTCGTGCTTCTCCACGTAGCTAGATAGCGCGGCGCGCATGTAAACCGCCTCCCCCTTGATCTATAAAAGGGGGGGCGAACCCCCCAGCCGCGGGGGGACGGAGACAGACAGGAACACACGGCACACCACGTACTCATTCTCCAATTCTCCCACAATATCTTCAGCCACTCCTCCAGGGACTTGGAAGCCACGCTTCCTCTCCCGCCTTGCTTGTAGCAGCCCCACTACGAGCACCCCGGTGCCGAGCAATACGGTGCCTTGAGCACGCCTCTGTCGGGACGTACGGCCCCCTCGGCCGGAACCAGGATAAATCCCGTGTCTCTCATTGCTTAGCATCGACCATTGAGGGATAGACCTCGGCGCTTTCTACTGGTTAGTGTCGGGACCATATTCCGCACCGACAGTTGGCGCCCACCGTGGGGCAATCAAGCGCCTAAGGTCATTCCGTCAACTCCCTCCATGGTGATCCGCACTGAGTACCGTGGTACACGCTACTGCATGGGTAGCTCGGACCCCCTCCCAGCCGGGTTCGAAATTCGCTTCGGGGACCTAAACTTTCAGGCCACGGGGAACGGCTATCTCATTCGCCTCACCAACCGTGAGGAGCTCCGCGCGCGGCGCGAAGCCAGGTCCACTCCGGTCCCCGCCGCACGCACCGCCACGGCGCGGGCGCCCGCGGGCACGGATGCCGCGGGCCCGTCGACGCCACGGCGCCGCCATCGCTGCGGGGCCGTGCTCGCGCCGGGCGCGGTCCGAGCGGCGGCGGGCCGAGCGCGCCGCCACTCGGCGCGGCGCGCCCGCCATCACGACCGCCACCACCCCCGGCGGGACGGCGCACGGTCTCCGGCCCGCGCATCCCCATCGGGGCCGCGTGGCGCTACGTCGGCCTACAACGCCAACGTCAACACCACGATGCGCAGGGTTCCGCCCGGCCGTCACGTTTTCATCGCCAGGGACCCCGGCGCCTCAGCAGGGGACGAGTCGTCCCTGGGTTCCATCGACGCATTGCCACCCGCCAACCGCCACGGATACGCGGAGTGGGACTTCTCCGGCGTGCCAGACCCAGTTGTGTTCCGGCGTTTCCTCGACGCTACGAACTACTGGTTCGGCTGCTCCGACGACTCCAGCACCGGAAGCTACGATCCCGCGCGTGAATGCTACGCCGTCATCACCAACGACCCGGTCAATGCCGCCGGCGCGGTGGGCGCCGGGAGACGGGAAGTCACGCCGCCCGGGGATCGCCACGCGCGCGGCCGCGGGGCCAAGCGCTCCGCCGGGGCCGACGCCGACGCGCGCCTAGCCCAAGCCCGCGAACTCGAGGCCAAGCCGGCGGAGGAACACGGACGCGTGCGGCCGCTCCGCGCCTCAATGGCGGGGGGGGAAGCCTCGCGCGCGCGGCGCGCGCGCGGGAGCCGGGCCGACAGTCCGCGACCGCATCAACACCGTCCCCAACATCGACAACGCGGACGCGCCCCCGCGGGCGAGCCAAAAGCTCATCGCCGCCGCGACGCCGCTCGCGGGCCATGCCGGCACCCTCGACCCCCGAGGCTCGAGACCCGCACCGCGAGGTGCATGTCGGTGGTGCAAACTCTCATCGAGCAAGCGGCCGGGTCCGGCGGGCCGAGAGCTCGGCCTCACGCATCCGCCAACGGGGGGGGATGCGCGGGACGACGAGGGCCGCACCGGAGGCGAACCCTCGGTCCACGCGGAGGAGGACCGGCGGGGGCGGCCCGCCGACCAAGGACGCACGCCGGCCAAGGAGCGGCTCCTTGACGCACGCAGGGCGCTGGATGGCGACGCCCGCAACGTCATCAACGCCAGGCGCACCGGCGGGGCGGACGCACGGGCGGCAGGGGGCTACCACCCTCGACGGGGTGGACGCTAGCGAGCCGGCGAGGACCGTTCCCCGACGCCGGAGCCCCCAGGCACCCGTGTGTTCAGCCGGGAGATCCGCGCGGCGGCGTTCCCCCAACGCTTCCGCCAACCCTCGACCATCGTCAAGTACAACGGGGAAACGGACCCCCGCGTATGGCTCAACGACTACCGCTTGGCTTGCTAGCTGGGCGGGGCCACCAGCGACGAGGTCATCATCCGCAACTTGCCCCTGCATCTCGGCGACGCGGCCCGGACATGGCTCGAGCACTTGCCCGCTAGCCAAATCCACAACTGGGATGATCTGCTCCGCACGTTCGTGGGCAACTTCCAGGGCACGTACGTGCGCCCCGGAAATTCGTGGGACCTGCGCTCCTGCACGCAGAAGCCCGGCGAGTCGCTGCGGGACTTCATACGGTGCTTCTCCAAGCGCTGCACGGAGCTCCTCAGCGTGGCGCAGTCCGAGATCGTGCACGCCTTCCTCGAAGGCACCACGTGCCGGGACCTCGTGCGGGAGCTGGGACGCAGCCCGCCCGCGGACTCCAACGAGCTGTTCGACATCGCCACCAGCTTCGCCTCCGGAGAAGAGGCCGTGGGGGCGATCTTCGACGGCAAGAAGGGCAAGCGCTCGGAGGACGCGCCCGCGGAGGGCAGCAAGTCCAAGGAGCCCCACCGCAACGACAAGCGGGGCAAGAAGGGGAAGAAGCCGCGCCGCGAGGCGCGCGAGCAGGGGCGCGACGGCGGTAATGCCGAGGCCCTTGCTGTTGACCCGGCTCGACGGGGCCCTCGACCGGCCCCTCGAGGCCCGGGGGTGTTCGACGACATGCTGAAAAAGCCATGTCCTTACCACAAGACCCCAGTGAACCACACCCTTGAGCAGTGCGATATGCTCAAGAAGTTCTATGGCCGCGCCGCCGCGAAGGAGGCAGAAGCCAAGAAAGACGGAGGCGATGGCGACGCAGGCGGCTTCCCCGCCGTCGAAAATGTGTTCCTCATCTTTGGGGGGCCAACCGTCGACATGTCGACCCGCCAGCGCAAGAAGGAGCGGCACGAGGTCCTCGCCGCGGAGAGGGCGCCTCCGTCCTTCCTCAATTGGTCGGAGGACGCCATCACCTTCAGCCGGGAAGACCACCCGAACCGCGTCCCCAACCCGGGCCAGTACCCGCTGGTGGTCGACCCCATCATCGGGAACGCACGGTTCTCGAAGGTCCTCATGGACGGAGGCAGCAGCCTCAACATCCTCTACGCGCATACGCTGCGCTTGATGGGGATTGGGCTGGACCAGCTGCGGCCCAGCACGAAGCCATTCCATGGCATTGCGCCGGGAAGCGGTGTCCGCCCCTCGGGCAGATCGACCTGCCAGTTTGATTTGGCACCCCAAAGAACTTCCGCAAGGAGATCCTCACCTTTGAGGTGGTGGGGTTCAAGGGGGCCTACCACGCTATACTTGGGCGACCCTGTTACGCCAAATTCATGGCGGTCCCCAATTATACCTACCTGAAGATGAAGATGCCGGGACCAAACGGCGTCATCACCGTCGGCTCGTCCATCGAACACGCATTCGACTGCGACGTCGAGTGCGTAGAACACGCAGAGGCACTGGCGCTGGATGAAGCGCTGGTGAACACGTTGGAGAGGATGGTCAACGAAGACCTCGACTCCGCCGCCAAGCACGCCGGCACCTTCGAGGCCGCGGAGCAGACCAAGGAGGTCCCCCTCGACCCTCTAGCCCCCGAGGGCAAGGCGTTGAGGGTCAGCTCCACCCTCGACCCCAAATAGGAAGTGGTGCTCGTCGACTTCCTCCGCGCCAATGCCGACATCTTCGCGTGGAGCCCCTCGGATATGCCAGGCATCCCGAGGGAAGTCGCTGAGCACTCCCTTGACATCCTGCCAAACGCCCGTGCCGTGCAACAACGGCTCCGCCGCTTCGACGAAGAACGGCGGCGGGCAATCGGATCGGAGCTGCGGAAGCTTCTCGAGGCCGGATTCATCAAGGAGGTGTTCCACCCAACGTGGTTAGCAAACCCCGTGCTTGTAAAGAAAAAAATGGGAAGTGGCGGATGTGTATAGACTACACTAGTCTTAATAAAGCATGTCCTAAAGTTCCTTTTCCTTTGCCACGCATTGATCAAATCGTTGATTCAACGGCTGGGTGCGAATTGCTCTGCTTCCTTGATGCCTATTCCGGGTACCATCAAATAAAGATGAAGGAGTCCGACCAGCTCGCGACTTCGTTCATCACACCGTTCGGGACGTTCTGCTACGTCACGATGCCGTTTGGCCTCAGAAACGCGGGTGCAACATACCAGCGTTGCATGCAGCACGTTTTTGGGGATCACATCGGGCGGACGGTCGAGGCGTACGTGGACGACATCGTCGTGAAAACTAGGAAGGCGGACGACCTGGTTGGCGACCTTGGCGTCGCGTTCGGCTGCCTACGGGCCAATGGGGTCAAGTTGAACCCCGAAAAATGTGTCTTTGGAGTGCCGCGAGGCATGCTCCTGGGATACATTGTCTCCCAGCGGGGAATCGAGGCCAACCCTGAAAAGGTTGCGGCCCTCGAACGAATGGGTCCGATCCGGGACCTCAAAGGGGTGCAGAAGGTGTTGGGGTGCCTCGCCGCCTTGAGCCGCTTCATCTCGCGGCTCGGTGAGAAGGGCCTCGCCCTCTACCGCCTACTCAAGAAGCACGAGCGCTTCTCCGGGACCACCGAGGCCCGTGATGCGCTCGACAAGCCGAAGGCGTCTCTAACGCACACCCCGATCCTCACGCCGCCGCAAGACGGCGAACCCCTGCAGCTCTACGTGGCCACAACCACCGGGTGGTCGGGCGCCGTGATCGTCGTGGAGCGCACGGAGGAAGGGCATGCCTTGCTCGTACGGCGGCCGGTCTACTACATCGCCGAGGTCCCGTCGACACGAAGACGCGCTACCCCCAGGTCCAGAAGTTGCTGTACGCGGTAGTCCTTGCGCGACGCAAGCTCCGCCACTACTTCGAGGCCCACCCCGTCATGGTGGTTTCCTCCTTCCCACTAGGGGAGATCATCCGCAACCCCGACGCCGCGGGCAGGATCGCCAAGTGGTCCGTAGAACTGATGGGCGAGACGCTCGCCTACGCCCCGCGCAAGGCCGGTCAAATCCCAAATTTTGGCCGATTTCGTCGCCGAGTGGACGGATACGCGCCTACCGCCGCCGCGATCCAAGCGGAATGTCGGACTCTCGTTCTTCGACGGCTCGGTGATGAAAACAGGGGGCGGGCGCGGCCCGCTCTTCGTGTCGCCCCTCGGGGAACACATGCGGTACGCGGTGCGCCTCCACTTCCCCGCGTCTAACAATATGGCCGAATACGAGGCCCTCCTCTGCAGCCTCAAAATCGCCATTGAGTTAGGCGTCAAGCGCCTCGACGTGTGGGGGGACTCGCAGCTCGTGATCGATCAAGTCATGAAGAACGCGAGCTGCCACGACGACAAGATGGAGGCCTACTGCAAAGCCGTGCGAGCCCTCGAGGACAAGTTCTACGGCATCGAGCTCAACCACGTGCCCCGCCGGTATAACGAGGAGGCGGACGAGCTCGCCAAGATTGCGTCCGGGCGGATCACCGTCCCCCCGAACGTTTTCGCCCGCGACGTCGCTCAACCCTCGGTCGTCTTCGAGCCCCACCCCTCGAGTCACGACGAACCTTCGGGGGCTCCCTCGAATCCAGCGGGCGCGGAACCCATGGACGAGGACCCCTCGAACGAGGCGTACGTGCTCACCCTCCTCGAGGGGTATGGCTCCCACGAGGCCGACGTGATGGACATCGAGCCGGCTCCTGTCCAAGAGGACTGGCGCGAAAAATACATCGCCTGGATCGCTCGAGGGGAACTCCCCGCGGACCGGGCCGCGGCCAGGCGCATCGCCAGGATGGCCAAGTCTTTTGCCCTCGTTGACGGCGAGCTGTACAAGCGCGCCGCCTACGGCATCCTACAGCGGTGCGTACCCATCCCCGAGGGGCGCGAGCTCCTGCGGGACATCCATGTGGGGATCTGTGGCCACCACGCCGCGCCCCGCACCCTCGTCGGCAACGCGTTCCGCCAGGGCTTTTACTGGCCCACTGCGGTCACGGACGCCAGCGAGATCGTGCGCACCTGCGAAGGGTGCCAGTTCTACGCCCGCAAGTCCAACTTGCCCGCCCATGCCCTGCAGACCATCCCCGTAACGTGGCCATTTCCCGTGTGGGGGCTGGACATCGTCGGGCCCCTGCGGAAGGCGCCCGGGGGATTCACCCACTTGTTGGTCGCGATTGACAAATTCTCCAAGTGGGTGGAGGTGCGCCCCATTACGAACCTAAGGGCAGAGCAGGCGGTAACATTCTTCACCGACATCGTCTACCGCTTTGGAGTGCCAAACTCCATCATCACCGATAATGGGTCCCGTTTACGGCCGGAAGTTCTTGGAGTTCGCGACAAGTTCCACATCCGTGTGGATTGGGCAGCCGTGGCACACCCACAGACTAACGGCCAAGTAGAACGTGCCAATGGCATGATCTTACAAGGCCTAAAGCCCAGAATTTTTGACCAGTTGAACAAATCTGGGCGAAAATGGCTCCAAGAGCTACCAGCGGTCGTGTGGAGCCTAAGGACCACCCCAAGCAGAGCCACTGGGTTCACCCCGTTCTTCCTAGTCCATGGCGCGGAGGCCGTCCTCCCCACGGACTTAGAATACGGTTCGCCCAGGGTTCGAGGCTACGACGAGGATGCCAAGCAGCGAGCCCGCGAGGACTCGCTGGATCAGCTGGACGAGGCACGCCTCGTGGCCTTGATGCATTCCGCGAGGTACCAACAGTCCCTCAGGCGCTACCAAGCACGCAAGATAGCGCCGCGGGATTTCGCCGAAGGGGATCTGGTCCTAAGGCTACGCCAAGACAACAGAGGGCGCCACAAGCTGTCGCCCCCATGGGAGGGACCCTACGTCGTGGTGAAGGTACTCAAGCCCGGCACGTACAAGCTGGCCAACGAGGACGGTGAAGAGCTCACCAATGCTTGGAACATCCAACAGCTACGTCGTTTCTACCCATAGTTAGGATTCCCAAGCATTTTTTGTTGTAAAAATCATATGGCCAACGCCCCAGTTGGTGACAACTATGTAAACACCTCAAATCTAATGGAAAGGGTAACTCGGCTTTCCCCTGAAACCCAAGTTACCCTCGGGGGCTACTGCGGGGGCACCCCCCCAAAATGGTCCCATTTTTCCGCAAAAATAAAACAACTCACACGCGCTAAGTTTGTTTCCTACTTCAACCTCGAGCAACGATTCGAACAGGGCGCAGGCGGCCTAGCGGAAGGAGCGCGCGAGCCAGAGATAGCCTACGCCGCGAGGATACGACCCTTCTCTCTCGCCTCCAACCCAACAGGCCCCCCGCGAAAATCGATCTCCCCTAAGTAAAATCTACTCAGGAAGAAGGAGAAACAAAAAAGCGCAATAAGCAAAAGATTTCATTCCGTATCAACAAATGTTTACGACTGAGATAATGTGCTTATTTACAAGGCCGCATGGCCAGAATACTGATACACGAACAAAAAACGGGCCTAGCGCCCAATTGTCTTCAGGCGGGAGGAGCGGCAGCGTCAGCGGCGTCCGGGAAGAGGAACTCCTCGAAGGCTTCGGCGAGCGATCCGGCGGCATCGGCGGCGAGCGCATCCACACGCTCCATCGCTACCTCGTCCTCGACGCCCTCGGGAACGATGTAGCCCTCCGACAGCGCCTCGAAGTTGACCTCGTAGTGGGACCGCACCACTCCGAGGGCCTTCGGGACGCCCGGATGCAGGCGCCGCCTGCATCCACTCGCGGACGTGACCGCCAAGGGCACGCAGCACCGGCCAACGAGTCGCGGCGCCCGTGCTTCGCCCTCCTCCACGCGCGCGGCGGGTCTCGAGGGCCGCACCACGCAGCCTCCCCCGCAGCCTCCGCTCGGAGGAGTTGTAGGAAGCCCGGCAGCCGCCTCGCCCGCCCACCGCGTACCCCAGGGCGGTGCGCAAGCCTGGAATCGCCAAGACAAGAAAGAAATCAGAAAAGGGAACGCAAGCCCTCTAACAGAAAAACCAACAAGGCAAGAGTCAAACAGTGGCTCACCTTCGACTTGTTTCCTCTCCATCTCGAGAGCGCGGCGCTCGGCCTCGACCGCCAGCTCGAGGCGCTTGACGGCCTCTCTCTGCTCCTGGAGGGCCAGCTCCTGGTTTGCGCTTGCAATGCTGAGCACAATGAACTCGCCCTCGGTCTTGGAGAGCTTGTCGTCCCGCTCCGCCAATGACTTCTGCGCCGCCTCGCGAGCGACGCGCTCCTCGCTCCGGCCGTCGTCCGGCGTCGACGAGGGCGGCCTCGCTCCCCGCCGGAGCCGCCCCTCGGCCCCTTGGCGGGTGGTGCGCTCCCCGCAGAGCCGCTCCTCGGCCGACGACGAGCGCCGCGGCCTTGGCGTCGTGGGCGGCCTTCAAGTCGTCGGCCTCCTTGGCCCGCCGCTCCCTCCCCGCCGCGCGCCCGCTCCTCGGCCCCGCGCCGCCGCGCCGCGCCCGCGCCCCCTCGAGCGACGAGCGAAGCTCCCGGTTCTTGCCGCGACGTTAGCCACCTCCGCCTCCCAATTGGTTGCCGCCGTCCGCATCTTCTCCAAGTCCGAGCGTGCGCCGCCGCCGGCGCCTCATCACGATGGATAAGGGCCGTGCGCACCCGCTCGAGGCTCGAGCGGCGCGCCGGGTCCCCGCTCGAGCTCTCGGGGAGTTCGTCGCGCCGTGCCATGGCCCGCACGCCGCCCACCGTCCGGGGGACCCGAGGGCGTCGGCAAGCGCGTCGAAAGCGCCGCACCGCTCCCCGGAGGGCCGGGTGGACCTCGGCGTTCACCCGGTCGAAGGCGTCGTACTTGTCGTGGGCGTGGCGCTCGAGCTCCTGGCACCCATACCTCAAAACCCGTAAGCGCGACCGGCACGAGGCGCGCACAAAAAATGAAAGAAAGAAGAGAACGAGCAACCACGACCTACCTGGAAGACGCGCCATGCAGGGCCGCCATGGACCCGCGGCGCCTCGTTCGGGGCCGCGCGGTCGAGCGTGGTGCCGTGGCCCGGAGCTCGCCCCCGCAGCCCCTCGCTCCCCCGGCGTCGCAAACGCAGGGGGATCGTCGACGGCCCCCTCCACCCGGGCGGGGTGGCGGCGTGGGAGGACGAGGCCTCCGCACCGTGTCCTCGGTCCCCCGCCACCATGTGCCCCTCGTGCCGCCTCACGAGGGCCCCCTCCCCGGGGCTCGGGGGAACGTGTGGGGAAGCTAACCCACCGATCCCACCCGGCGGCGGGGAGTCGTCATCCGGGACCTCCACCACCTCCGCCCGGAACCGCCGGCGGCACCGCCCTTGCGCCGCCCTCCACCGCCGCCTCCACTTGCGCCTCCGTGGCCGCGGGCGCCCGACGCGGCGCCACGACCACCACCTCCGGCCGCGCCTCGTGACCACGGGCGCCGCCGCGGGTTGCACCCGCTCCGCCTCCTCTGCACCGGCGCCACCGACCGCGCCTCCCGGCAACGGCGCCCCTCGCGGGCCGCGCCTCCGCCACGGCCGCTACCGCGTCCCGCGCCCCCACAATGGCCGCCGCCGGTCGCTCCTCGCAACCGCCACCGCGCCGCGGTGGGGCGATCCGCCGCCGAGGCCTCGAAACCTCGGCCCGGGCTTTGCGAGCTCTCGCCCGCCGCCGCCGTGCTTGCCCCCCGCCCGTGACGCCCTCGACGAGCGCCGCCGGGTGGGGATGGACGCGTCCGTCCTCAGCACCTTGGCCGGTGCGAGGGTAGGCACAGTCGGCACCACCCTGCGCAGGCACAAATGGAGGATTAGAACGCCTGATCATCAAAAAATCAAACCAAAGTAGAAGATCGAACCCCTTACCTCGAGGAGGAAAAGGCGCGCTTCCTTTTCCTCGAAGCCTCAGCGGATGAGGCCGGCGCGGCCGGCGCACCCGCCGCCACGCCTCCCCGACGTCGCCGCCGCGCGCGCGGCCCCGCCCCGCGCGGGCGCGCGCGCGCGCGCGCACGGGTGCGCTCGCCGCACGCGCCCCCGAGGTGCGCGCCGGCCGCCCGCGCGCGCGCGCCGCCCCCGATGTCGATTGCACGGCGGCGGGCGCCGTTGCGCCCGCCCCCGGCGATGCCGCCCTTGCCGCCGGAGCCGGCTCCGGCGACGGGGGCGAGGGCTCCCACCTATCAGAGGGGCCTCGCCCCTCAGCCTCTTCCTCTCCGTCCTCCTCCGAGGACGAGTAGTCCTCAGTCCCCGAGCAGGAGAGCCCCAGCTCTTCGCGCCGCCGGTACTCCGCGTTCCGCCGCTCACGTCGCTCGTTGTGCCGCCTCGCGCGCTCCCTCCGCGCGCCGCCCGCTCCTCGCTCCCGCCGGCCGCGCCGCCCGACCAAGCGCGCGCGGGAGTCGGGGGTGGGCGGAACGGACTTCGAGGCGGTAAAGCTCACCAGCTGCATACAGGAACATCAAGGACGCGTCAGGAGGCAGAAGCAACACCAAGAACTAAAACAAAATCAAGAATCACACTCACCAGTGGGCCGGTGGGGAGCATCACGAGGTCCCATGGGGTCCGGTCCGGATGCATCGGCATCCGGGTGTCGACGGCGTTCCGCGCCCGGGTGAGCGCATACGCCCGCCCGAGGGGGGTCGGGAGCATCCGCGACCTCGCCAGATCGACGGGGTTGGCCGCCTCCGTCATCTCGTAGATGCAGAGCGGCCTCTCCATCAGAGGCACGATCCGCCGGTGATGGAGGAAGGCGAGGACGCCCAACGCGGTCAGCCCCTGCGCCGCCAGGCTCTTCAGGGTGGCCAGGACCGAGTCCTGCCGCCTCCGATGCTGGGGCGTGGACACCCCGTAGCCCCAAGAGCGGGGCTTCTCCTTGAACACCCGACCGGTGTAGGGGGGAGGCCGGGCTCGGCGTTGCGCAAGTAGAATCATCCTCGCTCCCAGCCGGCGTTGTTCGTCGTCATGGTGCAGGGGATGTAGTCGTCCTTGAACTGCCCCCACAGGGCAAGCGACATCCCGCCGGCACGCACCGCGCGGCGGGTCCTCGGCTCCGTCGTGGGCTGCGTGAAGAGCTCCGCGCGAAGAGGTGTACCCGCAGCTCCCGCCTGACTGGGATCCCCAAGTACCCCTCGCAGACGCCCACAAACGTGGCCGCCTGCGAAATCGCGTTGGGCGCGAAGTTGTGCGGCTCCACGCCGTAGTAGTGGCACGGCCGCCCGCATGAAGCGGCTCGCCGCGCGTTGAAGCCCCGCTCGTGGAAGCGGACGAAGCCGACCACATAGCCTTCCGGCGGGTTGGGCGCGCGGGTCCGCCGCCGGTGGCACTATCCACTTCGTCGGCGGCCATCCTCGTTCGCTATCACCGGCCGGCGGCGACCGCCGCCAAGGGCCGGGGCGGAGTCACCGTTGACCGCTCCCAGGCGTACGGGTCAAGGATCGTGAGGGGCGGAAGCGGCGCCATGAGAAGAAGGCAAAGGAATGCGAGAGCGGAGGACGAGAAACGGAAGAGGAGCTCTAATGGCGACACCGCACGGTGGCAAAGGAGAGGCGAAGACGAAGGCACAAGGGGCTGGAATGGTGAGGCGCTAAGGTAAAAACCGCCGTCTCCCCCTCCCCTCAGATTTATAAGCTGCGGGCGAGCTCTCCGGGGCGGATGTCCCGCGCGTATTAACTGCAGGTAATCTTCTCTTCACGCCGACGAATGGGCCCCACCACGACCGCAGCGGCCACATCACCGTGGACGGGCCATCATCACGGCGAAGACTAGCAGGGACCGAGGCAAGCGGTCACATCCGCCTGCCACGCCGCCCACTACGCGCGCGCGCGCGGCCACAACGCCTAAAAAGGCGCGCCCGCGTTGCAAAACTGCAGCCTCGACCGTAAGGCATTTAATGACCCGGTCCCTTGCCAAGCAAGGAGAACCCTCGAGCGGGGCGAACCCCTGGCTCGAGACGAAGTCAGCCCTCGAAGGGACATCGGCGTGAGAAGGTCGCCCGGCCTCGCTTGAAGTAAGCGGTGCACCACGAGCACACATGCCACGCAAAACCCTCGAGCGGCACGAGCCCCTGGCTCGAGACGAAGTCAGCCCTCGAAGGGACATCGGCGTGAGAAGGTCGCCCGGGGCCTGCTTGAAGTAAAGCAGGCACCACGAGCACCCATGCCACGCAAAACCCTCGAGCGGCACGAGCCCCCGCTCGAGATGAAGTCGCCCCTCGAAGGGACATCGGCGTGAGAAGGTCGCCCGGGCCCGCTGGAAGTAAAGCGAGGCACCACGAGCACCCATGCCACGCAAAACCCTCGAGCGGCACGAGCCCCTGGCTCGAGACGATATCAACTCTCTAAAAAGGGCACATGCGTGAGAAGGCCGCCCGGGGCCCGCTTGAAGTAAAGCCGGCACCACAAGCACCCATGCCGCGCTATGCTACCGACCAGCGCCTCGAGGGCTGGCTCGCCCAGACCCCTCGACGGCCGCAAACGCAAAAGACGGGGCCGCCTGGGCGCCGCCCCCGCACGGCCCTACCGATCGAGGTTCGAAGTCCGACCCTCGACGGGTTCGAACAGCGCCTCGCATCGCAGAGTCAGGGACGACGAGGGCACGCGCATTCGAGCCGTTCCTCGAGCCCGTCGGCTCGAGGGTGCCCCACATGTCGTGTTCGAGAGCCAGCGAGGGCAGCTAGCCGGGGGATCCCACCGAGGGAGAGCTTCCGCGCCCTCGGTCCCTATCGAACGGGACCGAGCCCCACCTAGCAAACCCACGCAAGCGCTTCCATGGACGTGTCTCTGGACCACGCAGCCTACCCTTTTCGAACGGGGAATGGGCGTCCACTCGAATCACCCACTAGCAGCTCAAAGAGGAATCCGCAATTCGCGACCCGCTCGATGGGGGTTGCGGAAACCTCACCCTCCGTCCCGCGGAGGGACGGCGAGGGCGCGTTAAGAAACAAGTCGTAAAGCTCTACCCGATCGACTCGAATGGGCCCAGGCTCGGGGGCTTAACGCACGGCTACACCTCCTTGGCTCCGCACCCGCCGGGAGACGGCGCCGGCAGCCGAGTGCGTCACCGAAGCCGGCTGAGACACTGCCGATGCCGGTTGAAACATGTGCCACACCCTCTGACCCGTTCTCGCGGTTAACCCCCCGCAGAGCACCCACACTCCCCGAGGCTTCGGGGCTAGACCCGCAGGTCCGCTGACGCGGCCCCACGGAAAGCATTCGCAAAACAAGGAGGGAAGAACGTCCTATCAGTAGGTTCCAGCATCTGCGGGAGCCTCAATGGCAAACCCGCAGATGCTCGGGGGCTACTGTCGGGGACAGCCCTAGGGGTCCCCTTAAACAACGGGGAAATCCTCACTTAAAACCCGCAACAAAGCCAAAACACAATTTGCTTAACCATGCAGGAAACGGCCCACGCCGCAGGGACCCCGACGGCCCATCAAGGCGGCCCTCTTAGAGATCCCCTCGAGCAGGCTCCGCCTCGCTCGAGGATGCGCGCCCCCCTCGGGCGGGCTCCGCCCCGTTCGAGGGGTAGCACTTCCCTCGAGCGGGCTCCGCCTCGCTCGAGGGCTCGCTCCCCCTCGAGCAGGTTCCGCCTCGCTCGAGGGTCCGTCCCGCCCTCAACCGGGGTCCGCCACGCTCGAGGGCGCCCCTCACGCGTGCGCCGGCCCCCGTACACGGGCATTTAACGCCACGACACCGGCGGGACGGCGTCATCATGCGCCGGGGCTCGCGCCCGGTGCCGCCGCACCAACTCCCCAAGATGGAGCCCATCCCCATCACCGTGGGGAGGGACCGTGCGCCGCGGCCGGTGTCGTCCCGTGACGCCGTGCGCCGCTCGGGTACGGCTAACGCGCCGAGCCCTCGAAGGGGGGCCGGTTGCACCCTCGATCCACTTTCTTGTGACCCTACAGGGTTAGGTGGAGGCGCTAGGCCGGTGGAACACCATCCCCGCCACCGTAACAAAGATGGCCGCGCGTCCCCGCGCGTGCGGGCGCACGCCGTGCGCCGTAGCAACAACTCAAAGACGCGTGAAGCGCGTCGGGAAGGGACGCCGTTTTACCTACTCCTGTGCCCCGTACAGGCCAACGTCAGCACCTCCCTCGAAGCCTATCAGAAGGCGTTACCACCATCCGCTGCCCTTCAACCCTCAAACCGCCACTGTTCGGGTACAAGGTAGGCCATGATGGCCAGATCGCCGCAAGGATCGTCCGGACGGCCGCCCACTCTACAGCTTAGCACGTCGTGCTTCTCCACGTAGCTAGATATCGCGGCGCGCATGTAATCCGCCTCCCCTTGATCTATAAAAGGGGGGCGAACCCCCCAGTCGCGGGGGGGACGGAGACAGACAGGAACACACGGCACACCACGTACTCATTCTCCAATTCTCCCACAATATCTTCAGCCACTCCTCCAGGGACTTGGAAGCCACACTTCCTCTCCCGCCTTGCTTGTAGCAGCCCCACTACAGGCACCCCCGGTGCTGAGCAATACAGTGCCTTGAGCACGCCTCTGCTGCACGTACGGCCCCCTCGGCCGGAACCAGGATAAATCCCGTGTCTCTCATTGCTTAGCATCGACCATTGAGGGATAGACCTCGGCACTTTCTACTGGTTAGTGTCGGGACCATATTCCGCACCGACAATACTGTTGTAGCACTTCACCCAGAGAGTAGGGTATCGCTATTTGTATTTTCCCAAAGGAACGGAGGTGTAACGGTCTGCTAGCTAGTCTATTCCCGGGAGAAGAAAAAGGATGAAAGGATGGCCTAGGTAGCGTGGAAATCTACGGGATATGCACAAATAAAGGGTATACTCCGACTAATATTCACCTACTTCGGGCACCGATCTACACTTGTTCTAACAAGCACCTTCGACTATTAGCTCTACGGCGAACCCTCACGTGGAGGAATACAGAGGATCCATGGGGCTGTCACCACCCATGCACCTACCCCGCAAACCGTTGAGAACATGCGCAAACAAAGGGAACCTCTAGTCTAGACACCACGTCTACACTACCAACCCTAACTCTGACCATGGCCAGACTCCACCCTGCAGAGAGTCCTGAGACCAGAGCTCCCGCCACAAGGACGAGCGATCAACCTACAAGAGAATAATAACGATAATATAACTTTACTGAGTACTGACCACCGTAGAAGACTCAGGTGCTCGCTCAAGTGCTCTTACCCACCGAAGTACAAGCGGAGGGAGGCCGACAACTCCAGCTCTCCTTCGAACTTATGCTCTGCACGCTCCTCGACTCTAATACAAAGTGGAGCCTCTCTTCTACTGGCTTCTCTCTAGAATGGGTGTCCTCCAAATGAGAGGGGTAGTGGTCCTTATATATGGAGAGGCGGTTTCCAAGGGTTCTTTGGCGGCAACTCCACCTCCACCACCTTGGGAATTATGCAGGAAAACTTGACGCCAAAAATGGGTGCGAACGGCGCCTAAGGCGGTTCGGCTGAACCACTGGGTCAGCCGTACCAGCCCAAGGCCCATTCGCCACCGCCTTTGGCTGGTGGGCTCTATGGTTGGGCCTTGTTGCAGGTATGTGAGTTTTGGTGGATTTCGCCCTAGATAAGTGCTGGTTGTAGGCCTTCTTCCTTGGGTAGAGTGGACCGACGGTAAATGCTATGTTTTTCTTTATTTTTGGTCCCAAACCACCTTTGCTCTCTGAAATCTCATAATCACCAACACTCGTGGAACTCATTAATGTTAAACTCCTATATCTATGTTTTCAAGGACAAAGTTGATGAAAAATATTTGCTGTAAGGACCGTCAACAAGTTCCCCCACACATAGGCCTTTGCACGTCCTCGAATGATAAGGGACTATGGTCGATGCATCTCCATTGAGAAATACCTGCATACAAGTTATTCAGAGCTTCTCCATATTCTCGTGAACTTTTAAGTGGCTACCACACATTTCTTGGGCAGTTAAAAGATGGCACAATATAGACATTAGGTTCTCATTACCACTTGCTTAGAAACTTGGGTTTTTGATTTTTTTAAGACAATGAATAGACTTTCTCCTCAAATTATTCTCTCAATTCACTCTTTTTGTGTCTTGAATCCTCACCAAAGCAACAGTGTTGCCTTCTTATTCCTATCATCTACGAGCTTTATCTAGAGCTGTGGGTAGGGATAAACGTGCATGCATCCTTCGCATATGTTACTAAGTCAAAAACTGGATCCAAGAAGAAACGAGTCATGCAACCTTGATCAAGATGTGCAAGTGTGTGGAATCATAATGGTAGTGTAGCAAGGTGGACGCTAGGCCTAGAATAGGTGCTAGCTATTGCCACACATGAATACTCGGGATTACATAAGGTGGATGTTAGGTCCGGAATGGGCGCTAGCTATTACCGTAAATGATGAGTATGATGATGATGATGGTAAGGTGGATACTAAGGCCCGAAATGGGTGCGTTATTACCATCATGATAAGCACAGAGGTGATGGCAAGGTGGACACTAGGCCCGGAGTGGGTTCTAGTTATCGCCATCTCTGAAAGAGTGCTTCTAAGGTATCATGGTAAGGTGGACACTAGGCCCGGAATGGGTTCTAGTTTTTACAGTGAACCATTATTGTGGACTCTATGCACATGACTCCCTCCTTTATTTATTTGAGATATGGGCTATCTCACTCTTTTTTTCATGGATCAGGATGTGTCCATTATTCTTCTCTTTGCATAGACTTGGACTAATTCATCTTTCCTTTTCAATTTTCCATTTGCATAGCCCATATCTTTTGAATGATGAATAGGGGGAGTCATGACATAGAGATGTGACCTAACATTCTACAAGGATGAAAATAAATGTGTAACTTCTGATGTAGAAATCAACATGAATAGGACTGTACATGGTCTTGATCAAAAAAACATGACAAGCCTTAAACACGGGTCACGACATTTGACAAAGCTCAAATTGAAGGCAAGCAACATTTATGATGGTTTTTCTATAACTGTCCTACATGGCTCTAATGGGAATTTATATAACTTGAGGAGACAAGCTATTCATTTTTTCAAAAGAAAATCCCAAGTACTTTTCAAGAGAGATCAAGGTTCCATCTATCTTAACTATATCACATTCGTTAATAACTTAGATAGTATGAGGTCCCTGTTGAAAAGTTGTTCACAAGAATAGGATAAAATGAAGAATAAAGAGTATGCAAATATTTATGAAGGAATGAGCATGGAGTGCATACTTTTATCTTGAGCAGTTTTTATTTGGAAATATATGGAAACTCAGGGAGTAAAGTGAGTAGGGGTGCAAACCGACGTGTGGGGGCAACATGGGGCCAGTGGTTTAGCCAACCCAGCTTTGGGTCCTCTGGCCCTGAAATTTCACGTACTGTTCAATGTCGATTTGTGGAGCATCAAGGTGGGGGTGCCTCCCCCACACTTGCTTTGGTACTTGGCTATTTATTCAAATGCATAGTGGGGACATGTGTGACTCTACCAGGTGGAATCCCGAGGAGTTGAAATTTGATGAACTCAAATTATGTAGGGCGTGTTACAATTAGAATCAAGTAAAGTGATTAGAAAAAGAAATCAAGGAAAATTAAAAACACCCTGAGATAAAGCGGGTAGGCTAGTTGATGAGGACACCACGAGTACATCTACACCAGCAGTAGCTCAAGCGCCTCCAGATGCTTAGGCACCACCCCCAGAAGCTCAAGCGCCACCTCCACATGTTCCACCACTTTAGGCGCAACCTGCTGGGCCAATTACTCAAGCTCGTACGAGAGAATTAAACTACATCATGTTGTTAAAGAACGAATGTCCAAAAACATAGGAGGTGGCCCAACAAGGGGCCCAGGGTGGGGCGCCTAGGGCTAGGAGCCACCCCCCTCTCCAGGCGTGACTCCCCTCGTGACCACACGCCCCCTTCGTGGGTGCCACGTGCCCTCCCTCAAGGGTGCTAGGGGTTGTGCCCCCTTTTCCCCTATTTAGGATAGAGTCCTTTTAATTTTACAACTTAAGTTTTGTTTTACATCTATCTTTAGCTACATCTAAACATGCACAAATACGTGTTGTCCTCTGTGATTCAGAATTCCACCTTCGAGTGATACATAGATTGCTCTCCTCAAATTCTTGTTCGTTCTTCAATTGCGTACAGGGATTGATCTTCGTGATCAGGCTGATCTTGCAACAACAAGGTCAGTAACCACAGGGAGTTGGTTCAGCGATTGCATTGGCGCTTCGGGCTTGCTCGTCGTAGTCGGATCCTGAGGGTCTACTTCCGCCGAATCGAATTTACCTCCACCCATTGAAAGATTGGGCACTCTGCCTTTATCAAGTGGTATCAACTTTCCAGGTTGATCGATGAGTTTATCCAGCGTTTTTATTTCCTACAGTCCACAAAAACCAAACAAAAAATTGTTTTAGGGTAGATCCTTGTCCCAACAACCCTTTTTAGCCTCACACCTTCATTCAATAACTTGCTTTGTTGAGTTTGTGTGCTTCTTCGTTCATTTGCTGCTGGTTACTTGTGTTTTTTCTTTTGTTTCTTGTTTTTCTTCTAACCCTAGCCACCACCGTTTTCTTTTTCTCAGCTACACGCCCCCACCATGCACCGTTTCCCCTTCCGCGTCGAACCCTCCTCATACCACGAACCCCCTCATGCTGGCCTTCCTGGTCACGACTCGGGCTCCCCTCGATCACTCCCTCCCTACCATGTTTTGCTTGTCAAGTATAAAAAAAGTAAAGTCCACAAAAAAGGGAAGAGTCAAATAGGGAGAAGGAGGTCAATACGGTTCGGAGAACCCCCGTGCGCGCCATCATTTTTCCGTTTGGTCGCGACGCGAGTCCCCTCCCCCCCTCTCACGTCGTGCCTTACCCCCTCACGGTTCCCTCCCTGGGCACGTTGCACCTCTCCCCTAGTGTTGTCCCCCTTCCACGGTTTTGTTCCTTTGCTCTCCTCCGCTTTAGCACTCGTTTCCAGAAGCGTTTGATCGTGGACTTGTGGACCAGCTGCAGGACTTGTGGACGCAGATTGATGGACTGACCACTGACATTAAGACACTACATTAATGGCTGAATTCAATGATTGCTTTGTTGACCGAGCGATGCGATCAGTTAGACCTGAAAGTGCATCTTGGCCCCTAATTGTTTTGGTGATACTGACAAACACAATTTGTGGTATTTAATAGATAATTGAGAATGTGTGCAGGATAAAAGCAATAGAAAACTAATCTTTTACCAAAGGAAGACCCCTCCAACTCCAATTCGGTGTGAAACTTGATTGTTTTCGAAATTGAGTATAGGAAAAACCATACTATAAAGGGGATACGAATTAACTGTCTTGAGATGCTCAAAGTGCTTAGAAAGATGACCTAAGAAAGTGTGAGAGACACTGAGCCAACACGTGCACAATTGCTCTGTTTCCTCCAATTTCCAGGGTTTGTCGGTAGTACTGGCCCTAGGCTGGTAGTACCGATATGGGTTCACTGGTTGAGTTTTTCCAGACCATTGGTAGTTCTGACCCTAGGCCGGTACTACCGATAAAGCCTCACTATTTCATTTCCAGACACCCATTGGTAGTACCAACCTAAGGTCGGTAGTACCGATAAATGCCATGTTTTGCACTGTTACAGCTATTTTTGGGGGTGGGGTAGTATTTATACCCCCTTCTCCTCCTTCATTTGCTGCTGACCAACCACGAGACGAACACACCCAAGAGCATTCACTCCTCTCCTCCTCTCCCCCTAGAGCTACTCCCTCCGTCCCAAAATAAATGCAATTCTAGGACCGAGCACGGAAACCAATGCAAGGTGTAAAATGACCAAAATACCCCTTGTCTTATATGAGAAAGATCTAGCAATTGGCTTGTCTTTTATGTGAAAAGCTTCTAGACGCTCTTGTCTTTTGTGGTCGGTTAGTCAAAGTTGCATTCTTTGTGGGACAAATTTTGAATTCTAGAATTACATTTATTTTGGGACGGAGGGAGTAAGATTTTATTCTTTTGAGCTAGGGCTTGAGTGAGGAAGTGATTCAAGGTGTGAGATTAAGAAGCTTTGAGTGACCCTTCCATTTCCTTCATCTCAAGAGCACTTGAAGCATCTCTAGGCATCAATTCGCGTTTGTTACTCTTGAAGCTTGCTTCTAGACGGTTAGGCGCTGCCCGTTGAGTGCCCTCTTTGTGTGGAGCACCTGGGATCATTTGTATTTCTCCTCTACTTTGTGGAGAATTCTTAGTGAGCACCAATCTTCCTTTGTGGGGATTAAGTGAGGCAAGAGGCCCTTGGTGATAGCCCACCCTTCGCAGGATCCTCAACAGAGACGTAGCTTCCTTTGTGGAAGTGAACTTTGGATTAAACCCCTTGTCTCTTTGTTGACGGATAAAACTCGTATCCACCTACGATCCGCAAGCGTACGGACCTACACCTTTTTCACCACGGGGTGACCCCCAAGGTTCTTGTCAATCCGCAGAGCAAGGGGATTGCTAGTGCTTAACCAAGTACTAATCTAGTTGATGGGAAACCTTTGAAAGGGGTATTAATCTAAAGGTAAAGACAATCTAACCTAAGTTGATCAAACAAATATAAGGTTAAACTAGATGGCAAAGGGTGGACACAAGAGAGAGATTAAGATAGATTAGCATTCCCTCCCTAGGGTTTAGGATCACATGAACATGCATCTAGTACATGACGGGTGTTGTCTGCACTAGCTTCATGGCAGTTATGCGGCCGCTAAGCCTTTTCCCTCCACCGTACTGTCACTACGCAAGGTAATCAAACACTTTCACGTATAACCACATCTATACCTAAGCATACATAGGGTTAAGACAATCACCACGATTACCACAAACCCTAGTAAGACCACATGTTGCGCAAACATATGTAAACAAAGCATACGCGAAGATATAGACCATAAAGCATTGATTGGCATAAGGTTCATGTATAGATTACATATTATGCATCCATCTAACCCTAGAGATGAACGGAGACATTACCCCATCATCTTACAAGGATTGAAGCACATAGGGGTGATGGAGACTCCGGAGAACGTCGTCGATGAAAATGGCGGTGAAGAAGCTTGGGAACACCCCTAAGCCAGCGGCTTGGAGTCCTCCTCTTGCTTCCTTCCCTCCGCCGGCGTTGATCCTTGCGACGAGCTCATCCAACTCTCTCCCTCATCTTGCGGCGGCGGTTTTCTGGTGAATGGCGTTGGTAGAATGATTTGTTCGATGTGGCGGCCGACGGCGGCAGAGGCAATAAATAGACGAACACCTAGGGCAAAGGGGGCGCCGAACCGGGCCCGGAGTGGGTTGGGCCGGTCGGCCCAGTCCCGTTTCGACCCGGTTCTGTTCCGGTTTGCTCCCCGGTTGCTTCTTGCATGATTCCTTATTTTTGTGCACTTGCATGTGGGCCTTTGATGTTGTTTCCTTCACGGTTAAGGCTTGAATCTCGCTATGCAAGCTTTGCTGTTTTCTGGTTGAGTCCCTGAAGACTTCCACGTTGACGCTTCGGTCCACAGGTCATTTGGAGTCATGTTCGTCGCGTGTCTTGACTCTTGTCGGGCTTCATGATCTTCTTCCAAAGTTCTTGGTGAACTTATCCCGAAAGTCTCCTCTCTAGCGTATATTTCCTGCGTAAACAATGAACTCCAAAATCGACATGCAAGAGTGAACTTGTTATATACGAGGGGTTAGTTCTAGTAGTTAGAATAATAAATCAATACCAACATTAAAGGTAAACTCATAGCTAGGTTGACGGAAATTCACCGTCAACATCTCCCCCATGCTTAAACCTTGCTCGTCCTCGAGTAAGTAATCCTCGCTTAAAAAGGAAATCAGCGTTGCCTTCCAATGTTGTCCCTGCACTTAGTCATTCATGACGAGGCAAATTGCTCTCTCTCTTAAGAATTTATTTTTAAAGTTCAAGTTGTGACCGGCTTCTTTTTCATTATGGAAGATAGACTAACAATAAAGAACAAGCCACATTTAATAAACACCATGCTCTCAAACTTAAGTGAACTTCAAATCGTTACCTTGTTACATGGAAGAATTTTCAAAAAGATGCATATCCAACATAATTGAAAATCTCTTGCTAAAGCTCATGGAAACACTCATCTCATCAAGTCACTCAAGCCTATACTAGATTATTTTCAACCTAATCTACTCATATGTGATAGTGGAAGGCTTATGTGGAGCTTGGAAGGTTAAAAACAATCATAGCAAAACATACATCCGAAATATTGTCAAATTAAGAGAGAGATCTATTGGAATTACCGAGACTCGTCAAAAATGCTATGGAAAATAAATGTTGGAAAGAGAGAGGGATGAAACACACACATTTAGATAGGTGGACATGTGCAAGTGGCAAATGGATGATCCGGAGGCACGAGTGAAGTCCTCGTTATCGGATTGCACATGGTTGGAAGATTTGAGTATGGATTTGTCATCAAGGCACTTGAGAACTTATGAAGCAAAAAGAACCGAGGAGCATCTTTATTATTTTTCTTAATTTTATTTTATTTCCTTCTCATATTTTCTCTTTCTTTTTTTCTTTCTTCTTCCTTTTTTTCTTATCATATATTTTTTATTTTCATTTTTTCTTTTGCTCCTCAGAACTTTTGCAACATAATACTTACATAGCATTTGTCAGAGATGATGTGATGACTCCTCCCCCATGCTTGAACGATGCTCGTCCTCGAGCATAAAGAGAGGGGAAATGACTGCTAAAGTAAGTATAAATTCCATAATCTTGCGAAATATTTGAATCTCTATCGAGAATTTTACTCCATACTCAAATTGGTTGTGGACAAGGAGGTGATCACAAAAAGATATTTTTGGTTTAGGGTGGATGCCCAACGAAGTTTGTGAAATTTTCGATGTGAAAACCCATAATGCATGGACAAATAGGCTAGCATGAAAAGGTTACACAAAGGAATGACCAGCTTCTTAGTCTTGAACCATAGAAATCAATCCTAATCCAACTCATCAAAACATATGTTTGCAATCTACGGGTTTTGTTATCATAAAACATATATGTATGTGGCTTTGGTAGGTAGAACTTTGCAAGAGCATCACAAATATGTAGATAGCATAAAACCTAAGTTTTCATAAAAGCAACAAGTTATCCGGCTATCCATAAACTTAAATCAAAGAGCAAAGATATGTATGTGGGTCTAGAGCATAGTCATTTCACCTCCACAAATAAAAGAGTCGGTATTTAAATTAATTTCAGATCATATTATAGAGAGCAATTAGCCAAGACATGTATAACTTCATGTAGGTAAAACAAAGCGGCAACTTTCATCATCTTTCCGTAAGCATAGGCAATATAAAAATCGAGGTGAACACATGGTCATGCCTATCTATTGAAAGTAAAAAGAAACCTAGGTTGTCCTCGTAGTAGCCATGTTATTGTTGGAAGATAAAAACAAAAGGTTGCACCTAGTTGAGGTTGAAGGCATACTTACAAGCATTTGTGTTTGGAGAAAAGAAGGTCTATGGAGGTGTTACCGTCTTTTGTAGTTCTTCGTTGCCTTCTTCCGACATCTCCATTTATCGATGTGGCTTTGCTTTTTTCTTGATTTATCAATGCTCCTAAACTTCTGAATTTGATCTTGTATGCTTAATAGAGTCATTGGTCGTCCTTCTCTTCAATGTTGTCATCACCATCTCCTCTTTCTTGTTCTCATCATCTCCTCGCTGTCTCTTTTTCATGGATTTCCCCCTCTGTCCAAAACAGAACATATATCAAAATATAGCTCTATTGAAAAGTTTATGAAATTACCTTTCCAACGCGTGGTCATTCATCGAAAACGAAGTTCAAACAAGGGAGCTATGACCGTTTTACTTCAGCATTGTGTGCTGTCCAAAACTGATTTCAGGACGTGTTGCACTCGGTGATTCGGGCATAACCGCTTGTAGGATCCTCCGATTGTCTTGATTCTTGATTGGTTGGAATTGTAACTTCATGGTGCTTCTAAATATCCAAAAATATTCAGTGTTGTCGCTTCGAGACCATGCAGAATTTTGATGAGATTGGTGGCTTCTTGCGCATTGATCCGGTGATATTAAAGATCTTGATCATTCAATCTTCTAGAGCGTCATGTTGCACTTCAGTGTTGAAGATTCAGGGTCTCCCCCATGCTTAGCATTTTGCTAGTTATGGAAGAAGAAGAAGATAAAGCATTTTTATCTTAGTCATCCTTCAATTTTCCTTGTAGTGAGAGTCTTTATATTGCCTGCAAGACATTTTAAACGCACATTCTACCCCCAAGGTGACGGTTGGGAGTAGATAGAATTGCCAACAATCCAACAATACCTTCTAAGATTCTTAACTTGTGGCATAATTAGTCTAATGAGGAAAACACCTAATGAGTGTACGTGGTGCAAGGTGTGTATGCACATGATAGGAGAGCATATAAACAAAGACAATGTTTTCACCTAGTTCTAAACACCATGTTTACAACTAGGTTGCCGCATTTATCCATAGCCATAAAGGTTTATTTATCAAGGGTTAAAACACTATGTCTACCCCTAAATCAATAACTCTTATAGCACAAGAAAAATTAAGCGCATTGCAGAGCTTATAAACTAACCAATGCAACATGAAAACATATGAAAACCTAGCAAGGTATATCGAACTTAATGATGATGGTCCGCAATCATGTTTAAACACCACGTTTACACAAGATCACAAAAGGAAAATGCCCAGGTGGAGCATTAACATGGATATGAAAGCATACATCATTGAGCCTTAAAACAACCAAGCCAACTATATGCAAAACATGTACATGCAAAGAAACTTCACGTTGATAACAAAATGCAATGCATGCAAATAAATAAATATGAGCATGAACATGATGGTGGTTCTAAAAAGAAAACTAAACTTAGATTAATAACCACAAGTTGATCATCATAAGATGGTGTCATTCTTTATTTTCTCTAAGAAAGAAATAAAAACATAAAGAAACAGGTCGCCTCCCGAAAAAGCGCTTCATTTAAAGTCATAGAGCTCGACTTTCTCATATACCTTCGTTTCGTCGCATAGCCATGGTCCTTCGTGCAAGAAGAAAAGGTACCAATGCAGCTTTACTTTACTTCCCATGTTGTGCTTGATCACTTATAGAAGACTTGCCCAAGGCATCCTTTTGTTTCATCGCTATCTCTTTCTTTATCATCCTTTGGTGCTGCCTTCACTCCATGAATTTTTTCTTTAATGTCTAGAACAAAAAGTATACCCAAGATCTACTCCATTACACAGTGCACAAAATTTCCTTTCCAACGAGTCTTTATTTGCCCAAATCGGACTCCGGACAAGAGAGTTACGTCCGTTTTACTTCGGCGATGAAATCTGTCCTAAAATTTCAGAGCGCGCAACGCTCAATGTTTTCTCCATAACTCCTTGCACGGGTCTTCAAACTTGTTGGTTCTTGATGCATTGGAATTGTAACTTGATGGAGCTTCTGGATATCTCATTTTCTTCATTTGTACACCTCTGAACAAGCTCTCAAATTTATGAAGATAGCAGCATCTATTGCGGGGGATTTGGAGAGGTTGATGATTTATCGTGCAACTCTTTTAGGCATGACTTCTTTTTTTTATTCGAGCCTTGTCTGCATGGTTAGTGAAAATCGGGCCTTCTCCAAACATGTGCTTTTTTAAGGTCATTAGCTTGATCAAGCGCAAAACATGATCGAGATTTACAAAACTTATTGTAAACATACGCGTCCATAATTAACACCACATGCGAATTGTAGCAACAAGTCAAGGTGTAAACAAAAGAAGCATATGTTTCATGCATCACTTAGCTCATCATTAGGCAAAGGTTCTTTAGGTGTGAGATTAATTGGTTCAAACATAAATGTTTCCTCTTTTTCATTCTCAAGAAAATCTAGCCTATCAACATGATCATTATTGGAACAAGGCATGGAATTTAAACTATCATTCATACTATTGGTTGAGCATGAGTATTTGAATTTATCAACATCAATACCAATAATATCCTGAGATTTCAGCGCGTACCTTGGCCTTAGAGCTTTTTCAACAAGAGTGATATTTGGTTCATCTAGCGGTGTTGAAGGCGAATCAATCTCAACGAGTGAAGGTGTCTCTTTGTTACCTTTTTGCACCCCCTCCATCTCATCATGTGGAACGTGTAATCCATCAACTACATTTGCATTTGTCTCTTCTTTGAAGTCTTCATTGTCATCCCAATCTTCATCTTCAAAGTCTTGTATGTTACTTTCTTTTTCTCCCGTATACCACATGTCGTCAAGATCGCTCATTGTTGATTCACTCTTTTCTTCATCCTTGAGTGCTTTCATGTATTGCTTTGCTAGTGTGTGGGCTTCAATAGCACACAAGCTATAACCTTCTAGCTTGAGTCCTATCTTCTCCCATTTGTCCTTCGAGTCACTAGACTCGTCACGGTTGTACTCTTCTCTTTCTTCATCATAAATCCTTGAGTTGTCAAACCGGTCGATCCATCCTTCATCTCCTTCTTCTCTTTCTTCTTCAAATATCTTTTGGATCGACTCTCCACTCATCACTTGATCAAATATATCTTCAACTAGTTTGGCAACATGTCGGCGTTCCTCCTTCCTTCGGTAGTTTCAATATCTACTTGAATCTACTTGAATCCAACCGGATTGATTGAACACCGCCAGTGGTTTAGCATTCCACATACTTCGGCCTACATTCATGTTAGTTTCAATATTTTTAACATCCGAAATGACTTCACTTACCTTGGGAAGTGGATCTTCAATTTCTCGTATGGTCGGTTGATCTTTCTTGACCTCCAGTTCATCTTTTTTAGAAATTTCAGCAAGCACCTCGGGCTTGCTTTTGTCATTTTGCTCCTCCCGACAACATCTTTTCCAATCTCGTTGCGTTCTTTGTCCATTGCTTATCCTTTTTAAGATTTGTGCGGCTTCACTAATTTTTTTATCCATTATATCACCACCTGCACACATGCTTACAAAACGAGACGAGTTAGGGGTTAGTGAAAAATAAAAGGTATGCAATATCAAGTCACCGAAAAATCCCAAGTTCGGGCCTCGCTCAAGTAGTTCATTAAAACGGTCCCAAGCTTCATCAATTCCTTTATCCTCTCCTTGCTTGAAAGTAAGCACTTGCCTCCTTAAGTCTTGGACCTTGCTTATGGGAAAGAACTTCAAAAGAAACTTCTTCACTAGCTCATCCTAATTTCCTTTTGCTTCAACGGACACAAGTGTGTACCATCTTCGCGCTTCATCCTCGAGAGAGAACGGAAAAAGATTCCACTTGAACCAAGTAGCCGGAACTCCTTCTTATTGCACCGTGTTGCATATCCGTTCGGGGACCGCCCTAGGGGTCCCCTCAAACAATGGGGGAACCCTCACTTAAATTCCCGCATCAAAATAAGCTAAGCCTAACCATGCGAGAGAACTAACCATGCGGGAGACGTGGCCCATGCAAACGGGGACTTCGGAGGCCCACCAAGACGCTCGCCTATGAGACCCCTCGAGCGAGGGCTCCGCCTCGCCCGAGGGTACGTTCCTCCTCGAACGGGCTCCGCCCCGTTCGAGGGGCAACCCCCTCCTCGAACGGGTTCCGCCCCGTTCGAGGGGCGACCCTTCCCTCGAGCGGTCCCGCCCCGCTCGAGGGCTCGCTCCCCCTCGAGCGGGCCTCGCCTCGCTCGAGGGTTCGCTCCACCCTCGGGCCGGGGCCCGCCACGCTCACGGGCGCCCCGCACGCGTGCGCCGGCCCCATACTTGGGCATTTAACGCCCGACGCCGCGGGGACGGCGCCATCATGCGCCGGGGCTCACGCCCGTGCCGCCGCACCAACTCCCCGGGGAGGAGCCCCATCCCCGCCACCGTGGGGGTGGACCGTGCGGTACGGCCGGCGTCGGTCCCGTGACACCGCGCGCACGCCCACCGTACGGCTAACGCGCTCGACCCTCGAAAGGGGGCCGGGCGCACCCTCGACTCCACTTTCCCCGTGACCCCGCAGTTGGGTGAGGGGCGCTAGGCCGGTGGGTGGCCATCCCGGCCACCGTCGCGCGCGCGGCCGCCGTACCCACGCGCGCGGGCACACGCCCGACTCGCGCAGCGCACGCCCGAGCACTGCAGCAACCACTCCACCACCGCAGAGCTCATTGGGAAGGAACGCCGTTCTGCCCGCTCCTGTGCCCCGTACCAGCCATCATCAGCACCTCCCTCGAAGCCTATCAGGGGACGCCATCGCCATCCGCCGCCTTCTACCCTCGAACCGCCACTGTTCGGGTACAAGGTAGGCCATCATGGCCGGATCGCAGCGAAGATCGACCGGACGGCCGCCCGCTCTACACCGTAGCACGACGTGCTCCCACACGCAGCTAGGTAGCGCGGCGTGCATGTAACTCGCCGCTCCCTTGGCCTATAAAAGGGAAGGCGAGCCCCCAGCCGCGGGGGGACGAATCCGGAGGAACACAGCGCACTGTGCACTCACTCTCTTATTCTCCCACAACATCTTCGGCTACTCACCAGGGACTTGGGAGCCACGCTTCCTCTCCCGCCTTGCTTGTATTTGCCCCACTACAAGCACCCCCGGTGCTGAGCAATATAGTGCCACGAGCACACCACTGCTGGACGTACGGCCCCCTCGGCCGGAACCAGGATAAATCCTTGTGTCATTTGTTGCTTAGCATCGACCATTGAGGGATAGACCTAGGCGTTATCTACTGGTTAGTGTCGGGACCATATTCCGCACCGACAGTTGGCGCCCACCGTGGGGCAAACGAGCGCCTAAGGTCATTTCGCTAACTCCCTCCATGGTGATTCGCGCTGAGTACCGTAGCACCCGCTACAACATGGGTAGCTCGGACCCTCTTCCGGCCGGGTTCGAGATCCGCTTCGGGGACTTGAACTTCCGGGCCACGGGGGAACGGCTATCTCATGCGCCTCACCAACCGTGAGGAGCTACGCGCGCAGCGGGAGGCCGGTGTCCGCTCGGTCTCCGCCGCACGCACGACACGGCGCAGCGCCGGCCGGCACGGATGCCGCGGGCCGTCAACACCGCGACGCCGTCGCCGCTCGGGCTACGCTCGCGTCGGGCGCGGTCCGAGCGGCGGCGGGCCGAGCGCGCCGCCGCCCAACGCGGTGCGCCCACCGTCACGACGACCGCCACCGCCCCGGCGGGACCGCGTGCGGTCTCGGGGACCGCGCATCCCCATCGGGCCGCGTGGAGCCACCACGGCCTACAACGACAACGTCAACACGACAATGCGCGGGGTTCCGCCCGGTCGGCACGTCTTCGTCGCCGGGGATCCCGGCACGCCCGGCCACGGACGAGTCGTCCCCGGGCTCCGTCGACACGATGCCACCCGCCGCCCGCCATGGGTACGCGGAGTGGGACTTCTCCGGTGTGCCGGACCCCGGCCGCGTTCGGGCGCTTCCTCGACGCCACGGACTGCGGTTTGGTCTGCTCCGACGACTCCGGCGCACGGGAGCTACGACCCCACGCGGGAGTGCTGCGCCGTCATCACCAACGACCGGCCAACGCCGCCGGTGCGGGGCGGCGCCGGGAGACGGGGAAGTCACGCCCGCCCCGGGGGATCGCCACGCGCCCGGCCGCGGGACCGAGCGCTCCCGCCGGGGGCCGACGTCGACGCGCGCCCCGGCCCAAGCTCGCGAGCTCGAGGCCAAGGCCGCGCAGAGGAGTACGGACAAGGCGGCTACTCCGCGCCTCGATGGCGAGGGGAGGCCTCCGCACGCGGCGAACGCGCGCGCGGGAGCTAGGCCGACAAGTCCGCGACCGCCTCAACCCCCGTCCCCAACGTCGACAACGCGGATACTCCGCCGCGAGCGAGCCAAAAGCTCATCGCCGCCGCGACACCGCCGCGCGCCATGCCGGCACCCTCGACCCCCGAGGCTCGAGACATGCACCGCGAGGTGCGGACCCTCCTTGAGCAAGCGGCCGTCCGGCCAGCCGAAAGCTCGGCCTCACGCATCCGCCAACGGGGGGGACGCGCGGGGTGATGATCCGCACCGGGGGGCGAACCCTCGGTGCATGTGGGTCGACCCGGCCGACCGGGGGGACGCACGCCGGCCAAGGAACGGCTCCTCGACACACGCAGGCGCCGGATGGCGACGCCCGCAACGTCATCAACGCCGGGCGCACCGGCAAGGCGGACGCGCGAGCGGCCGGGGGCTACCACCCTCGAAGGGGTGGACGCTACGACGGCGGTGAGGATCGCTCCCCGACACCGAGCCCCCGGCACCCGTGTGTTCGGCCGGGAGATCCGCACGGCAACTTTCCCCCGGCGCTTCCGTCAGCCCTCGACGATCGTCAAATACAACGGGGAGACGGACCCTCGTGTTTGGCTCAACGATTACCGCCGGCCTGTCGGTCCCGGGCGGGGCCACCAACGATGAAGTGATCATCCGCAACTTGCCCCCGCATCCGGGCGACGCGGCCGGGACATGGCTCGAGCACTTGCCCGCCGGCCCGCATCCATAACCGGGACGATCTAGTCCACACCTTCGTGGGCAACTTCCGGGGCACGTACGTGCGCCACGGGGAACTCCCGGGATCCGCGCTCCCGCACGCGAGAAGCCGGGCGAATCGGCCGCGGGACTTCATACGGCGCTTCTCCAAGCGCCGCACGAGCTCCCCGCCGTGGCACGGTCGAGAGATCGTGCACGCGTTCCTCGAGGGCACCACGTGCGGGACCTTGTGCGCGAGCCGGGGACGCAGCCCGCCCACGGACTCGAACGAGCCGTTCGACATTGCCACCCGCTTCGCCTCCGGAGAGGAGGCGCGTGGGGGCAATCTTCGATGGCAAGAAGGGCAAGCGCTCCGAGGACACGCTCGCGGGAGGGCGGCGGGTCCAAGGAGCCGCGCCGCAACGACAAGCGGGGCAAGAAGGGGGAAGAAGGCCGCGCCGCGAGGCGCGCGAGCGGCGGGCGCAACGGCGGCAACGCCGAGGCCCTCGCCGTTGACCCGCCCGACGGGGCCCTCGACCGGCTCCTCGAGGCCGGGGGTGTTCGACGACATGATGAACAAGCCATGCCCCTACCACAAGACCCCCGTGAATCACACTCTTGAGCAAAGGCGACATGCTCAAGAAGTTCTATGGCCGTGCCGCCGCGAAGGAGGCAGAGGCCAAGAAGGATGGGGGCGACGGCGACGCAGGTGGCTTCCCTGCTGTCGAAAATGTGTTCCTCATTTTTGGGGGACCTACTGTCGACATGTCAACCCGGCAGCGCAAGAAGGAGCGGCACGAAGTCCTCGCCGCAGAGAGGGCGCCTCCGGCCTTTCTCAACTGGTCGAAGGATGCCATCACCTTTAGCCGGGATGATCACCCAAACCGCATCCCGAACCCGGGCCAGTACCCCCTGGTGGTCGATCCCATCATTGGGAACGCCCGGTTTTCGAAGGTCCTTATGGACGGAGGCAGTAGCCTCAATATCCTCTTCGCGCATACATTGCGCCTAATGGGGATTGGGCCGGACCGAGCTGCGGCCCGAAGACGAAGCCGTTTCACCGCATCGCGCCCGGAAGCGAGGTTCAACCCCTCGGGCGCATCGATCCGCCCGTCTCGGTTCGGGACCCCCAAGAATTTCCGCAAGGAGACCCTCACCTTTGAAGTGGTGGGATTCAAAGGGGCCTACCATGCCATCCTTGGGCGACCATGCTATGCCAAGTTCATGGCGGTTCCCAACTACATGTACCGAAGATGAAGATGCCGGGTCCAAACGGCGTCATCACCGTCGGGTCGTCGATCGAGCATGCATTCGAGCGCGATGTCGAGTGCGTGGAACATGCAGAGGCGCTAGCGCTGGATGAAGCGCTGGTAAACACACTGGAGAAGATGGTCAATGACGACCTCAGCTCCGCCGCCAAGCACGTCGGCACGTTCGAGGCCGCCGAGCAAACCAAAGGGGTCCCTCTCGACCCATCGGCCCCCGAGGGCAAAGCATTGAGGGTCAGCTCGACCCTCGATCCTAAATAGGAAGCAGTGCTCGTCGACTTCCTCCGCGCCAACGCCGACGTCTTCGCGTGGAGCCCCTCGGACATGCCAGGCATCCCGAGGGAGGTCGCCGAGCACTCCCTTGATATCTCGCCTAACGCTCGCGGCTCGGTCGGCAGCGGGCCGCGCCGCTTCGACGAGGAACGGCGACGGGCGATCGGAGCGGAGCCGCGGAAGCTCCTCGAGGCCGGATTCATCAAGGAAGTGTTCCACCCTACATGGTTAGCTAATCCGTGCTTGTAAAAAAGAAAAATGGGAAGTGGAGGATGTGTATTGACTACACCGGCCTCAATAAAGCATGTCCAAAAGTTCCTTTTCCTTTGCCACGCATAGATCGGATCGTTGATTCCACCGCCGGGTGTGAACTACTCGTTTCCTTGATGCCTATTCGGGATATCATCAAATAAAAATGAAGGAGTCCGACCAGCTCACGACTTCGTTCATCACACCGTTCGGGACGTTCGTTACGTCACGATGCCTTTTGGCCTCGTAAACGCGGGCGCAACATATCGGCCGCCGCATGCGGCACGTTTTTGGGGACCATATCGGGCGGACGGTCGAGGCTTACGTAGACGACATCGTCGTCAAAACCAGAAGGCGGACGACCGGTCGGCCGATCTTGGCATCGCATTCAGCCGCTCGCGGGCCAACGGGGTCAAGCTCAACCCCGAAAAATGTGTCTTTGGAGTGCCGCGAGGCATGCTCCTAGGATACATCGTCTCCCGGCGGGGAATCGAGGCCAACCCCGAAAAGGTCGCGGCCCTCGAGCGAATGGGTCCAATTCGGGACCTCAAAGGGGTGCGAAGGTGTTGGGGTGCCTTGCCGCCTTGAGCCGCTTCGTCTCGAGGCTCGGTGAGAAGGGCCTCGCCCCTCTACCGGCCGCTCAAGAAGCACGAGCGCTTCTCTTGGACCGCCGAGGCCCGGGAAGCGCTCGACAAGCCGAAGGCATCTCGACGCACGCCCCCAATCCTTACGCCGCCGCGAGACGGCGAACCCCTCCAACTCTACGTGGCCGCAACCACCCGGGTGGTCGGCCGCCGTGATCGTTGTGGAGCGCACGGAGGAAGGGCATGCCTTGCCCGTGCGAGAGGCCGGTCTACTACATCGGCGAAGTCCTATCGGACACGAAGACGTGCTACCCCCGTGTCCGAGAAGGCTGTTGTATGCGGTAGTCCTCGCGCGGCGCAAGCTCCGCCACTACTTCGAGGCCCACCCGGGTTACGGTGGTCTCTTCCTTCCCGTTAGGAGAGATCATTCGCAACCCCCGACGCGGCGGGCGGAATTGCCAAGTGGTCCGTGGAGTTGATGGGCGAGACGCTCGCCTACGCCCGCGCAAGGCCATCAAATCGCAAATCCTAGCCGATTTCGTCGCTGAGTGGACGGACACGCAGCTGCCGCCCCCTCAGATTCAAGCAGAGTGCCGGACTCGTTCTTCGACGGCTCGGTGATGAAGACGGGGAGCGGGCGCGGGCCTCGCTCTTCGTGTCACCCCTCGGGGAGCACATGCGCTACGCAAAGTGCGTCTCCACTTCCCCGCGTCTAACAATATGGCGGAATACGAGGCCCTTCTCTCGCGGCCTCAAAATCGCCATTGAGTTGGGCATCAAGCGCCTCGATGTGCGAGGGGATTCGCGGCTCGTGATCGACCAAGTCATGAAGAACGCGAGCCGCCACGACGACAAGATGGAGGCCTGCGTAAAGCCGTGCGAGCCCTCGAGGACAAATTTTACGGCATCGAGCTTAATCATGTACCCCGCCGGTACAACGAGGAAGCGACGAGCCGGCAAAGATAGCGTCCGGCGGATCACCGTTCCCCCCGAACGTTTTCGCGCGCGACATCGCGCGGCCCTCGGTAACCTTCGAGCCCTACCCCTCGAGCGACGGCGGACCCTCGGGGGCTCCCTCGAATCCGGCGGGTGCGGACCCCATGGAAGAGGACCCCTCGAACGAGGCGTACGTACTCTCCCTTCTCGAGGGGTACGGCTCCCACGAGGCCGTCGCAATGGACATCGAGCCGGCTCCCGTCCGGGCGGACCGGCGGGAGAAGTACATCGCCCGGATTGCTCGAGGGGGAGCTCCCCGCGGCCGGCCACGCCCGGGCGCATCGCCGGGATGGCCAAGTCATTCACCCTCGTCGACGGCGAGCCGTACAAGCGCGCCGCGTCGGGCATCCTCCGGCGGTGTATACCCATTCCCGAGGGGCGCGAGCTCCTACGGGACATCCACGCGGGGATCCGTGGCCACCACGCCGCGCCGCGCACCCCTCGTCGGCAACGCGTTCCGCCAAGGCTTCTATTGGCCTACCGCGGTCGCGACGCCGACGAAATCGTGCGCACTTGCGAAGGGTGCCGGTTCTACGCCCGCAAGACCAACTTGCCGGCTCAAGCTGCGCAAACGATCCCCGTAACATGGCCGTTCGCCGTGTGGGGATTAGACATCGTCGGGCCCCCGCGGAAGGCGCCGGGGGGCTTCACCCACCTGCTCGTCGCGATCGACAAGTTCTCCAAGTGGGTGGAGGTGCGCCCCATTACGAATTTGAGGGCCGAGCGGGCGGTCACGTTCTCCACCGACATCGTCTACCGCTTTGGAGTGCCAAACTCCATCATCACGGACAACGGGTCCCGGTTCACGGGCCGGAAGTTCTTGGAGTTCCGCGACAAGTTCCACATCCGAGTGGATTGGGCACCGTGGCGCACCCACGGACCAACGGCCAAGTGGAACGTGCCAACGGCATGATCCTACGGGGCCTCAAACCCGAATTTTCGACCAACTCAACAAATGCGGCCGAAAATGGCTCCAAGAACTGCCCGGCAGTCGTGTGGAGCCTAAGGACTACCCCGCGCGAGCCACCGGGTTCACCCCGTTTTTCCTAGTCCATGGCGCGGAGGCCATCCTCCCCACGGATGCGGAATACGGGTCACCCAAGGTTCGGGGCTACAACGAGGATGCTAACCGGCGAGCCCGCGAGGACTCACCGGACCGGCTAGACGAAGTACGCCTTGTGGCGTTGATGCACTCCGCAAGGTATCAACGGTCCCTACGACGCTACCAAGCACGCAAGATACGTCGCGGGGATTTCGGCGAGGGGGATTTGGTCCTAAGGCTACGCCAAGACAACCGAGGGCGCCACAAGCTATCGCCCCCATGGGAGGGACCCTACGTCGTGGTGAAGGTGCTCAAACCGGGCACGTACAAGCTTGCCAACGAGGACGGCGAAGAACTCACCAACGCTTGGAACATCCAACGGCCTACGTCGCTTCTACCCTTAGCTAGGATTTCCAAGTATTTTCCGTTGTAAAAACGCACGGCCAACGGCCCCAGTTGGTGTCACCTATGTAAATACTCCGAATCTAATAAAAGGGCAACTCGGCTTTCCCCTGAAACCCAAGTTACCCTCGGGGGCCTCGCGGGGGGGGGCCCCCCCCCCCCCAAATGGTCCCATTTTTTCGCGCAAAAAACGTAATAACACGCGCTAAGTTTGTTTCCTACTTCAACCACGAGCCACGATTCGAATAGGGCGTAGGTGGCACGGCGGAAGGAGCGCGCGAGCCGAGACGGCCTACGCCGCGTGGCTATGGCCCGTCTCTCTCGCCTCCAACCCAGCGGGCCCCTGCGAAAGGCGAACTCCCCTAACTAGAATCTACTCAGGAAGAAGAAGAAGCAAAAAGCGCAATAAGCAAGCGATTTCATTTACAAACTGACCATGTTCACGAAACGACTTGTTTATTTACAAGAGGCCACGAGGCCAGAGTTCGATACACATAAACAAAAAACGGGCCTAGCGCCCAGGTGCTTTCAGGCGGGTGGAGCGGCAGCATCAGCGGCGTCCGGGAAGAGGAATTCTTCGAAGGCCTCGGCGAGCGACTCGGCGGCGTCAGCAGCAAGCGCGTCCGCACGCTCCATGGCCACCTCGTCCTCGACGCCCTCGGGCACGATGTAGCCTTCCGCTACCGCCTCGAGGTTGACCTCGTAGTGGGATCGCACCACTCCGAGGGCCTTCTGCACGCCCAGGTGCAACGCCCGACGCACCCGCCCCGTGACGTGGCCGCCGAGGGCGCGTAGGCGGCTGGCCAGCGAGCTGCCGGCCTGGGCATCGCCTTCCTCGACGACGTGACAGGTCTCGAGGGCCGCGTCCCGCGGCTCCCTGCAGCCTCCCGCTCGAGAGGAGTTGTAGGAGGCTCCGCAGGCCTCGGCCCGCCCAACAGCCGTGCCCCAAAGCCGTGCGCGAGCTCGGAAGCGACAAGATGACAAGAAATCGAAAGGGGGAAACGAACCCTCTAAAGCAAGAACTAACAAGCAGGTCGACAAGTAGCTTACCCTCGACTTGCCTCTTCTCCGCATCGAGGTCGCGGCGCGCGGACTCGAGCGCCAACTCGAGATGTCGGGACGGTCTCGCCTTGCTCGACGAGGGCCATCTCTTGGGCGGCATTGCGATGCCGAGCGCCAACGCCTCATCCTCAACCTCGGAGAATGCGGCGTTCCGCTCCTTCGGCCGACCTCTCCGCCGTCTCGCGCGCGACGCGCTCCCGCTCCGGCCGTCCCGGCGTCGCCAGGGGCGCCCTCGCTCCCCGCCGGAGCCGCCCCTCGCCCCCCGGCGGGCGATGCGCTCCTCGCCGGAGCCGCCCCTCGGCCGGCGACGAGAGCCGCGGCCTTGGCGTCGAGGGCGGCCTTCGGGTCATCGGCCTCCTTGGCGCGCCGCTCCGCCCCGCGCGCCCGCTCCTCGCCCCGGCGCCGCCGCGCCCGCGCTCCCTCGAGCGACGTGCGGAGCTCCCGGCCTCGGCGCGAGCGGTGGCCACCTCCGCCTCCCGGGTGGCGGCCAACGTCCGCGTCTTGTCCGGATCCTCGCGCGCGTTCCACGCCGCCTCGTCGCGATCGACGAGGGCCGCGCGGATCCGCTCGAGGCTCGCGTGACGTGCCGTGCCCTGCCCTGAGCTCTCGGGGAGCACGTCGCACCACGCCATCGCCCGCAGACCGGCCGCGCTGTCCGGCGTCCTGAGAGCTTCCGCAAGCGCGTCGAAAGCGCTGCATCGCTCCCGGAGCCGGGCGGGCCTCGGCGTTCACCTGGTCGAACGCGCTGTACTTCTCATGGGCGCGGCGCTCGAGCTCCTGGCATCCACACATCGAGCCTCGTAAGCGCCAAGTCTTGAATGCGCACGCGAAAGCGAAAAAAAAAAGGAAAGAAGAAGAGCAATCGTGGCTCACCCGGAAGACGATCCAGGCCGGCCGCCGTGGACCCGCGCGCGCCTCGTTCAACGCGCGGTTGAGCGTGGCGCCGTGGCTCCGAAGCTCGCCCCGCAGCTCCCCGCTCCCTCCGGGCGTCGCAAACGCCGGGGGCCCTCCACCCCCCCCCCCCCCCCCGGGCGGGGCGGCCGGCGTGGGAGGACGAGGCCTCGGCGTCGTGCCCTCGGCCCCCCACTATCACGTGACCCTCGTGCCGCCCTCACGAGGGCCCCCCTCCCGGGGCTCGGGGGAGTTCACGGGCCGGGCCGCCGGCCCACCGGTTCCACCCGGGCGGCGGGGAGTCATCCGAGAGCTCCACCACCTCCGCCCGGAGACCGCCGGCGGGCGGAGCCGCCTCGCTCCGCCTCCGCCGGCGCCCCCCACCGCGCCTCCGCGGCCGCGGCGCCCGTTGTGGCGCCGTTGCCGCCACCTCCGTCCGTGCCGCCACATCCGCGGCGCTCCCGCAGGTTGCGCCCGCTCCGCCTCCTCCGCAGGTGGCCGCCACCGCGGGCGGCACCTCCACCGTAGCCGCCGCCGCGGCCCGCGCCTCCGTGGCGACCGGCGCCGGCCGCCCCCCGGCGACCCCGCGGCCGCGCCGCGGCGGGCGATCCGCCGGCCGGGGCCTCGAAGCCCCGCCGGCCTTGCGCGCTCGTGCCCGCCGCCGCGCCCGTCCCTCGGGCGCGACCCCCTCGACGAACGCCGCCGGGGTGGGGATCGACGCGTCCGTCCCTCGCACCTTGGCGGTGCAAGAGGAGGGACGGTTGGCACCGCCCCCCGCGCAAACACGAACGGAGGATTAGAGCGTCTAATAACCAGCAAACTAAGGCCAAGCAAAGGAAGAACGGGTTCCTTACCTCGCGGAGGAAAAGGCCCGCTTCCTTTTCCTCGAGGCCTCCGACGAGGCCGGCGCGGGGGGCCGCGCCGCCGCGGCACCTCCCCGACGGCGCCGCCGCACGCGCGGGCACGCCGCCTCACGCGTGGGCGCGCCCGATGCCGCCACCACGCGCGGGGGCACGCTAGCCCCGCGCGCGGGCGCGCCCACCGACGCGCCCCTCGACGAGGACGCCGCGCGCGCGGACGCGCGCTCCCCGCCGCGCGCGGGCACGCTTGACGCGCGCGCGAGCACGCCCGCCGCGCGCGCCTCCGTGGCGCGCGCGCGCCGGCCCCGCGCGCGCGTGCCGCCCCCGACGATGATTGCTCGGCAACGGGCGCCGCGTGCGCCCACCCCGAGCAAAGCCGCCCCCGACGCCGGCGCGGGTTCCGGCGACGGGGGCGCGGGCGCCACCCGTCCGAGGGGCCCTCCCCCTCGGACTCTTCCTCCTCGTCCCGTTCCAAGGACGAGGGCTCCTCGATGTCCCGGGGAGGAGAGCCCCGCCTCCTCCCGCCGCCGGTACTCCGCGGACCGTGCGTCGCGGCGCGCTTGGCGCCGCCTTGCGTGCTCCCTCCCCGCGCGCCGCTCGCTCCCCGCTGCTCCCGCCGCGCCGCCCGCCGAGCGCACGGGAGCTCGGGGGTGGGTGGAACGGACTTGGCGGTGTTGAACCGCACCCGCGCGCGAGAACAACGATGGCACATCAGGGAAACGGAATCAAGAACAAGGACTAAAACGAGAATCAAAGAACCACACTCACCAACGGGCCGATGGGGAGCATCTCGATGTCCCACGGGGTCCGACCCGCGGGTGGTGGCGTCTCGGTGTCGACGGGCGCTCCGCGCCCGGGTGAGCGCGTACGGCCGCTCCAGCGGCGTCGGGAGCATCCGCGACCTCGCCAGGTCGACGGGGTTGGCCGCCTCCGTCATCTCGAAGATGCAGAGGGGCCTCTCCATCAACGGCACGACCCGCCGGTGGTGGAGGAAGGCGAGGACGCCCATCGCGTTGAGCCCCTCCTTCGCCGGCCCGCCGCAGGCGGCAAGGACGGACCCCCGGCGCGCGCGCCGGTGATTGGCCGTAGGCAAGCCGTAGCCCCGGGAGTCCGGCCTCTTCTTGAACACCCGGCCGGTGTAAGGAGGGAGGTCGGGCTCGGCGTTGCGCGGATAAAACCATCCCCGCTCCCGGCCGGCGTTGTTCGTCGTCATGGTGCGGGGGATGTAGAACTCCTTGAGCCGCCCCCGCAGGCGAGCGACATCCCGCCGGCGCGCACCGCGCGCGCGGGTCCCTCGGCTCCGACGTGGGCCGCGTGATGAGCTCCCCCGCGGAAGAGGTGTATCCGCAGCTCCCGGTTGACCGGGATCCCCGGTACCCTTCGCGGACGCCCACGAATGTGGCCGCTCGCGAGATCGCAGTGGGGGCAAAGTTGTGCGGCTCCACCCCATAGTGGTAGCACAATGCCCGCATGAATGTGCTCGCCGGCGCGTTGAAGCCGCGCTCGTGGTAGCGGAGGAAGCTCACCACGTAACCCTCCGGCGGATTGGGCTCAAGGTGCGACGATGGCGGCACGATCCACCCCGCCGGCGCCCTTCTTCGTTGGCCGACACCGGCCGGCGGCGACCCGGCTCGCCCGGGCGAGCCGGGTCACGGTCGACCTCTCCCATGCGTACGGCTCCAGGACCCTAATCGGAAGCTGAGGCGGCGCCATGAGGGGGGCGAACGAGTGCGAGGGCGGAGGACAAGGAAACAAGGAAGAAGCTCTAAACAGCGAGCCCGCGCGCGACGGCAAGAGTGAGGCGAAGGCGAAGGGACGGAGGACTGAAAACGGTGAGGAGCCAAGGTAGAAAACCGCCGTCCCTTCCTCACCGCGTTTTATAGGCGACGGGCGAGTTCTCCGAGCGCACGCCCCGCCAACATTAACCGGCAGGAATCTTTCCATCGCGTCGACGGGCGGGCCCCACCACGGCTGCGGCGGCTCTAACACCTGCGGGCGGGTCATCATTACGGCAAGACCGGCGACGACCGAGGCGAAACCGTCACGTCCGCCGGCCACGTCGCCCACTACGCGCGCGCGCGCGCGCGCGCGCCAAAAAGGCGCGCCCGCGCCGCAAAACCCGCGGCCACGCCCCCGCAAGGCAATTAAATGCCCGGCCCCTTGCCAAGCAAGGAGAGCCCTCGAGCGAGGCGAATCCTCGGCTCGAGACAAGGGTGACCCTCGATGGGATGACGGCGTGAGAAGGTCGCCGGGACCCGCTCGGTGTAGAGCGAGCACCGCGGGCACCCATGCCACGTAGAACCCTCGAGCGGCATGACCCTCAACTCGAAACAAGGCGACCCTCGATGGGATATCGGCGTGAGAAGGTCGCCGGGACTCGCTCGATGTAGAGCGGACCACCGCGGCACCCATGCCACGTAGGACCCTCGAGCGGCATGATCCCCAACTCGAGACGATGTCAACCCCCTAAAGAAGGCACGCGCGTAAGAGGATCGCCCGTGTCACGCTTGAAATAGAGCGACACCGAAAGCACTCATACCGCGCCACGCCACCAACCGGCACCTCGAGGGTCGGCACGCCCGGACCCCTCGACGGCCGCAAACGCGAAAAGACGGGGCGGGCCAAGGCACGGCCCCGCACGGCCTTACGATCGATCGAGGTTCGAAGCCCGACCCTCGACGGGTTCGAACGGGCGCCCCGGATCACGAGTTAGGGACGACGAGGGCACGCGCATTCGAGCCGTTCCTCGAGCCCGTCGGCTCGAGGGTGCCCCACATGTCGTGTTCAAGAGCCGCCGAGGGCGCCTAGCCGGGGGGATCCCACCGAGGGAGAGCTTCCGCGCCCTCGGTCCCTAGCGAACGGGACCGAGCCCCACCTAGCAAACCCACGCAAGCGCTTCCATGGACGTGTCTCCGACCGCGCAGCCTACCCTTATCGAACGGGGCATGGACGTCCACTTGAACCACCCGCTAGCAGCTCGAAGAGGAATCCGCGATTCGCGACCCGCTCGATGGGAGTCGTGGAAACCTCACCCTCCGACCCGCGGAGGGACGGCGAGGGCGCGATAAAAAACAAGTCGTCAGGCTCGACCCGATCGCCTCGAACAGGCCAAGGCTCGGGGGCTTGACGCACGGCTACACCTCCTTGGAGTTGCACCCGCCGGAGACAAAGGACGGGGGAGCGTGCACCCCCGATGCCGGCTGAAATACCGCCGATGCCGGTTGGCATATGTGCCACGCCTTTCGACCGAATTGCTCGCGGTTAACCCCTCGCGCAGAGAGCCCACACTCTGCCGGGGCTTCGGGGCTAGACCCGCGGGGCCGCTAGCGCGGCCCCACGGAAAGCGTTCGCAAACAAGGAGGGAAGAACGTCCTATCGGTAGGTTCCGGCATCCGCGGGAGCCTCAATGGCAAACCCGGATGCTCGGGGGCCACCGTCGGGGACCGCCCTAGGGGTCCCCTCAAACAATGGGGGAACCCTCACTTAAATTCCCGCATCAAAATAAGCTAAGCCTAACCATGCGGGAGAACTAACCATGCGGGGACGTGGCCCATGCAGGCGAGACTTCGGAGGCCCACCAAGACGGCTCGCCTATGAGACCCCTCGAGCGGGCTCCCGCCTCGCCCGAGGGTACGTTCCTCCTCGAACGGGCTCCGCCCCGTTCGAGGGGCAACCCCCTCCTCGAACGGGTTCCGCCCCGTTCGAGGGGCGACCCTTCCCTCGAGCGGTCCCGCCCCGCTCGAGGGCTCGCTCCCCCCTCGAGCGGGCCTCGCCTCGCTCGAGGGTTCGCTCCACCCTCGGCCGGGGCCCGCCACGCTCACGGGCGCCCCGCACGCGTGCGCCGGCCCCGTACTTGGGCATTTAACGCCCCGACGCCGCGCAGACGGCGCCATCATGCGCCGGGGCTCACGCCCCGGTGCCGCCGCACCAACTCCCCAGGGAGGAGCCCCATCCCCGCCACTGTGGGGCGGACTGTGCGGTACGGCCGGCGTCAGTCCCGTGACACCGCGCGCACGCCACTGTACGGCTAACGCGCTCGACCCTCGAAAGGGGGCCGGGCGCACCCTCGACTCCACTTTCCCGTGACCCTGCAGGTTAGGTGAGGGGCGCTAGGCCGGTGGGTGGCCATCCCGGCCACTGTAACGGCGCGGCCGCCGTACCCACGCGCGCGGGCACACGCCCGACTCCGCGAGCGCACGCCCGAGCACCTTGCAAAGCAACCACTCCACCACCGCGAGCTCATTGGGAAGGAACGCCGTTCGCCCGCTCCCGTGCCCCGTACCGGCCCATCATCGCACCTCCCTCGAAGCCTATCGGGGGACGCCATCACCATCTGCCGCCTCCTACCCTCGAACCGCCACTGTTCGGGTACAAGGTAGGCCATCATGGCCGGATCGCAGCGAAGATCGACCGGACGGCCGCCCGCTCTACACCGTAGCACGATGTGCTCCCACACGCAGCTAGGTAGCGCGGCGTGCATGTAACTCGCCGCTCCCTTGGCCTATAAAAGGGAAGGCGAGCCCCCAGCCGCGGGGGGGACGGATCCAGAGGAACACAGCGCACTGTGCACTCACTCTCTTATTCTCCCACAACGTCTTCAGCTACTCACCAGGGACTTGGGAGCCACGCTTCCTCTCCCGCCTTGCTTGTATTTGCCCCACTACAAGCACCCCCGTGCTGAGCAATATAGTGCCACGAGCACACCACCGCTTTGGACGTACGGCCCCCTCGGCGGAACCGGGATAAATCCTTGTGTCATTTGTTGCTTAGCATCGACCATTGAGGGATAGACCTAGGCGTTATCTCTCGGTTAGTGTCGGGACCATATTCCGCACCGACAATATCATCGTGAATTCCTTAATGTGTCTATATGGGTTGTTGTTGACGGTTAATAGTTGTATCAAAGTTCTTTTAGACTTGCAAGCGGACAAGTCTCCTGTCGTAGTCAAGGGACCCTTCTTCCCTCGAGTGGTGAACCCAAGGTATCGAATCTGTGGAACAATGTGCAATGCAAGAATTCAATCTAGTAAAGCAAGGAAAGCTATCTATTGAAGAACTAAGTTGCATCTAATCTACTAACTCATAAAGGAAACACATCTAATCTAATCTACTAAAGAGTTAGCAAGAGAAAGCAAAGAGATAACCTATCTAGAGAATCTAGATCATGCTTATGTTGTAGCTCCAAACAAGATAGATGAAGATGGAAAAGCGAACTCATTAAAAGCATCTTTAAATCGTGGCCTCCGGTCTGACTCCGAAAACGCCCGCCTTTCGAAACCCCCGTTCTGTCACAACGTATCCCTATTCATGCGGGTAGTCTAGGGCGAGTTCGATAAGAACAAGTTGAAATCACTTGGTCGGTCTGGTATGCACCTCTAGCCACTGCGGCTACAAGAGCACCCTATGTAATCTAGCTATAGACTAGATTGGGGAAGAAGCATAACCAAGAAGAAATCAAAATCATCGAGAAGGCACTTGATCGCTAGAAATCGGATTCACTTAAAGGCTTCACCATTACATGAACAAGATCACCATCGGGATCCTACCTCGATCTCGATCCTTGCTCTGGAGCTCCGACGTGGTCTTCCATGCAAGGTTCCCACGTCGGCTAGGGAGACCCTAGACAACTAGCACGACCCTCATCTCCGAGATGGTGTCCCTCAAACTTCTCTGCTCCTCGGCGGCGGATGATGAATTGATTGATGTGTGGCTCTCGGTCAGGGGGCTATAAATAGCCCGAGATGCATCTAGGTCAAAGGGGGGCCGACTGGGCCTCGAAATGGGCTGGGCCGGCCGGCCTGGGCCCACTTCGGCCCAGTCTGCGGCCTCCTTCGCCCGACGTTGCTTCCCGAGTCTTCTAGATCCTCCCCCTTCTGCATGTGGGCCCTTATCATCAGTTTCTCTCCGAATTGGACGAAGATCCTTGTCTCACAAGATTCTGCACTTTTCTGGCTAGGTCCTCGGAGTTTTCCATCTTCTCGGGTTGGGTCCTTGGGCTTCTTGAAGTCGTGTTCACTTCATTGCTTGACTTGTACCGGGCTTCAAGGTCTTGTCATGAGGTGCTTAATGAACTTATCCCGGAAGTCTTGCTTTCAACGCTAAAACCCTGCATAAACACTAAACTCTAAAACCGACATGCACCAAGTGAACTTGTTATACCACGGGGGTTAGTACCAATGGATAAGGTATAAAACTTATGCCAACACCGAAGGTAAACTCATGGCTAGGTTGACGGATTTTCACCGTCAACATCTCTCCCATGCTTAAACCTTGCTCGTCCTCGAGTAAGCCTTCGATGGATATCATCGTTGCCCTTCATTGTTTAATCCTTGCACTTGATCATACATGAGAAAACATAATGCTCTCAAAAGTTTAATTCGTTAAAGTTCTATAATGTACTAGCCTTCATCCTTACGGAAGGTAGATTAATAATTAAGCTTATCCCACAAGTATTAACATGCTCCCAAAATTCAAATGGATCTCAGAAATTTTGAAATAAAGAACGAGATGAAAAACAGCTAAACCAAGTTCACAAATTTAAATCGCCTTTCATCTTGCTCATGAACTCTCATCTCATCTTGTCTCTCAAGCCTATTTATTCTACTCCTTTCCCTCTCATAACATTCATTTATGTGGTAGGCTTTATATGGAGCTTTTTGGGAAAGTTTAGTCCTACCAAGATATTATAAATGAGATGTTGTCAAAACAAGACAAGCTTCTCATGGTCTTACTGAGACTCATCAAAAAGGTCATTGAAAAATGATGTTATATCAAGGAGGGGAAAGAGAAAAATACACACACTTGAGATGGGTGGACATGTGCAAATGGCAAAGAGTGATCCCGAGGCACAAAGGAAGTCCTCGTTATCGGATTGCACATGGTTGGAAAATGAGTATGGATCTTTTAATCTTGAAGCCTTGAAATTCCTAATGCACTTTAGAGAACCGGGGAGTTCACTTTATTTTATTTTTATATCATACATACTCATATATTTTTTTCTTTTCTCATTTTTTCTTTATACTCACTTTTTTCTTTCTTTCTTTTTTCTCATTTTCTTTTTCTTTTTCTTTCTCATCAATTTTTTTTATTTTTGCTCCCCTTTTGAACTCTAAAATTGCATTGTACCTACCTCCTCCCCCATGCTTAGACGTTTGCTCGTCCTCGGGCACAGAGGTGATAAAGATAAGGTACGTACCGGAAATACTTTTCCTTTGGAGAGATACTTGAAGTCTTCAATCTTGGCACCGTCTTGCTATCTTCCTTGAATTGACGATCCATTCTCAACGATAGGTTGTGGTCAAGGAGGTAATCACAAAAAGATGATATTTGGTTTTAAAGGTGGATATCCGGCGAGGTTTGTTAGATCTCCAATGTGGGGATACATAGTGCACGGATAATAGGCTAGCAATAAGATAGATACGCAAAAACGGAATGACCATCTTCTTAGTCTCGGGCCAGAGAAATCAAGGCCTGAAATAACTCACCAAAAAATAAACCTTGTATACTAAGTTTTTCACTCAAATATTTATATGGCTTTGGATAGGTAGAGCAACACGCAAGTGGTATTTATGACAAGGTTAGCTTTACATTTAAGAACAAAAATAAATCATCTTTAATCCATCTAAAACTTGAGAGCACATAAAACACTATGGGTCTTTATTTTTATCATAACCTCTGCTAAAGATTAAGCTAGCATTTAGATAATTTCAGATTTGTATTTTAAGAGAGCACTAGCTTAAACATGCATAAAACAATTACAAAGATAAACAAAGCGGCAATTATAATCATATATCATCATGGCATAAACCTTGTAACTTTACCAAAGGTAAAAACTTGGTGGTGACTTTATTCATGATGAAAATAAACACTAACACACATGCTGAAAATAAACTAACACACATGCTGAAATTTAAATAAGAACTGAAAACACTACGCATACATAGGCGCATACAAGCTGAAAATTAAAGAAAAGGGGGTAAAGGAAAGATAACTAAAGCTCCTCCTCTCTCTAATCTTCCGCCGGTGGTTGATATTGATAGTCTTGGTTGTTATACCCTTACTCATAATAGGATTGCACCGCTTCTCCTATGAATTGTATGACGGTGCTAAGTGAAGGTGTCAAAGCTCATAAGTGATGTTTGCATTTCCTTCACCCATTTGGTTTGCATTGGTTAGGATGGCTGCAATAATTTGCATGTTCCTCACAGCGTATCCTCCAATGATGGCCACATTTTGTTGTGGTTAAGGAAGATGTGCATATGGCTCCGCAAAGGCTACGTTGGGCGCCGCAAAATTTGGTGGGGGTATGGCTGTACCACTCCCCCATGCTTGCATTGGTACACCACCATAGTAACTTGGCGGCGCCGGAATTCCTCCAAATGGTGGCACATAATTTTTTTGTGCACCTCCTTCTTGGGAAATAGAAGATCCTTCTCCTATAATCCTTCTCTTTTATTTTTCTTCGCCGACACAAGAAGTCCTTCCTCTAACCAATCTTCTTTCCCCTCAAGAAGAAGTCTTAATCTTTCATCCGATAGGGGCAAATTTACTTTGGCCAATTTTGAAGCCTCCTCTCTCAACTTCACTTATATATTTTCCTTTCTTCAAATCTTAGGGAAGTCCGGGTAGGAGATGTTTCGGGTTCCTTGTAATACCCGGTCTTAAAGAGATAGCCAACATGGAGAGGTAACACCCCGAACCAATATCTCTCGAACCCGATGTTGCTTCACAACACCACTGGTTGATCATGAGGTGAGAAGGGTCGATTGGCTGCCTGGCAATCAAAGCCGAGTAAAGCCAATTCAACTCCGTGTTGGTTATCTTTGTCTCTCTTATTCTCCCCAAAAATCCACTTGCACAATAAAGTGACATACTTGGATGATGGGGTCCGGATACTATTTCTTTGTTGATAGGCTCCTCCCGCGATCACTCTCCAAAAAACTTCCAATGTGCCTCCATGCACATCCACTTGTTCCGGGGCTCCCTTTTGAAAACCGAGCTATTCCCTATTACATAGGGAACCGCTTGTTCAATCAAGATAGGAGACACTCGCCCATGGGTCTATGATACTAGAACATGCAATCGTTTTGAACATGAAAAATCTAATCTATCGGGGGTTGTGACCACGGTTTCGCCCTTTCCCTCCTCTCGTACTCACTACGCGAAGGTATTCATGACTAGACCTATGATGGACACGGCGTATTGAATGGATCCAAGGAAGCATTGGAGCTCTACTCCCTTTATGGCATGGTAGCTAACCTTAAGCAATAAAGTATATTCAACACAAGATGATAGACAGATAATCCAACAAAGTATGATTACATCTCAAGATCGATTACAACCCATGGATGAAAGGAGATTACCCCATCAAGGTGCTAGACATAGCACCATTGATCATGGTTACCCTTCCGACTGTGTCTTCCTTCTTCTCCACTTGTGGGTGCCTCCTGATGCGAATGGCTCCCTCCAAACGGAATGAGAGACTCAGCACTCCTTCATCAAGGATATGCGCCATGGTCATGAGAATTTCCTAGGCGAATTCCTTGTGGGTGTTTGCCGACACTCCGTTAGAGAATTGCACCCAACCTCGGTGTCCCGTATGAAAACCCAATATGTGGAGAGCTTGGTCGTCGAAGTCGACGTTCACTACAAGCCTCTACTCAAGGCGAGCGAGCTTCTTCTCCCCCTCCTTCATCATGATGATAAACCCCTTGGAATACCACAGAGCGTGTGGAGGTCGAGCGGATGATCGTGTCGAGCGGTGAGGTTGGACGGGCGGCTCCTCCATATGTCCTTGAGGTTTGGTGAACCTCATAAACGAGTTTCGTGTGGCCCTCATGCCACCGAGGAGAAGAGTGTGGTTCCTCCTCGGCGGTGCCGTGTCCTCCTCAATACTCCGAGGATACTCGGAAACCGAGCGCCTCCTCGAAGAGGTTGTCTTAGACGACGATGATCCCTTCTTCTTCGGTGAAAAGGCTTGTAGGTTTCTTCCATGATTGCAGCACTCTCCCTCACAAATATATATCCGGGGTTTTCAACCGGTAACAAGGTACAATATTATTTTGGATTCTGGACTTTGAGTGGAATTAGGATGTGTTTTGTTGCACGAAACAAACGGGGTGGATGGCTAAGTCTAAGGTGGTTCCGGACTACAAACTAGAGCACACGAACAAAGAGCTGGATGGGAGACTTACCTCTCTCCTCCTCTTGGCTTGGTTCTTCTCTAGCGCACTCATTTTTGCCTTGTTGCTTCGTGACCGCGTGCACCTTCCAAATGTTCTCGTCCACTCTTTCGCTTGCATTATTACTCCTTCCACTTGATGTTTTCGCTTTGAGTCACTTCCATACTCCCTTGCCTCACATGCCTCCATGATATTCCTACAAAACAAAGCCTTGGCTGCCCCCCATGCTTGTCCTTGCATGTGGTTTGAGATGTTAAAGGGGCATCCCATGATGTATCATGGTGCATGTATGGTTAGGTTAACTAGATTGCCACCCTCTAAGCATGCTTTAATGCTAAGCACTCCTCTAATTTCGAAAATATAAAATAAAATCAGAGATACTAATTAGTTTAAATATAAATTTAGAGGAGTTTTTAAAGCATTAAAAACAAGATGTAAGTCGAAAATATTTTCCGACTACTTTTATGTTGGTCTCACCGGTATCGTTTGCTTCCATTAGTTGAGAGCAAGCTTTTCCCGGCTTGATCATGGGGCCATAGGTTTAGGTTCTAATTTTGATTAGATAAGAGAGATTTTGAATGAAATAAAATTAAATGAGGCTTAGAAAAATTCTAACTCTAGAGAAACCAAGGATATGGATTTTTAAACCAACCAAAAGTTAAGTTTCTAGGTTCACGCGAGTCCTACCACGTGCTGAAATTTAAATAACATCTAGATACAAGTCGTGGCTCTACTCGTGTGTTTTTAGCATGTAAAATAAGTCAACCACAACATCATAAAGAGGATGAATGGTTGAGATAGGTTCTGAATTTTTTTGGTTTTGGTTTCTCGAAAAAGAAGCAAACAACATAGGATGGTTCATGTAAAGGGTTTATGATCAAGCAAAATATTCAACCAAGAATTATGTCTCTAATATTATTCAACCATTCTAAGTCTAATGTCTTGCGTAGTAAAATTCAAAACTGAATTATATTTAAAAAGACTCGAAAAACCTGGAATCGGGTTGTCCTCCCGGTAGCTTATTCTTGACTCGACGAAACGGGTTGCCTCCCGCCTAGCGCTTCGTTTATAGTCCATGGCTAGACTTCTTCACTTGAATACTTCGGATCAACGCTCTTTGTGGGCGTTGCAATCTTGGGTACCCACTTCCGCGCCATCTTGGGCACGGGCTTATTCTTCGGCTTAGTCATTTTTTTGGTCTTCACAGGCTGGCTTTCTTCCTTGGTCTTGACGGATGCAACAACTCCCTTCGTGTAATGGCTCGACATCTCAAACTCCGGTCCTTCGGTCGTGATCTTCATGGTCTCCTTAGTGTGATCCTCCATCTCCCCCGAATGAGTGTGAGTAGCCTTCGCCGTGTTGGGACCTTGGGGTTGTCTCGGAAATTCTCCTTTGTCACCCATCGGTTGTCCGGCAAGTTGTCCCACTTGCATCTCTAGCATCTTCATCATGATGAACACTTCACGTATAGAGCTTCCAACCTCCGTCACCTTGCCATCTAAATTCTTCAATATTTTCTCCATAGCCTCGAACTTAGTGACGACGTCCTTGTTGATCTTAGCTTGCTCGTCCATGAAGTTCTTGAATTGTGCACGAAGAGGAACCAAATCTTGAATTGACGAACTTGCACTAATTCGGGGTTTACCTTGGACATGGTCGTACTCCTCACACTCCTTGCATGTGGATCTTTCTTTGGCAGCCTTTAGGTGTTGAGCTTCTTTCTCTATCTCCATCTTCTCCATCCTCCTCTTAAGTAAACCGATATGCCACTCAAGGAATCCGGCTCGTATGTATTCATTGAAGCGCTCCAAAGCTCTCACAATCGTCATGCGGATAGTTGAGACCTTGATCTTGAATGGCCTTCCGGCGTCTTGAAGGTTTATTGTTGACGGATAAAACTCGTATCCACCTACGATCCGCAAGCGTACGGACCTACACCTTTTTCACCACGGGATTCCCAAGGTTCTTGTCAATCCGAGGAGCAAGGGGATTACTAGCGCTTAACCAAGTACTAATCTAGTTGAATGGAAAACCTTTGAAAGAGAGTATTAATCTAAAAGAAAAGACAATCTAACCTAAGTTAATCTAAGTTAAGTTGATCAAACAAATATATGGTTAAACTATATGGTAAAGGGTGAACACAAGAGAGTGAGCAAGAAAGATAAGCGTTCCCTCCCTAGGATCTAGGATAACATGGTATGCATCTACTACACGAAAGTGGTAAACCAATCTACCGGGGGTCGTGACCACAGTTTCGCCCTTTCCCTCCTCTCGTCTCGTCACTACGCGAAGATATTCGTGACTAGACCTATGATGGACACGGTATGTTGATGGAATCTATGGGAGTAGCGGATATCATACGCCCGAAAAACATGGTAGCTAACCTTAATCATCAAAGCATCATCAACATGAAAACAATAGATTGAAACCACAAATCGAGTAGCGATCACATAGCATGTATCCATCTAATCCTAGGGATGAACGGAGACATTACCCCATCATCTTACACGGATTGAAGCACATAGGGGTGATGGAGACTCCGGAGAACGTCGTCGATGAAGATGGCGGCGATGGAGCTTGGGAACACACCTAGGCCAACGGCTTGGAGTCCTCCTCTTGCTTCCTTCTCTCCGCCGGCGTTGATCCTTGCGACAAGCTCATCTAACTCTCTCCCTCATCTTGCGGCGGCGGTTTTTTCGGTGATTGGCGTCGGTAGGATGATTTATTCGATGTGTCGGTCGACGGCGGTGGAGGGAATAAATAGATGAACATCTAGGGCAAAAGGGGGGACCGAACCGACCCGGAGTGGGCCGGGCCGGTCGGCCCGAGCCGGCCGGCCCGAGGCCCACTTCGGCCGGTTCGGCCCCGGTTTCCTCCCCGGTTGCTTCTCCCGTGATCCCTTATTCGTGTGCACTTGCATGTGGGCCTTTGACGTCGTTTCCTTCACGGTTAAGGCTTGAATCCTTGCTATGCAAGCTTCGCCGTTTTACGGTTGAGTCCCCGAAGATTTGCACGTTGACGCTTCGGTCCTCGGGTCATTTGGAGTCATGTTCATCGCGTGTCTTGACTCTTGTCGGGCTTCATGATCTTCTTCCAAAGTGCTTGGTGAACTTATCCCGAAAGTCTCCTCATTAGTGTAGATTTCCTGCATAAACAACAAACTCCAAAATCGACATGCAAGTGTGAACTTGTTATATCATTAGTATGCCTAGTGGCGGGTTAGTTGCAAATCATAATCGAAACCAATGTATAACAAGTACTCTAGGTTGACGGAAATTCACCGTCAACATCTCCCCCATGCTTAAACCTTGCTCGTCCTCGAGTAAGTGGTCCTCGCTTAAAAGGGAAATCAGCGTTGCCTTCCAATGTTATCCCTGCACTTAGTCATTCATGACGAGACAAATTGCTCTCTCTTAAGAATTTATTTTTAAAGTTCAAGTTGTGACCGACTTCTTTTTATTATGGAAGATAGACTAACAATAAAGAACAAGCCACATTTAACACGATGCTCTCAAACTTAAGTGAACTTCAAACCATTACCTTGTCACATGGAAGATTTTCAAAAAGATGCATATCCAACATAAGTGAAAATCTCTTGCAAAAGCTCATGGAAACACTCATCTCATCAAGTCACTCAAGCCTATACTAGATTATTTTCAACCTACTCTACTCATATGTGATAGTGAAAGGCTTATGTGGAGCTTGGAAGGTTAAAAACAATCCTAGCAAAACATACATCCGAAATATTGTCAAATTAAGAGAGAGGTCTATTGGAATTACCGAGACTTGTCAAAAAGGCCATGGAAAATAAATGTTGGAAAGAGAGAGGGATGAAACACACACATTTAGATAAGTGGACATGCGCAAGTGGCAAATGGATGATCCCGAGGCACGAGTGAAGTCCTCGTTATCGGATTGCACATGGTTGGAAGATTTGAGTATGTATTTGTCATCAAGGCACTTGAGAACTTATGAAGCAAAAAGAACCGAGGAGCATCTTTACTTTTTTCTTTATTTTATTTCCTTCTCATTTTTCTCTCTTTCTTTTTTTTCACTTTATTCTTCCTATTTTTCTTACTTTTCCTTTCTTCTTATCATATTTTTTTTCATTTTTCATTTTTATTCTTTTTTTCTTTTGCTCCTCAAAACTTTTTGCAACATAATACTTACATAGCATTTGTGTCAGAGAATGACTCCTCCCCCATGCTTGAACGATGCTCGTCCTCGAGCATAAAAGAGAGGGGAAATGACTGCTAAAGTAAGTATAAATTCCATAATATTGCAGAATATTTGAATCTCCATCGAGGATTTTTACTCCATACTCAAATTGGGCTGTGGACAAGGAGGTGATCACAAAAAGATGTTTTTGGTTTAGGGTGGATGCCCAGCGAAGTTTGCGGAGTTTTCGATGTGAAAACCCACAATGCATGGACAAAAAGGCTAGCATGAAAAAGTTACACAAAGGAATGACCAGCTTCTTAGTCTCTAACCATAGAAATCAATCCTAATCCAACTCATCAAAACATATGTTTGCAATCTACGGGTTTTGTTATCATAAAACATATATGTATTTGGCTTTGGTAGGTAGAACTTTGCAAGAGCATCACAAACATGTAGATAGCATAAAAGTTAAGTTTTCATAAAAACAACAAGTTATCCGGCTATCCATAAACTTAAATCAAAGAGCAAAGGTATGTATGTGGGTCTAGAGCATAGTCATTTCACCTCCACAAATAAAAGAGCCAGTATTTAAATTAATTTCAGATCATATTATAGAGAGCAATTAGCCAAGACATGTATAACTTCATGTAGGTAAAACAAAGCGGCAACTTTCATCATCTTTCCGTAAGCATAGGCAATATAGAACATCGAGGTGAACACATGGTCATGCTTATCTATTGAAAGTAAAAAGAAACCTAGGTTGTCCTCCTAGTAGCCATGTTATTGTTTGAAGAGAAAAACAAAATGTTGCACCTAGTTGATGTTGAAGGCATACTTACAAGCATTTTTGTTTGGAAAAGAGAAGGTCCATGGAGATGTTACCATCCTTTGTAATTCTTCGTTGCCTTCTTCCGACATCTCCATGTATCGATGTGGCTTTTGCTTTTGTCTTTATTTATTAATGCTCCTAAACTTCTGAATTTGATCTTGTATGCTTAATGGAGTCATTGGTCACCCTTCTCTTCAATGTTGTCATCACCATCTCCTCTTTCTTGTTCTCATCATCTCCTTGCTGTCTCTTTTTCATGGATTTCCCCCTTTGTCCAGAACAGAACATATATCGAAATATAGCTCTATTGAAAAGTTTATGAAATTACCTTTCCAACGTGTGGTCATTCATCGAAAACGGAGTTCAAACAAGGGAGCTATGTCCGTTTTACTTCAGTGCTGCGTGCTGTCGAAAACTGATTTCAGGACGTGTTGCACTCGGTGATTCGGGCATAACCGCTTGTAGGAACCTCCGATTGTCTTGATTCTTGATTTGTTGGAATCGTAACTTCATGGGGCTTCTAAATATCCAAAAATATCTAGTGTTTTCCCTTCGAGACCATGCAGAATTTTGACGAGATTGGTGGCTTTTTAAGCATTGATCCGGACATGTTAACGATCTTCATCATTCTATCTTCTAGAGTGTCATGTTGCACTTCCGTGTTGAAGATTCAGGGTCTCCCCCATGCTTAGCATTTTGCTAGTCATGGAAGAAGAAGACAAATCACTTCTTAGCCATCCTTCAATTTCCTTGTAGTGAGAGTCTTTATCTTGCCTGTAAGACGTTTTAAACGCACATTCTACCCCCAAGGTGACGGTTGGGAGTAGATAGAATTGCCAACAATCCAACAATGTCTCCTAAGATTCTTAACTTGTGGCATAATTAGTCTAATGAGGAATAAAAACCTAATGAGTGTACGTGGTGCAAGGTGTGTATGCACATGATAGGAAAGCATATAAATAAGACAATGTTTTCACCTAGTTCTAAACACCATGTTTACAACTAGGTTGCTGAATTTCTCCATAGCCATAAAGGTTTATATATCTAGGGTTAAAACACCATGTCTATCCTTAAATCAATAACTCTTATAGCACAAGAAAAATTAAGCGCATTGCAAAGCTTATAAACTAACCAAAGCAACATGAAAACATATGAAAGCTAGCTAGGTTTATCGAACTTAACGATGATGGTCCGCAATCATGTTTAAACACCACGTTTACACAAGATCACAAAAGGAAAATACTCATAATGCCTTATGAAGTATTAACATGGAAAATGAAGCATACATCATTAAGTATATAAAACAACCAAGCCAACTATGTGCAAAACATGTATACACAAAGAAACATCACGAGGACAACAAAATGCAATGCATGCAAATAAATAAATATGATCATGAACATGATGGTGGTTCTAAAAAGGAAAACTGAACTTAGATTAATAACCACAAGTTGATCATCATAAGATAGTGCCATTCTTTATTTTCTCTAAGAAAGTAGTATAAATATAAAGAAACGGGTTGCCTCCCGAAAAGCGCTTCATTTAAAGTCATAGAGCTGGACTTTCTCACATACCTTCTTTTTGTTGCATAGCCATGGCCCTTCATGCAAGAATAAAAGGTACCAATGCAGCTTTAATTTACTTCCCATGTTGTGCTTGATCACTTATAGAAGACTTGCCCAAGGCATCCTTTTGTTTCATCGCTATCTCTTTCTTTATCATCCTTTGGTGCTGCCTTCACTCCATGAATTTTTTCTTTAATGTCTAGAACAAAAAGTATACCCAAGATCTACTCCATTACACAGTGCACAAAATTTCCTTTCCAACAAGTCTTTATTTGCCCAAATCGGACTCCGGACAAGAGAGTTACGTCCGTTTTACTTCGGCGATGAAATCTGTCCTAAAATTTCAGAGCGCGCAACGCTCAATGTTTCCTCCATAACTCCTTGCACAGGTCTTCAAACTTGTTGGTTCTTGATGCGTTGGAATGGTAACTTGATGGAGCTTCTGGATATCTCATTTTCTTCATTTGTACACCTCTGAACAATCTCTCAAATTGATGAAGACAGCAGCATCCATCGCGGGATTCGGAGAGGTTGATGATTTATCTTGCAACTCTTTTAGGCATGACTTCTTTTTTCCATTATTTAAGCCTTGTCTACATGGTTAGTGAAAATCGGGCCTTTCCCGACATATGATTCTTTAAGGTCATTAGCTTGACCAAGAGCAAAGCATGATCGAGATTTACAAAACTTATTGTAAACATACGCGTCCATAATTAACACCACATGTGAATTGTAGCAACAAGTCAAGGTGTAAATAAAAGAAGCATATGTTTCATGCATAGAACTTAGCTCATCATTAGGCAAAGGTTCTTTAGGTGTGAGATTAATTGGATCAAACATAAATGTTTCCTCTTTTTCATTCTCAAGAAAATCTATCCTATCAACATGATCACTATTGGAACAAGGCATAGACATTAAACTATCATTCATACTATTGGTTGAGCATGAGTATTTGAATTTATCAACATCAATACCAATAATATCTTGAGTTTTCAGCGCGTACCTTGGCCTTAGAGCCTTTTCAACAAGAGTGATATTTGGTTCATCTAGCGGTGTTGAAGGCGAATCGTTCTCAACAAGTGTAGTTGCCTCTTCATCACCGTCTTGCAATTTCTTCAACTCATCATGTGGAACATGTAATCCTTCAACTATGTACGCATTCATCTCTTCTTTGAAGTCTTCTTTATCAACCAGATCTTCATCTTCAAAGACTTGTATGTTGCTTTCTTTATCTTCCATGTACCACATGTCGTCAAGATCGCTCATTGTTGATTCACTCTTTCCTTCATCCTTGAGTACTTCCATGTCTTGATTTGCTAGTGTGTAGGCTTCAATGGCACACAAGCTATCATCTAGCTTGAGTCCTATCTCCTCCCATTTATCCTTTGAGTCACTAGGCTCATCACGGTTGTACTCTTCTCTTCCTTCATCATAAATCTTTGAGTTGTCAAACCGATCGATCCATCCTTCATATCCTTCTTCTCTTTCTTCTTCAAACATCTTTTGGATCGACTCTCCACTCATCTCTTGATCAAATATATCTTCAACTAGTTTGGCAACGTGTCGGCGTTCCTCCTTCCTTCGGTAGTTGATTAGTGGGGCGAAATCAACTTGAACCCAACCGGATTGCTTGAACTCCGCCAATGGTCTAGCATTCCACATACTTCGGCCTACATTCATGTTAGTTTCAACATTTTTAACATCCGAAATGACTTCTCTTACCTTGGGAAGTGGATCTTCACTTTCTTGTATGGTCGGTTCATCTTCCTTGACCTCCGGTTCATCTTTTTCGAAATTTCAGCAAGCACCTTGGGCTTGCTTTTGTCATTTTGCTCCTCTCGACAACATCTTTGCCAATCTCGTATTGTTCTTTGTCCATTGCTTATCCTTTGTAAGATTTGTGCGGCTTCACTAATTGCTTTATCCATTATATCACCGCCCGCACACATGTTTACAAAATGAGACGAGTTAGGGGTTAGTGAAAAATAAAAGGTATGCAACATCAAGTCACCGGAAAATCCCAAGTTCGGGCCTCGCTCAAGTAGTTCATTAAAACGGTCCCATGCTTCATCAATTCCTTCATCCTCTCCTTGCTTGAAAGTGAGCACTTGCCTCGCTTAAGTCTTGGACCTTGCTTATGGGAAAGAACTTCAAAAGAAATTTCTTCACTAGCTCATCCCAATTTCCTTTTGCTTCAACGGACGCAAGTGTGTACCATCTTCGCGCTTCATCTTCGAGAGAGAACGGAAAAAGATTCCACTTGAACCAAGCGGCCGGAACTCCTTTTTGTTGCACCGTGTTGCATAACATCGTGAATTCCTTAATGTGTCTATATGGGTTGTCATCCTCCAATCCTCTAAATGGTTTTGTCGCCACTAACTTGATGATTCCAGGATTCACTTCGTAGTGGGTTGTAGCAAACGTCAAATCTGATTTTTGTATCTCAATGTCTTCCATTGACGGCATTGCTAGCTCCCTTAGCGACATCTCTTCGTCTTCCAATGGTGAGGTGAACAAATCCATCTAGGCACAAGAAAAGTAGAAAGAAAAACAAAAAGATTTTTTTCTTTTTTTTTTAGAAAACAAGGGTTAGGTGTTAGTAATCAACAAAATTAATACTAGATTAAACGTAGCAAAGCGGCTTGCTCCCCGCAACGGCGCCGAGAAAAAGGGGCTTGTTGACGGATAAAACTCGTATCCACCTACGATCCGCAAGCGTACGGACCTACACCTTTTTCACCACGGGATTCCCAAGGTTCTTGTCAATCCGAGGAGCAAGGGGATTACTAGCGCTTAACCATGTACTAATCTAGTTGAATGGAAAACCTTTGAAAGAGAGTATTAATCTAAAAGAAAAGACAATCTAACCTAAGTTAATCTAAGTTAAGTTGATCAAACAAATATATGGTTAAACTATATGGTAAAGGGTGAACACAAGAGAGTGAGCAAGAAAGATAAGCGTTCCCTCCCTAGGATCTAGGATAACATGGTATGCATCTACTACACGAAAGCGGTAAACCAATCTACTGGGGGTTGTGACCACGGTTTCGCCCTTTCCCTCCTCTCGTCTGTCACTACGCGAAGGTATTCATGACTAGACCTATGATGGACACGGTATGTTGATGGAATCTATGGGAGTAGCGGATATCATACGCCCGAAAAACATGGTAGCTAACCTTAATCATCAAAGCATCATCAACATGAAAACAATAGATTGAAACCACAAATCGAGTAGCGATCACATAGCATGTATCCATCTAATCCTAGGGATGAACGGAGACATTACCCCATCATCTTACACGGATTGAAGCACATAGGGGTGATGGAGACTCTGGAGAACGTCGTCGATGAAGATGGCAGCGATGGAGCTTGGGAACACACCTAGGCCAACGGCTTGGAGTCCTCCTCTTGCTTCCTTCTCTCCGCCGGCGTTGATCCTTGCGACGAGCTCATCTAACTCTCTCCCTCATCTTGCGGCGGCGGTTTTCTGGTGATTGGCGTCGGTAGGATGATTTGTTCGATGTGTCGGTCGACGGCGGTGGAGGGAATAAATAGATGAACATCTAGGGCAAAGGGGGGACCGAACCGACCCCGGAGTGGGTGGGCCGGTCGGCCCGAGCCGGCCGGCCCGAGCCCACTTCGGCCGGTTCGGCCCCGGTTTCCTCCCCGGTTGCTTCTCCCGTGATCCCTTATTCGTGTGCACTTGCATGTGGGCCTTTGACGTCGTTTCCTTCACGGTTAAGGCTTGAATCCTTGCTATGCAAGCTTCGCTGTTTTCTGGTTGAGTCCCTGAAGATTTGCACGTTGACGCTTCGGTCCTCGGGTCATTTGGAGTCATGTTCATAGCGTGTCTTGACTCTTGTCGGGCTTCATGATCTTCTTCCAAAGTGCTTGGTGAACTTATCCCGAAAGTCTCCTCATTAGTGTAGATTTCCTGCATAAACAACAAACTCCAAAATCGACATGCAAGTGTGAACTTGTTATATCATTAGTATGAATAGTGGCGGGTTAGTTGCAAATCATAATCGAAACCAATGTATAACAAGTACTCTAGGTTGACGGAAATTCACCGTCAACATTTATGATAGGTTGATCAACGATGTTCGGGGTGCATAGCTTGATCTTGCACTCCGGTTGTGGTTGTTCTCCCATGGGTGGCGGTTGAGGTTGATCTTCCTTTGGACTTGGAGGTGGTGATTCCCTTGAAGATTTCGACGGTCCTTCGACTTTTGGATCTAGGGTTTCCAACCCTTTAGCTTGTGTTGCACGTCTCCTTTGCCTGTAAAGTTTTCCTGGATCATCCACAAAAAAGGTTGGGTTTCTTGGAGAGGTAGCCAACCATCTCCGGTTAGGGTTAGCAATAAAACAAAAATCTAAAAAAAGAAAAATTAGGGTTAATCAAAACTAGATTAGATTGATTTTTTTTCTTTTGAGGATTGTCAAACTTAAGAGATGCAAAAGGAAAATCAAAAGAAAAACTGAAAGATAAGCGATACTAGATTGGATCTTGATTGCTTGTTCCCCGGCAACGGCGCCAGAAAAAGGGGCTTGTTGATGGTTAATAGTTGTATCAAAGTTCGTTTAGACTTGCAAGCGGACAAGTCTCCTGTCGTAGTCAAGGGACCCTTCTTCCCTCGAGTGGTAAACCCAAGGTATCGAATCCGTGGAACAATGTGCAACGCAAGGATTCAATCTAGTAAATCAAGGAAAGCTATCTATTGAAGAACTAAGTTGCACCTAATCTACTAACTCATAAAGGAAACACATCTAATCTAATCTACTAAAGAGGTAGCAAGAGAAAGCAAAGAGATAACCGATCTAGATAATCTCATTAAAAGCATCTTTAAATCGTGGCCTCCGGTCCGACTCCGAAAACGCCCGCCTTTCGGAACCCCCGTTCTGTCACAACGTATCCCTATTCATGCGAGTAGGCTAGGGCGAGTTCGATAAGAACAAGTTGAAATCACTTGATCGGTCCGGTATGCACCTCTAGCCACCGCGGCTACAAGAGCACCCTATGTAATCTAGCTATAGACTAGATTGGGAAGAAGCATAACCAAGAAGAAATCAAAATCATCGAGAAGGCACTTGATCTCTAGAAATCGGATTCACTTAAATACTTCACCATGAATGATTACATGAACAAGATCACCACCGGGATCCTACCTCGATCTTAATCCTTGCTCCGGAGCTCCGACGTGGTCTTCCATGCAAGGTTCCCACGTCGGCTAGGGAGACCCTAGACAACTAGCACGACCCTCATCTCCGAGATGGTGTCCCTCAAGCTTCTCTGCTCCTCGGCGGCAGATGATGAATTGATTGATGCGTGGCTCTCGGTCAGGGGGCTATAAATAGCCCGAGATGCATCTAGGTCAAAGGGGGGCTGACTGGGCCTCGAAATGGGCTGGGCCGGCCGGCCTGGGCCCACTTCGGCCCAGTCCGTGGCCTCCTTCGCCCGATGTTGCTTCCCGAGTCTTCTAGATCCTCCCCCTTCTACATGTGGGCCCTTGTCGTCAGTTTCTCTCCGAATTGGACGAAGCTCCTTATCTCACATGATTCGGCACTTTTCTGGCTAGGTCCCCAGAGTTTTCCATCTTCTCGGGTTGGGTCCTTGGGCTTCTTGGAGTCGTGTTCACTTCATTGCTTAACTTCTACAGGGCTTCAAGGTCTTGTCATGAGGTTCTTAATGAACTTATCCCGAAAGTCTTGCTTTCAATGATAAACCCTGCATAAACACTAAACTCCAAAACCGACATGCACAAGTGAACTTGTTATACCACGGGGGTTAGTACCAATGGATAAGGTATAAAACTTATGCCAACACCGAAGGTAAACTCATGGCTAGGTTGACGGATTTTCACCGTCAACAGATGTCATCCTCCAATCCTCTAAATGGTTTTGTCGCCACTAACTTGATGATTCTAGGCTTCACTTCATAGTGGGTTGTAGCAAGCACCAAATCTGATTTTTGCATCTCAATGTCTTCCATTGACGGCATTGCTAGCTCCCTTAGCGACATCTCTTCGTCTTCCAATGGTGAGGTGAACAAATCCATCTAGGCACAAGAAAAGTAGAAAGAAAAACAAAAAAAGATTTTTTTCTAGAAAATAAGGGTTAGATGTTAGTAATCAACAAAATTAATACTAGATTAAATGTAGCAAACTGGCTTGCTCCCCGGCAACGGCGCCAGAAAAAGGGGCTTGTTGACGGATAAAACTCGTATCCACCTACGATCTGCAAGCATACAGACCTACACCTTTTTCACCACAGGGTGACCCCCAAGGTTCTTGTCAATCCGCGGAGCAAGAGGGTTGCTAGCGCTTAACCAAGTACTAATCTAGTTGATGGGAAACCTTTGAAAGGGGTATTAATCTAAAGGTAAAGACAATCTAGCCTAAGTTGATCAAATAAATCTAAGGTTAAACTAGATGGCAAAGGCTGGACACAAGAGAGAGATTAAGATAGATAAGCGTTCCCTCCCTAGGCTTTAGGATCACATGAACTTGCATCTAGTACATGAAAAGGGTGTTGCCTACACTAGCTTCATGGCGGTTATGCGGCCTCTAAGCCTTTTCCCTCCACCGTACTATCACTACGCAAGGTAATCAAACACTTTCACATATAACCGCATCTATACCTAAGCATCCATAGGGTTAAGCTAATCACCATGATTACCACAAACCCTATTAAGACCACATGTTGCGCAAACATATGTAAACAAAGCATATGCAAAGATATAGACCATAAAGCATTGATTGGCATGAGGTTCATGTATAGATTACATATAATGCATCCATCTAAACCTAGAGACGAATAGAGACATTACCCCATCATCTTACAAGGATTGAAGCTCATAGGGGTGATGGAGACTCCGGAGAACGTCGTCGATGAAGATGGCGGCGATGAAGCTTGGGAACACCCCTAAGCCAGCCGCTTGGAGTCCTCCTCTTGCTTCCTTCCCTCCGTAGGCGTTGATCCTTGTGACGAGCTCATCCAACTCTCTCCCTCATCTTGCGGTGGTGGTTTTCTGGTGAATGGCGTCGGTAGAATGATTTGTTCGATGTGGTGGCCGACGGCAGTGGAGGCAATAAATAGACGAACACCTAGGGCAAAGGGGGCGCCGAACCGGGCCTGGAGTGGGCTGGGGGCCGACCGGCTGGCCCAGGCCCGTTTCAGCCCGGTTCGGCCCCGGTTTCCTCCTCGGTTGCTTCTTGCATGATTCCTTATTTGTGTGCACTTGCATGTGGGCCTTTGATGTTGTTTCCTTCACGGTTAAGGCTAGAATCTTGCTATGCAAGCTTCGCTATTTTCTGGTTGAGTCCATGAAGACTTCCACGTTGACGCTTCGGTCCTCAGGTCATTTGGAGTCATGTTCATCGCGTGTCTTGACTCTTATCGGGCTTCATGATCTTCTTCCAAAGTGCTTGGTGAACTTATCCCGAAAGTCTCCTCTCTAGCGTAGATTTCCTGCGTAAACAATGAACTCCAAAATCGACATACAAGAGTGAACTTGTTATATACGGGGGGTTAGTTCCAGTGGTTAGAATAATAAATTAATACCAACATTAAAGGTAAACTCATAGCTAGGTTGACGGAAATTCACCGTCAACACTCTTGCTTGTTTAAGTTCTTTGCAATTTGCTAACCCTACAAGCTTGTTCGTGCCCTATCTACATATTTGTTGTGTTCATATCTATATCTTTGGTTGCAGGAGGTTCCTAGCATCTAAACTCAACTTTTGATTCAAGTAGAATTGCTAGAATCACATTGCATTTCAAATTTTGTTTTAGTCATCTCTGTCTGGTCGGTAGTACCGCCCCAGTGCCGGAAGTACCGAGACCCTTGGTAGTTCCAACACTGCGTCGATAGTTCCGACCAGGGAATTTAACTGCTGCATTTGTTTCAGAAATTTGAAGTGATCCTATTCACCCCCCTCCTCTAGGAATCACAAGGTCCTTTCAATTTGTATTAGAGACTAATCCCTTGATTTAGGCTTACCCACTAAGGGATCAAGATGTCAGGGAGTGGATGTGGTCTATCTGCTCAAGAGATCATCGACAAAGAAGCTCAAGAAGAAGAGCTTAAAGCCACTCAAGATCGAGTTGCTGCTCAAGGAGTCAGCCATATGGGGAAGACCCCAAGTCGTACCCCATCCAACGTCGAGAGCTCTGATGATTCTTCCTCGGATTCCATCTCGGACTCCGACTCGAGTGATGAAGACATCAAGGATGGTGATGATGATGCGGCAAAGAAGAGAAGGAAGGCCAAGAAGAAGAAGGCCAAGAAGATCCTCAAGAAGATGATCAAGGAGCAAGCAAGAATTCTCCATCCGGCTACTACGAAGTGCCCTTCAACTACACGCAATACACACAATTTCCTGGCAACAATCCTAACAACAAATTCTATTCTGTACATTTGGGAAAGCCTCCCCACTTTGATGGGAAGGACTATCCCAAGTGGGCTTATGATATGCAAATTCACCTTTACGAGCTTCACCCTTCTCTTTGGAAAATTGTGTGTCTAGGTGTGACAATCCCTGCCGAAGGTGAAGTCCCAACAATCGAGCATGAGCAAGACCTCCACCGCAACGTGCAAGCAACAAGAGTCATCACGGGATCCTTATGTGCTCAATAATTCAACAAGGTATAGAACATCCAAATTGCCAAGGTGATTTGGGACACACTCAAGGAAGCACACGAGGGGACCGATCATGTGAGGCAAGGCAAGATTGACTTGATCCACGGAGTGCTTGAGCTATTTGTCATGAAGGATGGAGAAACCGTGAGACAAATGTATGATCAACACCAGATGAGTCTTTAGGAACAAGCAAGATGAATTTGGTGTCGTCACAAAGAACAAGGCAAGTCTCGTGGGCAAAGGCTACACTCAAGTTGAAGGCTTGGACTTTGGAGAGACTTATTCTCCGGTAGCAAGGTTTGAGTCAATTCGTATCCTTTTGGCCTACGCTACTCATCATGACTTCAAGCTTCATCAAATGGATGTGAATAGCGTGTTCTTGAATGGACCTCTCTAAGAAGAAGTTTATGTTAGGCAACCACCAGGCTTTGAAGATCCAAACTTCCCCAACCATGTGTACTAGCTCCATAAGGCGCTCTATGGGCTCAAGCAAGCTCCTAGAGCATGGTATGAGTGCCTTAAGGAATTTCTTCTCAAGAACGGTTTTGAGATAGGCAAAGCTGATTCTACTCACTTCATTCAAATAATTGGAAAATATATCTTTGTTTATCAAATTTATGTTGATGACATTATCTTTAAGTCTACTAATGACAAGTTTTGTGAAGAGTTTAGTAGGATCATGACCAAGAGATTAGATGTCTATGATGGGTAAATTGAAGCTCTTCCTTGGGTTTCAAATCAAGCAATTGAAGGAAGGAACCTTCTTGTGTCAAACCAAGTATGTGAAGGATATGCTTAAGAGGTTTGACATGGCCGATTCCAAGTCCATCAAGACCTCCATGGCTTTAAATGGACATCTTGATCTCAATGAAGAACAGAAGTTGGTCGACTAAAAGGTATTTTTTCCATAATTGTCTCCCTCCTTTACCTTTGTGCATCTAGGCCCGATATAATGCTTAGTGTGTGCATGTGTGCAAGATTTCAAGCTAATCCTAAGGAGTGTCATCTAATGGCCGTTAAGAGAATCTTTAGATATTTGGTACACACTCCTAACCTAGGCTTATGGTATCCCAAGGGCTCCACTTTTGATTTACTTGGCTACTCCGATTCGGATTATGCCAGTTGAAAAGTAGATCAAAAGAGCACTACCTGTGCCAATTTCTTCGTAGTTCTTTGGTGTCGTGGAGCTCAAAGAAGCAAAATTCGGTTGCTTTGTCCACGGTTGAAGCCAAGTATGTGGCGGCCGGTGCGTGTTGTGTACAACTCTTGTGGATGAAGCAAACGTTGAGTGATTACAGTTGTGAGTTTAGTAAGATTCCACTCTTGTGTGACAATGAGAGTGCCATCAAGCTAGCAAACAATCTGATGCAACACTCTAAAACAAAGTACATAGATATTCGTCATCATTTCTTAAGTGATCATGAGGCTAAGGGAGATATTGCTCTACGTCATGTGAGCACTAAGAAGCAACTTGTCGATATCTTCACTAAGCCTCTAGATGAGCAAAGGTTTTGTGCCTTGAGAAGTGAGCTAAATAACTTGGATTCTTGTAACTTGGCTTGACTTGTTGCACACAATTGTTTGATGCCTAAATAGAGAGAAAATGATTTATTTTTATAATTTTGTGTCAGTCTTACAAAATTGGTTCTTCCCATGATCTTTGGTGATTATAGATTTGCTTGATTGATTGTGCCTGATCACCAAATATTATGGTTGTTCTACATGTTCCTAGTTCATTCTCTCTATCTCTTTATCTCATGTACTAAATCTATCAAGAAAAATCTCAAACTGCTTAGTAGTACAGGAAAAAGGCCGGAACTACCGGTATGACTTCATTGTTGGAATTTCGAAAATCTTCGGTAGAACCGGCCCTAGGTCGGTACTACCGCTAAGACCTCACTGGCAGAATTAATATGGACCTCTGTAGTACCGGACCCAGGTCGGTACTACCAATAAGCACTCACGGGTTGAATTTCCTTGGACCCCGGTAGTATCGATGCCAGGTTGGTACTACCGATAATGACCGTGCGAGTATAAATACCCCCTCAGGGTCGACCGAACTAGGGTTGCTCCTTTACAAACCATTGTCGCCCCTCTCTTCTCCTCTCTCAAATGCTCAAGGAGATCTCGAGTTTCAACTGTGGGATTGTGAAGCCCTTCGTTCCATTGGATTCCCCACTCCTCGGAACATCTGATCCCCTCCGGAACTCCCTCGATTTGCATGGAAAATCCTCAAGATAATTGACTCAAAATCCCGACACCCTATTCTCAATGTTATTGTTTATAGGACAAATGCTTTAGGGAATCATCTCCATACTAGTCCTAGAACACATGCTTATGACCTTAGAAACTCTGGTTGGACGAATCTTCGTTTCCATAGATTTTTGTCTCAGCTCAGCAGTCATCGGTACTACCGGCCCTAGGCCGGAAGCACCGAGAACTACCTTTAGTTGCTAATTTGATTTATGTAAATTCTTTCAACCTTAGTTAAAAATCAATTCTAGCCATCTTATTCATCTATTCCATATCCTCTCAGATGGCTCGTGAAGGGAAACAAGTTGCTCAAGAGGAATCCGACGACGACGTCCCCATCGCTTAAAGGAAGAGGAAGGTGGGCACTAGCTCTCAACGCCCACGTGGTCGTGGCCGCACAACTCCTCTGGCTGCTCCTCGTTACTCCACTAAGCAAGCTCACCATGCCCGTACCAAGCATGCTCACGCCCAGATGCACACTGCGACGACTATGAAGATATCTCTTTAGACTCTCTCGCTCAGTTTTTTTGAGGTCGTGCATCCCTCCTCGTCCGGCTATCCACAGTGTCATGAAGATGGTAGATTACACTAAGGGCACTCATGATGTTTACAAGGATAGGTACACTGACCCAGCTTTGTTTCAAAAGGAGTTTGACTTGGATATCCGTTTTTGGCTTCGTTTCCATGTGGATTGGTATGAGTCTGTCATTTTATCCAAGGGAAACCTCACTGTTGACATGAAGTCCATCCATTGGGAGCACTTGAGGTCTCTAAATGTGTCGGTCGTGAATGAGTCCATTGACATTTGTCATGCCAAGTTGGATGGCTCACATCATGGCCTTGAATTGTCATTGGAATGAGGAAGTGGTGGCACAATTTTATGCAAATCTCTATGTCAAGCGTGAAACCAAGACCTTCTATTGGATTATACAAGGGAAGCCCATCTCGGTCACTTATGAGAGGTTTGTTGAGATTCTTGGCTTTATCTCAAAGGATTGTTGTCGTCAGAAGATTCGTGGTGGAGAGGTCCCTCTTGACAGCAAGATGGCTTTTATGTATGATAGTGCTTATGGCAACATTGAGTTTGGCACCACTCATGGGATGAAGCCCATATATAGGATGTTGAACCAACTCTTCCGGTACACCATGACTCCTAAGATAGGTGACAACTACAACATCTCCAACATCACCAAAGATTTGCTTGTGAGGATGGGTCCAGATCAAGAGGCCTTTAGTGTGTTTGACTTCATTTGTTGCCAATATGCTCCTTGGATCTTCAAGATGATTTGTGAGATCATCGGAGTTGACATTAGCACGGACAATACTCACACTCTCTACAAGCCAGACAAGGGAAACATTGAGCGACTTCTCAAGTTAGGCAAGCATGCCCCTCCTAGGCCCTCGTCCTCTGTAGGCCCCTTCTCAGCTGGTCCTACTCATGATGCTCCATCATCCTCTCAGGGACCATCTCAGGCTAAGGGTAATCTTCCCCCGGCAAGAAGAAGAGTATTCTCAACTTTCTATCTCAGGGGCTCTTTGCTTGCTTGAATGTGGGAAGGCACAATGCCCATGTGATCTGTGCCCACGGGCAGCATATTGATGAGCAGCTCCTTAGGTTGGAGACTTGTCAAAAGGCCTTGCTTACTTAGCACAACATCGAGCACCCTCCCGTTGTGAGCCTATGGACTTCCCTCCTCCACCAGTCTTCTACAACCCTTGGGAGGCATATGGTGACACCTCTATGATGTATGGAGCGCCTCCGGTCGACATTGATGATGAAGACTTTGGTGGTGGTGAGACCGATGAGGAGGACTCCCCTCCAGTTGTCCACTCCCCACATGATGATGCTTGAAGGGCTTCCTCCTTTTTGGCGCTTGATGCCAAAGGGGGAGTGTGCTCACTAGTATGCATGTGGGAGATGCGGTGTATCATCTCGTGTATCTTGTTTCTTTATCTATTGTAGGCTTATGGACATGTAAGAACTTATGTGTGATAGTGTGTGATGGATGATGAAGTGGTGAACTAGAACTTTTTAAATTTGTAAGACCTATTTGTGCTAGTGTGATGTAAGAACCTATTTATCTATGTGTGATGCTATGTTGTGTGATGTATGTTATTTCTCACTTTGTTGATTTGAATATCATGCCATATTGATCACGATTATTAATTCACACTTATGCAGTTGTGTATGCAAATTGAGAGGAAAACTATTGATAAATGTGTTATGGGCATTTGAGGCCCCTATAAAGATGAAGCACACATTTAGGGGGGTTTCTCTCAAAATTGTTGGATACACACATCTTTATTTGAAAACGAATTGTGTTGTCATCAATCACCAAAAAGGGGGAGATTAAAAGTGCATCTTGGTCCCTAATTGTTTTGGTGATAATGACAAACACAATTTGAGGTATTTAATGGATAATTGAGATGTGTGCAGGAAAAAAAGCAATAGAAAACTAAGCTTTGACCAAAGGAAGACCCCCCAACTCTAATTTGGTGTGAAACTCGATTGAAGGATTAAATTCATTTTATTTTCGAAATTGAGTAGAATTGACCATCTTGAGATGCTCAAAGTGCTTAGAAAGATGACCTAAGAAAGTTTGAGAGACACGGAGCCAACACGTGCACAATTGCTCTCTTTCCTCCAATTTCCAGGGTTTGTCGGTAGTACCGGACCTAGGCCGGTAGTACTGATATGGGTTCACTAGTTGAGTTTTTCTAGACCCTCGGTAGTTTCGACCCAAGGTCGGTACTACCAATAAAGCCTCATTGTTTTGTACCGATAAATGTCGTGTTTTGCAAAGTAACAACTAGTTTTGGGGGTGGGGTATTTGTACCCCCTTCTCCCCCTTCATTTGCTGCTGACCTACCACGGGACGAACACACCCAAGAGCGTTCACTCCTCTCCTCCTCTCCCCCTTAGAGCTAAGATTTGATTCCTTTGAGCTAGGGCTTGAGTGAGGAAGTGATCAAGGTGTGAGATTGAGAAGCTTTGAGTGTCCCATCCATCTCCTTCATCTCAACAGCACTTGAAACATCTCCAGGCATCTATTCGCGTTTGTTACTCTTGAAGCTTGCTTCTAGACGGTTAGGCGTTGCCCGTTGAGTGCCATCTTTGTGTGGAGCACCCAGGATCATTTGTATTTCCCCTCTCCTTTGTGGAGAATTCTTAGTGAGCACCAATCTTCCTTTGTGGGATTAGGTGAGGCAAGAGGCTCTTGGTGATAGCCCACCCTTCGCGGGATCCTCAATGGAGACATAGCTTCCTTGGTGGAAGTGAACTTCGGATTAAACCCCTTGTCTCTTGCTTGTTTAAGTTCTTTGCAATTTGCTAACCCTAGAAAGCTTGTTTGTGACCGATCTACATATTCCTAGCACCTAAACTCAACTTTTGATTCAAGTAGAATTTCTAGAATCACATTGCATTTCAAATTTCGTTTTAATCATCTCTGTCTGGTCCGTAGTACCACCCTAGTGCCAGAAGTACTGCGACCCTCGGTAGTTCCAACAAGAGAATTTAACCACTGCATTTGTTTTAGAAATTTGAAGTGATCCTATTCACCCCCCCTCTAGGCATCACAAGGTCCTTTCAATACCTCACACAGACGGTGGCTATAACCACACTCGACGTTGTCATGGCATGACTCAATGCATTGTACGCGACGGTCGTAGATTTGCAGAAGGATTATGGCAGTGACTCGGAGTGGGACACCGGAGACAGCCGTGGTCATGTCCGTCATGTACCACGCTGCCCTAGTAATGATTCCTTCTCTAAGATTAAATTTAAAAATCCACCTTTTAATGGCAAATATGATCCTGATGCATATCTTGATTGGGAGTTAGAGGTCGAACAAAAGTTTTAATGCCATGATATTGCTGCAAATTTTCAAGTTAAAGCTGCTATTAGTGAATTTACTGATTTTGCTTTAATTTGGTGGTGTGAGTATAAAAGTAAGCATCCCATTGCCATTTCGACCACTTGGGACCAACTAAAAGCTGCTATGCGACATAGATTTGTGCCTTCTTATTGTGTCTTCTTGGGAATCATTAATTATTATGCAGCATTTTCAGCAAGGTTCTCAGTCTATTGAGGACTATTACCAGGAGTTGCAAAATGGTACGATTCCTTGTGGGATATTGGAGGAAAACAACGATGCGATGGCACGTTTTCGTGGTGGTTTGAATCGCGAAATTGTGGACATACTTGATTATAAAGAACATGCAGATATGACCTAATTATTTGAGTTTGCTTGCAAAGCTGAACATGAAGTGCAAGGATGCTGCTCGAAGACATGTTCTAACTCTTTTGTAGGTAGAAGCTCGTCGTCCAGTTCAGCACTTGCTCTTGCTACGCCATCCACTCCCACCACTACACCACGCGAGAGGACGGCCAAGCCCACAAGCGCTGCCCCATCTCCAGGCGCAGGCCCTCCCACCACAGGCCGTACACGGGATATTCAGTGACATTGTTGTAGAGAGTTTGGCCATGTGTTTTGAGACTGCCCGAACAAGTGCACATTGCTCATTCATGATGATGGTGAGTACTCAGCTAGTGATTCAGAAGAAGTTGAACATACTATGCTTGCCACTGACCATGCAGCTAAGATGGATATACATGTCAATCCGTGCGACACCGATAGGTATGAGAGTCTTGTTGTGCAGCGTGTTCTTAGTATATAGGTTGCCCCAGTCGAGAAGAATCAGCGACACACTTTATTCCATACGATGGGTGTTGTCAGGACCAGTCAATTCGCATCATCATCGACAGCGGTAGCTGCAACAATTTGGCGAGTACCATGCTGGTAGAGAAATTGTCGTTACCCACTCGTAAGCATTCGAACCCATATCACATTCAATAGCTTAATGATGGTGGGAAATTAGAGCATCACGATTGGTGCATGTCTTTTTCTATAGGTGCTTACTCTGATTATGTTGATTGTGATGTTGTCCCTATGGAAGCATGCTCTTTGTTACTTGGTAGACCTTGGCAATATAATATTGATAGCTTGCATCATGGTCTTTTGAATCATTATTCTCTCATGTTTAAGGGTCAAAAAATAATTATACATCCTATGACACCTGAATAAATTGTTAAAGATGATCTTGCTCGAGCTGCTAAAACTTAACCATCACCATCAACCTCTGATAAATCTGAAATCAAGTTGAATGCTTATATCTTACTTACTACACGTGCTGATTTTGATGATACTCGAGATGCTCATTTGCCCTGCTATGCACTTGTATGCTCTAGTGTGCTTGTTTCACTTGATGATGCAACATCTTTGGATATTCCGCCTGCAGTTGCTAACCTTTTGCAGGAGTACGCTGATGTCTTCCCCCAAAGACTTGCTACCGGGTCTTCCACCGCTTTGTGGCATTGAGCACCAGATCGATCTCATCCCTGGCGTCCAGCTTCTGAACCGCGCGTCGTACTGTACAAACTAGATGAGACGAAGGTGATTAAGTGCTAGGTGCAGACATTGCTTAATAAGGGTTACATTCGTGAGTCTCTTATCCCTTGCTTGGTTCCTGTATTACTTACTAGGAAAATGCTCATGCGTTGCTACGGGCGTCAAATATCTGTAATCAAATACACAAAACATTCGATAAAATTATATAGTACAGAAGTAAAGTCAATAAATCATAATACTGAATTAAAGTATATCATGCAAAAAATATTGTAATTCTTAATTTGAGACATCATATCAGAATGAGCACACTTTTTGATGTTTGACAAGTAATTTGCCTTAGTGACTATGAGAAGTCATCTATTGTATCTCTCTGTCTATTTATCTCTTTGCCTGTGATGCATGAAAGCATCATAATGAGGGGGGAGAGAATGTTTCACAATGTATCAGCTCAACGTCTGTCGTAGTTCCTCTTCTTGCTTTTGTGTTCTGCCACTTTTTCCTATACACTTACTCTTTGGCTTTAACTTCAACACCTGGAAATAGTCCAAAACCAATATTGGTCATGTTTTAGACAATACTGCATCTTAGTGTTAGCACTCTATTCCAACACCTAGGCTCGCAACCCCTCAAAAAAATTTCACCAACATATTGAATATGAAAACTTAATAAATGAAGATATACTTCAACATTTCCATGCTATCTTCAAGTTTTTTTTGCCAGAAATTTTCTTCACACATGCACCCTGTCTAATGACAAATATAATGTGAGCCGAACAGTTAATTTGATGTGAAAGTGATATGAAATTTTCTTCACACATGCACTCTGAAATCCAACTTGCTGCCATTGCCCAATAGTGAACTTGGTATGCATCAATTACATTAATTTTGGCAGTATAAAATATAGTGATAAAGTGCACATGCAAGGCTGAAGAACAAATGTTGCCATCAAAAGGTAACAACTAACAAACATGTAGAATTCAAGGAACAAGTAGTTTGTTGTTATAGATTATAAGTTACTGTGAGAATTCAAGACATTCACAAATGCACTATCTTAATCAAATCTTGAATTTGCCCCTAATTCAAGTCAAACCATGCATACCAACTATCACAGATCAAGACCTAATTACCCCTGCAACTGAAAACACAAAGCCACACGAAGGGGATTAACTAACCTGACCATAATTTTGCCCGATCAACTGCACTCCACATTTGAACTACTATCAAGCCTACATTTGTGAAACAAAAAATAAGATAAAATAACTGATTAAACCAGCATGGCAGGATAGTAAAGGCCAATGCTACTTGTATCAGCAATGACAAAATAAGAGATCCATATGAGATCCTCAGATGAGAAATGCAGGTACATATATCTCAATAAAATAGATAAGCATGTTGTTGCATCCCTGTTGCTAAGATACTATTAGCATTTAAACAGTCCATACATGTTCCTCAGCTTTTCTCACCATTCAGTTCCCTAAAATCAGCAAATTTGTTTGTATAAAAGCAAAATAAAAAAGTAGGTGGTTGTCATCCTTGTTTCTAGTGAAGGATCTGATTAGCATCTGATATGATAATACGATCAAATAAAATTAGTGCAAGGTCACACATTTCATCAAACAGGTGTAGTGCAAATAAAGAAAAAAGTAAACTTTTTTCCAAGCATTGCAAATATCTAACATGATGTCTAATATATGACCAGACTCCATCCTTTCACCAAACCACCCCAAACTTTTCAACAGAGACTATCCTGAATCAAATAAAAATTGTGCAAGGTCACACATTTCATCGAGCAAGTGCAGTATAAATGCTTGTAAGTGGATCACTCAATTAATAATGCCTTAAATTTTCAATGAATTGAATCAAACCTTCTTTACATAGAAAGAATTTAAGATCCTTAACGGTAAAATATTGTTTTATGAATAAAGCATGACAATAATTACATTATAAAGGAATAGAACATGTTTTATTTTTTTAGAAATAGTAAAACCTTCATATTCAGATGCATCAATTTAAAATCATTTAAAGTTACTGCATATATATTAAGAAAATTATAAACCAATATTTTTCTGAACCACTTATGCTTAACAAATACTGAGATAAGAATAACACATTTTTGCTTACCTGAGCCAATAAGATGTCAAGTTTCCCACTGTTGTTCAAAGACATCACCATGGCCTGGAGGGTACCTTCATCACATAAAAAAACAACAAGTCAGATAAGGGCATTGCATTTATGCGGATAAACTATAATGGTGTATTGTCCAAACTATAACAAGACGCCTTCAACATAAATATCCATGAAGGTGAGATTCCATTGGGAATAGTCACTGGAAGAATTATTACAACTAACTTAAAGAAAAAAACTAACGTGCCATCCTTCCCAGCTTTCCCTTTGCTTGCAAGTGGTGAGAAGTCTTAAGTAACAATGTGAGGATACTGGCTCTGTAGAAGAGAATATTTTATCAATATTTCTTAATGACAATACTTTGTCAATTGCAAAATCTATCTAATACAAATATCTGTGACATCAACAAAAAATGGATACAGTTCAATGTAAAGTTGATATATACACATCTATCTATCTATAATTTAAAGTTCTAGAATAATTGAGTAAACAAATAATTTTAGTTGCAGAGCCCCTCAATTTATGATATTACATACCTCGGTGGAGTATAGGTGATGAATCACCTGCAGATTTAAGTCAATGAAGATGAACATCCTCGTCATGTGAGAATCAGGACTCAATTGAAGGAGAACTGACACGTACATATTTACTAATAACAATGGTTGTCTTTTTGCCCTAGAAAAAGCAAAAGTGGAAAAAATAATGATCAAGTTAACTTTGTAGTCAGAAGAATCTTAGAAAGTAAATCATACTGTCCAAAACCAAATGATATTAATAATTGTATAAAAGCAAATGTTGTCAGGCCTTCACTCCAGGAACAAACTATCTTATTCTACTATAGAGAGGTACTCACTTTAAATTCTCTGGATTTCAAACATAAATTAAAGAGGTTACCACACCTTGATTTCTCTGGATTTCAAATACATGATGTATCCTCCTATAGTTGTAGCCTAATCTCATCTGTTAAAACACTTGGAACTGAATATGTATAAAACCTTATGTGTATCTCAGCCTCTCAAAACATAACTAATAATATTAGTTGTCACACCCGACTTTCCGAAGAAAACCAAGTGCATAACTATATGCATGCCAGGATCAAGTTTCATGCATATAGTGACATAAAAGTGTATACAGAAACAGTATCACGTAAGAAAGAGAAATATTATCAGAGATTTACGCTTTATCCTGGAAACGAAGGCTCCAAACATCACAGGCAGTCGACTGGGGGTTGCGTACGCCTAGCACTCATCAACATCTTCACAAGACTTCAGAGTAGCCTCCTACTTCTGAGCAACATTGTTTATAGCAAGGGTGAGCACTTGTCGTACTCAGCAAGTGTGGAAAAAAGATATGAATGCAAAGGCTTTATAATGGTCTGGGCTATAAGCATTTAGCATTTTAGTTGATCAAGTTTTATTAGCACCTGATTACTAATAAAGTATAAGTTTATACCAACCCACATTAAGCATAAGGTAAGAGATACGCCATAAGCATATGGCAAGCATAACCGGAGAGCACGATTTAAGTCCATCTTCAAGTTTGATTATCATGTGAGGGTCCAGGCCGCTCTTGACCGTGAGCATGACTAATCGATTAGTTTTACACTCTGCAGAAGTTGTACATCTTTACCCACAAGTCGCGTAAAAGTCCCGAAGAACTTTAGACCCAACCATGCGATGCCGGCCAAGCATCATACCACACTACCGAGGTGTGATTGCATAGGGACGCTACGAGGCCTTTACAAAGAGTCCTCCCGTGTGTATTAGTCCATAGTAGTATGTCATAGAGGCTATTTTTCATACCACACTTCTATTAAGGATGGTCAGCCATAGAGTACTTCCGTTCCAACACCACTCCGGAATAGAAGAGCCATAAAAGCATTCCTCCGTCCCCAACCTACTATGCGAGTAATAACCACACAAGGACTTCCCTAATTACTCGGCCAAGACCAGAGCCATATAGATCTTGTGGTTGCACTATTGTCCTGGGTGGTCGCTCCATGTTCTGATTAAACATATGGTCTTGTATTAAGCATCCAAAGGTATAGCATAAAGGTATAGCATGATTCATCATTATTGTTCATTAAAACCACCATAACCCAGGTATAGCAACTAAGCATAGCTACCCAACATAAATGTAAACCCAGGTTAACAAGGATTGACAATCAAAGACTAGGATAAACCTTAATAGGAACCCATCAAAATTAATGCAAGCAATGCAATGAGTGATTAGATAAAATTCTTAGGACAAAAGATCAAGGACACACTTGCCTTTGACCAAAGTAGTTGCTCAGAATCTTCACTTCAAGCTCTTCCAAACTTCTCGAATGACGTTCACTCTAAACGCATAAATCATCGGGCACAAACATACACAAAGCAAACAAACAAGCATACTAAGAACAAAGCACCAATCAAAAGAAACTTTAAAATAACGCACTAAAGGATAGGCTTGATTAGGTGGATCACTAAAGCACACAAACCGTGCTTAGAGGAAGAAAGGCTTGGTTTGCTTTTAAAGAGATGATTGCGGAAGATTGAGCAAGAACCAGAAAGATCACACTGAGATAGAGCTTGATAAAGAACGTCTAACGAACCATTTGCATTCATGATAGAACAACATTATGAGCTAGGTTCATTTTAATTAACAAAATAAATATAAAAGATATTTCAGAAATAAAATACCCTGTGTTGACATTAATGCAATATTAAACTTTATTTACGAAAACGGTGTAAAGAACTAATCAGGTTTTATTATTAAAGATTCATATAATAATTAAACCGATTAAACATTTATTTTAGAAAAACTAAACTATATGAACAATCTAAACGAAACTTTGTAATTCGAGTAGATCATATTATTATTAAAACATTATGGTATTGGCATTAATCAAATTAATATTTATTATAAAAGCCGATGTAAAAGCCTAATCAATTTTTTAATTAGAAAAGATTAATTAACTATTAAACAAGTTAGCATTTGGTTTACGAAAACCGAGATAAAGATCTAATTAACTTTTATGTATAAAAATATGTGATATAAACATTAATCAAATTAAATTTGCTTATGAAAAACGATATATAGATCTATATAGTTTTTATTTGGAAAAGTCGTGTATAACTAGACATTAATCAAAATTAATATTAATTTTATTTTCAGAAAACAAAACATGGTGAAAACACACCACTAATGTGTGTTTTACATTATTATGAACCTAACACAACTTGAACGGATTAAATCGGAACTAAAACAAAGATTTGATGAGCAAAACTAGGTTGCAGGGACCTTGATGGAATTATACATAGACTTGGAGGGTTAGCAGAAAATGTTTGCAAGACACAATAACAGTGCTCGTGAAAAGGATAAAACCTAGGGTTAGATCTATAAAAGTGCTCTGTTGGATCTATGTGCGAAGGGTGGGATCTTCCTAGGGGGTTCTCTGGATAAAGGAGCAAGACACAAAAACGAATCTAAGAATTAAAGGATGTCTCAGGGTCTTGGATGAAAAATGACAGACTCAACTCCTACCTCTGTCCAGGGGCGGACAGGAGCAGGGGGACCGGCGGGTCTGGTGGGGTGGCGGCGCCAGCGACCAAGGCCGCTAGGGGCTCGGGCGCCTAGGGAAAAATGAAGAGGAGACCGAGGGGTTGCTGGGGAGATGCTCACCACGGGCGAAGAGGGGCAGCAAGGTGGCCGGCGGCCGACGGTGGTGCTAGGTGGCGGCGGTGCTCTAGTGGCTGGTTCGCGACGGGAAGATGCTCCGCAGACTCAGCTCGATGTCGCGCAGCTTCCGGTGGTCGCAGCTCCTCCAATTGATGCCCACCCGCACTGAATCGCTGGATGGCCGGCGGCGGAGGTCGATTCCGGCAAGCTGCAGGTGATGCGGCGCATGCAGGGTAGGGAGGCGGCGAGCTAGGGCAAGGCGCGCAGGAGCTTGAGCGCGTTTTATAGGGGCGCGGGCCCCGTGGCTCGGCATGCAGGGCACGCACGCCTTGAGAGGCGGCGGCCGACGCCCTTGCCATGGCCGTGAGGCCGGATGGGCCCTCGCCCGGCCAAGCGGTTGGGCGGCGCGGGCGCGGGCGGGCCGGGCCTTCGGGCTCGGCCCATTCCAGTAGGATAGATTTGTTTTTTTATTTTTCTGAAATATATTTTCAGTACAAAAGAATTCCAGGGAAACTCCAGTAATTCGTTTAAAGCACTAAAAATACTCAGAAAATCACAAAAATTCCAGGAAAATTCCTAGAGATAGATTAAGACATGAACAATCCAAATAAAACATTTGGAGCTCATGAAAAAGATTTTAGAGCCTTCTACTAAATAGAAATAGCTCAACAAAAAATGAGAATAAATTCCAGAAAAGTCCGGAAAATTCTCGGAAGGTTTTGGACAGCTTCTAAACGCATTTTTGAAACCTTTTGCACTCAAGAACCACTAGATGTATCGGCATGAATGCAACACACATAACTTTGTTTTAATTCGGAAAATCAAACAAAGGATTTTTCCTATACTATATTCCCTGTAAAGAAAAATAAAGGTTGGAAAAAATTTAAAATTATGAGAAAATCGTTATTTAATTATTCTTTCTATTCACATCCTGAAATTGGAAATTTTAGGGTGTGACATTAGTGCAGAAAGTAAAGGAGCACAACATCTGAATTGATATGTACACATGAAAAAATGAGTATAATGTTGTCTATTTCAATCCCCTTGAGGCCGGCGGCGCTGGGGTCGCGGCGCGGGCGTGCGGCGGTGTGATAGGCGGTAGGGGCTCCATGGGCTCCTCCTCCTGCGAGCACGCGCGCGGGTCCTTCACCTTCTGCACCACCTCCGTTATCGACGACATCATCGTATTGCGAGTCTGCGAGTTCATTCCAAGAACAGAGACGACACGCATAGTCATTATTACCATGGCATGTATTGGCATGAAGCTACCACCCGACGACGATGTAGACCCACTGTCGTAGTGGATTAGCGAGACCGACAACTCATCGTTGCGCATGAGCTTGTCACTGATCCCCTCTGTACACTTGCTCATCTCCACTTGCATCCCGCCACGGATCAACCAACTAATCGAAAATGAATTCCAATTAACCTCAAAGTGAAGTAGAGCACGAACAGAAAGAGCATCAAGAACGTACCCAATGAACTTGATGACCTTGCCATTGTCGGATGGGGGTGACGGTGAACATGTTCCAGAAGAGTGTGTCATCCTTGCAGTAGTTGAGGAGCTGGCTGCAGAAGCTCCGACTGAACTTGATGGTGTCGTGGACCTTGGCGACCTCTGCCATATCAATGTCGAGGCCCTGTAGGAGAAAGAGAGGGAAGGGCTGGAGAGGAAGGGTTGTTGGGAACTCTGCCGCCTACGAGCTCCGCGCTGCCACAACCGTCCTTGGGGACCGTGCCACCCTAGTCCTCGTGCCACCGTAGGGATCCCCTGCCCCTCTACCCCAGATAGAGGGACCGCTGCAGGAATCCCCTGCTCTCCGACGACCTCACACCTCCCCGGTGGAGGGGGCAGGTGTGACAACTCATCCAGGAAAATACCATATTATTGCCTAAACCAATACCCTTTGTCCATTAAGCGACAATAAAGTACCATCCTATCGTTAGTTGCCAGGTTAACGCCCGGTAAATCACTTGGGAATTACATAGAGGATCGAACATATGCATTAAAACTCACACGAAGGCAAGTCTAGAGTACAAACACAATTAAATCCCAATTGTAACCCTAAGGGTTAAATTATTACAAACAATTGTTCATGACATGATAAGTAAAGGTTCAGAGTTCGAAAACATCGGAATATAATAAACTAGCGACACGATAAACATCACAGGAGGTCGTCCGTGATGCCATCACTCGTCGTCACCCACCCATTCCAGCTCCTAGCCGGGTGGAAACTCACCAGGCCAAACCACTGCAACAACATTTTAAAGCAAGGCTGAGTATACTAATACTCAGCAAGACTGAACCAACGGGTGATAACTACATCACCAAACTCTAGACATGAGAGGCTTTTTGGCCGGTGGAGTTCTTTCGCTGAAAAGAAACAAAGAGTATGTCATTACTTTCAATATTTTAGCTCAAATTCTAGTTAATTACCGTTTCTAAGTGTGCCAACTATTGCAATCTAGAATTGTACAATACAATTAATTCAAGCAGTAATATTCACCGAGTTCCATCATTAAGGGATATCATGGCCAGTTGATTAAGCAGTCTCAGATTATGGTGAGAGGCCGACAATCGATTGATTTATAACCTTGCAAGGTAAACCTAAACACATGGTAGGGTTCCCTCACATGGACAACCACCAGGTGGTTCCCAAAAGCCCTCGGCTTGGGATCGAATCTTACAGTCCTGGGTACACGGCTATCTGGCGTACCCCGCAAGGCACCCAGCTTCACACATGTACCCACCTCCCGATAGCGAGCCGGGCAGGTGATTAGTCAAGAATAGTAATAGTAAGTTATTGCACCGTCTCATTAAGGTACTAGGCCTACCGGTCCCATTCCCGACAAGTGTTTGGTACGTTCAGAAGCTTAGCCCACGAAAGCCACTAGACCGGAGCCCAATCCCATGCTCTTACCATATGAGCAATCCATTTATAAAGATCTTATGATTCCAACACAAGAACATATTCTCGCGAGTGACGAACATCACTCGACTTGTACTGGTCCTATAGCATAGCAGTTATTGACCTATCATACTAGTTAAAGAGCATAGGTACCCAAGGATCATGCATCTAGAGCTTCAATTCAACTCCTAAAACATAAATGCACAATCATAGCCAAGGTAATTTGCATAATTTTAAAAAGAGGGTTACTGATCCGGGGCTTGCCTTCGTTGGCAAGGTTGGCCTTGGGCCCTTCTGGACTTTGGTGCAGGTCCTGAGCTACGTCCACATACTGCAGCTTCCCGTCAGCACCTTCGTCTCCTCTTTCCGTCACGAGCGTATATCTACCATCGGGGAGATCTACACGAGGATGCAAATGCAAGGTTTAATTGATGGTTTTTTAATTTAATTAATTACTAAACAACACATGATAACCATGGGGTGCATGGTTGACCACATTCACCTAGAAGAATACATTCAGCACACTCTTCCAACAAAGGAACAATATGTGGTTCTTCCAACAAAGGAACACCCATTTATGTAAATAAATTAATTTAAATTTCGCAAACAGCAAGAGTGGTGTCACGTAGCTTCTTAGCAAGATTAACATCACAATCATAATGCCATTAGGTGTGATGTGGGTGGTTTTCCAATTTAATTAAATATTAAGCTGAAAATGGCTTCCCTAGCTTTTATTCATAAAATAAATTAATAAAATTTAGTGGGAGTGTTTACGAAGAACTACAAACCTATACAAAGCCATTGCATACACATGCACACTTAGTATAGCTAGGAAATTAATTATACCGAAAATAACAAAATCTAGCTACCAAAGCAAGATAAATGCATACAAAAATAAATAAGCACCAAAAGGATCCCAACTTTCTCACACATGGCCTATGGTCCAAAACTATGCTAGGCATGCAACATATACACCTAGAGCTACCATAGATCTTGAGCTATGCATTTACAAAGAAAATTAGGCATAAAACAAGATTAAGTATTTCTGATAGGTATAAAATTGTGATTAATTCACTAGGGATGCATTTAGGCATAACAAGTTCACGTGCAGAAGTTGAGCACAAAACTCTAATTATTTTTAGCTACAAAAATCATTTAGACAGATTCAACATAAATGCAAAATAAATCATGATAAATGATCTACTGTGTAACTTTCTACAATTTTTGGTACAGAAGCTAGGCATGACATAACACACAACATATCCGAAATTCAACTACAGAACACTTGTGGATTTTGAACTACAACAGATATAGGTTTAACAGATTTCTATTTTTCATGCAAAAACGAGCAAGCAAAAGTAGGGTCATGCTTTACGAAAGTTGTAGGGTTCCTCACCATGAAACCAAAACAATTGAGCTTGAATTTGTGTGATTTTTCTACTATTTTCTATGAGTTTTACAAAAATAAGCCCAACACCCTTTACTATTTAAGAATCAAACTACAGAGAGGTCCCTGGAAACTTTCTATGATTCACATAGATGCCCTTGGTTTCCATAGACAGGCCCCTAAGCACTAGAAACTTCACAACGATGCCCTTGGCGATGGCGCTGAGCTCGCCGGCGGTGAGTGGCGGCCGGAGGTGGCAAACAAGCGGCACGATCTCGCGATTCAATGCACCTAGGCTTGATTAGAGGCCGGAGTTGGGGTCGGGGTGCTCCGATGAGTTCGTCCGGTGGCGCACGGCGGCGGCTGCCGCTGCGAGCTGAAATTCCGGTGAGGGCGAGGCAATGCCAGACAATGGTTGGCGGTGGAACCTCCATGGGGTACCAAGGAAGGTGCTGAAGGCATTGACTGACAGCGGAAGAGAACAGATGGTGGAGCTCGGCTCTGGCGGGGGTAATGGCGCCGGTGGCGGAGCTCGGGAGATGGCAAGGAGCCTGCACGCACGAGGAGCGGCACGTGATTGCTTTTATATCCAGTCACCCACTGTGTCGAAGCAAGAGAGGGAGCGAGGGGGGACCCAGCCGGCGCGTCGGGGCGCGGGCGGCTTGGCCGGCCGGCGGCGCGGCGGGGACCTAGCGTGGATGTGCATGGGGGCGCGGGTTTCCATGGTGCTAGGGGTGTGTGCACGCCTCGGGAGTGCGGCTCATGGCACGGGCCCGCGCGGGAGGGCCCGGACGACAAGACCGTGGGGGTGACACGCGGCGGCGCGCTCGCGGGCGCGCCCGACGCATTTAGGCCGGCGCGACGTTGAAAGTGCATCTAAGCCCCTAAGTGGATTTTGGTGAATTGAATGACAAGGCGATTAAAGGACTAATGGATTTGTCTAAGATTGTGCGTAGGTTTTACTTATATATTCAAGAGCAACTATTGAAGTATCTATTTAAGGATGAATATTATATGGCTCACATTGGAAAAGGCAAATATATGAATGATCCTAATGCTTAAGTGACAAGTATCAAGCAATAAAAGAAGATAAATATTGGGATAATTTGAGAAAATCAATTCATGGTTCCCCATATGAAGATGTAGCTTGATCAAAATTATAAGAATCACAAAAGAGAAGGTGGTAACTCTCTAACTCAAGTGCAAGGCTTCATGTGTTTGTTAAAAGAGAACACAAGGATGAGTGTATATGTTATGGTTCTATTTTGGAAGCTTGCACATTTGTTGTCAATCAAGATCAAGCATTTGAAGCGGGATTTTCAAATGAAGGTTAGTGAAGGATCGGATGGCGACTAGAGAGGGGGGAGTGAATAGGAGCCGGTAAAAATTCTTCTCAAGAACCCGGCCTATACCCTAGACAAATCCCGGTCACACACGAGCGATGGATCGAATCACACACGAATCGCCAAGACAACAAGGTTATGGATCAACCTCAGGTCTTAGGAACGATTCCTTGAAGCACACGCGGAAGCACGAAAGAAAGGAGGAAGGAATCGAACCAAAGAGCAAAGCAGCCAGGCTCTGGCGGACCGTCCGGCCAGGAGGGGCGGACTGTCCGCACGGGCCACGAGGACTGTCCTCCAAGGTACAGCGGACTGTCCGCATGGGTACGGCGGACTGTCCGGCCTGGGCCGCGGACTGTCCGATAAAGCCAACAGAACCTCCAGTAGCGAACCCCGAAACATGGACCGTCCGCGGGGAGCACGCGGACCGTCCGCTAGGCACCCGCGGACTGTCTGCGCCTCTGCGGCGGACCGTCCGAAACCTCGTCCAACCAAAACTCAAAACCAAAATGGATCGAAAGCGAAGCCGAGCAAGAACACGAAGAACACGCGACGAACTCAGCACCCGCGGACTGTCCACCAGCCCCACGCGGACTGTCCGCGCCTCACGGACAGAGGCAAGAACAGCACGACCCCGAAGGTCAACACCACCAACTCGTCACCGAATCTCCCAAACGGTAGAAGTTGTTGAGACAAGAGTTTGGGGACATGATATGCATCAACCAAGGATGCTATACCCCAAAAATTTTGCCTCCTAACTCCCTAAATCAACGGGAATCACGGATCCTTTGAACACCACCAAAAACTAGAGCTCCGACCAAAAATCCTTGAATCGAAGTGGTTTCCCAGCGTTTGAAGGCACAAGATCAATCACAAAGATGGACAAGACATCCATCCATGTATCCCTCAAAGAAATCCGGAGAGAAACCCACTCAAATCCGCGGAATCACACCAAGAACAAAAGCACCAAAAACAAGCACGAAAAAAGACCACAAAATTCACAACGCCGAATCTTCTATACAAACCAGGAAAGATTCACAAGGTCTAGCATGCCGCCCTAACATCCATACCTCTCAACAAATCTCTCATGAAGCTCTCATGCTAGCCTAGAGAAAATGGAGAAGAAAATGTCTCGGAAAAATGAGAAATGGGAGGGTGGAAATGAAACCGTAAGTCACCGAGGGAGAGAGCCATCCACACACACTCATGGCTTATATATCGGGTCCCGCCGGTGTGGTAAATGACTCGACTACCCCTAACTCAACTACTGGCGATACAACCCACGCAGGGGCATTTATGTAATGTTTGTGGGTTTTGCCATCGGACGGCCACGCCTTCGCCACACCCCGCATCCTCCCAACGCAAGCCATGCGATCCCGCCGCGTGTCCTCCGCTTCGAAGCTTCCCGACACGCCCGGATCCCGTCTCCGTCGTGTTGGGCCTTCGGAGTTGGTTTTGAGGCCCAAACCAAGAAACCGTCCTCCGATGGTTTTGTGGGCAAACCACCAAACCCCACATGCTCGGCCCGGCCTCCCGCCAAGCCTCTTGACTCGACCGCCACCGTGCACCGGCTCGGTCGTCCACGACTTCGTCTTGCTCGTCTCGCCACCATGTGGCCCGCACCTAGTCCCGCCGTCCACCGGGTCCCTCGAGCCGAGCCTACTTGTCTCTCCATTTCCCAGAGGCCCCTCAAGGCTGAAGACCTTTCGCGCCCGTTCTTCACCTGCAACAACACGAACTAGGTCGCAACCTACACCTGCGCACTGAGCCAAGAGTCAGTCCAACACCCGTTGTCAATCACTCATCACTGAGGAGCGGTCATCCATCGACCACCGGGACGCTCCTGGTCCTCAATCTCCCCCTTGATGAGTGCATTGACAACACACAACGTGAAATGAAATTCAGAGAAAGAAAGAAAGAAAGAAAGAAAGAAAGAAAGAAAGAAAGAAGAAAGAAAAACAAAGAAGCTCAACTCATGACCAAAACCAAAGAAAGGCAAAGAAAGGTCACAAGCCGAGCAAAGCACAAACTCCACACTGAAAACAGCAAGAAAGCTCCCCTGAACAAATGCAAGCACCCCCTGAACATGTGGATGCAAACTTCCAAATTTTAGATGCATTTTTCTGAATTTGCATTAAGCTCATCTCTTCTGAATTTGCATTAAGCTCACCTCTTCTCCCCCTTGTTGACAATGTATGAATCAAGGTGAAAATGCAGGAATGTAAGACAAAGCATATAAACATCTACATGAGCTTCTCAAATAGGCCAAATCTAGTGTCAAAGGCTAGAAGTGAGACAAAGAGCACATATATGGATCAGAGCATAGTCAAAGCATTGCCACAAGTAATATATTGAAATATAGACATGTGACAAAGCAAATTTTCAGATTTGAGCAGATTTAGCAAAAGATGGCTCACTTCAAATGTAAAGGCCTATCCATGTCATATTCTAGCCAAAAACACGCATATCATCCAGAGATCAGACAAGGATATCAAATTCTTAACAAAAGATCATTGCAAACACCCATAAAGCAAAGCATGTCATGTTAAAGCTCATGAGCCACGTGTCCACTTCGGGGAGACTTCTCCACCGGTGAACATCATGCAACATGTTTTGCACCCATGTGTGAAATATAAGACATTTTAAGCATAAACATGATGGATGGAGTATTTTTCAAGCATACACACTTCTTTTCAAGATTAATTCATTTCATGGTACATGAAGTGCCTTTGCGGCAAAAAGAAGCTTATGCTCCTCCATGAATGCAACATAGGCTAAACATTCACAATGATATCGGCCTTTGGCCCAAATGCAAGAAAGAGACATCCAAGCACAATCTAAGCATGAAAGGCGCATTTAGACCAAAACGTGACATGGATACACTACTACACATGAGGGAGCACATTTCATCAAATTTAGTCAAGATTAGCATTTGAGTCAAAAAGGCTATCTCACAACACATATATCTCAAATATTCCAAGAGTATAGCCTCACATATCCATTTCTCCACACACATGACCAATATCTCACAAGTAGCCAAAGAAACTCAAATAAGGCATATGAAAGAAGCTCATCATCCTAAATGCAATATGATACAAATGCAACATGATATATAACAAGATGGCTATCCTACCATGGTTTATTCATCAAACAAAGCATGTATATACATCAAAGGAAACATGGTATGATACATATGGTACAAAAATAAATCCCCCAAGAATCAACTAGAAAGGGCAACAAACCCCAAGTTCCCCCCGCAAGCGCACAAATGTAGCTTGGTCGAGAGGCTTTGTAAAGATGTCTGCAAGCTGATCTTGGGTAGAGACATGACTCAATACAATGGTCCCTTTCTCCACATTGTCTCTCAAGAAATGTTACCTCACTTCTATGTGTTTGGTTCTGGAATGAAGCACTGGGTTTTTAGCTACGCTTATGGCACTGGTGCTATCACAAAGAAGTGGGATCTGGGTGCACTCCTCACCAAAGTCTCTCAAGGTGTATGAAATCCACAACAGCTGGGAACAACAACTCGCGGCTGCAACATACTCCGCCTCGGTGGTAGACTGAGCTACACTAGACTGCTTGCGGGAAGATCACGAAACCAACGAGGACCCAAGAAACTGGCAAGAACCAGAAGTAGACTTCCTCTCAACTCGGCAACCAGCGAAATCCGCATCAGAAAAACCATGGAGTGAAGGAGTCGAGGAGGAAGAATACCAAAGGCCAAGACCAGGGGCAGACTGTAGGTACCTGAAGATCCTCTTGACGGCCTGTCGATGTGATGTCCTCGGTGAAGCCTGAAAACGAGCGCACAGACACACACTGAACTGTATGTCTGGCCTCGTCGCCGTCAGGTAGAGGAGGGAGCCGATCATGCTCCGGTACTCCCGCTGGTCCACTGGTTCTCCGTCCTCGTCCGCGTCCAAAGTAGCCGTACTCCCCATGGGTGTCGACATAGGCTTCACATCTTGCATCTGGAACTTCCTCAGCATGTCTTTCATGTACTTGGTCTGATGTACAAATGTTCCGTCCTTCACTTGCTTGATCTGCAACCCGAGAAAGTACTGCAACTCGCCCATCATGCTCATCTCGAATTCCCTGCTCATCTCATCTGCAAACTTGGCAACAAGGTTATGTGACGAGCCACCAAAGACAATATCATCCACGTATATCTGCACAATCAACAAGTCATTCCCATGCTTGAGGAGAAACAAGGTCCTATCCACGGTACCCATCACGAACCCTCTACTCAACAGAAAGCCTCTCAATCTCCCATACCAAGCCCGGGGCGCCTGTTTCAACCCATACAGAGCCCTTTTCAACCAGTACACCCTGTGTGGATACTTCTCACCCTCGAACCCCAGTGGCTGCTTCACATACACCTCCTCCTCTATGACCCCATTCAGGAAAGCACTCTTCACATCCATCTGATACAACTTGAACCCTTTAGCCACGGCAAAGGCTAGAAGGATCTGAATTGCCTCAAGACGGGTCACAGGAGCAAAGGTCTCCTCATAGTCGATCCCCTCCTTCTGACTATATCCCTGAGCAACAAGTCTGGACTTGTTCCTCACAACCATCCCATTCTCACCCTCTTTGTTCTTCCAAACCCATTTGGTTCCTATATGATGGCAATTTGGAGGTGGTTCAACTAACTCCCACACCTGGTTCCTCTCAAAGTTTTCCAACTCCTCATGCATAGAATTGACCCAGTTTGCATCAGATAAAGCGTGTCCAATGTCCTTAGGCTCAAAGGTGGCAACAAATGCAGCATGAGCGAAATGAGAGGAATTCCTGGACCTTGACTGCGTGGTACGTTCGTCGATGTCCCCAATGATCTTCGATAGGGGATGCACTTCTTGAATCCGCCGGGGAGCCTCACGCCTCGAGACTACCTCCCCCTCAACTTCAGCTTCTCTCGTCTGGTCCTCTTGTCGCACTGTCGTTGTCCATGAAGTAGACGGTCCACCCTCTGTAGTGGTCGTAGGGGAAGTAGTGGGTACACACTCAGCTTCAGGTGCATGGTTCTCTCCATCATCATCTCCAGCTTCATCCTTCTCCTCTTCAAAGAGGTCCTCAGCCATCTCCTCATCACCTGCACATTCAAAGCCAAGAGAGGTACATGGCATTGTCTCGTCGAAGGTTACCTCACAAGTCTCCATGATTTTGTTAGTCTCAAGGTTAAGCACTCTATAGGCTCTAGAATGGTTAGCATAACCAAAGAAAATCCCATCACTAGACCTAGCCTCAAACTTGTCGAGTTTTCCCTTCTTAAGAATAAAGCACTTGCAGCCAAAGACTCGAAAATGACTCACCTTGGGTGCCCGACCATGCATAAGCTCATAACAGGTCTTCCTCTTGAAAGCTCGCAATAAAATCATGTTGGAGACATGACAGGCCGTATTGACCGCCTGCCCAATACCTCCTAGGAGTCCTGTGCTCATCGGGCATCGTCCTAGCCATCTCACAAAGAGTCCGATTTTTCATTTCCACGATTCCATTTTGAGGGGGCACATAAGGGGTCGAATACTGATGTTCAAGACCTAGATCACGACAGAAGGCATCAAAACGAGAGTTCTTGAACTCTGAGCCATTATCACTGCGGATAGCTCGAATGGCATTCCCATGCCTCTCGTTCTTCAACCTCACGATCAGATCTCGAACAAAACCAAATTTCTCACTTTTGTCCTCCAAGAAAAACACCCAGGCATAGAGGGAGTAATCGTCCACCACAACAAGGACATACCACTTCCCACCCACCGAGCGAACTCGAGCTGGCCCAACAAGGTCCATATGCAACAGCTCTGTCAGACGCTCGGTCATGACATCGTTCAGGGGTGCATGGGGAGTGGCTACCATCTTGCCATGCCTACACGGAGCACAGACCAAATCCTTCTCAAACTTCAATTTTGGCAATCCTCGGACAAGGTCAAGACCACTCAAGCGGGAAACCAAATCAAAGCTCAAGTGACCCAACCGCCTATGCCATTTCCACAAATCACAAGGACCAGCCATCAAACAACGAGCAGGACCCAAAGAACGAGAGAAATCAGCCCTGAAAATCTGACCCTCGGGGATGATCATACAAACAAGATCACCTCGAGAATCCAGCAAACAAGACTCACCAGACTTGAAACGCACCTCAAAGACCTCATCAAGCAACTGAGAAACCAAAAGCAAATTGAAACCCAAAGACTTCACAAGAGCAACCCTCTTCAACGTTACCTTGTCACTCACATGCACTAAACCCTCAGAAATCACCCTTCCTCGTCTGTTGTCCCCAAAAGTGATGTACATCTTTTCCTTCACTGGGGTGAGGCTGGAGAACCACTTCTTGTCTCCGGTCATGTGTCGGGAACATCCGGAGTCGATCAACCAAATGTTCTCCAAGCCTCCTGCCTGTAGTCAGAAACACGAACGAGAATGAGCCAACAACTCGACACTGGGGTTAGCACAAAGAAAGTTGAACCAGTGTCGAGCCATCTGCTCAAAAGAGGGGTTAGCAAACATCATTCCCTTGCCACCAAATTTCCCATGTCCCATGAAAGAAGTACGAGCACCACGAGGGGGAAAACGTGGTCCGTAGTTCCTCTGGAACCCAAAGCTGTGATCATCTCCCCTAGACCCGTATTGAGGACGAGTAGGGGACATCCAGCAAAACCACCACGAGCCCGACCAAACCTCTCACCAGCACGCACACCATCATCTCTCCTATCAAACCTCTTACCACCACCTCTCTGTGGGAACCTACCACCCTGAGCTTCAACTCTACCAATACTCCTCACACTTCCCACACCCCGTGGAAGTGGAACTCTAGGCTCAGGAATACCATGAGACTGGCGATACCTGTCTTGGTTCGCTTGTTCCCTAGCAAGCCTCTCATCCCTCTTCCTCTTGTAGCAAAACTCTGCTAGATGCCTCTCCTTGCCACAATACTCACACCTGAAGGGGATGGGTTTTGGTTTTGGCTCTGGCTTCTCTCTAGGCTCCACACCCTTCTCAGTCACAAACTTCACCAGTTTCTAGAAGTCATTTGTTTTAGGTGGGAATTTGGGTGGATCTTGGGTTGTGTCAAGCTTGTTGCAAAGGTGGTTGGGCTTTGGAGTGAAAGAGTTCTTGGGTGCTTTTGGAAGTGGAACTTGGATGTCTCCGATCACCTCAAACTCAGGGTTAGACTCAACACACTTCTCATACACATTCTCCCCACTGTTTTCTCCCACTTTCTCACCCAACTTCTCAAAACCCAAACCACGACCATCCGCTCTCTTTAACTCCTCAATCATGATTTTCAATTGAGGTTCCTGCCCAGACAACCAACCTAACACCTTCCTCAAATAATCATTCTCCTCATAGATGACATCCAAACGAGAAGTAAGTTCAAGATTGCGCAAAGTAACTTCATCATAGCTAGTGCATGCATTGACAACAGGAGATTTCAAAGAAGCTTCCAAAGTGTTAATGGTAGAACGAGCATCAACAAGCTTAGCATGCATAGTAGGACATGATTTACAAGCACCAAGAAAAGTGGGTCTAGCCTTAAGCTCATCATACTCAATCCTAAGAGCATCTAGTTTAGCCAAAGTGGAAGCATTCTTCTCATTAAGCACTTTGATCTCATTCAACCATGCATTACATTCAGAACATTCAACATCATCAGAAATGGTAGGAGTAAGTTTCAAAGAGTCATTCTCAAGTTTCAATTCAAGTAATTTAGACTCTAACTCTCCTACTTTTCACAAGCATTCTCAAGTTGAGCCCTAAGATCTCTCCTCATCTTCTTAGCATCTCTCAACACACTATCACGATTGTCAATCAAGTCATTCAACCTAGTGATCTCAGCAAGCAAAGAGTCGGGGTCACGGTTTACCTCATCTTCTGAGTCGGAATCGGTGTCTTCCTTCTCGCTCTTCTTGCTGCTTGAGCTATGGGCCATGCCACAAAAGCCTCCAAGTGCAACACAGCTCAACCCACTGAGGTTCTGGCTTGCATTCTTCTTACCATTGCGCCTCCCGGTGTCTTCATCCTCACTGCTTGAGCCTGAATGCACGTCGCTTGAGCTTGTGTCGATGTCGCTTGCACCGGCCACCATAGCTCTTGCCTTGTCCTTCTTGTGGCCACCCTTGCTTGATCGCCGCTTGTCCTTGTCCTTGCTCTTGGACTTGTTGTAGTTCTTGCCCTTGGAGGAGTACTTGTCTTCACGCCTCGGTGCGCCTTGTACTCGCTCATCTTGTACTTGTTCTCCTCCGCTTCCGGGCACTCGGCAATGAAGTGTCCACGCTTGCCACACTTGTAGCATGTCCCCGAGCTCCGCCATGCATTCCTCCGGTTCTCATGTAGTCGATCAAATCTCCTTGAGAGCAAGGCCAATTCCTCCTCACTCAGCACATCAAACTCATCATCTGGAATAGACACAAGAGAAGACAAGGAAAACTGTCGACAGGAAGGGTTAGTGTTGGCTTTGCCCTTTGATCCTCCCACAAGAGCAAGACTATGATCAGTCGAGCCCTCATGCTTGGATTGCAACTTCCTATCAACCTCAGCCGACTTGAGCTTAGAAAAGAGATCATCCAACTCAATAGTCAAGTATTGCCCGGACTCCTTGATGGCCTCAACCTTAGCACCCCAAACATTTTGGTCCAAGATATGCAAGAGCTTCAAAGCTTGATCATGCTCGGTGTAAGGTAAATCCTCAACATTGGCCTTCGTGTTGTTCACGATGGCGGTGAACCTCTGAAACATCGCATCAATGTCCTCACCGGGAAGTTGAGTAAAGTTCTCATATTGCATCCGGTAAGAAACAAAGAGGCGAGCCTTCACATGGTTATCACCACCGTGAGCAACCAACAACTTCTCCCAAATTTGCCAAGCAAGATTCAAATGGCGAACACGCTCAAACTCAGGATCACACAAGCTTCGGACCAAGTGATCAACGGCTTTAGCATTTGCCTCATACTTGGCCTTAGCACCGGCATCGGTCACCATAATAATATGGATATCCGCCGGAATAGCATAGGTCTTGTCAAGCACAATGAAATCCAACAACTTGCCACGAAGAAAGATCATCATACGAGCCGCCCACTTGTGGTAACCCTTCCCATCGAAGTGCGGCGGACCGCCCCGCTCAACGTACACCATCTTAGGATTCAAGACTTGTCAAAGTCACCACGAATCCGGCACCAAGCTCTGATACCAATTGAAGGATCGGATGGCGACTAGAGAGGGGGGGAGTGAACAGGAGCCGGTAAAAATTCTTCTCAAGAACCCGGCCTATACCCTAGACAAATCCTGGTCACACACGAGCGATGGATCAAATTACACACGAATCGCCAAGACAACAAGGTTATGGATCAACCTCAGGTCTTAGGAATGATTCCTTGAAGCACACGCGGAAGCACGAAAGAAAGGAGGAAGGAATCAAACCAAAGAGCAAAGCAGCTAGGCTCTGGTGGACCGTCCAGCCAGGAGGGGCGGACTGTCCGCACGGGCCACGCGGACTGTCCTCCACGGTACCGCGGACTGTCCGCATGGGTACGGCAGACTGTCCGGCCTGGGCCGCGGACTGTCCGATAAAGCCAACAAAACCTCCAGTAGCGAACCCCGAAAAACGGACCGTCCGCGGGGAGCACGCGGACCGTCCGCTAGGCACCCGCGGACTGTCTGCGCCTCTGCGACGGACCGTCCGAAACCTCGTCCAACCAAAACTCAAAACCAAAATGGATCGAAAGCGAAGCCGAGCAAGAACACGAAGAACACGCGACGAACTCAGCACCCGCGGACTGTCCGCTAGCCCCACGCGGACTGTCCGCGCCTCACGGACAGAGGCAAGAACAGCACGACCCCGAAGGTCAACACCACCAACTCATCACCGGATCTCCCAAATGGTAGAAGCTGTTGAGACAAGAGTTTGGGGACATGATATGCGTCAACCAAGGATGCTATACCCCAAAAATTTTGCCTCCTAACTCCCTAAATCACCAGGAATCGCGGATCATTTGAACACCACCAAAAACTAGAGCTCCGACCAAAAATCCTTGAATCGAAGTGGTTTCCCGGCGTTTGAGGGCACAAGATCAATCACAAAGATGCACAAGACATCCACCCATGTTTCCCTCAAAGAAATCCGGAGAGAAACCCACTCAAATCCGCGGAATCACACCAAGAACAAAAGCACCAAAAAACAAGCACGAAAAAGACCACGAAATTCACAATGCCGAATCTTCTATACAAACCAGGAAAGATTCACAAGGTCTAGCATGTCGCCCTAACATCCATTCCTCTCAACAAATCTCTCATGAAGCTCTCATGCTAGCCTAGAGAAAATGGAGAAGAAATGTCTCGGAAAAATGAGAAATGGGAGGGGGAAATGAAACCCTAAGTCACCGAGGGAGAGAGCCATCCACACACACTCATGGCTTATATATCGGGTCCCGCCGGTGTGGTAAATGACTCGACTACCCCTAACTCAACTACTGGCGATACAACCCACGCAGGGGCATTTATGTAATGTTTGTGGGTTTTGCCATCGGACGGCCACGCCTTCGCCGCACCCCGCGTCCTCCCGATGCAAGCTATGCGATTCCGCCGCGTGTCCTCCGCTTCGAAGCTTTCCGACACGCCCGGATCCCATCTCCGTCGTGTTGGGCCTTTGGACTTAGTTTTGAGGCCCAAACCAAGAAACCGTCCTCCGATGGTTTTGTGGACAAACCACCAAACCCTGCGTGCTCAGCCCGGCCTCCCGCCAAGCCTCTTGACTCGACCGCCACCGTGCACCGGCTCGATCGTCCACGACTTCGTCTTGCTCGTCTCGCCACCATGTGGCCCGCACCTAGTCCCACCGTCCACCAGGTCCCTAGAACCGAGCCTACTTGTCTCTCCATCTCCCGGAGGCCCCTCAAGGCTGAAGACCTTTCGCGCCCGTTCTTCACCTGCAACAACACGAACTAGGCCGCAGCCTACACCTGCGCACTGAGCCAAGAGTCAGTCCAACACCCGTTGTCAATCACTCATCACTGAGGAGCGGTCATCCATCGACCACCGGGATGCTCCTGGTCCTGAGTTAGTTGTGTATGAAGCAAAGTGGAACTCAAAGTGGATTGGATAAGTGACGAAGAGATCAAGCGAGATGTCTAGGGTGAGAGACTAAGCAATCTTTGGGGTCGTAGCTAAGCCGCCATTAGTGTTTTGCTAAGGTGAAGTTCTAGCATCAGTGGGGTCTTCAAGTATCATATTCAAACCTTAACCGAGGGAAGCAATGCAAGTCATCAACATGTTAAGATTGGCAATATGGAGTGACTCATGGATCCAAGTGTGCATTCCTATGCCATATGGAAAGATCTTAAGTCACTAGCCCATGTATGGACGTGCTCAAGTCAAAGGCTATGTTGAAAGCCCTCAAGTGGATATTGATCAAGTATGGCAAGATTGAAGTTGTTCAAGCTCAAGAGATCAACAAAGTGTTTTCATTCATCCTTGAGTATAGGCATGTCGTACTATCAAGAGTGATGCAACTTAGCGAGTTGACCAAGTCAAAGTGCTCATTAGTTGACCTAAGTGAGATCGAGCCTTAGAGTGTGCTAACAAACCCTCGTAACCTAACCTGGGTCATTTCATCTTTGTGGTGAAGTGCTAGTTTCTTAGAAAGAGGTTTTGGGGGTATCTCGGACCTGACCGGTCTGACCGGTCAGAGGCACCGGTCTGACCGGTGCCGCTAGCCCCAACAGCTAGTTTTTCGAACACCGGTCTGACCGGTGCCGCCCGAGGACCAACAGCTAGTTTTTCTCTTTTGAGGGGTATAAATACCCCAAGCCTTCTTCAGTGAAGGGTTGTTGTTTCTAGTGATATTGCTGAGGTCCCAAGTCATTTCTAACAAAGCTCTAAGCCTTAGTGGCTCTCCCCAACCCTCTCTTTGTGAGAGTTGTGGATTCAAGCCATACTCTTTGTGTTGGGTTGAGAAAGTGAGTTCAAGAGTGACTTTGTGAGCTAACAAGAGCTTCTCCATAGCTTGAGCACTTGGTTTCTCGTCTACAAGCTTTGAAGCGTTTATTACTCTTGGAGGTTTGCCTCCTAGACGGCTAGGTGTTGCCGGCTAGCTCCCAAGGTTGTGGTGAGCAGCGGGAAGTTTGTAAGGGCTGCGATCTTGCCTCTTCGTGGAAAAGATCCCCTTATTGGAAAGGAGGAAAGTGGTTGAAAGGGACCCCGGCTTGTTGTGGGAATTGTCCCTTACAAGCTCCTCAACGGAGATGTAGCCATTCCTTAGTGGGTGGTGAACTTCGGGAAACAAATCCTGGCTTCTTCGAGTGGTTTGACTCTCTAAGTTGTTATTCTAGCACATTATATTTGCTTCCGCTTCGATCTACTTGGGTGTGCTATTTTTGTGTGCAGGGCTCATTACCTTGGTTGTGATCATCTACAAAGGCCACTCACCAAGTTTGGTTCGTGCTAGAAGTCAAGAGGTGCTTGAAGTTGTTTTTGCAGGTGCTCTGTGCTACACCGGTCTGACCGGTGAGGGGCACCGGTCTGACCGGTGTCACCTGTGAAGTCTAGTGCTTGACCGGTCTGACCGGTCACCACCACCGGCCTGACCGGTGGAGCACTGTCAGCTCAAGTGTTTGGGGAGAAAGAGTTTAATTTGGTCGCCACACCTATTCACCCCCCCCCTCTAGCGACATCAAGGTCCTTTCAGACGTGCCTCTTCTGTTTCATTTACCCCGGTTTGACTATGAAAAACTCCAAAATTTTGAACTAGAGTGCACTAAAGTGCAAATAGCAAAGTTGTAGACAAAGATCCCTCTACAACATCTAGAAAGGCTCCTAGGGGTTTAGATCAACAGATTTTGCATAAACTGCATGCCAAGTTAGCAGTTTTCTTGGCGCTGATGAATAGTAATGGAAGGCATTGACCAAACTTTTTCACATTTTCCACTCCAAATTTGAAATGCCACCCAAAAGCAAAGTTGTGTCCCTCTAAAAACTGGACAACTTTTGTATTGGGAGAATTTGAAGTGTGTAGGTGAAATTTGAAGAACGCGACAAAAGTTCTAGAGAGGTTCAAGGACATTAGGGGTTTGACTATGGGTTTGACCACATCTTTGACCAAGGTTTGACCAAAAGGGTGTGTTGATTTGATCAAGGATGTCATTAGTGATTGTTGGCGAGGTTTTCGAGGTGATGACCCAGGTTGACCAAGGTTTGACTAGAGTCAACATGTTTGACTCAGTCGTTAGCACTAATGATGCTAATTAAAAAACTGGGCGTCACAGCAGGGGAGGGGCAGGGTAGCCTCTTGCTGGCGACCGACGCCGGGAGCCCGTCTGGCGGAGAGGGAGGGGCAGCGCACGATAGTGAACTAGGGTAGCGCGCTAGTGGGAGAGGTGCAGGGGAAGCAGCGAAGAGCAGGTGGTGGCATGGCGGAGATCTCGTAGTTCGCATGCAGACAGGAACTCGGCGGTGGCGAGTTGAGATCGGGCTCCTCCCCTGACGGCGGCGCATAGATTCGGTGTGCATGCGCGTTTAGGCCCTCTTGGACAACCACGCCATCCTCGGGCACGGATTCGAGGTCCTCGCCGCTAGGCTCCTCCCGCGCGCCCACGTGGAGACGACAGCAGGCACATGCGGCGCAGAGGGGGAGGTGAAGGAGACGCGCAGAGGGGGCGTGAAGGGGAGGCGACGGATTAGTGGTGGTAGGGTTTGGGTAAAGGCGACATATGTGAGGGGTGGACGTGGGAAGACCGGGTCGTGGTAGGACCAGAGGAGGGCGTGCAAAGCAGTAGGCGAACGCATGGGCAGACGCACGGGATGGCGGAAAAGGTAGGAGCGAGTTTTTTTCTCCACTTCATACTTTTTAGGAGTAGAAATTCCTAAGAAAGATGGATCATGGCGTATGTGTGTGGACTGACGTGCTATTAATAACATCACCATTCGTTATCGATATCCTATACCACACCTTGATGATATGCTAGATGAGCTTAGTGGTGCCATTCTTCTTACTAATATTGATTTGTGTAGTGGTTACCACCAGATCAGAATGAAATTGGGTGATGAATGGAATGAATTTTAAAATGAAATTTGGCTTATATGAATGGTTGGTTATGTCGTTGGGTTTGACTAATGCTCCCAACACTTTTATGCATTTGATGAATGAAGTTCCGAGGCCCTTCATGGGATTGTATGTAGTTGTCTATTTTGATGATTCCTTCATGGGATTTTTTACTAATATTATTTTGTTACAAGAAGGAAAACTAGTAGCTTACTTTAGCGAGAAATTAAGTGGTGCTAGTTTGAAATACTCTACATATGATAAGGAACTTTATGCTTTAGTGCGTACTTTGCAAACATGGCAGCACTATCTTTGGCATCGCGAGTTTATAATTCATTCTGAAACATATTCGTACCCAAACAAATTTGAACCGTCGTCATGCTAAATGGGTAGAATTTATTGAGCCCTTTCCTTACATTATTAAACACAAGAATGGAAGGACAATGTTATTGTTGATATTTTGTCTCGTCGCTATACTATGTCGTCACAGTTAGATTTTAAAATTTCTGGCTTACAAACTGTGAAGGATCTATATATTGTCGACGCTGATTTTAAAGATGTTTTCTTCCATTGTATTAATGGTAAACCATGGGGCAACTTTCACATGCAAGATGGGTTTCTGTTTCGCGCTGACAAGTTGTGTGTTCCAGCTAGCTCAGGTCGTCTTTTGTTGTTACAGGAAGCGCACAGAGGCGGTCTCATGGGGCATTTTAGCATCGACAAGACGCACGAGGTGCTGGCCGCCCACTTCTTTTGGCCATGGATGCGCCTGATGTCGAGCACATTGTTGCATGTTGCACTACTTGTCAGAAAGTTAAGTCACGATTGACCAACCATGGTTTGTATATTCCTTTGTCTGTCCCTACTTATCCTTGGCTTGATATTTCTATGGACTTTGTTTTGGGATTCCATAGAACTAAGAAGGGGAGGGATAGCGTTTTTGTGGTTGTTGATCGTTTCTCCAAAATGGCTCATTTTATACCTTGTCATAAGACTGATGATGCTAGCCATATTGCCGAATTGTTCTTCAGAGAGGTTATTCGTTTGCATGGTATTATGAATATAATATCCTCTGATCATCATACTAAGTTTCTAAGTCATATTTGGAGATGTCCGTGGAATAAAATGGGCACTAAATTGTTGTTTAGCACCACTTGTCACCCTCGGACTGATGAGCAAACTGAGGTGGTTAATATTACTTTGTCAACCATGCTTAATGTTGTTTTAGATAAAAATTTGAAATATTGGCAAGATTGTTTGCCTCATGTTGAGTTTGCTTATAATCATGCAATGCATTCTTCTACAAAGATGAGCTCATTTCAGATTGTTTATGGTTACATTCCTCGGGCGCCTATTGATTTGTTTTCACTTAATGCTGAGGACGCCCCGCACATAGATGTTGTTGAATATGTTGAAGAAATTATTAACCTGCATGAAGAAACTCAACAAAACATTGCTGCTGTTAATGCTAAATATCAGGTTGCTAGTAGTAAAGGTAGAAAACCTGTTACTTTTGAACCTGGTAATATGGTTTGGTTGCATTTGAGAAAGGATCGTTTTCCTGCTTTGCGCCGTTCTAAACTGATGCCTCGTGCGCTGGTCCTTTTAAAGTGCTAACCAAAATTAATGATAATGCTTATGCACTTGACCTGCCTACGAGGTTTGGTGTTTCCACTAGTTTTAATGTTGCAGATTTGAAACCATATGCGGGCGAAGATGAGGAGTTGTCGTCGAGGACGACTTCAGTTGAAGAAGGGGGGATGATGAGGACACCACGAGTACATGTGAAGAGAATCTTGGCCCCCTAAGTGGGTTTTGGTGATTTAATGACACACGCTTAAGTGGCTAATGATCTATCTAGTATATGAGAAGGAATTAAAATTATATGTGGCATCAAGTGTTGATTCATTGAGTAAGCAAAAAGGAAGTGATGCTACAAAGGGTTCCTATGAAGGCTTATTTATTTTATATTTTGAATTTGAGTCCTAGGATTGTTGTACTACAAAGAGGGACATGAAATGTATCTTCCAAGAGTTGAACAGGTGATCTAGTTGTCAAAATAAAACCTATGAGAGATACCATTGCACCAACAAGTTCACGGGTTTAAATTCTTGGGTGCTGACCTTGGGAGGCCTGAGTTTCCAGGTTATACCCGGAGTCTCCGGACTTCCCAGAGTTTCTGGGGTTTTCCCGGAGATTCCGGGTCTTAGAGCTGTAACGGCTCTTTTCTGTGTGAGAGGGTATAAAAACACCCACCACCCTTTCCTCTCTCTTGCCCATTTCGACCTGCAACAACTCAGAATTCATTCACTCACCTCTCTACTCCCCTTGGCCTTGGTTTGGTGAGATTTGTTGGGGATTTAAGGAGGGATTGAGAGCAAGAGCTTGGAGAGTGCTAGTGAGTTGATTTCCCATCTCTAGAGCACCTTGTTCTTCGCTTGGTTGGCACATTTCGTGTTTGTTACTCTTGGAGCTTTGAGCTCCTAGCCGGCTAGACGTTGCCTTGGAGCATCCAAAGGTTTGTGGCTACCCAAGGAAGTTTGTATCACCCTGAAATCAAATAACTCTAGCTTGATCTTTGTGGTTGCTAGAGAGAGGAAAGTGACCTAGGTGTAAAGGTCCACTCTTTGTGGGTTCCTTAACGGAGACGTAGACCTCAAGGTGTGAGGTTAAACTCCGGTAACAAATCCTTGTGTCTCTTGTGCTTGTAGCTATTGTTGTATGCTTGTATCGCTCTTGAGCACATTTCTAGGGTTTGGTGCCGATCTACTCCGTGTTGAAGTTCCTGCAGGTTCTAGGTGGATAAACAGGCTTGTCTCATCTAGTACATAACCTATTTTCATAGATCTATATTTGAGCAAGTTTAATTTATCTCGAGTTTGATTCCTCCCTCATAGGCCAGACAATCCGGACATTTTCCCAAATTCTCCGGATTTCCCCGAGTATCCGGAAAAATATCTGGAGACTTCAGACTGGACTGACAGCTGGAAAAAAGTGTGTGATTTTTCAGGTTCGACTATTCACACCCCCCTCTAGTCGACATCTTGATCCTTTCAACATGTCGTCGCAACACTCCGGCGGCTCTATGCTCTCCAAGCAGTTCTCGTACAACTAGATTAATTAGGCATGTTGTAATCAAATTTCTAAATTCCCTAAGGCATGTTATCAGTACGTAAGGCGCTTTGTTAGGGTAGTAGAAGTGTCATACATGCATTGTAAAGGTGTGTGTTTTGTCTTCTAAATATTAAAAAAACCAACCACCGTGGCCCACGGCGGTTGGGCGGTCAACCGCCATAGACCACGGCGTTTGCATGCCCGCTGCCTGCTGCCACCCGGCGCCTGCAAGGCTGCAACCGCCTTGGTCCACGACGGTTAGGCTAACCGTTGTGGGCTACAACGGTTGGTTCATCCAGATATGCAACCACCACAGCGCACGGCGGTTGGACCTGTAACACGGAGGATTGCGGTTGCAAGTCAAATTTGCTAAATTTTGAAATGGTGGTATATTTTTCCAAAATGAATAAGAAAATATACTAGTAGGTAATTTTCGATTATAGTGGGTCGAGAATGGCAAATGGCGAAGGCCTGTTAGGGCTGGTTCAGCCCATCCATCTGCTTAAATTTAAGCCCATAAACAAAGGAAACCGACCAAGTCCCCGCAACCACTTTCCCATTCTCCCTTCTTCGGTTCTTCCCGCCTTCCTCTCCATCCTCCAGCGTCCAGACCACCACGCTCCCAACGCCGCTCCCCTCTACAACCGCTCAAGTTTTCCAACCCCCGCCGTGAAACGGAACCCTAAGCATTAACCGCCTAGCTACCCACGGCGGCGGCGATGGGTGGCCCTCCGGCCGCCGCCGCCTCCACCTCCTCCGCGCCCCCCGGGTCCCGGCGCTGCTCCAGCCGCCTGATCAATCCGCCGCGTCGGGACGATCACGATCTTCCCCCATGCGCGCTGTCTAGCGATCACGCCTCGACGTCCTCGCAGCCACGACGCCGCTCCGCCCGCCTGATCGGGCTGCAGCGGCGGGGCGATCAGGATCAGCCCCCACGCGCTCTTTGTTCCGAGGCCGCCTCGACATCCTCGCAGCCCCGACGCCGCTCCGCCCGCCCGATCGGGCTCCCGCGGCGGGACGATCAACTGCCCCCACCCCCGCGGGCGTCCACGCCACCGCTAGCGGTCGAGGGGGACGCTACTCCTGCCTCCGCTGCGCCAACTCTCCGCCGCTCGGCGCGTGTCCACCTTCGCGTCCGCGGCCTCCCCTCGGCGGCATCTCCCTCTACTCCCAGGCGGCGGCGGCGCAGATCACCCACGGCGCCCCGGCCCAAGTCGATTGAGGCGAAAGCGGAGGAGTGGGGCAAGGAGAAGGTAGCGTTGGGTGTTCCGCAGGAGGAGTGCGTCCTTCCCTTTCTCCAGAAAGGCGCCCCCAGGAAGGTACGCACATGGCTGAAGGAGTTCCTCTGTTTCGTGTCTCCTTTGTTTGTGGCGTTGTTGCGTCGGAATCGGCCTTCGAACCTTGACTCGATTCGACTCCTCGCTGCTCTGATGCTTTGATTTGGTCACGGAATCCTGGATTTTTTTGCCTTTCGGTTTGGTGCTGTTGAGGGGAAACCAGAGCACTAGTATTGCCAAATATGCATCTCCAATTTCACATTCGAACGTTGGGACTAGACTATACTCACAACATGGATTCATTTTGTGTTAATAAATAAAGAATGGGAAACCTTGATTGATGCGATCTCAATAAGATATGAAATGAAATCACATAGGAGACAGTTAAGCAGCATCAGTGTTTCCAACTGTAGCATGTAGACCCGTAGGTTTTCACGTGCTAAGAACCCCTAGGTTACTCATGTTTAGGACCAAATTTTCCTGGAATTTTTTTAGGCTGTACACGTACTAGTATAGAATCGTAAAACATATGAAAATTGAAAATACATTAATTTCACGTTGGATCTACTTTTCTTATAATGGTAGATTACAAGGCTGCTGTTCCTGATCAAATTTGGTCCTGCCAAGAATTTCATTTTATAGCAATCTGACTTACTTGAAAGGCTTCTGCAAGAAAGTGATGTCTTCACATTTCACACAGTACTGGTCCCGTTTATATTTAGTAGATCCTGTCTTAATGAGGTAGAAAAGGTACTATGAATCTATGATCCTGCTGATTTTCTGAAAGAAGTAATCACAAATTCCTTTGGATTTAGATGGAGTGCCTGATTTGCTCAAAGAGTATTCTGCCTGATGAAAGGATGCAATGTTCAGTTAATCACTGTGGTGTAACCTTGCACAAGTCTTGTTCTGAAAAAAGAGATGGCTGCTGTCCTCGGCATGTGAGTCCTCTGAAACCAAGCTGTTGCAACTTGCAACATGTTTTGTTAAATAGCCTTGCAGTTTTCACTTTAATTTTGATTGAATGCGGTCAGCATATAATTGAGTTGTGTCGATCTTGCAATCAAAAGCAACATGTTTCGAAGATCTTTTGTTGGCTTTGCTGAAAGTAGTAGAAGAGTTGGTAGATGTTGTGACAGGGCCCTAAGATTGAATCAACCTCAATGGACTTGTTAAATGATGATAATGTAAGACAACTCACACTTTAACAAAAACCATCAGAGATCACTTTCAGATTGACAAAACCATGATGTACTAGGGATGTTTATCTGTGCATTTGATTGGTAAAGTTCTATTTAGTCTTAGATAAGTTTCATATAACTGGCAATGGTGTATCTTCTTATTCTTCTTAACTGCACAGATATGTTTTTACTGCAAAACGAGGACATCTAGACACTGTGTGCAACGCACAATGCCTGTGTGTACTGAATGTTTACTGAAGCAGAACAGGATGATTGATTCTGAAGATCCTTCAAGCTTAATGATTTGTTGGAGTATCTGGCCATCAACAAGTGAGGTTGATGCCATATTCATCCAATTTAATTGCTGCTTTGTTTTCAGTTACTCATATATATATATAGTAAGCATCTTCAATGCTTGCAAAATTTAGAAGATTGAATCGTTTACATGGACATTACTGAGACTTTTAGTTACTATGACTCTATGAGTTCATTTAGTCCTAGATGTCAGCACATGAGAACTATGATAGTTGGATATTGACTAGATTATTTTGTGATTTTCTCATAATTTCATTAGCATATGTTCAAATAACAGATGATCGCCTGATCCTATTAGCCTTATGTATAAATGTTTGATTGTATACATGTTCATAATTTCTCTCAATAATAGTACAAAAGTAGCATACTAAACTACTCATATAGGTTATTTGCACTTTGTTTATGACTTCAGGTGTTCTAGTAGTTTATGATTATAGAATAAAATCATAAAATCACTTATACTATTAAAATATATGGTGAAAATAATTGGCTATTGACAAAATGTCTTCGAAATCATCCATATAGCTATGGAACTTCGTGTAGGTATATATACTAGCAAGGTCAATGCATAGGCCATGGGATAGATAGATTGAAACTTTCAAACTTCATACACCATCCCATCTTCTAACCAATTCATTTTTCCTTGATCAAATCTTGAGCCACTGTAAAGGGCTAAGATTGCTACATATACTTACATGTGCAAGTGGTTTGCATTAGGCTAGAACTTTCAGAAACCTGCCTTATGTCAAGATTGGATGCTTATTTGTTACACCTATTATTTTATTGGCAATTTTTCTGATGTCATGATATGTATTCCTTACAGGATGCAGGCCCTACAAAGGACATAAAGGTGATTTATATAGTTTTATTATTTGTTTTTATAAAAAAACTAGTTTTGTTATTTGGTATCTATGTTATTAAATGAAATAGAACCTTTCACATTATTTTTGCCAAGTAACATTAACTTTTCCGGAAATGTGATGTCTGAGGCAAGGTTGGATCAATCAGCCAATGTGTTACTACTCTTCTGTTTTAGTTTTCCTAATTGCATCTGAAAATATTATATTAGTCAAAAAAATTATTATGGGGATTGCAATTGTGTTTTGGCTTTTTCATATTGTGGATGGTTATTATGTGGCAATGTGGCTTAATCCGGGGGGAAACCAGGTCATGATTTCATTTCAAAATTGTTACATACTCTTATTGAGATTTGATCCATTTACAGGAAGCCTTCCAGCGCTTACCTCTCCCATATGCTAACCAAGAGTTCAATATCAACTCTATTAATAAACATGATATGGGAAATGAGAGCGAACCACCTCCATATGTGCATCTAAAGCGCAGTATCCTTTTTTAGTTTTAACTTTAATGTTCGTAATTGCATATAGGGTCTCATATTTGTTAATATGTAAGTTGTAACATTGACTACAGCAGCAATTGTCATCTCCTTAATGAACTAAGACATTTATATTGTCAAGAATAAATGTGAAAATGATGCAGCTGAAAGTGGATGTGTGAATTGTGATCATGACTCAACATGTGAAAGTTGTTCCTGCAGGTACAGCCATTTCTTTTGCTGAAGCTTGTCGCCAATTGTTTACCTTATAGCATAGATGGATATCTGAACTCCAATTACTGCACATCTTGTGCCTGCTGGAGTATTTGTAGTTTGTAGCCTACAGACTGCTGAATGATGCTGTACTGTATGTGTTCAAGTTCAATGGATATATATACAGGTATAACTACTATCATGACATGCTGAAATTTTTCACAAAACTATGACTATTATTGCAGATCTTCATTGATTAGCTGCTCTCAGGCTTGTCGTTGCTCAGTTAAGTGCTCCAACAAACCATTTCGTAGAGAAAAGAGGATCAAGATTGTTAAGGTAAGGTTTCCCTTTCTCAAAAGTAAATTATAGTGTTTAGTGATTTTGTAGAGTGCTTGCACTGTACTTTATGTAATGCTGAAGTGCTCTATTAAGTATCTACTGCTCCTGCTTGACGTGAGATTGTTCTCCATCAATATTAGATCGAATACACATTTTGCTTTCATTTAGCACATTTTTGTTTTTTACATATAATAGTTCGGACTAGCAAATAACTTCCTGACGATGGTGATCTAATTCTGCAGACAGAGAAATGTGGATGGGGCGCTATTGCTATGGAGACCATTGAGAAAGATGATTTTGTGATAGAGTTTGTTGGAGAAGGTACCAACTCTATTCTTCAATTTGTTACAGTTCACACATGTGGCATGCCAATATGAATTATAGGATTTTTGCTCAAAATGCTTTCTTTCTAATGACATTGTTTTAATATTTTGCCATCTCCCTTCAGTTATAGATAATGCAATGTGTGAAGATAGGCTCCAGGACATGAAACAACGCAAGGATCAGAATTTCTACATGTGTAAAGTCGGCAAGGACTTCGTAATTGATGCAACTTTTAGAGGAAATGCTTGTCGCTTTATTAACCACAGCTGCCAACCTAACTGTCAGCTGGAGAAATGGTAAGAATTGTTCACCTGTCTTTTTTACATGCTATGCTAGCTTCTATAATAGCTGAGTAATTTATTTGGGTTCCTTTGCTAGTTAAAATTGGCAGCTGGTCCAATTTATTTATTTATTTATTTATTTATTTACACTGTTTGATTTAACCTTCTTTTATTTGCCAGGCAAGTAAAAGGCAAGACAAGGTTAGGTGTGTTTGCTTCACAGACTATTAAAGTAGGAACACCCTTGACTTACAACTACAGGTACTTCAGACTTACACCTCGAGACCAGAAAAGTAATGAATGACCAATTTTAATTTTCACATGTGGGATTTCTTGTCCCTTATATTATTTGCTGTTCAAGACCATAATTTGAAACTGAATTGCATTTATCCAATTAGCACATGGTCGTGTGTTCTACTTATGAGTAGTAACACTGATGCTAAGTTTTCAAAGTTGTTAGTATTACATTGCTTTATTCAGTATGTCCACGTTCGTGTTTTTGACAAATACTTCATCTATTCCAAATTGTAGCCCGTTTTGATTTTTCTGGGTACAAACCTAGAATAGCCAAATGACCTGCAATTTGAAATGTAGGGAGTATGTAATAATAAGATAGACAACGGAATTAGACTGCAGAATTGATATGCCTATGGTCATATGCCAATTATAGTTATGGATCCTTATTGCTATTTTTTGGCATTTATTTGCTACCAATTTTACAACTTGTTGAAGAGCAACTAGATTTAGGCTGAGCCAATAATTGTTTTTCTGTTGAAAATTTCTGTTAAATCCACAGGAGGCTCTGCTTATGTTTAGAAAATACGTTTTGATGCATGATCGTTTTCTCTTGTTTCTGTAGGTTCTCCCCTTCTTTTGGTCCTGAGAAAGAATGTTTCTGCGGAGCTCCAAACTGCCGAGGGAAATTGTGATAGGGAAAGATTGACCAAGGAAGATGTACACTGTCAGAGCCTCAGAGGTATATAACAGGAAGGCCCAAAACACTGGAAATAACAATGCAGTATATACTGAGGGTAAGGGTTGGTTGAGCAGAAACTCTCGCCAGCTAGTTTTTTTTTTTAAAAAACACGATTGGTAATATTTTCTCGATCAAGATGTATCATAGACTTACTATTAGTGTTTGACAGCTATCGTTACCACTGTTTACTGACAATTAAGTCAGTGCTTTCTACTATTCTTTCAGCTGTACAGATTGTACTCTGTAAATACTTAACATTCGTGGTACTGAGGAAAATTCTGACGGCTTACATGTCCTTTTTCCTCTATAAATTATGTATTAAGACGTAAAATGTTTTCGTTCAAAAAAAAAGACGTAAAATGTATGTGCTCGTTTGTTTGATCTTTGCCTAGTGAGGCACATGATGTAGGATCCAGAATAACTGGCATTCACTTGGTTAGTGACTTTGTCCCCCTGGACTGCTGCTGTCCATTGGTTGCTTCCCGTCGGATGTTAAATTAGCTACTGAACTCTGTGTGACGTTGCTTGAAATTGCCCCCAAATTTGCTTGTTTTGATCCGTACCATGGCAAATATTTATCAACTGCCATCCTCGTTTCAGACTTCCAAAAAAGTCCCCAAAGGGGAATTGAGCAGCTAGTAACCTTTACAGGTCACAAAAGCAGTCAAAATGACTGCATACCTCGCAACTTGCAACACATTCCCTACATATACATATGCTCACTGCAAAAGGTCGCCCTAGATCAGTGGACCGGAATACCAAAGGATTGCAATGCTGCATGTGCCGGTGTCACCGGATCAGCGGTAAGAGCAGCAGAAGCAGCAGCAGCAAAAGAAAAAGAAGCCTGTGAAAAGAAGCAAAAGAGAGGAAGCCATCCTTTTTCTTTACATCTTTTTCAGGGAAAAGGACGGCTCCATGATCAGAAACTACACACTGTGGTCTAGTACTAAGCTCTAAAGCACCTAGTGGTAACTTTAATTCCAAACTGGCTCGCAACAAATCTAACCCCAACCCTTCACTCACTCTCACTCTCACTCTCTCTAGTCTCCACTGCCTGTAATTTTTTTCTTTTAATCCAGAACACTCTGATCGACTGAATTTTGATGCTATGAATTATGAACTGGTTCTCCCTGCCAAGCGGGGACGGACGGCTGCTACCTGGGCCCTGACAGCTCCATCTCCTCGACCATGTCGATGGACCGCGCCTCGTCGCTGCTGAGGCTGCTGTCGATGTCGTGGAAGTCGTTGAAGAACACGGAGCCGTTGGAGTCGTTGCGGTGGTCGTAGCCGAGCGCGTCGTGGCACGCCGTCGCCGGCCGGTTCGTGGCCTCCCATTTCTCGGCCAGGCCGTCGCCCTCCAGCATCCGGACCACCTCGGACATCTTGGGCCGGTGCGACGGCTGGAACTGCGTGCAGAGCAGCGCCACGTGCACCACCTCCGCCACCTCGATCCGGTCGTAGTGCGGGCCCAGGTCCTGGTCCACCAGCAGGTCCAGCATCTTCTCCTGGTGCACCTTCCTCACCTGTTGGGTAAAACACACTGAAGAATTAAGCCGAAAATGCCTCACCAGCTAGAACAGCATCAATGGTATCCACCTGTTTAACTCTGCTGTTGTTTTCTTTCCCATGGTTAAAGAAAAGTATCATTCAGAATGCAGATTTTGGATGGTGGGTACACTACATTACGCAATCAATCAAAGGAAGAGTTGCAACTGAAAGGCTCAGGTGATCAAACATTCAGGCAATCAGATGTGTTTGTGTTATGTTATGTATCCTCAGGTACACTACATTACGCAATCAATCAAAGGAAGAGTTGCAACTCAAAGGCTCAGGTGATCAAACATTCAGGCAATCAGATGTGTTTGTGTTATGTTATGTATCCTCAGGAGTCAGGTTGTTTATTGCAAGTATCCTAAACTGTACTTCCTACACGGATAGGGGGACCGAAGTTCGGCTCAGTTATTGCAAATTCAGATCGACCTGATTCGACATCCTGTGCCGCATCAGGTATTCGATGCCGTCCTTCAGTACTAGGCTACTAGCACAGTAGCACTTGCTAATGAATGCACACGCATGAATTCAGATCACCGAGCCCGCCTCCGAAAACGCCATGAATTCAAAAGCAATCTCATCATTCTTTTCCAGCAGTTTGATCGTTTTTGTTTGCTCGTGCGTTTGCATTCTGAAGAACAGGAAGCAGAGAGAGAGAGAGAGAGAGAGAGAGAGAGAGAGAGAGAGAGAGAGAGAGAGAGAGAGGATATACGTACCCAGTCCAGCATGACGCCGCCTTTGTGGTTGTGCATGGCGCCGGATCCCTTGCCGAGCTCGAGCGCGCGCTGCCCCGTGACGAGCTCGAGCAGCAGGATCCCGAAGCCGAAGACGTCCGTCTTCTCCGACGACTGGCCCGTGGAGAGGTACTCGGGCGCGATGTGGCCGACGGTGCCCCGGACGGCGGTGGTGACGTGCGAGTCGCCGTGGTCCAGCAGCTTGGCGAGCCCGAAGTCCCCGACGACGGCCTCGTGGTGCTCGTCCAGGAGCACGTTGGCGGCCTTGACGTCCCGGTGGATGATCTTGGGGTCGCACTGCTCGTGCAGGTACAGCAGGCCTCTCGCCGCCCCCACCGCGATCCGCTTCCGCGTCGCCCAGTCCAGCGCCGGCTTCCCTGCACACGGCGGCGGCGCGCTCGTGGGTTAATGCAACGGCCAACGGGGGCATGTACTGTACAACGCGGTTGTTCGATTCGACGTGTACGTGACGAGGTCGATCTCGCGCGAGACGTCTTGTCAACGGCGTATCCCTGCCCTAGGATCCGGCTCGGGCACCGAGCCACACACACAGCGCCATGGCTGCTGTGTGTCCTGCGAGTGAGTGACAGTCCAGACATACTGTACTACGGAGCGAGACATATACGGTTGTTCCACAGCAACAGTAACCGCGTACGACGCGGGGATGACGACGAGCGAAGCAGCTCGGGGGCTCAAGCTAGCGCTGGAGAGTGATGCCAACAAGTGCCGCGGAGCGCGGATTGCTTGGCATGGGACACGCGCGGAGTTGCAGGGCGGAACAGTGACCCGACGGGGCCGGCACACGGGCTCGTAGTTCGCGCTACGCAGGGAGCTGTAGCTAGGTCCCCCGTGCCCCTACCGGAACAAAAGAAGAAGCCGACATGCCATCGGCTGTGGTGTTCCCAGCGGCGTCCCCACTGCACGCCTCCTGGTCCTCCTGGACCACAACCACCACGGCACCACGATGAAGAAGCGCTATAGCCTAGTAGTAACCCTGATCGACGACCTGGCCCATCATGAAATAAAAGCTTCGAGAGAGAGAGCCCCCAGTAGGATGCCGGATTAGGACGGACACGAGTGCGCGCGAGCGATACCGAGGCAGCGCACGCGCACGCGGCCGCTCCAAACCGGCAACCGGCGGTTGAACTCGTCGGTAATATAATGCCGGCCCGACGCGCGCCGCCGCGCTGCTCCGTGGGGACTGGGGAAACCGACCGCGCATTAAGTCCACCCATGGCGCGGACGAAACCACCACGGGTGCAGAACGAGCTCGTGAGCACCGCGCGGAGCGCCCGATCGAGGCGGCTTCCTGCAGCCGCGCGGTGGCGCCTGGCCTGGCGCGCCGCACGGCACGGGACCGCGCGTCCGACGACCTGGCGGCGAACGGCTACCGGCGATACCGACGACGTAGGACGCGGGTGCGGGGTGGCCTGTTACGTGCGTCACGCCAGGACGTGACAGCTGCATGCGACGACGGCGATAAATACACGCCGCTGCCGCCTCGTCCCGTGGGTGGCTACTGGCTACTAAAATACTGGTGGTATACCCAGCCAGCAGCCAGTGTGCGCGCTCGCGCGTGGTGCTGCTACGCCACCAGAGTGTACCCGGGCCACGGCCAGTACGCGCAGATACGCACCCAAGCTTGTGCTTCGTGTCGCGACTGCTCGGTGGCGGGTGGGGGCGCGGCCGGGCGGCAGCGATGGCATGAGGGCGCCCAGGGATGAGGACAAATCGTGAGTGCGGTGGTGTAGTGTCTGCCCCTGGCTCTGGCCTCCAGTGGTCTCCGCCCGGGGGCCCTGCCACACCCGCCAGCCATGGTCCCCCGCGCGGCCGCGCCCCCAAGTACAGCGGCCGCGCGACCACGCCTGACTCCCCCCTGGCTAGCCCGGTACTGTGCACCTCCCTGCCCTCCCCATCCCATGACTCTTGCGTGCACTTCCGCGCGCGGGACCCGCAGCCGGGCCGACCGCCAGGTCGGGAAGGACCCACCGCGCGCGCTCCACCTCATCGCGGCACGAACCTTGATGCGCCAGAGACCGGACGGACCTCCTCCTCCCTCGGGAGGACAGCGAGCGATACGGCGGTGAACGAAAGCAGGTAGGAGTAGTACAGTAACAGCGCGCGTGACGTGGCGACTGGCTGGCTGCGTACCTCGGAGACGGGACGCGACGCTGCCGTTGGGCATGTAGGGGTAGACGAGGAGGCGCTCCCCGCCGGCGGCGCAGAACCCGACGAGGCGGAGCAGGTGGCGGTGCACGGCGAGGCTGATCATCTCCACCTCCGTGCGGAACTGCGCTTCGCCCGACGCGCTCGCCGGGTCGTTGAGGCGCTTCACCGCCACCGTCGTGCCGTCGGCGAGCCGGCCGCGGTACACGTTCCCGAACCCGCCTTTCCCCAGGATGTGCCGCGCGCTGAACCCGTCCGTGGCGGCCTGCAGCTCCCGCAGCCCGAACTGCCGCACGTTCCCCAGCCGCGCCACCGCCGCCATCCCGCCGCCCTCCAGGTCCCGCCCGCCACCGCCGCCACGCTCTGCAACAACAGCAACAACCATGTCGTTTAGTTTCCACAGGAAGGCAACGTTGCTGTCAACAGCACGTTGGCGATGGGGACGTGGCGCTGCGCGCGCACGCGTACGTACCGAGGATGCCGAGGACGGAGGAGTGGCGGCGCTTCCGGCGCCAGAGGAAGCAGGACACAGCGAAGAGCACAAGGAAGGAGGCGCCAAGGCTTGCCCCTACGCCGATCGGCAGCCGCGCCGCGCCAGCCTTTGACCTCCTCTCCGCCGCCGCCGCCGCCGCTGCCCCTGCACGCACACACACAAGCACAAAATGGTGATCCCCAGGCAGAGAGAGCAGACGCACCCATTCTCGTTCAGGCCAGACCGCGCCAGCAGCCAGAGCAGCCGCGACTGTTTCCGGCGCGCACGCCGCAAGCGACGGCGCCCCGCTCCGGCGGCACGATGTCTCCACGACTCGCTACACGGCGAAGCGAGAGCACAGTCGCGGCAGCGACGCATGCCACAGTTCACGGCATGCATGCGCGCCCACGAACGCCACGCACTCCGAGAAAAGCGAGCAAAAAAAGCATGCACCGAGCGCGACTTGACACACACATGAGCCGGAGTGGTGGAATGGTCTACTGCCGCAGAGACAAGAAACAGTGTCGCAGAAGAGGAAGAGTAGTGTGCTCACTGCTGCCGCCGCCGCCGGGAGTGGTTGATTCCAGAGGGAAGGGCACGGTGACCGGCGCCCGCGCGGCGGCGCACTCCCCCGCGCCGGCGTTGCTCCCGCATATCATCGGGTTGCCCACGATGCTGCACGCCACACGGACATTAAACAAACACACAAACCTTGGCATTAGATTCGATGCTCACCACCACCACACCATCAACCATCATCATGGAGTTTCAGGTTCTTTTGAAAAGCGAAAAGGTGATCAAATAGAGTGTGGAATCGTGGATTTAGGATAAGACGAATTCGCGATCGATCCGTGCTTACTTGAACGTCCTTGTCGGGAAGACCGGGACGGGGCCAGTGAGGTTGTTGAAGGACAAGTCCCTGCGAGCGAAAAACCAACGACCAGACGCATCGAGTCACGGGGCGAATTCGATTTAAAGCGCAACAAAAAAGGGAAACCAAAGCAGAAACAGCCAGCGGTGTGGAATTGAGGAACGCGACGGGCTCGACGACAAGAAACGTACAGGAAGGAGAGCTGCGGGATCTTGGCCAGCGGCGCCGGGAACGGCCCGGACAAGCTGTTGTTGTTGAGCCTCCTGCGGCGGAGAACAGACGGGACAAAAGAGAAGCGTGATGAGCACTTGAGCAGCCGTGACAACTACTTGGAACGGGGAACGGGATCATGGTCATGGGATGGTTTTGCAGGGCGGGCGGGACTCACAGGTATCGGAGGGTGGAGACGCGGCCCAGCGTGTCGGGGACGCGGCCGGAGAAGCGGTTGTTGGAGAGGTCCAGCGTCTGCAGCCGCGGCAGCGCGCCCAGCTCCGGCGGCAGACGCCCCGAGATGTTGTTGTTCTGCAGCAGCCTGGAATCGAAAAGGCGAAATGGGCAGAGCCGCCGCGTCAAATTCAGTGATGGTTTCTCATGAACACGCGATAGGTAGACGGACGGATTGGCAAGAACAGTAGAACACCCAGGAGGACTTACACTTGCTCGAGATGGGTGAGGTTGGCGATCCTCCCGGACAGAGTCCCTGATAGGCCCTGGCTCGGCGCTCCCCTGAAAACGCGAAGCAGCTGTTAATGGAGCCCTTGGTGGGTCGTGGCCGGTCACGAGACGAGGGGCAGAGGAGGAGGAGGAGGTGTGGTGAGAGCGAGCTTACAGGCCGATGACGAGGTTCTGGGCGGAGCAGGTGATCATGGCCCAGCTGCAGGGGTCGACGGAGTCCTGGTCCCAGTTGCTGAGCACGCCGTGTGGGTCGACGAGACCCTGCCGGATGGCGATCAGCGCCTGCACTGCACGAAAGGAGCTCGCGCCAACCAAACCACGCGAGAAATCGATCAGCCACCGGACGGAAGTGTAATCGATCGGATGCTGGCGGCATGATATATAGGTTCATTGTTTACCTTCGGGGTTGAGAGGCTCGGAGGCGACGGCGAGCAGCGGCGCTGAGGAGAGGAGGACGACGGCGACGGCGATGGGGAGGAGGGGGAGGAAGAGGACGCGGACGCCACCGGAGGCCATTGGAACTTTGGAAGAGACGACGGGGGAGTGATGGGGCGAGACCGCGAGGGGCGCCCCCGAGTGTGGAGGAGGAGAAAGAAAAAGTGAGAGTTGCTGGGCTGGGCGCCGGGCGGGCAGGCGGCAGGGCGCATAGAGTGGCTTTGGCCTCCTTTGGCGTTGCTTTTCCTCGTCGTGTCATGCAAGAGGGAAGGGAAAGAAAGCGAGGCCCGGCCGGCCGGGGGCGCGCGATGGATGTGATGCCGATCGATGCGGTGTGGGCGGGGGTGGTGGTGGCCTCTGGTCTGACTGCATGCCCGCCCCGGCCCACTCATCCCCGTTGCCATGGCATCTTTGGGTGACAGTGACAGGGGAGAAATGATCATGGATGGCATGGAACCTGACGGCCGGGGCCCGGCGGCCGGCGGCGGCGCAGTGGTGTGTGTGGGTGCAGGAGGGTTCTCGGCAAATGCCCGGTTTCTTTTCTCGGGTGTTTACGTGCAGTGTTTGCTGCTACTTACTTGGGAAGCGCACATGACTGGAGACTGAAGAGGTCGGTGGGGTTGATGATGGCTGATTAGGGGAGAGGCCCATTTGATGTTCAGTCAGGCTGATTCCTGCAGTTGTTGTTAATGTTGCTAAACAGGAAAAGGTTAGTAGATCCGATTGTCGGCTTATACAGTCTGTTATTATACTATAACTGCCGTCAGAGAATATTCATTTCTCAGTACAGTTTGAGCTGCAGCACTGGAGGAAAAGAAAACAAGTAGAAGTAGCCGCCTAGGCTATAGTACGTACATGCGATCCTTGCCCACATCCACCGGGAAGAAAAGAAGCAGGAGTCGCTGACTGATCGAACAATTTGGATCTTAGCTGGGAGCATCTACGCGGCTTACGCGGCCGTGAACTATCATATCAGCAGTGAGTTCATTCAGAAGCTATCTACTCTACTGCCCTGATTCTCCTTGCAGCTTCCAAAGGACGCGCTGATTTCCTCCTCAATCCTCAAGTTACTTCCGGTAGAGAGATAGAGGGAGGCAGAGGACACAGGAATTCGATTCGAAATCGGCATGGTGCTGATTGGTTCGCGCGTCGTCAGAGAACAGAACAGGGTCCCCCGCGCAGGGCCGGCCGGGCGGGGGTGTATCATCTGATCATCTCTCTCTGATCTCTCACTCTCAGGGCGGAAAGGAAACGCGCAGCAACTGGCGTGTGGCCCCGCGTGCAATGCAAGCGGCAGACCGGTACCGGTTCACGGCCGCGCGTCGGTCGGCGTGTGGAGTGCCGACCGACCGGGTCAAAAGACAGGATCGACCCGGTAAGCCCTGACCCGGCTCTGGAGGCTCTGACCAGCTGCTGCGTGCCGCACTGGCACTGCTGCCCGGTAAGAATGACGGTGGGACGCTAGGAGCAGCGCAGGCAGGGGCATCTTCCCGCAGCATGGAGCAGTGGCACTGGCGGCGGTCGTAGTCGCCGATCGATGGCTCGAATGCTATGCGTCTCGGCACCAATGGGAACGCGTCGCGTTGATCCAGGACCGAGCGAGAGGGAACGCCTCGCGCCCTCGTCGTCGCCGCCGCCTCCGGTTCAGCACGGGACGTACGCGCGCGGCGCTCGCTTTCCGTGCTCCTGGCAAAGCCGACCAAAGGTGACGAGCTGAGGGGAAGAGAACCAGGAAAGAGATTGGGAGAGAGAGAAAGTGCCTTGTGAAAGACTGATGGAAAGAAAGGGAGGAAAGGAAGCCGGGTGGGGTTGGGGTTGGGCGAACAGCAAAGGAGAGAGGCCAAAGACGGGGGTAGAAGAAAAGATGAGAAGAGACGGGTAAGACGTGTAGGACATTAGGCGGTGAGGTGAGGTGACGTGGCGAAAAGAGGAGGTACTGAGGTCTCGCATGGCAGTGGCAGGCAGCCGGGGCTGCAGAGAGACTGCACGGCGACAGGCACCATCCCTGCTTGCTGCTGGCGGCTAGCTGCAACATGCAGCTCCAGCGCCTCAGTGTGCTCGCGCGCTCGGCGCTCGCCATGGCTCGTCCGGCTGGACGGCCGGTCGGACACTCATTGCCGCCCACCTCTTTTTCGGGCAAGCCTGGGGCGCGGGCACCGGCGCGGCACGGGCGCTGCCGGGCGCCGGATGGGAAAGGAGGGGAATCATGGCCGCGCGGCCAGCCGGACAAGGGTGCGGAATCGAGTGCGCTGCGCTACGCTCCTCCATACGAGGCGGCGCGGCGCGGCGCCCGCTTGCCGGTCGCCATTGCCCGTTGCCATGCTTAGGATCCGCGGCGGCGCGCGTGTCGCATGGATTGCGATCGCGACGCTGGCGGGCGCTGGGGACGCGGCCGCTCGTGCGCGTGTCGTGTCGTGTCGATGCATGAGCCCATGACGGATTGAATTCAGCCGGCATGCGTCATTTTTCACTTTCCCTCCTGCACTACTTAGTGTGTGTGTGTTTTTTTGCTATTGGGCACTTTTGAATTATGACTATTTGCTCTTGGACATTATGACTAGTTTTATGTTGTAGATCACGCAGAGAAATTTACCAACGACCATATTGCGCCCTTTGAAGAGTTGAGGTGTAATAGCCAGAATCATCCCTGAATCATGCTGCTAGGCTCAATTTTGTCTCTGAACTATGAAAACATCCGATTTATTCCCCGAACTATGCTAATCGGGTCAATTTGATCCCTGAACTACGAAAAAGTCCAATTTAGTCCCTGAACTATGCTAAATGGCTGACATTCATCCCCGACAACACCAGTGACAGGCTGATACTGAAGAGAAGAAAGGGACAATCGCCCTGTTCGTTTGGCTTATCAGCCACCAGCTAGCAGTACTGTTCTCTCCGAACAAATTAGCACTAGCCACCAGCCAAATGAACATGCTGATGTCGGCCGTATGTATGAGGGTTGTCGGAAGGAGTGGACCGTGTTGCGTTTCATGCTCCATATTCTGATTATGAAGGTAAAATTTGGATGGTCGGACAATATTTTTAACGAACTCCTTACTTTGTTGGACAATCTACTCCCGAAGGCTAACTTGGTCACAAGAAACACATATGAAGAAAAGAAGATTATCAACCCATTGAAGATGCGAGTGCAAAGAATACACGCATGTAGGAACCATTGCATATTGTACCGCGGTGACTATGCAGAACTGGAGAAGTGTCCAAATTGCGATGCTAATCGTTACAAAAGTAATGCCGATTTTCTTTGTGGAACGGGTCATTGCATCTAAAGGCACGAAGAGGAAGGTGGGTGGAAAGAAAAGTGTATTTTCTCAAGTTGAGGAGGAGTATAGTATTGGTACCGACTTCGCTACTCAACGTAAAGTCCCCGCATTGGTGATGTGGTACTTGCCGGTGGAGGATCGTCTAAAGCGATTGTTCTCGAACCCAAAGACCGCCGAACTAATGACTTGGCACGCGAGATCGCCCGGAGAAGTCCGATGGGAAGCTTCGACATCCTTCGATGCTCGGCAGTGGAGGACCTTTGATTCCAAGCACAAAGAGTTTAGAGAAGAAAAAAGAAATATAAGGTTCACGTTAAGTACAGATGGTATGAATCCATTTGTTGAAAGAAGCAGCACGCACAACACATGGCCAGTGTTGATGACCATATACAACCTCCCCCTGGCTATGTCACAAGAGAAAGTTCCTTTTGCTTACCATTCTAATCCAAGGATCGAAGCAACCTGGTATTGATATAGATGTCTTCCTGGAGCCATTGATGGAAGAAATGGAGAAGTTTTGGAAACATGGGGTTGAGATGTGGGATGAGTACGAAGGGAGACATTCACACTTAAGGCAATTATCTTTGTTACCATTAATGATTACCCTCTGTCGGTGTTTTGGACCGGCAACCTACTACGGGGAGTACCCGAAGTAGATGAATGTGACTCGCCGAGATCGGTAACTCGAAGGAAGAGGCACGTGGCACACAATTTAGACAGGTTCGGGCCGCGAGGTGCGTAATACCCTACGTCCTGTATGCTGCGTAGCTCTGGATTGATAGGGCACGGTTACGGGATGGTGCAACAGGTGCGCCGTGAGTTGAGATTGGATGAGGTGATCCGGGATCGGTCCCCGCCTCGCCTTATATAGTCGGGAGGGAGGGGTTACAAGTCGGAGTAGGGAAGGAGTACTAGTCGAGTACGTCTAGGAGACCTCTACACGGTGCGGAACATGTACGAGTCCTATCCGAGTACTACTCTGTCTTTGTCCTTGTGCTCCACGCCTTCGGGTGCCGTGTAGCGCAAGTCGGGTAGTCCCGGGGCCCACCGAGTAGTCGGTCCCGGTACCCACCGAGGTAGTGGGCCCGGGGAGGTCCATACGACAAGCCCCCGAGTACTTTGTAGTCGAGAAGGATAGCTTCCAGTAGTCTTGACGGCCTTAACGAGTAGTCCTCAAGCGTCCCTGAGTGCTACAAGTCAAAAGTCCTCAAGAGTAGTCGAAGCATCCCGAGGCTGGAATGTACTCCAGCTGATGTTTGAGCAATCTTGAAGTCTTCTCGAGTAGTCCCAAGCGTCCTTGAAATCCGCCTTCGAAGGTCTTCAAAAATGCCTGTCTTGTCTTGAAGCCGGAGCCGTCAAGAAGATACGATTTGCGGAACCGCAATCCACGTAGGGTAGCCCCCGAGCCTCGAGCCGCGGGCTCTGGCTGAGGATCTATCCGAAGCCTTCGCGAGAAAATCCCGAAAAATCCGGAGAGAAAAAACCGAAGGACACGTGGCACGGAGCCCCCGAGCCTTGAGTCGAGTACTTCCTCTCGAATTTAAGGGTCTTCTTGAAGAATGTGTCCTGAGATGCTCTTGAGACTAGCCGCGTCCCAGGTAGTCGAGTAGAAGTAGCCGAGCCACCGAGGGTGAGGCACGTCGACTAGTAGAATACGAAGAGTCACGCGCGGCCCGCCGAGTCGCCCACGCGCGGACTTATCCGCCGCCCGTTACGGAGGCGATTTGGCTTATAAATTCAAGCCGAAACCCTTAGGGTTTTCACCCAAGTGAGCCGCAGTCATTCGCCACTTGAATCTTGAAGTAGATCCACTCCAACGAGCACTGCCGCCGCAGTAGATCCAAGCGCATCGCCACCCGAAAGCTGTAGGGTAGCCCCCGAGCGGATGCGAGTGAAGACTCCCTGTTCTTGGAGGATGAAGCCGTCCCCGTCGAAGACGTTGAAGGCCGGCGGGAAGAAGAGGAGCCATGCAGAAGCTGCCGCGGCCGGTACCGGAGCGGCGCCGCCCACGTCTCCACCGCGCGCTGACCCAAGCCGCGAGTGGAAAAGGTCGAAGGTGAAGACCGAGGACTTGCTGACCCTGTTGAACTCCGGGTTCATCAGGGAGAAGGAGATCGATATGTGGAGATCCGCCGCAGAGATCCCTATCCAATGGAGAAGGCGCAAGACGAGATCCCGATGTTCTCGCGCTTCGTGGAGCGCGGGCTTGCGCTCCCAGCGAGCGATTTCTTCAAAGGGCTTCTCGGGTACTATGGCATCGAGTACCTCAACTTGAACCCCAACGGAATCTTCCACACTTCGTCTTCGTCCATTTCTCGCGAAGCATTCTTGGGGATCAAGCCGCATTGGATTCTCTTCCGGAAATTCTTCCGCGTGAAGCCGCGGCCCGGCGCCTCCAACCCCGCAGTAGTCGGCGGGGGCCGGGATCCGGTTGAGGGAAGATGCCGCCGAGCGCACACGGCGTACAAGCTCGTGGACTCCAACACGGATTGGAAGACGAGGTGGTTCTATACCACGAACCACCATCCCGAGCCGCCGAAGCCGAGCGGACGGCGGCCCAAGCACCAAGAGTGGTGGAACACGGAACCCACCATGCAGGAGGGGATCCAGCTCCCGGAGTTGCTGGGACGAATCAAGGCCCTGCGTGATGCGGGGACCGAGGGCCGAGCATGTGGCCTTCGGTTTCATGAAGCGTCGGATCCGGCCCGCCGTCGGCGCGGGATACGATGGGCTTCGAGTACACCGGCGACGACGACACGTCGCGGATGCGGGGGGCGAAATTGAAGACAACGACATCGTCGAGAGGTTGTCGAGGATCTTCAAGGACATGCCGGAGTACACGGCGTGCCCTGTCGAGGAGTTCTCCGCCGCGCGCCCGCCCAACGAGGTAAGTAGCCGTACCCGCCTCGTCGAGTAGTAGGCACTTGTAGCAGAGTTGCTAACGCCTTTTGTGTCTTTTTGATGCGAGACGATGTGAAGCGGTTTGTCTCCGAACCGCGGCCACCACCGAGCGGAATTGAGATTCCGGCGGTGGAGAAGGTGAAGGAGCGCCGAGTAGTCGGAGACGACGACGATCCCGTCATCGTGGAGGATACCTCCGATGACGAAGAGGACGAGGAGACGCGCGGGGATCGCTTCCACTGGCGGTCGAGGTTTAGCCGTCCGAGCTTGCCTCATGTGCCTCTCATCCAAGACCCTCCGGCTAGCTCCGGAGGCTAGCCTTGCCGCGCCGCCGAGGAAGCCGCGCAACCCCGCCAAGAAGCGGGTAGCCAAGAAGATGAAGGTCTCAGAGACCACGCCTCTTGAGGTAAGTCATCTTGAGCAGAAGGCGTCGAGTACCCAATGATCGAGTACGGTGCTGACGAGTAGTTATCCCCATGTGCGGGGAGAGACCGCCGGCGGAGCCCGTGGAGGGGGGCGATGAGGGCACGTGGCCCACGGTGGGGGAACCGGCCGGAAGCCGAAGTCCGGCCCCCCCTCGTCGAAGAGCTTCGGCGCGGTGGAGCGCCCGGCCCCCGCCCCGAAGGGAGCGAGTACCCGCGGCCGCCGCCGCCGAAGAGGTGGAAGCCGCGGGGGCGCGAGAGAACGTCCGCGCCGGCCACCGCCGCCGTGGAAGAGGCGGTAGTCGGAGAGGCGGAGGAGGAAACGCCCGCCGAATGCGGAGCGGTTGACATCGCCGCATCCTCGGTGCGCCGGCCGTGACTATCGTCGGTCGAACTTGTAAGTACCACACTTCATGAGTAGTACTCATTGTAGTAGCCGATGTTGTCCGATGAACCTTTGTGGATACTTGTGCGGAAAATCCACCGACTTGAGCCGGGACGGAGAGGAGCCCGCGGCGCGAGAGGTAGAAGAGGCCGCGCCGCCCGTCGAGGAACCCGCTCCGAGAAGCCCAAGCCACGACCGAGCCCCCACCGCCGAGGCGGCGCGCGCAGGCGGTCATAGTCGAAGGTGAGTACTCTTCCCGAGGCCGTAGAGCCCAAAAAGAGTAGTCGAGAATGCGATGCGCGTGTTCCCTAGTGACGAGGGCGCCGAAGGTGGTGACATCCCTGCGGGGGGTGCCCGTGCAAGAGTTGACACCGAGGCCCCGAGGCGCGGCGGGGAGCCCCCGAGCCCGTGGGGGGAAACCGTCGAGAAGTCCGCCGAGGAGGAGGCGGCTGCCACGTCGCCGGGGGGTTGCCCCGGAGGTGGCGATCCGGTCCCCGGAGATCCAAGACGCGGAGCCTATCCGCTCGGCGCCAATGACGGAGGCTACGACAAGTAGCCGTGGCGGGATCGAGTTGCTTGCCGACGATCTCGTCGAGCCGGCGGTGTTGGCGCAGCATCTGGAGGCGATGCGGCGAGCCGAACAGTGGATGAAGGTACGTAGCCGTTGCCTCCCGAGTAGTCAATCCTTTCGTTGAGTACTCTTTTTGACTTGAAATTGTCTTCTGCAGGACGTCGCGGAGCGATCCCGCGAGAAGTCCAATCTGCTGCAAGGCTATGGCGACACGGTGCTGCGAGCTGAAGCCTTGGAGGAGCAGCTCATGAAGTCGAGGAAACACGCGGCCGCCATGCGATCGAAGCTTGACGCCGCCTTCGCCAAGTACCACAACGACGTGATGGACTTGCAGGCGAAGAGCGACGATCTGGTGCGGAAGAACAAAGGCCTCCGCAACAAGAATAAAGGTATGTCTCTTGACTTGTCGGGTACTTGTTAGGAGTCATCAAGCTCGACCCGTTGTGTGTTCCGATGTTGCAGAACTCGAAGGCCAGGTGGAGCGACTGAAGGGCTCGGAGATCAGCATGAAGAATCTCTTCTACCGGGAGCAAGAAGCCCGCCGTGTACTTGAACTCGACTACAAGGAGTCGGCCTTCGAGTGCGAGAAGCACATGGAGTTGAGAATTGCATCGACGGGATCTCGTCAACCGCTACAAATCCTTGCGAAGTTGAACGAGGACCGTGAGGCGCTCCGGCCCCGGTCGAAGGACCTTGAAGAGGCCGCCCTCCCGATCGCGAGGCTCCCGGTGCCGCACCCGGCGGCCCCAAGATTGCTCCGTTGGCGGATCGACTTCGTGAGGCGCCAAGCGGGCTGGCCGCCTACGTGAAGCACATGGCCAAGTCAATCCCGAAGCAGTGCCGGCCTTCATGAAGTCGTACTTCCCGAAGGCCCCGGTGGAGGTAGTCGCCGGCGGGGTAGCCGCCAACTGCTCGGATGAGCAAGATGCGAGTTCTTTGGAGCGAGATGGCTCCCATCGCGGAGCGAGGTGTAGCCGATAAGTTGAATCTCCGGTAGCTCGCATAGATAGCTAGTAGCCATGGTTGTATAGGAAACGCTTGTAATGAACTATCTCATATATCAATGAAATGTGAAGTTCCATCAATGAGTACTCGTAACCGCGATCTCGGAGTGCGGAGCGCCCATCGTGGAGTAGGTGCGAGTAGTAGTACTCGGCTTAGTAGTCCCGTCGCGAGGAGTAGGCAGTAAAGAAGTTGATGAACAATCGAACTTTATTACCGAAGAAGTGCACACGGGTGGCCGGGGCCGTAGTTACAAGTAGTCGCCTGGACCGGAGGCCGCTTACGGGCGAGCAAGATCGGGAGCGGGTAGCCGCTTACGGTGAGTGATCCGTAGATAGCCGTGCGGGCCGGATCGCGCATCCGTAAGTAGCCGCGCAGCTGGATCTTAGAGTGTGGTCTTCTTGGTAGACCGCGCTAGAGTCCTTGACGCTCATTGCGGCCCGGGGTCCGTAGGTAGCCGCACGGGGCCGGACTCGGGAGTAGAATAGTCCGGAGACTTGAAGCCGGGACCGGAGGGTCGCTTGCGGCAAGGGGGTGTTGATGTAGTCGCGTGGACTTGAACCCCGGAGTAGTCGAGTAGACTAGGCGTAGAATCGACGAGAGCTGGTCGACGTTCCACGAGTTGTTGACTTCTTCGCCTTCAAGTGTTTGGAGGCGGTAGGAGCCCGGCCCGGCCACCTTAGCCACGGTGAAGGGTCCTTCCCGTGGGGAGCCGAGCTTGTGAAGTCCTTCCGTGTTCGGGATACGGCGGAGGACAAGATCTCCAACGTTGAAGGAGCGTTCCTTGACGTTGCGATCGTGGTAGCGTCGGATACCCTCCGGGTACCTTCTCGATTGGACGAGGGCGGCACGGCGAGCTTCTTCGAGGTCGTCGATATCAACTCGTCTCGCGTGTCTTCCGAGACGCCTTCGTCGTAGTGCTCCACCTGCCGGCGAGTTCCATATGACATCGGCGGGGAGGATGGCTTCGCAGCCGTAGACCGGGGAAGTAGGGGGATTGCCCCGTTGGCTTGGATGGTTGAGTCCGCGGCCCCCGAGTGCGTTGGGTAGTTCCTTGATCCACTTGCCCCCTTTTGAGTTAGCGCGTCGTGTAGCCGCTTCTTGAGGGCGTCGAGCACCATCCCGTTGGCGCGCTCGACTTGTCCGTTGGCCCGTGGATGGGCGACGGAGACGTATCCGACGTCGATCCCGCCGTTCTCGCGGTACTCCCGTAACCGGTGGTTGTTGAAGTTGGACCCCGTGTCCGTGATGATGCGGTGGGGTAGCCCGTAGCGGTGTACGAGTTCATCCGGGGAAGTCGAGTACTCGTCGGCCTTGGGGCATGTGGCCGGCTTGACCTCGATCCACTTGGTGAACTTGTCGATAGCCACCGGCATGCCGGTTGAATCCTCCCGGCGCGGTTGGCGGTGGCCCAATCATGTCGAGCCCCCGGCGAGCAAAGGGCCGGGTTGGTGGTATGGTGACTAGCTTGTAGGCGAGGGGACATGTTGCGCTTGGCGAAGAAGCCGACATCCTTGGCACCGTCGACGAGTTCTTCGGCATCGCCCGGTGGCCGTGGGCCGGCAGAAGGCTCGCCGGAAGGCCTTGCCGACCGGCGTGCGGGAGGACGCGTGGTTGCCGCGAGACACCCTTGTGGATCTCCTCCAAGATGTCCTTGCCTTCTTCGCGAGGAACGCATTTCATGAGTACTCCGAAGATGCGCCTCGCTTGTAAAGCTTGTCGCCGACGAGGACGTAAGACTTGGCGCGGCGGACGAGTTGTTCGGCCGCGTTCTTGTCGGAGGGGACCTTCGCTCGCCGAGGTAGTCGATGAAGGGTTGCCTCCGGTCCACGTCGATCATCATGACCTCCCCGCCCAGTGGTTGGTTGGGCCGGGGACGGTGGTCGGTGGCGCCGCTCCGGGATGGATGGCGCGTGAAGCTCATGGACGAAGACGCCCGCGGGTACTTGGGCGCGGGTGGATCCGAGCTTCGAGAGAACGTCCGCCGCAACGTTGTTGTCGCGAACGATGTGATGGAACTCGAGACCGTAAAATTTGTTCTCGAGCTTGCGGACTTCTAGGCGATGGCGTCCATGTTCTCCTTGTTGCGGTCCCGGGACTTGTTGACTTGGTTGATGACCACCTGCGGAGTCGCCGTAGACTAGTAGCCGCTTGATGCCAAGTGAAGCCGCGAGGCGGAGCCCGTGTAGGAGGGCTTCGTACTCGGCTTCGTTGTTCGAGACCTTCCGGAAGATGCGGGACGTACTTGAGTTGTTCGCCCGTTGGGGAGATCGGGAGTACCCCGCGCCCGCGCCCTCGAGGTTGAGTGAGCCGTCGAAGTACATCACCCAATGCTCGGTCGCACGGTGGGAGTAGGTAGCCGGTTCTCCCGCCACTCGCCATGAAGTCGACTAGAGCTTGCGACTTGATGGCCGTGCGTGGCTTGAAGTCGATGGTGAGGGCGCCGAGCTCGACGGCCCATTTGGAGATCCTTCCGGTGGCGTGCGGGTTCCTCGGGATGTCGCCGAGTGGGTAGTCGGTGACGACGGAGACCGAGTACTCACGGAAGTAGTGTCGTAGCTTCCGCGAGGTGATGAGTAGAGCGTACGGGAGCTTGCACGACGGCCGGTAGCGAGCCTTGGACTCGATAGAACCTCGCCGACGAAGTAGGCGGGCGCCGGGACCGGGTAGGCGTGGCCGTCTTCCCGCCGCTCGACGACGATGGCAGATGCGACCACGTGAGTAGTCGCGGCGAGGTAGAGCGGCGGTTTGCTCGCCCTTGTAGGGAGCCGTGAGGGACCGGGGGCTTCGACAGAAGTCCTTGAGCCGGGCAAGGGCTTGGTCCGCCTCTGCGGTCCACACGAACTTCTCGTGGTGCTTGAGTAGTTTGAAGAAGGGGAGACCCCGTTCTCCTAGCTTCGAGATGAATCTGTTCAATGCCGCCATGCACCCCGTCGACTTACGGACGTCCTTGATGCTCGTGGGAGCTTTCATGTCGGTGATGGCGGAGATCTTCTCGGGGGTTGGCTTCGATGCCGCGTTGGCCGATGATGAAGCCGAGTAGTTTGCCCGAAGGTACGCCGAAGACGCACTTGTTCGGGTTGAGCTTCCGGCGGTACTCGCGTAGCGATGCGAAGGTCTCTTCAAGGTCGTCGATGAGGGTACCGGAGTCCCTGGTTTTGACAACCACGTCATCCACGTAGGCCTCGACGTTCTTGTTGAGTTGCCGCTTGAAGCGGTGCCCGGATGGCCCGTTGGTAAGTAGCGCCGGCGTTCTTCAACCCGAAAGACATGGTCGTGTAGCAAGACGCGCCAAACGGGGTGATGAACGCGGTCTTCTCGGTCTTCCTCCTTGATTGCGATCCGGTGGTACCGGAGTAGCGGGTCGAGGAAGCAGAGCAGTCGCGGCCCCGCCGTGGAGTCGATGACTTGATCAATCCGTGGCAACCCGAAGGGGTCCTTGGGGCGTGCTTGTTGAGGTCGGTGTAGTCGACGCACATCCTCCACTCGTTCGAGTTCTTCTTGCGGACGAGGACGGGGTTGGCGAGCCACTCGGGATGGAAGACTTCTCCGATGAAGCCGGCGGCGAGTAGCTTGGCGAGCTCCTTCTTGATGGCATCCCGTCCGTCGTCGGCGAAGCGTCGGAGGTGTTGTCGCTTGGGGGTGGCCTTTGGGTCGACGTTGAGGCAAAGGCTCGATCGGCTCCACGGGCACTCCGGCATGTCCGTCGGCTTCCACGCGAAGATGTCGCGGTTAGCCCGAAGGAAGCCGATGAGCGCGTCTTCCTATTTGGGGTCGAGGCCGGCCCCGATGGTGGTGGTCTTGGTGGGGTCGCTCGTTCCGAGGTCGACCGACTTGGTGAGCACCTCCTCGGGTGGCCGAGGCTTGTTGGCGCTTGTCGGACTTCTGCGGGATGTCGAGTTCGCTTGTGGCAAGCTTCTTCGACGCGGCGTAGACCTCCATCATTGGGGTGGGTACTTGATTTGTCGAAGCAATCACCACGGCCTCCGTATCGCGGTCGTGAGAGATCTTCAAGTCCCCTTGGAGGGAGAGTACGCCCACCGGGCTTGGCATTTTGAGTACCAAGTATGTGTAGTGGGGCACCGCCATGAACTTGGCGATGGCCGGTCCGCCGAGGATGGCATGGTAGGAAGTCTCGATATCCGCGACCTCGAACTTGATGTATTCGGTGCGGTAGTTGTCGCGAGACGCCCGAAGGTAAGCGGCGTACCACCGAGCCCAAGTGGGATAGCCGCGTTGCACGGGACAATGCCGTAGAAAGGCATCTTGCTCTTGTCGAGCATGGGGGTGACGTCAAGGTTCATCTTCCCGAGAGTCTTGGTGAAGAGGACGTTGAGCCCGCTTCCGCCGTCGATGAGCACCCTGTTGAGCTTAGAGCCCGCCATTGTTGGTTTCGGGACGAGAGGGAAGCGTCCCGGTTCGGAGAAGCCGGTCCATTGGTCCGCGCGGGAGAAGGTGATGGGCGTCTCGACCACCCGAGAGGGGTCATAACCGCCGGTTCAATGGACATCACTTCACGGCGAGTAGCCTTCGCTCCCGCCTTTGCGGGGTAGTCCGCCGAAGAGGACGTTGACGGCCTTCTCGGGTTCTTGGAAGTCGTCGCCGTCCTTCTTCTTGTTCTTCGATCGTGAGGGTGCGGTGGCTCCGGCGTATCCTTGAGCGCATGCCGAGCCGGTAGCACCTTGCTCGGTGGTGTGGTTGCCGTTTGGATGCCACGGGCACTTCTCCTTCGGGGGGTCTTTAAACCCGCCGGAGTTCTTCTTCGAGTTCCCTTTCGGGGGACGCTGGATAGCCGCGACGGTGTTGTCTGGCTTGCGCTTGCGGTTGGGACCCGAGAAGTTGTTGTTGTTGCGGCCGCCTTGGTTTGGGTTCTTTGCTGCCGCCGCCGCCTTGGTTCTCGCTTGGACTTGCCGCGGATGGCGTCGTACTTGGCGTTGGCCTTGTCCTCTTCATCCGCCCAGGACGTGATCATGTCCTTGAGGTGGAGAATGGACTTGGGACGGTGCCGGCCGAAGTCCTCGAAGGTGCGGCGATGGTAGAGCCCGTCCTGGAAGAGGTCGATGACCTCCTTGTCGGTGACGTCCACGACGGTAGCGCGCTTGTCGAAGAAGCGGCGCATGTACTTGCGGAGGGTCTCGCCTTGTTCCTGCTTGATCATGGCAAGGTCCATGCGAGTACCCGAACGGCCCATGGCGCCCGCGAAGTTGCTTGTGAATTGCTCCTTCGGACCGGTCCCACTTGTCGATTGAGTGCTTGTCCGGCCGACTCGAGCCACGTGAGTGGGGCTTGGTCCGTGCGAAGGGGAAGTAGAGGCACTTGGTGTCGCCGTTGCCGCCGCCGTTCTCGATGGAGAGAGCATAGCATCGGAGCCACCGGATGGGATCTGCTTCGCGTCGTATTTGGTGATCCCCAAAGGCTTGAACTTGTCGGGGAGGAGCGAGGGTTGCGAAGCGGGGTGAGAAGGCGGGGAAGCCGTCGCCTTCGGCCAGCGGTCGTCGACTTCTTCTCGCCGCAACTCTTCGATTCTGCGGCGAGCATCGTACCCGCCGTGAGAGGCGCCGGAGGCGTGGCTATGCGCGTGGCCGCGGCCGCCGCGGCGGCCGCCGCCTCCGGCTTTCTTGTTGGCTCCGTGGTTGGAGGCCGCCGCCGCGGCCGCCGCCGCCGTCGGGGTCGTTGCCGCCACCACCGGCCGGAGCACGGTGGGGGACGACTTCTCGGTTGACGTTGTCTTGTCGTGAGGGTCCGCCGGCGGTGGAGCGTCGACGGTTTGGTTCGAGTCGGGATGTCGCCCGAGTACGGTTAGGACCGGGGTCGGCCTTGCGACTAGTAGCTTCGTTGTCGCGAGGCTTAGGCCGGGGGGAGGTTGGCCGACTCTCTTGTCTACCCGCATGAAGTAGGCTTTTCGGCCGAGCTTGGCGATGACCTCCCCGGCTCGTATGCCCCGAGCCCGGCGTGCGATCGGCCGTGATCGACATGAGGGGGGCACTCGCGCTCGGGAGTGGTGTGAACTCGCTCTCGGCCCCGCCGAGAGCTTCCGCAAGGTTGCGGATGGGGAGGTTGTCTCTGAGCCGCCGGCGTCGTTCGTTGCGCTTCCTGTTACGTTCGCGCCGGGCGTCCCTGCTGGCGTCGGTCTCGTCCGCAGGGGCATCAGCAGACAGCTCGTCTGCGGAGATGTCCTCCAAGTACTTGTCTGCGGCCGTGCCTGAGGTTCCCGGGGTGTCGCCGGCAGCCATGAAGACTTGACGGTCAGGCGTACCCAAGCTTGGCTCGGAAGGCGCCACCTCAGTTGGTGTGCTTGAGTCAGCTTGGGCTAGTGGTGTTCCCTCCTGGAACGGTAGCGAGTCGATGTAGGCGACGTAGCGTGAGTCCTCTGTTGTCGGCTCGGCGAGGTTTGCGGTCCGGCCGCAGAGACGTATCTCCCGGCCGGCGTTGATCTTATAACCGCCCCGGAGGCCGGCCCCCGACAAGGGAAGCTCGGAGGAGTTGTCTTCGGACTCGGGCTCCTCGGGGTCCGACCCGAAGTCGAACTCGTAGTCCGGGTTCGAGTAGAACTCGGAGAGAGGGTCGGAGTCCGAGACGCGGTTGGAGACGGCGTCGGAGTCCGAGTTGTACTCGGTTACGGGCTCCTTGCCGGCCGGCGTGGCGTAGAAGCCTCCGCGCGGGCCCGGCCGGGAACGCGAGGGCCACGCACGCAGCGCCGACGTGGAGAGGGGACCGCCCGCGATGGGCGAGGAGCCGGCTCGCATGCGATGGCCCATGGCGACGTCGGGTTCGAGTTGGAGACGGACTCGAGCTCGAAGTCGGCGTGGAGGTTGGAGAGCGAAATTTCGCCGAACTTGCGGCGAGTTTGCCCGCGACAACTTCGGGAAGCGTCACGAGCCCCGTCCTCGAGTCGGGTTGCATGATCAAGCGGCGGCCGGAAAGAGCCCGCGCCATCGGCGATGCGGACCCAAGCCCCGAAGACGAAGGTGTCGCCACGGTTGAAGGCGACGGTTGGCTTGATGTGAACGGAAGCCGTCGAGTTCGCCATGTGATCTCGAGCGAGAGCCCCTACCCGGGCGCGCCGGTGTCGGTGTTTTGGACCGGCAACCTACTACGGGGGAGTACCCGAAGTAGATGAATGTGACTCGCCGAGATCGGTAACTCGAAGGAAGAGGCATGTGGCACACAATTTAGACGAGGTTCGGGCCGCGAGGTGCGTAATACCCTACGTCCTGTATGTTGCGTAGCTACGGGATTGATAGGGCACGGTTACGGGATGGTGCAACAGGTGCGCCGTGAGTTGAGATTGGATGAGGTGATCCTGGGATCGGTCCCCGCCTCGCCTTATATAGTCCGGGAGGCGGGGTTACAAGTCGGAGTAGGGAAGGAGTACTAGTCGAGTACGTCTAGGAGACCTCTACACGGTGCGGAACATGTACGGAGTCCTATCCGAGTACTACTCTTGTCTTGTCCTTGTGCTCCACGCCTTCGTGTGCCGTGTAGCGCAAGTCGGGTAGTCCCGGGGGCCCACCGAGTAGTCGGTCCCGGTACCCACCGAGGTAGTGGGCCCGGGGAGGTCCATACGACACCCTCCCCTATTTTCTTTGTACGGTCGAGAAAAAGGAAAAACAAGGTTGTGTAGTTTGTTTGAATGGTACAATATCCGTGTACCCGAAAGGATCTCGAAGACAGGTGTATATGGGGCACGGACGGCGGCTACTAAGGACTCACAAGTACCGTAAGATGACGGACTATTTCGATGGAAAGATTGAGAAAGACTCTTTTGCCCCACAACCGGCCACCGGTAGAACCGTATTTGAAATGTGTCGAAGGCCAAGTTTAAACTTGGTAAGAAATCAAAAGGTGATGTTGATGATAATTCAAAAGGGGGAAGGAAGGAGGCTGAAACTACAGAAAACATTGACGTGCCTTTCAAGAAGATGTCTATATTTTTTAAGTACTTGCCATACCGGGAAGATTTGACAGTGCGCCATGCCATCGATGGGATGCATCTTCAGAAAAATGTGTTTGAAAGCACAATGGGATTCTTAGGATTAACAGGAAAGGTGAAGGACGGACTGAAGTCACATAAGGATCTTGTTGACCTAAAAATTAGGCAAGAACTCCACCCACAACCACATCCTAATGGTAAGCAGTACCTTCCACCTGCTAGCTTCAACTTAACACAACATGAGAGGTTGGCTATCTGCAAATGCTTGCGCGGGCTGAAAGTGCCAACCAGATTCTCATCCAACATCCGATCATTGGTCTCGTTGAAGGACATGACGCTTACTGGTTGTAACTCTCATGGCTTGTCATGTGATGATTACTCGTTTTTCTCGCGATTGCGATCCGAGCCGTCAAACCGGTATTCTTTAAGATGGTCATCACAAGGATGTGCTACTTTTTCAATGTCATTTCGCGGAAAGTGGTAGATTGTGTAGAGTTGGCAAGGCTTCACTGTTTATGTCGAAACTCAAGCCCGGCTCGAGATGTGCTTCCCTCCGTCATTTTGTGATATCATGGAACATCTAATGATCCACATGGTCGAGCAAATTACCGAACTAGGACCTATGTACTTTCATCGGATGTGGACATACGAATGGTTCATGTCGATTCTCAATGGATACATGAGAAACAAGGCATTTCCGAGAGGGAAGCATGATCGAGAGCTACCATACGAAGAGAGTATTGATTGTTGCATAGACTACATAAAAGATAAGAGAGCGATCGGTTTACCGGAATCTCGACACGAAGGCAGATTGTCAGGGAAAGGGACCATTGGAAGGAAAAGATTCATTGACGAGGACAACCAACAACTGGAGAAAGCACATGCTAGTGTTCTGCAACAACTTGCAATAGTGGAGCCATTTATCGTGCAACACAAAAATGAGATTCGTGAGGAAAATGATAGTCGGACCGAGGATTGGGTCATCAAAGAGCAAAAGCGTCATTTCCCATCATGGTTAAAGGAACATGGGCATCTATTTCAAGGAAATTCCATAGATGACACAACGTTGACCAGGTTGGCGGCTGGTCCATCAAGCAATGTTACCTCATGGCAAGCATACGAAATTAATGGGTACACCTACTATACGAAGGCGAAAGACAACAAGAGTGTCGCGTATCAAAATAGTGGTGTTCGCATAGATGCGATTGATAAATCCGGAAACAACATCACTTACTACGGGTTCATAGAGGAAATATGGGAACTTGACTATGGAGAGAATATCAGGTTCCCCGTGTTTCGGTGCCAATGGGTCAAACACCCGAATGGCGTCACAGATGACAATTATGGGTTGACACTTGTAGACCTTGCCAATGTAGGTTACAAAGATGATCCATGGGTACTCGCCGAGCGTGTTGCACAAGTTTTCTACATAGCTGATCCTATGAATGTGAAGAAGCACATTGCCGTCTCCGGAAAACAAAGAATTCTAGGAGTAGAAGGTGTAATTGATGTTGAGGATTATAATCAGTTCAAGGAACTAGTCTTGTTCAAAGATCGTGAGAAGAGAATAAAAAATATTGAAGCCATCATTCCTAAATCGAAGAAGCCATGGTTACGTACAGACTGTGAAGGGAGAATTGTTAAAGGATAAACTTGCACTTCTTATTAGTCGGGCTTGATGTTTCACTTGTACGACTTTATATAATTAGTGTTGTTGTAAGACTTTCAATCAATTTAGGAGAGTTTTGGAAGTTTTGATGAAATGGAAATACCACATGAATTATGGAAATTATGGTTTCAATTAGTGTTTGAATATTTGAATTTATGTATATGAGGTGTTTTGTCATAAAAAAGGTTTGCATTTGAAAAGGTTAGTTCAAATGAGACTCTAGGGTTAAACAACCTATAACTCATTAGGTGTATGAACCTATTTGAACTAACCTTTTCTAACTAGGACTTCTTTTACAAAAAACACACCCCCTATACTTAAATTCAAATATTTTATGATACCTTGGGAAGTTTCAATGAAATTTGAACAATTTAAGCCCCTGTTTCAAATTTTGCAAATTATGGAAAACACTATGCTGGCGGGCATCTTAAGAAACCGCCAGTGGTGAGACACACCACTGGCGGTTATCATAAGTCAACCGCTAGGACAGTGGTTTGCCAAAATTTGAAATTTTAAAATCCTGGCCTGAAAATGTTCAAAATTCTTTGAAACTTCCAAAAATTATCATAAAATATTTGAATTTATGTATATGAGGTGTTTTGTTATAAGAAAATGTTTGAATTTGAAAAGGTTAGTTCAAATGAGACTCTAGGGTCAAACAACAATTCTTTAGGTGTATGAACCTAGAGTCCTATTTGAACTAACCTTTTCTAAGTAGGACTTATTTTAAAAAAGCATATTCCGTATACTTAAATTGAAATATTTTATGATACCTTGGGAAGTTTCAATGAAATTTGAACAATTTAAGCCCCTGTTTCAAATTTTGCAAATTATGGAAAACACTATGTTGGCGGTTATCATAAGTCAACCGCCAGCACAATTGTTTGACAAAATTTGAAAATTTTAAATCCTTGCATGAAATTGTTCAAAATTCTTTGAAACTTCCAAAACTTAATCATAAGATATTTTAACTTATTTATAGGAGGTGTTTTGTCATTTTAATTTGAAAAGGTTTGTATCTGAAAAGTTAAGTTCAAATTCTTTCAAATAACAGCGCTGGTGGGAGTTTATGATAACCGCCAGCGAGAATTCTCACCACTGGCAGTCGCTTAAGTGACCCGCCTGTGGTAAGGATCACCGCTGGCAGTTGCCTAATGTGACCTGCCAGTGGTGACCTACCGCTGGCGGTTGCCTAATGTGACCCGCCAGTGGTGACCTACCGCTGGCGGTTGCCTTATGTGGCCCGCTAGTGGTGATTCCATCTATATATACACGAGATGCGGTCTCGAAAATTTTCTAAGTCTGGCGCGAAAACGCATCGACACCGCCGGGCTACCAAATTTTCTCACCGAGCGCCGTCGTCGTTCCCGACCGTCGCCGTCCTCCCGGGGAGTGCCCGGCCGACCTCCACGAGCGCCCCACCGTCATCCGCGAGGGCCCCGCCCCTTCTCCCCGTGGACCGCCGCCGTCTTCCGCTAGGGCGCCGCCCCTTCTCCCGTGGACCGCCGCCGCCGCCGTCGTCCGCGGTCACCCCCGCCGACCGACGACCTCCTCCCCGAGCGCCACCGCCCCTCTTCCCTACCGAGATGACGTCCTCCCTCCCCGCCGGCCGCTTCCCCCAATCGCCGGCCGAGAACCGCCGCCGATCGCTCCACCGCCTCCACCGACGGCCACCGCCTCCGCCTCCGCCGACGGCCTCCGCCGCCCCCCGCTCGCCACCGACACCTCATCTCCTCACCGCTCGGCACGCATGGAGGCCAGGGATGGGGCCGGCGGCGCAGCAATGACAGTCTCGGCTTGGTTGGTTTTTTTCTTTTTTTTTCAAAATGCAATTACATGTGTTAAAAATGTGGATAAATAGATTGTGGATAAATGCAATTACATGGACTGTGGATAAATAGATTTAAAAGTGTTACAAATGGACTATAGATGTAATTTTATTAGTTTTGCTGTATAAATAATTAAATATGGACTATGGATCGTGGATAAATAGATTTATTTTATAAAAATGGATTATGCATTTTGTATAAATAGATTTATTATAAGTATGGACTATGGATTGTGTATAATTTTTAAATAGATTTATTGTATAAAAATGGACTATGGATTTAATTTTATTAGCTTTGTTGTATAAATAATTAAATATGGACTATGGATTGTGGATAAATAGATTTATTTTATAAAAATGGATTATGCATTTTGTATAAATAGATTTATTATAAGTATGGACTATGGATTGTGTCTAGTTTTTAAATAGATTTATTATATAAAAATGGACTATGGATTTGATTTTATTAGCTTTGTTGTATAAATAATTAAATATGGACTATAGATTGTGGATAAATAGATTTATTTAATAAAAATGGATTGTTGTAAATATGGACTATGGATTATTGTATAAATATGGACTATGGACAGTGGATTATCTATGATCAAATGTTAACAGTGAACAATCCAATGAGGAGGAATCTAGTGATAGTGGTATAATTGGAGACTATGAAACTCCCTCTGAGTACGAACCAAGCGAACCACGACCTCGTAGGCATTCCGAAGACGATGATGTTGATTACGAACCAAGCGATAATGAGGTCCGCATGCACATTCACTCAAATTAATGTTTGTTTATTCAATTAAGATATACTTTAAATAGTGTTTTATGTGTAGAACAATGACCGATCCCCGCGACGACGTCGTAGAGCATCTAACATTCATGCCCAAGAGGCGAAGTCATTTCGAACCACAACCTTTGGGTACTACTAGTTCCAGTAACCTGAAAAGGAAACGTGGTCATAGAAGAAGAAACCAGATCCCTGAAAGAGGACAACTTGTGATAGAACGGTTGGGTGACAAAGGTGAGCCCGTCGAACCTAAGGGGATAGCTGCTAGGTTTCGGAACATCGTCGGTGCAATTGTCAGAGACCAATTGGCGTCTTGGATCACAACTACTAATTGGAAGACAGTCCCTAAGGCTACAAAGGATGTATTATGGGCCAAAGTGAAAGAAAAGTTTGTTTATCCGGAAAGTACGGAAAATGCGGGTAGAACTTTTGCCGAGGGCCTTTGTGGAAGAGCTCTTAGAAATTGGAGGTCTACACTTAATACCGAATTTGTCCGAGAAAGGAAAGGATGCTAGGGATGTGTATGGTAACATTCCGCTAGCAGTCTGGGAAGAATTCGTAGATCGAAGAAGACGGCGAGGCGTAGCTCGAGTGTCCAACAAAAGGAGAAGGCTATGAAAGCCGCCGAGAACCCCCATCGCTTGGGTTCGGGAGGATATCTTTGCCAAAATGGCAAAATGGAGGAAGGAAGAAGAAGAAAGGAGGGTAGCTGGTTTACCAACTATTTTTGAAGGCATGGATGAGCGTAGCGAGAATTGGATCCTTGCTCGAGTTCCGCTATAGCACATAACGGTAATGTTTCATTCCGAAGCCCTCGGCAGAAGAAATTTATCGGAAAAGTTGGAAGAACTTGCGGAAATGCAAAAGAAAGGTCTTTTCGTGCTCGACGGGGAGAAAGATATGCTAACCGCCGCTATCGAACGCCCGAGCACCCCGGCCGTGTTCGAGGGATTTCTTCTACCTTGCCCCGGGGTAAAGCATTTCGTGAACACCGATCAAGTTATAAAAAGCGAGACCATTATAAGAAGAAGCTTGAAGACAAGATGAGAGAAATTGCCAAGCGAGAATTGATAGACTTCTTCATACAACAACAACAACAAGCTTCTCGTTGGGCCAAGTGCGAGAGAATCTAATATCCGGTGGTTCCGGGACGGAGTTCCTCCAAACTTGATGCTTGCCCAGATCGGAGCCATCCCGACTCCAAGTAGTGTTGGTTCTATTGCTAACGCAAAGCATCCTATGGATGACATTGTAGAGGATACACCATGCAAGTTGGTTATTCCATATGGAAGAAAACTAGATAAGTTTCGAGAAGTTGGGACATCCATGGCACTAACGGGTCGTGTGTTTCCGAATCCACCACCGCCGAGTACGCATGGGTTCAAGTTGTTTCGGTTTACGATGAGTCGTGCGAGATTGATATCCCTACTGAGGATGGGATCGAGCTTCTCGGTGATGCGAGGAACCAATACATACTGTGGCATCGTTGAGATATCATACTTAATGCATCACCAAGTCCCTGCTCGCAACCTAGCCAAGAACGAGTACCCCCAGGATCCAAATGCTGCAATGGTCGAGTACACAATGGGTGGGGAACATGGAGGTGGTAACAATGACAACAACATGATGATTGTGGAGCAGGAAGTTAACAATAATGACAACAACATGCCACAAACTCCTCCGACATCAGGGGCAGGGGCAGGGGCATCATCATCTCCGAAATCTATTCCAAGACCACAAACTCCTCCGACGTCAGGGGCAGGGGCTGGAGCAGGGACATCATCTCCCAAATCCGTTCCAAGACCACCATCTCCTCCGACATCAGGGGCAGGGGCAGGGACATCATCTCCGAAATCCGTTCCAAGACCACCATCTCCTCCGCCATGTCCAAGACCACCATCTCCTCCTCCAGCAACCAAGACGCCAACAACAATACACCGGATGATAAACTCATATGAACCAAAGACGAAATCATCTGATGTTGACTTGTTCTTGAAAGTACTAAAGAATAAACCTAAACGGGCTCCAACATCCGGTAAAGAATCACCTAATGTTCAAGTACTCAAGAAGGCACCAGATGAAAAGTCTTTATCCCGCACCTCTTTTCAAAAACAAAAGGAGGAGCACATAAGTATGTTTTCGTCGGATGAGGTGCCCGACAAATATGAGCATGGCAAACCATTCTTGTTTAGGTGGCAACCGAACGAAGGGCCATCGTAATTGATGAGGCCGCATACTTGGATCATGCACGCCATGCGGCAAGGCATTCACACTATCACCGCCAATCTCCCGAAATGGGTGTTCGGTTGCTCTTTTGAACGAAAGGTTGCAATCGATTTCCCCGATTTGCATGCGATGTTCCGTCGTGAAAAACTCGACATCAACCTCGTCACCATTTGGTCCAAGTAAGTCAACATCCCTATACGACATCCAAATCTATTGAATTCCATATGTATTGTTATTACCATCCTAAGTAAACTTTTTTGCAGGATGCAAGCGTCTGATGAAAAGAAGACAAATGGGAGGTGGAAGGTAGCATATGTTGACCCGCAACAAGTAAGCCAGTCACAACACACGTTCATAATGAGGGATCAACTAAGAAAGCAAATAGAGGAAGAAGCAAAGACACCAAAAGAGAAGGAAGACTTAATAAAGGGTTACGAGAAAGCTAAACTTCACGAGGTGTCTGTATACATTGCAAGGGTCATGAGGAAAAACCAACATAAGGATTCTATCAAGTTTGCTTACCATTTTGAGTAAGATCCTTTAAATAACTATTTCATCATTTGCCTTCATTTTTTAGTCTATTTATATTAATTATTTTAATTTTATGTAGCGATCATTTCATTTGTTTTCACATGTGTCCGAAGTTGGGAACTGTGGGGGTCTTCGACTCATTACACTATTCAGAGGCTTCTTACAAGAAAATCATTGAGATTATAAGAAAGTAAGACAACTAAGTGTAGTATATAATCACTATCGCGTGTATCGGCTATATTTCAAATTGTTTTACTAACTTATGCCTTTGTATCCTTAAAGTGCGTATAGGCTATACATACTCAATGGCGGGGAGCACAAGAAGAAAAAATTGGTGATACCACACGCCAAATGGGTAAGAACACTTCGTTAATAAGTACCAATCATTTTTATCAGAGTTGTACACTTCTGTTAATTAGTACCGACCATTTTTTATTTGTTTACAGTGCTACAAACAACCTCCTGGCAGTGTGCTATGTGGATATTATGTGTGTGAGGTTTTGAGAAATAATGGGAGGTACCGGACGAATCCTGAAGACGTAAGCCTCTTGTTTGTACACGACTATGTATGTGCTAATTATGTTCCTGATGGTAATGCATAACAATCTTCATTTATTGTGTTTACGTGCAGATGCCTACCATTGAGGGGTCATGGGGGCAACTTGGTGACAATCAAATCACCAACATTTGTGCGGACATGGCGAGATTCATCCTACGCGAGATTTGCCACGAGGATGGAGGATTCTTCGATAAAGAAGGAGTTTTGACATTAGATGATGCAGAAAGGTTACGTAGATGGGTGTCTTAGGGTTATCTATTATGCACAATGTTTTGTAATGTGACTTATGTATACATTTATTATTTTAGTTTGGATTGTGTGTTTGTGAGACATATATTTGGATTTGGCGGTTAAAATACAAATTAAATTCCAGTAAATTAAAGTGAATTTAGCTACAAATGCCAATGTGAAAAAAATAATAGAAGAAAATGACAAATTATATACAAATAATAAACAATTATGGGGAATTATATAGGAAATGAGAAAAATGCTTTCTGTGGCGGGCGGTCTAAGCAACCGCCAGCAAAGATGAATTTTGTGCCGGCAGGCGTCCTAAGAAACCGCCAGCACTGATGGCATTTGTGCTGGCGGGCTGCTTAAGTAACCGCCAGCGCTGATGACATTTGTGCTGACGGTCGTTTAAGTGACCCGCCACAAGATGGCTGTGCCGGCGGGTGGCCGCCCGCCAAGACAAAGGGCCATTTCTAGCGACTCAAAGTTCTTTGGCGGGTGCCTCGCCCGCCAGCAAAAACCGGTTTTAGCCGCCAGGACAAATCGTTTCTGGCCTAGTGTATATGACATAGCAATGCTCGTGCTTTTACGTTAAAAAAACGGAGGGGGAGATCATCCCCCATCTGGGACATTCATTAGTGGCCATTAGTGGCCCCAGGGATCGGAGAAGTGCTATTTTTTATGTACGATATGTTAAAACAGAGTTGTGCTTGACTTCCTTTGAAACTGGTTTCGGCCATAATAACTTTGCACTAGTCCACAACAGCTGAAGTTTTTAATAAGGAAAATGGTCGTTTACATGCCTTGCGTAGAGGCTAGAATATATTATACTCCCATCGTTTTTCGAATTGTAAGTCGTTTTGGCTTCTCGATTTAGATTAGTAAATGTTTTTATGCATCTAAAGATACACAAATGCATGCAAATATTTATGAACTTAGAAAAGTCAAAATGACATATAATTTGAGATGTAGGGAATACATCGCTTTGTCTTTATTAATTAAAAAAGGAAACAGGGTACGAAACATGTAGAACAACAAGAGCTCACCAATTAAATAATAATAATAATAATCATAGCTGAACTCAGTTTTTGGCACGTGGTTGCATAGCTACTGGTCCAGTTACAGCAAGGGAAATTCTAAAAAACAAAAAAAGCAGTAATAACAAAATGCATACACCAACCCCGTTTTTTGCTGTGAAAACATGTAAGATGGCCGAAGGAAAAGGAAACAAATTGATTGAAGGACTTGGAAATCAAATAAATGGAATTATGTGAAATGCATTCTTGAGCAAACACACCAGCAGAACAGGGTGGCCGGCCTTCTCATCGGTGCGCCTGCAAAATGAAACGATGATAATCAGTCACCGCCGGTTGGCATGCATGCAGATGCTGGCAACAACACAACAGCTAATATATAGCGCACGTACATTCGTGGATCAACGGCTACGCCCATCATGGGTTTGGGTTGGGGATGGGTTTGGTGGGGTCGATGCAGGGCGGATATGAGGTGAGCTGCCATATGGCGGCGTTTGTTGCAGTTGCCGACGCGGAAGAAGAGATCATGATCGGGCTTCCGACATCTACGCGGCCGTTCCGATTCTGCCCGGCGATGAGTTTGAATTTCTTGTCCTTGTTAACATACACTGGGGCAAAGCGGTCTTCGCGTGTCGGCTCGTCTTGCTTCCACAGATCCCCAAGCAAGGCGTCCCCTTTTGTTGTGTCGTCAAACCTAGATGACAGTCCCACCCGTCCGTCTCTTGATGGAATCGTGATCACCTGGCCCGTCGCCAAGTTCTGCAGCGCAAATGGCAGTGATCCGGATCGGGTGGGAGCGCCGGGCACCATGATCCATTGCTGCATGCGCAAACACATGCAAAATTGGTGTTATTAACAGCAGATAGAACGATGCAAAGAGGCGTTTTAGTACGTGGATGGACGATCCGGGGCAGAGAAATTAAGGAGGCTTGCCTGTCTCCGGTCCGAGCAGCTGCCCCTGGCGAGGACAACTCTGCCATCTTGACTTACGGCAATGTTCAGCGTGGAGTCATGCCTGCTGTATATCCTCACCGGCGGTGGCAGGGTGTCTTTGATGAACAAGCTTCCTTGGCCGGCGACGAGCGCCGCACACATGAGCAGGATCGCCGCCCAAGCTAAGCCGGCCGCTGCGGCGGAGAGCCTTGCCACTGTCGTCAGCGTGTGTATGTAGGGGACACTGCTAGCTAGCTTTGATCGGTGTGTATTCCATGGGGCTCGGCACCCTCTCCCTTTTATACACGATTTCGAAGCCCAGCTCCCAAGTAACAGCTCCAGCTTTCTTGGACAACGCCTCATGGAACAGATTGCTTGATGGCCTGGCCATGTGTGACAGCAGGCAATGCCGGAGGTAAGCATTATTAATCATTTCAACGGTGCACGTCGATAAATGATTGTTTGCGGTTTGATTTCAAATCGCTATAAGATAATAACGGAACATAAGCGCTACGTGCGTCCCTACGTGCCAACTCATGATACTGATCCTATTAGAGCAATTCCAACAAACTGGCTAGATCGTTTTCCTTCTGTAAAATAAAAGAGAAAAATGTCACGAACACCTTTCGAACAGCCTCTTCATGCATCCTCGTCGGCTCGGTATCCCGTTTGCAATCGCAGAACCTCCGTTTGTCATCTTTGGCGAGGGAGTTCGCCTCACTATCTCCCCGTGCGCTCCCTCTCCTCCTGTGTGCACTCCTTTGGCAGGCCGGTGCGCTGACCGTCCGCGACCCCCCCCCCCCCCCCCCCAATGGTGCGCTATAGGAGAATGGAAATTCCCCGAGTGCCACGGGCTTCCCCGAGTGCCAAATATCGGGCACTCGGGGAAGAGGCTTCCCCGAGTGCCTTGGAGCCAATGGCACTCGGGGAAGGCCCTCGATCATCCCCGAGTGCAACACTCGGGGAAGAGAGGCACTCGTGGACGAAAAGGCTCTTCCCCGAGTGCCTTCCTCTAGCACCCGGGGAAGAAAGCCTCTTCCCCGAGTGCCTTGCTCTACCACTCGGGGAAGCAAGCCTCTTCCCTGAGTGCCTTCCCCTAGCAGTCTCTTCCCCGAGTGCTATGGGAAGACACCCGGGGAATTATTTTTTTTTTGCTCCAATTTTTTTAGTCCATCCTACATTATTATAAACTTCTTGTTCAAATTTGGGGCAATTTTAAATTATTTTAGTATATTTCATTATTTTTTCTATTCGTTGAAATTTTTTCGTACTTCGAATTTGAACTACATGCGCATGAAGTAATGAAATTTCTTAATTCAAAAAATAATATTCATTATATTTGGTGTAAGTTGAGGCCATATCTAGGAACTCACATGAAATTTTGAGCATCTTGTTGCCGTAACATGACGAACAACTTGCGGGAAAATTGTTTGTAAATTATATAAAAGTCCGAAAATCATGAGACTTGTCTGGGTGTCATGTTGTGGCATGTAGAGGTTGTGTGACAAAATTGAGAAGATTTCGAGCAAGTTGCGACGTCGGATGTATAAAAACGAGACATCTCCACATGTGATCACTGTGATAACACACGCGGAGATGTCTGGGTTTTAGGCATCCGACGTCCTAACTTGCTCGAAATCCTTTCAATTCTTTCACACAACCTCTACATGCTAGAACATGACACCCAGACATGTTTCATAATTTTCGGACTTCGTTCGGATTTTATATAATTTACAAATAATTTTATCACAAGTTGTTCGTCATGTTACGGCAACAAGATACTCGAAATTTCATGTGAGTTCCTAGATACGACCTCAACGCACCAAATATAATGAATATCATTTTTTGATTTAAGAAATTTCATTACTTCATGCACCTGTAGTTCAAATTCGAAATATGAAAATTTTTTCAACGAATATAAAAAACTAATGAAATGTTCTAAAATAATTTAAAATTGCCCCAAATTTGAACAAGAAGTTTAAAATAATGTGGGATGGACTCACGAAAAAATTGGAGCAAAAAAACTAAAAAAAGTTAATTCCCCGAGTGCCTTCCCCTAGCACTCGGGGAAGAGACCCTTCCCCGAGTGCCAGGCACATGGGCACTCGGGAAAGGCCCACCGGCCCAATATTAAACTGCCAAAGACCTAGCTGGCCCATTACGAAACCCTAACCGTATATAATACCCAACCCCCCGCCCCCGCCCCGCAAGCCCCCCACACCCACCTAGCCCTCCCTCAGGAAGCCGCCGCACCCCAGCCACTTTCCCCTTAGATCCGCCGCCGCACCCAACCACTCCCTCCCCGGTGGTGGCCCAAGGACGGTGGCGTCCTCGACTCCGGCGCGTCATCCTCGACTCCGACGCGACGGCCTCGACTCCTTTCGGTGTGGCGGCCTCGCCTCCCTCCGGGCGCGGCGGTGGGCTCCCTCCGTGCGCGGCGGCCCCCCCCCTCCGGTGAAGCGGCGTGCTCCCTTCGGGCACGACGGCGGCCTCGACTCCCTCCGAGCGCGGCGACGACCTCTCCTCCGGGCACGGCGGCGGGGTCCCTCCGGCGCGTTGGCCTCACCTCCCTCCTGGCGCGGCGGCGGACTCCCTCCGGGCGCGGGGGCGGGCTCGTCTCCCTCGGGTGCGGCGGCGGGCTCGCCTCCCTCCCGGCGCGGCGGCGGGCTCCTCGGGCGCGGCGGAATCTCCGAGCGCGACCTCCTCGGGCGGGACATGCGGCGGCGTGGCCTCCTCATCTCTAGGTGAGGCCGGATCTACGTCGGCGACGGCGGAGAGAGGCGGGATCTGCGGCGGAGGGGCGGGACGGAGCAGAGGCGGCCGACCGACCGGCCGGAGGGGGCCATAGTTCTTGTTGGGATTTTTAAAAAAAAACATAATTCTTCCCCGAGTGCTTCTTCGCCTCTCGGTGAAGCCTTCCCCGAGTGTGCAATTTTTGGCACTCGGGGAAGGCCGCTTCCCCATGAGCCTCTTCCCCGAACCCTCTTCCTCGAGAGTCGCACTCGCGGAAGGCTTCCCCGAGTGCAACTGGCACCTGGGGAAGACCCTGCCTCCCGCAGTGGTGGCTGGGAGGCGTCACAGTGTGCCGCCATTCCCCACATGGTGCCGCTGCACTTCGCCACTCACCCCACACGGCTGCGGTCCCAGCCCTGTGCTCGATCCCCCGATGGCTGGCTGCACGACCACCATTCCCGGTCCACATTCAGGCGGCGTCCAACAGACAGATGGAACGGAAAAGGAACTAGTCCCATATGAAAAAAAGGATGTGGACCCCACTGTTTGGAGAAAGGAGAGTCAATTTGGAGAGTCTTTTGGATTACACTCCACCCTTTATGATGTTTTCTATTTTTTAAAAGTCCTTCAAAAACTTTAATTAGCTATAGTTATACATAATATGTTGGCAGTGACGAATCTAGAAATAAATTTAGGGGAGGCTTTCTCCTTCTAGTCTCTCATTCCCTCATTCTTCTTCCTCAAATTTGTAGGGAAGGCTTAGCCTCCATTAGATTTCCAGTGGTAGTGGGGCTCGAGCCCCGCTCGCCCCACTGCTATATCCGTCCCTGGATGTTGGAGTTACTCTTAAGTTTCAAGTTATTCAGTCCATTCGTTTTTGTATATAATACCAAGATTGGGAAATCATTATAATGTAGTGCCAATTTTACATTATTTTTATAGTATTTAATGATCAGCAAAAAAATAAATTTATTGATATATATGACTTCTGATGGGCCCTATATATGTGCATATACTCCAACAGTTTTCAAATCATATTTCAGTCCTATAAGAAGAGACATAAAGGAGAGTGCAAAACTGCAAATATAAATGGGTAGATTTCAAATAATGTGTGCAAACTTTAACACAGAAGTGTAGACAGTACAAAAATCTAATGATTAGATATAATTGAGAAAAATAGATAAAACTATTGCTAAACTTAAGAAGAAAATATACAGGACACGTGCAAGAAAATATTAGAGTTCTAAATGACATAAAAGATATCCTACAAAATAGACGACAATGCAAGAAATTGAATAGGTCATGCATTGTGCACGTGGGAATGATCCTACGACAGAACATAAGTAAAAATGGAGGTTTCTCAGTGATCCTCACATAATAAAATCTAAGAAGAAATATTAAATTTTCGGACACACCAATCAATCATATGTTCTTGTTCTGGTAGTGTTATATATTATCACCGTGGTAGATTCATTACAACACGTGTACCGCGCAATCACCCACAGAAGCTCCAGCCAAACCGCATGTTGGTTCGATCCATATATACGGAAAGGTGAAAGGCGCACGACTGAAGGCACCGCTGCTGCCAAATCCAAGGTTGACAAATGAAAACGACGAGCACTATAGCTCAAGATCATTGCTGCCAGCAGTCTCGCAGTAGCCAGTCAATCAATCACGCACCCAGCCAGCTAAGTGCCTGAGTCAGATACTCCAGAGTGTGTGTCGTATCGATCATCGACATACAAGTTAGCATGGGTGGAATGCGGTTGATCGGCTTTCTCGAACATTCCAAGTTCCAATCACCAAAGCCGATTGCTCGCCTCACGCTGTCACTGAACGCGATCGACGAATTCACTAAACCATGACACTGCCTGAGAAGCAAGCTATATGGACGAGCAACTAGCTGCCACTCATCCGAATGCCACCATGAGACCTTGGAGGCTTGGACCTCCGACGCCGCGCACGTGTCGAGCGGCGCGTGGAAAGGCCGGCCGATCTGCGCGACCGCGCGCATTGCTCCACCTCCACTACACCTACAGCGCGGAGGCTGAGCGGCCTCGATCAGCCGGCCGGCGCCACGAGCTCGGAGCTCGCGCCACCACTCCAAACCCACTGACGGCCTCGCCACGTCGTCGTGTCGCGCTCCGGAGTCCCTATAAATACCGGCCCGCAGACCCCGCCATCTCCGCATCCGATCCATCGCTCAGAGTTGCATGCACGGACGAGAGAGCTAGCTAGCTGAAGCGCGTCCTCGTCTGACTCATCGTCTCCACCGCGAGTCAGGCGCGGTATAGAATAGACCGCCGCCTTCGGTTCGATCTCGCGGCGGCGTGAGAGCACGAGACGATGGCGTGCACGAAGGCCCTCGTCGTCCTCGGCGTCGTAGTGGCGGCGGCGTTGGTTCTCGCTGCTGAGAGCCGACCCATTGCGCGGAAGGATCTAGGCGTCAACCTCGGTGGCGGGGGTGGCCTGGGGGTCGACGTCGGCGGCGGCCTCGGTATCGGCTCTGGGATCGGCATCGGCATTGGCGGCGGCGGTGGCGGTGGCGGCGCAGGCTCCGCGTCCGGGTCAGGGTCTGGGTCCTACTCCGGCTCCGGCTCAGGCTCGGGGTCCGGCTCGGGGTCCTGGTCTGGGTCAAGCTCGGGCTCGAACGCGGGGTCCGGCGGCGGCGCAGGGTCGTACGCTGGCTCTCACGCCGGTTCGTACGCAGGGTCAAACGGCGGCGGAGGTGCGGGCTCCAACGCCGGCTCGTACGCCGGCTCGAACGGCGGAGGCGCAGGGTCGTACGCGGGCTCCGACGCCGGCTCGTACGCCGGCTCGAACGGCGGGGGCGCGGGCTCTTACGCGGGCTCCGACGCCGGCTCGTACGCGGGGTCAGGTGGCGGCCCGCACTGGGGCCCTGGTGCAGGCTCCTACGCGGGCTCTCACGCCGGCTCATACGCAGGCTCCAACGGTGGTGGAGGAGGAGCAGGCTCGTACGCGGGCTCTGATGCTGGCTCGTACGCGGGCTCTGGCGGTGGCCCGTACGGGGGCGCTGGCGCTGGCTCCTACGCTGGCTCTCGAGCCGGCTCCTACGCTGGCATGCCGGGGCACGGCAAGTAAGATGTGTGCGAGCTCAGATGCCGTGCCGATACACAGTCGATGCTTGCTTTGTTCTTCAGTGTTTGCAGCCTGATTATTTGTGTCCACAAGTAAACCCATTATGTGTGTAACCCATAAATAAGTAACGGTGCATAAGTGCTAGTGGTATGTACTCCTATGTAAACATTTATATGAAATGAATAACTTGCATGTACACGATTGTTTAAGAACTCCTCACATGAGATGTGTTCAGTGAGCATGTTCTTGCTTAAGATGTGATAGAGTTGTGACTTGTGAGTTGATGATAAATTTTGACAAAAGAAGACCCTTTCATGAAAGAGATGATAAGCGCAGAGTTGATGCTTGCCACTGTTTGATGGGACACAACAATCCGACATAAAATCGAGTTCTACTTCCCCGCAGAATCTCCATGAATATACTCTTCTACAGCAGCTGCAGCAAACAAGGAAGAAGACTCAGGCGTCAGGGGTCGTCTCCCAGGACTCCAGGAGGCGACTCGGGCGGACCCCGACCTCCGCCGCCACTCTAGGCCCAGCATCCGGATTCAGCGCCCCCGGTCTCGGATCTACTCGCACGCGGCCCCTCGCCCTTCCCCACCCACTTCGCTTCCTTCCTTGCTCCATGGCCGCAGTGTGCGCGGGCGGCTGCCCGACCCGTCATCTGTGAGGTCCCACCTGACCGCCGCACGTCGGATCTGCCCTTCCACGATGCTGGTTCGCGCCCCTCGGCAGCGGTGGCTGCAGGCGGCTCCCCGACGTAAGACCCCTTGAGGTCAGTGCCGCTGGTGTAGCCTCTCGACGGATGGCGGTTGGCGACGCACCCAGCTCCCTAGGCTGGTGTGTGGCCGTGCTGCTCGGCTTGTGCTGCTATTGTTGTCGGCCGCTAGTCATCGTCTCCGTCGATTCTCCACACGGTCTGCATAGTGGTCGTGCGGATTGATCTGCTCGTCATCAAGGGAGGCAGAAGTGCGTCCATGGTGGTCGTCCCTTCTGTTGCACCTTGCTAACGAGCAGTGTGAAGCCCCAGTGGAGATGGCGCCCTGTTCTTCACCGGGTGCAGTGCAACAAAGTGCTGCGAGACAATGTGGTCGTCTTCGAGAGGCAGTGCAACCTGTGGTTGGGGATCGCCAAGAGAAATCCTAGCCCGGCTAGTTGTGCCAGTGTTGACAATGGCGGCACCCTAAGTGTCGTTCCCCTCCATGGAGGCGTTGTCCTTTAGGTGTCCCTGTCCACAAGGTGCAACAGGAGTGGGTGTCCATCAGGAGAAATCCTTGCTCGGCTTTGTGTCGTTGCCGTCAATGACGACGCCCTTGGGCGACGCTATCCTTCCTGAAGGCATTGACGAGAGACCACTCATTCCATGCTGGTGTTGCCTACCACTCCATGAAGGTGGAGTGATGTTTGTGACTCCTATATGTGTGCATCTCTCTGCTCCTTACTGTTCATGGTGGGGGTGCATTGGTTGTTGGCCGCTTTGTGGTTTGAAAAGTTCCCTGCACTGGTGTCTCTACTTCGTCGATGCACTCCTTTTTGGTGGTGACAGAAAATCAATTGTCAGGTGGTGTTATCCACCGCTTCTGCCATTCCTCTTCAAGGATTCCTCCCTTTGGATGGTGTCAGATGACGGTACGTGGAGCCCGGATGCTCTAGAGGTGTTTCCATCAGCTTTAAGGGAGGTCGTCATCTCTGATGAGTTTTGGTTTGTGTACCTTCTGCTGTCTTTAGTCCCCATCCTGCTTGTTAGGCCTCAAATGGAGGTAGCAGGGGGGCGGCGTAGCTACGAGGGGTGGTGCAGGGTGCAAAGACTGAGACAAAACCGGCAAGTATGTTGTTCGGTGGTGGTGCTAACCAACGATCGATGGGCGTCAATCGGCTGTGTCATTCCTTGTCCTTGTATCGGTTGTGAGCAGTGTGATGTACCTTTGGTGTTGTACTCTTTCCTTTCCTTTGTGTCTTTCTTTTGGGCTATGCCCATCAGACCATTCGGCGGTCAATGCTTGTAAGAAACCATTACCGACTTGCCTGGCATCCGTTGTTAATGAAATTCAGGTGGGGACTTTTCGTCCCCCGGTGACTTTTCTCAAAAAAGGAAGAAGACGACAATGCATATACACAAGCACGAATTTATATATTTTTCGATTTTAAAATAAGTGCTCGCAACCAAATTTACCGAAACTATACACCTGTCTCAATGTGACACGACAATAGGGCTCAAACGTCATATCATAGGGCGTCTAGTTTGGCCAAACATTGTGCCACATGACGTTTAGGCGTAGCGCCAGCGGTCGGGGAGCGCGACTGCACTACCAGTGGCTCAGGGAACCTAGCACCGTGTGGCACGGTGTTTGGAAACTAACCACCATATGACACGACACTTGGGTTCCAATCGCCACACGACGGCAGCCTCAACCCTATATAAAGAGCCGGAGGTTGCCGCCATCGGCCTCCTCTCCATCTCATTCGACTTCCGTCTACAGCTGGCGGAGCACTTCAGATCCACGTATTTTTCTAACTCTAGCTACTTTAGTTTAGAAATTAGTTTAGAAATTGTAGAAATAGTTTAGAAATATTAAAAACTAGATTAGAAATTGTAGAAATAGTTTAGAAATTGTAGAAATAGTTTGGAAATGTTAGAAATAGTTTTGAAATTGTAGTAATAGTGTAGAATTATTAGAAATTGCTTGGAATTCCTATAAATAACTAGATTTTAGTAGAAATTGTTGTCAATTACTTTAAATTCTTAGAGATTGATGGAAATTGCCTTAAATTCTTAGAAATTACTGAAAAATGTTAGAAATTCTTAGAATTCGTTGAAAATTACTTAAATACTTAGAAATTGTTGTAATTTTTTTGAAATTGCTAGAAGTTGCCATAAATTCTTATAAATTTCTGGAAATTCACGGAAATTCTTAGAAATTGTTGAAAATTACTTTAAATTCTTAGAAATTACTAGAAATTTCTAGAAATTGTCTTAAATTCTTAGAAATTGCTGAAAATTTCCTAAAATTTTTAGAAACTGCTGCAAACTGCTGTAGATTTTTAGAAATTGTTTTAAATTCTTTGAAATTGCTGGAAATTGCTACAAATTGCCTTAAATTCTTAGAAATTGCTGCAAATTGCTGTAGATTCTTATAAATTGTTGCAAATTCTTTGAAATTGTTATAAATTTTTGTAGATTTTTATAAATAATTTTCAAGTTCTTAGAGATTGTTGTAAATTCTTACAAATTGTTGAAAATTGCTTTAATTTCTATGAAATTGCTAGAGATTCATAGATATTGCTAGAAACATTAGAATCTTTCTTTGAAATTGTAAGAAAACTTTACAATTTAATTTCTGCAGGTATGCTCAGCCGCCGGTAGATTACGTGCGTCATGCATTGTTCGAGAAGGCGGTGGAGCAGTAGCACTACTCTTATTGGTCAGTCATTCTCGGAGAGTCGCTTGGCACTCTACGTGCTAGGACTTCCCTCGTGTTGATGCCCATACACCAGCTCTAGATCCCTAAGTACGTAAATCATTTTTTAATTATTCATCTTTGTTTACACTAGTATCTACATTAAGTAAATTGTACTTTGTTGGATTTTGTGTTTCAGGCTACGCCCAAGCGGCACTCTTGACTTCGCACTAGATGACGACTTGATGGGGTTCTATCAGTTCAGGATTGACGAGTATTTCACGAGCCCTGAGGTGATTGGAAGATCACAGTTACTAGAAGCGCCACTCCAAAGGACGCAGCAGACACAGGTGGCTGCAGGAGGGTCGTCGCAGGCGGCGATGCGACACCGCTGTCGGTGCGGAATATGGTCCCGACACTAACCAGTAGTAAGCGCCGTGGTCTATCCCTCAATGGTCGATGCTAAGCAATAGGAGACACGGGATTTATCCTGGTTCCGGCCGAGGGGGCCGTACGTCCAGCAGTGGTATGCTCAAGGCACTATATTGCTCAGCACCGGGGGTGCCTGTAGTGGGGCTGCTACAAGCAAGGCGGGAGAGGAAGCGTGGCTTCCAAGTCCCTGGTGTAGTGACTGAAGATGTTGTAGGAGAATTGGAGAACAAGTGTGTGGCGCAGCCTGTCCCCTGTTGTGTTGTGTCTGTCTCCCCCCGCGGCAGGGGGGTTCGCCCTCCTTTTATAGGTCAAGGAGGGAGCGAATCACATGCGCGCCGCGATATTTAGCTACGTGAAGGGGCGTGGCGTGCTATGCTGTAGAGTGGGCGGCCGTCCGGACGATCCTTGCAGTGATCCGGCCATCATGGCCTATCTTGTACCCGAACAGTGGCGGCTTCGAGGGTAGAAAGGCGGCGGATGACAGTGATGTCTTCTGATAGGCTCGAGGGAGCTGCTGATGTCGGCCCGTACGGAGCACAGTGACAAGTAAGGTGGCGTTCCGTTCCCGCACGCTCCACAGTGCTGTAGCCGTTGCCACAGCGCCTGGCGTGCACCCGTACGCGCGGGGGCGGCGGCCATACCGCACGGTGGCGGGGATGGCGTCCCACCGGCCTAGCGCCTCCACCCTAACCCCCCCGTGAGTTCACAAGAAAGTAAATCGAGGGTGCAGCCGGCCCCCCTTCGAGGGCTCGGCGCGTTCGCCGTGCGGAGCGAGCGGCGGCGTCACGGGGCCCCGGCACCGGCCGCGCCGCACGGTCCCCCCCCCACGCGGATGGGGATGGGCTCCCTCTGGGGAGTTGGTGCGGTGGCACCGGGCGCGAGCCCCGGCGCATGATGGCACCGTCCCGCCGGTGTCGGGGCGTTAAATGCCGCGCGTACGGGCGCGGGCGCACGCGTGCGGGGCGCCCTCGAGCGAGGCGGACCCCGGTCGAGGGTGGGGCGGACCCTCGAGCGAGGCGGAGCCTGCTCGAGGGGGAACGGGCCCTCGAGCGAGGCGGATCCCGCCCAAGGGAGGCGTGCATCCTCGAGCGAGGCGAAGCCTGCTCGAGGGGATCTTCAAGAGGGCCGCCTCGGTGGGCCGCTGAGGTCCCCGCGGCATGGGCCATATCCTGCATGGTTAGGCAAAATATGTTTGGCTTTGTTGCGGGTTTTAAGTGGGGATTTCCCAGTTGTTAAAGGGGACCCCTAGGGCTGTCCCCGACAGTAGCCCCCGAGCATCTGTGGGTTTGCCATTGAGGCTCCCGCAGATGCTGGAACCTACTGATAGGACGTTCTTCCCTTCTTGTCTTGCGAACGCTTTCCGTGGGGCCGCGTCAGCGGACCCGCGGGTCTAGCCCCCGAAGCCCTGCAGGAGCGTGGATGCTCCTGCAGGGGTTAACCGTGAGAGCTGGTCAGAGGGCATGGTACATGTTTCAACCGGCGTCGGCAATGTTTCAGCCGGCTTCGGTGACGCACGCGGCTGGCGGCCTTGTCTCCCGGCGGGTGCAAGCCAAGGAGGTGTAGCCGTGCGTCAAGCCCCCGAGCCTGGGCCCGTTCGAGGCGATCGGGTAGAGCTTTACGACTTGTTTCTTAACGCGCCCTCGCCGCCCCCTCCGCGGGACGGAGGGTGAGGTTTCCGCAACCCCCATCGAGCGGGCCGCGAGTGCGGATTCCTCGTTGGTCGCTAGTGGGCGATTTGAGTGGACGCCCATGCCCCGTTCGATAAGGGTAGGCTGCGTGGTCCAGAGACACGTCCATTGAAGCGCTTGTGTGGGTTTGCTAGGTGGGGCTCGGTCCCGTTCGATAGGGACCGAGGGCGCGGAAGCTCTCCCTCGGTGGGATCCCCCGGCTAGCTGCCCTCGCTGGCTCTCGAATACGACATATGGGGCACCCTCGAGCCAACGGGCTCGAGGAACGGCTCGAATGCGCGTGCCTTCGTCGTCCCTAACTCTGTGATCTGGGGCGCCTGTTCGAACCCGTCGAGGGTCAGGCTTCGAACCTCTGATCAGTAGGGCCGTGTGGGGTGGCGCCTAGGCGGCCCCGTCTTTGTGTTCGCGACCGCCGAGGGGTCTGGGCGAGCCAGCCCTCGGGGCGCTGATTAATAAAGATGGTGCGGGGCGGCGACTAAGTGCTCCCGGCCTGGCATCTGCGACCATCGAGGGGCCTGGGCGAGCCAGCCCCTGAGGTGCTGATCAGTAATACGGCGTGGCATGGGTGCTTGCGGTGCCCGCTTTGTTCAAAACGGGCCTCGAGGCGACCTTCTCACGCCTGTGCCCTTTAGAGGGCTGACATCGTCCCGAGCCAGGGGCTCGTGCCGCTCGAGGGTTTTGCGTGGCATGGGTGCTTGCGGTGCCCGCTTTGTTCAAAACGGGCCCCGAGGCGACCTTCTCATGCCAATGCCCTTTAGAGGGTTGACATCGTCTCGAGCCAGGGGCTCGTGCCGCTCGAGGGTTCTACGTGGCATGGGTGCTTGCGGTGCCGCTTTGTTCAAAACGGGCCCCGAGGCGACCTTCTCATGCCAATGCCCTTTAGAGGGTTGACATCGTCTCGAGCCAGGGGCTCGTGCCGCTCGAGGGTTCTACGTGGCATGGGTGCTCGCGGTGCCCGCTTTGTTTCAAACGGGCCCCGAGGCTACCCTCTCACGCCTGAACCCTTTCGAGGGTTGGAACTCTCCCGAGCCAGGGGTTCATGCCGCTCGAGGGTTCTATGTGGCATGGGTGCTCGCGGTGCCTGCTTTGTTTCAAACGGGCCCCGAGGCTACCCTCTCACGCCAGAACCCTTTCGAGGGTTGGAACTCTCTCGAGCCAGGGGTTCGTGCCGCTCGAGGGTTCTGCGTACCTTGCAAGGAACCGAGCCATTAAATGCTACGCAGTCAGGGCTGTAATTTCGCGTCGTGGGTGCGCTTTTTCAGGCGTCGGCCGCGCGCGCGCGCGCGTAGTGGGCGGCGTGGGCGGGGCGGACGTGACCGCTGTCACGGTCCCTGCTATTCTCCGCCGTGATGATGGCTTATTCGTGGTGGCGTGGCCGCCGCGGTCGTGGTGGGGCCCGCCCGTCGGCGAGAAGGAAAGATTCCCTGCAGTTAATGCGCGCGGGACGTCCGCCCCGGAGAGCTCGCCTGCGGCTTATAAATCTGAGGGGAGGGAAAAATGACGGTTTTTTACCTTAGCGTTTCGCCGTTCTCGCCCCTTGTGCTCTCGCCTTCGATTTGCTCTTGCCGTCGTGCGCCTTCGCCATTAGAGCTCCTCTTCCTTTCCTTGTCCTCCGCTCTCGCATTCCTTGTCCCTCCTAATGGCGCCGCCTCCGCCCCTTACGATCCTCGACCCGTACGCCTGGGAGCGGTCGACGGTGACCCCGCCCGGCCCTTGGCGAGCGGTCACCGCCGGCCGATTGGCGGCAAACGAGGAGGGCCGCCGCCGGCGTAGTGGATAGTGCCGCCGGTGGGGGACCGCGCGCCCAACCCGCCGGAAGGCTACGTGGTGAGCTTCGTCCGCTTCCACGAGCGCGGCTTCGCCGCGCCGGCGAGCGCCGTGCCACTACTACGGCGTGGAGTTGCATAACTTCGCGCCAAACGCGATTTCACGGGCGGCCATGTTCGTGGGCGTCCGCGAGGGGTATCCGGGGATCCCGGTCAGCGGGAGCTGCGGATACACCTCTTCCGCGCGAAGCTCTTCACGCAACCCACGACGGAGCGAGAGGACCCGCCGCGCGGTGCACGCGGCGGGATGTCGCTTGCCCTGCGGGGGCAGTTCAAGGACGACTACATCCCCTGCACCATGACGACGAACAACGCCGGCTGGGAGCGGGGGGTGGTTCTACCGTGCAACGCCGAGCCCGGCCTCCCCCCACACCGGTCGGGTGTTCAAGGAGAAGCCCGACTCCTGGGGCCACGGGGTATCCACGCCCCAGCATCGGAGGCGGCGAGGACTCGGTCCCGGCCGCCACGAGGAACACGGCGACGCGCGGTCCGACCGCGGCGGGCGTCCTCGCCTTCCTCCACCACCGGCGGGTCGTGCCTCCGATGGAGAGGCCGCTGCGCATCTACGAGATGACGAGAGGAGGCGGACCCCGTCGCGCCGGCGAGGTCGCGGATGCTCCCCGACCCCCTCGGGCGGGCGTATGCGCTCACCCGGGCGCGGAACGCCGTCGACACCCGGATGTTGCAGCGCCCGGATCGGTCCCCGTGGGACCTAGAGATGCTCCCCACCGGCCCGCTGGTGAGTACGATTCCTAACTCCGTTTTTGTTCTTGGTGTTGCCTCTGCCCCCTGACGCGCCTTTGACGTTTTCGCATGCAGCTGGTGAACTTCACCGCCGCGAAGTCCGTCCCGCCTACCCCTGACTCCCGCGCGGTCGGTCGGGCGGCGCAGCAACGGGGAGCGAGGAGCGGGCGGCGCGCAAGAGGGAGCGCGCGAGGCGGCACCGCGAGCGCCGCGAGCGGCGGAGCGAGGAGCACCGGCGGCGCGGCGGCCGGGGGCTCTCCTCGCGGGAGACCGAGGGAGTACTCGTCCTCCGAGGAGGACGAGGGGAGGAAGAAGCCGGGGGGCGGGGCCCCTCGATGGGTGGGAGCCGCCCCCCCGTCGCCGGGAGCCGGCTCCGGCGGCAAGGGCGACATCGCCCGGGGCGGGCGCGGCGGCGCGCGCCGCCGGGCAATCAGCGGCGGTGCCGGCGCGAGCCGCGGAGGTGCCGGCGCGCGCCGCGGAGGGCGCGCGCGGCAAGGCGTACCGCGCGCGCGGCGAAACCCCCGCGCGCGGTGGAGGCGTCGAGAGGCGCGGCGACGGGTGCGTCGGCCGCGCGGGCCTCGTCTGCCGAGGCCTCGAGGAAGAGGAAGCGCGCCTTCTCCTCTTCGAGGTAAGGGGCTTGCCCTTCTGCCGGTTTGGTTTTTTGGTGATCAGGCGTTCTGACTTTCCGCTTGTACTTGGGCAGGGTGGTGCCAACCGTGCCACCCCTCGCACCGGCCAAGGTGTTGAGGGCAGACGCGGCCATTCCCACCCGGCGGCGCTCGTCGAGGGCGCCGCGAGTGGGAGCAAGCACGGCGGCGGCGGCGGGCGCGAGCTCGCGGGGGTGCGGGCGGGGCCTCGAGGCCTCGGCGGCGGATCGGCTGCCGTCGCGCGGCCGACGGTCGTCGAGGAGGAGCGGGCGCCGGTCGAGGCGGAGGCGCGGCCGTGGCGGCGGCGGCGGTGGAGATGCGGCCGGCGGTGGGCGCCGCGACGGAGGGCGCGGCGCGTGGCGCCGGCCGCGGCGGAGGCGATGCGGGGTGCGCCTGGGCTGCGCGCGCCGTGGTTGCGGTTGAGGAGGGCGGGCGGGCGCCCGGTGGTCGCGGAGGCGCGGCCGGGAGGCGATGGCCATGGCGCGCGTCGGGCGCCGTGGCCACGGAGGCGCGAGGTGGAGGCGCCGGCGGAAGCGGCGCGGGGGGTTGGCGCGTGCCGGCGGCTCCCGGCGGTGGTGGTGGAGGTCCCGGACGACGACTCCCCGCCGCCGGGTGGGATCGGTGGGCGAGCTTCCCCACGCTCTCCCCGAGTCCCGGGAGGGGGCTCTCATGAGGCGGCGCGAGGGCCACATGGTGGCGGGGGGCCGAGGACATGGCGCCGAGGCCTCGTCTTCTCCGCGCGGCCACTCCGCCCGAGGTGGAGGGGGTCGGCCGACGACCCGCCTGCGTTCGCCGACGCCCGGGCGGAGCGAGGAGGCGGTGGGGGGGTGTTTCGCAGCCACGGCGCCACGCTCGACCGTGCGCTGAACGAGGTGCTGAGGGTCCACGGCGGCCCCGCGTGGCGCATCTTCCAGGTAGGGCACCGTTGCTCGTTTCCCTCTTTCCTTCGTTTCCGCGCGCTGTTTTCCGTATCATGATGCTTACGGGTTTCGAGTTGTGGGTGACAGGAGCTCGAGCGCCGTGCCCGCGACAAGTACGGCGCCTTCTATCGGGTGAACGCCGAGCTCCACCAGGCCCGGGAGCGATGCGGTGCCTTCGACGCGCTCGCCGACGCCCTCAGGACTCCGGACGGCTGGTGGGCGTACCGAGCCATGGTCTTGCGCGATGAACTCCCCGAGAGCACGAGGCAAGACCCGGTGCGTCGCTCTAGCCTCGAGCGGATCTGCACGGCCCTCATTGACCGTGATGAGGCGCTGTGGCAGGCGCGCTCGGACCTGGAGAAGATGCGGACGTTGGCGACCAACTGGGAGGCGGAGGTGGCGGCGTCCGCGGCGAGAGGCCGGGAGCTCGGCTCGTCGCTCGAGGGGGCGCGGTGCGGCGGCGCCGGGGGGCGAGGAGCGCGCTCGCGCGCTGGAGCGAGAGGGCCAAGGAGGCCGACGACTTGAAGGCCGCCCTCGACGCCAAGGCCGCGGCGCTCGCCGCCTCCGAGGACCGGCTACGCGGGAGCGCACCGCCCGCCAAGGGGGCTGAGGGGCGGCTCCGGCGGGGAGCAAGCCGCCCTCGCTGATGCCCGGTCGGCGCTAGAGCAGGAGCGCGTTGCTCGCGAAGCAGCGCAGAAGTCGCTGGAGGAGCGGAACGCCAAGATCTCCAAGGTCGAGGGCGAGCTGATGGTGCTCAGCATCAACAGCGCGAGCCGAGGGCGGCCCTCCAGGAGCAGGGCGAGACCGTCAAGGGCCTCGAGCTGGCGGTCGAGGCCGAGCGCCGTGCCCTCGAGGTGGAGAGGAAGCAAGTCGAAGGTGAGCCGCTGTTTGACTCCTGCTTTGTTGGTTTTCTGTTAGAAGGTTCGCATTCCCCTTTCTGATTTCTTTCTTGTCTTGGCGATTCCGGAGCTTGCGCACCGCTGCGGGGCATGCGGCGAGCGGGCGGAGGCGCGCGCAGCTTCCTACAACTCCTCCGAGCAGAGGCTGCGGGGAGTTGCGCGGTGCGGCCCTCGAAACCTGCCGAGCCGTGGAGGAGGGCGAAGCACGGGCGGCGCTCGGGCGGCCGGCCGCGCCGCGCGCCCTTGGCGGCCACGTCACCGAGCGGATGCGGCGGGGCGGCCGCATCCGGGCGTCCGAGAAGGCCCTCGGAGTGGTACGGTCCCACTACGAGGTCAACTTCGAGGCGCTGGCGGAGGGTTACGTCGTCCCCGACGGTGTTGAGGATGAGGTAGCGATGGAGTGTGTGGACGCGCTCGCTGCCGATGCCGCCGGAATGCTCGCTGAAGCCTTCGAGGAGTTCCTCTTCCCGGACGCTGTTGACGCCGCCGCTCCTCCCGCCTGAAGACAGTTGGGCGCTAGGCCCATTTTTGTTTGATGTATCAGTACGCTGCCCGTGCGGCTTTTGTAAATAAACAGGTTGTTTTCGACATAAACATCTGTTGATGTGAAGTCTTTTGTTTACTATGCTTTTTGTTTCTCCTTCTTCCTGAGTAGATTCTAGTTAGGGGAGTTCGATTTTCGCGGGGGGCCTGCTGGGTTGGAGGCGAGAGAGAAGGGCCATATCCTCGCGGCGTAGGCTATCTCTGGCTCGCTCGCTCCTTCCGCTAGGCTGCCTGCGCCCTGTTCGAATAGTTGCTCGAGGCTGGAGTAGAAAACAAACTTAGCGCGCATGAGTTGTTTTGTTTTTGCACGAAAATGGGACCACTTTGGGGGGGGGGATGCCCCCGCAGTAGCCCCCGAGGGTAACTTGGGTTTTAGGGGAAAGCCGAGTTGCCCTTTTTCATTAGACTTGAGGCGTTTACATAGTTGTCACCAACTGGGGCGTTGGTCATATGGTTTTTACAACAAGAAATACTTGGAAATCCTAGCTAGGGGTAGAAGCGACGTAGCTGTTGGATGTTCCAAGCGTTGGTGAGCTCTTCACCGCCTTGTTGGCCAGCTTGTACGTGCCGGGCTTGAGTACCTTCACCACGACGTAGGGTCCCTCCCACGGAGGCGATAGCTTGTGGCGTCCTCGGTTGTCGTGGCGTAGCCTTAGGACCAGATCCCCCTCGCTGAAGTCCCGTCGGCGTATCCTGCGCTCTTGGTAGCGCCTGAGGGACTGTTGATACCTCGCGGAATGCATCAAGGCCACGAGGCGTGCCTCGTCGAGCTGGTCCAGCGAGTCCTCGCGGGCTCGCTTGTTGGTATCCTCGTCATAGCCTCGAACCCTGGGCGATCCGTATTCTAATTCCGTGGGGAGGACGGCCTCCGCGCCATGGACTAGGAAAAACGGGGTGAACTCGGTGTCTCTGCTTGGGGTGGTCCTTAGGCTCCACACGACTGCTGGCAATTCTTGGAGCCATTTCCGACCAGATTTGTTCAGCTGGTCGAAAATTCTGGGCTTAAGGCCTTGTAGGATCATGCCATTGGCACGCTCTACTTGGCCGTTGGTCTGTGGGTGTGCCACAGCTGCCCAATCCACATGGATGTGGAATTTGTCGCAAAACTCCAAGAATTTCCTGCCCGTGAACTGGGACCCGTTGTCGGTGATGATGGAGTTTGGCACTCCAAAACGGTGGACGATGTTGGTGAAGAACGTCACCGCTTGCTCAGCCCTGAGATTCGTAATGGGGCGCACCTCCACCCACTTGGAGAACTTGTCGATCGCGACCAGCAAGTGGGTGAAGCCCCCGGGCGCCTTTCGCAGGGGCCCGACGATGTCCAGCCCCCACACAGCGAACGGCCATGTTATGGGGATGGTTTGCAGGGCATGAGCGGGAAGGTTGGACTTGCGGGCGTAAACTGACACCCTTCGCAGGTGCGTACGATTTCGCTGGCGTCCGCGACCGCGGTAGGCCAGTAAAAGCCTTGGCGGAAAGCGTTGCCAACTAGGGTGCGGGGCGCGGCGTGATGGCCGCAGATCCCGGCATGGATGTCCCGCAGGAGCTCGCGCCCCTCGGGGATGGGCACACACCGCTGTAAGATGCCGGAGGCGGCGCGCTTGTACAGCTCGCCGTCGACGAGGGCAAAGGACTTGGCCATCCTGGCGATGCGCCTGGCCGTGGCCCGGTCCGAGGGGAGCTCTCCTCGGGCCATCCAAGCGATGTATTTGTCACGCCAGTCCGCTTTGACGGGGGCTGGCTCGATGTCCATCACGTCGCCCCTGTAGGAGCCATACCCCTCGAGGAGGGAGAGCACGTACGCCTCGTTCGAGGGGTCCTCATCCATGGGTTCCGCATCCGCTGGATTCGAGGGAGCCCCCGAGGGTTCTACATGACTCGAGGGGTGAGGCTCGAGGACGACCGAGGGCTGGGCGATGTCGCGGGCGAAAACGTTCGGGGGGACGGTGATCCGCCCGGACGCGATCTTGGCCAGCTCGTCCGCCTCCTCGTTGTACCGGCGGGGCACGTGATTGAGCTCGATGCCGTAAAATTTGTCTTCGAGGGCTCGCACGGTCTTGCAGTAGGCCTCCATCTTGTCGTCATGGCGGCGGCTCGCGTTCTTCATGACCTCGGTCAATTACGAGCCGCGAGTCTCCTCGCACGTCGAGGCGCTTGACGCTTAACTCGATGGCGATCTTGAGGCCGCAAAGGAGGGCCTCGTACTCGGCCATGTTGTTCGAGGCGGGGAAGTGGAGGCGCACCGCGTACCGCATGTGCTCCCCGAGGGGTGACACAAAGAGCGAGGGCCCGCGTCGGCCCCCCGTTTTCATCACCGAGCCGTCGAAGTACGAGTCCGGCCTCGCCCGGATCCGTGGTGGTGGCGGTTGCGTATCCGTCCATTCGGCCGACGAAATCCACCGGGATGCGGGACTTGATGGCCTTGCATGGGGCGTAGGCGAGCGTCTCGCCCATCGGTTCCACGGACCATTTGGCGATCCCCCCGCCGCGTCGGGGATTGCGGATGATCTCCCCCAGCGGGAAGGAGGAGACCACCGTGACGGGGTGGGCCTCGAAGTAGTGACGCAGCTTGCGCCGCGCGAGGACCACCGCGTACAACAGCTTTTGGACTTGGGGGTAGCGCGTCTTGGTGTCAGACAGGACCTCGCTGATGTAGTAGACCGGCCGCTGGACCGGCAGGGCGTGCCCTTCCTCCGCGCGTTCCACCACGATCACGGCGCTCACCACCTGGGTGGTTGCGGCCACATAGAGCTGCAGGGGTTCGCCGTCCTGCGGCGGCGTGAGGACCGGGGCATGCGTTAGAGACGCCTTCAGCTTGTCGAGCGCATCCTGGGCCTCGGCGGTCCGGAGAGAAGCACTCGTGCTTCTTGAGTAGGCGGTAAAGGGGCGAGCCCTTTTCACCGAGCCGCGAGATGAAGTAGCTCAAGGCGGCAAGGCACCCCGGCACCTTCGCACCCCTTTGAGGTCCCGGATCGGACTCATTCGTTCGAGGGCCGCGACCTTTTCGGGGGTTGGCCTCGACTCCCCGTTGGGAGACGATGTATCCCGAGAGCATGCCCCGCGGCACTCCAAAGACACACTTTTCGGGGTTTAATTTGACCCCATTGGCCCGTAGGCAGCCGAACGCGATGCCAAGGTCGCCAACCAAGTCGTCCGCCTTTCTGGTCTTTACGACGATGTCATCTACGTATGCCTCGACCGTCCGCCCGATATGATCCCCGAAAACGTGCTGCATGCAGCGCTGGTATGTCGCACCCGCGTTTCGAAGGCCGAACGGCATTGTGACGTAGCAGAACATCCCGAACAGCGTGATGAACGAAGTCGCGAGCTGGTCGGACTCCTTCATCTTTATTTGATGATACCCGGAGTAGGCATCAAGGAAGCAGAGCAGTTCACACCCGGCTGTTGAGTCAACAATTTGATCAATTCGTGGCAAAGGAAAAGAAACTTTAGAACATGCTTTATTAAGACTAGTGTAGTCTATACACATCCGCCACTTACCATTCTTTTTCTTTACAAGCACAGGGTTTGCTATCCACGTTGGGTGGAACACCTCCTTGATGAACCCGGCCTCTAGAATCTTCTGCAGCTCCACTCCAATAGCCCGTCGCCGCTCCTCGTCGAAGCGGCGCAGCCGTTGCTGCACGGCACGGGCGTGAGGCAGGATGTCAAGGGAGTGCTCGGCGACCTCCCTCGGGATGCCTGGCATATCCGAGGGACTCCATGCGAAGATGTCGGCATTGGCGCGGAGGAAGTCGACGAGCACCACTTCCTATTTGGGATCGAGGGTGGAGCTAACCCTCAGCGCCTTGCCCTCGGGGGCAGAAGGGTCGAGGGGGACCTCCTTGGTCTGCTCCGCGGCCTCGAAGGTGCCGGTGTGCTTGGCGGCGGAGTCGAGGTCTTCGTTGACCATCTTCTCCAAAGTGGTCACCCGCCGCTTCATCCGGTGCCGGTGCTTCGTGTGCTCTACGCACTCGACGTCGCGAGCCGAATGCGTGCTCGATGGACGAGCCTACGGTGATGACGCCATTCGGTCTCGGCATCTTCATCTTCAAGTAGGTGTAGTTGGGGACCGCCATGAACTTGGCGTAGCGGGGCCGCCCAAGTATGGCATGGTAGGCGCCCTTGAACCCCACCACCTCGAAGGTGAGCGTTTCCTTGCGGAAATTCTTCGCGGCGCCGAACCAAACCGGCGCATCGACCGCCCGAGGGGTTGGACTCGTTGCTTGGGCGCGACGCCGTGGAACGGCTTCGTGCCGGGCCACGCCTAGTCCAACCCAATCCCCGCCAGGCGCGGCGTATGCACGTAGAGGATGTTGAGGCCGCCGCCTCCGTCCATCAAGACTTCCGAGAACCGCGCGTTCCCGATGATTGGGTCGACCACCAGCGGGTACTGGCCCGGGTTGGGGATGCGGTTCGGATGGTCTTCCCTGCTGAAGGTGATGGCGTCCTCCGACCAGTTGAGGAAGGATGGAGGCGCCCTCTCCGCGGCGAGGACCTCGTGTCGCTCTTCTTTGCGGCCGGCGGGTCGACATGTCGACGGTTGGCCCCCCAAAGATGAGGAACACGTTTTCCACGGCGGGGAAGCCGCCGGCGTCGCCATCTCCTCCGTCTTTCTTGGCCTCCGCCTCCTTCGCGGCGGCGCGGCCATAGAACTTCTTGAGCATATCGCATTGCTCAAGGGTATGGTTCACTGGGGTCTTGTGGTAAGGACATGGCTTTTTTAGCATGTCATCAAACACCCCCGGACCTCGAGGGGCCGGTCGAGGGCCCCGTCGAGCCGGGTCAACGAAGCAAGAGCCTCGGCATTACCGCCGTCGCGCCCTCGCTCGCGCGCCTCGCGGCGCGGCTTCTTTCCCCCCTTCTTGCCCCGCTTGTCGTTGCGGTGGGGCTCCTTGGGCTTGCCGCCCTCCGCGGGCGCGTCCTCCGAGCGCTTGCCCTTCTTGCCGTCGAAGATCGCCCCCACGGCCTCTTCTCCGAGGCGAAGCCGGTGGCGATGTCGAACGGCCTCGTTGGAGTCCGCGGGCGGGCCGCGTCCCGGCTCTCGCACAAGGTCCCGCACGTGGTGCCCTCGAGGAAGGCATGCACGATCTCGGACCGCGCCACGCCGGGGAGCCCCGTGCGCCGCTTGGAGAAGCGCCGTATGAAGTCCCGCAGCGACTCGCCGGGCATCTGGGTGCAGGAGCGCAGGTCCCAGGAATTCCCAGGGCGCACGTACGTGCCCTGGAAGTTACCCACGAACGTGCGGACTAGGTCGTCCCAGTTGTGGATCTGGCTGGCGGGCAGGTGCTCGAGCCATGTCCGGGCCGCATCGCCGAGGTGCAGGGGCAAGTTGCGGATGATGACCTCGTCGCTGGTGGCCCCGCCCAGCTGGCACGCCAGGCGGTAGTCGTTGAGCCACACGCGGGGATCCGTCTCCCCGTTGTACTTGACGATGGTCGAGGGTTGGCGGAAGCGTTGAGGGAAGGCCGCCGCGCGGATCTCCCGGCTGAACACACGGGTTCCCGGGGGTTCCGGCGTCGGGGAGCGGTCTTCGTCGCTGTCGTAGCGTCCACCCCGTCGAGGGTGGTAGCCCACCGCTGCTCACGCGTTCGCCTTGCTCGTGCGCCGGCGTTGATGACGTTGCGGGCGTCGCGCGTCCCGGCGCCGCCGCGTGCATCAAGGAGCCGCTCCTTGGCGGCGTGCGTCCCGGGTTGGCGGGTCGCCCCACCGCTCCTCCCGCGTGGACCGAGGGCTCGCCCCCTGTGCGGCCCTGTCGTCCCGCGCGTCCCCCGTTGGCGGATGCGCGACGCCAAGCTCTCGGCCCGCCGGACGGCCGCTTGCTCGATGAGAGTCCGCACCTCGCGGTGCGGGGTCTCGCGCCTCGGGGTCGAGGGTGCCGCATGGCCCGCGGGCGTCGCGGCGGCAATGAGCTTTTGGCTCGCCCGCGGAGGTGCGTCCGTGTTGTCGACGTTGGGGTCGGCGTTGATGCGGTCACGGACTCGTTTGCCCGGCTCCCGCGCACGTTCGCCGCGCGCGGAGGCTTCCCCCCCGCCATTGAGGCACGGAGCGCCCGCACCGTCCGCATTCCTCCGCCGCTTGGCCTCGAGCTCGCGGGCTTGGGCCACCGCGCGTCGGCGTTGGCCCCGGCGGGAGAGCGCTTGGCCCCGCGGCCGAGGCGCGTAGCGATCCCCGGGGGCAGGCGTGATCTCCTCGTCTCCGGCGCCCACGGCGCGGTGGCGTTGGCCCGGTTGTTGGCGACGACCACGTAGCACTCCCACGTGGGGTCGTAGCTCCCGTGCCGGAGTCATCGGAAGCGGCCGAACCGCAGTCCGTAGCGTCAAGGAAACACCGGAACATGACCGGGTCCGCACGCCGAAGAAGTCCCACTCTACGTACCCGTGGAGGTTAGCGGGTGGCGGCGAGTCGAGGGAACCCATGGACGACTCATCACCTGCGGAGGCACCGGGATCCCTGGCGACGAAGACGTGGCGGCCAGGCGGGACCCTGAGCATCGTGGTGTTGACGTTGGCGTTGAAGGCCATCGTGGCACCACGCAACCCAATGGGAAGGCGCGGTCCGGAGACCGCGCGCCGTCCCGTCGGGGTGGCGGATGCCGTGATGGCGGGCGCGTCGCGGCGAGAGGCGCGCGCGCTCGGCCCGCCGTCGCTCGGACCGTGCCTAGCGTGAACGCGGTCCGAGTGACGGCGGCGTCGTGGCGTTGACGGGCCGCGGCGTCCGTGCCGGGCGGGCGTCGGCGCCGTGGTGGTGCGCGCAGTAGGGACCGGAGCGGACTCGGCCTGGCGCTGTGCACGGAGCTCCTCACGGTTGGTGAGGCGCATGAGGTAGCCGTTCCGCGTGGCCTGAAAGTTCAGGCCCCCAAACCGGATTTCGAACCCGGCAGGGAGGGGGTCCGAGCTGCCCATGCAGTAGCGCGTACCGCGGTACTCAGTGCGGATCACCATGGAGGGAGTTGGTGGAATGACCTTAGGCGCTCGATTGCCCCACGGTGGGCGCCAACTGTCGGTGCGGAATATGGTCCCGACACTAACCAGTAGTAAGAGCCGTGGTCTATCCCTCAATGATCGATGCTAAGCAATAGGAGACACGGGATTTATCCTGGTTCCGGCCGAGGGGGCCGTACGTCCAGCAGTGGTGTGCTCAAGGCACTATATTGCTCAAGACCGGGGGTGCTCGTAGTGGGCGCTACAAGCAAGGCGGGAGAGGAAGCGTGGCTTCCAAGTCCCTGGTGTAGTGACTGAAGATGTTGTGGGAGAATTGGAGAACAAGTGCGTGGCGCAGCCTGTCCCCTGTTGTGTTGTGTCCGTCTCCCCCGCGGGCGGGGGGGGGTTCGTCCTCCTTTTATAGGTCAAGGAGGGAGCGAATCACATGCGCGCCGCACTATTTAGCTACGTGAAGGGGCGTGGCGTGCTATGTCAGAGTGTGGGCGGCCGTCCGGACGATCCTTGCAGTGATCCGGCCATCATGGCCTATCTTGTACCCGAACAGTGGCGGCTTCGAGGGTAGAAAGGCGGCGGATGACCGTGATGTCTTCGATAGGCTCGAGGGAGCCGGGCCGACGTCGGCCGTACGGAGCACGGTGACAAGTAAGGTGGCGTTCCGTTCCCCGCACGCTCCACGCGTCTTGTAGCCGCGCGCGCGGCGCCGCCGTGCGCCCGTACGCGCGGGGGCGGCAGCCATACCGTAACGGTGGCGGGGATGGCGACCCACCGGCCTAGCGCCTCCACCTAACCCCCGTGAGGTCACAAGAAAGTAAATCGAGGGTGCGGCCGGCCCCTTCGAGGGCTCGGCGCGTTAGCCGTACCGGCGAGCGGCGGCGTCACGGGGCCCGGCACCGGCCGCGCCGCACGGCCCCCCCACGGTGATGGGGATGGGCTCCCTCTCGGGGAGTTGGTGCGGTGGCACCGGGCGCGAGCCCCCGGCGCATGATGGCGCCGTCCCGCCGATGTCGGGCGTTAAATGCCCGCGCACGGGGGCGGGCGCACGCGTGCGGGCGCCCTCGAGCGAGGCGGACCCCGGTCGAGGGTGGGGCGGACCCTCGAGCGAGGTGGAGCCCGCCCGAGGGAGGCGCGCATCCTCGAGCGAGGCGAAGCCTGCTCGAGGGGATCTTCAAGAGGGCCGCCTTGGTGGGCCGCTGAGGTCCCCGCGACATGGGCCGTATCCTGCATGGTTAGGCAAAGTATGTTTGGCTTTGTTGCGGGTTTTAAGTGGGGATTTCCCAGTTGTTAAAGGGGACCCCTAGGGCTGTCCCCGACAACCGCCTCCTAATGATGATTGATGCTAGACCATCAGGCCACATGACCCCCTCACGTACGACCAGAACCACACGAGGGTTGGTGCTCGAGCACTTAGGCTGAAGCGATGCAGGCGGATTTAGATTTAATTGTGTTTTTTGTGCCAGCGGTACTTGATCATGATCGTGTATAAACTTTTTTCATTAACTCGTTGTTCTATGTTAATCGGGTTTTATATGCAACTATGTGACATCCTAGCTCAATGCTTAATAGGATGGATAGAATACTCCTACCAACAAGTTGTAACTTCTTTTTGGTAAGCCCATCTCGAAAGAACTCCAAAGTTAAGCGTGCTTGGGCCTAGAGCGATAGGTGACTGACCGGGAAGCAGGTGCGCATGAGTGAGGACAAAGTGTGCTAAAAAGACATGTGTTTGTGATATTCTTGAGGTCCTAGAGAGCTGATAGGCGTATGCGGGCTTGACCTCGGATAGGCTGGATGTTACAAACTAATTGCTCTATTTTAGTTTTTTAATATGGTTGCTCTATGTAAATATGAAAAATGGAAAAACATACTTAAAAAATATGGAAATTATCAGTCAACCGCCGTACCATGGGGTAGTTGGCCCTAAGCGCCGTATGGTGTGGCGGTTGACCCTAACTGCCACTCACCCACTGAGAACCACAATAGACGACGACTTCCCACCTTATGACGCGACGTTTGGACCCTAACACCATGTGGCACGACAGTTAGGTCCCTGCCGCGCCACGATATGGCATTTGAGTCCTGCCACTGTTTGATTTTTAATCCTTTTTAATCTAATTTATTAAAAATAACCCGCCCCCAACTAAATTTGCAAAAGTAGCCCTTTTGGTTGCGCCAGGCCGTGTGGCGCAACTCCTCACCGAGTCGCGCCACATGCCCTGGCGCGACTAAGGCACCACGTCGGCCGGGCACGCGCCGGGAACTGCTGAGGTGGCAGGTGAGTCGCGCCACATGCCCTGGCGTGACTCACTTAACATTCCGGGGGCCGCCGGGCCCTTTATTTCTCCCTCCTCACTTCCCCACTTCACTCCCAAGACCTAACTTGAGCTCACCCCCTCCCATGGTGCCGCCCCCAACCCTCCCCCTCTAGATCCACTCCATCCCTCACCCGTTTTGAAGAGGAAAGTTTGGGAATTGCTCGTGGAAGGTAACTCCTCCATCTAACCAATTAGTTTTCGCAGATTCCATCGTTTTTGTTGGATTTGAGGTGGTTAGGTTTAGTGAATGATTTGAGATGGATAGCATGATTGAGTACGAATCGGGTATGATTAAGTGTAGTGTATCGTGAAAGTGACCGATGTTAACCCCTTCTTATCGTGTAGTTTCTCTTGCATGGTAGGATTTCATCATTTCCATGTTGGATAGTATAGATGATATTGATATGTGAGATGAGGGTTGGTATAATCAATTTAATTTGTGGTTGTGTGTAGATGGATCGTTTAGTTTGTATATTTTCGGGTGGCATGGTTGATGACAATGGGGAGTTTAAAAGCATGAGGAAACAAGTAGCAAGATTTGATAGTCCTCCAACATTTGAAGATATTTAAACCCGAGTGAATACTTTGTTCAAGGTTGGAAATGAGGGGGAGGAATTAAGGATTCATGGAAGGTTTGATTCCGGTGACATAAGAAGTCACTATGTGAGGATGCCTATTAAATGTGGTGATGATTGGTTATTTTACAAAAAGTGTGTGAAAGAATCTCAAGTTTGTTGTGTCAAGTTAGTTGTTGATGTTTACTCTCCGGTTGATTCACCGCATAATGATGAGCCCATGGAACACTTAACTCAGGAAGATATGGTACCACACAATGAGGTTCATGATAATGAGGATGATGAAGAAGGTGGTGATGATGAGGAATGTTCTTATGGTTCAGATGGGGAAGGTGACTTTGATAGATGTGGGTTGAATAATAATTTTGGAGAGTATAAGGATGATGAGGAAGAGGATGGGGATGATATATCTGTGAGCTCTGAAGAAGAAGAAGAAGAAGAACCAACTCCAGTTAGACAACCAACTCTAACTCCAGTTAGCCAACCAACCCCAACTCCACTTAGGCAACCAACCCCAACTCCACTTAGGCAACCAACCCGACCAACACCTATGGTTCGAGTAAATCCTATATGCCAATTTACTTCTTTGGGTGAAGATATTCCATTATTTGGTGAGAGGGTAGATGAGGCGTCTAGAGGGTCGGTGTATACTCTTTCTGGATTTCGAGTGCCAGAATTCACTCAAACAGAGTTGAGGCAATTGGAAGTTGTACATGTTGATGTACCTGATGTTTCCGTTTTCCATTCGGTTCCGAGGAAGGCATATTGTGATTTAGAGTTACGTCTTAGTGAAGTTGATCCTGACAGTGGTCAATTGTTTATAACGAAGGGAATGCAATTTGATAACTTGGAAGAATTAAAGTTTTTCTTAAGGGATTACTTGGTGCGACACCATAGGCCATATAATGTGATTCATTCATCGGCCAAAACAAGATACACGGTTGCTTGCCAACAAGATTGTGCTTGGAAGGTGTGGGCGCGTCCACTTCCTGATGATAGGAATAAATGGAGAATCACAAGAGTTGTCCAACCTCATACATGTGGGACATCGGAAGTGGCACAAGAACATTATCAATGCACGGCTCGTTACATTTCAAGACGGATTGCTGGCATGGTTTATAAGGACCCCGATGTTTCTATAGCTGCCATCATTGAATCCATCAAAGCTTTCAGCAACTACACGGTGAATTATGGAAAGGCCTGGAGAGCTAAGCAACATGCAATATCCATGTTGTGGGGTGATTGGAAGGATGCTTACGGTAGGATGCCAAAAATCCTACAAGCAATAACACACTTCAACCCGGGTACGAAGTGGTGCACTCATACTACGGGAATGGAGGAGCTCCACAAAGGTGTAATGAAACCAGTAATGGAGCGGGTGTATTGGTGCTTCCCCCAATGTGTAGAGGCATTCAAGCATTGCAGACTGGTGATAAGTGTCGATGGCACATTCTTAACTAGAAAGTACAGGGGTGTTTTGTTGATCGCCACTGGTGTTGATGGTGAGGATTAGATTGGTACCCCTTGCATTTGCCTTAGTTGAAAGTGAGAATATTGACAGCTGGTCTTGGTTCTTGCATTTGGTCCGTCGGGACGTTGTGGGACGTCTAAGGAAGGTGTGCATAGTTTCTGACCACCATCAAGGAATACTAAGTGCGGTTGAGGATTACATGGAAGGGTACCAACCTGTCGTGAGTCGTTGGTGCATGCGACACTTTGTAGCGAACATATGGCATAGGCAAGCTAATAAGAAAGTGAGAGAGCAGCTAAAATTGGTGTGTGCAGCCAAAGCGGAGAGGACGTTTAATATTAGATTAGAGAAACTAAA